>CM060449.1:45869523-47159170 GCA_030545235.1 Helianthus tuberosus | reverse complement strand
AAGGAACTACCAAGAGAAACGCAAGAGCCTTCCAGTTGACTACTCAGGAAGCAGATCTAATCCCTGACGTGATAGCTGGTACGTTCCTAGTTCACGACGTTTATGCAAAAGTATTATTTGACTCTGGTGCAAACCAAAGTTTTATAAATACTTCATTCTGCCAAGCTTTTAACTTACCATTAACCAACCTTAGACATATTTTTACAGTCGAAACGACAGATGGGAATTCAGTTAACATAGATAAGGTTTTGCGAGAAGGAAAGATAGAATTATTAGGTCATAAATTCTCTGCAAACCTATTACCTATGAATTTAGCTGGATTTGATATAGTATTAGGAATGGATTGGTTAGTAGCCAACCATGCTCGAATTCTCTGTGATAAAAACTCCATAGAAATTCATACACCCACAGGAGAGTTAGTGGTGATTACAGGAGATAAGCCACGAAAGCCACTGAAATTCATTTCAGTAATGAAGTTGGCCAGTTATTCAAGAAAACAAGAAGTGGTGTATATGATTTCAGTAATCATTAACACGAAAGGTAAGGAAATTAGAGAAATTCCGGTAGTATCAGAATACCCGGATGTCTTTCCGGAAGAACTACCTGGATTACCTCCCAATAGGGAAGTCGAATTTAGAATTCATCTAATTATTGGAACTACACCGATAGCCAAGGTACCGTATCGGTTAGCACCCACCAAAATGCTAGAATTGAAAAAGCAATTAGATGAATTACTAAGCAAAGGATTCATACAACCTAGTTCATCCCCGTGGGGAGCTCCAGTATTGTTTGTGAAAAAGAAAGATGGGTCAATGAAAATGTGTATCGATTATAGGGAATTAAATAAGGTTACAATTAAGAATCGATATCCATTACCCAGGATTGATGATCTTTTTGATCAATTGCAAGGAGCTAGATACTTTTCTAAGATAGATTTACGCTCAGGATACCATCAGTTGAAGGTACAAGAAGAAGACATACCTAAAACTGCTTTCAGAACTAGGTATGGTCATTACGAGTTTATAGTCATGCCCTTCAGACTAACAAATGCACCTGCAGCATTTATGGACATGATGAATAGGATCTATAAACCATACTTGGATAAATTCGTAATTGTCTTCATCGACGATATACTCATTTATTCCAAAAGTCAGGAAGAGCATTGTGAGCACCTGCATGCACTCTTAACTTTATTAAGAGAAGAAAAACTTTACGCCAAATTCTCGAAGTGTGAATTTTGGCTACAAGAGGTACAATTTTTAGGACACATGGTGAATCACGAAGGCATTCACGTGGATCCCTCCAAGATAGAAGCAATTACCAAATGGAAGGTCCCGCAATCAGCTATGGAAATTAGAAGTTTTCTAGGCTTAGCTGGTTACTATAGACGATTTATTAAGGATTTTTCCAAAATAGCTGTGCCATTAACTAAGTTAACATGCAAAGCAGTTAAGTTTGAATGGGGACCTAGGCAAGAAGAGGCTTTTAGGATTTTGAAGCAAAAGCTAACAAACGCCCCAATTCTAGCCTTGCCAGAAGGAACAGAAGATTTTGAAGTCTATTGTGATGCTTCTAAGCTAGGATTAGGATGTGTGCTAATGCAACGCAAGAAAGTAATTGCGTATGCCTCAAGACAATTGAAAAAGCATGAGGAAAACTATACGACTCATGACTTAGAATTAGGAGCCATAATTTATGCCCTTAAGATTTGGAGACACTATTTGTATGGGAATAGGTTTACTGTCTATACAGACCATAAAAGCTTAAGATACATATTTGGGCAAAAAGAATTAAACATGAGGCAGAGGAGATGGATGGAGATCCTAAGTGACTATGACTGTGATATTCAATATCACAAAGGAAAAGCAAACGTGGTTGCAGATGCCTTAAGTCGTAAGTATCATGAAAAGCAAAAGAGAGTCCGTGCTCTTAGGTTAAATCTACAGTTAGATTTAATGGAACAATTGAAAAGCATTCAAGAAGAAGCAATCAAGGATGATGCTGAAGGAATGAAAGGAAGAGTAAAAGAGTTAAAGCAAGGAAGTGATGGAATTTGGAGATTCCATAAGAAAAAGGATTTGGGTACCTAGGCAGGGAGAATTAAGAAATAAAATTTTAGAGGAAGCCCATAAATCTAGGTATACCATGCATCCTTGTAACAATAAAATGTACCAAGATTTAAGAAATAACTTCTGGTGGATAGGAATGAAAAAGGATATAGCTAGATATGTTTCTAAATGTCTTACTTGTTCACAAGTTAAGGCAGAACACAAGAAACCCTCAGGCCTACTACAACAATTAGAAATGCCTGTTTGGAAATGGGAACTAATAACCATGGATTTTGTTACTAAGTTGCCCAAAACCAGAAAAGGTAATGACGCGATTTGGGTAATTGTGGATCGATTAACCAAATCAGCTCATTTTCTACCAATGAAGGAAACCTTCAGCATGGAAAGGTTAGCCAAGTTGTATGTAGATGAAGTCGTATCCTTACATGGAGTTCCACTCTCCATTGTATCAGATAGGGATAGTCGTTTCACTTCCCATTTCTGGACAAGTTTCCAGGAAGCAATGGGAACCCTAAATCTAAGCACTGCATATCATCCTCAAACAGACGGACAAAGTGAAAGGACGATCCAAACCCTAGAGGACATGCTTAGGGCATGTGTGATAGATTTTGGTGGAAATTGGGATGACCACCTACCCTTAATTGAATTCTCCTATAATAATAGTTATCATACAAGTATTGAAGATGCCCCATTTGAAGCACTGTATGGACGAAAGTGTAGAACTCCAGTCTGTTGGGCAGAGATAGGAAAAAGCCAATTATCAGGTCCTGAAATTGTGCAAGAGACCACCAACAAAATCACTCAAATCAAGGAAAGGCTGAAAACGGCTCGAGATCGCCAGAAAAGTTATGCCGATAATCGACGCAAACCACTAGAGTTTCAAGTTGGAGACAAGGTTCTCTTGAAAGTTTCTCCTTGGAAAGGAGTAGTTCGGTTCGGTAAGAAAGGAAAGCTGAGTCCAAGATACGTAGGACCATTCCCAGTAATACAGCGAATAGAACCAGTTACTTATCGCTTACAACTACCAGAGGAACTAGCTGGAGTACATGACGTATTTCATGTATCCAACCTCAAGAAATGTTTATCTGACGAATCCTTGGTAATACCTCTTCAAGACATAGAGGTAAATGAAAAGCTAAAGTTTGTTGAGAAGCCACTACAAATAGAAGACAAAAAGATCAAGTTTCTCAAGCACAAGCGACTAATGCTGGTCAAAGTCAAGTGGGATTCAAAGAGAGGACCCGAATACATTTGGGAGCTGGAATCGGAGATAAAACGAAAGTATCCTCACTTATTTCAATAAATCTCGAGGACGAGATTTTAAATAAGGTGGGGAGGATGTAAGGACCATCAAAATTGTCCCCAAAACGACCCATAAGTAAAAACCCGGACCCCTGAAACCCTACTGTGCATGAAAAATCAAGAAATCAAGATTTTTTGGGTTTCAGGCGGGCCGCGTAAGCCATAAGAGAAGCTTACGTGGGCCGCGTCAAAGTGTGTTTTGACCGGATAAGTGTTCAGGGCCACGTGACAGACCTAGGTGTGACACGGATGCCCTAATCTACGCATAGGGGGCTCTCGCGGGACGTGTAAGAGTCTTTTAAGGCTTACGCGGGCCGTGTAAGACTCAATTTTCAGCTATAAATAGCTTGGATCACGAGCAGTTCATCTGTGTCGAAATTTCAATAAAAAACACGAAGAATACTACTCAAAAGTCGAAAATTATATTCACAGTAGTGAAGCGCTGCTACGATACAGGGTATTAACTCGATCGCTGCTACGATTCAATGTCCGATCGATTGAAACTATCCAATGGATGTTTAAGTGCTGCCTACATTAGGGCCATACTTTGTCATTCGTCGTGAATTCGATGGATGTTTAAGTATTGCACTTTGTCATTCGTTGTGAGGGTTTTTATCTCGTGAGTTATCGTAAATGCTGTATTAGTTACTGACCTAGTTCGTGTGCATTGTTATTTAAATTAGGTTACAAGGCTAATCAGTAGGCTAAACTCTGCCCGTTTAAATCTGCAATGTGAGTCATTCTCTTTTATCAAAAGTATTTTACAATACTCCAATTATTTTCAAAAGTTATAATTACAGGGATTAAGTCATGGTTATCTTGAATCACTGGCTAGTGGGGTATTGTGCCCATTACTAATTTCTCACGGTTAGGCTAATAAATCCTAACAGTGATAATCATCACTACTTGGGTGAAAGGACCCAATAGTGGTATGACCATCGTCACCAGGAGGTGACACGACGCCAGATAAAAATAAGATAGAAGCCATTGCAATCGCTCTTATGCTGTAATTTATAACTATGTGTCATTTTATCAAACTTGAATGACTCGCCAGTATTTCCCCGCTGATAAAATATTTTTCAAAACATGTTTCAGGTGACTACTGTGAACCAAGGAAAAGTGCTACGGAGCACAAACAAAGCTTGAAGTAGTGGCTCAGTTAAACAAATAAACATGTTTTGTAAATCAGGGAATTTCCTTGTGAAATTCCTCTATTGTAAATTACGGGGTTTATCCCGAGTTATGAAATAAAATAATCAGGCATTTCAAGTTTTAAAAGATCCTGTTAAATCTTCCGCTGTCAACTCAATTAATAAATACCACGGGTTTCTGTCCCGCGGCTCCTGGACTGGGTAACACCGGGACGGGGGCCGTGACAAGTTACCTTGTAATTTTCCCACCCATGATTGCTCACGATGTCCACGAAAATCCTAAGTACTCATTTCCCTCTAAGAAACAAAGTACAAGGTACAAGTTACAACTTTGGACGAACACTCAAAGTACCACTTTAAATCCTTAGATATTTAAGGGTACTTTTCATAAGTCCTTCAATAATCTCATGTGATATGTTTATGTACATATCATTATATTCTGGATTTCATAACAACATGCATACATACGTTTTTAAACATCCTTCATGATTTCAAAAATATTTCATAGGATTTAAAAACATTTTAACATAGAACATTTACTTAATATACCAAGTGTATGATTTCAAAAGCATTATTCATGTTTTCAAAAACCTTATACATGATTTCAAAACTACCTCACATGATCTTAAAACAATTTATAAACATATTTACCAAATACATCAACCGTATGATTTCAAAAGTATTACGTAAGGTTTCAAAAACATTAAACACATTTCTGAAAGAACCCCATGCATAGTTTTCAAAAACATTCTACTCGTATGATTGACTTAACGTACGTAGTACACGACCTCCAAATTCTGCTTCATATGTCGCCTTGGCATATCTAGCACCTTAACTTCATTAACACTTTACCTCATATATTGACCTAAGCATGTCTAGTAGAAGGTTTCGGAACATCTCTCGCCTCGCAAATTCCAAAAATCCACATAGGATCTTCTTATCTTCATAATTAGACCCTTGTGGGTGTTTAACACTCAAAATCGGAGTCCTTAATTGGATTCTTTGTATGCTTTAATACGTACATTATGATTCAATAAGGACAAAGCCGAGTTCATATTAAGATCTTCCTACCTTCATAGTTAGATTCTTAAAGATGTTTAAAGTACCTATTGCAGTCCAAGGATTGGATTCCTGGTGTACTTTAATTACACGTGCACAAATCAACAACAACCTAACGAACAAATAAATAACAAGATGATAAGAAATTAATGACCAAGTTGAACAATTATGTGTTTATGTGTTATGTGTTTTTGTGTAATCCGAATATTCGTTATCCAAATCTTCGTAGAATCTCCCATATCCTCATATGAGGGATTCATAGAAGGATATCTAAAGGTACTACCTTAAATCCTTAATGGGCTTCTACGTAATAGTTAAGACCCTTGGATTATAGAGTACTATTCCATAATTCAAAAGAGACCCCTTGAGTGGTCTAGTTAAAAAGATTGATTCGAAAATCTGGTTAAGAATGTCATGTGATGATATAGCTGAAAAGACTCTTTGGTGGTCTATTTAAAGAGATCATTTGTTGATTTAATTAAAAGGACCCTATGGTGGTCTAGTCACAATCATCACAGGTTTATTCATTTGATTTTCTTTCCCTACACATTATAAAATGCACTGTGCGGACTATGCAAGGAATTATGTAATTATGGATGCATACATAATTATGGAATTCAGTGCACAGAAACCACAGTAAGATTTGTCATGTGTAAGAACCTATGGTGGCAAAAATAACGAAACGTGAAGAATGAATGGAGGTACGGTGGACGCACCGATGACGCTTCATATATTTATATAAGTGTCCCTCTTACATTGCAAGCATGACGTTATTTAAGTTACTAGAAGTTCAGAACCTTAACCAATGTTGTTTTATCTTTTTGACTTCAAGTTTAGAGCTCACGCAAAGTTTCCTATAATAACCTTCACGAGAAACATTCTCCCTATCCATTGTTTGAAACTCCAACTTCTCGTCGAATTCACATGCTCTCTACATTTCACTATAACAAGGACGTCATTTCGACAATTCCATGGCACTTTTGAGGTTTGGTACAACCATACACAAACTCATCAGAATATAGTTTAAATCTTCGGATCTAAACCTTTACTTATAAACAATAGACTGATTCAAATAACAAAAGCTTGCTGGAAATCCGAACGTGAACCAGAGATTCCACTTTGGGAATGAAGGATTTATTTAAAAGCAAAACATCCACATCTACTCTCACAAGTTTCCTCTAAATAAATTTCGGGACGAAATTTTCTAAAGTAGGGGAGACTACGACACCTGTGCTTGCGTAATCATTATTTGAACTCTGAACAGATCAATTATCAATGAAACAATGTATTTTGATCCCTATATTTGTTTATTTATGCTTGACAATTTCTCATTTCAATCCTTGTTCGATTTCAAACTCTAAATCGCTTTCTGGAAAGTTATATGCAAACTGATGCATAAACGTAATCAGTTTAATGCGAAAAACACTCCGGAACATCAATAATAGCCTAACATACCTTAAATAACCTTTACATAACTTAGAATTAAGTTTTGGAGGGTTTGGTGTGCTGAAATCAAGTTTATTCGATCACAGGGACTATTTGCGTCAAACTGCGAAAGTCTGCCGATTCGTATAGTAACGTAGATTCCGGAATATGATCATAAGTTAAACATACCATAAATATCCTTTACATAGCTTAGAAATAGGCTTTGACGGGTTTGGTATGCGAAAAATAAACTTATTTGGTCAAACAGGGACTAAAAGCGTCAAAAAGTGCATAACTTTGTATTTACGCGCATATCTTACGTTCTGAACATATCCGGACATCCAAAAATTTTTGTGATCATTAAAATATTTTATTTTAGTGATTGGCATGCTAAAATTCCATTCGTCGTGTAGTTTGGATCGTTTTTCGCATCCGTTCGTGATTCGTCGTAATTAACCGAATAACGCGACCGTACGACAAAACGAACCGACATCCAACATATTTTCAAGCATATTTCATGTCCCCTATACTTAAACTTCATCATTATGCCTTGAAAATGGGTTAACGGGGTTTAAACGCATCGAAAATAGCTTAAAAGTGTTGTAGGGACCATTTTTGCCTGTTTTCAAAACTTGCTGGTTCTGGGTTGCGGTGGCGTAGCGCGACCCCAAAGGGGGGGTGCCGTGTCGCGACGCCAAGGCCTACTTTTGGAAGAAAATCCATTTTCAGCAACTAGTTTGAACTTGAGGGTCTTTTGTGCAACATTTGCAATACCTTGAGCTGGTTTTGGACTCCCCTAGTATACTAAATCAGTGGGTAACACATGGAGGGCCAAGATCAAAGCTCAATACCCAAGAAACGATCCTAACGGTTCTTGAAAATCTATATAAACCCACTTGATTCATTTGCATCCTCACACATCTGATTCAAATTCAGCTCTAAGTTGAAGCTCTCATTTATGAAGGCTTCATACCTGAGTTGTTTTGATCAAATTTTCAAGGCTTAGACCTCTTGTAAGCTTCTTTCATGCTTTTTATGCATTTCAAGCATGAAAGTCAAACAATGTATGACTTTCTGCTTTCACCAGTCAATGGTTAACACAAAGTTCGTTTGAACTTTGCAACGTGAGCGTAATCACGATGGTTATAGTCCCTTGTGACTATACCTACTGATTACCACGTTGATTAGACGTAGTGACGAGTCATAGTTTCGGTCAAAATATGTTTTTATGCGTATTTTGCAACGGATCTATTTTCGGGTATCAAAACACTTTGTTTTGATATCAAACTTGTTTTCTAACTTCGTTAAACATGTTTTAACATGTTTAACTCGTCACTTTTAGTTTGGTGCTTATTTAGGGTCGTAAGATATGGGTTTAAACAACCGCTTAGACTTTCGAACCCGACCCGTTTGGTCGATCATTAGGATCCGACCAAACACATTTTGTGACCATAATAGTATAGGGAATAACCTTCCGAGGTTATACCTTATGGTCACTTCGTTTAGTTAGTTGTATGATAGGTAGTTTATATGCCTTAGGAAAATGATCAAAATGCCCTTTTTACGCATAAATTCATTTTAAGCATATGTAACCTAAATTTTGACATCTAAACTGATTAGGTAACATTATTAGACATGTTAAGGCATATAATACTTGTCATAGGACTAGTTAAGTGGTCCTTCACGCGTTTTACGCGAACGACGCGTTAACGTAGCGTAAGCTACCTTAACGAGTCGTAACGGGTCATAAGCACTTAGGATAGGTTCCAATTTAGTATGTAGGCTTTGTTAAACCATATCATATGAGTTCCAATACTCATTTGGTTTACAAAACCTCATCCTATCCGATCTTCCGATTTAGGTCCGGTTTATTAACATAGTTACCTATATTAGGTGCCGATTTGATTCCATGATCCTTCTAGCGTCACTTGGTTGTTATTTAAAGACTTCTAAACTATCTCAAGTGAGTACATAGTCCCCTCTTTTACTGTTTTCAAATGTTTTGGGATGATTCACACGTGCCTACTTGTTACTTTCATGCTTTTTCGTGCTTTCACAATATATACTTGCTATTTTCATTAGTACGCATATAGTACATGATTTCATTTATATTTTGCTATGTATGTTAACTGAGCATGCTAGCACATTGATTTCATACATTACATTTTGTTGCATATGTTCACTCAACATATGGACACATTATACCCTTATACATTTATCAACCAACATTCCTACCGGCACTCAACCGTTGCGCCAATATAAACACGAACGTTACGTCTAAAAAACAAATCGTCGGCTTGCAATCAGACTACCACCATTTCAAGAAAAATAAACCGCTATTTTACCAACACACCAAACAGCCTGAGAATAACCGATGCACCGTTTGAAAAAAAATAACCAAACCGACACACTTCCTCCAAACACCGTTCCGTTGTTTGCACAGTCTCAAATCCTATATAACCCCCGCCGGCCGCTGCCTATCAGCTGCCGCAAATCCTTCTACTCCATTCTGCCACATCAATCGACAACTGCTTCAGCCTTTCCAAGAAAAATCAATAACCGCTTCAACAACACAAATCTAATGTCTGAAACCCTAAGAACAACCAAATGAAATATAGATCTAATATATACTCCACTTAGAACCGCCAGAAAACTGGCATACCCGTTATAAGGAGTGACTTTTATGTGTCGTGATGTTGTAGAAAGACAATAGAGAGGTAGTGGTTGCAGATGAAAATGTGACGGCGATATCGGTGAACGACGTCAGGGGGAGTCCGGTGTAGATCTAGGGTTTCGACCAACACGCGAGCATGGATCTTTCGGTGGCGAGGCGGCTGTGGCGGTGGCGGGAATGGGGGTGGATGGATGGGCGTATGGGTGAAAATAAAGGGAGAGAGCGTGTTCTGATTTTGTGCAAAGATAAAATGTCATGAATCCCTTTTCTTTTGAAAATTATATTACCAAATTCCATAACTTAGAAATTATAAAATGAATAATGATATAATACACATAATATAATAATAATTTAACATATGAACTGGACATAAATGAAGCCATCCAGATTAATGATCTCCGCAACAAATTGCAATACATAGTAGATTTTAGTGACCGATTGTCATCAAGCTAAAAAATATTACTCATGTTTTACTATAATTATAATGGATTTTAGTAATAGCCTTACATGTTATTTAATAATGTCTATTTATCGTGGTATGTTCAAACTAAGGTACGTAAATCTTAAATTATCGCTTTTAAAATCCTTCATAAGTGTGAGAACTATTTAACAAACAGTGCATTATAAAAAAAGCATTATTCATATGTTTCTATAATCTTTTATTAACATTAAAACACATATTATTAGTTGTAGTGATATATAATACGGTTGTATAACGCGACATAACGATACCAGCCGATGTAATTTTTTATGGTTACAATCAATGTAAAACATGTGTTTCGATAGCGTCCTCTACTGCAGATTTTTTTGTCACCAGAGAAATAGATGGTTTTGGAGAGAAAATACCAAATGGGGAATTTTGGTGTATTGTAATAAATTGTCTCTAGGAGCATGCTATAACATTTTACATATAAGTAAGGGGAAATGGATTTGGGCATCTAAATTACCTTATGAAGTCAATTGCTTATAATAAAAAAAATATTTCTATATCACAGAACCAAAGAAACAAATTTGGTTCACGAGTACAATTTGGTATGGTATTTCTTTCGAACTCTATTCTACACTGTTGAGTGTTTTTTTTTTTTTTTTTTTTTTTTTTTTTTTCTATTTTAGCTTAGAGGAAAATATTTATGGTTAAAAGTTAACTCTATAAAACCATAATATGTTTTGTCAATAAAAATAAAATGTTTTAACGTGGTGTTGTAGGTAGAAAACAAAGCAAAAAAGTATATATTTTGCATAAACAAAAAAAAATCATATCTCATATAGTGATATAAACATTCATATGCAACACCCCGCTGCAACGCGCGTGTTAGAGTCAACTCGTTGATTTACATTAAACATTTATACTTTGTATGTTCATTTAGCATATTTAGTACATTATTTTCTCATAACATGCTTACATTTGTTATAACATTTGGTTTGTTTAACGAAACTAATACGTTCATTAACACCGATCATGCCGCTTGATATTATGTAGTGGTACCATAGGAATTGACAACTCCCATTCCTGAAATCCTAGGTTTGTTTGGACTAAGGAATGACAGAATCCGAAAACATTTTTGATAAACCTTTAAGTTGTTTAGGGTTTGTCCTTCAGTCTCAAGGCTTGAATGTAGACGTAAAACATTACCGCATAAATGTTTGTATCAGTAAAGCATAAATTTGCAAAACATATCTTTTGACTTAAACTATGATTTATATCAAATACATTGTTTTCTACATTTTTACTTATAGGGTTGAGTAAATGCTTTTATTCACCATACATTACATTTGTTACACATAAACATTTTGACATTGGTTTAAACAAGGTATTTTGGTGGTTTGTTTGGGTAAGTGATTTAAATAACGAGGCGTGTGTAATATGAGAAAAGCATGGTGGATACGCCCATGGAACTTCCTATATATAAGTGCTTTTATGATATTACATATCGTAGCGTTATTTAAACCATTTCAATTTAGACATATTACATTTTACACAAAAAACATATCTTCACAAAACATTGTTTTACAAACAACATATTTTATACAAACTCATTTTACTTGGTTATTCATTTAACCATACGTCTTTCTTTTATATCATTTGGATTTTCTTATCGATTTTCGTATAATTTATAAAAGAAAACATTTTTGTAAGATTCATGACTACTTTTGTTGAACATTTCTTTTAACTACATGTCATGAATCCTGCATCAACAAAACCTATGTATCTCACAGGCATTTTTATGCTGACGTACCTATTTTCACATGTGTTTCAGGTACTGTTGTTAGATGATCATGATGCAAACTTAGGACTGGACGAGGCCTTAGTGACATAAAACTACGAAAGACAGTTTAATTCATGTTGTGCTTCTTAAATTCTAAATCAATGTAAACATTTTAATTTAATAAAACAAAACTTCAATTACCATGTGTTATGAAACAATGATTCTCTTACTCCACTCCCCGACTTTTCCGCCGTGATTTGGATTTGTTGTTTTACGTGGTCGGGGTGTGACAGAAGAGTTGGTATCAGAGCTCATGGTTATAGGGAATTAGGTTATTAGTAATGCTTTGACCTAGTCTATAACCTTCCTAGGACCCTAACACAAGATTCTTGTGTTTAGATCTTAAAACAATACCGTCACCTATCTTTAGGAGACAACCACAACGAGAACACAAAGTTCAAATCCGTTTTGAAAACCAATCATATATTTTAGGATGATTTATTATAAGGTTTTGAACCTTCAAAGTTTTCAAAATCTCGTCTAAGTTTGGGTCTTATAATGTGAACACATGCAATCTGGAAGGGTGGGTGCCTGTATCCCCAGTTTTCTGTCTAAGGCTAGAGTGTTTGTACAAATCCACATAATCGGACCAGTCACTCTTACCTGGGAACTCTTGGGGTGAGTGTCCACTTATAGGCTAAAGCATGTCTTCGCGATACATTAATATTACCTGCTTACTTTGCTTAGTCACCGTGTCGTTTGTTTGCCTTAGGTAACAAACAAATGATCACAATCTTTATGCGTTGTCAACATATTTAAACATTCTATTTTGAATATCCGATAACATCTCACTTGTTTCCTCCTATGTCTTCCATTTCCTTTAGGATGTCTCTTCATCGCAGCGACACTCAAATGTCCGAACTGGGTGCTACAATTGCCCAACGAATAGGCGTAGTAATCCAGAAGACTGCTGAATTGGCTATCGCCATGTCTCGTCTCAAGGATGAAGCCACCCCAGAGACACCAAAGGAAACAAAAGCCAAGCCTTCACGAAGATCAAGAAAGTGTAAAGCTTCAAAGAATCTTTCAGCGATTGCTCCAAATCAAGCAGGACTTGGCCAGGTGGCAACACCTCCAGCTAAGAAGCCATATGAAGGAAAAGCCCCTTTGTGCAATCAATGTAACCTTCATCACCATGCCAGTGTCAAATTCCGAAAATGTTTAAACTGCGGACTTTTCGGTCATACGGCAAAAGTCTGTCGTTCAGCCACTTAGTCAAACCAAGCTATTCAGAACCCTGTCCAACTTTAAGCAGATCCAGCACAAGCTCGTTTTCCGCCTGGTACTTGCTACAACTGTGGCGAGATGGGTCATTTCAGGAACAAATGCCCAAAGCTTGTCAATGCAAATCCGACCCATGAACGAGCATTTGGCGGACTGGAAGATGATGTTGTTTTGAAATATCTAAAATCTTATGTTTTTGTTGCTTTTGTTTTCCTTGAACTATGAAACAATTTGGTTGGTTTATAAATAAGTCGTTGTTCACAATTCTGATGTACAAATATAGTTACATATGTGTATGGCATTCCCCTACGATACCTACACCAAGGAACTGTATTCTTTGCAAGACAAACTACCCTTGTAATTTTCCCACCCATGATCGCTCACGATGTCCACGAAAATCCTAAGTACTCGTTTCCCTCTAAGAAACAAAGTACAAGGTGCAAGTTACAACTTTGGACGAACACTCAAAGTACCACTTTAAATCCTTAGATATTTAAGGGTACTTTTCATAAGTCCTTCAATAATCTCATGTGATATGTTTATGTACATATCATTATATTCTGGATTTCATAACAACATGCATACATATGTTTTTAAAACATCCTTCATTATTTCAAAAATATTTCATATGATTTAAAAACATTTTAACATAGAACATTTACTTAATATACCAAGTGTATGATTTCAAAAGCATTATTCATGTTTTCAAAAACCTTATACATGATTTCAAAACTACCTCACATGATCTTAAAACACTTTATATACATATTTACCTAATACATCAACTGTATGATTTCAAAAGTATTACGCAAGGTTTCAAAAACATTAAACACATTTATAAAAGAACCCCATGCATAGTTTTCAAAAACATTCTGCTCGTATGATTGACTTAACGTACGTAGTACACGACCTCCAAATTCCGCTTCATATGTCGCCTTGGCATATCTAGCACCTTAACTTCATGAACACTTTACCTCATATATTGACCTAAGCATGTCTAGTACAAGGTTTCGAAACATCTCTCGCCTCGCAAATTCCAAAAATCCACTTAGGATCTTCCTATCTTCATAATTAGACCATTGTGGGTGTTTAACACTCTAAATCGGAGTCCTTAATTGGATTCTTTGTATGCTTTAATACGTACATTATGATTCAATAAGGATAAAGCCGAATTCCTATTAAGATCTTCCTACCTTCATAGTTAGATTCTTAAAGATGTTTAAAGTACCAATTGAAGTCCATGGATTGGATTCCTGGTGTACTTTAATTATACGTGCACAACTCAACTACAAACTAACGAAAAAATAAATAACAAGATGATAACAAATTAACAACCAAGTTGAACAATTATGTGTTTATGTGTTATGTGTTTTTGTGTAATCCGAATATTCGATTTCCAAATCCTCGTAGAATCTCCCATATCCTCATATGAGGGATTCATAGAAGGATATCCAAAGGTACTACCTTAAATCCTTAATGGGCTTCTACATAATAGTTAAGACCCTTGGATTATAGAGTACTATTTCATAATTCAAAAGAGACCCCTTGAGTGGTCTAGTTAAAAAGATTGATTCGAAAATCTGGTTAAGAATGTCATGTGATGATATAGCTGAAAAGACTCTTTGGTGGTCTATTTAAAGAGATCATTTGTTGATTTAATTAAAAGGACCCTATGGTGGTCTAGTCACAATCATCACAGGTTTATTCATTTGATTTTCTTCCCCTACACATTATAAAATGCACTGTGCGGACTATGCAAGGAATTAAGTAATTATGGATGCATACATAATTATGGAATTCAGTGCACAGAAACCACAGTAAGATTTGTCATGTGTAAGAACCTATGGTGGAAAAAATAACGAAACGTGAAAAATGAATGGAGGTACGGTGGACGCACCGATGGCGCTTCATATATTTATATAAGTGTCCCTCTTACATTGCAAGCATGACGTTATTTAAGTTACTAGAAGTTCAGAACCTTAACCAATGTTGTTTTATCTTTTCGACTTCAAGTTTCGAGCTCACGCAAAGTTTCCTATAATAACCTTCACGAGAAACATTCTCCCTATCCATTGTTTGAAACTCCAACTTCTCGTCGAATTCACACACTCTCTACATTTCACTATAACATGGACTTCATTTCGACAATTCCATGGCACTCTTGAGGTTTGGTACAACCATACACAAACTCATCAGAATAGAGTTTAAATCTTCGGATCTAAACCTTTCCTTATAAACAATAGACTGATTCAAATAACAAAAGCTTGCTGGAAATCCGAACGTGAACCAGAGATTCCACTTTGGGAATGGAGGATTTATTTAAAAGCAAAACATCCACATCTACTCTCACAAGTTTCCTCTGAATAAATTTCGGGACGAAATTTCCTAAAGTAGGGGAGACTGTGACACCTGTGCTTGCGTAATCGTTATTTGAACTCTGAAAAATTCAATTATCAATGAAACAATGTATTTTGATCCCCATATTTGTTTATTTATGCTTGACAATTTCTCATTTCAATCCTTGTTCGATTTCAAACTCTAAATCGCTTTCTAGAAAGTTATACGCAAACTGATGCATAAACGTAATTAGTTTAATGCGAAAAACACTCCAGAACATTAACATTATCCTAACATACCTTAAATAACCTTTACATAACTTAGAAATAAGTTTTGGAGAGTTTGGTGTGCTGAAATCAAGTTTATTCGATCATAGGGACTCTTTGCGTCAAACTGCGAAAGTCTGCCGATTCGTATAGTAAAGTACCTTCCGAAATATGATCATAAGTTAAACTTACCATAAATATCCTTTACATAGCTTATAAATAGGCTTTGAAGGGTTTGGTATGCGAAAATAAACTTATTTGGTCAAACAGGGACTAAAAGCGTCAAAAAATGCATAAGTTTGCATTTACGCGCATATCTTACGTTCTGAACATATCCGGACATCCAAAAATTTTGTAATCATTAAAATATTTTATTTTAGTGATTGGCATGCTAAAATTCCATTCGTCGTGTAGTTTGGATCGTTTTTCGCATGCGTTCGTGTTTCATCGTAATTAACCGAATAACGCGACCGTACCACCAAACGAACCGACATCCGACATATTTTCAAGCATATTTCATGTCCCCTATACTTAAAATTCATCATTAATCCTTGAAAATGGGTTAACGGGGCTTAAACGCATCGAAAATAGCTTAAAAGTGTTACAGGGATCATGGTGGGCCCAAAGGGGTGGTGCCGTGGCGTGACGCATGGTTGGCCAATATTTGCAATACCTTGAGCTGGTTTTGGACTCCCCTAGTATACTAAATCAGTGGGTAACACATGGAGGGCCAAGATCAAAGCTCAAGACCCAAGAAACAATCCTAAAGGTTCTTGAAAATCTATATAAACCCACTTGAATAATTTGCATCCTCACACATTTGATTCAAATTCAGCTCTAAGTTGAAGCTCTCATTTATGAAGGCTTCATACCTGAGTTGTTTTTGATCAAATCTTCAAGGCTTGGACCTCTTGTAAGCTTCTTTCAAGCTTTTTATGCATTTCAAGCATGAAAGTCAAACAGTGTTTGACTTTCTGCTTTGACCAGTCAATGGTCAACACAAAGTTCATTTGAACTTTGCAACATGAGCGTAATCACGATGGCTATAGTCCCTTGTGACTATACCTACTGATTACCACGTTGATTAGGCATAGTGACGAGTCATAGTTTCAGTCAAAATACGTGTTTATGCGTATTTTGTAACGGATCTATTTTCGGGTATTAAAACACTTTGTTTTGATATCAAACTTGTTTTCTAACTTCGTTAAACATGTTTAACTCGTCACTTTTAGTTTGGTGCTTATTTAGGGTCGTAAGATAAGCGGTCTAAACAACCGCTTAGACTTTCGAACCCGACTCGTTTGGTCGATCATTAGGATCCGACCAAACAAATTTTGTGAACATAATAGTATAGGGAATAACCTTCTGAGGTTATACGTTATGTTCACTTCGTTTAGTTAGTTGTATGATAGGTAGTTTATATGCCTTAGGAAAATGACCAAATGCCCTTTTTACGCATAAATTCATTTTAAGCATATGTAACCTAAATTTTGACATCTAAACTGATTAGGTAACATTATTAGACGTGTTAAGGCATATAATACTTGTCATAGGACTAGTTAGGTGGTCCTTCACGCGTTTTACGCGAACGATGCGTTAAAGTAGCGTAAACTACCTTAACGAGTCATAACGGGTCATAAGCACTTAGGATAGGTTCCAATTTAGTATGTAGGATTTGTTAAACCATATAATATGAGTTCCAATACTCATTTGGTTTATGAAACCTCATCCTATCTGATCTTCTGATTTAGGTCCGGTTTATGAACATAGTTACCTATATTAGGTGCCGATTTAATTCCGTGATCCTTCTAGCGTCACTTGGTTGTTATTTAAAGACTTCTAAACTATCTCAAGTGAGTACATAGTCCCCTCTTTTACTGTTTTCAAATGTTTTGGGGTGATTCACACGTGCCTACTTGTTACTTTCATGCTTTTTCGTGCTTTCACAACATATACTTGCTATTTTCATTAGTACGCATATAGTACATGATTTCATTTATATTTTGCTATGTATGTTAACTGAGCATGCTAGCACATTGATTTCATACATTACATTTTGTTGCATATGTTCACTCAGCATATGGACACATTGATTTACATTAAACATTTCTACTTTGTATGTTCATTTAGCATATTTAGTACATTATTTTCTCATAAGATGCTTACATTTGGTATAACATTTGGTTTGTTTAATGAAACTAATACGTTCATTAACATCGATCATGCCGCTCGGTAGTATGTAGTGGTACCATAGGAATTGACAACTCCCATTCCTGAAATCATAGGTTTTTTTGGACGTAAGGAATGACAGAATCCGAAAACATTTTTGATAAACCTTTAACTTGTTATGGGTTTGTCCTTCAGTCTCAAGGCTTTATTGTAGACGTAAAACATTACCGCATAAATGTCTGTATCAGTAAAGCATAAATTTTGCAAAACATATCTTTTGACTTAAACTATGATTTATATCAAATACATTGTTTTGTACATTTTTACTTATAGGGTTGAGTAAATGCTTTTATTCACCATACATTACATTTGTTTACACATAAACATTTTGACATTGGTTTAAACAAGGTATTTTGGTGGTTTGTTTGGGTAAGTGATTTAAATAACAAGGCGTGTGTAATATGATAAAAGCAAGGTGGATACACCGCTGGTACTTCCTATATATAAGTGCTTTTATGATATTACATATCGTAGCGTTATTTAAACCATTTCAATTTAGACATATTCATTTTACACAAAAAACATATCTTCACAAAACATTGTTTTACAAACAACATATTTTATATAAACTCATTTTACTTGGTTATTCATTTAACCATACGTCTTTCTTTTATATCATTTGGATTTTCTTATCAATTTTCGTATAATTTATAAAAGAAAACATTTTTGTATGATTCATGACTACTTTTGTTAAACATTTCTTTTAACTACAAGTCATGAATCATGCATCAACAAAACCTATGTATCTCATAGGCATTTTTATGCTGACATACCTATTTTCACATGTGTTTCAGGTACTGTTGTTAGATGATCATGATGCAAACTTAGAACTGGACGAGGCCTTAGTGACATAAAACTATGAAAGACAGTTTAATTCATGTTGTGCTTCTTAAATTCTTAATCAATGTAAACATTTTAATTCAATAAAACAAAACTTCAATTACTATGTGTTATGAAACAATGATTCTGTTACTCCACTCCCTGACTTTTCCGCCGTGATTTGTTGTTTTACGCGGTCGGGGTGTGACATTGGTTGACTAACTGGAACGGGTAACTTAATATACCGAGCAAATCTAAGGTGAGTTCACTGCTCTTTTTCAAGCATGCGTCCCGGGGAGGGACATCTGGTAAATATTCCGGGGAGGAATATTGGGTAAATGGGTTTAACTGGAATGTTAAACTTGGGATGTTGGTTAATACACTGATATCTATCATTTAAGTCCCATCATATACCGAATTAGTTGCCGGGGAGGCAACGGGGTTATTAGTTGATAGCGCTATTAGGTTTGGCACCCTCACACCGTACCGGGGAGGACGAGCTTGAACTAATTACCTTAACCACTTGACCAATGTTTGATAGAGCATTGGGGAAGGGCAAATAATTTGGAGCCATCTACGGTAATAGAGTTATTAACAACATCGAATCTCTAAAATGTTTTAAACTCATAATTGGTAACTAAATGTGTTAACAAACTTTGAACTCACCAGTGTTGTCTGATACACTTGTCTGCATGCTTGCAGGTCGTTAGATTCATGGTTATGGAACTTGCTATCTAGGAGAGCTGGAGTGGTCATGGGTTGTGGCTCTTGGATACATGATCATTGTTTTCGCACATTGTTTTGAAACACTTGAATAACATTTTACATTATGCTTCCGCTAGACGTATTTGTTTTAAGTTGTGATTTAAATTTACTTTGTGAAGTAAATGGAAACTCTTATTTAATATCTTATTATAGTTCAATGTGATTAGTGGCTGGATCCTTGTACGTCACACGTCCCGCGGTGTTTCCGCATGTGGTATTTTGGGGGTGTGACATTATTTCAACACAATCATGACATATTTGGGGGTCTATCCAAGCAAAACTCCACACCTTTGTAGTTTATGCAAAAAAAGATATCAACAAATTAGGGCAATTTGATTCAATTGAATTTTGAAGGGGAAAAAGCATACCGGCTGGGGACAACAACAAAATCAGCGTCTAGTATTATTGTCCGTCCATGATGTTCGTATTGCAGTCACCATCCCACAAACACACCACACCATGGTCGATTAAACTATAGCAGGGGAGAAGAACGTTTGAATTTGGGTATAAAATTTGAACCTGATGAATGAAGGTTTAGGGGGGTTTTAAACTAAAGATTTGGGTGAAATAGACATAATTGCCCTCACGTGATGTGCACGTGAGGGTCTATTCTGCTTCTATTTAACAGTTGTTAGGCTTTGTGTAACAACCCGACTTTTAAAAGTCAAAGTCAAAGTCAAAGGAATAAAAGATTTCTTACCAGATATGTCATTTCTGACTTAATTATTGCTTGTACTCTTTGACTCGATAATCGATATCTTGCTTGACGCTATTTGTTTTACGATTTATTAATATGTGAAGTAACAATAAGATAAACGTAATTATACGCTAATCTACTAAACGCTATCGCATCGCAGTTCGAATTACAAGTTCTGGATATTGTTTTACGTGTATGTGCTATTATGTGCTTTACCTGTGTGTGTGCTTATACATATTGTGGGATGATAATCACAAACGCTCAACGTGTATGGTTAGGTTGATTATGTTATTTGTGTAACTAATGTATAATACTGTCGCATCACTTACTCGAAATGCAACGCAACGCTCAACGCGCGAAACGAAAAGTCGAAAACTAACTCACACGCGCCATCCGATCGAATGACCATTCGATCGAATGGTCATCCGTCTGGATGACCATCCTATCGGATGGCCATTCGATCGAAGGGCCATCCGATCGAACCACTCCACACCGCCCCTTCTCCTCTTCACCTATAAATACCTCACCTGTCACATGACTGTTCAGGATGTGACAGCTTCCTCCGACCCAGTGCGTTCTCAGCCTCTTTTCTCTCAATTTCTCACGATTCTTGTAAGTTTTCACCTCAAATCTTGTACTTCTTTAATCTCTACACACTTTCCCGTCAATTTCCCCAATAAATCTCATAATTTCACCATGAAATCCACCTGATTTGGGCTATTCTAAGATGACGTCAACATGGGTTTTCATGAACACCAAAGTGTGACCTCATTCCACCAAGAACAACGCAGATCTAAAGGATTTCAACAAAGTTTAAACACTAATTTCACCTAAATCTAAACATCTTTCAAGTATTTCGAACTTTTCTTCAACATTCTTAGCTTTTCACTCAAAACCGTTAGAATCTGGGCTTGTACGGGTTCACTACTCATTCTCTAGTGGAGACCCGGACTGAGAATGGATTTCTAACAAAGAGACAACTGATTTACGAGTTGGACATGAAATTTCACCTCGAACAGCTGGTTCGGATCGAACGGGGTGATTCCCGTCCGATCGGATGAGTTGGACTTGGTGTGATTTCCGTTGTTTGGCACGTTGTCATACCGTCTCGATAAAATCTCTTAAGCTTAACTGTTTTTACAAAGTTTTTCAAACGAACCAGTCTCCCGAATGAATAGCCATCCGATCGAACGGTTATCCGACCAAGCAACCTGTGGCTTTTAAACACTTAAAACACTTTCAAATTTCAAGTATGATTAGCATCCACTCGGATTACCATCCGAGCGGACGGCCATCCGTCCGAATGACCGTCCGTCCGGATGGCCTGATGTGTAGAGAATTTTCAAACCTTCTAAAATGCTACAACGAAAACTTCAAAGTTCATACACAAACACATCCATCCAAAACGGACAACCCTCTGACCGAATGGTCATCCGTCCCCCATTTCACATCGACACTGTTTTACACACAGTTCAACGCTTATACTGTCGTACTGTGTTCAGGCTAATCTCTCAGCGTTCCCTTCAATCCAGGACTGTGTTTATTTATTAAACACGATCTGTGAGGATACTCGATCCCTTTTCGCTTTATGCTCTTTTAGGTGTTACATGCGTTACTTATATCAAATCACATCAAACACACAACGCAAACACTTTTATACGCTAACCGCTCTCGCATGTTATACGTGTTATTCGATGAATGCTAGTATCTTATGTTTACTCAGTGATTGTTACCTGACACCTTAGCAACGATAGTACTATAGTTTGGACTCAGCACCTATCGTGGACAGGGGTTGTTAAGGGACTTTCTTCACGTATCGCAGTGGTGATATGTGTTGCGCATTCTACAACTCGCAGTCACGTCTGTGCATATTTCATTGTCGATAACTTACCTGCTTCACATTTCTACGTGTTACATGCTGGTTATACGTAAATCACTTTCGCTACTATTATACTATTAAACTTGTATGCTCACCTTTACACTATGTGTATTGACTTTTATTTTAACATATGTGACATGTGTTTAGGATGCATTTACTTGCTGGATGTCACGGAATCAAGCTAGGGGAGTCTAGAAACAAACTAAATAAAATCTGAGTTGTCGAAACACTTTATTGGTCTTTGAGATACAACATCTGTAATAATTATTTATGCTGGATATGTTATGGTATGGGACGTAGCGTTAAATATTTGGTAATATTAGTTGTTATGGATTTCTCATGTACAATCTGTTTAGTGCCACGCTCCGATGTTTCCGCCATCGGTTGGGGTGTGACACTTTGTACCTAGGTGTGTTACAAAACTTAAATCACATAACCTAAACATGTTAAAAAAGTTAGCACCCAATGGCGAAACTTACGATAAACCACAAAGTTCATCTGTATAATTAACTCTTTTTATTCATTGCTCCCAATGGCTAGTTAGACACCCCTACCTCCAACCTTCACTTTCTTTCATCCCAACACCCGAGAGAGTAATCACCTTCTGCCCTTTGGCGTCGCTCCAGTGACACTGTTCCACGTCCTCCTTGTCTACGTGTTTGGGGCTTAAAGCGCCCACAACTCATAATCTCAGTTATCACTTAAAAGTGATTGTCATAGAAAATTTATTAAGAAATAAGTACGACTTTAGTTTGCAAACAATGTAGGTATAGATTTTTTTTTGAATGGTTAAATATTTCACTCCCGGGTTGAATTCCTAATCTATCGTATCCAAACATCTAGAGGGTTTTCCCTCTAGCACTAGGCCAAAGCCTTAGTGGCAACTGTAGGTATAGATGGTATTAGGAAGGGTCCTAATATTAACACATGGAAAAAACTTATTTTCACATGGTGTATACAGCCTGTATAATGTTATACGGCCCGTATAGAATTTAAAAAACTGACAAAGTCTGCTGGTGTCTTCCAACTTTCAAAATTCAAATCAGACTAACACGAAGTATCTCGAAGGTATCTTATTCATATATTACAAATTAATCATTGAAGGAAAAGGAGAACTAGGATATCGATATGGTTGGTGTAAAAGCTCACATTTTACTACATTGACTATGTGTTATAACTGTGAGAAGTAGATGTATTCGGGAATTAAACGTGGAATCTGTAATGATGTTTGGGAATTAAATGCATGTACGTGACAAAACAAGGATCGTTCTAATAGATTAAAGAATTGAATGCATGCACCTGTCAGTATGCCATGTCTTTTGACAAATCATCTGCTTCCTGAATCTGAATCCGAAAGTTAAGTAGACCCCTCAAGTTGTCATTCATAACAACTAAGCGTCTGGAGAAGAGTATGTTGATATAGGAGAGTTGATGCAATTTTCCAAGCATTCATAGCCACCGTTTCCGTAGTCAAAGACAGTTGCGGTTTGCACATTCAATCTTCATTACTTCATTAAAACTAACAAGGCGGTCTCGGTTGCATATTTTAGAGAGACCTTTAAGTACGGATCCTACTGCTGCATTTGGAACAAGAAGGCCAACAATCCATTCATTATCTGTTGTTGTCTAAACAATATGAATGCACGCAACGAATTTGATAACTGGTCAAATCACACACTATAAAGTGTAAACTTATCGTATGTTGTAGTTTGGAAAGATGACCGAATAGAGATCTGAATCAGGCGTGCATTGTTTAAATCTGAATCAGGTTCTCAAACAAACACTACTAAAGATGATCCGAATAAGATTGTCAATTTTAATGAAGCAATGAAGATTGAATATGCAAACCGCATTCGTTTTGTATACGGAAACAGTGGCTATGGGAAATACAAACCCGACACGTCTTCTGTGATGATTCAAAACATTCCGAATAACTAGCAGAAGAACCCGACACGTCTTCTGCTAGTTACTCTTTTCTTCGATTTCAACAAATCTTTCAAGACCATTCACCTCTTTCAACCTATCAAAACACCGTAAACCCCTTTTTTTCTTCCCAAAACCAACCCGCAACGAATTTGACAACTATTTAATATCTTTAATCTATTAGAACGATCCTTGTTTTGTTACGTACATGCGTTTAATTCTCAAACATCAGCAACCATTTTTCTTTTTCCTTCAATTTCGAGAACATTCCCCCTAACATGAGAAACGAAAGAGATTTCGAGCAATTCGTCGATGACATGATAAATAAAGATCCTGACACATGTAACAGCTAGTTATATTCTTACATCTATATCTTTTGTCATGACAAACTATGTGACATGTGTCTCGTCTAGTGGTCCCGGTACTACAGCTGCATTTTGAACAAGAACTCCAACAATCCATTCATTATCTGTTGTTGTCTCAACAAATATGACTGCACGGATTGTTGGACTTCTTGTTCCAATGCTCACACATGGTGATAAACAACGATAATACGTACACATACCAACTGATTCAGATTTAAACAATGCACGCCTCAACTGAGATAACGGACATCCATCAAGCTCAAAAAGAAAACTTGTGTTTCCCATAGTCACAAACGATTGTGGTTTGTATTTCGCATAGCCACCGTTTCCGTAGAAAAAAAAAAAACGGTTGCGGTTTGCACATTCAATCTTCAATACTTCATTAAAATACCACTAGTAGGAGAACCCGACACGTCTTCATGTTAGGGAGAATGTTCTCGAAATTGAAGGAAAAGGAAAAGATTTGTTGAAATCGAAGAAAAGAGTAAGAAAGATGAATTGAGGCGTGCATTTGAAACAAGAAGTCCAACAATCTGTTTATTATCTGTTATTGTCTAAACAATATGAATGCACACAACGAATTTGACAACTATAACAGCTTACTAAAAGTAGCAATCACCTCCAATCATTTCCTGGTCAAATCACACAATATAAAGTTTAAAGTTATCGTGTGTTGTAGTTTGGAAAGATGACCGAATAGAGATCTGAATAACAAACTGTGGAGAACTTGTTTGTGTCGGGTTCTTCTGCTAGTTATTCGGAATGTTTCGGATCATCATAGAAGACGTGTCGGGTTCTTCTGCTAGTGGTTTTTGTAACCAATCCATAATCACCCTTGGTGGTTTCTGTACCCATCCCTACCGATAACTAGCAGAATCGATAAATAACCAACACGAAGATCTCTGCGATCGCTAAGGTTTCCATCAACGGACTGATCGGTAACGTTACTCTACTTGTGCTCCGATTTAAGCGGCGTGGTCCGATCAACGTTTATCGACATTGTTAAAGGTGATGAAGAGTTTAGAAACCCTAGAATGATTGTGTTTTTACTGGAAAAAACGTGATACTTAAAAAAACATCCTTATATACGGCCCCGTATACAGTTGGTAACATCAAAAACCTTAGGCCCCGTATACAGTTGGTAACATCAAAAACCTTAGAAAATAAATCCATTGAGCCGTATACGTTTTACAAATCGTATACACATGTATACGGCTCGTATAACTATATACGGACCGTATATAGTAAAATCAAAAAAACATTCCCTGCGCATTTTTCTATTAAAAAACATTCTATTAGGGCCGTATAACTATATACGGCCCGTATACAATAGGGGGTGTGAAAATAAGATATAGGGTATGTGGAAATAAGGGATATTAGAAAATAAGTACAAGTTGAGTTTGCAAACAAATGCAAGTATGGATAGAATAGAGTAATGAATGTTGGTCTTCCACGCATGCTACAGTCGCGTGAAGTTTATTTCAATATATATAAAATATTATAACTTAATCAAACCTTACAAAAATAGCAAATTGTCGTATAAGTTTAAATTATGTTTGCAACAGTTCAATGTAAATCATATTGGTATTTTGAGAGTATTGTAGCCTAATACTATCATGCTATTCCATTGGTATTTCTCTTTTCAGTGACGAGATTTATATCATTGAAGAAAAATGATGCGAATTTGGTTTACCGTTTCAAAATAAAAGAAAAAATGTTTGCATTTTGGGACTAACTACAATCATACAACTGACTAGTGATTTATACTCAAATTACTACTGATCAACACGAAACAAAATATTATTTATAAAAATATAAAACTATGAACAAAACAACTCCATACGACAAACACAAACATTCATTTATTTCACAGCCAAATCGGTGGAGGCTCATTCAAATCCACACCCAACCCACGTCTCACCACCACCGGCATCTCACCAACCCCACCATGTTCCACCACCAAAACATCGGAGCAACACCCACCACCACCACGTTGGTAATCCCCATAAACACTACTACTACTACACCCAACCTGTTGCCTAGCACGCGGCGCAGCCACCCACCGTACATGCTGTTCAGATGGAAAACTGTTAAGATCTAAACACAACGACGGCGGTGGTAGCACCGTCAACGGAAAGTTCGTCTTGGCTTTTGAGCCACGGAGAGATCGTGCAGCACCGTCGTAAGCCATCGCAGCTTCCTCCGGCGTATCAAAAGTACCCAACCAGACACGTGTCTTCTTCCACGGGTCGCGGATCTCCGCCGCGTAACGCCCCCACGGCCGCTTCCGTACGCCCCGGTAGTGTCCCTCACGAGGAGACTTCATCTTGAAAATGTATAGTTTTAGAGAGAGAGAGAGAGAGAGAGAGTTTAGAGGGAGAGGAAATAATGGGTGTGTTATTAAAGTTTTAGGTCAAATAATATTAATATATAGTATAAAAGCCGCAGTGGTGGGCCAGGGATCACCCGTAATAGACGGCTGGACGGTACACGAACATGATAAATAATACCCGTGAGGTGTACTTGGTGCCTTAGAAGTTGTACTTTGGATGTTGGTTTGTGAGTTTAAGTCTGGATTGAGGGTAGTTTTGTCTTTGATTGCCTCCTTAGGTTAGGGAACATAGATGGGGGCTAGGATTGTGTGATTATTCTTGGATTTTGTTTAGATCCTGGCCGTTGATTTATGTTTGAGAATGATGAAATGGTGTTGTCGGGCGCTTTGTTTTGTCTGGTTGGTTGGTAGTTGTGTTTTGGTGGGGGGTTATGTTTTGAAGCCAAATTATGGTTTGTTATTTTGATGCTTTTGTGTATAGTTTACATCACTAAAAATGTTTTTATTAACTTAAACATATTTTATAAAAGGGTTTAAGACAAATAAGTGGCCCTCTTATCCTTTAACTTTTTTAAATAGTAATAACAGATTTTCAATTAAGTTTTCTTTTCTTTTCTGAACAATAGTTTTTTTTTTTTTTATTTATTTTTTATTTTTTTTATGAACGGCTATTTCATTAGAAACGACTACTAGCAAGACGCTCGAGCCAAAACACAAAAAAATACAAAGAGAATTCACATCAATCTTTCCACGACAAATTATCTAACGAAGACCTATTTTTCATTCAAAGATAACTTAACCATCTAATATCTTCCTTTAAGTTAGCCATTATGTCGTCTTTATCAGAAAATATCGTTCTTTGCTGTCTAAATAACCCAACACGCTGTAAAAATGACACCCTGGACCGCTTTCCTTTTAGTTTTCCCCAGCTTCATGCAGTTATGTATTTCGAGAAGGTCATGGACTGAGAAAGCGAACACCAGGGGGATGCCGCACCAAGTGGAAACAAACTGCCATATAAGCGTCGCCATGTAACAGGAGGTAAGAAGATGAACATTTGTTTCTTCTTCCTCGCCGCATATCCTACACATCAACGATCCCACTTGAATGTTTCTCTTTCTTAAAGTGACCTGTAACGCCTCGCTTTTATAACTTCATTTATTTAGAAAGCTCGACTCATATTCCACTTTTGGAAAATCTTATTCCTTCGTAACCGTATTCTGTTGCGAATCAGTACAAACCGACACTTACATCGTGATAAAACTTGATCATTTTACGTGAAATATACTTTGTTTATTTATCTTTACTTATACATTTAATTCATGAGCACACTTGATGCTTATTCGCTATTCTCGTAAACACGTGCTTATTTTACACACAAACTATCGTTAATACGTGTTTCATACATTTGATAAATGCAAATACATTATTTTATATTCACAATACTTGAATTATACTTTTATACTTAGTTCCTACTCAATTACATGTTTAATATGCGAGAAATACCTCAGTATACGCCAAAAACCAAACTGCAGGGGCCATTCTTGCAAAAAACTGAAATTGAGCTGGGTGGTCAGCCAGGCGACACTCGCCAGGGAGTCCCTCCCCTTCCGCGACCCTCTTGAGCGGTCGATCCACAAAATTTCATTTTCAGGGCACATATTGGTCAGTTTTGTGTTTCTTGATCCATTTTCTTCCCAACTAACTTCTTTTAATACACCTAACTCAAACCCTAATACCCCCATTATATAAACCTCTTCCACACTCATTTCAACTTTACAAACCTTCAAATCACTCCAAAAACACCTCTTAATCTCTCTAGATACACTGAAGTTGGCAGAAAGTTGTCAGTGATACAAAATGAGTTCTAACTCACTTCTTCATCTATTTCTTGCTTGTTTCTTATTCTAAAAACACTTGGATAAGCTCTAGGAAGGTTTTCACAAGTTTTCTTGGGCAAACTAAGGTGAAATCTCACCACATTTGAGGTCCAAAGTGTGTTAAACTTTCTAGTTTTGCATACGTTCTTGTATCTTCATGTTCTTGATAAAACATTGGTGGAATCTTGAATCCACCAAGCTCACAACTTATCCTATAGTTGTGGGTTTGTGTTGAGATGATTACCACCAAGTTATGAGTTCAAAAATTCTTTATATTTCAGTTTATACATAACATAATCAAGTGATGAAAATAAGCATAAGTTATCATCTATCATATGATTAACTTGTGACTTGTGAAGTGTGAATAATGGGAGCTTGGGCTTTCCAACACTAGTTCCACTCCTTCATTTGTGAGCTTTGTGTATAACACTCAAGTGATTTACTAGTATCTAAGTAACTTAGCCCCGTCTAGCCTCCATCACTTGGTTAATTCTTTTTATGATGTGTTGGCAAACCCGGGTTAGAGACTTACTTGGTCACTTGAGCTTGCACTAGTTAGATTTATTTCTTGTAAATTCATGACCCTCCGAATCATCCTGTAATCTACAACGCGTTTTATCATTAATCTTTGGCGTTTTGTATTAATGGCATGTTATTTGTTTTGAATGGCATATTCTCATTTTAGGTGACGTTTTGAATTTGAGTAGTAAAAGACCTTTTTACCCTTAATGAAGCGCGTCCACTTAATAAAATTGATTTTATTTACGAAAACGCCACCGCGCCAATCTAGTCCATAGATTATTTTGATCGGACGATCCATAAGCGTTCTCACTGTTCTCACACTTTTCACCGTTTTCCCTAAATCCTGACCCTATATATATATATATATATATATATATATATAGGGAGTGGCTCATGCGAGAACTCCATTTATTGTGAGAACCAATGTGAACACAACTTAAATAGCTAAAAAAACCTAAAAAAAACCTAAAAAAACCTAACCCCCACCCCCTCCCCCCAAAAAAACCTAAACCCCCCACCCCCCCCCCCAAAAAAAACCTAACCCCCCTAACCCCACCCCCCCCCCCCCAAAAACCCTAAACCCCCCTCCCCCACCCCCCAAAAACTTGAACCCCCCCCCACCCACCCCACCCCCAAGCTAAAAAAAGACTAAACCCCCAAAAAACCATAAAAAATCTAAAAAAAATAAAAAAAAATCTAAAATTTTTTTTTTTTTGAATTTTTTAATATTTTTTATGTTAAAATCGCTACTTTTAGAAGCCAAAAATTTTTTTTTTAAAAAAATTTCTTTTTTTTTAATTCAAAAAGTAGCGATTTTTTTATAAAAAAAATTCAAATTTTTTTTTTTTGTGATTTTTAGCTATTTTTAGGCATTTTTGGTTGTGTTCACATTGGTTCTCACGGTTCTCGCAATAAGAGGTGGTTCTCGCATGATCTTCTCCCTATATATATATATATAAAGAACAACTCCTAAAGAGTAAAAGTTTTTTTAAGTTTCAGTTTCATCCTTATATTATAAATAACATATACTAATAACCCTTTTAATTGATATTTTTTTGCTTCGATTAACTTTGAACATAAAAATGAAATACCGTATCTTTTTTAGGGGATCATTTTCTGTTGTTTGTTATCTAATTCTCTACTAATAAAATACGTTATATCTGTTAAAAAAATGTTTATAAAACACCAAAAACTACAAACACCAAAACGCCTAATAATATGAAAAATGTGAGAACGGATGCTTGCAAAGCACGTTGTTACTATATAAAGCGCCAAAAAATGCCATTAAAACAATGTATAAAACAATGTGCCATCTTTATCTAAACGCGATTAAAAACAAAATGTCAAACCCTGAAAAGTTGAGCAGTGTTACAGCCTTAACAGATGAAGCTGAACAAAACAGTAACTGAAATGACGAAAAACTTTATTACTAACATTTATTATATTAAAAGCCACGCCATCGTAATTGAATTTATTTATCTTTCCAAAACGCCATAATTACCTGTCACATTATAGGCCTGCATCCTACATGGCACAACAATTGATACACAAAATACACATAAAAAAATACTGATGTTTTTTACCGTAAAAAACATATATCTACATGGCGCCAAAAAAAAAGCTCGTTATACGAGTACAAACAGCTAAACAAAAGCTCTTCACACTCCACACATTCACTAAAAACGCCACACAATGTATAAAACGCCATACAATTCAACAAAAATGGTGTAGGTTATTGCATGGAGGTTTGAGAGGTCAGAGGGACGTTTCGTCCTAAAGTTCTCTGACAGGAGAAAGGTGAAAGTCAAAACAATCAAGGCCATACTTAGTATGGATGAATCCGTTTAGAGGGATATTCTAGCCCTTGGGGTTCCAGTGGCCTATGATTGTGAGAGGAATCGAACGGTAATAAGAAGATAAAAGAGAAAATTTCCAGAAGATGATGATGATGATGATGTTGACGATACTGATCCACCAAAAGTTACCAGTTGGATTCTGGATGAACAATCAAGAACGGTGAAGGTGAGCTATCTACACGGGGGGGGGGGGGGGGAGGAATATTAATTGACAATGGACGAAGTGCTGAACACAGATATACTACATCTTCTTGAACAGCTATGTGATTTAGAATCTTCAAACGATGCTAGATCTAGCGTTGTGATTACATTCAAGTATAGGATGCAACAAAGAAGAGACAAGATTATGGCCTTATACGCCAATGAACAAGATAATGATGATGAGTCTGAGGAGAGTGATGAACAAAGCGATGGTTACATCTCTGATGTAATACCATCCACAGAAGACTATTAGTTTTTGTTTGATTTCATCTTAGCTATACTCTTTTAAATTACTAATGAATTTAAAAACTCCATGAACGCCAAGAAATTTACCTTGATAACATATATGAACTGTTGAAATCTACAAAAACGCCTAGTGAATTTGGGAAACGCAATGGAGGAAAAGAAGTTATAATTACTAAATGATTTTACTAAACGCCAAAAGTATTTACTATGCATGTGATCTAAAAAAACAATAAAAACGCCATGTATTTGTTGAATCTAACTAAACGCAAAAAAAATGAAGCCGTGTTATGAGATGAATTGAAAAAAAGAATATAAAATGACAAAAAAGCCCCCCGCCCTTCACTATATCGTGTGCCACTTGTTGTGCCAGAATGCCTTCTCACCGTTCTCACACTTTAGGGTGTTTTCTCCTGATCCCGTACCTATATATATATATATATATAGAAACGGGATAAGGAGAAAACGCTCAAAAGTGTTGAGAACGATGAGAACGCATCCTGGCCCAACACGTGGCGCGGGACATGATCAGGGTCCGAGGGTTTTTTTTGTCTTTTCAATCTTCTTTTATTTTCCCAACGCGGTATAATATTTTATGGCGTCTAAGTTTTTTTGGCGTTAACTGTATTTATTAAACTTTTTGGCGTTGAACTAATTGTTTTTGTGTCACATAGATATTTTTTTTGGCGTTATAGCGTTTTCTGGTTAATTTTTTTGGCGTTTTGTATAATAATTCACTACGAGTCATTAATATTTGCATAAGATTACAATAAAACCAAAATTTTTTTTGGCGTTTAGTGAATTTTTGGCGTTTAATACATTTTACAAGGTGCTTTGCCAGCACCCGTTCTCAAAGTTTCCATACTACTAGCGTTTTGGTGTTTGTAGTTTTTGGCGTTTTATATAATAATGTATTTTATTTATAGAGAATTAGATAACAAAACAACATATAACTTGATATCAAAACAATATAAAATGAAAATAAAAAAATAAAAAATGGTAATCTAATTTCTCTTTCGAATCTTCACTGTCATCAGCCTCTTTCGTCTTGAATTTGTTTTGGCGTTTTGAACCTTTTTGAATATCTTAGCTAGATGCCAACTTTCCTACATAAACCCCGTCTTTTTCAGACGAAGCTGCTTAGTGGCATCCTGTTTTTTGGTGTGATATTCTTGTTTGGTGGCATGTCATTGAAGATCAACTCTTGCTTGATGCTATTTATAATAATGAAGTCCAAAATAGCATTTTACACTTGTGTTGATCCCTTTATTCCATGCTGATATTCATCAAGAACAAAGCTCACATGATGGCATATCACTGTCATCAGTATCTTTTTCTTGAATATTTGTCCATCTCTTTCAGCAAAATATTATTGAGATAACCCCCTCAGAAGAATAATCCATTTCAGTGAAAGCTTTGCCATCTGTGTTTATTTTAACCAATAATTTTTGGCGTTTTAAAGTGAGTGGTTTCTAGAGGATATGGCGTTTGTTTTTCTCGGTGTGATCAATTCAATGTGTATAGAACCCTCTCTTATAGGAATTTTTTGGCGCGTAGTTTAGGCGGGATTTTTTATTGTAATAAATGATAGTAATAAAGTAACTGTCTTTTCAGTTACTGTTTTCGTAATTTACTGTTTTGATCAGCTTTATCAGTTTGTAGGTGATAGACGTCTCATCTTCTAAGTTTGACGTTTTTTTAAATGGCGCTATGCAGACCAAGATAACAAAATACAATTAACGGAGAAAATAAAATATTAAGCAGGAAAAATATTTTTTGTTATTTCTGGCGTTTTGTAAGCAATAACCTTTTTTAGTATTTTTTTGGCGTTTTGCAAATAAATAGAGAAATATATCATTTAATATATCTTAAAAAAAAGAAGATTACACAGAAGAAAAAAAAATTAAAACCCTTCGTCAGAAGGTACTTTATCCGAAAAGTATCAATCACTTGCTTCATCTTCTTCCTCGGAGTCTTCATCTGGATCTTCATCCATGTCATCACCTTCTTGTTCCTGAAGATTCTGAAGCCTCCACTTGAACATGTCTTGCATTAACTCCAATTTTGAGTCCATTTCTGTGTTCGTACAAGTGGCGTTATGGAATTCTTCCATGAAACCAAGACCCTGCTTTGTCATGATGTTTTCAAGCCAGTAGACTTCCTGCTCTCCGCTGTCGTATGTAACGGTCACCATGTATGTTTCATCATCAAAACGCCATGATGTCATGACAGGGTCTGGCTTCACATCTGCTTTGATTGGTCCAAATTTCCTGGTTAATGCTTCCATAAGCATATGTGTTTCATGGCATTCGTTGACTAGAGCTATGCCAAGGGATAAGATACCCCTCTATACCTCTTCTTCCATCTTAAAATTTGCCCCGACCGTCTTAACATACACCCTCCTTCTGTTGTCAAAACGGAGGACGAATCGCCTGATTGCCAGAGTGTATCTCCACGAAACGATTGTTGCCATTTTTGGCGTTTTGGTTAAGTTGGCGTTTTTGGTTAAAGATGTTTTTTGCAGAATCAGATAGATTTAAGTGATTATGGAAGCTATGTTTTACCTCATTTATATAATGATGTTTTTGGCGCGTAATTTAGGAGGGAATTTCTTCTAATAAATGTTAATAACTGAAATTCAGTTATTGTGTTGTTTCATCTTCCTGTAATATCCAACGCGTTTTATAACTAATTTTTGGCGTTTTGTTTTTAATGGCGTTTTTTTTAGTGGCGTGTTATCATTTGATGGCGTTTTGAATATGAGCGGTAAAAGACCCTTTTACCCCTTAATGAAGCGCGTCCCACATAATAAAATTGATGTTATTTACGAAAACGCCGTCGCGCAATCTAGTCCATGGATTGTTTTGATCGGACGACCCATAAGCGTTCTCACCGTTCTCACACTTTCTACCATTTTCTCTAGATCCTGACCCCATATATATATATATATATATGGTTAGGTTCATTTCTGAACAACCCCTTTGATTGTGAACACTAGTGAACTAATCCTAGCCTTTGATTATCAATACACAAGTGTAAACATAAGTGTAAATCAATGGTCATGATTTGATGATGAAAATACACTAGTGTATTATAGGATTTGATGATGTAAATCAATGGTCAGGATTTGTTCACTAAATTCACAAATACACTAGTGTTCACTATAGAACCCCACCCTATATATATATATATATATATACACACACTATGAAAAATAGTAACTCTCGTGATCAAAATCAAAACCCACAAAACTAACTGAAACTACAACTTTTGTTTTAACTAGTATTTTGCCTGCCGCGTGTTGCGACGACGCGCAGTGAGTGGAAACGTGTAGTGAGACAACACACAATTCGTAAAACGCGATGTGTAAAAGACAATTACAAAAAACATGTAAAACACAATGCGTAAAAGACAATTAAAAAAAGTGTAAAACACAAACGCAAACATGAAATGTAAAACCGAATACCTAAGACAGTTCGTAAAACACAATGCATTAGCATTTACAAAATGTAAGACCCTTAATTTATTTATACGATTTACGTATATATTTCGACTATATTTGTGTTTATACGATTACACATACATTGAAAATACGGGTTTCTTAAAACTTTTTAAGATTTAAAACATTCAACATAATATATGTATAATCGTCGTTTGAAATGCGATGATGAAACGTAGTGCGGAAGCTTTAATCTTTGATCGTGTTCGGTTCTTCATTGAGCTTGATCGTCATCCGGCACTTCAAGATATACCTACATTTCATAAATCAAGAAATGGATTAGTCATTCTTAATTTATAACGCGTGTAATCAAGTCCGAATGCCAAACGAACAAGAAAAACAAGTTTTGCCAGCTTATGTAGCCCTCGCGGGGCGCGACCGGGGTGAGGTGCTTCTGTCGCGGGCTGCGACAGCCATCGCGTGACACCACGGTGGACCTCCTCTCCCGTCGCGTAGCACGACAAGTCCATTTCGACAGAAGGTTTGTTATTTTTCAGCTGCATCTGCCCAGCTTTATCACTTTCACATATTATGGCTTCAAACATGCATAACTTTCAATATACTTATCCGATTCGCATGATTCTTGTTTCTATACGTCCATAATAAGTTTACCTCTATGTTTATTACTTCATTTCACAGCAAATCCTGATTTATGAACTAACGGATTACGAATCAAATAGAAATTATTCGGGCTGTTATGTTCTAACATGTTTTTCACTACTTATGACCAAGGTTAATCCTTGATCCTATTACCCAAATCTCCGGGCTTCATGACACTAGCTTATTCGCTCTAACTATGAGGTTTGCTTACGCATTCACTTTCACCAGTTTATTTCATGACTTTCTAATCACTTCAACCAACAATTAACCATTTACTTTATTTTGACTCGTTTAGAGTTTTTAGACATTTAAGCATCAATCTCGCTCATCGTTTACTCGCATCTTTTTTATTAAGATATCTATTTGTCTTCCATCACAATTATATTTGTGGTGGATTTAATGTGGTAAGCTAGTTATTCTGAATTCTACCCTTCGGTTAGTAAATTTTACGGAAAGACCCATTTTAGGAATTTGACCTGAAAAGGCTTATGACTATAACTTTTATGCTTGTCAAAGGCTCAAATGAACATAATACATGTTCCTAAACAACCCTTAAGGGTCGTTTGACCAATTTATCGGTCAAGGGCGTTTTGGTCAACTTTAGTCCCACCATTTACGACGAAGGACTTTCACTAAGATATTTAACCACAATCGCACGTTTAAATAAATTCTTATTTACGCGTACCTGGCTCGGGTCAAAGTATAGAACCGTTTTATACCTTGCTTTTATTAGCCGCTACTTAATAACGACACAATTATCCAATCGCTATTCACTCCTGTGAACATATGACTCGACAACCAATCGTTAGTCGATATTGTCAAATGGTGTTATCATCACCATTTGACCCCGTTTGGCCTAAATGACCAAACATTTATATTTATAAAACATGGTATTTAATTACCAATTCACTCATTCAACCCATTACGGATTTTACCACAAGATCCTATTTCATAAATGCTTTTTCTTACGTATTTAACCCATATTGGCTTACGCCATAGGGTATCTTTTATCTTCAATCTACATACGTCAACACGTGACTGAATTGCCATTTTACTCCATTTTCTCAATATGAGTTACATTGTAAGGTAACGTTAAAGAAAACTCGTTGAATCTTAGTCACTTCGTGACTAATTTTTTTACCGTTACCCTTACTATTCGTTTTGGCTTACCGTGTGAGGTAGCCACTCGAAATCTCATTTTATGTACGTCATCTCACGACCAATTTACTCTTTCGTAAATTTTTTACCATTAAACATGGTTTTTGTCATTTTATTTGTTCCGACCCGTATCATTTCACGTCGGAACCTATATTTCGAATATTATCTTTGTCGTATTTATAACTTATAAAATAAATACGTATCCTACAAAAAGGGGGTAAGCTTTACTTACCTTGCATCCTAAATACACTTTTCCTTCATACTTGATTCATTTGATCCGCTTCCTTCCCAAGCTTCCATCTAGCTTGTCAAGCGTCAAACTATCATCATAATTCGTAAGACGGTTAGATTAGTCATCATTAATTACGACAATTCCATCTTACGGATTTTATGTCGAAATTATTATTCGGCTTCATCGTTGGTTAGTTTGACTTTCAAAAGTCAATTACCTTTAATCATATGATATGCACAATTAGGTTCAATCAACATCATGTTTAGAACCCGTATTATCCCATATCACACGTAATTAGTCAAATTAGCCAGTTACGCTTTCTTTCATAATTTCATCCTATCAACATTCATTCGGGCATTTTAACAAACACATTGCGGACAAGATTCTTATACATCTTTTATCTAACTCATGGTCATTCTTTTAACCAAATTTTAACACCATAATCAATCCTCTATGTCTAGTTTTCATGAACAACATCTAGGGCTTGCATCATATCTTCAAAGTTCATAATTTAACACTCTAATTTAAGTGTTCATCACGTTATCAATAACCCACTTAGCACATACATGATTAGCTAACCAAATCACTAATTCATGGCAATAATTTAACAAGTTTATGTCTAGGGTTTGTTCCTAGACTAGATCTCATGTCTATATCACTCATATATTCAACATTCACTCTAGAATTTTGATTATGAGTGTTCATCATAAGTTCAAGATATCACCAAATGACAAAATTCAGCATACCTTGTGATCTCCTAACTTGGGTGATCACGAAATTAGTTATAGCCCTAATTTCTTGGCTCGATTTCCCTTGATTTTGATCAATTTGTGAGTTTAGGGTTCAAATGGAAGAACCCTTCTTTGCTCCTGTGAAAATGTCGACCAAACACACATACACATGTGTGTGTTTTGGTTTTTAATTGTTTTAATTAAAAACATCTTTCATGTTTTACCCTTTTAGTCCCTCAAGGTTTCAAGTTTATAAAAGGTTTAACTATTTCATGTTTCCTTTATTTTAATTAAAATACATAGCTAACTAGGTTAATTATTCCTAGTTACTTTTCCATTGGTTATGACTAACTCATGTTTATATATATATATATATATATTATATTCTTGGGGTGTTACAAGTCTAACCCCCTTAAAGAGGTTTCGTCCCCGAAACATTCTTTTACGTAGTTCATTGGTTTAGACCAAACGAACTTAGTTTCGTTTTCAACGCATTCATTCTTTTGGTCAAAAGTTATCATTTGCATTGGCGTGTGCGTCTTTCATGTGTAAGTCCTCACGGACCATAGCTTTCATCATGTATTGCTTATCTTTGTCATTTATTTGACCGAATTGTCATTTGACCACTCAGTCGTATGAGTCTGTCAACATGTTCTCCTCGCTAATCCTATATTGACAAGTGTTTTGTATAAGTCATAACACTATTTTGACTTTGGATGGTCTTACCGGCTAGACTGATTAGTCACCGTCACTTTATACCCCGTCATTCAGGTATATCACATTGCCATCCTCAGCCTTATGTGAGTTTATGATCTCCTATCCCGTAACTCACGCTACGACTTGATTATATTCTATATTACTTTTCTTGACCATGATCACATCACGTCATGTTTAAGTTTATATCGGCTTTTCATTATTGCAAATCTTTCTTTCGAATATATCGTCTTACACCTATCGGTGTTAAGACCTATATCCTTTAATATTAACTATTTTCCGATTTCCCTCATAATATTCATATTTGTTAAAACGTTGTTTCTCACTAAAACTGAATTTTAGTTTAACGTTTTCTCTTTAACTTTTGTCAATTACTCATATCAAGGAATTGACGACCAATAATTTATTCTTTTCTGTTATTATTTTACGCCAGGAATCGGAACCAGTTCCCACGCTTTACCCAAGTGACCCGTAGGTTCTTTCACTTAGCCTCGCAGGCTATTTCTTTAGGCTTTCACCCTTTTTTTGGAGAGACCCCTATAGTTTATTTCTTTCTATTCATGACCCGAGGGTCATTTTGTTCCCGTAGACCTTAATACTGCTTATAATCCCCAAGATTATGATGATCCCGTAGATCATCTTTTACTCGTGTCATTATTAAAATGTATATATATATATATATATATAGGGTCGGGATTTAGAGAAAACGCACAAAAGTGTGAGAACGAAGAGAACGCTTATGAATCGTCAGATCAAAACAATATATGGACTAGATGACGCGGTGGCATTTTCGTAAATAACACGAATTCTATTGAGTCGACGCGCTTCATTAAGGGTAAAAATGTCTTTACACTTCTAAACCAAAACGCCAACTAATGAATAAACACAATTACTGCCCAAAACGCATCCCTATATAAACAAAAAAACATCCAAGACATAAAAACACACCCCCCTAGAACCTGAAACGCCATATTTTCAACTATATAACATTCAAACCTACAACACCAAAATCCCCAAAACATCAAACACAACTACTCAAAACACCATATTTTCTACTATATATCATTCATCTATGAAAACGCCAAAACACTCAAACATCAAAAAGATTCCAAAAGATCGACGGTTCTTTCAGATACACTATTACCTCAGTAAAATGCCAAAAATGCCAAATATCGTTTCTTGTAAATTCAAAATATTGTTCTACTCCAAAGTTTTGGATAATGCATTCTACCCTGAGGTGCTGGGACTCAAATAACATTTTGCTGCATGAGATGGACAAGTCATAAACAAAAAGATGCTGGGGTTAGACTTATGTCATTTTTCTGTGTTTTGTTCTTGATGAATATTTTAATGGCATGAAAAGACGAATGACACTAATGAGTTGTTTGAAGATACATATTAAAAAAAAACTCATGTCATTTTGTCTTTCCAAGCGGCCACAAAAACACAAGCATGGCTAAGGTAAACCACCAGCGAACATGATTCAATGAAGAAAGAGACTGATGACAGTAAAGATTTGGAAGATGAATTGTTTTTATTTTTATTTTTATTTTTTTTTAATTTTCTTTTTCTGTTGTTTGCTATGTATTTTTGAACTTAGAATAAAAAAATAGATTATCTTAATAAAACGCCAAAAAAGTCATAATGCATATGAAAACGCCATAAATGGAGTAAAAACGCCAAAACTCTAATGAAAGTAATTTGCAAAAGTAATATTTAATAAAAGCTAAAAATGAAAAAAAAACGCCAAAAACTACTTAAACCCATTCAAAAAACGCCAAACCTGGGAGATGGAAAGTCTATGACTCTAAAAACTCATAAAAGGCTGAACATAAAAAACAGTAAAAATACAGAGTAAAATGAAAAGACGGCTACTTTATTAATATCATTTATTATAAATAAAAACCCGCCTAAACTACGCGCCAAAAACAACCTATAAAGAGAGACTTCTCTCCACAAACAACTTATCACAAAACCAGAAACAAACGCCATATTCCCTAGAAACCATTCACTTTAAAAACGCCAAAAAAATACTTAAAAAAACCACAGATGCATAACCTCGATTCTACTATATTGAGTATTGATCTGAGTGTGGTTTCACTGAATGGATTCTTCTGTGAGTTGGGTATCTCTATAATCTTTTGCTGAATGAGATGGACAATTATTCAAGATAAAGAGACTGATGACACTGATATGACATCATGTCACTTTGTTCTTGATGGATATATGGATGGCATGAAGGGATCAATACATTAGAGCAGACGTTGGTCTTCAACATGTCATCAAAAAAGTATATATCCACCCACCATAAAGGATGCCACAAAAAATAAACATCTTCTAAAGACGGCCGGTATGTAGGAAATAAGGATCTACAGAAGGCATTCAAAATCAGCTTCAAAACGCTAAAAAAGTTAAAGTAGAAGAGGCTGATGACAGTGAAGATTTGAATGAGAAATTTATTATAATTATAATTTTTTTTCATTTTCTATTGTTTTGTTATGTAATTCTTTCTTGTTTATCATTTAATTCTCTGCTATTTTAAAAAAATTGAGTATAAAACGCCAAAAACAACAAAATGCCTGATAGTTTGAAAACTGTGAGAACGAATGCTAGCAAAGTATGAGGTTGATATATAAAACGCCAAAAAACGCAAACAAAGAATTACTGTAAAAATCAACAATAATTGACAGATGAAAATTGAAAAGAAACAGTAAAATAAAGAGACGGAATCATTTATTGCCAAAATATTATAGTTATATTAATGCCATTACATGGAAAATTGAAAATTATTTATCTTTTCAAAACGCCATAATTGTCTGTCACATTATAGGCCGGTATCCTAAATGGCAAAACACTTGATATAATAAAATCAAGAAAATTACTGATGTTTTTTACATTAAAAACAATACTTAAAACGCCAAAACAATACTTAAAACGCCAAAATATTTAATTTAATTCTTATCTAAAAACAATAAAAACGCAACGTATTTATTAAACGCCAAAAAAATGAAAAGATAAAGGGACACGCGTTAATAAAAAAGAAATATGAAAGGACAAAAAAGCCCCTCCGCCTTTCTCTAAGTGGCGTGACACGTGTTAGGCCAGGAAGCGTTCTCACCGTTCTCACACTTTTGAGCGTTTTCTCCTGATCCCGTTTCTATATATATATATATATATATATATATATATATATATATATATATATGGCGTCAAGGAACCACCTTTTTGTGTTTAGAATCATTTATTTTCGCTTTTTAAATTCATTAACTTCGACGGTAGTTTATGAATACAATCGTTTTCTTTCGGATTATTCTTCCGACTCTATGACTTCTTACGTCATTTACGCGTCGGTTTGTCTCACTCTTGCCGTTATTCGGTTTACGCCTCTATTTCCTTTCAACCCGTTTCCCGGGATCTCTATCTTAATGTTTTTAACGCTTCCGTTACTTGGTTTGCGTTTTCCTTTTGATATCCTCTCAACCCGTTCAACCTTATAAGATTGAACATACTTATCCTGAATTCCTTGCGTGAATTCATTATCTTTTAGTCACAACTCATCGTTCGAGTCTTTTGACTTTTAATCCGCGTTCCCGTTTCTCGGTTTACGCATATTTATATAATCCTACCCATCAACTTGGTACTATACCAAAATCATTATTAATGCAACCCTTCTGGTATGCGTTAAGACTTTGTTTTGAATTATTTGATTGTCTTAGCGAATTCCATCACTTTTATTTAACCGAGCTTTTATTCTTTATTTAATCTGTTTGACTTGTTCGTGTGAAATTCATCACTTATGACAGTCAAACTTTATTCTTTATTCAACACGTTCAACCTCGAAATAGTTGAACATAATTATCAAAATTTCTGTTTGCAAACTTTTATCGTCTTTTAGTCATAACTCTTAATCTGGGTCTTTTGATTTTTAATCTGCGTTCCCATCTCTTGGTTTACGCATATATTTGAAATCATACCCACCTATCGGGTATTTTTACCGAAGTCGTTATTAAAGCAACCATTCCGGTATGCATTAAGACTTCGTTTTGGTTTGTTTGGTCGTCTGAGCAAAATCCATCGCTTTTATTTAACCAAGTCCTTGTTCTTTATTCAATTCGTTTGACTTGTTCGTGTGAATTTCCTCACTTATGACAGTCAAACTTTATTCTCTATGCCTCAACATTCTCATTAGCCGGTTTGTATTTTCATTTACATTGATTCTTGTCCCTTCTCTCGGGCTCGTTATTCTAAGGTAATACGCTTTCGTTATCCGGCTTGCGTTTACATTTATTATCAAACATTTTGCTTATTTGATCCATTTGGGTACCTTTTTAATTCGTCCCATTAGCCCCATCTTTACTACATCGGACGTAAATGCGTTCATTATAAGAAGTTCATGGTATCATGTGTTCACTACTTACCTGGCTAGAGTAAGCGATTAACACATTGTACACATGACCTTTTTATAATTTTCACATCACGCCCATGTAAGTAATGCCTCTATTCATATCCATATCCATATTCATGATTTCATTCGGTAAACTTTATTTAATTGCTACCTAACAATCATTAGTTTTACCCGTTTTATTCTTGAACATCTAAAATGTTTTCCTTTTATCAAACTATTTTACAATCACATTCGTTAATGTGATCGTTACTTTTCTCAATAATATTTATATTGAGAATACTTACTTGGATGATTACTTCCGTCCAAGTTTCTATATAAACTAATTCTGTTATTGCCTTGTTATTCACAATCGTGAATAACACATATTTCTACTTAATTTCTTTTGGAAACATCATCCTGGATAGGTATCCTATTTAGGTTTTTCAAGTTTTTATCCTACATATGCAACAGTCAGTCTCTACATATTTGTTGCATATTATTATTTGTGCAATAAATTTAAAACATGCACCTGGTAGATGCTTGCCTGTAACAATCCTCAATAAACCGACACCCTTATAAATATTTACGACACCCTAGTATATTTTAAAATATCCCAATATGTCCCTAAAATACACCTCATACATGAAAACTTTCCCCGAATACCCTAAGTATTAATAAAAATAATTAAAAATCTCATTTTTTAAGCTGAGGCGGGCCGCGTAAACCCCACCCCAACCTTCACGCGGTCCGCGTGAACTTAAAATCTAGCGCGACCCTGGGCCGCCACGTGGCCCAACACTTGGCGGGCCTACCTGATGACCCGGATAAGCTAGTCCGCTGACCAGCTTTGACGCGGGCTGCGTAGACCCACGTCTACTTTTACGCGGGCCGCGAGAGGACCAGAGATCAGCACTATAAATAAGAGCCATCGGATTTTAAATCAAATCGTTCACTTTCTTTCTGTATCTCGACTTTCTGAAGTAATAAGCATAATATTCGAGTAGTATACCCCCTAAATAGCGAAGTTCTGCTCCGTTGTAAGTATTTTAACCCCAGTTTCGTATTTAGATACGCTGCCCGATTGATTTAGGGTTCCGTAACAACTGCCGTGGTTCTGCCCGACGTAGTTGTTGGAATACCGTCTCGGGGAGGGTATCATTAATATAATCAAAGGGTTATTATACTAACCTATGTACATTTGTATAAATTATAGATTAATCCCAGGAAACCCTTACGCAAAGTCTAAGATAGCAATGTGAGTTTATCCTCTTTTTGTTAACCTTTTTGTAATATTTTACAAAACCTTAAATGTTGTACAATGTGATTAAGCGGTGATTGAGTCTTTGTAGTTCTTCAATTACTGCCGGTATGTTGGGATTTTGTATACAAAATGTGGAACACGTTACCATCTGACGACGAGTTAGCCAATGTGTAATATGACCCACCAGTCAGGATTGACAGTACTGAATGAGTAATTGTGTATAAATAAACAATGTGATCGCTCTCAATACTGTATTAATTGATAAAATATTTCTTGCTTAAACTGGGATTCACTCACCAGTATTTCCCACTGAGAAATGTTTTTAAAACGTGTTTCAGGTAACACAATTGACAGCCAATTAGTAAAAAGCCAGCTGGAGAGCACTGACGGCTTGAGAAAAATGTGGCTATAAAAGTTACCTAAAAGACGATGTTTTAAATTCAATAAAATAGGGTTTATCCCTATAAACATGTTGTAATAAGAAACTTGGGTTTTACCCATTTGATTATTAATATCAAATATGGTGGTTTTACTCTGATAAACATTTCCTAACTACGGTCCTGATGTGATTTCTGCTGCCAAATTAACAAAACTGATACCACCAGAATTCTGAGTTTGCGTCCGCCCGTTCCCGGGACAGATAGGGGATCGGGGGTTGCGACAGAAGTGTTCTGCTGACACTTAAATTTTAATTTTTGTGTTAGGAAATAATTTATGTGATTATGTGTTTTGTGTTATTTGACTATTTGTTAGTTTAAAGTATGAGTGATCAAGGACCCTCAGACATGTGTCATCAGTTGTCTGATTCACCTAGGAGTGAAGGTACCTCTTCACAGCCTACCATCTCTGGGTATTCTGCTGATCAGGAAGAAGGGATGTTTGCCTTTAAAGCTCAGTCGGAAGAGCTATTCCCTCATAAAAAGAGAGGATGGTTCAGTAAGGAAGCATTTGCGCGTAGGAAAAGAATGCGAAAGTTGCAACAGCAAAGAGTTCTAGCGGCTGCTAAGCGAGAGTCAGATGCCCATACACAGGATATGCTTAATAGAAGCCTAGCTAATTTCCATATCCTAGCTACAACTGCTGCTGACCCAAGTCTGGAACAACTAGTAGCCCCACAACCCTTACCTTTGATTCCCACTCAATCGATGGAGGTAGAAATGCATGATTTTAACCCTGAGGAGATACCTAGGATACCAGCCCCTAATCCTTTAGACCCAAATTATGATCCCTGGTTTGATGATCTTAGGGATTATGTGCCACGCTATCACTTAAACGAAGAAACCTTGCCGAATTTAGCAGCATATCTAGGTTTGGACCCTCTAGATCCCTATTATGACAACGATGAATACATTAGGGAGTTTTTGGAGAATCCATACCCTCAGGAGAATCCAGTACCTCAGTACCCAGAGCCAATACCAGTACCTGCACCCCCAATGAGTGAAGAGAATTTGCAAGAACTCTGAAATTTTGGAGAAGAAATCATAGAAAGTAGTGAGAGGATGAGGTATGTAGGAGAGCAACTCGTATGGAAATACGATGAGCGTCAAATGGATTTCAGGGAAAATCCATACTCGTGAAAGTGATGGTGAAGTTGGTAATAATAATAAATAAAATATATGTGTAATACTAATAAATCTATCACAGTATAGACCATTTCGTGGTTAACGAGGCATAGTAGTATTGTAATTTTTAATTTCTGTTTTAGTGTGTATTTGACGCATACTATATAGAAAAGAGTAAAGTCGCAATGCACGACGTTTTTTACCAATATGTGTATTATGTGGTTGTTATTTAAACTATTTAATTATTCTATTAATGATTGGTAAATGTTTAAAATTCAGATGAACGACGAAGGAAATCAAGGAAATCTGAATAATGATAACCAGAGTAACATTAACTTGGTTAATGAGAATCCAAGCATCAATAACAATGGAAACCAAATGGATAATAGTGTCGTTCAACATATTGTGGCACAAGGAATCATAGATGCAATGCCATTTATTATTCAAACGGTTCAAGAAGCGAATAATAAAAGTAAGCATAGCAGCAAGCGACCAATCGAACCAGAAAACAGCGTGAACAATGGACCCGTACTTCAAATGCCCATTCCCAAAAGGAGAAGAACCGTGTCTTACTGTTGTTCTTATAAAGAATTCTGGTCTTGTAAACCAATGGAATTCTCGGGCAATGAAGGGGCCATTGCAACACTACGCTGGATAGAGAAGACTGAGGCAGTCTTAAGAATAAGCAAGTGTGCTGAAGAAGATAAGATAATGTTTGCTTCTAATCTGTTTAAGAATTCAGCACTAGAATGGTGGAACACTATCTCCAATCAAGAGGAAGTGATAGAACTTACAATATGGAATGGGAGGAATTTAAGGACAAGGTGGAAAGGAAATTCTGCCCACCCAATGAAAAGGAACAGATAGCAAACAAATTCCTAAACCTTAGGATGACTGGTGTGGATAATAAGGGATACACTAAATTATTCTTTGAATATGCTAGAATAGTGTCAACCCTTGCTTCACCTGAACCAGTGTTAATCTCCCGTTATATCTGGGGATTAATTGGAGAAATAAGACACGTAGTCAAGGCAGCTAGACCTCAAACTATAGAAGAAGCTGTAGAACTAGCAAATACCTTGACAGATGAATTAGTCCGTACCCGAGAAGAGGATCAAAGGAAGAACCTAACCCAGAAGCTCACACAAGAATTTTGTTCTGGAAATTTTAATCGTGGGAAAAATATAGGTTCTACCTCTACACCTTACTGTAAGAATGGCAAAAGGAAGCATTCAGGAAGATGCTCCATATACTGTAACTTTTGCAAAATATCGGGACACAAGGAAGAAGACTGCAGGAAGAAAGCTAACAACAGGATATGTTATAACTGCGGAGAACAAGGTCATATCAAGCCTAACTGTCCGAAATTAGCCCCGGCTACAAACAACAAGAATACCAAAAATGCTAGAGCATTTGTTCTAACGGCAGAAGAAGCAAAGATGATCCCGGATGTGATCACTGGTACGTTTTTAGTTAATGATATTTTTGCTAAAGTATTATTTGACTCTGGTGCAAACCAAAGTTTTATTAATACTTCATTTTGCAAATTTCTTAATCAATCATTAACTAAACTTCCACAAGAATGTCTAGTAGAGACAGCAAATGGAGAAACCATTAAGATTTCTGAAATCTTGCAGGGAGCAAAAGTAGAAATTTTAAACCAAAAGTATATTGCAAATCTTTACCCCATGAATCTGGCAGGATTCGATGTCGTTCTAGGAATGGATTGGTTAATAGCCAATAAAGCCAGTATTTTATGTGATCAAAAGTCGATACAAGTAAATTCACCAAAAGGTGAAAAGATCACAATTAAAGGATATAAAACTTCCAAAACTACTAAATTCATCTCTGTGATGAAAACGGCAAGTTACATAAGAAAAGGATCATTAGTGTATTTGATTTCTATAATCACTAACACTAAAGGAAAGGATTTAACAGATATTCCAGTAGTGTCCCAGTTTTCAGATGTATTTCCGGAAGAATTACCAGGATTACCACCGGACAGAGAAGTTGAATTCAGAATTCATCTACTGCCAGGAACAGCACCAATTGCTAAAGCACCTTACCGTTTGGCACCCGTAGAAATGCAAGAACTGAAGAAACAATAGATGAATTTCAAGAAAAAGGATTTATACAGCCAAGTTCGTCGCCATGGGGAGCACCGATTTTATTTGTTAAAAAGAAGGACGGATCGATGCGTATGTGCATTGACTACCGTGAATTAAACAAGGTCACGATTAAGAATCGGTACCCATTACCAAGAATCGATTATCTGTTCGATCAATTGCAAGGAGCTCGATTTTTCTCTAAAATTGATTTAAGGTCAGGATATCATCAATTAAAGGTACAGGAAGAGGACATTCCTAAAACCGCTTTTCGAACAAGGTATGGTCATTATGAATTTACTGTCATGCCATTTGGTTTAACCAATGCCCCAGCCGCATTTATGGACATGATGAACCGAATATGTAAGCCATATTTGGATAAATTCATAATTGTCTTTATAGATGATATTCTAATTTACTCTAAAAGTAAAGAAGAACATACAAAGCATTTGCACGCACTTTTGAGTCTATTAAGAAAGGAAAAGCTTTATGCTAAATTTTCAAAGTGCAAGTTTTGGCTAGAACAGGTACAATTTCTTGGACATTTAGTTAATCATGAAGGAATTCATGTGGATCCAACAAAGATCGAAGCGATTACTAAATGGAAAACCCCTGAATCACCAACCGAGGTTAGAAGTTTCTTAGGATTGGCCGGTTATTATAAAAGATTTATTCGAGATTTTTCTAGAATAGTCATTCCTTTAACTAAGTTAACCTGTAAATCCATTAAGTTTGAATGGGGACCAAAACAAGAAGAAGCATTTAGAATTCTTAAGCAAAGATTAACTAATACACCCATACTAGCGTTACCAGAAGGAACTGAAGACTTTGTAGTCTATTGTGACGCTTCTAAATTAGGTTATGGATGTGTGTTAATGCAACGCCAAAAGGTTATAGCTTATGCATCTAGGCAACTTAAGAATCATGAAAAAAGTTATTCAACCCATGACTTGGAATTAGGAGCTATAATTTTTGCCCTTAAGATTTGGAGACATTACCTTTATGGTAGTAAGTTTACCATATTCACTGACCATAAGAGTTTAAGGCATGTTTTCGGGCAGAAGGAATTGAATATGAGATAAAGACGCTGGATGGAGATGCTTAGTGATTATGATTGTGATATCCAGTATCATGAAGGAAAGGCAAATGTAGTGGCAGATGCTTTAAGTCGAAAGTATCATAAAAAGCCAAAAAGGGTACGTTCTCTTAAATTAAATCTACAAGTAGATTTAAATGATCAAATCAGAAAAGCACAAGAAACAGTCATCAAGGATGATACTGAAAAATTAAAAGGTATGCTAAAAGAATTAGAACAAGAAACAGATGGAATTTGGAGATTCCATGAAAAGAGAATGTGGATACCTAAATTAGGAAAGCTACGTCATCGTATATTAGAAGAAGCCCATAAGTCTAAGTATACGATGCATCCAGGAAGTGATAAAATGTACCAGGATTTAAGGAAAAATTTCTAGTGGATAGGAATGAAAAAAGATATAGCAGCTTATGTTGCAAAGTGTTTAACTTGTTCACAAGTTAAAGCTGAACACCAGAAACCCTCAGGTTTGTTACAGCAACTAGAAATGCCAGTGTGGAAATGGTAATTAATAACAATGGATTTTGTTACTAAATTACCCAAAACAAAGAAAGGTAATGATACAATCTGGGTGATTATAGATAGGTTAACCAAGTCAGCTCATTTCCTACCAATGAAAGAAACTTTCAGTATGGAACAATTAGCTAAATTATATGTAAATGAAATTGTTTCATTACATGGAATTCCTTTATCAATTGTTTCTGATAGGGATAGTCGATTTACTTCTCATTTTTGGTCAAGTTTCCAAAAAGCAATGGGAACCAAGTTAAATCTGAGCACAGCTTATCATCCTCAAATGGATGGACAAAGAGAAAGAACAATTCAGACAATGGAGGACATGCTTAGAGCTTGTGTAATTGATTTCGAAGGTAATTGGGACGATCACTTACCTTTAATAGAATTTTCTTATAATAATAGTTATCACACAAGTATAAATGCTGCACCATTCGAAGCACTTTATGGACGAAAGTGTCGAACCCCAGTCTGTTGGGCAGAAATTGGGGAAAAGCAACTATCTGGACATGAGAGCTATGCTGACAACAGACGAAAACCATTGGAATTCCAAGTAGGAGATAAAGTATTGTTAAAAGTCTCTCCTTGGAAAGGAGTAGTAAGATTTATCAAAAGAGGAAAACTAAGTCCCAGGTATACTGGACCTTTTGAGATTATTAGAAGAATAGGACCTGTAGCCTGTCAACTACAACTGCCAGAAGAAATGGCAGGAATACATGATGTATTTCATGTATCTAATCTCAAGAAATGCCTAGCTGATGAATCGCTAATGGTACCTCTTAAGGATATAGAGGTAAATGAACAACTCAAATTTGTAGAGAGGCCTCTACAGATTAAAGACAGGAAAGTTAAGAATCTCAAGCATAAGAGATTAGTTTTGGTCAAAGTGAAGTGGGACTCCAAAAGAGGACCTGAGTACACATGGGAACTTGAATCTGAAATGCAAAGGAAATATCCGCACTTGTTCCAGTAGATCTCGAGGACGAGCTCTAAAACAAGGTGGGGAGGATGTAACAATCCTCAATAAACTGACACCCTTATAAATATTTCCGACACCCTAGTATATTTTAAAATATCCCAATATATCCCTAAAATACACCCCATACGTGAAAATAATTAAAAATCTGATTAAAAATCTGATTTTTAAGCTGAGGCGGGCCGCGTAAACCCCACCCCAACCTTCACGCGGGCCGTGTGAACTTAAAATCTAGCGCGACCTTGGGCCGCCACGTGGCCCAACACTTGCCGGGCCTACCTGATGACCCGGATAAGCTAGTCTGCTGACCAGCTTTGACGCGGGCCGCGTAGACCCTCGTCTACTTTTACGCGGGCCGCGAGAGGACCTGAGATCAGCACTATAAATAAGGGCCATCGTATTTCAAATCAAATCGTTCACTTTCTTTCTGTATCTCGACTTTCTGAAGTAATAAGCATAATATTCGAGTAGTATACCCCCTAAATAGCGAAGTTCTGCTACGTTGTAAGTATTTTAACCCAAGTTTCGTATTAGATGTTGCCCGATTGATTTAGGGTTCCGTAACAACTGTCGTGGTTCTGCCCGACGTAGATGTTGGAATACCGTCTCGGGGAGGGTATCATTAATATAATCAAAGGGTTATTATACTAACCTATGTACATTTATATAAATTATAGATTAATCACAGGAAACCCTTACGCGAAGTCTAAGATAGCAATGTGAGTTTATCCTCTTTTTGTTAACCTTTTTGTAATATTTTACAAAACCTTAAATGTTGTACAATGTGATTAAGCGGTGATTGAGACTTTGTAGTTCTTCAATTACTGCCGGTATGTTGGGGTTTTGTATACAAAATGTGGAACACGTTACCATTGGACGACGAGTTAGCCAATGTGTAATATGACCCACCAGTCAGGATTGACAGTACTGAATGAGTAATTGTGTAGAAATAAACAATGTGATCGCTCTCAATACTGTATTAATTGATAAAATATTTCTTGATTAAACTGGGATTCACTCACCAGTATTTCCCACTGACAAATGTTTTTAAAACGCGTTTCAGGTAACACAATGTGATAGCCAATTAGTAAAAAGCCAGCTGGAGAGCACTGACGGCTTGGGAAAAATGTGGCTATAAAAGTTACCTAAAAGACGATGTTTTAAATTCAATAAAATAGGGTTTATCCCTATAAACATGTTGTAATAAGAAACTTGGGTTTTACCCATGTGATTATTAATATCAAATATGGTGGTTTTACTCTGATAAACATTTCCTAACTACGGTCCTGATGTGATTTCCGCTGCCAAATTAACAAACTGATACCACCAGAATTCTGAGTTTGCGTCCGCCCGTTCCCGGGACAGATAAGGGATCGGGGGTTGCGACATTGCCTGATGTGTGTAAAATGCAACATATAAATTACATCAAATAAGGCATAAAACTAACCCTTTTTAAGTACTAATATTGGAAAAAGAGTGTTTTTGTCTTCCTTTTGTATTTTCAGGATTAAATGAGCTCAAAAACACAAAAGAAGCAAAAAGACAGCTAATTCCAACATAAATACAAGGAAAGGAACATAAGTGGACTGCCCGACCCCTCAACGGCACCTTCCCAAGCAAAATAGAGAAGGCAGAAGGCTGAACACGCCTCGTGCTCAGCCAGCACGGGGTCGTGCCCAAGAAGCAGCAGAAAAGACAAACCTATAGAAGCTTCTATTGCCCACCACGGGCCGTGCCCAGCGGACACGGGGGCGTGTCGAAAGTACAGCAGGCGCATTAATTGTAATTGCGAATTACAATTAATGAGGAGAGAGAGTGTCAGACAGGCACGGGGCCGTGCCCAGCTCTCTGTTTAGCCTATAAATAGGAGTGCTTGGATTCATTTCAACTCATCCCTTGGCACACCACCTCTCTCACACTTCATCCACCACCCACCACCATCACAACACCATCATCCACCACCATCATCCATTGTCCATCGTAGAGTGTGTGAGTCGTCTCGGGATCCAAGATTGATCGTAACAGTTCTTGACAATCAAGGCCATGTTTGCCTAAGTCTCTTACATCACTTGGTGAAGACAAAGTGTCTAGTATAATACTTTTTATTTCTAATCTTTTGCACTTTTTATTTGGTTTTGTATTAATGACTTTAATAACTAGTTACTTATGTTGAAGGTGATCTTTCCTTATCGTTTGTCCGTGGTGTCTTGGCATTATTTTACTGTCTATATAAAATAAAGGATTTTCACCATTCATATCTCCACGGTCTATATGGAGGTATGTTGGCTACCTGGTCGGGGGTTAAGGGAACGGTTTGGTAAAGGTCTTGCCATTGTTCAGCGTTTAGAGGTCCTGCAATGGACCTGGGTCAAATTTAGTAGGACCTCCTTCAATGCTTCACGGTATTGGATGGCGGGGGTCCAAACTCTTTGATCCCCTCATAAGTTAACTACTATTAATACTATAACCCGGCTATTTAGGACTGTATCCCTGCTGACTCAGACTACTTAGCCGAGGGTAACGTCACCGCCAAAAGCGGGGCCTACCACAATACTGCATTAATAACTTAATTCATTATCTTCCAATAATCCACCCTTTTAGGATTGTATCCTTGCTGACTCAAACTACTGGGGTGAGGGTAACGTCACCTTCAAAAGAGGGGCCTACTACAATAACTAAGATAATCTCTTAATTATGTACAAAAGTGCGGAAATAATCAAAGGTTATACTAGATACGAGTCGGAACCAAGTGATTCATCTTGTCTATCTGTTTTTATTTTATTTTTATTTTTTCAGCATTTTAGTTAGTTTTTATCTTTTCTTAGTTTAAAACATTTTTCTAAACTTTTTGTTTTGATTAGACGTTGAGGATAAACCGGTACTAAAAGCTCTTGTGTCCTTGGACGACCTCGGTATCTTACCAACGCTATACTACGCTCACGATGGGTGCACTTGCCCATATGTGTGTTTAGTGTTAGTAAAATATCGTGTTTTATAAATTTAAAATTTGGCTAAAATAAGTGTTAAAAAGGGCTTAAAATATACACCTAATATATTTAACACTTCACACGCATCAAGTTTTTGGCGCCGTTGCCGGGGACACAAGGATTTTAAGAAAGTTAGGAATCAACGGCCTAATCATTTTTTATTTTTCTTTTTATATTTTAGGATTTTTCTTAGTTTTTCAGCTTCTGCAGAGCTCAGCACGGGCCGTGCCAGCTGAACACGCCCCCGTGCTAAATCATTGGAACTGGCAATCCTGTTTTACGTCAGACAGTAAGCTGAACACGGGGCCATGCTCACCCAACACGCCCCCGTGCCCAAGATTCACTTACTGAAAACAGAACCGTTAGATCCCGGCGGTTGGTAATTTCTGACATAAACATGAGTGATAGTAATTGTTTTTACTTTCGGCACTCTTATGGTACGTGGTGTCAATTATGTGGTGGCAAACATGAAGAAGTAAAATGCTACTTTCTAAATTATAGGCCCCACTACATGGACCCACCGACTTCTTACAACCTTAAGAGGGGCGAAAGTAAAAATAAGCACTATTTCTCCCTCGAATGCGCCCAGCCAGATATTCTAAGGGAAATGCTCCTTGATGAGTTATTTCAACTAGAAAAGCTAATTCTGAATTGGTTAAAAGAGCTTAGGAAGGATTTTATTGATCCACCCCAAGACGATGACCATGACGAAATGCTGGAACCGCATTCCGATAACCTCGTTGCTTCCGAAAATACCTTCGTACCTAACAAAGACTTGGACGATAGTCGTCCCTGTGTCGATTGTGCCGTGAAGGACTCTCCATCGACTTCGTTCGGTGCATACATAGACCTGAGCGATTCGGCATACACCTTCTTTAACGAGAGCCCGGGAAAGGGTTGGACTTGTCCACTTAGAATGAAAATAGGAATTACCCTCACCGACAACCTCTTGCGTTCTCGCCTTAGTCTAGGACAATTAAGGTATCTTAGGCACTTTGGGGTTGTTCCAACCAGTAAGGAACCACCCGATGTCGACGAGATCCTTAGAAGTAACGAAACTTCATAAGACAGCCTCCAGACACGGGGCCGTGTCCAGGTCAACACGCCCCCGTGCTCACCTAAAAGATTCTCTGCTGATTTTGTCAGAATACGGACAAAATGTGTCAGGATTTTCTCTGCACACGGGGCCGTGTCCAGTGGACACGGGGCCGTGCCCAGTGCGCTGTCGTTTTCTTTAAATGCAGCCTGATTCCTGCTCATTTTTGACCACTTCAATTGACAGAGATTCCTGGGATCTTCACTCATACCATCCTAGGTAAGTGCTAAAAGAAGGTTCCAAAGGACCCTCTTGTCCCTTCCACTTTTATTCATTTCCTCCTCTTTCAAAATTTTTCAAAATTTCCTCCATGGAAGCTTGGAAATCCCTTGATTCCAACCCTCTATGTGAAGTTTGTAAGATTATTTGCTAAGGATTCTTGTTTAAAGTTAGTTGTATAACTTTGTTTTAAATTATCTAAGCCTAAAAACCAGCTAAAAATCATGAGAATAATTTAAAACTCCAAGACTCCTTGGCATAAAATCCTGCAGACAAATGGACACGGGGCCGTGTCCGAGGCACTGTTTTGTAAAAATTTAGCTTTCTTCGGTTTCTTTCACAGAAAATGGCAAGCAGAACAAGCGGATCATCTTCAAGAAATAACCGACAAGGGAGGAGGTCATCAACAACAGAAGACTCTCTTGTGAACTATGTTTACGCCCTAAGGGAAGCTATTGACGAAATGACGGGAGTGGAAGAAGCATTGGTCGACCGTATCAACCATCTAACAGTGGGACTGGAGGGCTGTCTCCGAGAAGTAAACCTCTTGCACCAGAGGTTAAACCTTCTCGCCTCCCCGCCTTTGGTGCCTATAATAACCCAAAGGGCGTGGAACGTGGTGCCCGAAGTCATCATTCCGGCCGAATGGTACGCCATGCACCAAGAGCCTCCGCAAAGAGTGGTGCAAGGAGTCCCAGTGAATGTTCCTCCTCAGCCACCAGTTACTGAGGAAAATGAAGCTACATTCTTCCTTCCTAGGGAGATCGAAGAATGGCTTTAAACAACGTTTAGGGAAGAAATCCTTCGGCTAAGAGTCCTACTATATCGGGAAACTATTCTCGAAATTTTCTTAAAATAGTAGAACTCTTGATGAAAACCTCGTGTACCTCCTGACCTATTTAGTTAAGTTTTAGTTTTATCTTAAATTAGGATTATGTAAGGTCTCTCTATGATTGCAATGAAATGATGGTTTTTAAAGTTTGGAGGGTTTTTAATGCATAAAACACACTCATGGTGGTAAGGGATGAAAAGGGGAACGAGAAAAATGAACTCATGCACAAGAACAAGGCAACCCGACAATTCTCTCCATTTCAGAAGGTTCAACACGGGCCGTGCCCAACCAACACGGCCCCGTGCTGAACCACCTGCAGAAAACGCCCAGTTCAGGTAACTGGACACGGGCCGTGTTCACCCAACACGCCCCCGTGTCCAGACTTCTGCTTCTCTTATTTTAATCTTGTTACTGGCACTTGAACACGGGGCCGTGCCCGGACAACACGGGGCCGTGTTCAGCGCCCAGTAACAGAAAATTTTTGCTTTTTACACCATTTTACACATCTAATCAACCTAAAAATTTATTTTTGGGACACATTGAGGACAATGTGTAATTTAAGTGTGGGGGGATGCTAAAACCTTGAATTTTGCAAGTCCTAAATACAAGCCTTACACAAAACTCTATTGGAACCGCTAATCACCCCAAATTTTTTTCAAAAATTTCATTTTTTTTACTTGTCTAGGTTTAACTCGGGAAATTCAAGTTCTCAAAAAGGTTATATTTTTACAAATTTACAACCGATAGCGTAGTGATAAAAAGAACCAACATAAGAAAATTATGAAAAGGCATGACAAACTTAGTTAAAATTTGATTATATATACTTGATCACATAAAAACCCATTCCCACAAAAGTGAGTTTTGAGCCTTTATTAAGCATACAATTACATATCATTAGACTAAATGCTCATTTTTCGTTTCTTGTGTGAATAGCCGCTTGGTTCTTACAACTCTAGAACTTGCCATGACGATACATTCCCGGTCCTTATCAACTTAAACCCGAGTAAGTAAATGATGGAGGCATTAGGACTAACCCTTTTTATTTCTACACCATTATTTTTCTTTTTCTTTTACCACCTACCCAAAAATCCCCCTAGTTAGCCCCTTTGAGCCTAAACCTATTCATTTCATCACCCAAACCAAAAACCCTTTTACCCACCAAAACCTTTTTATTTTTTTCCCTTTGTTTTAGTAACAAGCTCGGTTTTTCGTTTGATCGTTCAAAAAAAAAAAATTGTGTTGATGATGAAGCAAAAAGAAAATAAACAAACAAGTTCATCAAAAATAACTTTGTTTGAATAAAAGCTTCATCAAAATAAAAAGTTATAAAAATAGAAAGTCTTACGAAAACCGACACTTGTTACGCTTTTCGCCCTTTTTCTACTAACCACTAACCACTATCCCAACCACCTACCTTTAACCCAAGTCTAACCCTTAACCCACAAAGTCCTCTTGATATTTACAAAGGTATAAAAGTTAAAAAGGAGGAGGATTGATTGCTTAGCAAGCATATGGTAGGAATAAGTTCCATGCCGCTCTCGAGTGATTCACTAAAAATACACCTTCGCCGAGTGTGAGTGATTTCTCCCGTGAGGTATGTGAACTTGTATATAGATGGAATTTTAAAAAGGCATGTTATGCCCAAATAAGTAATTTCTCCTATGAAACGTTCTAAATAAATCATTACGAATAGGATTGTAAATAGATAAAAATAAAACCCAAAAAGATCTTGGATATCCCGACACTCTACGACAAGCCCAAAACCTTCTCTTCTACCTATTCCATTTGGGAGTGTAAGCCACATATTGAAGAGTTTTGCTTGAGGACAAGCAAAAGTTCAAGTGTGGGGGTATTTGATGTGTGTAAAATGCAACATATAAATTACATCAAATAAGGCATAAAACTAACCCTTTTTAAGTACTAATATTGGAAAAAGAGTGTTTTTGTCTTCCTTTTGTATTTTCAGGATTAAATGAGCTCAAAAACACAAAAGAAGCAAAAAGACAGCTAATTCCAACATAAATACAAGGAAAGGAACATAAGTGGACTGCCCGACCCCTCAACGGCACCTTCCCAAGCAAAATAGAGAAGGCAGAAGGCTGAACACGCCCCGTGCTCAGCCAGCACGGGGCCGTGCCCAAGAAGCAGCAGAAAAGACAAACCTATAGAAGCTTCTATTGCCCACCACGGGTCGTGCCCAGCGGACACGGGGGCGTGTCGAAAGTACAGCAGGCGCATTAATTGTAATTGCGAATTACAATTAATGAGGAGAGAGAGTGTCAGACAGGCACGGGGCCGTGCCCAGCGGACACGGGGCCGTGCCCAGCTCTCTGTTCAGCCTATAAATAGGAGTGCTTGGATTCATTTCAACTCATCCCTTGGCACACCACCTCTCTCACACTTCATCCACCACCCACCACCATCACAACACCATCATCCACCACCATCATCCATTGTCCATCGTAGAGTGTGTGAGTCGTCTCGGGATCCAAGATTGATCGTAAGAGTTCTTGACAATCAAGGCCATGTTTGCCTAAGTCTCTTACATCACTTGGTGAAGACAAAGTGTCTAGTATAATACTTTTTATTTCTAATCTTTTGCACTTTTTATTTGGTTTTGTATTAATGACTTTAATAACTAGTTACTTATGTTGAAGGTGATCTTTCCTTATCGTTTGTCCGTGGTGTCTTGGCATTATTTTACTCTCTATATAAAATAAAGGATTTTCACCATTCATATCTCCACGGTCTATATGGAGGTATGTTGGCTACCTGGTCGGGGGTTAAGGGAACGGTTTGGTAAAGGTCTTGCCATTGTTCAGCGTTTAGAGGTCCTGCAATGGACTTGGGCCAAATTTAGTAGGACCTCCTTCAATGCTTCACGGTATTGGATGGCGGGGGTCCAAACTCTTTGATCCCCTCATAAGTTAACTACTATTAATACTATAACCCGGCTATTTAGGACTGTATCCCTGCTGACTCAGACTACTTAGCCGAGGGTAACGTCACCGCCAAAAGCGGGGCCTACCACAATACAGCATTAATAACTTAATTCATTATCTTCCAATAATCCACCCTTTTAGGATTGTATCCTTGCTGACTCAAACTACTGGGGTGAGGGTAACGTCACCTTCAAAAGAGGGGCCTACTACAATAACTAAGATAATCTCTTAATTATGTACAAAAGTGCGGAAATAATCAAAGGTTATACTAGATACGAGTCGGAACCAAGTGATTCATCTTGTCTATCTGTTTTTATTTTATTTTTATTTTTTCAACATTTTAGTTAGTTTTTATCTTTTCTTAGTTTAAAACATTTTTCTAAACTTTTTGTTTTGATTAGACGTTGAGGATAAACCGGTACTAAAAGCTCTTGTGTCCTTGGACGACCTCGGTATCTTACCAACGCTATACTACGCTCACGATGGGTGCACTTGCCCATATGTGTGTTTAGTGTTAGTAAAATATCGTGTTTTATAAATTTAAAACTTGGCTAAAATAAGTGTTAAAAAGGGCTTAAAATATACACCTAATATATATAACACTTCACACGCATCATTGCCCTAATGGGATTTCCTTACTATTAACCTTATTCGCTACGTTACGCGATTTAAGTCCTTGGTAAGCATGCTCTACTTGTCATACTTAGGACCGTTCCTCCGTCATATCCGCAAATTGTTAAACTCTCACCATCTTCAGATGCGAGTGTCCTTCAACTAAAACATTTACAAAGATTAGTAATGTCGACATCAATAAACGCCCATACTAAAATACAAGGCTTTCTACTATACGTGTCAACACACGTAATTTTGTTAACTATATCAATTTAATTGGGGTCACGTGTATTACACGATAACCCTATGTGTTGTTTACAACACTTTAACATACTAAACCGTTAATATAAATATAACTTACCGGATTATGCGTTCAAGTCTCGAACCGAACACATTTACTTATTAACCTTGAGCTCTGATTACCAACTTGTAAGACCCTTAATTTATTTATACGATTTACATATATATTTCGACTATATTTGTGTTTATACGATTACACATACATTTAAAATACGGGTTTCTTAAAACTTTTTAAGATTTAAAACATTCAATATAATATATGTATAATCGTCGTTTGAAATGCGACGGCGAAACGTAGTGCGAAAGCTTTAATCTTTGATCGTGTTCGGTTCTTCATTGAGCTTGATCGTCATCCGGCACTTCAAGATATACCTACATTTCATAAATCAAGAAATGTATTAGTCATTCCTAGTTTATAATGCGTGTAATCAAGTCCGAATGCAAAACGAACAAGAAAAACAAGTTTTGCCAGCTTATGTAGCCCTCGCGGGGCATAACCGGGGTGAGGTGTTTCTGTCATGAGCCGCGACAGCCGTAGCGTGACGCGATGGTGAACCTCCTCTCCCATCGCGTAGCGCGACAAGTCCATTTCGACAGAAGGTTTATTATTTTTGAGCTGCATCTGCCCAGCTTTATCACTTTCACATATTATGGCTTCAAACATGCATAACTTTCAATATACTTATCTGATTTGCATGATTCTTGTTTCTATACGACCGTAATAAGTTTACCTCTTTGTTTATTATTTCATTTCACAGCAAATCCTGATTTATGAACTAAGAACTTACGAATCAAATAGAAATCATTCGGGCCCTTATGTTCTAACATGTTTTGCACTACCTGTGACCAAGGTTAATCCTTGATCCTATTACCCAAATCTCCGGGCTTCATGACACTAGCGTATTCGCTCTCACTATGAGGTTTGCTTACCTATTCACATTCACCGGTTTATTTCGTGACTTTCTAATCACTTAAACCAACAATTAACCATTTACTTTATTTTGACCCGTTTAGAGTTTTTAGACATTTAAGCATCAATCTCGCTCATCGTTTACTCGCATCTTTTTTTAAGATATCTATTTGTCTTCCACCACAATTATATTTGTGGTGGATTTAATGTGGTAAGCTAGTTATTCTGAATTCTACCCTTCGGTTAGTAAATTTTACGGAAAGAACCATTTAAGGCATTTGACCGGAAAAGGCTTATGCCTATAACTTTTATGCTTATCAAAGGCTCAAATGAACATAATACATGTTCCTAAACAACCCTTAAGGGTCGTTTGCCCAATTTATCGGTCAAGGGCGTTTTGGTCAAATTTAGTCCCTCAATTTACGACGAAGGACTTTCACTAAGATATTTGACCAAAATCTCAAGTTTAACTAAAATCTTATTTACGCGTACCTGGCTCGGGTCAAAGTATAGACCCGTTTTATACCTTGATTTTAATATCGGTATTTAATAACGGCGCAATTATCCAATCGCTATTCACTCCTGTGAACATATGACTCGACAACCAATCGTTAATCGATATTGTCAAATGGTGTTATCATCACCATTTGACCCGTTTGGCCTAAATGACCAAACATTTATATTTATAAAGACATGGTATTTAATTACCAATTCACTCATTCAACCCATTACGGATTTTACCACAAGATCCTATTTCATAACTTTTTTTTCTTACGTATTTAACCCATCTTGGCTTACGCCATAGGGTATCTTTTAATATCAATCTACATACGTCAACACATGACTGAATTGCGATTTTGCTCCATTTTCTCAATATGAGTTACATTATAAGGTAACGTTAAGGAAAAATCGTTGAATCTTAGTCACTTCATGACTAATTTTTTTACCGTTACCCTTACTATTCGTTTTGGCTTACATTGTGAGGTAGCCACTCGAAATCTCTTTTTATGTACGTCATCTCACGACCAATTTACCCTTTCGCCCCTTTTTACCATTAAACATGGTTTTTTTCATTTTATTTGTTCCGACCCGTATCATTTCACGTCGGAACCTATATTTCGGATATTATCTTTGTCGTATTTATAACTTATAAAATAAATACGTATCCTACAAAAAGGTGTAAGCTTTACTTACCTTGCATCCTAAATACGCTTTTCCTTCATACTTGATTCGTTTGACCCGTTTCCTTCCCAAGCTTCCACCTAGCTTGTCAAGCGTCAAACTATCATCATAATTCGTAAGATGGTTAGATTAGTCATCATTAATTACGACTATTCTATCTAACGGATTTTATGTCGAAATTATTATTCAGCTTCATCGTTGGTTAGTTTGACTTTCAAAAGTCAATTACCTTTAATCATATGATATGCACAATTAGGTTCAATCAACATCATGTTTAGAACCTGTATTATCCTATATCACACGTAATTAGTCAAATTAGCCAGTTACGCGTTTCTTTCATAATTTCATCATATCAACATTCATTCGGGCATTTTAACAAACACCTTGCGGGCAAGATTCTTATACATCTTTTATCTAACTCATGGTCATTCTTTAACCAAATTTTAACATCATAATCAATCCTCTATATCAAGTGTTGATGAACAACATCTAGGGCTTGCATCATATCTTCAAATTTCATAATTAAACACACTAATTTAAGTGTTCATCACAATATCAATAACCCACTTAGCACATACATCATTAGCTAACTGAATCACAAATTCATGGCAATAATTTAACAAGTTTACATCTAGGGTTTGTTCCTAGACTTGTACTCATGTCTATATCACTCATACATTCAAATTCACTCTAGAATTTCGATTATAAGTGTTCATCATAAATTCAAGATATCACCAAATGATAAAATTAAACATACCTTGTGATCTCCTAACTTGGGTGATCACGAAATTAGTTAAAGCCCCAATTTCTTGGCTCGATTTCCCTTGATTTTGATCAATTTGTGAGTTTAGGGTTCAAGTGGAAGAACCCTTCTTTGCTCCTGTGAAAATGTCGACCAAACACACACACATGTGTGTGTTTTGGTTTTTAATTGTTTTAATTAAAAACATCTTTCATGTTTTACCCTTTTAGTCCCTCAAGGTTGCAAGTTTATAAAAGGTTTAACTATTTAATGTTTTCTTTATTTTAATTAAAACAAATAGCTAACTAGGTTAATTATTCCTAGTTACTTTACCATTGGTTATGACCAACTCATGTTTATATATATATATATATATATATTAAAATTTTCGGATGTTACACAAAAGTAGTAGTAGTGGTAGTAGTGGTGTAGGGGTTATAATTGCAAGTTTCTAAAGTTGAGTGAGTGTAAAAATGGAGTAATAGTGCAAGGGGTAAAAACGCAAGGTCTAAAACTTGAGGTAAAATTGAAGTAGTAGGGTAAAAACGGAAAGTATTAAAGCAGAGGGATGGTGGCAAAAATGTGTAAAAGTTGAGATGGTGGTGGCGGAAATGCGTAAAAGATGAGGGGGTGGTGATGGAAATGTAAAAGTAGAGGGGTGGTGACGTAAGTGTGTAAAAGTTGAGGGAGTAATGGTAGAAAAGCATAATAGAAGGGTGGTTATGGCAAGTTTGAAAGATGAAGATATGGTTGTGGAATTCATAGTAGAGGGATGGTTATGATAAAGTTAGAAAGTTGGAGTGTCGGTGGTGAAAATACCACTGACTTTCTCCTTTAAGATGTATAACAATATATAATATAATTATTTTGATCCAAAATTACCTATCATCTTAAACATGCAGGAATTTGAACTGACACAACTTGTGTTCGGAATAGTCTACCCGACTTTAAACTTTCTTGGAAACTTAAATATGTGAAGGAGGCTATCAAAAGGAAGTGGGGAAGTTTAAGAGCTGAAATAAACACTAAATTAGCATAAACCACCGACGTCCATCTTCATGATCTTGAACTGCTCAGTGAGGCTTGGGAAGCCATCGATTTAGAAGCTAGAGAAAGAATGGAGTGTTTGCAGGACTTGAAGATTTGGAGGCTGTTAAAACAATGGATTTTATTCAAAAGGAAAGGGTTAAATGAGAAGTGGAGGGCGACGAAAATCTAGTTATTTCTAATGGGATTGAGTTAAGCTTCCCAAAGATATCAAAAGGCAGTTCTTTCATTATTTAAAAGTAAGCTGGCAACCTTGGATTTTTATAGGCTAAGACCGTGGGGTATGGTGGGACTTGGGTTGGGGCATGAGTTGCAGGCCCGGCTATACCCAAGTGCTAGGTGGGCTTGAGAACAGGGCCCAAATAATTAAGGGGCCCAAAAAATTTTAAGTTTTCTTTATATATATAGCCCAAAAAATTTTAAAGGCCCCAAACATTTGTACAAACCCAAACCCTTAACAGATTACAGGCCCCATCCTTTGTCAAAAATACAATTTTCGCTGCAAATCAAACGACGCGGTTCTTCTCTGCGCTAGGGATTTTTGAATTCTGATCGAACACTGTGTAACACAACAATAGTCATCATCATCGCGATTCAACACAACAATAGTCATCATCATCGCGATTCAGGACATCATAATCATTCTCGGCTCTCGCAGATAATAGTCATCATCATCACGGAATCACCGCTGCACGGTTCCGAGGTATTTGTTTGTTGTCTGTTGATTTTTGCTTGTTGTTATCTGTTACGAGTCGCAACCACGGTTCCGAGTTACGGTTCCGAGTTACATCTTGATTTCAACAAAGATGAATGATGTTTGTTTTTTCCGATTTACGGTTCCGAGTTACTGAGTTACATCTTGATTGCAACCACGGTATTTGTTTGTTGTCTATTGATTTTTTTGTTTTTTCATAACCGGTTATCAGTTATCTTTTTCTAGACTTTTGCCACTTTCAAGCCCACCCAAGTGTTGTCATCTGTTATGAAATATCAAATATGAATGATGTGAATTGCTTTTTTTTTCTTTTTTTTTTGCAGTTGATATCCGACTATCCGTCTTCTTAAGCCCACTGCCGAAGCCTAAAGTGACTTCATCTTGAGGTAAATTGGTAAAATCTTGATAATAATAATTATTTATGTTTTATTAATTATACTTCAAATGTATTAGACTTCGTGTGAATTGTTATTGAATGGATTTTATTCGTTAATATGTAGAAATAATGCCTCTCGTTCCTAAATACAAACACCTATCCGGCCATCAAAAACGTAAGAGGAAGAAGCTAGAGAACCACACTGTTTGCTTAGCAAGGAGTTGATCGAGAGCTTTGCTTCAAAAAACGCTAGGAGAACCACACTGTTTGCTTAGCAAGTAAGTTTGATACTTTGATCATTTTTGCTACACTATTTTTGTTAATTTGTTTTATCTATTTCATAACAATTATCGTAGTATTATCAATTTTTAGTATTTATATATATATGATTGAATGATTGATGAGTTTCTGTTATATGAAGATTTGCGAATAGGGCCCAAATTTTTTATCTCGAACAGGGCCAAAAAAATTTTTGTGATTCTCGGAGACGGCCCTGATGAGTTGACACGTGGGTTGGGGGGCAGACAAGGGCTGACCCACATTCAACACGGTATGGTGGGGCGGGGGTTTGGGGCGTGGGTTTGGTGGGCTTCGCTAGGCTATTTGAATATTTTTTTAAAAAAAAATTTAATTTTTTTAAAATTTTTAAATAAAGAAAATTACATAAAAAAAATTCCTAACGTTTATATTTGTTTTTATCTCTTCTCTTATCTCCAAGACTAGTTGCAACTCGTCACCCTCTAGGTGATCAATGGGCTGGGATAGAAATTTCACATCATCCCGTCTTTGTTTCAGGGCATCTCTAGCGGCATCTCTAGCTTCTTTGCTCTTTCGTTGTTCGGCCCTTTGTTGTTGGAAGAAGTTGAATGTATCTAACTTGCATGCAATGTCATCCAACTGATCGTTGTATATTCCCATACGCGAGCCCGAACTCCCAGCTGAAGGCGATGCCGTATCCGATCTTGTTTTTTGAGCGCGCCTTTTTGAGGCATCTCTTCCATATTCAGGTCGGTTTGGCGAATCATCCAAAAGGTCCACAAACTCTTGATCTCGTGCATCAGATTGGGCTTGGGACGAGGCCCTTGACCTTTTGGAAGACGTGTTCGATTCGCTACCACTGGGGATATTCGCCCACTTTGGATGGAACTTACAAATCTCCCAACAATGCATGAAACGGAAGTCGGTCCCCACATTTGATTTGAATGCAACCAATGCATTTGTCACAATGTCGGCTTCGGTTTCACCACTTTTTGGGTTTTGCTTTGCTTTATTTAAAAAACCACTATATTTTGCAAGTTGGCAGCTAATCTCGCTCCACTTCGAGGATAAGCTATCGGTTTCACGATAAGCCTCCCTTCCCAATTCTTCATGTGCTTAATAAAAACAAAGTTTAATATATTACAAATGGGTTCCCACAAATGGGTTCGATGTTGAGAATTTCCTATTTTAATAAAAACAAAATTTAATATATTACAAAGTTATATAAAAAATAACCATTAATAAAAACAAAGTTTAAGAAAACTTAAACTTGGATGTTGAGATTGTTGACACAAGCCCTCGCCAATGCAAGTTCTTCAGCAACGACCCATTTTTGTTGTTTTCGTTTGACGGTTTCAAGTGCTTTCTCCGCCTTGGTTTTTTTCTTATGACTTCTCTTTTTGATGGGTTTCGATGCGGAAGGACCATCGTTGGGTGGTTGAGTTTCGGGGACGGTTTCGGTTTGTGAAAGGTCGATGGAGGTTGGTGAAAGGTTGATGGGTGTTTGTGTAAACGGGGTAGGTATCGAATCATCGGTGTGTGGGAAGTTAGTATACAAACGATTCCCAAGATACAATGCATAACTCGCTTCAACGGGCATAGAAGAGTGTATGAAAAATGGACGAGGCATTGGACGATTGGGTGGTGGGCTAGGATTATTTTCTTGGAATGCATACGGGTTGTTCGGGTCATAAGCACGGTTATGAGGATGCATTTTTTCGTCTTATAGAAGAAGAATTGAAGATGATTATAGAAGATGTAGTTGAATGTGGTAAAAATGGAAGAAAATGTGAGTTTTATAGTGAATTTTTTTTAACATAGCCGTTGGCCAACGGCTAGTTTGGTTTGGCCATTGAAAGCCCGCCATGTCAGCTCGGCTTGAAACCCAAGCCCCAAGGGTCACGCCCCAACCCAAGCCCACCCGGGGTGGTGGCTTGGGCGTTTTCCCCCAACCCACGCCCCAACCCAAGCCCCATACCTCAGTCACTATAATTATCTATAATTATCTAGTATACAACAACGATGAAACAAAGCTCAAAGCCCAAGATAGTTGCATTTAATAATGTCATGCCAAACCCAAAGCACTATCATGGAATTACTCTTAGGTGTTAATGTAAAACATCGTCATCAAGTTAAAAGTGAAGATTTACCAATAAAATAAATGTAACTTCAACCAAAAAACACAAACAAGACCAGTTCGACAAAATGTAACGCCCGAATCGCTAAAAACAATATTATAATACTTTGCAGAAAATAGACCTAGATTTTTTTAATCTTACTTAATAAAGGTTATTATTCCCAAAATATATTAACCCACATAATTGGATTAATAACATGTTTACAAACACACCTTTAGAATATTTTGTCATAACCCATTTGCAAAACAACTTGTCCTTATGAAAACAAAACATGCTTAATAATCAAGGTTTTATAAAACAAACCTAACTCGCTACTACAAATGTTGAAGTTTATAACAACCCTCATATAACCCTTAACGTGACCCTAGATGTCTTAAAATATACCCCGTACGCGAGAAACGAGCCCGAAATACCCTTATACTTATTAAAATCAAGAAAAACCAAGTTTAGGAGTCTCTCGTGGGCCGCGACCCAGCCCATTGGTCTTTCACGGGGCGCGAGCCAGTTAACTTGCCAGCCACACAAGTCCGCCATGTGTCTAGTGACTCGGCAGGGCTAGGCCTTTGACTCGGCGAAACTATAAACGACACGCGTCGTCTCGCGAGCCGCGAAGGCCTAAACCAAATCTCTTGCGGGGCGCGAGAGAGTGTCCGATCAGCCTATAAATGGAGGGCTCAGGCTCATTTGTTCAGTCGTTCAAATTCTAAATCTCTCTCTCAATTTCTGAATAGTAGAAATAATACTCGGGCATAATACCCACTATAAAGCGAAGCTCTGACTCGTTGTAAGTACTATAACCCTGCTATTACCCTACACGATCGATTTAGGGCTCCGTAACGCATGTCAAGGCTCTGCCTGACTCAGTCGTTGGAGTTCTGTCTCGTGTTACACTCGATTGATCTAGGGCTCCGTAATGCATGTCAAGGCTCTGCCTGAATCCGTCATTGGAGTTCTGTCTCGAGTTGTATTATTATAAAAAGTTTGGTGTTTTACTCTGATAAAAATATTTCCTAACTACGATGCCACTAATCTGGATCTCACGACACCGCTCCCGGGGTAGGGGTTGCGACAGAGAGTGGTATCAGAGCTACATCCAATAGTTTAAGCCAAAGAAGTGTTCTACTGACACTTAAAATTCTGTGTTTGGAAATAACTTATGTGTAAATATTGTTTTGTGTTATTTGACTATTTGTTAGTTTACAGTATGAGTGAGCAAGGAACTTCGGACGCTTATCGTCACTTAGATAGTTCACCAAAAGATGAGGGAACATCATCTCAACCTAATCCCTCAGGATACTCAGCCGATACTGAGGAAGGGAAATTTATATTTAAGGCACAGTTTGAGGAACCCTTTACTACAAAAAAGAGAGGTTGGTTTAATAAAGGTGCACATGAGAGAAGAAAGAGAATGAAGAAGTTGCAACAACAGAGGGCAGTAGTTAGAGCTAATAGGGAAGCAAATGCACAAACTCAGGAAATAGTCAATAGGCCACCTTGGGAAGAGGAAATAGATAGACAGCTGGCCGATTTCCATATGTTAGCCACTACAGCAGTAGACGCTAACCTAAACCAAATAGCCGAACCACCACTGTCACCTTTATTCCCAGACCAACAAATGCTAGAACTCAACCAAGCAAACCAATTCCCGATACATGCATTTAACCCCAACGAGTTACCTAGAATTCCAACCCCAAACCCTCTACCCTATATATTGCCAAAGAACCAATGCCTTTAGAACGTGATCCATGGTGGGATGATGGTAGAACATTTTTCGAAATGAATAGCGCAGACACTTATGAGGAACCCGTACCTCATCCTAACCCAGTAGACCCACCAATGAGTCGAAAATGTATGCAGGAACTCCACCAGTATGGAGAAAATTTAGTAAATGAAGAGAATAGAATTCGAGAAATAGGGGAAAAACTAGTTTGGAAATATGATGAGCAGGAAATGCATTACTGGATAAAAGGCACCTAGAAAATGCCTAGATATATGTGTAATTTTGTATTTTGATAAAAAAAGGATACGGATGCATAACTACTAGTATATTTGATTTCCAGTTGTAGTTTGTAATTGACGCATACATATAGAAAGAGTAAAAGTCGCAATGATCGACGTTTTTGATCAAATTATTTGTGTGATTGTATGTAAATATTTATACCAAAATTTATTCTGTGATAATTAATACTTGATAAAATGTTCACAATTCAGATGGACAACGAAGTAAATCAGGAAAACCAGAATAATGAGAATAACGGAAACCAAATAGATAAAAGTGACATCCAACATATAGTAGCACAAGGAATTATAGATGTTATGACCTATATTATCAAGACTGTTAAAGAAGCAGAAAATAATAAATCTGCAAATGGAAGTAAATGCCAACACACTGAACCAAGTCACAGTGTGAACGATAATAACGGACCTATAATCCAAGCTCCAATTCCTAAAAGAAGAAGAACCGCTTCTTACGTTTTTTCTTATAAAGAATTATTGGCCTGCAAACCAATAGAATTCTCAGGCAATGAAGGAGCCATTGCAGCCTTACGTTGGATAGAAAAGACAGAAGCAGTCATAAAAATAAGTAAATGTGCAGATGAAGATAAGATTGTGTTTGCTTCTAATCTTTTAAAAAATGCAGCCTTAGAATGGTGGAATACTATTCTTCAGTATAGGGGAAGTGACAGAGTTTATAATATAGAATGTTTCAACTTTAAGGAAATGGTTGAAAGAAAATTTTGTCCTCCCAATGAAAAGGAACAAATCGCCAATAAGTTCCTAAATCTTAGAATGACTGGAATAGACTGCAAAGGTTACACTACCATATTCTTCGAATATGTTAGGATAGTACCAACCTTAGCCTCACCTGAACCAGTATTAATCTCCCGTTATATTTGGGGATTAATTAGTGAGATTAGACACGTTGTCAAGGCAGCTAGATCACAAACCATAGAAGAAGCAGTAGAACTAGCCAATACCCTTACTGATGAATTGGTACGCACACAAGAGTAAAACCAGCGAAAGAACCTAGCTCAAAAACTTACCCAGGAATTTCGCTATGGTAATTCCTACCGTGGAAAAGGAACAGGTTCTTCTGCACCTTACTGCAAGTTTTGTAAAAAGAAGCACTTAGGAAAGTGTGATGTGTCCTGCAACTTTTGCAAGTACCCAGGACATAAGGAAGAAGATTGTAGGAGAAAGGCTAGTGCCAGGATATGCTATAATTATGGAGAGGCTGGTCACATCAAACCGAACTGTCCGAAACTAGCTCTAGCCACAACCAACAAGGCTAAGACAACTAAAGTGCCTAAGAAGAATGCCAGAGCCTTTGTTCTGACAGCTGAGGAAGCCAAGATGATTCCAGATGTGATTGCCAGTACGTTCTTAGTTAATAACATATTTGCCAAAGTATTGTTTGACTCTGGTGCAAACCAAAGTTTTATTAATACTTCCTTCTACAAACTTCTTGACCAACCCTTAGCCAAACTCCAACAAGATTGTCTGGTAGAGACAGCAAACGGAGAATCCGTTAAGATAAGTGAAATCTTGCAGGGAGCAAGAATAGAAATACTGAACCATCATTTCTTTGCTAACCTTTACCTAATGAATCTAGCCGGATTCGATGTTGTATTAGGAATGGATTGGTTGGAAGCCAATCGTGCTAGTATATTATGTGATCAAAAGTCAGTACACGTAAGTACACCAACAGGTGAAAATATCACAATCAAAGGAGATAAGCTAACCAAATCGACAAAATTCATCTCTGTGATGAATGCCACAAGTTATGAAATGAAGGGAGGAGTAGTATATATGATTTCCGTAATCATTAATACTAAAGGAAAATAATTAAAAGATATTCCTGTAATATCTAAATTCTCAGACGTCTTTCCAGAAGAGTTACCTGGATTACCGCCTGATAGAGATGTTGAATTTAGGATTCACCTAATACCAGGAATGACACCGATTGCCAAAGAACAATATCGATTAGCATCAACGGAGATGCAAGAACTGAAGAAACAATTGAACGAACTTCTTGACAAAGGTTTTATACAACCAAGTTCATCACCGTGGGGAGCACCGGTGTTGTTTGTTAAGAAGAAAGACGGATCGATGCGTATGTGTACTTATTACAGAGACTTGAACAAGGTTACGATTAAGAATCGGTACCCACTACCGAGAATTGATGATCTGTTCGATCAACTTCAAGGAGCTCGATTCTTTTCTAAGATCGACTTATGCTCAGGATATCATCAACTGAAAGTACATGAAGATGACGTTCCTAAAACTGCTTTCAGAACTAGGTACAGTCATTATGAATTTATCATCAAGCCATTTGGTTTAACCAATGCCCCAGCCGCATTTATGGACATGATGAATAGGATATGTAAACCATACCTAGATAAATTCATAATTGTCTTTATAGATGATATTCTAATTTACTCTAAGAGTAAAGAGGAACATACAGTGCATCTGCATACACTTCAGACATTGTTGAGAAAAGAGAAGCTTTATGCTAAATTCTCAAAATGTGAATTTTGGTTACAAGAAGTGCAATTCCTTGGACATCTGGTTAATCGTGAAGGAATTCATGTGGATCCCACAAAGATCGAGGCAATTACTAAGTGGAAAGTCCCTAAGTCGCCAACAGTAGTAAGAAGTTTTCTTAGACTGGCAGGATATTATAGACGGTTTACCCAAGATTTCTCTAGAATAGCAATTCCATTAACCAAACTGACCTGCAAATCAGTTAAGTTTGAATAGGGACCGAAATAGGAAGAAGCTTTTAAGATTCTTAAGCAAAGGTTAACCAGCGCACCCATACTCACATTACCAGAAGGAACTGAAGACTTTATAGTCTATTGTGATGTGTCTAAGTTAGGATATGGATGTGTGTTGATGCAACGTCAAAAGGTTATAGCCTATGCCTCTAGACAACTTAAGAAACATGAAGAGAATTATACAACCCATGATCTAGAGTTAGGAGCCATAGTTTTTGCCCTTAAGATTTGGAGACCCTATTTATATGGAAATAAATGGAAATAAATTTGTTGTCTTCACATATCATAAGAGTTTAAGATATATTTTTGGGCAAAAAGAATTAAATATGAGACAGAGACGCTGGATGAAAATTCTTAGTGATTATGATTGTGATATTCAATATCATGCTGGGAAATCTAATGTAGTAGCTGATGCTTTAAGTCGAAAGTATCATGAAAAGCCGAAACGAGTACGTTCTCTCAGAATAAATCTACAAGTAGATTTAAACGAGCAAATAAGAGAAGTACAGGAAACAACAATCAAGGACGATGCTGAAAGTTTAAAAGGAATGATTAAGGAGTTAGAACAAGGAACAAATGGAATTTGGAAGTTCCATAAGAAAAGGATGTGGATACCTAAACAAGGAAACCTACGCCCTAGAATTCTAGAAGAAGCTCATAAGTCTAAGTATACGATACATCCAGGAAGTGATAAGATGTATCAAGATCTAAGAAAGAATTTCTGGTAGATAGGAATGAAAAAGGATATAGCTAATTATGTTGCTAAATGTCTAACTTGTTCACAAGTTAAAGCTGAGCATCAGAAACCCTCAGGATTATTGAAACAGTTAGAGATGCCAATATGGAAATGAGAATTAATAACAATGGACTTTGTTACCAAATTACCCAAAACAAGGAAAGGAAATGATACAATCTGGGTGATTGTAGACAAATTGACCAAATCTGCTCATTTCTTACCAATGAAAGAATCCTTCAGTATGGAACAGTTAGCCAAATTTTATGTAAATGAAATGTTTCATTACATGGACTTCCTTTATCTATCGTATCTGATATAGATAGCCGTTTTACTTCTCATTTTTGGACAAGTTTCCAAAAAGCATTGGGAACTAGGTTAAATCTAAGCACAGCTTATCATCCACAGACGGACGGACAAAGCGAAAGGACAATTCAGACAATGGAAGATATGCTTAGAGCCTGTGTAATTGATTTCGGAGGATATTGGGACGATCATTTACCATTAATAGAATTTTCCTACAATAATAACTATCATACTAGCATTAATGCTGCACCATTTGAAGCACTTTAGGGACGAAAGTGCCGAACTCCAGTCTATTGGGCAGAAATTAGGGAAAATCAACTATCTGGACCTGAGATAGTGCAAGAAACAACGAGTAAGACAATTCAAATCAAGGAAAGACTAAAAACAGCACGAGATCGTCAAAAGAGTTATGCAGATAACAGACGAAAACCTTTGGAATTTCAAGTGGGAGATTAAGTATTATTAAAAGTTTCTCCATGGAAAGGAGTAGTCCGATTCGTTAAAAGAGGAAAGCTAAGACCCAGGTATGTTGGACCTTTTGAGATTATTAGAAGAATAGGACTTGTAGCCTATCAGCTACAACTTCCAGAGGAAATGGCAGGAATACATGATGTGTTTCATGTATATAATCTCAAAAAGTGCTTAGCAGACGAATCATTAATGATACCTCTTAAGGACATAAAGGTAAATGAGAAACTTAAGTTTATCGAGAAACCCGTTCAGATTGAAGATAGAAAGATCAAGAACCTCAAACATAAGAGACTAGGTCTGGTCAAAGTGAAATGGGATTCCAATAGAGGACCAGAATACACTTGGGAACTCGAGTCAGAAATGCGAAAGAAATACCCACACCTGTTCCAGTAGACCTCGAGGACGAGATCTAAAACAAGGTGCGGAGGATATAACAACCCTCATAGAACCCTTAACATGACCCTAGATGTCTTAAAATGTACCCCGTACGTGAGACACGAGCCCGAAATACCCTTATACTTATCAAAATCAAGAAAAACCAAGTTTAAGAGTCTCTTGCGAGCCGCGACCCAGACCCCTTGGTCTTTCGCGGGGCGCGAGCCAGTTAACTTGCCAGCCACACAAGTTCGCCACGTGTCTAGTGACTCGGTAGGGCTAGGCCTTTGACTCGGCGAAGCTATAAACGACACGCGTCGTCTCGTGGGCCGCGAAGGCCTTAACCAAATCTCTCGCGGGGCGCGAGAGAGTGTCCGATCAGCCTATAAATGGAGGGCTCAGGCTCATTTGTTCAATCGTTCAAATTCTAAATCTCTCTCTCAATTTCTTAATAGTAGAAATAATACCTTGGAATAATACCCACTATAAAGCCAAGCTCTGCCTCGTTGTAAGTACTATAATCCTGCTATTACCCTACACGATCGATTTAGGGCTCCGTAACGCATGTCAAGGCCCTTCCTGACTCAGTCGTTGGAGTTCTGTCTCGTGTTACATTGGATTGATCTAGGGCTCCGTAATGCATGTCAAGGCTCTGCCTGACTCAGTCATTGGAGTTCTGTCTCGAGTTGTACGGTTAATGTGATTGGGTTATTTTACTAACACGTGTGCATTGTTTAATTTTAATATATAATAACCAGGAGAATCACCAGGAATCTATAGTAGTATCACCTAAGTCAACAATGTGAGTACATTCTCTTTTTAAATCTTTTTATAAGTACAGTCACTTTTTCCACTATTTGAGAGTACATTTTTGTGAGTCAACATGCTTTACCAAAACCTCAAATATTTTCAAATACAATTACAGTGATTAAGTCTTTGTAATTCTACAATTGCTGCCAGTATTATGGGGTTTGTATACAGTACTTGATAACCTTCACAATTGGGCACGGGTATCCAATGTGTGATATGACCATAGTCACAAATCCGTCGAGTGACACGTACTGACCGAGTAATTGTGTAGATATAAACATCATAATCGCCCTTAATACTGTAATGTGTAAACAACTAATGCTTTACCAAAATAGAATGTACTTGCCAGTATTTCTTGCTGATAAAATATTTTTAAAACGCTTTTCAGGTAACACAATGTGAAAGCCAAATAGAAGCCAGCTGGAGAGCACTGAAGGCTTGGAAAAGTGTCTATAAAAGTTACCTAAATAAAAAGGAATTTTTGTTTTCAATAATTAGGGTTTATACCTACAAATGTATTGTCAAATGAACTTGGGTTTTACCCCAATGATGTATTATTATAAAAAGTTTGGTGTTTTACTCTGATAAAAATATTTCCTAACTACGGTCCTGATATATTCCGCTGCCAAATTAATAAACACCGATACCAATCTGGATCTCGCGCCACTGCTCCTGGGGTAGGGGTCGGGGTCGGGGGTTGCGACAAAGTTAAAATGAAAAATGCAAATAACTAGGTCAATTTGACCCAGTAAGAAAATCCATATACTTAGTGAACAAAACATCACTAAATCTTCCCATTGTTGACCCGCTTCGAAGACTTGATCATTTTCGTCTTTCAACCTCCCGAATCTGTCATAAAACTTTTCCATGTCATTAGTCTCGACCAAGAAGTTATATATTTCTGCCATAAACATATCAATGAGTAATATATCATTTAAACTGGAATATTGGTGAACGACTTGTGAATTCTTTTCTTATTTCATGTTGCTGGTTCAAGCCACCCCATTGTCTGTCATGATTTGTCTACCGGGTTCATTGATCTCAAACATATCACCTACATGTGAAAACACAACAAAATTAGCTTTTGCTAAGTGACGATTCATAATATTTTTTTTTTTTTGCATCAAACATAAGGAGTTTTCAATGCTTATAACGCCCAACGAAACAACACCGAGCCACCACTTCATTATCTCGAGTCATGCATTTTGTGACTTTATCCAATCGGATCCAGGAGCCACTTTTTTATCATATCTCATGTATATCCCTGCTAATATGGAATCAAGGACACTTCAAAAATAAACCATTATCAAACCAATTCGGTCAATACAAATAAGATGGTAAACTGCCACATAACTATGTTTTAATTCATTAAACAACATATACGATTATCAACAATCGTTATTACCTAACATACTCTTAATAATTCATACATGTATTCATAACATACTCAATTCGGTTATATAGTTTTAACGACACAAGTGTCAATCATTCATAAGCACTACTTAATAAACATGTGTATTTGCACATATGAGTCACAACACCAATGACTTCTTAATTTAGCATACACATCCCATATTCAAGGAATCACTCACTTCAACTCATGTAAATATATATAATTACATTGAGGTTTACAATAATAACAAAATCACATATGATGGGCTCTTTGTAAATTCCCTAAGATTATGCAAGTGCTATAAAATTTATGTTTTTCACTCAGCTGTGCACAACTATAGTAATTCAGTATTCTCCTCCATTTACAATGAGTATTTCACTTCAAACTAAAATTTTTAGTGACAGAGACTCAGAGACCTTTCTGTAGATATAAAATACACCCCTAACGGACATTCGGTTGATTTACTATGAATTTTCAAAGACTAACAAAAATTCTAGAAATAAGCTAAATTTTTAGCACTTGGGTCTCTCGACTCATTAACATTTTGTACTCTTTCTTTATGGGTTTAAGCCGCAAAAACATCACCAAAACAATACGTTATTGTTAAGTTAAACCATATTCAACTATTTGTATTAAACCACATTAACTAAATAAACTTCAAGTCAACAATAAGACTATTTAAAATTGATACAACTCTAAACACATTCGAGTCATTCACCTTCGCCTGGTATGAGTGTTGTTGTTTTATCATCCATTTGACCCGTTACCATCCAGACATTATCTTACCTATCTTGACAACGGATTAAACATGCAAATTATTAGAACACATAACATGGGCATTCATCTCATAATACCTAAGTATTATCCACCCACCACCAAACACATGTTCTAAATCATTCTTTTAACCCAAACTTTTTAATTGGTTCCTCACCACTTAATTGACCCGTTATCACACTTTTGTGTTTAATCATAACAAACGAGTATTTTCACCATAAATTCATCAATTAACCAAGAGGTATAAGTTTTGGTTATAATCCAACCCAATTAACTCATTCACTCAAGTGGCCCGTTTTGGGTTATTAACTCATTCTTTGTCATAATGAGCTAAACATATTCTTTTGATTATATATATAATCCAATTCGCCAACTAGGTTGTCATAGACTTACGCCCACTAATTTAATCTTTATTATTAACAAATCATTCAATGAAGAAAACATGGCAATTCTTTCAAAATTTCACTTTTATTTTGGTTTAGTCATTTAATCAAACACCTTGTGGGGATGATTAAAATTCACCATTAACATGCCCATTCAAACTCCCAAAATCACCATTTTATCATCAAAATCATCAAGTACATTGAGCATGCATAAGCAACTTGAAACTATAATCAAGCTCCTATTTTTATTTTTTTTTTATTTTTATATTTTTTTTGTTTTAATCAACTATCACCATAACCATGCGAAATTGTTAGAACCCAACATAAATCGTTATGTTTACACCTTTTACACACCAAATCATATAATCTAACATCTAGGCTATAACATGCAACATGAATCTATAACTCCAAAGTTATAATCAATCATTCTAGCATAGATATTGGTGCTGATCAGCATCAAAATCTCACACCATTACCCTCAATTTCGTGGATTTGAACAGCTATGAAAAACCATAATTCTTGAATTTTATCAACATTAACTTAAGAAATCACTTACCAAAACCCTAGAAATCGAGCAAGGATGGTAGAATTGTGACCTTAAAATCCCAATTTCGTGATTTCCATGATGAATTTGGCCTTCCCCTTCCTTCCTTTGGTTGGCGTCGCATATGGTTGCCCTAGTCACGTTCTTCCTTCTTTTTTTAATACTTTATCAACTTTCCTCCGTTTTACATCTAAGTATCTATTTGGTCAGGTTTGGTCCCAATAGATACATATGTATATATCATTATTAGAATTGGTTTTGTTACATTTCACCCCTTGCAATATAAATCCATTTTTATTAAATTCCATCATAGTATTATATATATATTTTTTTAAAATACTCGCTTTAGAGATTAAATATTTATATTTAAAAATATATTTTAATCTCATGGGAAATCGAGATGTGACACCAAATGATTCTCGGATGAACACCAAAGTCTCATCTTCATCTAACTCAAACTATTAATCACAAAAACGTTTACAATAAGCCAAAGGTTCTAAAACGGATCAAACAAACCCATAAAAGGGAATTCAAAGAAAGACATTATCTGAAACTCAAATTTCTAATCCGAAACAACAATAAAAAAAGTCATAAACAATCTCGCAAGGGATTCAAACAGAACCCCAAATCCTTCAATAAAACCCACAAGGGCTTCAAAGCCATACGAAACAACCCAAAAAACAGGCACAATGCCTTCAAAGAACAACCCAAACAAACATACCAATAAAATGGTTGGAAAAGACAGATTAAAACGATCCACCAAAACCCTAGAAATCTAGGGATAATCGGCTTGTAAACTAACCCAAACAACAAAGAAAGTGTGTTGCTTACAATGTAGAGTTGGTGGTGTTAGAGAGGTGGGATAGCGGAGGTGGAGCCGACGACGGGGGAAGAGGAAGAACGAGTGTTTGGGTAGTAAATGCGAATGGTTGAATTGTCGATCATTCTCATTAGCTACAAAAGGGGATTTATACAGAAGGTTCCTAACTTACAATGAGCCATACAAGGAAAGATATTAACTACATATTAATAAAATTGACCATTACAATATTTACTATATATAAATGTATACGGTTAATAGTCCCTCGTAGTCGAAGCGATAGTAGAGCGAACGCAGAGGCTGGACTTGAATCGGTTGAAGAGATGTTTTGGAAGGCCCTTAGTGAAAATGTCCGCGTATTGATAGTCTGCTGGAATGTGTAGGACCCGGATGTCACCTATGCAGACTTTTTCCTGGACAAAGTGAATGTCAATTTCCACATGTTTGGTTCTTTGATGCTGTACTGGATTACCAGATAGGTATACGGCTGAGATGTTATCACAAAAAATTATGGTGGCCTCTCGTGTAGGAAGGTGTAGCTCCAAAAGAAGGTTGCGAATCCAACTCATTTCTGCTGTGGCATTAGCGACGCCCCTGTATTCAGCTTCAGCACTTGATCTTGAAACAGTATGTTGTCTTTTAGAAGACCATGAGATCAGGTTGTCGCCTAAAAACACACAATAACCCGACGTGGAACGTCTAGAGTCCGGGCACCCGCTGTAACACCCGTTCTTATAAATCAATGTTTAACGTATAATTTACGAAAACAACCATGTGATTGAGATTACATATACATCGAAAATACGGGCTTATTAAAACCTTTTACAATTTAAAAGTTTAGAACATAATGTAATTAAGTTCGTCATTTAAAAGTAACAACGAAACGTCGTGCGGAAGCTTTTTTCTTGATCGTATTCGGTTCTTCATTGTGCTTGATCGTCCTCCGGTGCTAAAATTTTACCTGAAACTCATAAAACATGAGTTGGATTAGTCATACGTAACTTAGAACGTATTTAAACGGGTTCGCAATGCATCAACGGTTAAAATAAACGATTTTCGCGAAACTGACACATGCTCGCGTAGCGCCACGGCCCCTCGCGCTACGCCACGGCCTAATTTCATCAGATTGTTGCAGCTGGTTGCTGCATATTCCCCGAATAACCCGATTTCACGGAAACGAGCATAACTCTCTCGTTTTTAATCCGTTTTACCCGATTCTTTTTCCTACGCGTCCGTAATTTAATTCTCCATCTTATGGAGTTAAAATCCAATATCCGGATTAATAAAATTTCAGACTTTTAAGTCTTCGACTTATTACCCTTTTTACCAAATTTGACCCGTTCGTGATTTTATCACACAAACATGTTTATTTGGTCCTTATTCTCATGATATTCATAATTTCAATAATTCCTATCATTTTAGGTTCAAGTCACGGGTCTCTTACGTATCTTAAACCCGTTTACGCTCATATGCGTATTTTGACCCGTTAAGGGTATTTAGGCATATTTTGATCATGAAACGCTTTCATTCGTTTCTAGCGTTATTATACAACATTTCTTATCAAGTAATCTTCCACCACAACTATATTTGTGGTGGACTTAATGAGGTGATCTATATAATCCGAGTTTTTCTCGTCGGATTGCTAATTTACGACAAAGACTCATATAGAGTCATTTGACCAAAGGTTTACATCTTTCGCTTCTTATACTTATTCTAATTATTTATTTGATCATAAAACTCGTTTCAAAACTACCTTTAAGGATCGTTTGTCCAATTTAGCTTATAAGGGCGTTTTAGTCCATTTTAGCCAATCATTTACGATGAATGACTTTTGAAGTATAATTGACCCATAATCCCTCTTTTAACTTATGATTTTTTTTGAAAAGTCATTAAGGTTTCCAAACGCAAGGTTCATTATTTGAAACATTCGGTTTACTTATCAAGTAACCAAATGTTTATTTTGACTTCTTTTAACACTCATTGAACCACATATTCTAAATGAGTGTTACCCTTTTTCACATACCTGGCGCGGATCAATATATTGACCCGTTTTTAATACCTTGCTTTTATAACCGCTAATCCATAGCGTTGCTAATACCCATTTGACATTTACTCCTGAAATAATATAACTCGACAATAATCATTAGTCGTTATTGTCAAAAGGTGATATCTTCACCTTTTGACCCATTTGGTCTAAGTGACCGATTATGTTGGCGAGATGATATTTATTACCATCTCATCTATATGACTCGCTCCGGTTTACACCGTGCGGTCATTTCACTTATTAATCGTTTCTTAACGCTTTTTAGCCTATCATGGCTTACGTCATACAGTGCCTTTCAAAACCAATAGTTATGGTCAACGCGTGACCAATTTACCGTTTTACCCTTATTGTTTGTTTTGGTTTACCCTATAAGGTAACCATTCAAAAGTTTCATTTTCCATTTGTCATAAAATGATCGAATTACCGATTTTAACTCCTTTTAAACCATCAACATGGTTTCTTGTCATGCTCGACTATCTTGTTCCGTGCGTCTACACGCCGGAACATCATACCACAATTATGTATTTATCTTATTCGTAACTAATACGATAAGAGAATATTCTAAAATATAAGACTAGTGTAAGCTATACTTACCTTGCATCCCGAATACGCTTTTCCTTTATGCTTGACTCGTTCGACCCGCTTTCTCCCCAAGCTTCACCTAGCTTGTTAAGCGCCAACTATCATTCATTATTCACAAGGTTGTTAGATTAGTCATTCCAAATCATGACTTTCACACCTTATGATTCTTTGACTATTTTTCTCTTTAAACTCAATCAATAATCATGAGTTTAATTCTTGTGTCAAGACTCACTTCTAATCAATTATGAACTCTTAGCAAAATCCCTAATTTGTTCAAGTAGTTCATTCATACGAGTTAGTATGGCGTTTATAAATACCAATACAACATTAATTTCATCAAATCAACTAAACCCCTTTCATGAAAGTATGATCAGGTACCCAATTTCATGGTTTAATCAAACACCTTCTATTCGTTATCATGCATGTTGATTCTAAGCATATCTATATCATCTATTTCATCATAACATCAAAACCCACTTATCTAAGTGTGTTAATTCACCAAATTCATCAATCCATAGCATGATTTTCACTTAGGGTTTCGTTCCTAAGCAAGTATACATCACTAATCTAGCCATAGCTTCATTAATCCATGCCTAATTCACGATTAGGATGATTATCAAATTCTTACAACTTCACCAAACATCAAGATTTTACATACCTTATGATCCTCTTGTTCGGGTGATCATTAATTCACGTTCGGTTGTGAATTTGGGCTTCATTTGATCCTTCAAATTGATGATTATATGTGGATTAGGGTTCTTGGCTCCATGGGAGCCCCTGAGCTCGATCCAGAACACACACTGTGTGTGTGTGTGTGTGTTTGTGTTTGTGTTTGTTTTAATTAAATAACTTTTCTAGTTATCCCGCTTTAACCCCTCGTGTTTGGTTCGTTATTAAGTAGGTCACAGCCTACTTATTTCTAATAACAATATTCCCACTTATTAACTAGGTTAAACATTCCTAGTTAATTTAATGAGTTCGGGGAATTTACGACTAAGTTTATTTTAAGTCCCGTTAACTCGGGCCTTCTATAAACTTTATTTCTACAAAAGCTTTCGTTCAGCTTTTATTTAATATCAGGCTTATTTATATAAAAAAAAATAAAAGTCCTAATATTCACCGGGTTATTTTTACCCCTAACGGTACTTTACCCGTCTTTTAGTATTAACGGGTTTGATTACCAAACCCGTTTTCGGGGTGTTACAAGTCTACCCCCCTTAAAGAGGTTTCGTCCTCGAAACCTTTTCTTACATAATTCATTGAGTTTAAACTCAATGTATTTGATCCGAGAAATCTTTTAAGCATTACTTATACTTTTAACCAATTGTTAGTATTGCCAGAAAAGTATGGTAACATCTTTTTGGTTACTAATTGTCTACGCTTCTCATACGACATAGTGCAACTTGAAATAACGTAATCTCGTTATTTCCACTAGTTTAGTTAACTTAGCGATATCCATCGCTTTCATATACTATCGAATTCTTTATGAATCCGTTACTTTGACCCGTTTAAAGGTCTTTAGTGAAATCTTTCACTTTTAGCAACTAATTCTTTTGTTTTCAAATTTATTTATTCGGTTCAGTTATACCAAATCCACCGCTTACAAGCAAACCAAATTTCTTGATTTGAATTGCTGACCTTAACCGGTCTCACTAACTAGACTTATTAGTCCAGTTACTTTTTACCGCTCGCTTGGTTATAATGTGATTCTATTTCACATTGCATTTCTTGACCGTGATCGTGTCACATCATGTTTAATTTATATCAACCTTGCATTTTTGAAAATATCACTTTTCGAATATATCATCTTGCGCCTATCAGTGTCAAGACTTATATCTTTCATGCTTACTATTTATATGTCTATTAGTATTCATATCTGTAAAAATGTTATTTCTTACTAAAACCGAAGTTTTAGTTTTAGGATCTTCTCTTTAACTTTTGTCAATTATCAATACCAGGATATTGACAGTCCATAATTTATTCTTTTACAGTCTTAGTTTTATGCGAGGATTCTCAACTGATCCTCTCGCTTTGTCTAATTAACCCGTAGGTTTTATCACTTAGCCTTATGGGCTATTTTGATTAGACTTTCACCTTTTTAAGGCGAAGTCCTTATAATTTAATTCTTTCTAATCATGACCCGTGGGTCGTTTTGTCTCGTAGACCTTTCCATTGTTTATAACCCCAAAGGTTATATTGATCCCGTAGATCATTCCTTGCTCATGTCATTCTTAAAATACACGTTTGGTGTCAAGGCACCCTATTTTTATTTGAAGAATCATTTGGTTTCAAGCTTAGGTTCCGTTAACCTTGATTGTAGTTTCGTGGCTACAATTGTTTTCTTTCAGACAATTTTCCGACTTATGACTTCTCACGTCATTTATGCGTCAGTTCTTCTTATGCTTATGCTTACTGTTATTTTATTTGCATATATTCTTATTTGGTTATGTCCCATTACTGGGCTCATTACTCTTTTGCATTTAACGCTACCTTTATCCCGCTTGCGTTTACTCATGCCGTTCGGCATGATATTATATTCGACCCGTTCAACTTTAAAATAGTTGAACATAATTTATTCAAAATTTCTATTTACATTATCTTGTCGTCTTTTAGTTATGACTCAAAACCCGAGTCTTTTAACTTTCCATCCGAGTTCCCGTTTCTCGGTCTACACATGCGTTTAATTCTTACCCATCAACCGGGTGTTGTACCGAAGTCGTTATTATTGCAACCCTCCCGGTATGCATTAAGACCTCGCTTCATTTTTATATTCCGACTTTGTCCTCAAGTTTGACGTTTTACAAAAACGGCCCGTTAAGAGGCATATTTGCATTTTCCGGGTTCGAGTGCAAGTACACTCCCTCCCAAAGCATATCCTAATTCGCCGGGTTCGAGTGTAAGTACACCCCCTCCCAGTGCGTACCTTAATCGTTTTACATGTTTGCGTTCTCCGGGTTCGAGTGTAAGTACACCCCCTCCCAGTGCGTACCTTAATCGTTTTACATGTTTGCATTCTCCGGGTTTAAGTGTAAGTACACCCCCTCCCAGTGCGTACCTTAATCGTTTTACATGTTTCATTGTCCCTTCTCTAGGGCTCATTATCCTAATATAATACGCTTCCGTCACTCGGTTGTGCGTTTACATTATGATCAGATATTTTGCTTATCTGATTCATTTGGGTACTTTTTAATTTGTCCCACTCACCCCGTCCTTACTACATCGGGTGTAAGCGTGTCCATCATAAAAAGTTCATGGTATCATGTGTTCACTACCTACTTGGCCAGAGTAGGCGATCAACATATGACATACATGACCCTTTTATAACTTTCACATCACACCCCATGTAAGTAACACCACTATTTATTTCTCTTGGAAACAATATCCTGGATAGGTATTCTATTCAGGTTTTTCCAAGTTTTCAATCCACATATGCAACTATCAGTTTCTACGTATTTGTTGCATATTTCTATTCATGTAATAATTTAAACGTGCACCTGGTAAATGCTTGCCCTAACGGGCTTTCTTGCCATTACTTATTTGCGATCGTTACGCGATTTAGGTCCTTGATGAGTATGCTCTTCTTGTCATATCTCGGACCGTTCCATCATCATATCCACAATTCGTTTAACTCTCGTCATCTTCAGACGCGAGTGTCCTTCATTTAAAACATTCACAAGAGTTAGTAATGTCAACTTCAATAATCTCCCGTATTATAATACAAGGCTTTTTCTACCATACGCGTCAGAGCGCGTATTTTCATCAACCATATCAATCCTTTTAATTGGGTAACGTGTATCACACGATAACCCTATGTGTTGTTTACAACACTTTAGCATGCTACACTATTAACATATATGTACTTACCGGATTTGCGATCAAGCCTCAAACCGAACACTTTATTCTTTTAACCTTGAGCTTTGATTACCAACTTGTAACACCCGTTCTTATAAATCAATGTTTAACGTATAATTTACGAAAACAATCATGTGATTGAGATTACATATACATCGAAAATACGGGCTTATTAAAACCTTTTACAATTTAAAAGTTTAGAACATAATGTAATTAAGTTCGTCATTTAAAAGTAACAACGAAACTTCGTGCGGAAGCTTATTTCTTGATCGTATTCGGTTCTTCATTGTGCTTGATCGTCCTTCGGTGCTAAAATTTTACCTGAAACTCATAAAACATGAGTTGGATTAGTCATACGTAACTTAGAACGTATTTAAACGTGTTCGCAATGCATCAATGGTTAAAATAAACGATTTTCGCGAAACTGACACATGCTCGCGTAGCGCCACGGCCCCTCGCGCTACGCCACGGCCTAATTTCATCAGATTGTTGCAGCTGGTTGCTGCATATTCCCGGAATAACCCGATTTCACGGAAACGAGCATAACTCTCTCGTTTTTAATCCGTTTTACCCGATTCTTTTTCCTACGCGTCCGTAATTTAATTCTCCATCTTATGGAGTTAAAATCCAATATCCGGATTAATAAAATTTCAGACTTTTAAGTCTTCGACTTATTACCCTTTTTACCAAATTTGACCCGTTCGTGATTTTATCACACAAACATGTTTATTTGGTCCTTATTCTCATGATATTCATAATTTCAATAATTCCTATCATTTTAGGTTCAAGTCACGGGTCTCTTACGTATCTTAAACCCGTTTACGCTCATATGCGTATTTTGACCCGTTAAGGGTATTTAGGCATATTTTGATCATGAAACGCTTTCATTCGTTTCTAGCGTTATTATACAACATTTCTTATCAAGTAATCTTCCACCACAACTATATTTGTGGTGGACTTAATGAGGTGATCTATATAATCCGAGTTTTTCTCGTCGGATTGCTAATTTACGACAAAGACTCATATAGAGTCATTTGACCAAAGGTTTACATCTTTCGCTTCTTATACTTATTCTAATTATTTATTTGATCATAAAACTCGTTTCAAAACTACCTTTAAGGATCGTTTGTCCAATTTAGCTTATAAGGGCGTTTTAGTCCATTTTAGCCAATCATTTACGATGAATGACTTTTGAAGTATAATTGACCCATAATCCCTCTTTTAACTTATGATTTTTTTTGAAAAGTCATTAAGGTTTCCAAACGCAAGGTTCATTATTTGAAACATTCGGTTTACTTATCAAGTAACCAAATGTTTATTTTGACTTCTTTTAACACTCATTGAACCACATATTCTAAATGAGTGTTACCCTTTTTCACATACCTGGCGCGGATCAATATATTGACCCGTTTTTAATACCTTGCTTTTATAACCGCTAATCCATAGCGTTGCTAATACCCATTTGACATTTACTCCTGAAATAATATAACTCGACAATAATCATTAGTCGTTATTGTCAAAAGGTGATATCTTCACCTTTTGACCCATTTGGTCTAAGTGACCGATTATGTTGGCGAGATGATATTTATTACCATCTCATCTATATGACTCGCTCCGGTTTACACCGTGCGGTCATTTCACTTATTAATCGTTTCTTAACGCTTTTTAGCCTATCATGGCTTACGTCATACAGTGCCTTTCAAAACCAATAGTTATGGTCAACGCGTGACCAATTTACCGTTTTACCCTTATTGTTTGTTTTGGTTTACCCTATAAGGTAACCATTCAAAAGTTTCATTTTCCATTTGTCATAAAATGATCGAATTACCGATTTTAACTCCTTTTAAACCATCAACATGGTTTCTTGTCATGCTCGACTATCTTGTTCCGTGCGTCTACACGCCGGAACATCATACCACAATTATGTATTTATCTTATTCGTAACTAATACGATAAGAGAATATTCTAAAATATAAGACTAGTGTAAGCTATACTTACCTTGCATCCCGAATACGCTTTTCCTTTATGCTTGACTCGTTCGACCCGCTTTCTCCCCAAGCTTCACCTAGCTTGTTAAGCGCCAACTATCATTCATTATTCACAAGGTTGTTAGATTAGTCATTCCAAATTATGACTTTCACACCTTATGATTCTTTGACTATTTTTCACTTTAAACTCAATCAATAATCATGAGTTTAATTCTTGTGTCAAGACTCACTTCTAATCAATTATGAACTCTTAACAAAATCCCTAATTTGTTCAAGTAGTTCATTCATACGAGTTAGTATGGCGTTTATAAATACCAATACAACATTAATTTCATCAAATCAACTAAACCCCTTTCATGAAAGTATGATCATGTACCCAATTTCATGGTTTAATCAAACACCTTCTATTCGTTATCATGCATGTTGATTCTAAGCATATCTATATCATCTATTTCATCATAACATCAAAACCCACTTATCTAAGTGTGTTAATTCACCAAATTCATCAATCCATAGCATGATTTTCACTTAGGGTTTCGTTCCTAAGCAAGTATACATCACTAATCTAGCCATAGCTTCATTAATCCATGCCTAATTCACGATTAGGATGATTATCAAATTCTTACAACTTCACCAAACATCAAGATTTTACATACCTTATGATCCTCTTGTTCGGGTGATCATTAATTCACGTTCGGTTGTGAATTTGGGCTTCATTTGATCCTTCAAATTGATGATTATACGTGGATTAGGGTTCTTGGCTCCATGGGAGCCCCTGAGCTCGATCCAGAACACACACTGTGTGTGTGTGTGTGTGTGTGTTTGTGTTTGTTTTAATTAAATAACTTTTCTAGTTATCCCGCTTTAACCCCTCGTGTTTGGTTCGTTATTAAGCAGGTCACAGCCTACTTATTTCTAATAACAATATTCCCACTTATTAACTAGGTTAAACATTCCTAGTTAATTTAATGAGTTCGGGGAATTTACGACTAAGTTTATTTTAAGTCCCGTTAACTCGGGCCTTCTATAAACTTTATTTCTACAAAAGCTTTCGTTCAGCTTTTATTTAATATCAGGCTTATTTATATAAAAAAAATAAAAGTCCTAATATTCAGCGGGTTATTTTTACCCCTAACGGTACTTTACCCGTCTTTTAGTGTTAATGGGTTTGATTACCAAACCTGTTTTCTAGGTGTTACACCCGCCCCAATCTGCATCAGAGTAGGCGGTAAGTTTGAGGGACTTGGATGGGTGGATATGCAATACGTGATCAGATGTGCCTTTAAGATAGCGCAGAATGCGCTTCAAATATTGAAAATGAGGTTCCCTTGGAGCGTGCATGAATAGGAAAATCTGTTGGACGGCATAGGAGATGTCGGGACGGGTGAAGGTGAGGTATTGAATGGCCCCCGCGAGACTACGATATAGAGACCCGTCAGATAATAATGTACCGGTGTTAGCACTGAGCTTAGAGTCGGTGTCACACGGTGTGCTGGAAGGTTTGTAGTTCGACATGTTTGCTCGAGCTAGGATGTCACGAATGTAAGCTTCTTGAGAAAGATCCAAGCCGTCTGGTTTGCGAGTGACTTGAATCCCTAAAAAATGATGTAGGTTTCCTAAGTCAGTCATTGCGAACTCCCCTGATAGTAACTTAAGAGTTTGTTGTAGGAAACCGGTGTTGGAAGCTGTGAGAATTATGTCGTCAACATATAGTAATAGATAGGCAGTGTTTGAACCCTTGCGGTAAACAAATAAGGATGTGTCGCTGGTGGTGCTCTTAAATTCGCATTTGGAAATAAAGTTGGCGAATCTGTGATACCAAGCCCGGGGCGCTTGCTTTAAGCCGTATAACGACTTTTGTAAGCGACATACATGAGACGGCTTTAACTTATCGATGAAGCCGGGTGGTTGATGCATATAAACTGTTTCATCCAGATCACCGTGTAGAAACGCATTTTTAACATCCAGTTGATGGATTGGCCATTGTCGGGACACTGCAATGCTTAGAACGGTACGAATTGTGACCGGTTTCACAACCGGACTAAATGTATCAAAACAGTCAACTCCCACCTGTTGTGATTTGCCATTAACAACTAAGCGAGCCTTATATCTTTGTAGAGAGCCGTCAGCATGAAATTTGTGGCGATATAGCCACATACACCGAATGATATGAGCATTCGAAGGTCGTGGTACCAACTCCCAAGTTTTATTTTCCATTAAAGCACTATATTCGTCAGTCATAGCTTGTTGCCAATTCGGATCAGTTAACGCGGAAATGTAGGATTTTGGGATGGGTGAGATGGGTGTGGGGATAGTGGACGTGTGTAGGTTCATGGGTGCTTTAGGTTTTGAGATTCCAGCCTTGAGTCTCGTTGTCATATGATGGGTGTTGGCTGGGTGGTGGGGTTGGAGATTGAAGTGGGCCGTTTGGTGGGATTGTTGTGGAGTTGGGAAAGGAGGCGATGTGGGTGAAATGTTAGGATGGGCCTTAGGGAGAGGAGAATTGTTTTGGGCCGAGTGGTGTTGTGTAGTGGGTAGGGCCATGTTGGCGGCTGGTGGGTTTGGTTATTGGGTTGGGCCGTGGGAAAATTGGTGGAGGGTGGTGTAGTAGCGGATGGTTGAAAGGAAGTTGGGTGTGTAAAGAGTGGGTAGGAAGGTCATTTTCGAGAGGGGTGTAGTCAGAGGGCGGATGGGTTTGAGAGAAAGGGAAGGTGCATTCATCGAAGGTTACATGTCGTGAGAAAATGGTCTTTCCGGTTTGCAGGTTAAGGCAACGGTATCCTCGGTAATCGGCGGGGTAGCCTAGGAAGATGCAAGGGGAGGACCGAGGTGCAAGCTTATGAGGACGGGTTGAAGACTGGTTTGGGAAGCAAGCGCAGCCGAAGACCCGTAGGTGATCGTACTCAGGGTGGCGAAGGTATAAGGCGGCGGTAGGGGTGTGGTTGTTAAGAAGCTTGGTGGGAAGGATGTTATGGAGGTAAACGGCTGTGTGAGCCGCCTCAACCCAGTAGGTTGTTGGTATGGAGGCATGGGTCAAGAGGGAAAGCATGATTTCATTAATTCGGCGAATCATGCGTTCTGCCTTGCCGTTCTGTTGTGAGGTATGTGGGCATGAGAAACGAAATTGAAGGCCGTTGGCAGAGGCAAACTCTTTGAATTGGTTGTTATCGAATTCACCACCGTTGTCACATTGGAATGATTTTATTGGTAGGTGAAATTGGGTTTTGACATAGGTATAAAATTTCATAAATTTAGTAATTGTTTCGGATTTATACCGTATGGGAAAAACCCATGTGTAGTTGGTGAAATCATCAATTAAAATCAAATAATACTTGTAACCTGTGTTTGACACGAGTAGGTAGGTCCACAAGTCACAATGCACGATATCAAAGGGTAAAATAGTAACAGAAGTAGAACATGAAAAAGGTAACCGCTTATGTTTCGCAAGTTGACAAGAGTTGCAAAATAAATGACTTGTCTTGTTACATGAAATAAATTTATTAGAAGATAAAAAATCAATAACGGAAACTCCCGGGTGTCCCAGACGGTCATGCCATGATTCGGGAGCAAAAGCAGCAAAAACGGTAGGTGTGATTTTAGCAGGTGCGGTTACGGGGTAAAGGTGACTGTCACTGTTGTGACGGCTCAGGAGCTTCCCATTCTTGAGGTCCTTCACAAAGAAACCAAAACGATCAAATTCCACAGATAAAGAATTATCAGTGGTAAATTTTCTCACGGAAATCAGGTTTTTAATAACACGTGGGGCATAAAGGACATTGTTTAAGTGGAGGTTATTTTGGTTATTAGGGAAGTAGGCGTGTCCTGATCCGAGAATTGGCATTTTTTTGGCCATTACCAACTAAGATAGACTTAATGGAATTAAAAGATGGTGAGTTAGAACATATACCTTCGTCGTCCGTTAAGTGATCAGATGCTCATGTATCCATGTTCCAATCCGGGTCTCCCGAGTCAACCGCAAGAGCTTGAAACGCCTGTCCAATGTCTGTGGGCTCAAGTGGATCAAAATCAGTTATATGGGCCTGATGACTGGACCGATTTGAGCTTCCTTCCTGTTGTTTATTTTTTCCTTGACGATAATTGCCCGAACCCGATTGTTGCCAAGACCCGGTATGCTACCATGGGGCTGCCCACCCGGGCTGAGTAGGATAGGGGCAGGGGGCGGAGCCCAGCCATAAGAAGGCCCAGATGGGCCGGCCCACCAAGGAGGAGAAGCCCACATCGAAGGATTCCAGTTTCTGTTCATATTATAATTGTTGCTGTTTGGTCGTTGGCTGCTGTTGTTCATATTATAATTCCAGTTGTTATGGCGGTTGGGGTTTTGGCGAGAGGAGGAGTCACGCGACCAGGAACCAGAACCGGGGCGGCGCTGGGTGTTTCGGTTAGGGCCCCTCGAATCATTTTCACGACGAGGAGCTGGGGGTTCAACCGCCGGTTTGGAAGAGTCCGGGATGACAGCAGCAGCAGTAGGTTCCTGGCGGGCTCGTTGTCGGCGCTCTTCGGCATCAAGAAGATCGACTGCATCCTCCCAAGGTGGAAGGTCTTTGTGGAGTTGGGCAGCAACGACGTCGTATTCGGGAGGGAGACCACTTACAAGTTGTATTATAAGACGACTTTCGGACACAGGTTGGTCAACATCTTCGAGCTGAGACGCAATTTCACGGAGTTTTTGGCAGTAATCATGAAGTGAGGGCATCGATTTCAAAGTCAGATTGGTAAAGGCTCTTTCTAAGGCGGCGACTCGCGGACCTTTGTTGTTGAGATGAAGTTTCTTCAGACGATTCCAGGCTTCAAGAGCAGTGCACTCGGTATCAATAAAGCGTTTCAGCAAGTTATCGGAGACTGTGGAATAGATCCACTGTAGGACGATAGCATCGACCTAGAGCCAGGCTTCCCGACGCGGATCTCCTTCAGATGGCGGCAGGGTACCATCTATGTGGTCCAAAACCTTGTAACCACGGGCGTTTAGTTGGAAAAGCTTAACCCATGACGAGTATGTGACGTTAGTTCCGTCCAATATTCGGACTTTGTTTTGAATGTTTGTGACAGTGTAAATCGGGTGAAGGGTAGCAGGGAGGGTTTTGCCGGCATCAGAGCCTGTGCTGGTGTTCTCACCTTGATCGCCCATAGTCGATCAGAAAAGAAGATCAGAAAAAAAGGAAGCTGGTAACAGGGATGGAAAAGGCCGTGGCCTTGAGGGCTGCAGGATCGAATGGTTTAGGGTAGGAGAGCAGATTGCTCTGATACCATGTGAATGGTTGAATTGTCGATCATTCTCATTAGCTACAAAAGGGGATTTATACAGAAGGTTCCTAACTTACAATGAGCCATACAAGGAAAGATATTAACTACATATTAATACAATTGACCATTACAATATTTACTATATATAAATGTATACAGTTAATAGTAAAGAGAGAACGTAGTGGCTTTAAAACGAAGCCACACAAAAAAGAAACAACCATTATATACCATATTAGATTACAAATAAATAAGCACAATTAACAACAATCATATACACAAAAAATCAATTAAGCAGTACAAATAAATTAAACCTAATTGATCATATATAAATTAACAAAACTAACATGTTTTAAAGAAAATAATCGTTGACGATAAAAAAGTAAACTAAACATTGCCAGTTAATATATTTATTATATTATTAAAATGCAAAGTGGGATGATACAATGGAAACTTTGAATATCATTATACCAGGAAAAAAAGAACTTGTGTAGAAAATTTTACATCGTACACTTTTGAAATGTACATTCGCATATATTAAATTTTAAAAACTTGAATGGAATATGTGTTATGTGTTGATAACAAAATGCTTATTATTCCCTAAAGTTTTTATCATGAAGAATCTTTTTAAAAGGGTATACTATGCTTCTTGTTCTACACGTTTTTATAGTAACTAGTTTTTTTACGTCGCATGTTGTGACGAAACCAATCAAATGATAATATAAAACAAAAGTGATTTGAAAATAAAACATGTTGTTTAGAAAACCAAACCATTACAACGGTTTAGTTTATCATCGTACCGTTTTTATAATACCAAATAAATATTTTATTTTGAGTACAAATTCGTTTCTTTCAAAACTTATAATAGAATGTCAAGAGAAAAATCAAACACAAGTACGTACTTAAGTTTTTATAAAAAAAAGTTATAGACGTAAATTGTTAAAAAGTATTAACTTAATTGATAAATTAATACATGTTCTAAAAAATTGTTAAAAAATGGTAAAGAAAATATTATATGGTTTTAAAAAAGAAAAAAAAAAGTTAAAGACATGTTATTAAAAGTAAATATAATTGTAAAGTAATAATAATAATAATAAAGTTATTATTCATCATACTTTGTAAACAATATTTATTTATATAATATGATTGTTTTCTCAGTTACGTATAATACGTAACTAGTTTAACTAGAAGAAGTGTATGAATATTTATTCATATGTCATACATGGAAGATAACAGAATATGATTCAAGAGAGAAAGAAGGACAAATAAAACAATTATGTTTACCACATCTAAAATAAAATATACAAGTGTCTATTCAGTTCGTCTAAACCTCTGTTTAAAATTAATTATGTAATGAATATTGTTACGTGTATTTCTTATTACTTTCAACGCCAACTATATACGAAGTTGGTATTTTTATATGCCTTTGTTATAAAATATACAAATAGAATAAAATAACAAAAAAAAAAAAGTGGCAAACGCATAAAGCAAGGAAAGTGAGGGCGGCGGATTGGTGGGGTGAGAAGGAGCCACCCCGTGATAAGATATGTCAAGGTGGGTCCACATGTGTGACGTATGCCCTACACCGCAGACTCTATTTATTTCTGTTTTGTATTCATTTCTCATTTTCTTTTCCTAATAGGTGGTTTGGTGGTACCGCAATATTGCCTACACTGATATTTTATATTTTTTATTTGTTTTTTTCACCTAAATAATTTATATATTATCATCTGTAGTCCAACAATAATATGCCGTTCCAAAAAAAAATCTGTAGTCCAACAATAACATTTTAATTAATTTATTATTGTATTAGCGTTTTTTTTAACAGCGTACAATTAGGATGTCATTAACCAAGTTAGTAGTTAGTATATATTAGTATCACCAAGTTAGTATTACAATTCTCTTGCCTGGATTTGAACCCAGAACCTACAACAGAAGCAAAAGCTTCCGACCTCTTTAACCAGTAGACCAAGAGATCATTACTATTATTAGCGTATTCTATGACTTTACAAACTAATGTTAAGTACCATTAAAAACATGGTACACGTGATATATTTATGGTACAAATAAGTTAGAATCGTTATAAACTAATCAAAATTGGCTGACTAAAAGGTTTAATCTTGACAAGCCAAAGCCTGATTGAAGCTCATTTTGTGAACAAGCTCATACTCAAGCTTCATGTACCAAGTTTTGTTTACGCTCGTCTGCCTAAACGTTGTAAATGTAATAATTTTGTTTTATATAATACTTATTAAGTAAAAATTATAATTATCTAGACATATATAATTATAAGTAAAAGTAAAAGGGGTGTTTGAAATATTGAAATGTTGTATGAAATATTGAAGTGTTGTAAAAGTAAAAGGGGTGTATGAAATATTGAAACTCATTTTTGCACCCCCTGTGCGCGGGTAGAACTTATGGTAAAACATGTCATAAAGCTACAATTGAGTAGTAAAGGCTTTACCTTATAAACAACCACTCACTTTGTTCTCACACCAATGTGGGACAAAGTATTTACCGCATTTTAAGACTTATTCACACACCCAAAACTTACAACATATAAGTCGTAAACTTTTGCTACTAACTATTATCTACGAGAAGAAACGATAACGGAAGGAAATTGAGTAAGATTGATAGATTTCTGGTTAGTGCTGATTTTTTCAACGGGTGGCCAGAAGCTTCTCTTCGTGCTTTGTCGAACAATCTGTCGGACCATTGCCCCTTGTTGTTGGTGACTAAGGACTTAAATTTTGGTCCCAAACCCTTCCGGGTTTTTAACTCTTGGTTTGGTTTTGATGGTTTCGAGGAAACCGTAGTTGAGGCGGCTACGACTTTTGTGGGTTCCGGAAGTCCGGATGTTGCTTTTTGCAATAAGCTTCGATTTATAAGGAATCGGATTAAGTCTTGGAGAGATGAGATGAGGGATAAAAAGGCCGAAGAAATATCCGTGGCTAGATCTGAGCTTGAAGATCTCGAGATGATTAGGGAGAGTAGGTATAACAACCCTCCTAAAATATTTATAACATCTCTATACGCTCTAAAATACACCCCATATACGTAAAATGGCCCTAAATACCTATAATTTTACAAAAATAAAATAAAAACAAGTTTCTATGCTTGCTCGCGGGGAGCGACACAGACAAAGAAGTCTGTCGCGGGCCGCGACAACTGTCCACTAGGTCGCACCCCCTGCCGCCACGTGTCACGTTGCGTGTGAAGGCTAGTAGGCTGAGTCGACCAAGCTAGGGCCTACCCTAAGTCTCTCGCGGGGCGTTCAATTTCCGTAGTTCAAAAGTTTAGATCTCTCTATCTAATTCTCTGAATAACAATAATAATATCGGGTATAATACCCCTAATTAGCAAAGCTCTGCCTCGTTGTAAGTATTTTAACCCCCGGTTACGTATTAGATACGCTGCCCGATTGATCTAGTGCTCCGTAATGGCTGTCGAGGCTCTGCCCGACGTAGTCTTTGGAGTTCTGTCTCGGGGAGGGTATAACTAATGTAAACTGGGTTATTATACTAATGCATATGCATTGTTTAATTAATAGATTATAACCAGGAAGTCACGAAGGAAAAACCTAAAATAGCAATGTGAGTAATCTCTTTTTTGTAAGCCTTTTTGCAAACTGTTTTTACGTACAAAACCTCAATTGTTTTACATTATATTTAACAGTGATTGAGTATTTGTAATTCTACAATTATCGTCGGTATGTTGGGGTTTTGTATACAAAATTTGTTACAACACTGTGAGTAGTAACATTTCCATAAGTCGGGCTGACAGTACCGTGGGTGGTAATTAAAGTAATAATTGGAAACAAATTAATTGCGAGATCGCCCTCAATACTGTAAAAAGATATAACCTGTCTTGATTAAATTGGGATTCACTCACCAGTATTTCTCACTGACAAATGTTTTTAAAACGCGTTTCAGGTAACAAAATGTGAAAGCCAAATAGAAGCCAGCTGGACAGCACTGAAGGCTTGGAAAATGTGGCTATAAAAGTTACCTAAATAAAGAAGATGTTTTATTTCAATAAAATAGGGTTTATCCCTATAAACAATGTTGTAATATAAACTTGGGTTTTACCCATGTGTTTATTATTATAAAAATGTGGTATTTTACTATGATAAAATATTTCCTAACTACGGTCCTGATAAAAAATTCCGTTGCCAAAATGATAAACACTGATACCACTGATACTGGCTCGCGACCGCCCGTTCCCAAGAGATAGGAGTCGGGGGTTGCGACAGAGAGTGGTATCAGAGCTATAGCCACTGATTTGAGCCACATAAGTGTTCTACTGACATTGAAATTATCAATTCTGTTAGGAAATAATCTATGTAATTATGTGCATACGTGTATTATTGTTTTGTGTTATTTGACAATTTGTTAGTTTACAGTATGAGTGATCAAGGACTATCGGACGCTTATCGTCATCTGTCTAGTTCTCCTATAGATGAAGGAACTTCTTCCCAGCCTACCCCCTCGGGGTATTTAGCTGACACAGAAGAGGACATCTTTATATTCAAAGCGCAATCCGAAGAGCCATTCCCTACCAAAAAGAGAGGATGATTCAGTCGGGGAGCTCACGAGCGTAGGAAAAGAATGAGGAAATTATAGCAACAGAGATCTTTAGCAGCTGCAAATAGGGAGATGAATGCTCAACCCCAGGATATAATCAATAAGAGACTGGCTAATTTCCACATACTAGCAACCACTGCCGCAGACCCAAATATAGAACAAATCATAGTACCACAACCACTACCCTTATTCCCAACACAACCCATGGAAATCAAACCTAACCCAGGAGACCAGATTCCACTACCTGCCTTCGACCCAGCCGAAATCCCTAGAGTCTCAGCACCCCATCCCCCAGATTATAACCCATGGTTTGAAGACCACATGGATTACCCAGAACTCCATCCACAAGAGGAATTCATACAAAAACCAGTAGCACCCTATCCAAACCTTGACCCTCTAGATCCATACTGGGATAATGACCAATTTATCAGGGAGATCTTAGAAAACCCATACGCATACGAAGAACCAATGCCACAGTACCCTGACCCGATGCCAGCACCCACACCACCCATGAGCACCGAGAATGTGCAAGAACTTCGCACCTTTGGTGAGGAGTTATTAGATGAAAGTGAAGATAAGGCAAATAGGGGAGAGACTTGTTTGGATGTACGACGAGCGTAACATGCAATACTGGATGAACCCCTGTCAGTAATAATAATAATAATAATAATAATAATAATAATAATAAAATATAAATATATATGTGTGTGTGTAAGTTGAAAAAAAATCAACTAAAATCCAATTTCTACTGATGCATACTAGTACTGTATTTTAAATTCCAGTTGTGTTTGTATTAGATACATAATATATAAAATAGAGTAAATGTCGCAATGTACGACGATTTTGATCAATGTGTTGATGGTATGATTATTCGCATTAAATATTGCTCTGAGATATTAATACTTGGTAATTGTTTGTAAATCCAGATGGCCAACGAAGCAAATCAGGAAAACCAGAATAATGATAATCGGATAAATAACAGTGTCATTCGATACATAGTAGCCCAAGGAATTAGAGATGCTATGCCATACATCATCCAAAACGTTAGGGAAGCGGAAAATAATAAAAGCAATAGTGGAAGTAAGCGATCACATACTGAACCCAGTCACAGCGTGAGCAATGGACCGTTACTTCAATTGCCTATTCCAAAAAGAAGAAAAACCATGTCTTATGGTTGTTCTTACAAAGAATTCTGGTCTTGTAAACCAATGGAATTCTCGAGCAATGAAGGAGCCATTGCAGCTCTACGCTGGTTAGAAAAGACTGAGGCAGTCTTCAAAATAAGCAAATGTGCAGAGGAAGACAAAGTCATGTTTGCTTCCTTCCGATCTGTTTAAGAATGCTGCGCTTTAGAATGGTGGAATACTATTCTCCAGTCTAGGGGAAGTGACAGAATCTATAATATGGAATGGACTGGGTTTAAGATTATGGTTGAAAGGAAATTATGTCCTCCCAATGAAAAAGAACAGATCGCTAATAAGTTCTTAAATCTTAGAATGACTGGAGTAGACTGTAAGGGTTACACTACTGTATTCTTCGAATATGCTAGAATAGTGCCAACCCTAGCTTCACCAGAACCAGTATTAATCTCCCGTTACATCTGGGGATTAATCAGTGAGATTAGACATGTAGTCAAGGCAGCTAGACCACAAACTATAGAAGAAGTTGTAGAACTAGCAAATACCTTAACATATGAACTAGTACTTACACAAGAAGAGAACCAGAGAAAGAACCTAGCTCAGAAACTTACCCAGGAATTCCACTATGGAAATTCCAACCGTGGGAAGAATGTAGGTTCTACTTCTGCACCTTATTGTAAGGCTTGCATGAAGAAGCATTCAGGAAGATGCTCCACCTACTGCAACTTCTGCAAGATACTAGGACATAAAGAGGAAGACTGTAGGAAGAAACCCAGTAACGGAGTATGCTTCAATTGTGGAGAAAAGGGACATATCAAGTCGAACTGTCCGAAACTAGCTCTAGCCATGAACAACAAGACTACTAAGAATGCTAGGGCATTTGTTCTGACAGCCGAAGAAGCAAAAATGATTCCGGATGTGATTGTCGGTACGTTTTTAGTTAATGATGTTTTTGCTAAAGTATTATTTAACTCTGGTGTGACCCAAAGTTTTATTAGTACTTCATTTTGCAAAATTCTCAATCAACCATTAACTAAACTCCAACAAGAATGTCTAGTAGAGACAGCAAATGGGGAACCCATTAAGATTACTGAAATCTTGCAGGGAGCAAGAATAGAAATTTTAAACCATAAGTTTATTGATAATCTTTACCCAATGAATCTGGAAGGATTTGATATTGTATTAGCAATGAATTAGTTAATAGCCAATAAAGCCAGTATTCTATGTGATCAAAAGTCAATCCAAGTAAATTCACCAAAGGGTGAAAAGATCGCAATTAAAGGAGATAAACCAACTAGATCCACAAATTTCATCTTAGTAATGAAAACAGCCAGTTATACTAGAAAAGGATCATTAGTGTATATGATCTCCATATTCATTAACACTAAAGGAAAAGAATTGAAAGATATTCCCATAGTATCTCAATTCTCAGATGTGTTTCTAGAAGAGTTACCTGGACTATCTCCGGACAGGGAAGTTGAATTCAGAATTCATCTGTTGCCAGGGACAGCACCGATTGCCAAAGCACCTTACCGTTTGACGCCAGCAGAAATGCAAAAACTGAAGAAACAGTTGGACGAACTTTTGGAGAAAGGATTCATACAGCTGTAACACCCCGAAAACGGGTTTGGTAATCAAACTCTGTTAATACTAAAAGACGGGTAAAGTACCGTTAGTAGTAAAAATAACCCAGTAAATATTTGGATTTTAATAAGAAATCCTAATATTAAATACAAGCGAATCAAAGTTTTAAGGAATTCAGTCTATAAGAGCCCGAGTTAACGGGACTTAAAATAAAACGGGTTATAACTCCCGGGACCCACCAAGTAACTAGGAATATTAACCTAGTAGTTGGTGTCTTGACATAATAGAACAAATATGGTTGAAATAACCTTTAAATAACTTGTGTAAAGTTGAGGGACCTATGTTGATAAAATTGAAACTTATATTATTAAGTTTAGTAAAAATAAAAACCAAACACCCCATTTTGAGATGTCTGGTTCGATCAAGGCAGGAGAAGGGCGACCAGGTTCTCCAAAACCCTAACATCCACAAAACTCATCAATTGAAGGTTCATATCTGATCCAAAACGAAATCCGAGCTAGGATTAGTGATCTTCATTGCAAGAGGGTTACAAGGTATGTAAAATTTGATGAAAATTCTCTGATTGAAATTCTCATGAATTTGGGAAATCTGAAATTAGATGTTGCATGTTTGCTATGTGGATAGAATAGGGATGATATAGTGTCTAGGAGTAAAACCTAGACAACAACATGTGAAATAATGTCTAAATTCAGGAAATCTCATGAACACATTGAAGGTGGTTCATGGGTTTTGTGAGAAAATGATGAACACTAGGGTTTAGAAGACTATTATAGTGCAAATTGATTCATAGAAACTGAATTCTGAAAAATATGATGTTTTATTCTATATGTGATAGCTCAATGTCTAGGCTAAGTGACAACCCATGAATTAGAATATAAAAGATATAAAATTCTGCATGTTAAGTGTTTGTAAAAATGCCCCAAAGAAGGCTTGAAAGTTGAAAATTGGACAAAAACGCATGTTTGATGGATATGGAAAATTGTGCGTTAAGACTTATAAAAAGGGTTCTAAACGGATTGTGAATTGAACTCTTTAGGCGAAGAATCCGGATCGTCAAGTGGACAAGCCGGTGGAAATACGCGTTTGAAAAAGGATGCTTAAAAGGTACGTAACTACGATCTTGTTATGTTATGTTTGATTTCGTATTTTCGCTAGTAGACTTTAAATTAGCATAATGCATGAAATTTATATTTAGTTGAAGTGACGAAGATCACTAGGTAAATAAACGGGTCAAAAGGTGAAATTATCACCCTTTGACAATATCGACTAATGGTTTGTCAAGTTACTTGCTTATAGGAATAAATATCAAATGGATTCGTACATCGCTATCGCTTAGCGGCTACTAAGGCAAGGTATCGAAATGGGTCAATATAATGATCCGAGTCAGGTATGTAAAATGGTTCAACTCATAACTTAGAACTTGAGGTTCTCTAAGAGTTAAACAAGGTCAAAATTTGATATTCGGTTATCTTAAAGGTAAACCGAATGATTTGTGTTATAATCATGGTATTTTAGAGGAATAATGGTTTCTAATCAGAACTATAGTTAAAAGGTCGAATTTTGGGTCAAACAAGTATTTAAAAGTTCCTTGTAGTAAAAGAAGGACTAAAATTGACCAAAACGCCCTCGTAGGCTAAATTGAACAAACAACCCTTAAAGGTTGTTTGGAAACGAGTTTTACGATTAGATAGATACTTAGGACGAGTATAGAAGTTGAAAGATGTAACACGTTAGTCAAATGGCTCTATTTGAGTTTTTGGTCGTAAAATAATGTGTCGAGGGGGTAAAACTCGATTTATATAGATTACTAAAGTATAACCACCATAATTACAGTTGTGGTGGAAAATTATATGATAAGAAATGTGGTAATGTAATATTAGAAACAATCGAAGGCGATTTTAAGTTAGAAGGTGCTTAAATACCCTTAACGGGTCAAAATATGAATTTGAACGTAAACGGGTTTCTATTATGTAAGAAACCCGTGATTGAAGATTAATATGATAGGGGATGTGGAATTTATGAATTTCATGAGTTTAGAGAGCAAATAAACATGTTTGTTTGATAAAAAATGAATGGGTCAAAATTTGGTAAAAAGGGCAATAAGCCGAAGACTTAAAAGTCTGAATTTTTGTTAAACCGGATGTTGGATTTTAACCTCATAAGGTGGGGAATCAAATTACAATCACGTAGGAAGAAACGGTAGGTCAAACGGACGAGCGGATTGAAAGATACGAAAGTTTTCGTGTCAAAAAGCGGCAAAATGGAAGTCTGATACAGGGGCCACCGTAACTTACGGTGCCCACCGTAAGTTACGGTGGAGGCTGATGTCTTTACGGTGGTTACCTCCTGCCTTACGGTAGGGGGTATTTTATAACAAGGGCCACCGTAACTTACGGTGTCCACCGTAAGTTACGGTGGAGGCCAAGTTCAAGCCAATGGTTCTAGGATCAAGGGATAAATCTTGGAATTTTCTGATTTCTTTGTTTGATTTGATTAATCAAGCCAATTTCATTGTTGTACTAGTTATTTAATTATCAAAACTAACTTTTAAGTTGGTTTTGATCATAGGTGAACGTCAAGAGTTCCGGATGAAGATCAAGCGTCGAGCAAGAACCGAACACACTTTAAACTAAGCTTCCGCAATGTTGTTTCGTCGATATTCTAAAACGGCGAACTAAATCACATAATGATTGTATCACTATAAATTGTAAAAAGTTTTTAGCAAACCCGCATTTTCAATGAATTTGTGACTGTAATTATTTGGTTATGGACTTAATTTATACGAAAAACGTAAATTAATAACAAGGGTGTTACAACAGCCGAGTTCATCACCGTGGGGAGCACCGATCTTGTTTGTCAAAAAGAAAGACGGGTCAATGCGTATGTGCATTGATTACCGAGAATTGAACAAAGTCACGATTAAAAATCGGTACCCATTACCGAGAATCGATGATCTGTTTGATCAATTGCAATGAGCTCGATTTTTCATAAAAGATCAATTTACGCTCAGGATATCATCAATTAAAGGTACAGGAAGAGGACATTCCTAAGACCGCTTTTAGAACAAGGTATGGCCATTATGAATTTACAGTCATGCCATTTGGTTTAACCAATGCCCCAGCCGCATTCATGGACATGATAAACAGAATATGTAAGTCATATCTGGAAAAATTCATAATTGTCTTTATAGATGATATTTTAATTTACTCTAAGAGTAAAGAGGAACATGCAGCGCATCTGCATGCGCTCCTAAATTTGCTGAGAAAAGAAAAGCTTTATGCTAAATTTTCGAAATGCGAATTTTGGTTAAAAAAAAGTATAATTTCTTAGACATTTAGTCAATTATATAGGGATTCATGTGGATTCCACAAAGATTGAGGCGATTACTAAATGGAAAGTCCCTGAATCACCAACAGAGGTTAGAAGTTTTCTAGGACTAGCAGGTTACTATAGACGGTTTATCCGAGATTTTTCTAGAATAGCCATTCCCTTAACAAAACTAACCTATAAGTCTGTTAAGTTTGAATGGGGACCAATACAAGAAGAAGCCTTTAGAATTCTTAAGCAAAGATTAACCAACGCACCCATACTAGCGTTACCAGAAGAAACTGAAGACTTTGTAGTCTATTGTGAAGCTTCTAAGTTAGGGTATGGATGTGTGTTGATGCAACGTCATAAGGTTATAGCCTATGCATCCAGACAACTTAAGAATCATGAAGAAAACTATTCAACCCATGATTTAGAGTTAGGAGCCATAATTTTTGCCCTTAAGATTTGGAGACACTATTTATATGGAAATAAATTTGTCGTCTTCACTGATCATAAGAGTTTAAGGTACATTTTTGGGCAAAAAGAGTTGAATATGAGACAGAGACGCTGGATTGAAACCCTTAGTGATTATGATTGCAATATCCAGTATCATGCAGGAAAGGCTAATGTAGTAGCTAATGCTTTAAGTCGAAAATATCATGAAAAGCCAAAAAAGAGTACGTTCTCTTAAATTAAATCTGCAGATAGATTTAAATGAACAAATTAGAGTCGTAAAAGAAACAGTAATCAAGGACGATACTGAAAAATTGAAAGGAATGATTAAGGAACTAGAACAAGGAACAGATGGAATTTGGAGATTCCATAAGAAAAGGATGTGGATACCTAAACTAGGAAACCTACACCACCGAATATTAGAAGAAGCCTATAGGTCTAAGTATACGATACATCCTGCAAATGATAAGATGTATCAAGACTTAAAGAATTTCTAGTGGGTAGAAATAAAAAGGATATAGCAGCTTATGTTGCCAAGTGTCTAACCTGTTCACAGGTTAAAGCTGAGCATCAGAAACCCTCAGGTTTATTGCAGCAGTTAGAAACGTCTGTTTGGAAGTGGGAATTGATAACAATGGAATTTGTTACCAAATTACCCAAGACACGAAAAGGTAATGATACAATCTGGGTAATTGTAGATAGGTTAACCAAGTCTGCTCATTTCTTACGAATGAATGAAACTTTCAGTATGGAACAATTAGCCAAGTTATATGTAAATGAAATAGTTTCATTGCATGGAATTCCTTTATCTATTGTTTCTGATAGAGATAGTCGTTTTACTTCTCATTTTTTGACAAGTTTCCAAAAAGAAATGGTAACCAAGCTAAATCTAAGCACCGCTTATCATCCTTAAACGGATGGACATAGCGAAAGGACAATTCAGACAATGGAAGATATGGTTAGAGCTTGTGTAATTGATTTCGAAGGAAATTGGGACGAGCATCTACCATTAATAGAATTTTCTTACAATAACTATTATCATACCAGTATTAATGCTGGACCATTCGAAGCACTTTATGGACGAAAGTGCCGAACTCAAGTCTGTTGGGCAGAAATTGGAGAAAAACAATTATCTGGACCTGAGATAGTACAAGAAACAACGGACAAGATTATTCAAATCAAGGAACGACTAAAAGCAGCACGCGATCGACAAAAGAGTTATGCTGATAACAGGCAAAAACCATTGGAATTTCAAGTAGGAGACAAGGTGTTATTAAAAATTTCTCCTTGGAAAGGAGTGGTAAGATTCATCAAAAGGGCAAAGATAAGCCCCAGGTATGTTGGACCTTTTAAGATTATTAGAAGAATAGGACCAGTAGCTTATCAGCTACAACTGCCAGAGGAAATGGCAGGAATACATGATGTATTTCATGTATGTAATCTCAAAAAGTGCCTAGCCGATGAATCACTAGTAGTGCCTCTTAAGGACATTGAGGTAAATGAAAAACTTAAGTTTGTAGAAAAACCTCTACAAATTGAATACAGGAAAGTCAAGAATCTCAAACATAAGAGATTAGTTCTAGTCAAAGTGAAATGGGATTCCAAGAGAGGACCAGAATACACTTGGGAGCTTGAATCAGAGATGCAGAGAAAATACCCACACCTGTTCCAGTAGACCTCGAGGACGAGTTCTAAAACAAGGTGGGGAGGATAAATCTAAAATATTTATAACAACTCTATACGCTCTAAAATACACCCCATATACGTAAAATGGCGCTAAATACCTTTAATTTTACAAAAATTAAATAAAAACAAGTTTCATTACTTGCTCGCGGGGCGCGACACAGAGAAAGAAGTCTGTCGGGGGCCGCGACAACTGTCCACTAGGCCGCACCCCCTGCCGCCACGTGTCACGTTGCGTGTGAAGGCTAGTAGGATGAGTCGACCAAGTTAGGGCCTACCCTAGGTCTCTCGCGGGACGCGAAGACATTGTCTTCATCCTTCACGGGGCGCGAGGAAGTCAAGATCAGACCCTATAAAATAGGATCGATCGGCATTCAGTTTCCGTCGTTCAAAAGTTTCGATCTCTCTCTCTAATTCTCTGAATAACAATAATAATATCGGGTATAATACCCCTAATTAGCAAAGCTCTGCATCGTTGTAAGTATTTTAACCCCCGGTTACGTATTAGATACGCTGCCTGATTGATCTAGTGCTCCATAACGGCTGTCGAGGCTCTGCCCGAAGTAGTCTTTGGAGTTCTGTCTCGGGGAGGGTATAACTAATGTAAATTGGGTTATTATACTAACGCGTGTGCATTGTTTAGTTAATAGATTATAACCAGGAAGTCACGAAGGAAAAACCTAAAATAGCAATGTGAGTAATCTCCTTTTTGTAAATCTTTTTGCAAACTATTTTTACAAAACCTCAATTGTTTTACATTATGTTTAACAGTGATTGAGTATTTGTAATTCTACAATTATCGTCGGTAAGTTGGGGGTTTGTATACAAAATTTGTTACTACACTGTGAGTAGTAACATTTCCACAAGTCGGGTTGACAGTACCGTGGGTGGTAATTAAAGTAAGAATTGGAAACAAATATAATTGCGAGATCGCCCTCAATACTGTAAAATGATAAAACCTGTCTTGATTAAATTAGGATTCATTCACCAGTATTTCCCACTGAAAAATGTTTTTAAAACGCGTTTCAGGTAACAAAATGTGAAAGCCAAATAGAAGCCAGTTGGACAGCACTGAAGGCTTAGAAAATGTGGCTATAAAAGTTACCTAAATAAAGAAGATGTTTTATTTCAATAAAATATGGTTTATCCCTATAAACAATGTTGTCATATAAACTTGGGTTTTACCCATGTGTTTATTAATATAAAAATGTGGTATTTTACTCTGATATAATATTTCCTAACTACGGTCCTGATGAAAAATTCTGCTGCCAAAATGATAAACACCGATACCACTGATACTGGCTGGCGACCGCCCGTTCCCAAGAGATAGGGGCCGGGGTTGCGACAGTAGGGACCTGTCGGACGAGGAGGAGTGGGCAGTGACGGAAATAAAGAAAGTGATTAACGACTTTGAAGAGAATAAATCTAAGGACATGAAGCAATGTTCTCGGGATAAGTAGGGATGGGGACGAGAATTCTAAATATTTCCATGTCTTGGTCAATAGTAGGAAGGCGAAAAATGTGATTCATAGGTTATCTACAGATGGTTCTTGGTGCGATAAACTAGCCGAATTAAAAAAAAATCATTTTTGAGTTTTTCATGGATGAATTTAAAGCAGGAGGTTGAGTTCAGACCGAGTATCGTTTGTGATAACATCAAGACGTTGTCAGAGACTGAAGGGGCTTTTCTTACTCAGAATTTTAACTGCGACAAAATCAAGAGGGCCGTTTTCGAGTGTGGGGACGACCGGTCACCCGGTCCCGACGGATTTAACTTTAGATTCTTTAAACACTTCTGGAGGTTATTCGAGTCCGACTTCGCCAAAATTTTGGAGGATTTTTTTCCATTCAGGGAGGATTAGTAGGGGTTGTGCTGCGTCTTTCATCGCACTTATTCCTAAAACCAAAGACTCGGTCGCTTTGGGGGACTTTCATCCTATAAGTTTGGTTGGGGTTATAATTAAGGTGGTATCGAAGATCCTGGCCTACAGAATGAAACAGGTGTTGGGGAGTGTCATTTCGGAATCTCAGTCGTCTTTCTTAAAAGACAAGTTTATTCTTGATGGTCCTCTTATGGTGAACAAGGTCTATTCTTGGTTGAGAAAATGCAAGAAGAAAGCCTTTGTGCTTAAGATAGATTTTGAAAAAGCGTATGGCAATGTAAATTAGAATTTTGTGATCGGTGTTTTAGAGCAAATGGGCTTTCCGTCTCGCTGGTGCAAATGTACTCGAGGAGTCTTATCTTCGGCTAGGGCTTCAATTCTCGTTAATGGATCCCCTACGTTTGACTTCCCCTGCTTCAAAGGTATGAGACAAGGAGATCCGTTGTCTCAGTTTCTTTTCCTAACGGTCATGGAGGCACTTTCTCAGCTGCTAGAAAGAGCGGTTGGAAAAGAGATTATCAAGGGGGTTTAGTTGCCTAATGGTGGGCCTTGTGTTTCTCATCTCCTTTACGCCGATGATGCTATTATTATGGGAGAGTGGTCGAGTGCCAACGTGTTAAATGTTATTCGGGTTTTGAAATGTTTTCATATTTGCTCGGGCTTGAAGATAAATATTTTTAAGTCGAACATAGTCGATATAGGGGTTGAACGTCAGGAAGTGGATTATGTGGCGGCGTTTATTGGATGTAAAGCGACATATTTTCCTTTCAAATATTTAGGGATTACTGTGGGAGCGAATATGAACAAAGTTAGCAACTGGAGACCAGTGTATGAAGTTTTTGAATCGAGGCTTTCCTTATGGAAAGCATCGGTGATGTCCATAGGGGGAAGGGTGACTCTTATTAAAGCGGTTTTCGAAAGTCTTCCTAATTATTATTTTTTTCTCTCTATAAGGCTCCGGTGAGGGTTATTAAAGATCTTGAAATGTTAATCCGAAAGTTTCTTTGGGGTGGCTCTAGTGATGGAAATAAAATGCATTGGGGGCTTGGGAGAGAGTTGCTTCTCCTGTCTAGGCTAGGGGGCTTGGCCTCTGTAGTCTGGGGAAAATTAATAAGGCCCTTCTTGCCAAATGGGGATAGAGATTCAAATCCGAAAGCGGTAGCTTTTGGGTTAAAGTGATTAACTCCCTTCATCGACATAGATTGTCTTGGGGCTTCCTTTCGATGCGGTCGTCTTTAAAAGGGGTGTGGAGTAACATTTGTAAGGTATGTTCGAAGCAACTAGGAGACAATATTCCTCTTAGAAGATTAATGCAAGGTGAGGTCGGGGATGGGTCGGGTATTTTCTTTTGGTTAGATCCATGGTTACTTCCGAAATCGCTGAAGGAGGAGCTTCCAAATCTTTTTCGGATGGAGTTGGTTAAGAAATGTAGAGTCAAGGATCGGATCGTTAGCCTCGTGTCTAATCCGAGTGGGAAGGGAGGGCTAATCCGGATTCTAATGAGGAACTTGTTGAATGGGGCTATCTATGTAGTCAATCTGTAAAAGATTTTTTCCGCCTTCTTGCCACTTTTAATGTACTTGTGGATGTCTAAGATATCTTTCAACTCAAAAAGGAAAAGCGGCGGAATGTTGCACCAAATACTGAAAGCCGACCACACCCGGAAAGCCAACGAGCAGGCAGTGAACAAATGTTCCACCGATTCCTCGAAATCGTCGCCACATAGACACAAGATCGAGTTAATGTTTATATTCATTCTTCTTAAATTATCTCTCGTGGGGAGCCTATTAGGTTGCCTCTCCACACCATGATGTTACATTTTAAAGGCACCCATCTACACCAAACAAAGTTAGGAGGATGATTATTACCCCTATCTATAATCATAGCCTTTTTTACCGACTTTACCCAGAAACCATTTTGACTTTCCATGGTCCAAATCCAAGCATCCTTTTCGTTGGATAATCCAAGTTACTAAGAATCTCGAGGCATTCTTTCCATTCCTTAAGCTCCTCCTCTGACTCGGGATGCCTAGACCAATTCCAAGTGACAATATCATTTCCTTGGCCCTCTACAATTCTCTCTGCAACCCTGCATTTTTTAAACAAGTCCAAACCAAATAACAGAGGCCATATTTCCGTAAAGTGAAGATCGCTCACCCAAGTGTCCATCTAAAAACGAATATTAGACACATTCTCAAGTTTACCTGTTATTAACCGATTTAAATCCCTCCCATCTAATTTAAATTTGGAAAACAAATTCACCATATATAACAACCCTCCTAAAATATTTCCAACACCCCTACATGTCCAAAATTACATCCCGTAACGAAAAACGGCCTTGAAATACCTTTATTTTTATAAAAATAAAGAAAAAACAAGATTTAGGGGGCGGTCGCGGACCGCGACCCCCTTGGCTACATCAGTCACGGGCCACGATCCTCTTGACACCAGGCGCAACCCTAGGCCGCCACGTGTCCCCTCCGTGTCAAAGCTAGTCGTTGATTCGACAAGGCTAGGCCCTAGCCAGCCTAGCTCGCGGGCCACGAAGTCCTTGCCTTCTGTTCTCGCGGGGCGCAAGGAAGTCGAGATCAGGCCCTATAAATTGAGAAGTTCGACGTTCATTTCAAATCGTTCACAATTCAACTTTCTCTCTCAATTTCTTAATACCAGAAATAATTCTCGGGCATAATACCCTCTAAAAAGCGAAGCCCTGCCTCGTTGTAAGTATCATAACCCCCGGTTACGTATTAGTAACTCTGCCCGATTGATCTAGAGCTCCGTAACGCATGTCTAGGCTTTGCCCCACTCAGTCGTTGGAGTTCTGTGTCGGGGGGGGGAGGGTATAGCTAATGTAAATTGGGTTATTATACTAACACGTGTACATTGTTTAATTTAATAGATTATAACCAGGAAGTCATAAGGAAATATCTAAAATAGCAATGTGAGTTATCCCCCTTTTTGTAAACCTTTTTGTGAGTAATTCCTCTTTTTGTAAACTGTTTTTACAAAACCTCAAATGTTTTTAATTGTACATTTACAGTGATTGAGTATTTGTAAATCTACAATTATCATAGGTATGTTGGGGTTTTGTATATATTACTTGTTACTACACTGTGAGTAGTAGCATGACCACAAGTCAGGATTGACAGTACCGTGGGTGGTAATTAAAGTAGATGTAAACAAATGTAATTGCTGGATTGCCCTCAATGCTGTAAAATGATAAAACTTGTTTGATTAAACTGGGATTCACTCACCAGTATTTCCCACTAACAAAATGTTTTAAACGCGTTTCAGGTAACAAAATGTGAAAGCCAAATCAAAGCCAGCTGGAGAGCATTGAAGGCTTGAAAAAGTGGCTATAAAAGTTACCTAAATAAAGAAGAAATTTTATTTAAATAAATTAGGGTTTATCCCTATAAACATGTTGTAATGGAAACTTGGGTTTTTCCCATGTAGTTATTATTATAAAAATGTGGTGTTTTACTTTGATAAACTATTTCCTAACTACGGTCCTGATGAAATTTCCGCTGCCAAATAAATAAACACCGATACCACCGAATGTGCGAGCTCGCGGCCGCCCGCCTCCCGGGGCAGGGGTCGGGGGTTGCGACAAAAGGTGGTATCAGAGCTACAGCCACTGATTTGAGCCACAGAAGTGTTCTGCTAACATCAAAATTTGTCAATTCTCTTAGGAAATAATCTATGTGACTATGTGCATACATGTATATTATTGTTTTGTGTTAATTGACTATTTGATAGTTTACAATATGAGTGATCAAGGTCCGTCTGAGGCCTATCGTCACCTGTCTAGTTCTCCTAGAGATGAAGGAACTTCCTCCCAGCCTACTCCCTCGGGGTATTCAGCTAACATAGAAGAGGGGATTTTCATATTTAAGGCGCAATCCAAAGAACCATTCCCTACGAAAAAGTGAGGATGGTTCAGTCGGGGAGCACATGAGCGTAGGAAGCGAATGAGGAAGTTACAGCAACAAAGGACTTTAGTAGCAGCAAATAGGGAAATGAACACCCAGATCCAAGACATAATCAATAAGCGATTGGCCAACTTTCATATACTAGCTACCACTGCGGCATACCCAAACCTAGAACAAACACAGCCACTGCCACTGTTCCCAACCCAACCCATGGAAATAGAACCAAACCCAAGAACTGAATTTCCCATACCAGCTTTTAACCCTGATGAGATACCTAGAGTCCCAGCACCCAATCCTCTAGCAGATGATCTGTGGAACGATGACCATAGGGATTATCGAGAACTCTACCCACAGGAGGAACTCATACCAAACCCATTAGCACCATACCCCAACCTTGACCCTCTAGATCCATATTGGGATGCCGACCGGTATGCTCGGGAAATACTAGAAAACTCGTACCGATATGGAGAACCTTTACCTATGTACCCTGACCCAGTACCACCACGACCACCCATGAGTGATGAGAACGTTCAGGAACTCCGTATGTACGGTGAGGAGTTGATAGAAGGAGGAGAAATGATAAGAGAAATAGGAGAGAAGCTCGTATGGAAATACGACGAGCGGGAGATGCAGTTTAACTCATAGTAATAATAATCATAATATATATAGATATATATATGTGTGTGTGTGTAGTAAAATATATATATATATAGTTAAAATAGATAACCTAATACTTACTGATGCATAACTAGTAGTGTGTTTTAAATTCCAGTTGTAGTTTGTAATATATATAAAAAAAGAAGAATGTCGCAATGTTCGACGATTTTAATCAATGTGTTTGCGTAATTATTTACAATCAATCATATTTTTTGATATTAATACCTGGTAAATGTTTATAATCCAGATGGACAACGAAGTGAATCAGGAAAACTCGAATAACGATAATTACAGGAACCAAATAGATAACAGTGCTATCCAACATATGGTGTCACAAGGGATTATAGACGCTATGCTATATATTATCAAGACTGTTAAGGAAGCGAAAAATAATAAAACTAACAGTGGAAGTAAACGACCACCTACTGAACCCGGTCACAGCGTAAACAATGGACCCTTACTTCAATTGCCTATTCCAAAAAGAAGAAGAACCATGTCCTATGGTTGTTCTTACAAAGAATTCTGGTCTTGCAAACCAATAGAATACTCTGGCAATGAAGGAGCTATTGCAGCTCTACGTTGGATAGAAAAGACTGAGGCAGTCTTAAAAATAAGCAAATGTGCGGAGGAAGATAAAATCATGTTTGCTTCTAATCTTTTTAAGAATGCAGCCTTAGAATGGTGGAACACTATCCTCCAGTCTAGGGGAAATGACAGAGTCTATAATATGGAATGGACTGAGTTTAAGAACATGGTCGAAAGAAAATTTTGTCCTCCCAATGAAAAAGAACAAATAGCTAATAAGTTCTTAAACCTTAGAATGACTGGAGTAGACTGCAAGGGTTACACTACTGTATTCTTCGAATATGCTAGAATAGTGCCAACCCTAGCTTCACCAGAACTGGTATTAATCTCCCGTTACATTTGGGGATTAATCAGCGAGATTAGACATGTAGTCAAGGCAGCTAGACCACAAACCATAGAAGAAGTTGTAGAACTAGCAAATACCTTGACTGATGAACTAGTACGTACACAAGAAGAGAACCAGAGGAAGAACCTAGCTCAAAGGCTTACCCAAGAATTTCGCTACGGTACTTTCAACCGTGGGAAGAACATAGGTTCTACTTCTACACCTTACTGTAAGTCCTGCAAGAAGAAGCATTCGGGAAGATGTTCCACAAACTACAACTTCTGCAAAATACCTGGACACAAGGAAGAAGACTGTTGGAAGAAACCCAGTAATGGAATATGCTTCAATTGTGGAGAAAAGGGGCATATCAAACCAAACTGTCTGAAACTAGCTCCAGCCATGAACAACAAGACTACTAAGAATGTTAGAGCATTTGTTCTGACAGCAGAAGAAGCCAAGATGATTCTGGACGTGATTGCCAGTACGTTTTAGTTAATGATGTTTTTGCTAAAGTATTATTTGACTCTGGTGCGAACCAAAGTTTTATTAATACTTCATTTTGCAAAATTCTCAATCAACCATTAACTAAACTTCAACAAGAATGTCTGGTAGAAACGGCAAATGGAGAATCCATTAAGATCACTGAAATCTTGCAGGGAGCAAGAATAGAAGTTCTAAACCATAATTTTATTTAGAGGTGGCAAAATGGATGGGTTGGATTGGATTGGTTGTTGGGTCAGGATGGGTTTGGGTTAGAATGAGTTTGGGTTAAGATGGGTAAAAGAAAGAAGAAGGTTAGAATGGGTTTGGGTCAGGATGAGTTCGGGTCAGGATGGGTTTGGGTCAGGATGGATTGAGAATAAATCAATAATAATAAAAACTGAAAAAAATTATAAAAAATAAAAAAAATTATAAAAAAATTAAAAAACGAAAAAAAAATTAAAAAAACGAAAAAATTAAAAAAAAAAACTAAAAAAATTAAAAAAAAATTAAAAAATTAAAAATCTGGGAATGTACAAGATTTATTAAATCTGCGGATGAATCATATCAGCGACTGAACTTTATTTCAGCGAAAAGACAAAATCTGCAAATAAACCAGAATTCAGCGGATGTACTTCTGTATTTCTACGGATCTGCTGTTAATCTGCAGCGAATGGACTGAATTTAACGGAAGTAGACTGATTCTAAGTTCTGCAGACAGATAACTCTACAGCGGATAATTCAGACATAAGTGCGACTCAAACTGTGCGAATGTAATTAATTCTGCGGCTGATAACTCTACAGCGGATAATTCTGCAATGGACTATTCTGTTTTAACTCGAATTAGTTTCTAATGTAAATTCACAGCAATCCTTTATCCATTAAACAATCCTAACTCAATCTGTATGTATGCAATTATATCAACACTAACTCTCCTGATGGCACCCAATTATATCATTATTCACTTTAGGATCATTTTGGTATGAACAAATGAGTATGCACAGATTCTGTGCAGGGACAAAACAACATCACTCATTAGTGATAAATTGGACACAAAGCCCACGAAAGATAGTTACTTGACATGGGTATTACTAGGGGTGCAAACGAGCCGAGCTACTCGCAAGCTACTCGAGCTCGGCTAAAAAAAAAGCTCAAACGAGCCGAGCTTAAATGAGCCCGAGCCTAAAAACAAGCTCGTTTAGTAAACGAGCCCGAGCCCGAGCTTCGCTTATCGAGCTCGAGCCGGCTCGCGAGCCTAATCGAGCTTTCTGTTTATATATTTTTTATTAATATATTAAACATATATTTATATAATTATAATTACCATTTATATAAATATAAAAAAATAACTAAATTATATGTATAATAATAATTATAATTAATATAAATTAATTAATAAATACTAAACGAGTCGAGCCCGAGCCGAGCTCGAGCTTGAAAAATTACCTTCGAGCCGAGCTCGAGCTTCAGAAATAAAGCTCGAATCGAGCTGAGCTCGAGCTTTCATGTGTTAAACGAGCTCGAGCTCGAGCTTCAGAAATAAAGCTCAGAAATAAAGCTCGAATCGAGCTGAGCTCGAGCTTTCATGTGTTAAACGAGCTCGAGCTCGAGCCTGGTCGAGCTAGGGCTCGGCTCAACTCGTTTGCACCCCTACGGTATTACGATAAAACAACAATTACAAAAAGCAGAACAAAATAAATAAAAATGACATAATCAATGAACCATTTTCATTGGGGCAATAGGTCGAACATTTGGTGGGCATCAAGCAAAACACTCAATAATAATAAATTAAACACATGGGCCTTCAATTTGTCAGATTAAAGGTCCTAATTCACTATCAGGATGTCAAACAACATCAGGATCCATTTAAGGAAGACTAAATTACTAAAATGATGTCGAATTTGACATCAAAACTTAACAAAAGCGATTCTTGATAGAGAAAACCTGCTGAAACAATGGAACTACGGTAGTCACAGGTTCGCGTTCAAAGAACTCGCCGCGTGGAAGAGGAGGAGGATGATGAGAGATTGAGAGAGACCGGTCTTGTAGTTGCTCTTTCTGAGAAACCCTAACTGTGCGTGTTCTTACCCATCTTGACCTGCTAGGTGATAATGTCTTACCCATCCTGACCCATCTTGTGATTATGTTTAATATACTTTGGCCCATCTTGACTTACTAACAATTTACTTATGGTCCAACATAACCCAAACTGTTATTTTAAATGTCCATCTTGACCCAAAATTTAGTTAATGGGTTTATTTTGCCAGCCCTAATTTTATTGCTAACCTTTATCCAATGAATCTGGCTGGATTTGATACTGTATTAGGAATAGATTGGTTGGTACTCAATCATGCCAGTATTCTATGTGATCAAAAGTCAATACAAGTAAATTCACCAAAGGGTGAAAAGATCACAATTAAAGGAGATAAGCCAATTAGATCTACAAAATTCATCTCTGTGATGAAAACAGCCAGTTATGCAAGAAAAGGGTCACTAGTGTATATGATTTCCATAATCATTAACACTAAAGGAAAAGAATTGAAAGATATTCCCGTAGTATCTCATTTCTCAGATGTTTTCCCAGAAGAGTTACCGGGACTACCGCCGGATAGAGAAGTTGAATTTAAAATTCACCTACTACCAGGGACAGCACCGATTGCCAAAGCACCTTACCGTTTGGCACCAGTAGAGATGCAAGAACTGAAGAAACAATTGGACGAACATCTGGAGAAAGGTTTCATACAGCCAAGTTCATCACCATGGGGAGCACCAATCTTGTTTGTCAAGAAGAAGAATGGATCGATGCGTATGTGCATTGATTTCCGAGAATTGAACAAAGTCACGATTAAAAATCGGTACCCATTACCGAGAATCGATGATCTGTTTAATCAACTGCAAGGAGCTCGATTCTTTTCTATGATCGATTTACGCTCAGGATATCATCAATTGAAAGTACAAGAAGGGGACATTCCTAAAACTACTTTCAGAACAAGGTATGGTCATTATGAATTTACAGTCATGCCATTTGGTTTAACCAATGCCCCAGCCGCATTTATGGACATGATGAACATAATATGTAAACCATATCTGGATAAATTCATAATTGTCTTTATAGATGATATTCTCATTTACTCTAAAGAGTAAAGAGGAACATGCAGCACATTTACATGCACTTCTTACATTATTGAGAAAAGAAAAGCTTTATGCTAAATTCTCAAAATGTGAATTTTTGTTACAAGAGGTACAATTTCTTGGACATTTAGTCAATCATGAAGGAATTCATGTGGATCCCACAAAATTTGAGGCGATTACTAAATGGAAAGTCCCAGAATCACCAACGGAGGTGCGAAGTTTTCTTGGATTAGCAGGTTATTATAGACGGTTTATCCGAGATTTTTCTAGAATAGCCATTCCATTAACTAAACTGACTTATAAATCGGTTAAGTTTGAATGGGGACCAAAACAGGAAGAAGCTTTTAGAATTCTTAAGCAAAGATTAACCAACGCACCCATACTAGAGTTATCAGAATGAACTAAAGACTTTGTAGTTTATTGTGACACTTCTAAGTTAGGGTATGGATGTGTGTTGATGCAACGTCAAAAGGTTATAGCTTATGCCTCTAGACAACTTAAGAATCATGAAGAGAATTATACAACCCATGATCTAGAGTTAGGAGCCATAATTTTTGCCCTTAAAATTTGGAGACATTATCTTTACGGTAGTAAGTTTACCATTTTCACCGATCATAAGAGTTTAAGATATGTTTTCGGACAAAAGGAGTTAAATATGAGACAGAGACGCTGGATGGAAATCTTTAGTGATTGTGATTGTAATATCCAGTATCACGCTGGAAAGGCTAATGTAGTAGCTGATGCTTTAAGTCGAAAGTATCATGAAAAGCCAAGAAGAGTATGTTCTCTCAAATTAAATCTGCAGATAGATTTAAATGAGCAAATTAGAAAAGTACAAGAATCGGTAATCAAGGACGATACTGAAAAATTAAAAGGAATGATTAAGGAATTAGAACAAGGAACAGATGGAATTTGGAGATTCCATAATAAAAGAATCTGGATACCCAAACAAGGAAACCTACGCCATCGAATATTAGAACAAGCCCATAAGTCTAAGTATACTATACATCCCGGTAGTGATAAGACGTATCAAGACTTAAGAAAGAATTTCTGGTGGATATGAATGAAAAAGGATATAGCAGCCTATGTAGCTAAGTGTCTAACATGTTCCCAGGTTAAAGCTGAACATTAGAAACCCTCGGGTTTATTGCAGCAACTAGAAATGCTGATATGGAAATGGGAATTGATAACAATGGACTTTGTTACCAAATTACCTAAGACAAGAAAAGGTAATGATACAATCTAGGTGATTGTAGATTGATTAACCAAGTCTGCTCATTTCTTACCGATGAAGGAAACTTTCAGTTTGAAATAGTTAGCCAAGTTATATGTAAATGAAATAGTTTCATTACATGGAATTCCTTTATCTATTGTTTCTGATAGAGATAGCCGTTTTACTTCTCAATTTTAGATTAGTTTCCAAAAAGCAATGGGAACCAAGTTAAATCTAAGCACAGCCTATCATCCTCAAACAGACGGACAAAGTGAAAGAACCATTCAGACAATGGAAGATATGCTTAGAGCTTGTGTAATTGATTTTGGAGGAAATTGGGACACTCACCTACCATTAATAGAATTTTCCTACAATAACAGCTATCACACTAATATCAATGCTACACCATTTGAAGCACTTTATGGACGAAAGTGCCAAACTCCAGTCTGTTGGGCAGAAATTGGAGAAAAACAATTGCCTGGACCAGAGATAGTACAAGAAACAACGGACAAGATTATTCTAGTCAAGGAAAGACTAAAAGCAGCACGTGATAGTCAAAAGAATTATGCTAATAACCGGCGAAAACCGTTGGAATTTTAAGTAGGGGACAAGGTATTGTTAAAAGTTTCGCCATGGAAAGGAGTGGTTAGATTCATCAAAAGGGGAAAGCTAAGCCCCAGGTATGTTCGACCTTTTGAGATTATTAGAAGAATAGGACCAGTAGCTTACCAGCTACAACTGCCGAAGGAAATGGCAGGAATACATGATGTATTTCATGTATGTAATCTCAAGAAGTGCATAGCAGATGAATCATTAGTGGTACCTCTTAAGGATATAGTGGTAAATGAGAAACTTAAGTTCGTAGAGAAACCCCTACAGATTGAAGACAGAAAGATCAAGAATCTCAAACACAAGAGATTAGTTTTAGTCAAAGTAAAATGGGATTCCAATAGAGAACCAGAATACACATGGGAGCTTGAAGCCGAGATGCAGAAGCAATATCCACACCTGTTCCAGTAGACCTCGAGGACGAGTTCTAAAACAAGGTGAGGAGGATATAACAACCCTCCTAAAATATTTCCAACACCCCTACATGTCCAAAAATACATCCCGTATACGATAAACGGCCTTGAAATACCTTTATTTTTATAAAAAATAAAGCAAAACAAGATTTAGGGGGCGCTCGCGGGGCGCGGCCCCCTTGGCTACATCAGTCGCGGACCGCGACCCTCTTGATACCAGGCGCAACCCTAGGCCGCCACGTGTCCCCTCCGTGTCAAAGCTAGCCGTTGATTCGACAAGGCTAGGCCCTAGCCAGCCTAGCTCACGGGCCGCGAAGGCCTTGCCTTCTGTTAATTCGGGGCGCGAGGAAGTCGAGATCAGGCCCTATAAATTGAGAAGTTCGACGTTCATTTCAAATCGTTCACAATTCAACTTTCTCTCTCAATTTCTTGATAACAGAAATAATTCCCGGGCATAATACCCACTAAAAAGCGAAGCTCTGCCTCGTTGTAAGTATCATAACCCCCGGTTACGTATTAGTAACTATGCCCTATTGATCTAGAGCTCCGTAACCCATGTCTATGCTTTGCCCGACTCAGTCGTTGGAGTTCTGTCTCGGGGGGAGGGTATAGTTAATGTAAATTGGGTTATAGTACTAACACATGTGCATTGTTTAATTAAATAGATTATAACCAGGAAGTCACAAGGAAATATCTAAAATAGCAATGTGAGTTATCCCTCTTTTTGTGAGTAATTCCTCTTTTTGTAAACTGTTTTTACAAAACCTCAAATGTTTTTAATTGTAAATTCACAGTGATTGAGTATTTGTAAATCTATAATTATCGTCGGTATATTGGGGTTTTGTATACATTACTTGTTACTACACTGTGAGTAGTAGCATGACCACAAGTCAGGATTGACAGTACCGTGGGTGGTAATTAAAGTAGATGTAAACAAATGTAATTGCTGGATTGCCCTCAATGCTGTAAAATGATAAAACTTGTTTGATTAAACTGAGATTCACTCACCAGTATTTCCCATTGACAAAATGTTTTAAACGCATTTCAGGTAACAAAATGTGAAAGCCAAATCAAAGCCGGCTGGAGAGCACTAAATGCTTGAAAAAGTGGCATTAAAAGTTACCTAAATAAAGAAGAAATTTTATTGAAATAAATTAGGGTTTATCCCTATAAACATGTTGTAATGGAAACTTGGGTTTTTCCCATGTAGTTATTATTATAAAAATGTGGTGTTTTACTCTGATAAATTATTTCCTAACTACGGTCCTAATGAAATTGCCGATGCCAAATAAATAAACACCGATACCACTGAATGTGCGAGCTCGCGGCCGCCCGCCTCCTAGGGCAGGGGTCAGGGGTTGCGACACCATATTTTTCCAGCACCCCTCTATGTTACCGTTAATCGGAAAGTAGCTCCTTTGGTTGTGAGAGCCATGGCATGCTTTCACCACTTTACACCAAAGATTATGCCTTTCAACCTTATATCTCCACCCTCATTTAACCAAAAGAGCCTCATTGACCTCTTTAAGCCTGTTAATACCCAACCTCCCTTTAGTCTTAGGCTAAGTGACCCCCTCCCAAGCCACCCAGTTCATTTTAGAGATGTTATTTGCCCCCCCCCCCCCCAAGGAATTTTCTCATTTCGGCTTCTAGGGTCTTGATCACCCCATCAGGAGCCTTATATATCGAGAAATAATAAATAGCCAAACTTTCCAAAACCAAGTTGATCAAAGTAAGCCTCCCTCCTATCGACAAAGTTTTAGCTTACCAAATTGACAGCCTTTTGTCAAAGACCTCAATTACAGGAGTGCAGTTGTTAATTCTGTTCATATTAGTTCCCACCGTAATCCTCAAGTAAGTAAGCAGGATAGATTCCGTTTTACACCCAATCATTTTAGCTATATCTGCAACTTCCCCGTTGTCAACCCCCACCCCATATAAAATAGATTTTTGAAGATTAATTTTTCACCTCGGGCAAAGATAAAAAAATTCTTAAGCATCTCGCAACATTTTTTAAATTTTCCTTGTCCCATTTTCCCAACAATAAAGTGTCATCAGCATAAAAAATGTGAGAAATTACCGGGCCATAATTGGGCGTTTGAATACCTTTACAGATTTCTTCGTTCCTAGCTTTGCACAACATGCTAAAAAGGGCTTCCATAACTAGAAGGAAGAAAAACGGGGATAAAGGATATCCCTGTCTAACCCCTTTGGAGCATTTAAATTCATAGGTAGGAGACTCATTCACTAGGACCGAGGACCTAGCCGAGACTAGGATCCCTTCAATCCATTTACACCACAATTTAGGAAAACTCATTTGCCCCCATAATATTAGATAGAGTTAACTGTCATTTTCGTCTTTATGGTTTGTTCACTTTTGCCATTTCAGACCAATTTTCAAAAATGCACAAGTTTTCTCCCTAACATACTAGAAACGTACCACTTCAGTTCAAAAATTAAAACTCAGTTAAGTTAGACAGGTTAAATGAAGGATATTATTGTCAATTCATATATCTTTTATTTTCACCTTATTTTATGAGTTTACAATAATACCCTTCATTTAACCTGTCTGATTTAGCTGGGTTTTAATTTTTGGACTGAAGTGACACGTTTCCAATATGTCAAAGAGGAAACTGGTGCATTTTTAAAAATTGGTCTGAAATGTCAAAAGTGAACAAACCACATGGACGGAAATTACAGTTAACTCTATTACATATTATATTACAGTTTCATAAGTTTATTTAAAAATAAAATTTTCAGGATCATTATCATATATTATACATTTTCAGAAAAAAAAAAAAAAAAAATCTAGTTAGTTGATCTATCAAACAATTATGGTTAGATCCACAAAAGTGTACGATTGATCCATGGTTGAATGTGTATAATGGCGAAGTTTGATCATAAATTCCGGAGGATGAAAAGACAAGGATTTTTAGGCAAAATAATTGACAGGACGGACGTATATAATTTTAAAATTTTCAGATAAAAAAACGGTGCATCGAGCCGCCGCTAGTCGAAGATGCCATTTTTATTAATCATTTGCATCCCTTAAAATACTATTTGGCGTTTGTGTAGCAAAAACAAGATTTGATTGAAAACAGATGCACTCCAATAATTTCTCTTTTTTATGTTTTAGAAATATTTAAATTTAAGAAGGATAAAAAGGTTATACAGAGTCCCGTCTTTTTATCCCTCAAAAGTTTCCAATATATGGGCAAACTTTTAGATTATTATTTTAATATGGGAGTGGTGTGAGGTGTCCCACGTGTGTACGTGTTCCAGTTGCAGGAGACATCTCTAGTTGGCCCCCATTCCCCGCTGCAGAGGACCACCCTTTACTTTTACTTTGACCCCCCCCCCCCCCCCCCCCCCCAAATAAATAAATAAATAAATAAAAATTCGAAAGATAAAAGATGCGGTTGATATAGGTAAAAAAGCAGCTGACAATGTAAATTAAGGAAAGTTTTTTTTTTAGATTTAAATGTCATTTTAGTCTCTGTGTTTTGAATCATTTGCTAGTTTAGTTCAAATGTTTTATTTTTTGTCTGTGAGTTCAAAAAGCTTTCATTGTTGTCATTTTAGTTCAGTGGGTTAACTTCAACCATTTTTTCTATTAACGAAAAGGGTAATTCGGTCATTTTATATGTAATTTTGTTACCTATAAGGGCAATTCGGCCATATAAAATGACCGAATTGCCCTTCTCGTTAACATAAAAAATTGATGAAGTTAACTCAGTGAACTAAAATGGCAATGTTGAAACCTTTTTGGACCCACATGCGAATAATGAAACATTTGTACTAAACAGCTAAAATGGTCCAAACCACAGTGACTAAAATGACATTTAACTCTTTTTTCTAAGTTGATTAGAATTACGCAAAAACCTAGCAATTAATAACTAAACAATACCATCATTTACTAATTACTTCTATATTTTTAGTTATTTTTATATATGTTATTCATATGAGAATGTAGTTAATGGTGTGATTCGATAGAAGTACGCTTTAGGAGCTTGTCATACCATGTGGTTGTTTGATTGCCTCGTATGTTTAAGAAGTAAATGTGAAGTATATGAGATTTTTAGAAAGGGGTAATGTTGGAATGATGTGGGGTTAGCTAAGTATGGGTTATGGTGTTAGTTGTAGAATTATGAAAATGCTAGTATGGAAGGAATAGATTATGTACGTGTGTGTGTGTGTGTGCATATAACTAGGTTTATATGGTTGTATGTGTCTTACAACATGAGTATGAAATGTGTACGGTGTCATTTGTATAGCCCACTATAATGATACAGATGTATGAGTATAAGTTGAAAGTTCATATGAATAACATTTTTTAAGAAAAAATTCATTCGAAACGCCCCCGAAATAGGCCCAAACCGGCTACAAGGACACCACTATACAAACTTAAATTTACACCAGTCACTCTATGAGACGGACTTAAACTTAGACCTATGATAAAACCTAAAGAAACTCAAACTCTTGATCTCGTCCATAACTATCTCCACCTTAACCTCTTTGTTTTCAAATCTTTTCCCGTTCCTAGCTTTCCACATACACCAAACTGCAACCATGATAATGCCCTGCAACGCCTTTTTAGCAATCTCATCTAGCCCACTCAAGTCATGAGCTTGCAATGTATCTTTCATAGAAAACGCAAAGATGCTTGGGACGCCACACCACCTACTGATCCTTTGCCAAATAATGCTTGAAATGACGCACGCCGTAAACATATATTTGGCAGTTTCATCAACAAATCGCAGAAGACACACCTGTTTTCCCCGACCCACACATTCCTCCTACTTAAAGCCACCGCCATCGGAATATGCTCCATTTCAGCCCTCCACATCAATATATTACACTTTTTTCGGATCCCATTTACACCATTTAAAGACGAAAAGACGACTCGTATCGATCCCCCTTAACTGTAACGTTTAAGCGACTTAACCGTAACTTTCCCTTCTTTGTTACCCAACCAAACCCAACTATCTACTCCCCCCGACAAACTGATCGAAATCAAAAGATTTTCCAGCCTACTCCACTCCAGCCAGCTTCTCTACGGATGAAAGACTATGTTTCCAGCGCCAAGACCAATTATGCCCTCCCTCCCCTATCTCCTAGCACTCCTTTATCACCTTTTTTTCTCTAACTCCAACACAAAAAGAGCTGGACAAACCTCCATCAACAGTTCATCACAAAGCCAAGGTTCGATCCAAAAACGGATCTCCTTCCCGTTACGCACCATACATTTTATCAAGTTATTCACCGACCCACCCACCACCTTCATCTTAGACAATAACCTCGCAATGTTAAGCCACACCCCCGTCAACTGTTTGTTATGAGGAATCAAGTCCCAACCCCTATTTTTAATGTGGAACGCATCGATGATACTTCGTCATAATCTATCCTTTTCCATCCTATACCTCCACTTAGGCCTGTAAGCGAACCGAAAGTTCATGAACTGTTCGTGAACTTGTTCAACGGAAAGTTCGTTTATGTTCGTTTATTTTATAAATGAATGAACACGAATAAAAAATTGTGTTCGTTTAATTAAATGAACGAACATGAACACACCTTGTGTTTGTTCATTTATGTTTGTGAATGTTCGTTTCTGTACATTTGTTTATGTTCATTTAAATTTAAGTAAATACATAAAATGTTTATTTTTATATAAATATTTGGCTTTCTAACTACTTATATAAATATAATTAATCAGTAATTAAGTTTTCTAGTAATAAAAATGAAATTTTAAAATTTTTCTTAGATTGTAACTGATCACTTACTTAATATTTATATAAAAAAATATTAAATTTAGTATCTATGAACCCAAATTTAGATGTGTTTTTGGATGAACTATACTATATTAGACTTGTTTGTTTGTGTTCACTAATGTTAAATTGTGTTTGTTTATATTTGTTCAATTACGTTCGTATGTGTTCATTTATGTTTGTTCAATCATGTTAATTTATGTTTGTTTATGTTTATTCAAATATATTTAGTTAATTTTTTTTGTTTATGTTCGTTTGTGTCCGTTTATGTTCATGAACTGTTCGTTTAGGTTTTAAATGAACGAACATAAACAAACACGAGCATGCACGTTTTATTAATGAACGAACATGAACAAAAAAATATGTTCGATTATATGTTCGAGTTCGTTTTCGTGTTCGGTTAAATTTAAATGAACGAACACGAACATGTCTATGTTCGTGTTCGTTCGGTTCATTTACAGGCCTACATCCACTCCCATTTTCCTAACAAAGCCTCATGAACATTTTTTAAATTAGGTAAATCCAGGCCCCCGATCCACTTCGGAGTAGCCACTCTCTCCCACGTGACCCAATTCATTTTCTTCACATTAGATGTTCTGCCCCACAGAAACCGTTTAATTATGGATTCTAAATATTTTGTAACTTTGCACGGCACTTTGTACAAAGAAAAAAAGTAATTTGGAAGACTCTCCATAACCGAGTTAATAAGCATCACCCGACCTCCGATCAACAAAAACTTCGCCTTCCAAACCGAGAGGCGAGAAGTGAACATATCAAAAATCGCCCCTCAATATTTATCTTTATTCATGTTGGTGCCCACTATCAAGCCCAAATACGAGAATGAGAAAGTACCAGCTTTACATCCCAACCATGAGGCCCTTCTACAAACCTCACTTGTATCCACTATGACCCCAAAGAGGCTCAATTTATTGATATTGATTTTAAGCCCATAACATCCATAAAACACTCTTAACGATCTGGACACATTAATCATGTTTTTATTCGTCTACTCCCCATTGATTAATACATCGTCAGCATACAAAAGATGCAACACCAACGGGTCATTGTGTCGGAGCCTTAAACCCATCGAAAAACCCCAACCTACTCGCCTTCTCCAACATACACGATAGGCCTTCCATAATTGTAAGAAACATAAAGGGTAACAACGGTTCTCCCTGTCGAATACCTTTCGAACACTAGAGATCAAAAGTCGGCGCCCCATTTACAAAAATAGACGATCTTACCGGAGACAAAACCTCCAAAGATCCAATTACACCAGCGCTGCGTGAACCCCATATGCTCTAACATATTAATCAAAAAATTCCAGTTTACGTTGTCGTACGCCTTCTCAAAATCAATCTTCATAAACATAGTCGCTCCCTTTTCTTCTTAGCCCACGAAAGAATCTCATTAACTGTAAGTGGGCCGTCTAAATAGACTTCTCCGACAAAAACGATGATTGGGAGTCTAAATAATCATTCCTATCACCATTTTTCATACAGTTCGCCAAGACTTTTGATTTTGCTTTACTGGTAACACCAATCAGTTTAATCAGTCTATAATCCTCCAACTCTATTAGATCTTTTGATTTAGGAATCAAAGAGATAAAGGATGAGTTACACCTGCGGTTGATCCTTCATGTGTCAAAAAATTGCCCAAAAATATCTACAAAATCCTGCTGAAAAATATCCCAAAAGCGCTTGACGAACCTGAAGTTAAAACCATCGGGCCCAGTGGCCCGATTGTCTTCGGACTAAAAAATGGCACCTTTAATCTCTTTGAGTGAAAAAACTCATGTGATCATGCTTGTATTAGCCTCTGAAATACTCTTAATGTTCTCGCATTCGAGGTATGGCATTTCACTGTCTTCTTCTTTAAACCGACCTCTGAAGAAGGATAGCGTGGCTTTCTTAACTAAGCTGGGCTGTGAAACCCATCGTCCATTTATACTAAGCCCAGGTATCGAATTTTTAATTTTTTTCTTTTGTTGATGAAGCCATGGAAAAAACAAAGTTATCGTCTCCAACCATCGCCCATTTACTTCTAGACCTTTGATGAATGTCTTTCAGCTTGTAGATTATCAATTTCTAGATTTTTCTATTTTACATTCTGTCGCAACCCCCGATTCCTGATCCCCGGGAACGGGCGGACGCGATCATAGAGTTTCGGTGGTATCAGGGTTATTTAATCTTGCAGCGGAATTTACATCAGGACCGTAGTTAGGAAATGTTTATCAGAGTAAAACCACCTCATTTAATATTAATAATCACATGGGTAAAACCCAAGTTTCTTATTACAATACATTTATAGGGACACACCCTATTTTATTGAATTTAAAACATCGTTTATTTGGTAACTTGTATAGCCACATTTTTCCCAAGCCTTCAGTGCTCTCCAGCTGGCTTTTTTTTTACTAATTGGCTTTCACATTGGGTTACCTGAAACATGTTTTAAAAATATTTGTCAGCAGAAAATACTGGTGAGTGAATCCCAGTTTAATCAAATTTAAAGTCACAGTGAACAGTATTGAGAGCGATCACATTGTTTATGTCTACACAATTACTCCATTTGGTACTATCAATCCTGACTTGTGGGTCATATTACCAATTGGCTAACTCATTGTCCAATGGTAACGTATTGTCATCCCGACTTACTACTCGCAAGTAGTACAAATTTTGTATACAAAACCCCAACATACCGGCAGTAATTGAAGAACTACAAAGACTCAATCACTGCTAAATTTCATAGTAAAATATTTAAGGTTTGGTAAAACATTACCAAAAACATTAACAAAAAGAGGATAAACTCACATTGCTATCTTAGACTTCTCGTAAGGGTTTCCTGGATATAATCTATAATTTATACAAATGTACATTGGTTAGTATCATAACCCTTTAAAATTATTAATGATACCCTCCCCGAGACGGCATTCCAACAACTACGTCGGGCAGAACCACGACAGTTGTTACGGAACCCTAAATCAATCGGGTAGCGTAACTATTATGAAACTGGGGTTATAATACTTACAACGGAGCAGGACCTCGCTAATTAGGGGTATAATACCCGAGTATTATAACACTACTACAGAATTTAGATTGAGAATTGAGATTGTGAGCGACGGAAAACGAAGTCTGATGGCCTTCTTATATAGTCGTGTAATCTGGTCCTCACGCGGCCCGCGTAAGGTAAGGCTAAGCCTTACGCGGCCCGCGTCAATACGCGGTCAACATATAGCTTAGCTGGGTCAGCTACGACACTCGCCACGATGTCGACACGTGTCGGCATCTGTGTATCCGCGTTTTATGAGTCCGCGCGGCCAGCGTAAGCTTGAGGTGAGGTCCTACGCGGCCCGCCTCAACTTACATTTTTAGATTTTTTTAATTTATTTTATAAACTATAACATATTTTGGGCTCGATTTTCACATACGGGGTGTATTATAAGACATATTAGAATATTTTAAGATATAATAGGGTGTCGGAATTATTATAATGGTGTTGGTTTTACCGAGGGTTGTTACACATTCCGCCCTAGTCCACTCTTCTTCTTCTGAAAACTCCTTATCTTCCATCACCTCATCAAGAATCTCAAGCTCGTGCCTCACATTGCCCTATATCTCCCTTCTTTCTTATCAAGTCCTCCTTCCATTGTTTTAAACGATTTTAAACAATATGATTTCTCCATAAGCCTAACATCAGGAGGACCTTTGAAGGAAAAACCATCATTCATCTTTAGAATAACATGAGTGAAATCCTCCCTTTCCATCCAGAAGTTAAAACACCTAAATGGTTCCGCCCCAAAATAATTGGGGTTCGAGCACAACACCAAAGGACTGTGATCTAAGAGATATCTTGGAAGAGCCCTCAAAGTAGCATCCGACCACTTATCTAAAAAACCTTCACAAACGAGGATACGATAAGTTTTACTGAATTTATTTCCGTTATCCGATGCAAAAGTAAACTTCCTCCCTTTCATGCTATATTCATAAAGACTAGCATTATAAATGAAAGATATTCTCCGTCTCGAACCTACTGGGATCCCACACCATCAACAAACCCCTATATCTGCCCGCCACCTCCACGAACTCGAAACCAAAATTATTGTTACCCCAAAACCTCACCACCTCAACCTCTAAAACGTCGGAATATCTTGTCTCCTGAAAACATAATACTGAGATCCCATGAATTGCTATCATAGCCTAATCCAGACCTCTTAAGCTTCCACCCCCATGCTACGAATGCTTACAGACATGTAATTCATCCTTTAACCTGTTAAATGCCTTCATCCCGAAGAGAGTTTTGAACCAATTTTTCATAACCCCTCAATGTATGAATAACATGGTTAGACATTTTGAGACAAATGTGAGACTAGAGATATCATGCGATATGTGTTAGACCAATTATGTGTTATGTATGATGATGGATAGGATTTCGTAAATGTTGAGCAATGTGATAATTAATTCATGTCTTATGCATATTAGTGATTGACTAATAAAAGTCAATGTAACTAAGAGTTGCAAATGAATGTGATATGTGTTAGACCAATTATGTGTTATGTATGATGATGGATAGGATTTTCGTGAATGTTGAGCAATGTGATAATCAATTCATATCTTATGCATATTAATGATTGATTAATAAAAGTCAATGTAACAAAGAGTTGCAAATGAATGTGACATGAATAAACATGCATACTAACCATGATATGAACATGATGACATGAAAGGATAGGAACCACAATAACATGGACTCAAGCATGGAAGGCTAACGGGTCAAGAGCGGGCAAGGAAGCAAGCACAAACACGGACGCTCAAGGTAAGTGATTTCCGACGTAATTCTAATCATGTAAGGTAGTTTTGAATGTAAGAAGATGGGGAATCATGAAAGGATGGTAAAATATGGTAAGACCAAGGTATGTGAGGTTGTATTGAACCATATGTAGCTTAGTCTTAGTTGAAGGCGCTTGGTAGAATCAAACGGGTCAAAAGTTTAAAAGATTTGTGTTGGGGTGTTAATTTGGATGTCGGGGTATAGGAGTAAGTGTTAGGATGACTTGGGGATTGGAATAAAATTATTTTATGATTTGGGGCTATCGGGACTCGCGAACGAGTGTCAAAATGCGTAAAATAACGAAAATAGGGCGTCAGTACTGAAAGCGAAGTCGTCGACGCCGTTGGGATGGCCGACGCCTTACTGTCTACGAACCTCAATCGACGCTGGTAAGGATGGTGTATGTGATGTGCTTCTAGTAGTTTAACTAATATGTAACACCTCGTAAAAACATGTCCAATTATGTGCAGACACGTGTCCTAATCCCTAAACATGCAAAAGTTTGGATTAGAAGGACTAAAGTTGTCAAATAGTAAAAAGATGTATGCAAAGGGACTAAAAGTGTCAACATGGTAAACTTATGCCTCTGAATGACCTTACACAATGTTTGTATTCTTTAATGAGTAAATTATCAAACGTAAGAAGGCGTTTATGAAAGAAATCGAAAGATTATGAAACATAGGGGTTAAACGTGTCAACATGTTAATTCTTACCTCTGAGTGACCTTTTAACGAGCCCGAGGCTTTGTAATGTTTGATTATACTCTCAAGAATACCTAATGATGAATTCACGAGGTTTTATAATGCTATTTCGTGCTCTCGGGAATGATTAAAAATGAATATAATAGTTGAAGGACTAAAGGTGTAAAATTTTCAAGATCCTATTTTTCCTGGTCAAAGCTTACGGACCGTAAAGATTCAAGCTTATGGTTCATAAGGACTGTATCTGGGCGAAAAATTCAAAAGCGGTTACGGACCGTAAAGACTCGGTCTTACGGTTCGTAAAGCCTGCATCTGGGCAGTAATTTTGGACAGCTGCAAGTTTCTGCCATACACCGACTTATTTGCTTAGAACTCGATACCAGGAGCTTGTTGATGGTTTCTAAAACCACCAAGGACACCTGTGATGATCTTGGACACTCCCTAACACCTGGCTTGATCCTTGATCATCACCTTCAACTATAAATAGGACCTCATTGTTGCCATTTTCTTTGCTCATCTCAAAAATCATTCTTCTCACTCTTGCTTGGAGATTCCTGATAAAGGAGACTCCTTCTAGTCTTAAAGATTCAAGCTATGACCCTTTGTAAGTGTCCCTAGCCACTTTAGTTCAGTTTTAGAGGTTTTATGGCCCAAAGTCAAAGTTATTGTAAAATGGCTTTGACCTTCGGTTAAAATCCAAATGGTCCAGCCATTGTTCGAGGTGAATGTGGCTATTTGACCATAATTAGGTAGGTGTTAATCCCTCAAAAGGGCACCTCCTAATTTTCTCGTTTGCTTAGTTAATTGTCGAGACAAACTAATTAATTAAAAAGTCAAACGGGTCAAATTTGTAAATAATAATCAAAACTGATAATGTAGGTATTATGAATCATATTTTGTCACTAAAATAACTTGGTAAATATTATTAGAACATGTTTAAGCATGTTCAACCCGACAATTCTGAGTTTAAGCCCGGTTCGTAACCGAAAGTCGCAAAAGCTTGACTTTTGCTTTGACTTTCAGTTCTGACCCGATTAAGCTTAGTTCCTTTGTGTTTTAAGCTTTCATTGTGACCATTTAATATTGTAGTATAATCCTCTGAGGTTATATTACCTGGTCACTAATTACTTTGAATCATATGCATGTTTATGTTATTATGCTCATAGTTGACAATTATGCCCTTATGATCAAAAAATAAAATTTTTGAGTAAATGGTCATGAAAATAACTTAAGTACTGATATATGAACATGTCTAAATTATTTTGACATTATATTTTGCTCTCAAATTGATGTTATGCATAATATCGTAAAATTTAGCTTTTATAAAGTCTAAACTACCCTTTTATGCATAAATCATGTTTAAACATAAATTTTGACACAAAACTCTTAGTCTACTGTTATGATATCATTTTTAGGAATTTTTGGAATGATGGGTCAGGTTAGATACTGACCTTAACATTGAGTTCTCGTATAAATTCTATAATTGACGATAATACCCTTTTTGCAAATAAAATGTGTTTTATATATGATTATCATGCAACACCTTTTTCTACTGATCTAATACGATAAATAAAATATTTTGACCATCCAAGGCTGGTCAAAATCTCATATTTACATAAACATTTCAAATATCGTCAATTACCGATTTTTACGCTTATTAAGTGCATAATATGGTTTAAAACCATAATTAGCACCCAAAGACTTGTTACCTACTGAATTTATAAATAATTTTTAGTATTTTTACAGTAGGTAAAAGTTATGAACTCAGACTTCCAATTATGTCCTTAAAAGAATATGTGAAATGACCAAAATACCCTTTCGGGGCATAGTTTGGCCATAAATGGTATACCACACATATGTATGATATCCTACTGTTGTAACACCATAAAATAAATATTTTTACAGAATGTTTTTGACCAGAACCTCAGTTTATCTTTAAACCTCTTTTATAAATCTTAAAATGACCAAAATGCCCTTACGGGACTTAATTCGGTTTTAAATACTTTTTGGGCATATAAGTTGACATCCTACTGATGTCTTAACATATTTTAAGCATAATAATATTTGGAACATGTATATGACTCATTAGGCTACTCGTTATGCATTTATGCGTTCGGTTCGGTTTTTGTAACTAGTTTACATAAATTAGCCGAAACGGGTCAAACCTTATCATTTAAACTTCAAATTCCAGAATGTGTTTAGTTTACCCATATTATACAAGTATTCAAACTTGTCGGGTCTAAATCACATTTAATTCCGGTTTCCGCTTAATCTAGCATTTCGAACCGTAAAACATCTTTGTAACTAACCGGTCTAAGTCTTTGACTTAAATAAGACCCGTTAGTATCCTAATAGGTTAATAAACCTTCCATACAGATTAAGTAGCTTCGGTAGAAGATATTTGCATAAGGTCTTAGGAAATATATGGTTGAGTAGCATCTTTGCACAACTAGCTCAGGTAAATACTTTTAACTTATTTTCCATATACAGGCTTGGGATACGGTATAATAATACCGCTTGGTCGAGTATGGAATCATTTAATCAGATTGTGATTAATAAATTACATAACCCGTTTTAATCTATTTTGTTTGATAACATAAACATTGGGGATTAATACGACCGTGTCCTGGATATCCTCGGCTCATTTCATTTGAAAATGGCCACGACCTATGCACGGGGTGTAGGCATACACCTGACAGATGCAAATGCTAAATAACCCACATGTTGGGGATAATTCCTTTGTGGGTTTTATAGTGGTGAGTCGGTTAATCATGACCGGCTTCCAAACCGACCCCATATGTATGACAAACATGTAAATCTGTATACAAGATTTTAATAAAAATTGTCCCAAGTTATAAATGGTTTTGTGCCTTGTGCGCCTAAATTAATTTTCATAAACTCTTTTCAAATGATTCGGTTAATTGTATTTACCAGTGAAAACTGACGTATTTTCCCAAAACTAAGTGACGGGTACCTCTCGAAATTAGGCTGGAGCTACTTGGTGTCAAATAAGAGGATCTTGCAAATCCTTAGATGCCTGAAGTCTGTTATTTCAGTTTCTTGTATTTGGTTTTATGATCCGCCTGTGGATCTCTATTACAACCAGTCTGTATATTCTTTTATTTCGAACACTCGGACATTATTGTTTGTAATAGTAATTATCTATCAAGCCTTCCGCTGTGCTATAATATTGTGTTAATTGTCAATGATGATATCAACTACGTCATGATCCTCCCCACCGGGCCCACCGGTAATATGTAGAAATATCGGGGTGTGACATAATATTAACTAAATTACCCCTAAACTAGACACTAAATAATACTCTAGACTCTCAAAAAAACTAAACTATTGACCGGCAAGTGAACTGATCGAAACTAGGATAGCTAAAGTAAGGTCGGATATCGACCCACGAGACTCTATTAAAAAACGTATACAAGACTCGATTACTTATCTAAACTGACTCGATTTAATTGCTTTTATATTGGGGGGGGGGGTCTAACAATCTAAATGCAGTTAATTAAAATATTAACTAAAGTTGACTAGACATGAACTATACTGAAGACAAGATCAGATGATAGTAAAAGCACTACCTAGGTTTGGAATCATATTCGTTAATCATGGTTTTCTAGCGGTAACAGTAATTAAGATGGAACCAGGATCAATGATACTAAACTAATAGGAAATCCTAGAGTATCTTCGACCCTTCTCAAGGATGTTAACTAAGAGAACCCTAAAAGTTGTTAAACTCATCGATTAGCCGAATAGCCTCACAGCGACTCCAACAATACTAAAGAACCCGAAAGACAGTCTACCTCACAGCGCGACGATCTGAATGCACTCCAAAGTGTAAATGGGGTAATCTACGAAGAATTAATCGCATTTAAGTAAGCAGCTGTCATAAGACAATTAAGGGGGACCCGCTCACACACAATCAATACCTAACCGTCTAATGACGAAGACCAACCTAACTAATCCTCACCCCACAGCTATTGAACTAGGCAGAACACTTTAAACCTCAATCATAGTTCCTACAAAAAAACGTATACAATTAACCGTAAACCAATCGCAAACACACAGTAGGCGACCTAACTAGCATTCATACAAGACAGACTATCACAAAAAACGCAAGTGGAACTTATGAAAGACTTTAAATCAGTAATAAGCATGCATAACATCTAAATTCATGATTGAATCAAAAGAAATGAAGAAACAAAGAAACTGATTGATGAAACCCAATAATTTTTTATCCCAATGCTTTGAATCTTCAATCCGATGCTTCTTGGTCCTTGAAATCGCCCTCGGTATGCCCTAGTTCGTCTGTGATCAATTATATACATATTAGGGTTAATTGGGAGCTTAAATAGGGTTAAAAATCAAGTTTTTCGGGCAGATTTGGCACTCTCTCGCGTCGGGCGACATGTATTAGAGTTTTCCGTCACGCGACGCGTTGCGTATCAGTTTCTAGAAAACTGTTTTCTTCATAACTTCTCCGTTTCAAATCCGTTTTCACCTACGTCTTCGTAATTCAATTCTCTATCATCTCATATTCTTAAATATTCATTTCCATTCCTAGATAACCCTTCATTAAGCCCAAACGTTCTCTGTGTGCTCGTTTCTTTAACGTTTTAGCTCGTTTTTGTTTTATCTACACACGAACACCTATAAAATCATATACACCTAAGTACAAGCCAAAAAACATACAAAAACGAATGCAAATTAACTAAAATAATTTACAAAATACAAGGGAAAAGTTGCGTGTTTCACAGCACATCAGTATGTTTATAGGTGTAGGAACAAATTAATTATGTAAGCATGTACTTATGGCTTTAATGGTATGATAGTAGATGAAACTATGTATGAGTATGGGTAGAAACGAGTACTTGTATAGGTTTGTATGGGTGGATGTTTTGTGGCTACGTTTGTAGGTGCATTAGGATGTAAGAGGTATGTAAAAATTTGGGTTAGATAATATGTATGTATGTTTGGAATTATATGTATACAAATGAGTGAGACTTGTATGTGTGGTTTAAATGATATAAGATAATGTAAGATTAAATAAAATTATAGTTTTGTATTTAATTATGTAGCCATTATAATCATTTATATTATATAGATCAAAATATATTATACCTATTATATAATTAGTTGTCTAGTTGATAATTGTTGATGAACCATATTACCCTTATTAACTAATTAGGTTTTCTCTTAGGTGTATATATAATGAGATAACTAAAGAGGTTAAAGGTAAGACACTGATAATAACATCACTAAATCGCCCCCCTCCTCCTTTCTCTCCATCTGAATTCCTTCTTTAGAATTCGGTTTTCACCATCATTAACTTGCACCATAAGGAGGAACCAGATCAAGCTGACAACTATGTCAAACTCAATGGCTGCGTCTGTGACTGAATTCTCGGTTGGCCTGTCTGCGGTTACAGATATTTCTACATGTTTTTCATTATTTTTATACAGAACTGATCAACAGATAAAAAATTTGTTAATGTGGTGCTAACTAACCTTGCTTCTTAGTATGAGGTCTTAGGTTTAATTCTAAGCAATGTAAATTAGAAATAATTTAGTGTAATTTAGGATTGAGTAACCCTTACCATTAAAACATAAGCAAAGTGTAAATTAGATTTAGTGTAATTTAAAAGTGAGTAACCTTTACCATTAAAACATAATGTAAAGGTAAAGTCAAATTATTAACGGCGCCGTTAAAAGAAGGTTGTGTGCCCACCCCATCAGCAAGACCAGTAAACGCAGCATCTAAGACTAGAAGGAGTGGGGGCCGGCTGAGGCCCGGCTAGGACCGGCGCCGGTCCCCCACACCGCCCCCCTCCATCCCACCCGTCCTCACCAGCAGCCCCAAGCCGGTCTCGCCGTGCCACCTTTGAACCTATATAGCTGTTACTAACGGCTAGATTAATAAAAAAAAAAAAAAAACCTTTTTCAATTTAAATATATACCCATTCTTTATACCATTTCTTCAATATTTCACTCATTCTTCTCCCATTCTCATCCATTTTTATAAAAAAACACTCCCATTTTTATACCAATCTTTTATAAAAAAAATATCTCTTCATCCACAATGGCATCTAATCCTTGGTGGTCCGGCTCTTCTTCGGATGAAGAGGAGATGTTTTTCGCAAACGTTGTGGTAAAGGCGGTGCAGATTCTTTTGGAAGAGGAAGAGGAAGAGGACTGAAAACGTTATTACCAGACGAATACAGGTTAACAGAGACCGCGAAGGAGCGCACGAGAAATTGGTTAACGATTATTTTTCGGATGCACCCCTTTACAACGCCGACACTTTCAAACGAAGGTTCCGAATGAGTCGCCGTTTATTCACACGGATTGCTGATGATTTGGCGGGGCTAGACCCGTTTTTCACTCAACGACCCGATGCTCGGAATTATGAAGGGTTCACCACGTTACAAAAGTTTACTGCGGCCATTCGCCAACTGGCGTACGGGACAGTGGCCGACGCGTTGGACGAGTACTTACAGATGTCGGCAAGAACCGCGCGGGAATGTTTGTATCGGTTTTGCCATAATGTGGTGAAACTGTGTAGCAAAAAATATTTGCGGAAACCAAACGCGTATGATGTTCAACAGTTGTACCAAGCTCATGAAGCAAGGCACGGGTTTCCGGGAATGCTTGGTAGCATTGATTGTATGCATTGGGCGTGGCATAACTGCCCGACTGGGTGGCGAGGCCAATACACGCGAGGTGATCACGGCTATCCAACCTTAATACTTGAGGCCGTGGCGTCACAAGATTTGTGGATCTGGCATTCTTTCTTTGGGCTCCCTGGTTCACTCAACGACCTCAACGTGCTGTACCAATCGACGATCTTTAGCGATGTCGTTAATGGAATCGGTCCGGACACCCGTTTTACAGTTTCAGGGGTTGAGTATAGACGCGGGTATTATCTTGCTGACGGAATATATCCGTCTTGGTCTACAATTGTCAAGACTATTTCATATCCTGATGACGATAAAAGGAAAAAATTCGCCAAGCGTCAAGAAGGTGCAAGAAAAGACATCGAACGTTGTTTTGGTGTTTTAAAAAAAAATGGGCCGTCCTTGAACAACCGGCACGTGCGTTCACACCGAAGCGGTTGCGCCTGATTATGTACGCTTGCATTTTGCTCCATAACATGATTATTGAAGACGAAGGTCGGGCGATTTGTGAGTATGATGAGAATGCATCTTACGGGAATACTGTCCTGGTAGATCCGACGCAACAGGATTTAAACTCGTTCGCGCTAACCAACGACTTCACGCATATAAACCTTCAACAGGATTTGGTAGAACATATTTGGAACAACGTTAACGTAGCGGACGGTGACGAAGACGAAGACGAGTAGTTTAGTTTTTTTTTAGGAAATGTAATATTTTTTTTATTTTTCGGAAATGTATTTTTTTTTTTAAGAAGTGTAATTTTTTTTTATGTTATGAAATGAATTTATTTATGTTGTTTTATGTTGTATTTGTTAATTTTTATAAAGTTTTTATTAAGTTAATAAAGTAAAACTTAGAAAATTATAAAATAATGAGGTGGGTAGCCCCATCCTCCATCCCACTCAATTATCATGGAGGCCCATCCCCCACGAGCCGCATACGTGGCGTCTACGTGGAGGCTCATCCCCGTGGGGATGGGCCAAACGATACCCTTTAGTCTAAAAAAACCGTGGCCGATAAGACCAAACAAATTAAATGATGGCGTACAGTAAACGTAAGACCGCCGTGACGACAACATAATCCACGTGAATGAGCTGGGCCCCTCTTTACGTGTCACCTTGTCACCTACGAAATATGCGCCCCCCTAGACTATCTAATGTCAGCCACTCCATTTTATTATTATTAAATTTTATTATTATATTTGAACATAATTCCTAGTGAGGACAAATTTTTTTTGAAAGGTGAACTTCTCAACAGACGGATGATTCACGTCAGATGACTTGGCCCCGCCTCATTCTGTCTCGAGGACTATGTTGTCTTAACAGGGCCCCCGCCTCGGTAGAATGGGACATTTGGCTTTCCCCGAGAAAATTTCAGGCCCCCTGCCACTTGACAGAAGTTGCACCCTCCACACGAGCCGCCGCCTGACAAGACTGACCGACTTGCTGGAGTAAATACACCCTAATAGAAAACTCGGGTTCCCTCAGGCTCGTACCGGAGTCCAAACCATCATTGAGTTGGGAATAACCACAATGCCTCACCTTTGATGGAGGTGGGGATCGAACCGGCGCCACTCACATGGCATAAAGTTCTTTCCACCACTCCACCAAAAGGTCATTGACCTAGCAAAAGGTCATTGACCTAGTAAGGGTGTAGGGAGTGGTTAGACACTTGAGAGTGGCAAACTAAAAAATCAACCAATGAGAGTGTGCCATGTCAAAGTGGTAAACTATGCTCAAAATGTTGGCAATAGTTAGACACTTGGTAAAGTGGTAAACTATTTTTTTTTTTTTATAAAAGGAACAATGTGTGATTGGTTGAGATGACATGGACCCCACCACTCTCTCCCCTCTCCTCCCTCTTCCCGAATCGGTGTTCCCTCACCGATTTTCTACACCTTTTCGGCAAACTATTTTCGGCAACATGTTGGCGGTGGGATGGTAAGCGGTGCCGGGTGGGTTTACCGCCCCCACTCCGGACACCCTGAGGACAAATCTATCAAGTAATTACTCAAAGCCCTCCAACTATATTACATTTGCCGTACCTTCAAAAAAAATATTTAATAAATCAAGTGCACACGAGTAATTGTGTTACTTTCGTATGATGAAGATTTTATTGTACACTGTTTAATTTATAAGTTTTATAGATTTATCGTAAATAAAAATCAGTAAAAATTGTTTAAATACGTGTGTAACTATGGGCAGACCCAATAACAATCCTAACGGTCAACTGCATCTCTTAAAAATAGTTGGTGACATTTTTATATAAAAATCTCGATCATTTCATTTATCAATCATGAAAAGAAGTTATGGGTCCACCAGTAGCGTCTCTGAGAATTCACGTACCATGTTCAAGCTTGAAAAATGTGCCCATATCCTTTAACGATAAACAATATAATTACAAAAATAACAAAAATTGTAGTATTTGATAAACAATGCAATTATGAAAATGACAAAATCATAATATTCTAATGAGTTACATAGCTAACCAATGATTCGTGCAACACTCCTTGCATTCTTCATAGCAAATTGCTGGATCAACTCTTCACAATTTATATTATCTAAGACTTTGTTCTCGATAGCTATCATTGTCAACCCACTAAGTCTATTTTAAGACATTGTAGATCGTATGTAAGATTTTAACAACTTCAACTTTAAAAAACTTCTTTCTACAGATGGCACACTGGCACAGTAACTATAATAGTTAACAATATTCTATATGCAATGCATGCTTCTAGGAAATAATCATTTTCTATCATATGCTCCAAAACATCTATAGGGTTGCTATTGGTTATTGATGCACGAAATAACTTAAGCTCCATATATAGTGCCTCGGCATCAATATCTGAGCTCCCTTCAAACTTGAGCGCATGAAATTGCCGTCGTGTGTTATAAATTTTATTAAAATCATATTAGTGTTGGGCCAATAAACCTAATGTATAGTCGGCTAAACTATAAACCATTAAAAAATATTTGATAATTGGTCTATAATGGAATTGGTATGTTTTTATAATTTTTTTTAGATAACATACATATATCCATTTTTTCTTTAAAATTCCATGTCCCTCGAAATCACGGATCTTGTGTGGAAGTACTCCCCGCACACCATCAGAGCCGGCCCTGGGGTCCCCCAATGTGTGTAACGTCTATTTGACATAACGCGCATTCAGACCGGCTAACAAGATGACATAATGCTTCTTAGGACCACAAATTAACATTTTTCACGACGTGTTTGTTTAACTTAAAGTTTTTTTGTATGATTGACTAGTGACAGTTTGTGTATAATTTAGACTATATTTTTGTCTACCCATTTGTATTTTGTCAGTTTATATGTTAATAGATGATCATGATGTGAATTATAATAAAGCTTATGAAAACAGAAAATCAAATATTATAGGTATGAATGTATGATATACCCGTATAGTTAAGTTAGGAAACAAATTATTGCAATAGTAAGATGCTACATGATTAAACGCTTGCTTAAATTCAAATCTTTCGGGAACCTACTTTCATTTATATTATTTTCATCAGTTAGGGGAGGCGGGGTGGGGATAAAATTCCCCGTTATATTTGTTATTCACGCGTGGAAGTATCCAACAAACCACCGCTACCAACAAAATTAACGAGTGATAAAATGGTTTCCGTGATTTTTTTCACTCGTGATGGAAGGAAGGATGTGAAGGGTGTGAGGGTTTATTGTTGGGTGTTATGAGTGATGGACATTTCCACTAAAAAAGTTGTGGGTGATCAGTGGCGAAGCTTGAATTTGTCGGCCCGGGGGGCGAAAACGTATATCCCCAAAAATTTCTATAGAACCGGGGGGGGGGGGGGGGGGGGCGAAAACGTATATACCCACAAATTTCTATACGAAAACTACATATATAACACTACTGAGCGAAAAATTCGGGGGGGGGCGGGCGCCCCTCCCCGCCCCTCTTATCCTTCGCCCCTGTGGGTGATGGAATAATGGTTAATGACATGGCGAAACTTGATTGGATGTTATGAGTGATGAGTGATCACCACCCCCTCCCCCCTTATCATCAATAAAACACATGCTTTGCTGATGAACTCAAATCATACATGAAAATGCATTGCGTATACCAAGTACTTGTTCTCATTAATTAGAGGGGCTAAGTAGCAAGTTTTATTTATAGAGTCGTGTTTTAGATAAAAATATGAAGTCGTTATTTAATTTCCAATATGACTGGTTTAGGTTTTTTGTTTTCTAAGATATTGGTTTCGTATAAATATATATATATATATATATATATATATATATATATATATATATATATATATATATATATATATAGGGTTGGGCTAGACAAAAAACCCTATCTTTCTTAGAAAACTCTGGAAACTCAAAGCTCCCGACATTTTTTTTTTTTGAAAAAAATAACACATGTAATATACATGTTTTTAAGACTTTTGGGCCAAAAAAATCAAAAAAGCGCCGAGTACTTTTTTTAAAAAAAAAATAAACAAGTTCCAAAAACTTCGTTGACTAACATGTGTTAGACAAAAAATGCTGAAAGTTGCTGAAATTTGTTTTTTTTTTTAAAAAAAACCTTCGGCGCTTTTTTGATTTTTTTGGCCCAAAACTCTTAAAAACATGTATATTACATGTGTTATTTTTTTCAAAAAAAAAAATGTCGGGAGCTTTGAGTTTCCCGGGTTTTCTACCTAAGGAGGGTTTTCTACCTAGCCTTATCCTATATATATATATATAGGGGAAGGTTCATTTGAGAAGAATATTCTTGCAAGAAGAAAACTAAATTAATCTAGGCCCTATATTTTTTTGATCAATGGTTGTGAATCAAGACATTATTGTTGTCCACTTTCAATTAATGTTTTAATTAATAAGGGTAGAATAGACAATTTGATGTATAACACTATTAAATATTATAAAGGGTTACTCCAATCTCATTAATGCCACCATAATTTTCTCCTTCACCATCATTAATGTTTTGGGTCCTACACCAATTTTATAAGGAGTGACTAAATTATTTAAAGTGTTGTGTCCTACACATATAATATTATATGTCGTAAAATTATTTAAAAGTGTTAGGAACCTACACCAAAACATTGTTTTCTTGGTGTAGGAAACGCTGTTAGTATGGTGTAGAAAACATTGAATATGTAGGATCATGTGTATGAATGTTTTTATTGTGTAAGGTGCACAACTATTTTATAAGATAGACTCATTAAATAATTAGGGTTTATTAATTTAAATAGCAAAAATAAAGGGTAGACTAATTAAATGATTGGTTTAAATTACCTTTGTACCCTTTTATTCTTTTTATTCTTAATTTGTGATTCTTCTCATTTGAACTCTCCACTATATATATATATATTTGAAAAGTGATCTTTATAAAAACAGGCCGGCCTGACCAAAAACGCAGAACCGCACCAAAAACCACTACATCATATACAATGGGCAACTACACCAATCTCTCCAAACTAAGTTACAAAACTTGGACCTATTTTTCAACCACAAAAAACCCAAAGATTTAACTTCCCCGAAAATCTCCCCGCTATCGCTTTTACCATTAGAAAAAATCTTCGCGTTCCTATCCTTCCATATACACCAACATGTCACAAACACAATCCCGCGAACAATATCCTTCGATCTTGAGTCCCCGACCACATTTTTGTGAACTCCTAGAAGATCTTTAAACGAGAAAGCAAAAAAATGCGGCATCTTTATCCAATCACATACCCGAATCCAAACCTGATGAGCGATACTACAGGCCGTAAAAAGGTGATCAATAGATTCAACATCATCCCCACAAAGGCCACAAGAATCTGAATCCACCGGGATATTTCTTCTTACCAAAGCTTCCTTCATAGGAATACGATCAAGAGCCGATCTCCATATGAAAATGTTGCACTTTGATGGCAACCATCTGCAACCTTTGACCGAAACAACACCCTCGTGATTCTCATCCCCAATCGCTAAAACTTTCACCGAAGAAATCGAAAACTGACCCGACACTGAGAGAGTCCACCGCCATCTGTCCCTTTCGGAAGATCTTAGAACATCGGACAACTCCGCTGAGCAAGACGCCAACTCAGCGACTTCCTCCACGGACTCCGGAAATCTGATCCAATCCCAAAAAATCGAGCCATTGATTCCGTCTGCCGGGATACGGTCACAAACATAGCAACGTTTATATGGTTAGGGTGATTGTAATGATGTGCTTTCAATTTATTCATAAAAAAAGAGTTTTTCAAAGGTTTTGGTCAAAGCCGAGTAATCTATGTTTCGTTCCTGCGTTTTTAATTTGTTCCAAATTCAAATTCCAATACCTTTAATTGGTAACAAAGAAAGGAAGCGATTTTGAAAGCCATTTTTCAATCAAGGAAAGCAGCCTACTTTTAGTTGTGGGGCTGCAACGACGAGTTAAGAGATTGAATAATATTACCACAACTTCAATTTATGTGATGGGTTGGGTTGTTTTCGATGGGATTTGCAGGTAGGTTGATGCAAGAAGATTCGTGAATGCATGAGTCTTTGAATCTTGTCGTGTCTAGTAAGGGAAGAAGAAAGCGATAGAAGCATCAAGTTTGTTTTTTCTTTGATTGATGGTTAAGATCATGGTTGTTCTTGTGACCCGGGAAGACGGAGATCGATAAGTGGTCAAAGGGAATGAAGTTGTGAAGAAGAGGGGAAGATTTAGCCAAAGCAGTTGACTTTGGATCTAGTCTCGGTTGGCGAGAGAAAGAAAATGACCTTTTTTATGCAAATGAAATGCAATAGATGCTCGAATTCTTTTGGCAAAAAAAAAAAAAACCAATGGGCGTAGCGTGGAAGAAACGTCGCGAGGTATTCATTTAGCGACTCGAAGATAGTGCAACAGGTGGAACTTGTCTTATTGGTGTTTGATACGTAGTGAGTGCATATCAAGAAAGAGTTTGATAGTTTGATGAATTTACGATGAAAGAAGGGTTGGATCGAGACTGTTCGGAAGACATGGAACCAACGTTGTTGTGAAGGATGACATGTCCATGACAATGGGCTAATCTTGTAATTTTTTTAATAGTTAGAGGGACTAACTAGTAAGTTTATTTATGGAGTTGTATTTTAGGTGAAAAAATTGAAGTTGTTATTTGATTTCCTATTTATGTGGTTTTGGTTTCTTGTTTCTAAGATATTGGTTTTGTATAAAAAGATAGTTATGGCTATTGCAATACTTTTATTTCATTTACCAACAATTGTTTATTGCATTTTGCCTTTCTTCTTTCATACTAAGACCATGTTTAGTGGTTTTATCAATAATGCCCCCACATTTGGGCATTTTCTGTCACGTGGCAATCCAGTCGGCAAAGGGGCATCATTGGGCGTTTTTACAAAAGGGGCATAGTGAGATAATGCCCAATAATGCCCCAACCAATTATTACACAATTATTGATTTTTTTAAATTAAAAACTAATAATACTTCATTAAACAAAAAAATTCCAATATTAAAAAAATAAAATAAAAATGGGGTAAAGTTAAAAAAAAATTACTAAAAATAATAAAAAACCGGAAAAAAATAAAATACATTAATTTTCGTCTTCGCTTTCTTCATTCTCGCCAAAGTAATCCGACCAAACCCAAAGGTCCTGTGAGGCAACCGCCTGAAGAATAACAGTAGGTCCCTTTTGGTCACCCCGTGTGTGTTGACCTCGCCATGCGGTCGGGTAGTTATCCCAACGCCAATGCATGCATTCCAAACTCCCGATCATACCCGGCAAACCATGCTCACTAGAATGTACCTCATAAATCTTTTGAAGGTCGTATCATGCGGGCGTTCTTAGATAACGCGCACCATACAAATTTATAATACCTTTAAAAAATGTATATAACCATAAGCTAAAAAAATAAAATTTACTTGTAATGTTTATAGTAAAGTATAGGAATGTACAGCGACAAAAATGCTCCAAGGTTTCTTGCGTTGTTTTCTCGGCAATTTTTAAATACTCGTCGTTGATGTCGGTCGTGTTTCCTTAAGCAAGGACTCGTAGCGCCGACGTACACTTTTGAATACCGGTGAATCCAAGTGTCACTTTCACGGCCGCTTTTTGTTTAAAATAATCAAAGTTGTTTTTAAAGTCCACGACGATGCATAGAAACAAACGCTTATTCATTCGGAAACGACGCCTAAAAACTTCTAGGTTCGGATATGATGGCGCTTCATCGAAATAATCTTTCATCAACCGATCGTTTGCCGCACGTCGGTCTCGTTCAATATAATCTCTTGTTTTAGTTTCACGTTCGGGCCGGCTACAATGCTTCATATATCGCACCGCTGACGGGTGGTCCATAGGACAACCCGTAAGTGTGTTAAAAGACGAATTAATCCCTCATTTAATTATGTAATTGTCTTGAATTAGATGACTACAGTTGCTTATGTTTCAGGTGCATTTGGAGCTTAAAATGAAGAAAAATGTTGTTTTGGATGGAATGGATCGGAGCGGGCCACAAAAGGATTGGAAAGAAGAACAAAAGGGACATTTCAGGGGTCCACCGTAAATTACGGTGCCGTAATTTACGGTAGCCTCTGAAACTCCCAAAATGCCACCGTAAACCAGTAGCATCCTGGCGTAACAAGTTGTAGGCCACCGTAAATTACGGTACCCTCCGTAATTTACGGTCGGCTCTGACGTAGAATGTGTAACTGCCCCTTATTAAACCGTTTTCAAGTGTCTTTTCATGTATCTCATCATTGGGAACGTTTCTCTAGAGTTTTTGGGCGAAAATTAGCTTGTGCAAGTGATTGGGAACATTTCTAAACATTTCGGTTTGTATTTCGATTCGTATGAACTTTGATTTTGTTGGAATGATGATTCACCAAACTATGTTAGGCTAAACTTTCGGTGATCATCTTAGGTGAAGGTTTCTTTATGACTTTTGTGCTTTAAATCTTATTTCTAGAATAATGAACTTGGTTTGTTTGCTATGTTTGTTATGGTGCATGAATGTTTGATTGTAACTTGTTAATTTGTGTTTTGATCCTAGTCTAAATCGTACGTTCTTGGTGTCGTTGACAATCGAGATATCACGGGAAGGGTTAGGGTTGGATATTGATTGATTGATCATCGGGTAACAACCTCGCGTTTATATAATCCGAGTACTTCGTTCCCTTTTATCACAAAAAACATTTATGCATGAGTTATGTCTATGTAGCTCTTTCTAGTTGGATTTAGGCACAATTGTTAATGGAAACCGGAACCTAAGATGGTCATTCTCTCGTAATCTGATTAACAATCCAATTTTGATTTGCAATTAGTTAATAATTTAGTTCTTAAAACCAAACAGTCCAAACTCTTGAATTTTAATTTCTGCAAATTAGTTTAATTGTAGTTAATTCACAAAGCTATTTAATCAACACACTTTCCACAAACTCCCTGTGTTCGATACTCGTTTGCTGCTATCTACTAGTTGTAATTTGGATTAAATTTGCGTGTGACTACGACAACACGTCAACCGCTAGTTGACATGCACTACCGAGGGTCTAAACACTACCTAAAAAGCAAGTTTAATGACGTGTGAGTTGACAATTAAAATAAATTGAAATAAATATGAACCTCTACACTAAAATTCAATATGTTGAGTTGTTGAAGCGTCTATGTTTTTTTGTTATATAAAATCTTTACAATATAATCGGCTTGTGTGAGGTTCATTGGGGAACACTAAAAAAGTGGGGAACAGTGGGGAACCGACTCAAACGAACTCCGATTGGACTCATTCCAGCGGCGTTGGTGATACACCCTAAAACGTATTAGACAAAAGTCGCAACGGGAAAACGTAACATAAAATTTCTTTCGTTATAACACCTCTTGACGTACTTAAATTCATTTTCATCGTTAATTCTTTCACAATAAATATATTTATGATACTCATTTTCAATAAGAAACCATAACCTAACTTCACTCAATTACATACTCAACACTCCCGTACAATCTATCTTGTGACTCGATCCTCGATCTCTAATCCTTGGATATCCTCATGACTGGTACTACCTGCGCTCACCACATAGAATTCACAACATTAGTACACATAATAAACATACAAGATTTATTCACGTTTACTTTTCGTTTCGTTAACTCTTTACATCCCAGCTTTTCCATCCTGTCATACCATCCGTGGTGAGACATCTTTGTTATTCCTGCATTTCACTTATAACTCCATGTACACGAATAAACAACATAAACACTTAATCGTACCGAAAGACTTACATACCTACTTAAACTTCATACACATTATCTCCATATATGTACACACATAAATACCAACCTACATACATACTTACATATACATACATCTCAATCATTCTATTCGTATCTATATATACACATACCCACATTGTTACGTACGATCCTGACATCACACCTATATACATACATACACCCCTGCTTGCAGTATACCAAACTCATACATGCCTATTATCCTATACATACCTACATACATCCACATACTTGTTTACATCCTTATAAACATACATACCTATCTATTTACATACGTGCATACCCTTAAGATCACATAACCATAAGTTAAATTAGGCGTACGTGACTTAAAACGCCTTTAAACGAGTTCCCGGTACCAAACAAGACAAGAAAACAATTTTCGGAGCAGCTGCACCCGTCGCACGACGCGACGGGCCGTCGCGTGACGCGACCCCCCTAAAAACACAGAAAGTTGCAGCTGGATTGCTGCATATTTCCAGCACGTCCGCTTTTCACGGAAACGGTCATAACTTCTTCGTTATTGGTCCGTTTTACCCGATTCTTTTTCCTACACGTCCGTAATTTAATTCTCCATCTAATGGAACTAAAATCCAACATCCGACTTAATAAAATTTCAGACTTTTAACTCTTCGGCTCATTACCCTTTTACCAAATTCCGACCCGTTCATGCATACATCAACATAACTTGTTCGTTTTAGCATAACCTCTTATAAACATAATAATATCAGTGACGTCTATCATAAATTACTAAATTCTTGGATGTCTTGCATCCTCTTAACACCTTATCGTTCATATGCTCATTTTTTACCCGTTAAGGGTATTCGCGCATTAATTGGTCTACGACTAACCAAACCATAATCCCCCTTCCATACTTGTCCAAAACATCATACTAATCGAATAACTTGTTTCTAATCTACTTTTAAGATCGTTTGCCCCAAAATACCCATCAAGGGCATTTTGGTCAACTTTAATCCCATCATTTACGACAAAGGACTTTAACACATATTTGATCCCAAACATCATGTTTAATTAATTAAAACACTTTATTACTTAATCGAACTAAGAAGTGATTACGGAAATCACTTACCTTATGCATCCGCGTTCCTATCCGCTTCCTTGCCTTCTCTCGACCCGTTAGCCATTCATGCTTGAGTCCACCTTGATATGATTCCTATACTTTCATATCACCAACATCGCATTCTCGTTAGCTTACATCATTGTACATGTTAACGACCATATCAATCACATGTTTCACATTTGACTTTCATTAGTCGATTTTAGCTAACATAAAACATACAACCAAGTTTATATCCTGTTAATCGCATGTAATTCATCATGTCATTCCATTTAATACGTATCGACATAACAGGTACCATACCACTTCCTATAATCCTACCTTTACGACAACTAGTCAAATCATACTTCATATGCACTGTTGACTTTCTGAAAGTCAACAGTTCATCTATTTAACTTTCCACTTATCATCATATACTAGTAACATCATAATAGACTATACGGACGACACTATATACGTCTTATCATTCTCTTGGTGTGCGTACCACCTTTTTAGGCATAACGTACAACTAATTCATGCATAAATCTTCTAAACTCATACATAACTCATTAAATCCTACTCTTAATCAACATGTACCATTCACACATAAGTATCAAACATATCAACACCATATTTCATTCCATTCATCTCACAAGAACTCATCATAATTCATCAACAATCAATAAGAGTTGAACATGGATGATCATTCAAGTCATCATCCTTACCAAAACAAGTGGGTTTCACCTCTAAACATCAAATTAACACAAACCATACATAACCTATGTTCTATATGATGATTCTAACCCTTATACATGATCAATTTCACATTAACTTACGGATTAGAACATAACCCACTTCACACATGATCACAAATCTTTGATTTAAGACATACCTTACGATCCCCTTATGAAGGTGATCACTAATTCATGTTCGGTTGTGAATTTGAGCCTTGATCCATTCTTCAATTTGAAGCTTTTGAAAAACTAGGGTTTGGGGCTCTTGAGAGCCCCCTGCTCGATCTATCCAGAACACACACGAAGATGTGTGTGTGTGTGTGTGTGTGTGATCTTTTCTTTTAATAAGAAACTTTCATTTGTTCCACTTTAGCCCCTCGGGTTTGCCTTTAAAACATAACTAACATTTCCTTCATCATTTAATACTTTTGACCATACCCTTAACTAGGTTAAATAGCCTAGTTATTTATTTCATGACGTGTCATATAGGAACTCACGACAAGTATTAACATACGGATTTTGGGGCGTTACAAGTCTACCACCCTTAAACAAGGTTTCGTCCCCGAAACCTTCCTCAATTCCATTTAACACTAATTATCTTTTCTTCCTGTTTATCAATACGACCACGAGCCCATCTTAATGACAACCTTCTTCCTTCAAGAACCCGTCCCCAGAGTTCTTATCAGTGTCGCTCTCACTGATAGCGCTAATTCGAACACACTATCTAACTAGTGGTTCATTCATCATTCTAGCACTCATATATTATGTGTAATATATCTTTTTGTTTACTTTAAACCATTCCCACATCCCATTAATAACATTTCCTCATGTTTATTTCAACATTCATAAAATTTTCGTCAACTATACAATCTTACTTCGTAATTTATACATGCTCATATATGCTTAACTCTACTGATACATCATAGTAATAGATAACTATACATTCTCGATTCATAAACTATTCATATAATTGGATTTTTCTTAACAAGTCCATACTTTCCAAACCATGTCTCCACGTAACGTTCTCATTTCCTTGACCGGACAATATCGGGTCAATATACACACTTCCTAAATCTGTAATCATACATACATTTGTATGATCCGTTCATAACTGATCTACTATCTTCTCCTCATTTCTTAAAAAATTGCATTCTTTACATACTCTGTATAACGTTTACTTTTGTGTTGTCACCACAACAAAACTACTATTACATAATCACACCTGCGTGCTTAACTCTAACGTTAACCTCATTCTACGTTTTCTACAGTTACTGGGACTATACTTTCCTTGCCTTTATGTTATCTTTAAACCATTTCGTTCATTCCACATTTCTATGGCTTTCACTTCATGCATTACTTAATTTACGTATATAAATATGTCATACTAGTTCATATCTTTCCAACATGAGTTAAACATTTTACTAACCTCTTTTTCGTTTCTCAAACCGACGATCCGTAACCCAGATCGATCATCTTCTCCTCGAGTACTAGCCCTACAGGCCAGATTTCATTCATTCGTGTAATGAGCTTCCGCTCGTGCACATCCTTTCACCAATATGATTGGTTTCATCACATCAATATTTCTAACATTATCATTAACAACATCGGCGATTAGCATATGTCCTTCAATTATTCATTACACTAGGTGATTACCCACCTATAATTCTTCTACAATTTTCTACGTACCTACAATAACATACCACACACTCTATTTCTTACATGCAATCCTTTCATTCTATTAATCATTTCGCCAACTGAATTACACACTCGTCCTTCCTTCCATTCATGCTTACTTGCAAAGACCTTATTACATCGTTTCAATATTTCTTACCAAACTTACCATTTCAGCCCTTACTTAAGTTATAGTTCGGGTCACAGCCCGTCATCATTCTGACTTCTAAGAGTCATTTACTAACACGTAGCTCATACCAAACTTCATCTATTATACTATCATCTTTTTCTTTATACTTATTTCTTTGACCCGTTCGACTCAATCATGGTCAAACTGTCGGCATCTTCTTGTACGGATTCATTTCATCTTTTTATATTTTTAAATCTGTCTCACGTATGCAGATGCATCATTCATGCTTTCTCATTCATTGAATCCGCCTTACGGATTCAAACATTACATTCATGCCTTTCATTACTTCTGCGTTTTGAATCCTTCTCGTGGATTCAAACACCTTATCCATGCCTTTCATCCTTGAATCCGTCTTACGGATTCAAACATATCATCCATGTCTTTCATCCTTGAATCCGTCTTACGGATTCAAACATTGCATTCATACATTTCATTTCCTGAATCCGTCTCACGGATTCAGACATATTATTCATATCTTGTTGATCCGAACTTAACCACGGATTCAACATTCTTCATTCTTATCAGTCATGTTTTTCATTCTCACATAGTACTCTCAATTTCCCGAGAGTCTTACTTCCCATTTCACCCACACGCCCGCCTGCTACCCAACTCTACCGGACATACCTGTAACAATTATCATGACCTCACGAACGTCATATGTTTCTCATGTACTGGCCAGGTACACAATCCACATAGTAGTTTCGTGCCTTCATGTAATTGTCACCTTATGTCCGTGGACTTAGGTTTTGGCGCGTGTATCACTTCCAATATTTCATTACTATACAATCATTGTCTTTTATTTAAAAATTTTCCTTCCCTTAATGTGTGTTACCATTACATATACCCACATTGTTACGTACGATCCTGACATCACACCTATATACATACATACACCCCTGCTTGCAGTATACCAAACTCATACATGCCTATTATCCTATACATACCTACATACATCCACATACTTGTTTACATCCTTATAAACATACATACCTATCTATTTACATACGTGCATACCCTTAAGATCACATAACCATAAGTTAAATTAGGCGTACGTGACTTAAAACGCCTTTAAACGAGTTCCCGGTACCAAACAATACAAGAAAACAATTTTCGGAGCAGCTGCACCCGTCGCGCGACGCGACGGGCCGTCGCGTGACGCGACCCCCCTAAAAACACAGAAAGTTGCAGCTGGATTGCTGCATATTTCCAGCACGTCCGCTTTTCACGGAAACGGTCATAACTTCTTCGTTATTGGTCCGTTTTACCCGATTCTTTTTCCTACACGTCCGTAATTTAATTCTCCATCTAATGGAACTAAAATCCAACATCCGACTTAATAAAATTTCAGACTTTTAACTCTTCGGCTCATTACCCTTTTACCAAATTCCGACCCGTTCATGCATACATCAACATAACTTGTTCGTTTTAGCATAACCTCTTATAAACATAATAATATCAGTGACGTCTATCATAAATTACTAAATTCTTGGATGTCTTGCATCCTCTTAACACCTTATCGTTCATATGCTCATTTTTTACCCGTTAAGGGTATTCGCGCATTAATTGGTCTACGACTAACCAAACCATAATCCCCCTTCCATACTTGTCCAAAACATCATACTAATCGAATAACTTGTTTCTAATCTACTTTTAAGATCGTTTGCCCCAAAATACCCATCAAGGGCATTTTGGTCAACTTTAATCCCATCATTTACGACAAAGGACTTTAACACATATTTGATCCCAAACATCATGTTTAATTAATTAAAACACTTTATTACTTAATCGAACTAAGAAGTGATTACGGAAATCACTTACCTTATGCATCCGCGTTCCTATCCGCTTCCTTGCCTTCTCTCGACCCGTTAGCCATTCATGCTTGAGTCCACCTTGATATGATTCCTATACTTTCATATCACCAACATCGCATTCTCGTTAGCTTACATCATTGTACATGTTAACGACCATATCAATCACATGTTTCACATTTGACTTTCATTAGTCGATTTTAGCTAACATAAAACATACAACCAAGTTCATATCCTGTTAATCGCATGTAATTCATCATGTCATTCCATTTAATACGTATCGACATAACAGGTACCATACCACTTCCTATAATCCTACCTTTACGACAACTAGTCAAATCATACTTCATATGCACTGTTGACTTTCTGAAAGTCAACAGTTCATCTATTTAACTTTCCACTTATCATCATATACTAGTAACATCATAATAGACTATACGGACGACACTATATACGTCTTATCATTCTCTTGGTGTGCGTACCACCTTTTTAGGCATAACGTACAACTAATTCATGCATAAATCTTCTAAACTCATACATAACTCATTAAATCCTACTCTTAATCAACATGTACCATTCACACATAAGTATCAAACATATCAACACCATATTTCATTCCATTCATCTCACAAGAACTCATCATAATTCATCAACAATCAATAAGAGTTGAACATGGATGATCATTCAAGTCATCATCCTTACCAAAACAAGTGGGTTTCACCTCTAAACATCAAATTAACACAAACCATACATAACCTATGTTCTATATGATGATTCTAACCCTTATACATGATCAATTTCACATTAACTTACGGATTAGAACATAACCCACTTCACACATGATCACAAATCTTTGATTTAAGACATACCTTACGATCCCCTTATGAAGGTGATCACTAATTCATGTTCGGTTGTGAATTTGAGCCTTGATCCATTCTTCAATTTGAAGCTTTTGAAAAACTAGGGTTTGGGGCTCTTGAGAGCCCCCTGCTCGATCTATCCAGAACACACACGAAGATGTGTGTGTGTGTGTGTGTGATCTTTTCTTTTAATAAGAAACTTTCATTTGTTCCACTTTAGCCCCTCGGGTTTGCCTTTAAAACATAACTAACATTTCCTTCATCATTTAATACTTTTGACCATACCCTTAACTAGGTTAAATAACCTAGTTATTTATTTCATGACGTGTCATATAGGAACTCACGACAAGTATTAACATACGGATTTTGGGGCGTTACAGTTGGAGCCAGCTCGTCGAACCCTAAATAGGATCTCTTAACCCTAACACCTAAATCATAACCCCTAAACCCTAAATATATTAGGGTTTGGCTTTTAGGGTTTAGCTTTAGGGTTTAGCATTAGAGTTTAGCTTTAGGGTTTAGTTTTAGGGTTTAGCGTTTAGCTTTTGGGTTTAGCTTTAGGGTTTAACATTAGGGTTTAGCTTTAGGTTTAGCATTTAGGGTTTAGCTTGTAGGGTTTATAGTTTAGATTTTACGGTTTAGCTTAGGTTTTAGCCTTATTTTTTAGCTTTAGGGTTTAGAGTTTAGGAGTTAGGATTTAGGGTTAAGAGATCTTAGTTAGGGTTCGTCGAGCCGGTTCCAACGCCGTTGGAATGAGTCCAATCGGAGTTCGTTTGAGTCGTTTCCCCGTTGTTCCCCACTTTTTTAGTGTTCCCCAATGAACTTTCCCCTAATCGGCTTAATATATATGTGTGTATTTAAAGGATATAGAGTGTGGATTCAGGAAAAGTGAAAGAAGAAGAGCAGCAGGTGTAAGTAAGGAGGAAACATGGGCAGCATAAGACCATGGGGTATGGTGAGGATAGTCCCCAAAGGGACAATCCGTCACATAAGCGCCGCATAAGCATAGGTGGAGGACCATCCCCTTAGGGACTATCTAAGGGTGTGGTGGATGGTCCTCCCCCATTTTTTTTATTATTTTTTTGCCATATTAATTAAAACAAAGTAAATAAAAATAAAAAGTTACATTTAAATAAAAACCTAAAGTTACATTAAAAAAATCCTAAAGCTACATTTAAAAAAAAACCTAAAGTTACATTAAAAAAAACCTAAAGTTACATTAAAAAAAAGCCTAAAGTTACAAATAAATAAAAAACTACGCGTTGTTTTCTCCGAGATTCCAAATGTGATCGATCAAGTTCGATTGAAGATTGGCATGTGTGAAATCGTTATGTAACCAGAACCTATTTAAATCTTGTTGTTCTCCGCTAACCGGAACATTATTCTACTCCACCGCATTCTCGTCATACTCACAAATTGCATGTCCTTCGTCTTTGAGGATCATGTTATGCAGGAGAATACAAGCATACACACAGTATCGCAACGTTTTGGGTGTAAAAGCGTGTGCTGGATTTTCAATAATATGCCATCTTTATTGGAGAACCCCAAAACACCGTTCAATATCTTTTCTAGCCGCTTCTTGAAACTTGGAAAATTTCTTTCTTTTTTCATCTGGAAGATGCCTAACCGTTTTAACAATTGTAGAGTATTGTGGGTATATTCCATCGGCAAGATAATACCCGCGTCTGTACTCCACTCCACTCCCGAAACCGTAAACCTCGTATTAGGACCGATCCCTTTTATAACATCGTCAAAAACCTCATAATTTTGTAGAACGTTGATGTCGTTATTCGAACCAGTATTCCCAAAGAAAGCATGCCAAATCCATAGGTCTTGAGACGCAACAGCTTCTAGAATTATTGTTGGATGTCCCTGATCGCCTTGCGTATACATTCCTCGCCAAGCGGTAGGACAATTCCGCCATGGCCAATGCATGCAATCAATACTCCCGAGCATGCCTGGAAAACCATGCCTTGCTTGGTGGTGTTGATACAAATTTTGGACGTCATTGTAATTTGGTTTTCGCAAATATTTTTGGCTGTAGAGTCTCACCACAAATTTGTAAAACTTGTATAAACATTCTCTAGCAGTTCTTTCGGACATCTTTAAGTATTCGTCCCAAGCATTGGCTGCCGTCCTATAAGCTAGTTGACGAATCGCCGCAGTGCATTTCTGTAAGGTGGTGAAGCCCATTTTGCCTCTAGCATCGGGTCGCAAGGTAAAAAACGGGTGATAAGCGGCTAAATCGTCGGCTATACGTAAGAAAAGTCGACGACTCATTCTGAAACGGTGTCTAAAAATAGCCTTCGAGTACAACGACTCGTCGGCAAAGTAATCGGCGAATAATCTTTGGTGAGCACCTACAAGATAAAAAAAATATGTATACAACTTATAAATAAAAATATAATGCAACGCTATAAAAATATAAGACTAAAAACATAAAAATAAAAATATAAGAATAAAAATATAACTAACTTTCTCGGTCTCGCTCGATGTGTGGGTTCCTGTTTCGTGGTTGTGACGAAACCTCCTCCTCCTCTTCTTCTTTCAAAATTAGTTGTGTCGCCTCTACCACATTGTTTATAAAATATTTTACGGCTTCCATGGTGTCCGTCGAACCCGATGAAGAGAAAGATGACATGGTGTATTTTTTAGAGAAGATTATGTGAGAATATGGGTGAATTTTTGTATAAAAATGGTTAAATGTGTGGGTATTTATATAGGTTTTAAATTAAATGAATTTGTTTTTTTTTAAGTAGCCGTTGTTAAACGACATGATTAAAGGGGCCCACCAAAATTTGGCTTGTCTCCATCGTCGAGGTCTCGAGGAGAGGCCGCTTGAGACGCGACGGGCCACAAGGGGACGGTGTGGGACGACCCGGGACGTGGGCGACGGACCGGGTACGTACCCCATCCCCTTTGGTCTAATGGATGGCAACTACTACTGGGCCCCACCACCTGCTACGGTTTCCCTTCTTTCAGCCTCCGTAATCCACATCCACCTACTCTACTGCCTGCACCTCTCTCTATATTCTACGATTATTATATTCCACAAATTATCATTTTCTATTCACATTCCAATCATCTAACCAAAATGTATGAAAATTTTGAAATAAAAATATAAGAAATGGTGTTTTTCTCCTTTAGGTTGGATGGTGTAATAAAGTCTCTGGAAGATGTTACTTAGCAGGGCTTTAAATCTCTCATGCTTTAACAACCATGTTGTAGTTTAAAGGCCTCAATCATTTATTTTTATTTTAAAAGAAGGCCCAATCTATTCACACACCCTTGTTGTCTATTTGGACACCTTTGATGCCCTAGACGCCTCGTATAGGCCTATACGGGGCGTCTAGGCACTGACTCCAAGAGGGTCTGAGTGGGTATCAGCCGGAAAGTTTGACTGGTCAGACGCCTCGTATAAGCCTATACGTGGCGTATAGGACCCCTTGTATAGGTCTCATATATGACCCATACCCCATATATGCGACGTATCGGCCTATATACGTGGCGTATATAAGGTTTATTTATTTATTTATTTATTTATTTATTTATTTTTTTACAAACATTTTATACAATATTAATCATTTTAGCAAATTCTTAGGCCTATATGGGGCGTATATAGGTTTTTTTATTTTTTACAAACATTTTATACAATATTAATCGTTTTAGCAAACTTTTAGGTCCCGTATAGGACTATAGGTGTGATTTATGTCCCGTAAAGGCATATACAAGACCTATACTACACTATATGATACGATACTAAACTATACATATAGTGCTATATCGGACCTATACGCGACGTATAGGCGTATATAAGGCGTATATAAGGGCGTGTGAATAGGCACTAGGGTGTGTGAATATGTAGACCCTAAAAGAAACAACAAAAATCCTACAAAATTAATTACAGTAAAAATACACCGCAACATAAGAAATCGGGTGCCGGTTGTGACTAGGGGTGTTCAGAAAAAACCGAAACCAAATAAAAACTGTAAACCGAACCATAACCTTAACCGAATAAACCGATCCGAATAACGATTTTGGTGTTTGGTTTGGTTTCTAACCGAAACCAAATTGCGAATATGGTTTTTGGTTCCACATATTTTTTTATTTGGTTTATTCGGTTTATTTGGATAACCGAATAAACCGTTAATTTAATTAATTATCAAATAAAAATAATAATATTTATTAAACTATATACAATTTATTAGCCCAAAATACTAATTGTTTGAAGATTATTTATATTTGGTTATTAGACTTGTTGACTATTTATAGTTTCTGTGATCTATGTTTTGAAATTTTAACTTTATGGTTGTATGTATGACTATTTTATGGATGTGTGTGTTATTTTGCTATGAAACTCTCTTTTATTTATATTATTAGGTTTAATTAGTTGCTGACCTAATTTCGGAAGTTAGAATACAAACATAAATATAAATTAGGAAAAAAAAATACTTAGGTACAATTTGGTTAAATTTGGTTGAAATTGGTTTATTTGGTTTCTAACCAAAACCAAACCGAATTGAATTCGGTTTGGTTTGGTTCGGTTTGCATATTCCTAATTTGGTTTGGGGTACAAAATTTTGAAAACTGAATAAACCGAACCTAATTAACCATAAATCGAACCGATAAACACCCCTAGTTGTGACTGATGCGGGATTTGTGGTATTTGAGAGGTTAGTGGGAATCGTGATGAATTCTTTGTTATTAATGGTAGATGACGACGGGCCAATGGATTACTCCATTTATCCGTCTTTGGGCCATTGCCATGCGGGCCCAGCAGATAAGGCCCAAGAAATAGTTTTGCTTGCCCACTAAGGTTTCCTTTATTCAAAATGAGCGGGAAGTGAGGAATCAGAGAACACAGGCAGCATTTAATGCCTGATATGAAGAGGATCTCGGCTGACACTGTACTTCTCAAGCCGGAAACATTAAATGAGGACATAATCCTACCGTTGGGGGTCAGACACGTGTCTGAGCCCCCCGAAGACTCTCAAAATCTGTTAGATCATCTCATTAAAATATCACACATGGGAGATAAGGTTTCCGGGTTATATAGGGCAGAAATGAGATGATCAAGGGGCAGACTCAAGGTATCACACTAATAACCCTGTCATTTATTCCGACCAATATTCCCCACATTCAATACACATACATTAATTAGATTCACACCATAGAGAAATATTCCGGTGATCATACTCATCGGAATAAACTTCTCATACTCTCCGGCAAGCTTACTTATCCTCACGCCGGAGCTTGGTCACGGATCCCCCTCCCGGGGCCCCCCGTGACGAGGCTAACGGTTTATTCTTTTGCAGCAACGAAGACCGGGATATTACAACGTCAGCGAAGACCCTTTGAACGTCACCAGGGATTTGGGTATTCGACATTGGCGCCATCCGTGGGACCATACAGTCTAGCTGGCATTCCCACTCCGAAACTCCGACGTTGAGATAACCCACTTCACGAGAAACAACATGGCAACACCACCCAGCTCACGTACCATCCAAACGGTGCAAAATGATCATGATAAGATCACAGTGGAAGACATAACTCACGAGGAAGAGAACGAAAATCAGGTGGAAATTCTGGAAAATGAGGAAACCATTACCCCAGATTTTGTTGCCATGCACAGAGAGAAGTTAAAAAAGCACCTTGACGATCTAGAAAGACATGAGAAACTTGACAGCCTCAGGGCTAGACTATCCTTCGACACACCTCCCAACCAGGAAGGGAGGGATTCACAAAACAAAAACGGTGGCAGCGACCCTCTAGAAACCTTCATGACAACCCTAAGGCAGATGTCCTCGGAAGAGAGAGAAGACCTCATTGCAGGAAAGCAACAGAAAGGAAAAGAAAAGAAAATGAGAAGGAAAATAAAAGCAATGACGATCTGGATCAGCCTTACCTCCCCCGGGACCTAGCTGAGATCTCAAAGTTCACTAGGAGGATAGCTGAAGCACCCATGCCCCCTAATCAAAGTAATATGTCCCCCTGTGGCGATTTTAGTAGTATACCCAATCCTACACCTCTAACATTAGATGCACCATCAGTATATAATGTCCAGGATTCTAAGGTTTCTCCTAGTTGTTGTACTTCTAGGTCTACTTCATTTTGAATATCACTACTGAAATCAGCCACAAAGTCAGCTAGAGCCTGAGACTTTATGGCATTTCTAGGTTCATATACTAGATCATAGGCGCTTAATTTTACTGACCACTTAGCCATCCTGCTTGACATCTCAGGTTTCCTAAGCACATTCTTAACAGGATAATTAGTTTTAACATGAATCCTATGTGTTTCAAAATAATGTCTAAGTTTTTTTGATGCCATAACTAAGGCTAATATTAATTTTTCTGAATGAGAATATCTAGTTTCAGCATCTAATAAGCTTTTGTTAACATAATAGACAAGATATTGCTGACCTTCGTGATCCTTTACAAGAACAGCACTTACAGCATTCCCTGATACTGCTAGATACAGGGATAACGATTCACCATCCTCAGGCTTCATTAATAGAGGTGCATGTTATGGGTGAAATTCTGAGCCCATATCCTGAATTATATCTTGATTTTATGATAGCTGATTGCGATCAGTATACCGGACCAGGATATTGGTAACATCCTGAGGCAGTATCCTGACTATCACTAACAATTTGCTTGTAAACGTTGGTTACAAGGGACTAACGTTCATGAGGACCAGGTCATCCTGAAGACCCGCTCAAATTGGTTAGGATAAGGACGTTGATGGCAGAAGAATAGCTCTTGTAACAGTTAGCATTTGTTGTGGGTCATTTTCTGAGCGTATATATCCTGACTAATATCCTGCTTTTGATTGTTTGCTTATGACCAGGATACTGGACCGGGATATTGGTAACATCTTGGGTGATATCCTGGTGTTAACTAAATTGACCACGTGCAGGTAAGAAGCTGTAGGTCACTAACGGTCAGATGGACTTCTTCTCCTAGAGACTCGGGCAAACCAGTTATTTGAGAGACGTTGGACCCGAAAGACCAGGTCTACAACGTTCAAGTGGGGAATATCCGCCGGATCCCGGTTTAATAGGGTAGTTTGTTATATTTCTTTTACTATAAATAGATGGGGCGGATCAGATTAAGGCACGAAACTTTACACACATTCTTTCGCACACTTTACTCTCTAGCTGCTAGCAAACACTATACACCAACACTTGTACTCGAATTACATTGTAACACCTAGTTGATCCGCATCGCATCCTGCACTGTATCCTGATATTTGAAGTAATAGAAGAACAAGGCAGCTGCGATTGTCAGCTCCTGAGGTTTTGTGCCGGCGATCTAGATTGATCAAGGGCTTTCCTCGTACATCATGTGTCAACCTTTACTTTTTTGCTCATTGTTTGATCACAGATACAGCTCTATATCCTGAGCCGTATCCTGAAACTGTTTTTGCAATTAATTTGATTAACATATTTTCGACACTCATTTCTAGCACACTACCTCACTTAACTAATTTGATCACTTAATTGTTTCGGTAATTTTTGACCAAAACAATTTGGCACCCACCGTGGGGCAAGTGGTGCTATTTTTGCTAAAAACTTTAGTAAAATCATTACTCGGTTTTCTATTGTCAAAAATTTTTGCTACATCGTTTTCAATGGCCTCGAGATCAAACATGAGCTCTTCCACCATGTCTGCTACAACCTCTGCAACAATTGGTTTGGTGCTTCCACCTCCCCCTCCATGAATGCAAACTTCTTCACACGGAATTGAAAGTCATGTGGCTCGGGATGTTATTCCCGCTCCCAGTACCCAGGGATCTGGTCCTGTTTTGGCTTCTAATGATGAAATTCTAAATTTGTTTGGTAGTGTACAGGAACAGATGAGGCAGCAGCAGGAAACTAATCGGATGCTGATGAGAGAGATACAACTCTTGAAATCCGGCCCAAGTAGACCAGCTGAAGAAACTGTCACTCCTTTGCAGCCTAGAGCTTTGAACTTCAATTCTGCAGTTTACACTGAAGATAACCGGGGGAATATCGTGCCAAGCCATTCTCAGAATCATACTCCTGAGATACGCTCCTCGGTCAGGATGTCAACTGTGAGGAGCTCAGGATATGCTTCAAGATATGGCCAGAATCCTCAGACCGGTAACATGTCATATAATAATACTCTTGCTACTAACAATAATGGGTCTTTACAGGATGCAGGTATGACGTCAACATTTACTAAGGAGCTTCAGAAATTGAAGGACATGATATCCAGTGTACCTGGAGTGGTCCAGCCAATTCCGGAAGTATCCCAAGACAGCCACAGGATATCCCGCTTTGCATATCCTATCTGTGATGCTGAAATCCCAAAGAGATTTCAAACCCCCAACATGAAGCTGTATGATGGGACTACAGATCCTGAAGAGCATATTGCCCAGTATAGGGAAAGAATGGAGATTAACCCTATCCCTCCGGATCCCAAGGAAGCATGCTTGTGCAAGTGTTTCGGATCTACCTTGACAGGATCATCCTTGAAATGGCTGTTAAATGTTCCTCCTCACTCAATTACTTCTTTTGCTCATTTGGTTAATTTATTTAATAGTCAGTTTTCTTGCAGCCGGAGTTTTGAGAAACTAACCAGTGATCTTTACAGGATAACTCAAGGACCTCAGGAATCCTTGAGGGATTATGTGAACAAGTTTAGTCGGGAATCCTTGGATATCCCACATCTTGATGTTGCAACAGCTGTGCAGGCTTTTAAGATGGGGTTACAAAAGGATTCTCAGTTTTATCAGGATCTTGTAATGAACCCCTGCAGGAATCTCGACGAAGCTCGTAACAGGGCCTTGAGATATATTCGCTTGGAAGATGACAAAAAGATGCAAGAGAGAATGAATTCTACCTCAACCTATGAATCAACCAACAGGAAATCAGAATCCTCGTATAAACCATATCGCTCTAAGCCATATGGCAGAAATGACAACAAGAAAGTGAATGCTGTTGAAGATGAGGATCCTGAAGAATATCCTGAATTATCTGAATACTGCTTTTCTGTTAACATACCTGAGTTAATGTATGCTATGCAGGGTTTAGGAGACAAAGCTAGGTGGCCTAGAAAGAATCAACAAAAAGCTGATTGGAAGGATAAATCCAAATGGTGTGCCTTCCATGAAGATTTCGGACATGTGACCGAGGATTGCATTGCTCTAAGGAAAGAAATAAGCTACCTATTGAGCAAGGGGTATCTGAAGGATTTGCTGGGAAGAAAGAAGAATAAAGCTCAGGATCCTGAGAAGGATCCTGAACAAGCAGCATCACCCCCAGCAGATGCCAAAATAATTAACTTTATTTCAGGAGGATCCGACATTTGTGGGACTTCGTATTCTGCGGCTAAGAGACATGCAAAGGAGGCTAAGACTGAAAGGGGAGATAAAGTTACCAGTATATGTTGAAGGGGTCAACTCGATACAACGTTTCTGTGTGATGGACTCCCTATCCTGCTATAACATCATACTAGGCAGGCCATGGATACATGATATGAAGGCTGTGCCATCGACTTATCATCAGTGCATCAAGATCCCTACCCCTTGGGGGGTTGTCAAGGTTGATAGTGATCAGCAGGAGGCGAAGGAATGCTACTCATCCTCAATGAAATCCTCAACCAAGCCTAATGCAGCATAGCAATTAAAGATACGGGCCCAGGATATCATGGAGGCTTCGGAGCAGGATGTAAAGAAAGTTATCCTGGATTAGGATAATCCGGATATCTCGGTGCTCGTGGGAACCAATATCCCTCAGGATATTGAAAATCAATTGACTAATTTTTTGAAATGCAGGATGTCAACATTCGCATGGAAGCACGAGGATATGACAGGTATTTCCAAGGATATTATAACATATAAGCTAGGTATTGACAGGTCATTCAAGTCGGTCCAACAAAAGAGAGGGAAATTTGCTCCGGGGCGAAATGTGATCATCCAAGAGGAAGTTGAAAGGCTGCTAAGGAGCAAGATGATTAGAGAAGTGAAGTTTCCTAAATGGCTTGCGAATGTAGTCGTGGTACAAAAGAAAAATGGGAAATGGAGAGTTTGTGTAGATTACACAGACTTAAACAAAGCCTGTCCCAAAGACCCGTTTCCTCTGCCTCATATTGATTCAATGGTAGATGCTACCGCCGGCCACGAGATGTTAACCTTCATGGATGCCTCTTCAGGATTTCAGCAAATCCAAATGGAACCCTCTGATCAGGAGGATACTGCTTTCATGACACCCACAGGTATTTATTGTTATACTGCTATGCCCTTTGGTTTGAAAAATGCAGGTGCAACATACCAGAGGTTGGTAAACATGATGTTTAAAGACAAGCTGGGGGACACCATGGAGGTATATATTGACGATATGGTGGTGAAATCTAAAAAGGCCGAGGATCACCTCCAGGATATTAAGGGAGCGTTTGAGATCCTGGATCAGTATAACATGAAACTGAATCCTGCTAAGTGCCATTTCGGAATGGGGGCAGGAAAGTTTCTAGGATATATGGTGACCAAAAGGGGGATAGAGGCAAGCCCAGAGCAGATTAAAGCTATCCTGGATATAAAATCACCTTTGAATATGAAGGATGTTCAACGGTTAACAGGCCGAGTAGCAGCATTGAACAGATTTATTTCAAGATCCTCGGAAAAGTGCAAGGAATTTTATGATATTCTCAAGAAGAACAAGAAGTTCGAATGGAAAGAGAAGCATGAAGCAGCCCTCCAGGATTTGAAGCAATATCTCTCAACTGCACCTCTATTGATGAAGCCTGAAAATGGTGAACCACTATCCCTATACCTCGCTGTTAGGGGAGGATTTTCCAATGATCAGTGATCCTCAATTAGTGTTGGGTTTAGTGATCCTCACTTCTGTTAGAATTAGTGATCCTCAGAAGTGTTGCAGGATCGGGATCATGGATCATCTTAAGGATCCTTATACTGACGATTGTCTACTTTGAATATGATGTTGTTTTGCAGGAGTACGAGCTTGGACTTGGTCTTGGCGATATTCCTGGAGCATATTCCATATTTATTCCGCACGTGCATGGCTGAAATGGACGTTGTGGAGGTCGTGGAGGACTTGCACCAAATGCGGAATGTTTGTTAGCTTAGATATTTTCCATTTTTAAAAGGGGTAGCGAGCTAAATAGAAACACTTGGCTATTTTTGGCTTAACACACACACTCGCAACTTCTCTCACCAACTCTTGACAATTCACTTGGCAATTACACACTTTTTTGCACGTAACACTATAGTGATCCTTGTAATTAGCTCGCTATCATCCGAAGTTGTAATACATTTCTTGTTTAATCTGAGTTGGTGATCGGTAGTTTCCATCACCCGAGGTTTTTTATGCCGGAGATCATTCATTGATCAAGGGCTTTTTCCTCGTATAAATCTTTGTGTCACTTGTTCATTACATTTTAGAGTGATCCTTAGTGTTGTTCATCAATTCAAGCATCATACCTTACAACAGAAAGTTTGGTTGCATTATCATTGCTTGATTTTTGACCAAAACAGTTTGGCGCCCACCGTGGGGCAATTGGTGCTTCATTCATAAGAAGATTCATATTTTTGTGGTCATTTCAGTTCATTACAACCAAGCAGATGGCTTCCTCAACAAAGAATACATCAAGTTCTATGCCGGCAATCAGTTCTTCACAAGGCGTTCCTCCTTTGCCTCCACCACCTTCTGGATCCCAGAAGAATGCTGAAAATGCTGCGAAGAAACAAACCCCCATTTTCACAAAACCACCAACATCTTCTGTTTCTTCTAATCCTACTACTAATGACCTTTACACTCTGATTTTGCAGATGAGGAATCACGCACAAGAGCAGGACAAAACCAACGAAAGGATCCTTCGGGAAATCGCTGAGATCAAGAAACAGAAGAAATCAGTGGAGGATCACTCTCCTCTGATGCCAAGGTCGCTGAACTTCGACACTCCAGTCATAACTTCCCAGCACTCAGCAGCTCCGGACGTACAATACTTGGGTGAATTACCAGGAAGGCGTTATGGAACAACAACTATGAGTCAGACATTTGGCTCTCACTTCCAGCCTTAAGGATCCTCCTCTCAACCATCGGGATCCTCTTTTCAGCATCAAGGATACTTCACGTCAGGAGGATATTTGGGAACACCTGCGGTCCAAGGATCCTCCCAGGTCCAAGGATCCTTCCCGGTCCAAGGATCCTCCCAGGTCCAAGGATCCTTCCCGGTCCAAGGATCCTTCCCGGTTCAAGGATCCTCTCTGGTTTCAGGATCCTTTCAGCTTCAAGGATCTAACATCTTTCAGGATCGAGGATCCTTAAGGAGTATGCAACCTCCAAGCTCCGTTGTTCATCAAGGAGACTTTATACCAATGCAGACCATTGCTTCCTCTGGTCCTTCAATCATACCAGAGTCTCGTCAATATGGATTCACATCCGCAATTCCAAACATGAATCCTCCGGGAGGTAACACTTTTAATAATTCATATAACACTAACCATGGCTCTATGCAGGATACAGGTATCAATCAGGCTATGGCCAGGGAGTTACAGAAGCTCAAGGATATGATATCCAGTGTTCCAGGAGTGGTTAAACCCATTCCTGAAATTGCAGACGGTAGCCATAGGATATCTCGTTTTGCACCACCCTTATGTGATGCTGAGATACACAAAAGATTCCAGATACCATCCATGAAACTGTATGATGGTTCAACGGATCCAGAGGAGCATGTAGCTCAATACAGGGAGAGGATGGAGATCAATCCAATTCCTGAAAGGTTAAAAGAAACATGTCTATGCAAGGGATTTGGATCCACACTCACAGGATCTGCTCTTAAATGGCTGCTAAGTCTTCCCCTTACTCTATTACTTCATTTTCTAATCTAGTTAATTTGTTTAATAGTCAATTCTCTTGTAGTAGAAAATTTGAACGATTAACTAGTGATCTATATAGGGTAACACAAGGTCAAAATGAATCACTTAGAGATTACATCACTAAGTTTAGTAAAGAATCCTTAGATATTCCTAACTTGGATATTGCTATGGCTGTAGAAGCCTTTAAAATGGGATTGCTTAGGGATTCACCATTCTATGATGATCTTGTTATGACACCTTGCAGGAATCTTGATGAAGTAAGAACCAGGGCCCTTAGGTTCATCCGCCTAGAGGATGACAAAAGGATCCAGGATAGATTGACAGGATCCTCAAAACAGGAGAAACAAGGATCCTACTTCAGGAACAACAAATCCAAGTTCTACAATAAGTCTGACAACCAGAACGTGCATGCGGTGGAACAAGAAGAGGATGATGAGGATTATCCTCCTATTTCTGAATACTGTTTTTCTGTTGATAACAATGAACTAATCGTTGCAATGCAGAATCTAGGTGAGAAAGCTAGGTGGCCAAGGAAAAGTGATAAACCATCTACTACAAAGGATAAGTCCAAGTGGTGTGCATATCATGAGGATTTTGGGCATCTCACTGAAGAGTGTATTGCACTAAGAAAGGAGATTGGTTACTTGTTGAGCAAGGGGCATTTGAAGGAACTTTTGGGACGAAAGAAGTCAAGGATCCAGGATCCTGAAAGGATCCCGGAGGGCCCCTGCTCCTCCAGCAGATGCACAAGTTATAAACTTCATATCCGGTGGATCAGACATTTGTGGTACCTCCTTTTCAGCAGCAAAAAGACATGCTAAGGAAACCAAGATGGATAATGGAGACATACCCGTTCGGACTTCCGTTGTTACCCAGGATAAAGTCATAACCTTTGATGAGGATGATCGTGTTGATGTCCAGGATCCTCATCATGATGGTCTTGTAATTACATTGTTTATTTCTAACCACTTTGTTCGCAGGATCCTTATAGATGGAGGAAGCTCTGTGAACATCATTCAGCTTGATGTCATCAAGAAGATGAATATACCGGAGTCTGATATTGTCCCAAGATCCTCAGTACTTGTGGGATTTAGTTGGGAAACCAAAAACACATTGTGGGACATCAAACTCCCTATTTATATTGAAGGATTGCATTCTTATAAAAAATTTTGTGTTATAGATTGTTTATCTTGTTGCAATGTTATCCTTGGCAGGCCATGGATACATGATATGAAGGCAGTCCCATCCACCTATCATCAATGTGTAAAGCTTCCAAGTCCATGGGGAGTGGTGAAAATTGAGAGTGATCAACAAGAGGCTAAGAATTGTTATACATCATCAATGAAGCCAGCCTCAAGACCAAGGGAGCAATAGCAATTAAAGTATCCTTCAAGAGATATATTGGAGGCAAGAGAACATGATTTGAAAGAAATCCTCATGGATCCTAATGATCCTGAATCCATAGTCTTCATAGGATCAGGGATCCTTAGCGACATTGAACAGGAGCTAGTATCCTTCCTTAAGAGGAGGAAATCCACCTTTGCCTGGAAACATGAAGACATGACAGGTATATCTAAGGATATCATTACTCATAAACTTGGTATTGACAGGTCATTCAAGACTATACATCAAAAGAGGAGGAAGTTTGCACCTGAAAGGAATGCTATTATCAAGGAAGAGGTAGATAAACTACTTCGGGCAGGTATGATAAGAGAGGTTAAGTATCCAAGATGGTTAGCCAATGTGGTTGTTGTTCAAAAGAAAAATGGAAAGTGGAGGGTATGTGTCGATTTTACTGATTTAAAAAGGCATGTCCCAAGGATCCTTTCCCATTACCCCACATTGACTCCATGGTGGATGCTACCGCGGGTCATGAGTTGTTGACTTTTATGGATGCTTCATCTGGATTTCAACAAATTCAGATGGAACCATCTGATCAAGAGGATACAGCCTTTATGACCCCAACTGGTATATATTGTTATATTGCTATGCCATTTGGACTAAGGAATGCAGGTGCTACTTACCAAAGGCTTGTCAATATGATGTTCAAGGAACAAATTGGACACACTATGGAAGTCTATATTGATGACATGGTAGTTAAGTCCAAGAAAGCTGAGGATCACCTCAAAGACTTGGAGGAAGCATTCAATATCCTTGATAAATTTAATATGAAACTAAATCCTTCCAAGTGTCATTTTGGTGTTAAGGCATGTAAATTCTTAGGCTATTGTTTTGGTCAAAAATTACCGAAGCAATTAAGTGATCAAATTAGTTAAGTGAGGTAGTGTGCTAAAAAGTGTGTTGAAAATATGCTGGTTAAGTTGTTTGGAAAAACAGTATTCAGGATACGGCTCAGGATATTGAGCTGTATCTACGATTAAACAATGAGCAAAAAGTAAAGGGGGTGACACGAGATATACGAGGAAAGCCCTTGATCAATCTAGATCGCCGCCATAAAACCTCGGGAGCTGACAATCGCAGCTACCTTGTTCTTCTTATTGCTTTAAACGTCAGGATACAGTGCAGGATATTGACCAGATCGCTAAGTGTTACAACGCTTTTGTGCGAAAGTGAAAATTGCTAGAGAACAAGTGTAAGAGTGTAGTGAGTGTTTCTGTGATGTCCTATTCGATCTGATATACCCACCTATTTATAGTAACGAATTACAAATGAAAATTCCTATAAATATGGGATGCTCCAAATATTCCATTGTAAACGTTGTAGACCGAGTAATGCGGCTTCAACGTCTTTATTTGAACGACTTGGACCGAGTCTTCCGCGGAATGAGTCCTTGTGAACGTTGCTAGCTTCTAACCCGCTTACCTGCACATAATCCGTTAGTGATCCTGAGGATACCATTCAGGATGTTACCAATATCCTGAATCAGCATCCCGGATGTGAACAGATATCATATAACCAAGATATAATCCAAGATATTTCTCAGGATATGGGCTCAGAATTTCACCCATAACAATTGTCCCAAAAAATGTTACCGTTTAGTATCCTGCCACTAACGGTTACATTTTTCACAGAGATCGAGGCAATTAAGAGATAAGACCCATGATGTGACCGTTTTCAACTACTCAGCCTATATTTACTCATTGCACCCTATATCTTCTCATCCCCATCTCTTTTTTAATCAATACCGATAAGGAAAAAGGTAAACATTCTCTCTCTAATCTTCATCTTCATCCTCCTTTTCCGGTCAAAAAATCAGGCGATCAAATGCCGAGACAGACAAGATCGAGTTCTGGTGACTCGGCTCCCACATTTATCCAGCAGAATCTTCTCCAAGAACCGGAGAAAGAGATATGCTCTTTTGATAGTGCCCACTTGTCGGGTCTGAAATCCTCCGGTATCTTTCCGAAAGGAAAGGTATTCCGGCCGTTCGACCGGGAAATCCGGTCGGATATGGTCTCCAATGAGTGGTTTTGCTTTAGTGCCTTTCCCTTCACCTTAGGGTTACAGTTCCCCTTTCCAGACTTTATCACCGAATTCTTCAACATTACAAAAATCTCTTTCAGCCAAACAATGCCGATGCTTTGGCGTATTCTGTCCGTTCTTGACCAGATCAAGAAAAACCATATCCCTGATCTTTTTGTTCATGATCTCCCCCTAGCTTACCGGCTTAGATGCCATGGATCATGTAGATTTTTGTTTTATTCCACCTCCGGCGACCCGCTGATACTTCGTGCCACCAGGAACGAGGATAATTGGCAATCTAAGTTCTTCTTTGTAAAAAGAGACTCAATCCCTGGTGGAACGGAATATCCGGTGAAATGGTTGAAAAAGGGTAGGATTTAGGGTTTAAGAATGATCCTGCCTCTTATCCTGTTCCATATCCTGAACTGATCAACTTTCTTTTTTCTGTTGTGCACGCAGCTGATTTTAGGAAGATTGCACCTCCCCTTGCTGATTCAAAGAAAAGAATTGACGCCATCAGACTCCTTCCAGAGGCTGAAAGAAGTTTCAACCCGTCTCCACCATCTCCAAGTCCCCTTTCCAGTGCAAACATGTCTGGTAAGGATCCTGCAAAATATCCTGTACATACATGTCTTTATTTGATATACTTAGGAGAAATTTTACTCCCTGTATGCAGACTCCAGCAAGGTTCCAGTCTACCTAGACCTTGAAGAACTTGACAGCTACCCTACCCCAGTCACGGTCAAGAAAGAGACCCCTGCTACCACCAGCTCCAAGCCGCTCCCGGCTCCTAAGGCTAATCTGAGGACCCGTGCTTCCACAGCAAAAAAGAGGAAAGGTCCTGAAGTCAGTGCTCCAGGTCCAGAAGGGTTCTCCTATGATGAACTCAGCTTTTCTGACTCCTTAGAGCCAATGACATCCTTCCTCAACAAGGTAATATCCTGCTACATATCATGCACATATATCCTGATAGGATATCCTGACAGGATATCCTGGTTAATATATTCTGACTCATACCTGAATTTGGTGTGCAGGGCCTCCAGCATTTGCTCCACCTGTACAACGATGCCTGTGGTACTGTTGTACTTCATGAAGCCAGGATTAAACAGCTCGAAAGTACCGTTGCCGACCAAGGTGCCATTGCTGAAGCAAAGAGCCGGCACTACGAGGGCATGCTGAAGAAGGTCACCCAAGATGCTGAGCTCAAACTTGCCACTGTCCAAATGGATCACGAACAGGCCATGGTTTCTTTCCGGGAAGGAATCAAAGCCTCTGCTATCGTCTCCCTGCTACAAGCTCGCATCAAGATGGCCTACGAGGCCAAGGAGACAGGCCTAGTATGCCCATCCTGGCCGGTTGAATCCTGGGTGGCCAAGCTGAAGGAGCTTGGAGGCAAAGCTGTGCCACTCCCTGCTGAAGCCGGGGAATCCTCTAAGATAGCAGAGGTGCTAGACAAGGCTGGAGATAAGAAGGATGCTGGAGAGGATGCTGCTCAGGATGCTGAAGCTGGAAAGGCGGAGAAGGTTGGAGAAGATGCCGCTGTGTGAGGGCATTCAGGTGGGCAATGATGGATATATGTGCCAAGGCCGGAGCCCACCTTTTTAAATTTTAATGTTGGTCTGTAATCCCCAAAACAATTTACTTTTTCCGCACTTTACTTTTCTACACCTGAACAATTTACATTTCCTGCATGCTTTTTGAACAATACAACAGTTGGAGGTGGATGGGTCTCGGTTTGAGATGAAACCTTCAACTGTTGGGTAAATATGTTTAAAAACTAATTGTGCTTTTGGTGGATGGATCTCGGTTTGAGATGAAACCAAAAGCACAAACTTTTGCTATGTTAATAATATAACTTTTCTTTTGGCCTTACTATTGTTGTTATTAGTGTACAAATTTTACTTATGAAAACTGTTTTGTTTGAACATTCTTGGGAATATTATGGGAACACATTCTGAGAATATCCTGACAAGTATCCTAAGTGATATCCTGGTCAGGATATTGTCATATAACTTAGAAAACTTAAGTCATTTGAAAAAAGGAGAGATCATACCAAAGACTCTTAGAGAGTCAATTCCAATCTTCCACCTTAGGAATGTCCCCAGTGCACACTTATAAACTTGGATCCATCCTTTGAATAGTATAATGTATGTCCCCTGTGTACGACACATAAATGCAAATGTATTCACACTTTGGCTTGAATAAATTCTGAACACCCTGAGGCAAAACCCTTGATATCCTGAAATGAATCCTTAGCATACTGGGGATAAACCCTTAATATCCTGGGGATAAACCCTGATATCCTGGGGATAAACCCTGAGTTTCATGCGCTATAGGCGAGATTGTATAAACTCCAAATCTTAGAAAGGTGAAAACCTTTAAACCTTAGAGAGTATGAAAATACCCTTTCGTGAGAGAGGGTGATCAATCCTCATATACCTTCAGGATCCAGGATATAGCCAACAGTAACGAAATTGTCAGCCACTTTTACATGAACTGGTCTCGCTACCTTGAACTATACCTAGATAACTTGCGCTCCAGGCGAGGTGTTTAAACCCAATTCGAAAGAAAGGTGAATACCTTTAAACCTTTGAAGGGATCAGGATCCCTTAAACGTGAGAGAGGGGGCCAATCCTCTAATCTTTCGAGTTATCCTGAGTGCATATCCTGGAGCTATATCCTGAAACATATGCTGCAAAACAACTGTAAACTAAGGTGGGTGTTAGCTTGGCTAACACCCCTCCGATGCTTAAGTCAGTATTGGGTTCAAGATAATAAACGAATATATTTAAAAGAGATAGAATACATACCATTCTGAGATAGAAATTAAATTCTATTCTTACTTGAAATAGAGCTTTAAGTGTATTGCATTCCAGGACCTCGGTAGCATATCCCCTTCCATATTCTTGAGTCGATATGCTCCTTTCCCTGCTTCTGACTCAACTTCATATGGTCCTTCCCATTTTGGAGCTAGCTTGCCATCGGCAGGATTAGTGGTATTTTGAAAAGCCTTTCTTAGCACCCAATCACCAACTCGAAATCTCCTAGTCCTTATATTCTTGTTATATGCTCTGGATATTCTTTGTTGATATGCTGCCATCCTTAGCCTTGCTGCATCTCTTTTTTCATCTAGAGTATCCAAATCTCGACATAAGGCTTCAGGATTCTGTTCAGGATCCTGTAGGATAGATCTTGCAGTAGGTATCGCCATTTCCGTTGGAATCACTGCTTCTGCTCCAAATACCAAGGAAAATTTGGCCGGTTGCATTCTTTACCGTTGTCTTATCAGCCCACAAAACAAAGGGTAATTCTTCTGCCCATCTTCCTTTTTTGGTTCCAAGTCTCTTCTTCAAGTTATTGACAATTATCTTGTTTGAGGATTCAGCTTGTCCATTCTCTTGAGGATGTACCGGAGTAGACGTGATCATTTTGATTCCCAAACTCTTGCAAAAGTCAGTAGTCCTCTTGCTTATAAACTGGGACCCATTATCACAAATGATTTCAGCTGGTACCCCAAACCTGGTCAGGATATTCCTCTTTATGAAGGATACTACTTCTTGGTCTCTAACTTGAACAAATGCTTCAGCTTCAACCCACTTAGAGAAATAATCCGTCTTTGCTAGCATAAAGACTTTTCCTCCTGGAGCTTTTGGTAACTTCCCTACTATATCCATCCCCCATTTCATGAATGGCCAAGGGGAAGTTACAGGATATAGTGGTTGTTTTGGTCAAAAATCAAGCAATGACATTGCAACCAAACTTTCTGTTGTGAGGTATGATGCTTGAATTGATGAACAACAATAAGGATCACTATGAAGTGTAATGAACAAGTGACACGAAGATTTATACGAGGAAAAAGCCCTTGATCAATGAATGATCTCCGGCATAAAAAACCTCGGGTGATGGAAACTACCGATCACCAACTCAAATTAAACAAGAAATCTATTACAACTTCGGATGATAGCGAGCTAAGTACAAGGATCACTATAGTGTATTGTGTAAAAAAGTGTGTAATCGCCAAGTGAGTTAACGAGAGCTGGTAAGGGCAGTTGTACGAGTGTGTGTGTAGCCAAAAATAGCCAAGTGTTTTCTAACTAGCTCGCTACCCCTTTAAAAATGGAAAATATCTACACTAACTAACATTCCGCAAATGGTGCAAGTCCTCCACGACTCCATAACGTCCACTTTTGGCCAAGCACGTGCGGAATAAACATAGAATATGCTCAAGGAATATCGCCAAGACCAAGTCCAAATTGATACTCCTGCAAAACAATTTCGAATTCAAAGTAGACAACCGTTAGTACAAGGATCCTTATGATGATCCATGATCCTGATCCTGAAATACTTCTGAGGATCACCTATTCAAACAGAAGTAAGGATCACCAAGCCCAATAGCAATTGAGGATCACTGATCATTTAGAAATCCACCCCTAACAATTTCCCCCAAAATATAAGGAGTAATTATGTAAATAAATGAGTTATATTTTGTTCTTATCCGCAATCAACCAACGGATAACTAGCCGTTGTAATCGGACTAGCCGTTACGAACATGACGTTACTGAGGTGACTATCCTGCAAAATCATCATTATAAATAGGAGTTAGAGATAGGGATCAATTCGCATTTAAATTCAAGAGAAACTCCCTTTAAATTCATATCCGAAGATCAATCAGGTATCTCTCTTCCTCCTCTTCCTTTACGTTTTCTTTCTCTGCTCATTCTCTCTTCACCTTCTTCATAATCAAGATGATGTTAAGATCCTCCCCTGCTAAGGATCACAAGAAGGACAGTCCTCTTAAGAGCCAGGGGATCATCAAAGATCTGGCGAATGAAAGGTGCTGCTTCACTGATCCGCAAATAGACAGAATCCGGCATTGCTTTCCGGTGAACACCTATTTCAAACCGTTTGATCCTACTGTTCTAAGTGATTACGTTTCTGAAACTTGGGTAGCCTTCCCGGTCACACCGTTCACAATAGGATACACATATCCTTTCCCTGAATTCACCCAGTCTTTCTTTTCTCTTACCGGCATCTCCTATATTCAAGCTATGCCAATGATCTGGAGGGTCTTATATACCCTCGAAAGGATTATTGAGCAAGAAGAAATTACTCTAGGAATGTCAGAGTTGGCAGAGATGTATGATCTCACCACATTTGGATCCCACCGATATCTATTCAAGCGTAAACCCGGTGAAGAACATCCCATCTTCAAAGCCACTAAAAATGATACAAACTGGAAACGGCGATTCTTCTTTGTCAGAAGGGATTCTATCCCGGATGGAAAGAATCTGCCAAGGAAGTGTAGCACCCATGGTAGGATATAGGATCCTGAGGAGGATCACCAGATAACCTTGTTTTTGTATAAGGATCACTAACACCCTTTTTGTTTCTGTTGTACAACTATCTCTGTTTCGCACCTTATACCATCACCTGCCACCAAGGAAAGGCTCGCTGCTTTCAGAAGACTTGATCCTGCAACAAGGTCATTCAAAACAAACACCCAGGATTCACAAGAAGTATCCTCAGGTTCTGTCACTATGTCAAGTAAGTATCCTGTATTTTGTATAGTCAAATATTTAAATAAATAGTTGAATAGAAATAGGATAAGGATACTTATCTATTTTGAATGTGTAGGCGCTGGGAAATCCTCGAAATCTGCCTCCAAAATCAGTGTAACTGATCTTGACACTGTCAGATCCTCAAAGAAAAAGTCTGCTGCTAGCCCTTCCATTGTAATCCCCAAGGCTACCACTTCAAAGGGAAGAGGTGGAAAGAAAAGAAAAACCTCTGAAGCTGACAACCTTCAAGGCTTGCCTTTGATCCGCCATCAATTCCTCGAGTACTTTAATGATGTAAGGATCACTGACTTAGCTTAGTTATTCTATCCACTTGAGGATCATATGATCCTAACTTTGCATTGTCTTGTTTGCATAAATTTGCTGAAATCGAGGACTATGTTGGGAATGTTGAGGAGCTTGAGGAGAAATACTCTGATCTCCAAAAGGTGGCGGTGCTCAAGGATCACAAGATTGCTTCCCTTGAAAAGGACCTCAATGATGCCAAAACTCAGACAGCTACAATCCTGATCAATGTTGATTATGAGAAGCACGAGATCACAGAGGATGCCAAGGTCTCCGCTGCCATTGCCATGTACAAGACCAAGCTACAGATGGCTCAAGAAGCTCAGGATCCTGCCTTCGATAGGAGCAACTGGGACGTGGAAGGCTGGAAGGCCAGGCTGGCTGAGTTGGAGGATGAGGATGAGGCTGATGAGGTTCTGGCAATCGAGGCTAGTGGCAGTGGCAAGGAACAGGTGAAGGATATGGGAGCTGAAGGAGATGGTGATGCAGCGAAGGTGTAGGCTGCATGAATGGGCGATGAAGGACATTTCTAGACGTAGCCGGAGCCCATTTTTCAAGTTTGATAGTTTGTTTTGGTTATGATGTTTTTTGTTGAACAATGATGGGTTGTACTTAAACAATAGTAATTAGGGCTAAGGATCATGGATCCTTTGAACAATAGGTAGGATTACAAATGGTGGAGGGATCCTCTGTTTTGGGGATGAAGCCATTGTGATCCTGCCGTCTTTTGATTCCTTAGTAAAAGGTAAGGATCAAGGATCCTTGGTCATTTATCTCCCAAAACCTGAAATAAGGTACAACTTGGGACTAAGCCAACATAAGATGAAAGTTAGTAACTGGGGACAGGCCCAACAATTCTGGGGACAAGCCCAATATACTGGGGACAAGCCCAAAGGATAACTGGGGACAAGCCCAAAGGATAACTGGGGACAAGCCCAAAGGATAACTGGGGACAAGCACAAAGGATCGTATGTAAACTGGAGTATGGCCCTCACTGGCGACTATCCAAACTTAGTGACATGAAAATGCCAAAACCTTAGCTAACGTGAAAACGTTAGAAACCTTAGGAACGGATGTATGGTACGTCTACCATTATACGTAGGATCCTGAATATAGCCAGCACAATGAAATTGTCAGCCCCTAAAGCGAGTACTGGTCCCATTGCCATGAACTATACCAGGATCATCGTGCGCTACTGGCGAAACTGGGGACAGGCCCAAACTGGGGACTAGCCCAAATAACTGGGATCAAGCCCAAATAATAGGGGTCAAGCCCAAATAACTGGATACTTCTGTGGATACTCAATCCTTAGTTAGGGATACCTGAACCTTCAAAACTCAGAATCAAGTGAAAGGAGGATAAAGGATGCAGGATCCTTATCCCTATATAAGAGAATAAAAGAATGAAATAGTTTGAGATTAGAATGTTACCAAAATGAGGATCGTCTACTCGGTGAGGATCCTTCAAGGATACTTGTCAAGTGAGGATCATGGACCATTGTCACATAAAGTACTTCTTCAAATGGATAGCATTCCAAGCCCTTGGTAGCAAATCACCTTCCATTGTTAGCAATCGATATGCCCCCTTTCCTGCCTCAGCTTCAATCAAATAGGGGCCTTCCCACTTTGGTGCTAGCTTTCCATCAGCGGGATTGGTGTTATTCTGAAATGCTTTCCTTAACACCATATCACCAACTTGGAATTTCCTGATCCTGACATTTTTGTTGTAAGCTCCAGCCATCCTTTGTTGATAACTGACCATCCTTATCCTTGCCAAGTCCCTGATTTCTTCTATAGTATCCAGGTCTTGAACCAAGTTTTCAGCATTTTCTTCAGGATCACGAATGCTTGTTCTTGCAGTTGGAACCACCATATCTATAGGGATCACTGATTCTGCCCCAAATACCAAAGAAAATGGAGTTTGCCTGTAGCATTCTTGGGAGTTGTCCTATCAGCCCAAAGCACATAAGGTAGTTCTTCTGTCCATTTTCCTTTCTTGGATCCAAGCTTCTTCTTCAAATTGTTGATGATGATCTTGTTGGATGATTCTGCCTGACCATTAGCTTGTGGGTGGACTGGTGTTGATGTTATCATCTTAATCCCCCAGCTGTCACAAAAGTTAGTGGTTCTATTCCCAATAAATTGGGATCCATTATCACAAATAATCTCAGAAGGGATACCAAATCTAGTAATAATGTTTCTTTTAATAAAGGATATAACTTCCTTTTCTCTGACTTGAGCAAAGGCTTCAGCCTCTATCCACTTAGAGAAGTAATCAGTCATAGCAAGCATGAATACTTTTCCACCAGGTGCCTTAGGAAGCTTTCCAACTATATCCATTCCCCATCTCATGAATGGCCAGGAAGAGGATATAGGATGCAAGAGCTCTGCTGGTTGGTGAAGGATATTACTATGCCTCTGACAAGGATCACACTTCTTGGCATACTCCACAACATCCTTCTTCATAGTGGGCCAATAGTATACTGTCCTCAGGATCCTTGAGAATAATGCCCTTCCCCCAGTGTGGTTTCCACAATCTCCTTCATGGAAATCCTTTAGGACTTCTTGGATTTCAGGATCCTTGATGCATCTTAGATATGGCCCTGCAAGAGATCGTTTATACAACATATTATTCAATATCGTAAATTGAGATACCTTAATTTTGAAAGCCCTAGGGTTTTCTCCCGTAGGGATCTCTCCATGTTGTATGTATCTCATGATTGGGAGGATCCATGATCCTGAATGAGATTGAGTATCATCACTAGGAATGATTGCAGAATCTTCTCCTATCTCCATAGCTACATGATCCTCGATAGTAGGGGTCAGGATATGGATAATAGGGATCTTGATATCCACAGGAATCTTCAAAGATGATCCTAGATTGGCTAATGCATCAGCTTCCGCATTCTCTTCCCTTGGTACCTGTGTCAAACTAAAGGATACAAAAGAGAGTGCCAATTCTTTGACTATCTCCAAATATTTGATTAGCTTTTCACCTTTAACAGCAAAGGATCCATTAAAGTGATTAGTGATCAGTAAAGAATCTACATGTACCTCAAGATACCTGATCCTTATATGCTTTGCAATTTGCAAACCAGCTATCAAGGCTTCATACTCAGCCTCATTGTTGGTCGTTTGAAATTCACAAGCTATGGAGTGTGGTATTATGTCCCCCTGTGGCGATTTTAGTAGTATTCCAAGCCCTGTTCCCTTTACATTAGAGGCTCCATCAGTGAAGAGTATCCAAGGATCCTTAGTTTCTTCAAGCTGTTGGACTTCTAACTCAGCTTCCTTTTGCAAGTCGCTACTAAAATCTGCCACAAAGTCAGCTAAGGCTTGGGATTTGATGGCAGTCCTTGGTTCATATCGTATATCGTATGCACTAAGCTTTACTGCCCACTTAGCCATCCTTCCTGACATTTCAGGTTTCCTGAGGACGTTCTTAATTGGAAAATTAGTCTTAACAATAATGGCATGAGTCTCAAAATAATGTCTTAATTTAGTAGATGTCATAATTAATGCAAGGATAAGTTTTTCTAAATGTGAATACCTGGATTCAGCATCAAGTAAGCTCTTACTTACATAATAAACAGGATGTTGTGTACCTTGGTGATCCTTAACAAGGACCGCACTTACTGCTTTTGTGGATACCGCCAAGTATAAGGATAACACATCTCCTTTTTCTGGTTTCATCAAGGCTGGGGCTGAGGATAGGTAATCTTTAAGAGCTCTGAGGGCACCTTCATGCTTCTCAGTCCATTCAAATTTCTTGTTCTTCCTCAGGATATCATAGAATTCCTTACACTTTTCTGAGGATTTGGATATGAATCTGTTCAAAGCTGCGATCCTGCCCGTCAATCTTTGCACATCCTTAGAATTGGCAGGAGATTTGATATTCACAATAGCCTTAATTTGTTCTGGACTTGCTTCAATGCCCCTCTTTGTTACCATATATCCTAAGAATTTACCTGCCTTCACACCAAAATGACACTTAGAAGGATTAAGTTTCATATTATATTTATCAAGGATATTGAATGCTTCCTCCAAGTCTTTAAGGTGATCCTCAGCCTTCTTGGAGTTAACCACCATGTCATCAATAGAGACTTCCATAGTGTGTCCAATTAGTTCCTTGAACATCATATTGACTAGCCTTTGATAAGTAGCACCTGCATTCCTTAATCCAAATGGCATAGCAATATAACAGTATATACCAGTTGGGGTCATAAAGGCTGTATCCTCTTGATCAGATGGTTCCATCTGAATTTGTTGAAATCCAGATGAAGCATCCATAAAAGTCAACAATTCATGACCCGCGGTAGCATCCACCATGGAGTCAATGTGGGGTAATGGGAAAGGATCCTTGGGACATGCCTTGTTTAAATCTGTAAAATCGACACATACCCTCCACTTTCCATTTTTCTTTTGAACAACAACCACATTGGCTAACCATCTTGGATCTTATCATACCTGCCCGAAGTAGTTTATCTACCTCTTCCTGGATAATAGCATTCCTTTCAGGTGCAAACTTCCTCCTCTTTTGATGTATAGGCTTGAATGACCTGTCAATGCCAAGTTTATGAGTAATTATATCCTTAGATATACATGTCATGTCTTCATGTTTCCAGGCAAAGGTGGATTTCCTTCTTTTAAGGAAGGATACTAGCTCCTGTTCAATGTCGCTAAGGATCCCTGATCCTATGAAGATCTTGGATTCAGTATCATCAGGATCCATGAGAATTTCTTTCAAATCCTGCTCTCTTGCCTCCAAGATATCTCTTGAAGGATACTTTAATTGCTATTGCTCCCTTGGTCTTGAGGCTGGCTTCATTGAGGATGTATAACAATTCTTAGCCTCCTGTTGATCACTCTCAATTTTCACCACTCCCCATGGACTTGGAAGCTTTACACACTGATGATAGGTGGATGGGACCGCCTTCATGTCATGTATCCATGGCCTGCCAAGGATAACATTACAACATGATAAGCAATCAATAACACAAAACTTCTGATAAGAATGCAATCCTTCGATATAGATTGGGAGTTTGATGCCCCCCAATGTATTCTTAGTTTCTCCACTGAATCCCACAAGCACTGGGGATCTTGGGATAATATCAGACTCCGGGATATTCATCTTCTTGAGGACATCAAGCTGGATGATGTTCACAGAGCTTCCTCCATCTATAAGGATCCTGCGAACAAAGTGGTTAGAAATAAACAATGTAATTACAAGACCATCATGATGAGGATCCTGGACATCAACACGATCATCCTCATCAAAAGTTATGACTTTATCCTGGGTGACAACGGAGGTCCGGACGGGTCTGTCTCCATTATCCATCTTGGTTTCCTTAGCATGTCTCTTTGCTGCTGAAAAGGATGTACCACAGATGTCTGATCCACCGAATATGAAATTTATGACTTGTGCATCTGCTGGAGGAGCAGGAGCCCTTTCCGGGATCCTTTCAGGATCCTGGATCCTTGACTTCTTTCGACACAAGAGTTCCTTCAAATGCCCCTTGCTCAACAAGTAACCAATTTCCTTTCTCAGTGCAATACACTCTTCAGTGAGATGCCCGAAATCCTCATGATATGCACACCACTTGGACTTATCCTTTGCAGCAGCTGGTTTATCACTTTTCCTTGGCCACCTAGCTTTCTCACCTAGATTCTGCATTGCAAGGATTAGTTCATTGTTATCAACAGAAAAACAGTATTCAGAAATAGGAGGATAATCCTCATCATCCTCTTCTTGTTCCACTGAATGCACGTTCTGATTGTCAGACTTATTGTAGAACTTGGATTTGTTGTTCCTGAAGTAGGATCCTTGTTTCTCCTGTTTTGAGGATCCTGCTAATCTATCCTGGATCCTTTTGTCATCCTCTAGGCGGATGAACCTAAGGGCCCTGGTTCTTACTTTATCAAGATTCCTGCAAGGTGTCATTACAAGATCATCATAGAATAATGAATCCCTAAGTAATCCCATTTTAAAGGCTTCTACAGCCGTAGCAATATCCAAGTTAGGAATATCCAAGGATTCTTTACTAAACTTAGTGATGTAATCTCTAAGTGATTCATTTTGACCTTGTGTTACCCTATATAGATCACTAGTTAATCGTTCAAACTTTTTACTACAAGAGAATTGACTATTAAACAAATTAACTAGATTAGCAAATGAAGTAATAGAGTAAGGGGGAAGACTTAGCAGCTATTTAAGAGCAGATCCTGTGAGTATGGATCCAAATCCCTTGCATAGACACGCTTATTTTAACCTTTCAGGAATTGGATTGATCTCCATCCTCTCCCTGTACTTAGCTACATGCTCCTCTGGATCCGTTGAACCGTCATACAGTTTCATGGATGGTATCTGGAATCTTTTGGGTATCTCAGCATCACATAAGGGTGGTGCAAAACGAGATATCTTATGGCTACCATCTGCAATTTCAGGAATGGGTTTAACCACTCCTGGAACACTGGATATCATATCCTTGATGTAACAACTCTCATCAAAAGTCATAATTATTAAATTAATTAGTCCAAAAGGAAACCCTAATTGAGACACCCAAGTGATTCTGAACAAACCCTAAAATTTTCATAATTTTCAGAATCAGGATTAGGGCCCCTAAAACTCAGGGGGGGGGGGGTTAAACCCTGTGGACGATTATCCATCTAAAACGTTGGCAACAAGGAATTATCGAAAACTGTCAACTCAGCTAAGCTAGTGCCAATCGTGGCAACCCTAGGCCTAAAATTAGGTGTCTCGCGGGCCGCGTAAGGATGAGCTTAAAACTCACGCGGGCCGCGTACGGGTCAAAAATCACCTATAAATAGAGGGCAGTGGGACTTGAAATCTGGAAAAACAACGACGTTCAAACTCCAATTCTACACTGTGTTATGTCCGAATTACTACACAAACACACACGGGTTTCAAATTCTGCTACAAAACAGGGTATTAGCACAATCGCTGCTACGATTCATTTTCCGACGATCAATATATCCAATGGATGTTTAAGTGCCGCCCACATTAGGGTTATACTTTATCGTTCGTCATTAATTTGACGGATCATCGTTAATTCGATGGATAAAGTATTATACTTTGTCGTTCGTCATTAATTTGACGGATCATCGTTAATTCGATGGATGAAGTATTGCACTTTGTCGTTCATTGTGAGAATTTGATCTCGTAAGTTATCGTAATTGCTGGATTGATTACTAACCCAGTTTTGTGTGCATTGTTATATAAATTAGGTTAACAAGGCTAAATCATAGACTAAACTCTGTCCGTATTAAATCAGCAATGTGAGTCATTCTCTCTTTCTATCAAATCTATTTACAAAATCATGTTTATTTTCAAAGTTATAATTACGGGGATTAAGTCTTTGTAATCACCAAGTTACAGCCGGTATGTGGGGTTTTGTATACATTACTTGATAATCATCACCATTGGGGCAGCCAATTGGGGGATATGACCATAGTCACAGATTCGGTCGAGTGACAAATACCGTGGGTAGTTGGTTTGATATCAGAAACATTGTAATCGCTCTTAATACTGTAAATTATAACAAATGTGTCATTTTAGTAAATAGAATGATTCACTCAGTATTTCCCGCTGACAAAACATTTTTCAAACATGTTTCAGGTGATCTGTTGTAATTCAGGAGAAGTGCTTGGGGAGCATTTCAAGCTTAAGATAGTGGCTCATTATAAAAATAAAGAAATAAATTTTGTAATTTCACGATTTCAAAGTAAAATCATACTATTGTAAATTATCGAGGTTTTATCCCGAATTGTGAAATAAAATAATCGGGGAAAATTTTAGCTTTAAACGATCCTGATGAAAAAATTCCGCTGTTAAACTTAATCAATTAAATACCGCAGTATTTCTGTCCCGCGGCTCCTGAAACGGGTAAAACCGGGTCGGGGGTCGTGACAGAAAAAGGTGGTATCAGAGCCACTGAGTTAAGCTAATTAAGTATTTAGAAATACTTAATTTTTCCTGATTACTATTATGTGATTATGTGTGATATTAACTGATTATTTGTTAGTTACAGTATGGGTAAGCAAAAGCTGTCAAGTATCTATCTTAAATTAGATAAATCATCCAACGAGAAGGGAAGTTCATCTCGAACAAAATCCTCGAATCAGGCTGAAATTCCTGAAGAAGGAATATTTGTGCGAAAGGCACAATACGAGGAATCACTTTCTCCTAGAAGGAGGGAGATGATTATTAAGAAAAGTAAAGAGAAAATCCGAGAAAAGAAAATCAAACGGGAAACTCAGGAATTAATTGATAAATCACCTTGGGAAGATAAGCTAGATGAGAAATGGGCAAATTTATATATGCTAGGCACAGTAGCAGAAAATATAAATCTTTAATATTTTAAAGTTTAGCACCTTACCCTTACAATCTAGAAACCCTGTAAAATAAATAAAATTTCAAAACTTAAGTGTGTTTTTCAGTTATCTTTGTAATAAATTAGTACCCAGTATGTAATAAATTAAACGGTTATTTGTAAATTTTAACTTAGTATTTTATGCGTTTTGCATATATGCTACATCAGCATGAGTGGGATATCTGAAGCTTTTCAGAATCTTAATCTTTACCCAGTGAATATCGAAGCTTCCAAAGAATATACTAGCTACTTTCCCGATGTAGAACAACCAGTAGAATTCAAGGTTCCACCTGTGAACAAGCCAAAACAAAAGAAAAGAAGTTATGTAGGATGGAGGAAAATACGTAAGAAAAAGCCAGCTACGAAACTTCCCAAAATAAATAATCCTTTGAAAAAGGGAAAAGAAATTATAACCAGAGAAAGTCCAAAACAACAGGAGATGGAAACTAAAAACAAGGAAGAAATTAAGGAGAAAGGAAAAGAAATTATAACCAGGAAAAGTCCTAGACTCCAAGAGATGGAGACTCAAGCCAAAGAAGATTCTAGGCGAATGGAAAGGCAGTTTGAGGAATACTCTAAGGACATAGAAATGGAAGTTGGGCAAAGCTCTAAACCAACTCAGATAGAAATCGGAGAGAGCTCCAATCCAAACCAGGGAAGGACTTTTCAGGATGAGATAGATTTCCTATTGGCAAGCTGTGAAACAATTCAGCCTGTCAATACTAATAATAATAATATTTTTAATTATCCTCTTGAAAACCAACTTCCTATGAATTGGGAACCAGCAATTCCAGACCCAATAGTTCACTCCCAACCCATAGGAATGGACGAATGGTGGACGAACGACTGGCAATTTCAAAATATTGTCAACGATCCTTACTCTTTTCTTCCACAATTCGATCCAGAACCCCTACCTAATCCACCCATGAGTAATGAAAACATGGCTGAACTTCGCCACTTTGGTGAAGAGTTGTTTGATGCTGGAACTAGAATAAGGGAAATAGGGGGACAGATTGCCTGGAAGTACGATGAGAGGGAACTGCGTTTTTAGAACGGCAAGTAACGAGAGATAGTACGATGATAAAACAATGGTTGTATAATAGTAATAGTAAAGTTAGTCTGTAAATAACAAATAAAACTCTGTATAATATTTGTGAGTAATGATGCATACTATGATAGATATAAAATGAAATCGAGAAATCGATTGTTTTGACTATATTTGTATTGTAAAATTTTCTGATTGTTAGTATATAATTGTTATTTAGCAGATACTAATAAAAAAATTATATATATATTAATCAGATGGCAAACATTGGTAATGAACCGGTAAATGAAGATAATCAGTCCGAGCAACATCCAGCAGATCAATATATGACTCGGCAAGATATCGAAAACATTGTTGTTCAAGGGATAGCCAATGCTATTCCAGCATTCGTTGCTGCTATAAAGAATCCAATCAAACCGCAACAAATTGTCCCTAGTAAACAGATTACTGAAGATAACTTCAGTAATAGTGTAAATGAAGGCAATAATCATGTTAATCATAATAGGGAACCACATCAAGCTCCATTTCCCAAGAAAATGAAAGTCGCAACGCCTGGTTGCACTTTCAAAGAATTTCTTGCTTGTAAACCCACTGAATTTGCAGGCAATGAAGGAGCAACTGCATCACTGCGTTGGTTAGAGAAAACCGAAGCAGTCATTGCAATAAGTAAATGTGGTAAAAATGATCAGGTCATGTACGCCTCAAATCTCTTCAAAGAAGGAGCACTCGAATGGTGGAATACTGTGTTACAATCAAAAGGAAGAATAATAGCTTATGCTATGACTTGGGAAGAATTTAAGGGTTTGGTGGAAAGAAAATTTTGTCCCGAGTATGAAAAGGAACAGATGGCGAATAAGTTTCTAAATCATCGGATGATGGGTGTAGATTGCCGTGGTTATACCTCGACATTCTTTGAATATGCTAGAGTGGTACCAACACTGGCTTCGCCAGAACCGGTACTCATTTCTCGCTATATTTGGGGGTTAATTAGTGAAATCCGCAATATTGTTAAAGCTGCGAGACCTCGCACTATTGATGATGCGGTAGAATTAACTAACACTCTAACCGATGAATTGGTGCGCACAAGAGATGAAGATAGGAAAAAGGAATTAGCTCAGAAAATTACCCAAGGATTTCGTGTGGGTAAAAATAACAGCTTCAAGAGAAAAGGAACAGGGAAATCTCCAGCTCCGTCATACTGCAGGAAATGCAAAAAGAAGCATTATGGAAGATGCGATATCACTTGCAATTTTTGCAAAACTGTAGGACATCGTGAAGAAAACTGCAAAAAGAAAACTGTAATCTGTTTTAACTGTGGAGAAGCGGGGCATTATAAAACAGAATGTCCTAAATTGGTCAAACCAGTAGATAACAAACCCAAGGCGACCGAAGGAACCACAAAGAAGAATGCCAGAGCATTTCAGCTGACCACCCAAGAAGCAGAACTCATTCCGGATGTGATAGCGGGTACGTTCTTAGTTCACAACGTATACGCAAAAGTATTATTTGACTCTGGTGCAAACCAAAGCTTTATAAATACTTCATTTTGCCAAGCTCTTAGTTTACCTTTAACCAATATTAGGCAGATTTTTACAGTTGAAACAGCAGACGGAAATTCAGTTAAAATAGATAAAGTTTTGCAAGAAGGAAACATAGAACTTTTAGGACATAAATTCTCTGCAAAACTATTACCGATGAATTTGGCTGAATTTGATGTTGTATTAGGAATGGATTGGTTAGTAGCCAACCATGCTAGAATCCTTTGTGATCAGAATTCCATAGAAATTCAATCACCCACCGGAGAAGTGATTAGGATTACAGGAGATAAACCACGTAAGCCCATGAAGTTCATATCAGTAATGAAAGTTGCTAATTATGAACGAAAACAAGGAATAGTGTATATGATTTCGGTAATCATTAGCACTAAGGGTAAAGATCTTAAGGAAATACCAGTAGTCTCAGAATATCCTGATGTATTTCCAGAAGATTTACCGGGATTACCTCCAGACAGGGAAGTAGAATTTAGGATTCATCTAATTCCGGGAACTACACCGATAGCCAAGGCACCTTATCGGTTAGCACCCACAGAAATGTTAGAACTGAAAAAGCAATTAGATGAATTACTAAGTAAAGGATTCATACAACCTAGCTCATCCCCTTGGGGAGCGCCAGTGTTGTTTGTGAAGAAAAAGGACGGTTCCATGAGAATGTGTATCGATTATAGAGAATTGAATAAGGTCACAATTAAGAATCGATACCCATTACCTAGGATTGATGATCTTTTTGATCAACTTCAGGGGGCTAGATATTTTTCTAAGATAGATTTACGCTCCGGATATCATCAATTGAAGGTACAAGAAGAAGACATACCTAAGACTGCTTTCAGAACTAGGTATGGTCATTACGAGTTTACAGTCATGCCCTTCGGATTAACAAATGCGCCTGCAGCATTTATGGACATGATGAATAGAATCTGTAAACCGTACTTGGATAAATTTGTAATTGTTTTCATAGACGATATACTTATTTATTCCAAAAGTCAGACAGAGCATTGTGAACATCTTCATGCACTCTTAACTTTGTTAAGAAAAGAAAAATTGTACGCCAAATTCTCGAAATGTGAATTTTGGCTAAAGGAAGTGCAATTCTTAGGACACATGGTGAATCAAGAAGGTATTCATGTAGATCCTGCTAAGATAGAGGCAATTACCAAATGGAAGGTTCCACAAACAGCAATGGAAATTAGAAGTTTTATAGGATTAGCCGGGTATTATAGACGGTTTATTAAGGATTTTCCAAGATAGCCGTACCATTAACTAAGCTAACCTGTAAAGCCACTAAGTTTGAATGGGGATTCAAACAAGAAGAAGCTTTTAGAATTTTGAAACAAAAATTAACCAATGCACCAATCTTAGCCTTACCAGAAGGAACAGAAGATTTTGAAGTATATTGTGATGCTTCAAAACTAGGATATGGATGTGTGCTTATGCAACGCAAGAAGGTAATTGCGTATGCATCAAGGCAATTGAAAAAGCACGAAGAAAACTATACGACTCATGATTTAGAATTAGGAGCCGTAATTTTTGCCCTTAAGATTTGGAGACATTATCTGTACGGAAGTAAGTTTACTATCTATACAGATCATAAGAGTTTAAGATATATCTTTGGGCAAAAAGAGTTAAACATGAGGCAAAGGAGATGGATGGAAATCCTAAGTGACTACGACTGTGATATTCAGTATCACGAAGGAAAGGCGAATGTAGTTGCAGATGCCTTAAGTCGTAAGTATTATGAGAAACAGAGACGAGTTCGTGCTCTCAGATTAAATCTATAAATAGATTTAATTGAACAATTAAAGAATGTTCAAACTACAGCAATCAAGGATGATGCTGAAGGAATGAAAGGACGAATCAAGGAATTAGAACAAGGAGCAGATGGAATTTGGAGATTCCACAAAAGTAGAATTTGGGTACCTAAGCAGGGAGACTTAAGACCTAAGATTTTAGAAGAAGCTCATAAATCTAGGTATACTAAACACCCAGGAAACAATAAGATGTACCAAGATTTAAGAAAGAACTTTTGGTGGATAGGAATGAAAAAGGACATAGCCAGCTATGTTTCTAAATGTCTTACTTGTTCACAAGTTAAGGCAGAACATCAGAAACCTTCAGGGTTACTACAACAATTAGAAATGCCAGTATGGAAATGGGAACTTATAACCATGGATTTTGTTACTAAGTTACCCAAAACCAGAAAAGGTAATGATGCAATTTGGGTAATTGTGGATCGATTAACCAAATCAGCTCACTTCTTACCAATGAAAGAAACCTTTAGCATGGAAAGACTGGCTAAATTGTATGTAGATGAAGTTGTATCCTTACATGGAGTTCCACTCTCCATTGTATCAGATAGGGATAGTCGTTTTACTTCCCATTTCTGGAAAAGTTTCCAGCAAGCTATGGGAACTCGACTAAATCTGAGCACTGCATATCATCCCCAAACAGACGGACAAAGTGAAAGGACAATCCAAACTCTAGAAGACATGCTCCGAGCATGTGTGATAAACTTTGGTGGAAGTTGGGATGATCACTTACCATTAATTGAATTCTCCTATAACAATAGTTATCACTCAAGCATTGAAACTGCTCCATTTGAAGAACTATATGGAAGAAAATGCAGAACTCCAGTTTGTTGGGCAGAAATAGGAGAAAGTCAATTGTCAGGTCCGGAAATTGTGCAAGAAACGACTGATAAGATTACTCAAATCAAAGAAAGGCTGAAGACGGCTCGAGATCGCCAGAAGAGTTATGCAGACAATAGATGCAAGCCACTTGAATTCCAAGTTGGAGACAAGGTACTATTGAAAGTTTCTCCTTGGAAAGGAGTAGTCAGATTTGGAAAGAAAGGAAAGCTAAGTCCAAGGTATATAGGACCATTTTCAGTAATCCAACGTATAGGACCAGTAGCTTATCGTTTACAATTACCAGAAGAACTAGTTGGAGTACATGATGTATTTCATGTATCCAATCTCAAGAAATGTCTAGCAGACGAATCTCTGATAGTACCTCTTCAAGATATAGAGGTAAACGAAAAGTTAAAATTTGTAGAGAAACCTATTCAGATAGAAGACAGAAAAGTGAAGTTTCTCAAGCACAAACGCCTAGTGCTAGTTAAAGTAAAGTGGGACTCAAAAAGGGCAGCTGAATACACTTGGGAACTGGAATCAGAAATGAAGAAAAAGTATCCTCAATTATTCCAGTAAATCTCGAGGACGAGATTTTTCTTAAGGTGGGGAGAATGTAACAACTCTCATCAAAAGTCATAATTATTAAATTAATTAGTCCAAAAGGAAACCCTAATTGAGACACCCAAGTGATTCTGAACAAACCCAAAAATTTTCATAATTTTCAGAATCAGGATTAGGGCCCCTAAAACTCAGGGGGGGGGGGTTAAACCCTGTGGACGATTATCCATCTAAAACGTTGGCAACAAGGAATTATCGAAAACTGTCAACTCAGCTAAGCTAGTGCCAATCGTGGCAACCCTAGGCCTAAAATTAGGTGTCTCGCGGGTCGCGTAAGGATGAGCTTAAAACTCACGCGGGCCGCGTACGGGTTAAAAATCACCTATAAATAGAGGGCAGTGGGACTTGAAATCTGGAAAAACAACGACGTTCAAACTCCAATTCTACACTGTGTTACGTCCGAATTACTACACAAACACACATGGGTTTCGAAATTCTGCTACAAAACAGGGTATTAGCACAATCGCTGCTACGATTCATTTTCCGACGATCAATATATCCAATGGATGTTTAAGTGCCGCCCACATTAGGGTTATACTTTATCGTTCGTCATTAATTTGACGGATCATCGTTAATTCGATGGATAAAGTATTATACTTTGTCGTTCGTCATTAATTTGACGGATCATCGTTAATTCGATGGATGAAGTATTGCACTTTGTCGTTCATTGTGAGAATTTGATCTCGTAAGTTATCGTAATTGCTGGATTGATTACTAACCCAGTTTTGTGTGCATTGTTATATAAATTAGGTTAACAAGGCTAAATCATAGACTAAACTCTGTCCGTATTAAATCAGCAATGTGAGTCATTCTCTCTTTCTATCAAATCTATTTACAAAATCATGTTTATTTTCAAAGTTATAATTACGGGGATTAAGTCTTTGTAATCACCAAGTTACAGCCGGTATGTGGGGTTTTGTATACATTACTTGATAATCGTCACCATTGGGGCAGCCAATTGGGGGATATGACCATAGTCACAGATTCGGTCGAGTGACAAATACCGTGGGTAGTTGGTTTGATATCAGAAACATTGTAATCGCTCTTAATACTGTAAATTATAACAAATGTGTCATTTTAGTAAATAGAATGATTCACTCAGTATTTCCCGCTGACAAAACCTTTTTCAAACATGTTTCAGGTGATCTGTTGTAATTCAGGAGAAGTGCTTGGGGAGCATTTCAAGCTTAAGATAGTGGCTCATTATAAAAATAAAGAAATAAATTTTGTAATTTCACGATTTCAAAGTAAAATCATACTATTGTAAATTATCGAGGTTTTATCCCGAATTGTGAAATAAAATAATCGGGGAAAATTTTAGCTTTAAACGATCCTGATGAAAAAATTCCGCTGTTAAACTTAATCAATTAAATACCGCAGTATTTCTGTCCCGCGGCTCCTGAAACGGGTAAAACCGGGTCGGGGGTCGTGACACTTGAGCTTCTGTAACTCCCTGGCCATAGTCTGATTGATACCTGTATCCTGCATTCAGCCATGGTTAGTGTTGTATAAATTATTGAAAGTGTTACCTCCCACGGGATTCGTGTTTGGAATTCCAGATGTGTATCCATATTGACGAGACTCTGGCATGATTGAAGGACCAGAGGGAACAATGGTCTGCATTGGTATGAAGTCTCCTTGATGAACGTCCGAGCTCTGAGGCTGCATACTTCTCAAGAATCCTTGATCCTGAAGGACGTTGGATCCTTGAAGTTGAGATGATCCTTGAACCTGAAAGGATCCTGGAACCAGAGAGGATCCTGGGACCAGAGAGGATCCTGGAACCAGAGAGGATCCTGGGACAAGGGAGGATCCTCGGACCGGGAAGGATCCTTGGACCTGGGAGGATCCTTGGACCTGAGAGGATCCTTGGACTGCATGCATTCCCATATATCCTCCTGACGTGAAGTATCCCTGATGTTGAGAAGAGGATCCTAATGGTTGAGAAGAGGATCCTTGAGGCTGGAAGTGAGAGCCAAATGCCTGACTCATAGTTGCTGTTCCATAACGCCTTCCTGGTAATTCACCCAAGTATTGCACGTCCGGAACTGCTAAGTGTTGGGAAGTTATGATTGGAGTGTCGAAGTTCAGCGACCTTGGCATCAGAGGGGAGTGATCCTCCACTGATTTCTTCTGTTTCTTGATCTCATCGATCTCCCGGAGGATCCTTTCGTTGGTTTTGTCCTGCTCTTGTGCATGATTCCTCATCTGCAAAATCAGAATGTAAAGATCATTAGTAGTAGGATTAGTTGAAACAGAAGAAGTTGGTGGTTTTTGGAAAATGGGGGTTGGTTTCTTCGCAGCATTCTCAGCATTCTTCTGGGATCCGGAAGGTGGTGGAGGCAAAGGAGGAACGCCTTGGGAAGAACTGAATGAGGGCATCAAACTTGAAGTATTCTTCGCTGAGGAAGCCATCTGCTTGGTTATAACGAACCGAAATGAGCACGAAAATATGAATCTTTCTAGGAATGAAACACCAATTGCCCCACGGTGGGCGCCAAACTGTTTTGGTCAAAAATCAAGCAATGACAATGCAACCAAACTTTCTGTTGTGAGGTATGATGCTTGAATTGATGAACAACAATAAGGATCACTATGAAGTGTAATGAACAAGTGACACAAAGATTTATACGAGGAAAAAGCCCTTGATCAATGAATGATCTCCGGCATAAAAAACCTCGGGTGATGGAAACTACCGATCACCAACTCAAATTAAACAAGAAATCTATTACAACTTCAGATGATAGCGAGCTAAGTACAAGGATCACTATAGTGTATTGTGTAAAAAAGTGTGTAATCGCCAAGTGAGTTAACGAGAGCTGGTAAGGGCAGTTGTACGAGTGTGTGTGTAGCCAAAAATAGCCAAGTGTTTTCTAACTAGCTCGCTACCCCTTTAAAAATGGAAAATATCTACACTAACTAACATTCCGCAAATGGTGCAAGTCCTCCACGACTCCATAACGTCCACTTTTGGCCAAGCACGTGCGGAATAAACATAGAATATGCTCAAGGAATATCGCCAAGACCAAGTCCAAATTGATACTCCTGCAAAACAATTTCGAATTCAAAGTAGACAACCGTTAGTACAAGGATCCTTATGATGATCCATGATCCTGATCCTGAAATACTTCTGAGGATCACCAATTCAAACAGAAGTAAGGATCACCAAGCCCAACAGCGATTGAGGATCACTGATCATTTAGAAATCCACCCCTAACAGTGGTTCAGCTGGTTGATGTAGTATGTTACTATGCCTTTGACATGCATCACACCTTCGAGCATATTCTGCAGCATCTTTCCTCATCGTTGTCCAATAATATCCTGCCCTTAATACTTTCGAGAACAATGATCTGCCCCCAGTGTGGTTACCACAATCCCCCTCATGTATATCCTGAAGTACTTCTTTGGCTTCAGGATCCTCCAAGCACCTCAAATACGGTCCTGCAAGAGATTTCTTGTATAAAACATTATTTATAATAGTGAATCGTGATACCTTCATCCTAAATGCCTTAGGATTTTCATCTCCGGGGATGTGTCCTTCCTTGAGATATCTCATGATTGGAGCCATCCAGGATTTAGGATCCTTTTTCAGGATACTCTACTCCAGGATCCTGAATACCCGCTACTTCCTTATCCTGAGGATTCGTTGCAGGATACAAGATATGTAATATTGGTATTTGGGTCCCTTCTAGTATCCTGATCGATGATCCCAGATTTGCTAAGGCATCTGCTTCAGCATTATCCTCCCTTGGTACCTGTTCAAGTGTAAAAACATCGAAATATCCTGCTAATTTTTTGAGAATATCGAGGTATTCGATTAATTTCTCACCCTTAACTGCATAGGATCCATTAAAATGGTTAGCAATTAATAAGGAGTCAACATATACTTGCAAATTCTTGATACTCATATTCTTAGCCAACTCTAATCCTGCAATTAAAGCCTCATACTCTGCTTCATTATTAGTAGCAGGGAATTCACACCTAATAGCCTGGGGTAATATGTCCCCCCTGTGGCGATTTTAGTAGTATTCCCAATCCTACTCCTCTTACATTAGATGCACCATCAGTATATAACGTCCAGGATCCTGAGGATTCTCCTAACTGTTGGACTTCTAGGTCTACCTCATCCTGAATGTCACTACTGAAATCAGCCACAAAGTCAGCTAAAGCCTGAGACTTTATGGCATTTCTAGGTTCATATACTAAATCATAAGCACCCAACTTTACTGACCACTTAGCCATCCTGCCTGACATCTCTGGTTTCCTAAGCACATTTTTGACAGGATAATTTGTTTTAACATGAATCCTATGTGTCTCAAAGTAATGTCTAAGCTTCATTGATGCCATAACTAATGCTAGTATCAATTTTTCTAAATGAGAATACCTAGTTTCAGCATTTAACAAACTTTTACTAACATAATAAACAGGATATTGCTGACCTTCATGATCCTTTATAAGGACGGCACTTACAGCATTCCCTGATACTGCGAGGTATAGGGATAGTGGTTCACCATTCTCAGGCTTCATCAGTAGAGGTGCAGTTGAAAGATATTGCTTCAAATCCTGCAGGGCTGCTTCATGCTTCTCACCCCATTCAAATTTCTTGTTCTTCTTCAGGATATCATAAAACTCTTTGCATTTCTTTGAGGATCTTGAAATAAACCTGTTTAATGCTGCCACTCGCCCTGTTAATCGTTGAACATCCTTCATATTTGAGGGTGATTTAATATCCAAGATGGCTTTAATCTGCTCCGGGCTCGCCTCTATTCCTCTTTTGGTCACCATATATCCTAGAAAGTTTCCTGCCCCCACTCCGAAATGACACTTAGCAGGATTTAGCTTCATGTTATATTGATCCAGGATATCAAATGCTCCTTTAATATCCTGGAGGTGATCCTGAGCTTTCCTTGATTTTACCACCATATCGTCAATGTATACCTCCATGGTGTCCCCCAGCTTGTCTTTGAACATCATGTTTACCAATCTCTGGTATGTTGCACCTGCATTTTTTAAACCAAAAGGCATAGCCGTATAACAATAAATACCTGTTGGTGTCATGAAGGCAGTATCCTCCTGGTCAGAAGGCTCCATTTGAATCTGCTGAAATCCTGAGGATGCATCCATGAAGGTCAACATTTCATGCCCGGCAGTAGCATCCACCATTGCATCAATGTGAGGAAGAGGAAATGGGTCTTTAGGACAAGCCTTGTTCAAGTCTGTATAGTCTACACAGACTCTCCATTTCCCATTTTTCTTCTGTACCACGACTACGTTTGCTAGCCATCTTGGAAACTTGACTTCTCTGATCATCCTGGACTTCAACAATCTTTCAACTTCCTCTTGGATAATCGTATTCCGCTCAGGAGCAAATTTCCTTCTTTTTTGCTGAACAGGCTTGAATGATCTGTCAATTCCAAGCTTGTGAGTGATAATGTCTTTGGATATACCTGTCATATCCTCATGCTTCCATGCAAACGTTGACATCATGCATTTCAAAAAGTTAGTTAACTGCTCTTCAATATCCTGAGGGATATTGGTTCCTATGAGCACCGAGATATCAGTATTATCCTGATCCAGGATAATTTTCTTCACATCCTGCTCTGCATCCTCCACGATATCCTGGGCCCGCATCTTTAATTGCTATGCTGTACTAGGCTTGGTTGAGGATTTCATCGAGGATGAGTAGCATTCTTTCGCCTCTTGCTGATCACTATCAACCTTGACAACTCCCCAAGGGGTAGGGATCTTGATGCATTGGTGATATGTTGATGGCATAGCCTTCATATCGTGAATCCATGGTCTTCCCAGTATGATGTTATAGCAGGATAGAGAATCCATCACACAGAAACGTTGTATCGAGTTGACTCCTTCAACATATACTGGTAACTTTATCTCTCCCACTGTGTTCCTAGCCTCTCCACTGAACCCAACAAGCACGGTGGACTTCGAAGTGATATCCATCGGAGATACATTCATTCTCTTCAGAGTCTCTAGTTGGATTATGTTGACGGAGCTGCCATTATCAACCAATATCCTGCGTACAAAATGGTTAGCCACATATAATGTTATTACCAGAGCATCATGATGAGGATCCTGGACAGTATCCCTGTCATCAGCATCAAATGTGATCATTTTGTCAGTTGTGAGGGTAGTCATCCTGACAGGTTTGTCTCCCCTTTCGGCCTTAGCTTCTTTTGCATGTCTCTTCGCCACCGAATACGAAGTCCCACAAATGTCGGATACTCCCGAAATAAAGTTGATTATCTTGGCATCCGCGGGAGGTGACGCTGCTCGCTCAGGATCCTTCTCAGTATCCTGACCCTTATTCTTCTTTCTCCCTAAGAGATCTTTCAGATATCCCTTGCTTAGAAGATAGCTTATTTCTTTTCTTAGAGCAATGCAATCCTCAGTTACATGTCCGAAATCTTCGTGGAAGGCACACCATTTTGACTTATATTTCCAATCGGCTTTTTGTTGATTTTTTCGAGGCCACCTAGCCTTGTCTCCTAAACCCTGCATGGCATACATCAATTCAGGAATGTTACCAGAAAAGCAATATTCAGATAATTCAGGATATTCTTCAGGAACCTCGTCTTCGATAGCATTCACTTTCTCGTTTTCATTTCTACCATATGGCTTAGGGCGATATGGCTTAAATGAGGATTCTGACTTCCTGTTAGTTGACTCATAGGTGTTGGATGAGTTCATCCTCTCTTGCATCTTTCTGTCATCCTCCAATCGAATATATCTTAGGGCCTTGTTTCGAGCTTCATCCAAGTTCCTGCATGGGTTCATTACAAGGTCTTGGTAAAATTGAGAATCTTTTTGCAGCCCCATCTTGAAAGCTTGCACAGCTGTTGCAACATCAAGATGCGGAATGTCTAAGGATTCCCGGCTGAACTTGTTCACATAATCCCTTAGGGATTCTTGAGGCCCCTGTGTTATCCTGTAGAGGTCACTTGTTAGTTTTTCAAAGCTTCTACTACAAGAAAACTGACTATTGAATAAATTCACTAGGTGAGCAAATGATGTAATCGAATGAGGAGGAACATTTAGGAGCCATTTCAAGGCTGATCCTGTTAAGGTAGAACCAAAACCCTTGCACAAGCATGCTTCCTTGAGCTCCGGAGAGATAGGGTTAATCTCCATCCTTTCCCTATACTGGGCAATATGCTCTTCAGGATTCGTAGTTCCATCATAAAGCTTCATGTTGGGGGTTTGAAATCTCTTTGGAATCTCAGCATCACAGATAGGATATGCAAGGCGAGATATTCTGTGGCTGTCTTGGGACACTTCCGGGATTGGCTGGACCACTCCAGGTACACTGGATATCATGTCCTTCAACTTCTGAAGGTCCCAAGTAAATGATGATGTTACACCTGTATCTTGCAAAGATCCACTATTGTTAGCAGCATGAGTATTATTATTATTTGACACGTTACCCGTCTGAGGATTCTGCCCATATCCTGAAGCATATCCTGAGCTCCTCATGGTTGACATCCTGACCGAGGAGGGTATTTCAGGAGTATGATTCTGAGGAAGGCTGGGCACAATATTCCCCCTATTATCCTCAGTGTACACAGCCGAACTGAAGTTCAAAGTTCTGGGTTGTAATGGAGTGACGATATCCTCAGCAGATCTGCTCGAGCCAGACTCCAGGAGTTGTATCTCCCTCAACAGCATTTGGTTTGTTTCATGTTGCTGCCTCATTTGTTCTTGCACACTTCCAAATAAGGTTAGAATTTCATCATTAGAAGCTAAAATGGGAGCAGATCCCTGAATACTCCGAGTAGGGATAATATCCTGAGGTTGTGAAGAAGATTGCATCCTTGGAGGAGGTGGTGGAAGCACCGGACCAGCAGTAGCAGAAGTTGTAGCAGACACAGTGGAGGAGCTCATGTTTGATCTTGAGGCCATTGTAAACAATGTGGCAAAAAGTTTTGAAAACAGAAAACCGATTAGCGATTTCACAAAGATTTTTAGTAAAGAGAGCACCACTTGCCCCACGGTGGGCGCCAAATTGTTTTGGTAAAAAATTACCGAAGCAATTAAGTGATCAAATTAGTTAAGTGAGGTAGTGTGCTAAAAAGTGTGTTGAAAATATGTTGGTTAAGTTTTTTGGAAAAACAATATTCAGGATAAGGCCCAGGACATTGAGCTGTATCTACGATCAAACAATGAGCAAAAAGTAAAGGGGTGACACGAGATATACGAGGAAAGCCCTTGATCAATCTAGATCGCCGGCATAAAACCTCGGGAGCTGACAATCGCAGCTGCCTTGTTCTTCTTATTGCTTTAAACGTCAGGATACAGTGCAAGATATTGACCAGATCGCTAAGTGTTACAACACTTTTGTGCGAAAGTGAAAATTGCTAGAGAACAAGTGTAAGAGTGTAGTGAGTGTTTCTGTGATGTCCTATTCGATCTGATATACCCACCTATTTATAGTAACGAATTACAAATGAAAATTCCTATAAATATGGGATGCTCCGAATATTCCAATGTAAACGTTGTAGACCGAGTAATGCGGCTTCAACGTCTTTATTTGAACGACTTGGACCGAGTCTTCCGCGGAATGAGTCCTTGTGAACGTTGCTAGCTTCTAACCCGCTTACCTGCATATAATCCGTTAGTGATCCTGAGGATACCATTCAGGATGTTACCAATATCCTGAATCAGCATCCCGGATGTGAACAGATATCATATAACCAAGATATAATCCAAGATATTTATCAGGATATGGGCTCAGAATTTCACCCATAACAGCTATATGGTGACAAACAGGGGCATTGAAGCAAGTCCAGAGCAAATAAGGCTATTGTGAATATCAAATCTCCTGCCAATGCTAAGGAGGTGCAAAGATTGACAGGCAGGATCGCAGCCTTGAACAGATTCATATCCAAATCCTCAGAAAAGTGCAAGGAATTCTATGACATCCTGAGGAAGAACAAGAAATTTGAATGGACTGAGAAGCATGAAAGTGCCCTCAAAGCTCTTAAGGATTACCTATCCTCAGCCCCGGCCTTGATGAAACCAGAAAAAGGGGATATATTATCCTTATACTTAGCAGTATCCTCAAAGGCAGTAAGTGCGGTCCTTGTTAAGGATCACCAAGGTACACAACATCCTGTTTATTATGTAAGTAAGAGTTTACTTGATGTTGAATCCAGGTATTCACTCTTAGAAAAACTAATCCTTGCATTAATTATGGCATCTACTAAATTAAGACATTATTTTGAGACTCATGTCATTATTGTTAAGACTAATTTTCCAATTAAGAATGTTCTCAGGAAACCTGAAATGTCAGGAAGGATGGCTAAGTGGGCAGTGAAGCTTAGTGCATATGATATAAGATATGAACCAAGGACTGCCATCAAATCCCAAGCCTTAGCTGACTTTGTGGCAGATTTTAGTAGTGATTTGCAAAAGGAAGCTGAGTTAGAAGTCCAACAGCTTGAAGAAACTAAGGATCCTTGGATACTCTTCACTGATGGAGCCTCTAATGTAAAAGGAACAGGGCTTGGAATACTACTAAAATCGCCACAGGGGGACATAATACCCACTCCATAGCTTGTGAATTTCAAACTACCAACAATGAGGCTGAGTATGAAGCCTTGATAGCCGGTTTGCAAATTGCTAAGCATATAAGGATCAGGTATCTTGAGGTACATGTAGATTCATTATTAATCACTAATCGCTTTAATGGATCCTATGCTGTTAAAGGTGAAAAGCTAATCAAATATTTGGAGATAGTCAAAGAATTGGCACTCTCTTTTGTTTCCTTTAGTTTGACACAGGTACCAAGGGAAGAGAATGCATAGGCTGATGCATTAGCTAATTTAGGATCATCCTTGAAGATCCCGGAAGATATAAGGATTCCTATTATCCATGTCCTGACCCCTACTATCGAGGATCATGTAGCTATGGAGATAGGAGAGGATTCTGCAATCATCCCTAGTGATAATACTCAATCTCATTCAGGATCATGGATACTCCCAATCATGAGATACATACAACATGGAGAGATTCCTACAGGAGAAAACCCAAGGGCTTTCAAAATTAAGGTATCTCAATTTACAATATTGAATAATATGTTGTATAAACGATCTCTTGCAGGACCATATCTAAGATGCATTGAGGATCCTGAAATCCAAGAAGTCCTAAAAGATTTCCATGAAGGAGATTGTGGAAACCACACTGGGGGCAGGGCATTATTCTCAAGGATCCTGAGGACAGGATACTATTGGCCCACTATGAAGAAGGATGCTGTGGAGTACGCCAAGAAGTGTGATCCTTGTCAGAGGCATAGTAATATCCTTCACCAACCAGCAGAGCTCTTGCATCCTATATCCTCTTCCTGGCCATTCATGAGATGGGGAATGGATATAGTTGGAAAGCTTCCGAAGGCACCTGGTGGAAAAGTATTCATGCTTGCTATGACTGATTACTTCTCTAAGTGGATAGAGGCTGAAGCCTTTGCTCAAGTCAGAGAAAAGGAAGTTATATCCTTTATTAAAAGAAACATTATTACTAGATTTGGTATCCCTTCTGAAATTGTTTGTGATAATGGATCCCAATTTATTGGGAATAGAACCACTAACTTTTGTGACAGCTGGGGGATTAAGATGATAACATCAACACCAGTCCACCCACAAGCTAATGGTCAGGCATAATCATCCAACAAGATCATCATCAACAATTTGAAGAAGAAGCTTGGATCCAAGAAAGGAAAATGGGCAGAAGAACTACCTTATGTGCTTTGGGCTGATAGGACAACTCCCAAGAATGCTACAGGCCAAACTCCATTTTCTTTGATATTTGGGGCAAAATCAGTGATCCCTACAGAGATGGTGGTTCCAACTGCAAGAACAAGCATTCGTGATCCTGAAGAAAATGCTGAAAACGTGGTTTAAGACTTGGATACTATAGAAGAAATCAGGGATTTGGCAAGGATAAGGATGGCTAGTTATCAACAAAGGATGGCTGGAGCCTACAACAAAAATATCAGGATCAGGAAATTCCAAGTTGGTGATATGGTATTAAGGAAAGCATTTCAGAATACTACCAATCCTGCTGATGGAAAGTTGGCACCAAAATGGGAAGGCCCCTATTTGATTGAAGCTGAGGCAGGAAAGGGGGCATATCGATTGCTAACAATGGAAGGTGATTTGCTACCAAGAGCTTGGAATGCTGTCCATTTGAAGAAATATTTCATGTGATAAGGATCCATGATCCTAACATGACAAGTATCCTTGAAGGATCCTTATAAGATAGATGATCCTCTTTCTGGTAATATTCTGATCTCTAACTATTTCATTCTTTAATTATCTCATATAAGGGTAAGGATCCTTCATCCTTTATCCTCCTTTTACATGATTCTGAGTTTTGAAGGTTCAGGTTGTCACACCCCGACCACGTAGAACATACAAAACGTGGCGGAAATGTCGGGGAGTGTTGTAATAGAATTAATTGTTTCAAATCCATGGCAATTGAAGTTTCGTTTTATTGATTAAAAGTGTTACAATGTCTTAACAAACAAGGAAATACAACATAATTAACTAGTCTTGCATCTTTTATTGTCACTAAGGCCCATGTCCGCCTAAGTGTATCTTGATCAATCCGATGCTTCATATCCTGAAAACACATGTGAAAATAGGTACGTCAGCATAAAAATGCCGGCGAGTACATAGGTTTTGTGAAAATAAGATTCATGACTTCTGTTTAAGAAAATGTTTAGTCATGAACCTTGTAATTTGATTTGTCTTTGTAAATCATTTGAAAAACAATAAGTTCAGATGATACGTATAAGTAAGATAATAATGCATGGTTAAATGAATAACCATGTAAAATGAGTTTGTATAAGTTAAGTTGTTTGTAAACAATGTATTGTGAAAAGTATGTTATTTGTATAAAATGTTATATGTCATAAACTGAAATGATTCAAATAACGCTACGATATGTAATACCATACAAACACTTATATATAGGAAGTACCAGCGGTGTATCCACCATGCTTGTATCATATTACACACGCATCGTTACTTAATCACTTACTCAAACCAAACCAACAATGTAAAATGTTCATGTCTAATGTAAATCATGTAATGTATAACCAATGTCAAAAGTGTTTATGTGTCAAATGTAAACCATGTAATATGTAACCAAAATAATATGTATGGCTAGTGAAAATGTATCAACTAAACCATAGATGAAATGCACAAGAACATAGTATTGAAGTAAAACTTGGTTTAAATCAAAGCTATGTTTTGTGGAAATGCATGATCAATGTAAATCATGTAATATGTAACCAAAATGATATGTATGGCTAGTGAAATGTATCAACTAAACCATATGCACAAGAACATAGTATTGAAGTAAAACTTGGTTTAAATCAAAGCTATGTTTTGTGGAAATGCATGATCAATGTAAATCATGTAATATGTAACCAAAATGATATGTATGGCTAGTGAAATGTATCAACTAAACCATATGCACAAGAACATAGTATTTGTTGGTGCATGTTATGTGACAACAGCGTTGGATTGGTCTTTGGATATTAAACGAGTTTGGGCCGTGAAGACTTATGAAGACTGAATGGAATTCGAGGTTGTTGAAGCCCAATCTAGTACAAGTTTGTATCAAGTTTAAGTCTATCTAGTTTAGCCCGAATTGTAAACAGAATTCGTATGGGCCTGGCCCAGTTCGAATTGTATGGTTGTGTGTATATAAACAACCTTTACCTAGAGTTTTAGTGTTAGACTTTTGGAGACTTTTAGGCAATTGAGAGAGAGTTCGAATACACAGATTATCGGCTGTGAGTTCGTGAAGATCTTGAGTGATTGTAAACGTTTTCGTTGGATAATCATAGAAGATCGGTTGGTAAATTGTCTGGTGTTCTTGTTTCTGTTTATTTGGTTTATCAAGGGGATTCCGCACCCTTGGTAGATTGTCAGTTTTGTTACGATCCATACGGGATAGGGACCTACAGTATTGAAGTAAAACTTAGTTTAAATCAAAGCTATGTTTTGTGGAAATGCATGCTATACTGATACGAACATCTATGCGGTGTTGTGAAAATGCATACATCCAAGCCTTGAGACTGCGGCGATAAACCCTTAAACCACTTAAAGGTTTATCTAAATTATGTATATCGAATTCGGTCATTCCTTTCATCCCCTTTCCCTGGGATGTCCGGAACGGGAGTTGTCAATTCCTATGGTACCACTACCTACTAACGAACGGCGTAGCTAATGTTAATGAATGTATTGTTCCATTGTAAACAACCCAAATGTCATAACAAAATGTAAGCATGTGATGAAAACTATGTACTAAGTATGCACGCAATGGACATACATAGCATAAAATGTAAATGTAAAACGATGTACTAAGTATGAACTAAATGGACATACATAGCATAAAACACAATGAAATCATGTACTATAAGTGTACTATTGAACATAGCAAGCATATGATATGAAAACAGGAAAGCATGAAAGTAACAAGTAGGCACATGTGTTCCACCCCAAAACATTTGGAAAACAGTAAAAGAGGGGTCTATGTACTCACTTGAGATTGTTCAGTAGTCCTAAGATAACCACCAAGCAATGCTAGAGATCTCGGAATCAAACGGCACCTAATATAGGTAACTATGTTAATAAACCGGACCTAAATCGGAAGATCGGGTAGCATGAGGGTTTGTAAACCAAACGAGTGTGGAGACTCGTGTGATATGGTTTAACAAAGCCTACATACTAAATGAAACCTAACATAACTGCGTACGACCCATTACGACCCGTTTAGGTAGCTTATGCTACTTTAACGCGTCGTTCGCGTAAAACGCGTTCGGACCGCCTAACTAGTCCTATGACAAGTGTTATATGCCTAAACATGTTACATTATCAGTTATGTGACAAAAGTTTAGGTTATATATGCTTAATTACCAATTATACATGAAAAGGGTATTCTGGTAATTTACCTAAGGCATATAAACTACTTATCATACAACTACTTAAACGATGTGACCATAAGGTATAACCTCGGAAGGTTATTCCCTATATACTATGGTCACCTAATGTATTTGGTCGGATCCTAATGATCGACCAAACTGGGTCGGGTTCGAAGGTATAAGCGATTTATTAGATCGCTTACCCTACGACCCTAGACAACGTGGTAATCAGTAGGCATAGTCCCTAGGGACTATAACCATCGTGATTACAATCACGTTGCGAAGTTCAAACGAACTTCGCATTGACCATAAGCTGGTCAACGCTGAAAGTCAAACAAAGTTTGACTTTCTGACTCAAAAAGCAATAAAATAAAGAAAAGAACGAAAGAATACTTACGAAGGGTCCCCGAATGCTAATCTCGATCCGAGAATCTCAGGTATGAAACAATGGTTTCAACTTAGAGTTTCTAAGATCAAAATTCTAGTGGTTTTTGAAGTTGTGGGGTGGGGTATTTATAGTTTTCGGGTAACCGTTAAGATCGTTTGTCGAATATCGTGCCATAATCGCATCCGTACAAGTGTCGGAAAGTTATGGTGGCCAAAAATGGTTCTTATCAGCTGACTAAGCATGTGTGAGTGTGTGGGTGTGGATTAAACAGCTGGATCTGCTGTTAAATGCAGTTAATCTGGTCCAGAAGGCGGACGCGGCCCGCGTGGGGATATACAGAAACTGAGGCGGGCCGCCTGGGAGCCATAGATCAGAAATAGTTTCAGAAATGACAGTTTCAGCCCCTGCACGTGTTTAAGGCCATTTCCGACACTTCTAAGGCCCGTAAAGCCAACTTTAAGGCCCTAAAATGATGCCTAAACATTGTGGACATGAAACATGCTCAAAAATATGTCGGATGTTGGTTCGTTTGGTCGTACGAACGCGATGTTCGCTTAATTACGACGGAATGCGCATAAGCGCGAAAAACGATCCAAATGACGCAACGAATGGATTTTTGGCAAGCCAAACACTAAAGCATAATATAGTCATGCTTACATAAATTTTTGGATGTCCGGATGTATTCAGAACGTGAGTTATGCGCAAAAATGCAAACTTGTGCACTTTTTGACACCTTTAGTCCCTGAATGACACAAAAGTTTATTTTAGCATACCGAACACCTCAAAGCCTATTTCTAAGCTATGTGAAGGGTATTTATGGTATGTTTAACTTATGGTCATGCTCCGGAATGTCTGTTACAGTTCAAATTGGCATACTTTCGCAGTTTGTCAAGTTTAGTCCCTGTAAGCGAATTAGCTTGTTTTTGCCATACCAAAGCCTTCAAAACTTAATTCTAAGTTATGTAAAGGTTATTTAAGGTATGTTAAGCCTATGTCACTATTCCGGAGTGTTTTTTGCATCAAACTAGTTATATTTACGCATCGGTGCGCGTATAACCTTCCAGAAAGCGATTTAGAGTTTGGAATTGAACAAAAATTGATATGTGCAAATGATACACATATTTTTACAAATCCTAAGTATGAAATATAATATTTCATTGGTTCGGTATTTGTTTGATGGCCGTGGAGGCACAGGTGTTACACAGGTATCCTTAACTAAGGATTGAGTATCCACAGAAGTATCCAGTTATTTGGGCTTGACCCCAGTTATTTGGGCTAGTCCCCAGTTTGGGCCTGTCCCCAGTTTCGCCAGTAGCGCACGATGATCCTGGTATAGTTCATGGCAATGGGACCAGTACTCGCTTTAGGGGCTGACAATCTCATTGTACTGGCTAAATTCAGGATCCTACGTATAATGGTAGACGTACCATACATCCGTTCCTAAGGTTTTTAACGTTTTCACGTTAGCTAAGGTTTTGGCATTTTCATGTCACTAAGTTTGGATAGTCGCCAGTGAGGGCCATACTTCAGTTTACACACGATCCTTTGGGCTTGTCCCCAATTATCCTTTGGGCTTGTCCCCAGTTATCCTTTGGGCTTGTCCCCAGAATTGTTGGGCTTGTCCCCAGTTACTAACTCTTATCTTATATTGGCTTAGTCCCAAGTTGTTTCCTATTTCATGTTTTTGGAGATAAACGACCAAGGATCCTTGATCCTTACTTTCTACTAAGGTTTGTCTTTTGGGTTATCCTGATTATAAGTGTTAAAGGATAGGATCCTAACTTGGATTCTCAGGTATGATCCTTAACTATTTTGATTTTATTCATTATTCATTTGAATAACCCTTATCCTTTGACAACTGAACTTATGATCCTTAAAATATGTTACTTTTCAGAACTTGTCGACTATAGGATATGTGATCCTTGATCATATCCTAAACTTTTTGAGGATATTCGTTAAATTTTTTTTTATTTGATAAACTTAAACAAAATGAACATCACAATAATTGAAAAGTAAAGTACTAACAAGGATAGTAACACGGGAGATAGCCAAAAAGTTAAAGTTATTTTATTCACAAAAGATTAAACCCTTTAAGGTTGTCAAAATTGCCAACCCATGTTTCTACCAGCAAAACGTGGCCCGTCCACATGGGTTGGCAAAGGGTGTCCATTGTTCATAGGTCTAGAAAGTGCAGGAATCAAAAGACGGCAGGATCACAATGGCTTCATCCCCCAAACAGAGGATCCCTCCACCATTTGTAATCCTACCTATTGTTCAAAGGATCCATGATCCTTAACCCTAATTACTATTGTTCAAGATACAACCCATCATTGTTCAACAAAAACACCATAACCAAAATAAACTACCAAATCCTAAAAAAATGGTCTCCGGCTACGTCTAGAAATGTCCTTCATCGCCCATTCATGCAGCCTACACCTTCGCTGCATCACCATCTCCTCCAGCTCCAGTATCCTTCACATGATCCTTGCCACTACCACCAGCCTCGATTGCCAGAACCTCTTCAGCCACTTCTTCATCCTCTAACTCAGCCAGCCTGGCCTTCCAGCCCTCCATGTCCCAGTTGCTCCTGTCAAAGGCAGGATCCTGAGCTTCTTGGGCCATTTGCAGCTTGGTCTTGTACATGGCAATGGCAGCGGAGACTTTAGCATCCTCCGTGATCTCGTGCTTCTCATAATCAGCATTGATCTGAGCTGCAACTATCTGAGTTTTGGCATCATTGAGGTCCTTTTCGAGGGAAGCAATCTTGTGATCCTTGAGCACCGCCACTTTTTGGAGGTCAGAGTATTTCTCCTCAAGCTCTTCCACATCCCCAACATAGTCCTCGATTTCGGCAAATTTCTGCAAAGAAGACAATGTAAAGTTAGGATCACATGATCCTCAAATGGATAGGATAACTAAGCTAAGTCAGTGATCCTTACATCTGCAAAATACTCGAGGAACTGATGGCGGATCAGAGGCAAGCCTTCTAGGTTGTCAGCTTCAGAGGTCTTCCTTTTCTTTCCACATCTTCCCTTTGAAGTGGTTGCCTTGGGGATTATGACGGAGGGGCTAGCAGCAGACTTTTTCTTTGAGGATCGGACAGTGTCAAGATCATTGACACTGAATTTGGAGGCAGATCTTGAAGGTTTTCCAGAGCCTACACACCCAAAACAGATAAGTATCCTTATCCTATTCCTATTCAACTATTTATTTAAGCATTTAACTATACAAAAAACAGGATACTTACTCGACATAATGACAGAACCTGAGGATACTTCTTGAGAATCCTGGGTGTTTGTTTTAAATGATCTTCTTGCAGGATCAAGTCTCCAGAAAGCGGCAAGCCTTTCCTTTGTTGCAGGTGTTGTGATGAGGTGTGCGACAGTAATAGCTGCAAGATAGAAACAAAAGGACGTTAGTGATCCTTATACAAAAACAAGGTCATCAGGTGATCCTTCTTAGGATCCTCTATCCTACCATGGGTGCTCCACTTCCTTGGCAGATCCTTTCCATCAGAGATAGAATCCCTTCTGACAAAGAAGAATCGCCGTTTCCAGTTGATATCATTCTTAGTGGCTTTGAAGATGGGATGTTCTTCACCAGGTTTATGTTTGAGTAGATATCGATGGGATCCATGGCTAACGAGGTCATACATCTCTGCACACTCCGACATTCCCAAATCAATGCCTTCTTGCTCAATGATCCTTTCAAGGGTATATAAGACCCTCCAGATCATAGGCATAGCTTGAATATAAGAGATGCCGGTGAGGGAGAAGAAAGACTGGGTGAATTCAGGGAAAGGATACGAGTATCCTATTGTGAATGGAGTGACCGGGAAAGCTACCCAGGTTTCAGAAATATAATCACTTAGAACGGTGGGATCAAATGGTTTGAAATCGGTGTTTGCCGGAAAGCAATGTCGGATCCTGTCTATCTGTGGATCGGTAAAGCAGCATCTTTCTTTCGCCGAATCTTTGATGATCCCCTGGCTCTTAAGAGGACTGTCTTTTGTGTGATCTTTAGCCGGAGAGGATCTTAGCATCATCTTGGTCATGAGGGTAGAGAAGAAGATGAACAGAGAAAGAAAACGTAAAGGGAGAAAAGGAAGAGAGATACCTGGTTGATCTTCGGATGTGGATTTAAAGGGAGTTTCTCTTGAATTTAAATGCGAATTGATCCCTATCTCTAACTTCAATTTATAATGATGGTTTTGCAGGATAGTCACCTCAATGACGTCATGCTCGTAACGGCTAGTCCGATTACAACGACTAGTTATCCGTTGATTCATTACGGATAAGAACAGAAAATATAACTCGTTTATTTACATAAATACTCCTTATATTTTGGGGGCAATTGTTAGGGGAGGATTTTCCAATGATCAGTGATCCTCAATTACTGTTGGGTTTAGTGATCCTCACTTCTGTTAGAATTAGTGATCCTCAGAAGTGTTGCAGGATCAGGATCATGGATCATCTTAAGGATCCTTATACTGACAATTGTCTACTTTGAATATGATGTTGTTTTGCAGGAGTACGAGCTTGGACTTGGTCTTGGCGATATTCCTGGAGCATATTCCGCACGTGCATGGCTGAAATGGATGTTGTGGAGGTCGTGGAGGACTTGCACCAAATGCGGAATGTTTGTTAGCTTAGATATTTTCCATTTTTAAAAGGGGTAGCGAGCTAAATAGAAACACTTGGCTATTTTTGGCTTAACACACACACTCGCAACTGCTCTCACCAGCTCTTGACAATTCACTTGGCAATTACACATTTTTTTGCACGTTACACTATAGTGATCCTTGTAATTAGCTCGCTATCATCCGAAGTTGTAATACATTTCTTGTTTAATCTGAGTTGGTGATCGGTAGTTTCCATCACCCGAGGTTTTTTATGCCGGAGATCATTCATTGATCAAGGGCTTTTTCCTCGTATAAATCTTTGTGTCACTTGTTCGTTACATTTCAGAGTGATCCTTAGTGTTGTTCATCAATTTAAGCATCATACCTCACAATAGAAAGTTTGGTTGCATTATCATTGCTTGATTTTTGACCAAAACACTCGCTGTATCAGGGAATGCTGTAAGTGCTGTTCTTATAAAGGACCATGAAGGTCAGCAGTATCCTGTCTATTACGTTAGTAAAAGTTTATTAGATGCTGAAACTAGATATTCTCATCTAGAAAAATTAATATTAGCCCTAGTCATGGCATCAACGAAACTTAGACATTATTTTGAGACACATAGGATTCATGTTAAAACCAATTATCCTGTTAAAAACGTGCTTAGGAAACCTGAAATGTCGGGAAGGATGGCTAAGTGGTCAGTAAAATTAAGTGCTTATGACTTAGTGTATGAGCCTAGAAATGCCATAAAGTCTCAGGCTTTAGCTGACTTTGTGGCTGATTTTAGTAGTGACATTCAAAATGAAGTAGTCCTAGAAGTACAGCAGCTAGGAGAAAACTTAGAATGCTGGACATTATACACTGATGGTGCATCTAATGTAAGAGGTGTAGGTCTAGGTATACTACTAAAATCGCCACAGGGGGACATATTACCCCAAGCTATTTGGTGTGAATTTCCTGCTACTAATGAGGCAGAATATGAAGCTTTGATTGCAGGATTAGAGTTGGCTAAAAATATGAGTATCAAGAATTTGCAAGTATATTTTGATTCTTTGTTAATCACTAATCATTTTAATAGAACCAATGCAGTTAAAGGAGAAAAGTTAATCGAGTATCTCGAAATTCTCAAAAAATTAGCAGGATACTTCGATGTTTTTACACTTGAACAGGTACCAAGAGAGGAAAATGCTGAAGCTGATGCCTTGGCAAATCTGAGATCATCGGTCAGGATACCGGAAGGAACCCGAATACCAATATTACATATCCTATATCCTGTGACGAATCCTCAGGATAAGGAAGTAATAAGTATTCAGGACCCTGATGATGAGTATCCCGAGGAGGATCTTAAGTCCTGGACGGCTCCAATCATGAGATATCTCAAGGAAGGACATATCCCAAAGAATGAGAATCCTAAGGCCTTTAGAATGAAGGTATCATGATTCACTATTATAAATGACGATTTGTATAAGAAATCTCTTGCAGGACCGTATCTGAGGTGCTTGGAGGATCCCGAAACCAAAGAAGTGCTTCAGGATATACACGAAGGGGATTGTGGTAACCATACTGGGGGCAGGTCGTTATTTTCAAAAGTATTAAGGACAGGATATTATTGGCCGACGATGAGAAAAGATGCCACAGAATATGCCCGAAGATGTGATGCATGTCAAAGACATAGTAACATATTACATCAGCCTGCTGAACCGCTGTATCCTATTGTTTCCCCTTGGCCGTTCATGAAATGGGGTATGGATATAGTGGGGAAGCTTCCAAAGGCTCCAGGAGGAAAGGTTTTCATGTTGGCAATGACGGATTACTTCTCTAAGTGGGTTGAAGCAGAAGCATTTGTTCAGGTTAGAGATCAAGAAGTGGTATCCTTCATAAAAAGGAATATCCTGACTAGGTTTGGAATACCAGCTGAGATAATTTGTGACAATGGATCTCAATTTATAAGTAAAAGGACTACTGACTTTTGCAAGAGTTGGGGAATTAAAATGATCACGTCTACTCTGGTGCATCCTCAAGCAAATGGACAAGCAGAATCCTCGAACAAGATAATTGTCAACAACTTAAAAAAGAGACTAGGGGCTAAGAAAGGAAGATGGGCAGAAGAATTACCCTTTGTTTTGTGGGCTGATAGAACAACGGTAAAAAATGCAACTGGCCGAACCCCGTTTTCCCTGGTATTTGGAGCAGAAGCAGTGATCCCAACAGAAATGGTGATACATACGGCAAGATCTATCCTCCGGGATCCTGAGCAGAATCCTGAAGCTTTGTGCCAAAATTTGGACACTGTAGATGAGACAAGAGACGCTGCAAGGCTAAGGATGGCAACGTATCAACAGAGGATATCTAAAGCATATAACAAGAATATCAGGACTAGAAGATTTCAGGTTGGAGATTGGGTATTAAGAAAAGCTTTTCAGAATACTACTAATCCTGCTGATGGAAAGTTGGCTCCGAAATGGGAAGGACCCTATGAGGTTGAATCAGAATCAGGAAAAGGAGCATACCGACTCAAAAATATGGAGGGAGATATGCTACCGAGATCCTGGAATGCTGTACATCTAAAACTCTATTTCAAGTGAGTATGGAATTTAAATTCCAACTCAGGATGCTTATAAGTGTTTTGCAGAATATGCTTCGGGATATAGCACCAGGATATACATTTAGGATACTTCGAAAGATTAGAGGATTGGCCCCCTCTCTCACGTCTAAGGGATCCTGATCCCTTCACAGGTTTAAAGGTATTCACCTTTCTTCTTAATTGGGTTTAAACACCCCGCCTGGAGCGCAAGTTATTCGGGAATAGTTGAAGGTGGCGGGACCAGTTCATGTAAACGTGGCTGACAATTTCGTTACTATTGGCTATATCCTGAATCCTAAAGGTATATGAGGATTGATCACCCTCTCTCACAAAAGGGTATTTTCATACTCTCTAAGGTTTAAAGGTTTTCACCTTTCTAAGTCTTGGAGTTTGTACACTCCCGCCTGTAGCGCATGAAAATTTGGGATTTTCCCCAGGATACTAAGGATTTATCCCCAGTATATATTTGGGTTTTACCCCTGTAACACAAGAATTGTCTAAACAGTTGGAACTAATATTCTAAAATTTTCTAAGTATTTAAAGACTTCATGCACAGGGGACATTTCTTCTAAAACAATTGTGTGAAGCTCAAAAGATCAAAATTGGGCTAAGTGTCTCGGACTGGGGACATCTTAGTGGGAGAAGTCGCAAAAGGGATTGGAGTTTGATACTAGGGCTGCACTCGATTCCTGGTATGATCTTTCCTTTGTGAATCTTACATGAATTGTTTAACTCTGATCAATGCTCAAAATATCCTGATAAGGATATGTCTTTAGGATGTGTTTTCAAAATGTGTTTTTGGGATACGTTTCGGGATATTTGATTAAAATATTTGGGAAATGATGCTTGGATTGAAAATTAAACTCTGATCAAACAAGTGTTAGGGGAGGATTTTTGAATGATCAGTGATCCTCAATTACTGTTGGGCTTAGGGATCCTCAATTCTGTCTGAATTAGTGATCCTCAGAGAGTATTGTAGGATCAGGATCATGGATCATCATAGTGATCCTTACACTAACGATTGTCTGCTTTGAATATGAAGTTGTTTTGCAGGAGTACGAGCTTGGACTTGGTCTTGGCGATATTCCTGGAGCATATTCCATAATTATTCCGCACGTGCTTAATGGAAGTGGACGTTAAGGAGTTCGTGGAAGACTTGCACATAATGCGGATAGTTAGTTAGATTAGATTTTTTCCTAATTTAAAAGGGGATAGCGAGCTAAATTAGAACACTTGGCTATTTTTGGCTAAATACACACTCTCGTAACTGCTCTCATCAGCTCTCAACAGTTTACTTGGCGATTACACTCTCTTTTACACATTACACTATAGTGATCCTTGTAACTAGCTCGCTATCATCCGAAGTTGTAAATACATTTTCTGTTTTATTTGAGTTGGTGATCGGTAGTTTCCATCACCCGAGGTTTTTTATGCCGGAGATCAACTCTTGATCAAGTGCTTTTTCCTCGTATAAATCTTTGTGTCACTTGTTCATTACATTTCTTAGTGATCCTTAGCATTGTTCTTTGATTCAAGCATCACACCTCACAACAGAAAGTTTGGTTGCATTATCTTGGCTTGATTTTTGACCAAAACAATTTGGCGCCCACCATGGGGCAATTGGTGCTTCATTCCTAAGAAGATTCATATTTTTGTGGTCATTTCGGTTCACTACAACCAAGCAGATGGCTTCCTCAGTGAAGAACACTTCAAGTTCATTGCAGGCAATTAGTTCTTCACAAGGCGTTCCACCTTTGCCTCCACCACCTTCTGGATCCCAGAAGAATGCTGAAAATGCTGCGAAGAAACAAACCCCCATTTTCACAAAACCACCAACTTCTTCTGTTTCTTCTAATCCTACTACTAATGATCTTTACGCTCTGATTTTGCAGATGAGGAATCACGCACAAGAGCAGGACAAAACCAACGAAAGGATCCTCTGGGAGATCGCTGAGATCAAGAAACAGAAGAAATCAGTGGAGGATCACTCTCCTCTGATGCCAAGGTCATTGAATTTTGACACTCCAGTTGTAACTACCCTACAATCGGCAGTTCCGGGCATCCAGTATCAAAGTGGTCCATCAGAAAGGCGTTATGGAACGACAACTATGAGTCAGGCATTTGGCTCCCACTCCCAGCCTCAGGGATCCTCTTTTCAGCCATCGGGATCCTCTTTTCAGCATCAGGGATCATTCGTCAGCTCAGGAGGATATTTAGGATCCTCCCAGGTCCAAGGATCCTCCCAGGTCCAAGGATCCTTTATGGTTCCAGGATCCTTTCAGGCTCAAGGATCCTCTCAGCCTCATGGATCCAACATCTTTCAGGATCAAGGATTCTTAAGAAGTATGCAGCCTCCAAGCTCGGATGTTCATCAAGGACACTTCATACCAATGCAGACCATTGCTTCCTCTGGTCCTTCAATCATACTAGAACCCCGTCAACATGGATTCACATCCGGAATTCCAAACACGAATCCTCTGGGAGGTAACACTATTAATAATTCATATAACACTAACCATGGCTCTATGCAGGATACATGTATCAATCAGGCTATGGCCAGGGAGTTACAGAAGCTCAAGGATATGATATCCAGCGTACCAGGAGTGGTTAAACCCATTCATGAGATCGCAGATGGTAGCCATAGGATATCTCGCTTTGCACCACCCTTATGTGATGCTGAGATACCCAAAAGATTCCAGATACCATCCATGAAGCTGTATGATGGTTCAACGGATCCAGAGGAACATGTAGCCCAATACAGGGAGAGGATGGAGATCAATCCAATTCCTGAGAGGTTATAAGAAGCATGCCTATGCAAGGGTTTTGGATCCACACTCACAGGATCTGCTCTTAAATGGCTGCTAAGTCTTCCCCCTTACTCTATTACTTCATTTGCTAACCTAGTTAATTTGTTTAATAGTCAATTCTCTTGTAGTAGAAAGTTTGAACGATTAACTAGTGAGCTATATAGGGTAACACAAGGTCAAAATGAATCACTTAGAGATTACATCACTAAATTCAGTAAAGAATCCTTAGATATCCCTAACCTGGATATAGCTACGGCTGTAGAAGCCTTTAAAATGGGATTGCTTTGGGATTCCTTATTCTATGATGATCTTGTTATGACCCCATGCAGGAATCTTGATGAAGTAAGAACCAGGGCCCTTAGGTTCATCCGTCTAGAGGATGACAAAAGGATCCAGGAGAGATTGACAGGATCCTTAAAACAGGAAAAGCAAGGATCCTACTTTAAGAATAACTAGTTCAAGTCCTACAACAAGTCTGACAACCAGAATGTGCATGCAGTAGAGCAAGAAGAGGATGATGAGGATTATCCTCCAATTTCTGAATACTGTTTTTCTGTTGATAAGAATGAGCTAATTCTTGCAATGCAGAATCTAGGTGAGAAAGCTAGGTGGCCAAGGAAAAGTGATAAACCAGCTGCTACAAAGGATAAGTCCAAGTGGTGTGCATATCATGAGGATTTTGGGCATCTCACTGAAGAGTGTATTACACTTAGAAAGGAAATTGGTTACTTGTTAAGCAAAGGACAATTGAAGGAGCTTTTGGGACGAAAGAAGTCAAGGATCCAGGATCCTGAAAGGATCCCGGAAAAGGCTCCTGCTCCTCCAGCAGATGCACAAGTTATAAACTTTATATCCGGTGGATCAGACATTTGTGGTACTTCCTTTTCAGCAGCCAAAAGACATGCCAAGGAAACCAAGATGGATAATGGAGACAGACCCATCCGCTATTTATATATTGTTATATTGCTATGCCATTTGGACTAAGGAATACATGTGCTATTTATCAAAGGCTAGTCAATATGATGTTCAAGGAACAAATTGGATACACTATGGAAGTCTATATAGATGACATGGTGGTTAAGTCCAAGAAAGCTGAGGATCACCTTAAAGACTTGGAGGAAGCATTCAATATCCTTGATAAATTTAATATGAAACTAAATCCTTCCAAGTGTCATTTTAGTGTTTAAGCAGGTAAATTATTAGGATATATGGTGACAAAAAGGGGCATTTGAAGCAAGTCCAGAGCAGATTAAGGCTATTATGAACATCAAATCTCATGCCAATGCCAAGGATGTGCAAAGATTGACAGGCAGGATCGCAGCCTTGAACAGGTTCATATCCAAATCCTCAGAAAAGTGCAAGGAATTCTATGACATCCTAAGGAAGAACAAGAAATTTGAATGGACTGAGAAGCATGAAAGTGCCCTCAAAGCTCTTAAGGATTACCTATCCTCAGCCCCCGCCTTGATGAAACCAGAAAAGGGGGATATATTATCTTTATACTTAGCGGTATCCTCAAAAGCAGTAAGTACGGTCCTTGTTAAGGATCACCAAGGTACACAACATCCTGTTTATTATGTAAGTAAGAGTTTACTTGATGCTGAATCCAGGTATTCACACTTAGAGAAACTTATCCTTGCATTAATTATGGCATCTACTAAATTAAGACATTATTTTGAGACTCATGCAATTATTATTAAGACTAATTTTCCAATTAAGAATGTTCTCAGGAAACCTGAAATGTCAGGAAGGATGGCTAAGTGGGTAGTGAAGCTTAGTACTTATGATATAAGATATGAGCCTAGAACTGCCATTAAATCCCAGGCCTTAGCTGACTTTGTGGCAGATTTTAGTAGTGACTTGCAAAAGAAAGCTGAGTTAGAGGTCCAACAGCTAGAAGAAACTAAGGACCCTTGGATACTTTTCACTGATGGTGTTTCTAATGTTAAAGGAACAGGGCTTGGAATACTACTAAAATCACCACAGGGGGACATAATACCCCACTCCATAGCTTGTGAATTTCAAACTACCAACAATGAGGCTGAGTATGAAGCCTTGATAGCTGGTTTGCAAATTGCTAAGCATATGAGGATCAGGTATCTTGAGGTACATGTAGATTCACTATTAATTACTAATCACTTTAATGGATCTTATGCTGTTAAAGGTGAAAAGCTAATCAAATATTTAGAGATAGTCAAAGAATTGGCACTCTCTTTTGTTTCCTTTAGTTTGACACAGGTACCAAGGGAAGAGAATGCAGAGGCTGATGCATTAGCTAATCTAGGATCATCCTTGAAGATCCCGGAGGATATTAAGATCCCTATTATCCATATCATGACCCCTGCTATCGAGGATCATGTAGCCATGGAGATAGAAGGGGATTCTGCAGTCATCCCTAGTGAGGATACTCAATCTCATTCAGGATTATGGATCCTCCCAATCATGAGATACATACAACATGGATAGATTCCTACAGGAGAAAACCCTAGGGCTTTCAAAATCAAGGTATCTCAATTTACAATATTGAATAATATGTTGTATAAACGATCTCTTGCAGGACCATATCTAAGATGCATTGAGGATCCTGAAATCCAAGAAGTCCTAAAGGATTTCCATGAAGGAGATTGTGGAAACCACACTGGGGGCAGAGCATTGTTCTCAATGATCCTGAGGACATGATACTATTGGCCCACAATGAAGAAGGATGCTGTGGATTATGCTAAGAAGTGTGATCATTGTCAGAAACATAGTAATATCCTTCACCAACCATCAGAGCTCTTGCATCCTATATCCTCTTCCTGGCCATTCATGAGATGGGGAATGGATATAGTTGGTAAGCTTCCTAAGGCACCTGGTGGAAAAGTATTCATGCTTGCTATGACTGACTACTTATCCAAGTGGATAGAGGCAGAAGCCTTTGCTCAAGTCAGAGAAAAGGAAGTTATATCCTTTATTAAAAGAAACATTATTACTAGATTTGGTATCCCTTCTGAAATTGTTTGTGATAATGGATCCCAATTTATTGGGAATAGAACTACTAACTTTTGTGACAGTTGGGGGATTAAGATGATAACATCAACACCAGTCCACCCTCAAGCTAATGGTCAGGCAGAATCATCCAACAAGATCATCATCAACAATTTGAAGAAGAAGCTTGGATCCAAGAAAGGAAAATGGGCAGAAGAACTACCTTATGTACTTTGGGCTGATAGGACAACTCCCAAGAATGCTACTGGCCAAACTCCATTTTCTTTAGTATTTGGGGCAGAATCAGTGATCCCTACAGAGATGGTGGTTCTCACTGCAAGAACAAGCATTAGTGATCCTGAAGAAAATGCTGAAAACTTGGTCCAAGATTTGGATACTATAGAAGAACTTAGGGATTTGGCAAGGATAAGGATGGCCAGTTATCAACAAAGAATGGCTGGAGCTTATAACAAAAATGTCAGGATCAGGAAATTCCAAGTTGGTGATATGGTGTTAAGGAAAGCATTTCAGAATACCACCAATCCTGCTGATGGAAAGTTGGCACCAAAGTGGGAAGGCCCTTACTTGATCGAAGCTGAGGCAGGAAAGGGGCATATCGATTGCTAACAATGGAAGGTGACTTGCTACCAAGAGCTTGGAATGCTGTCCACTTAAAGAAATACTTCATGTAACAAGGATCCATGATCCTTACCTGACAAGTATCCTTGAAGGATCCTTACAGGACAGATGATCCTCATCCTGGTAATATTCTAATCCCAAACTATTTCATTCTTTAATTATCTTATTTAAGGATACGGATCCTGCATCCTTTGTCCTCCTTTCACTTGATTCTGAGTTTTGAAGGTTCAGGCATCCTTAACAAAGGGTTGAGTATCCACAGAAGTATCCAGTTATTTGGGCTTGACCCCAGTTATTTGGGCTTGACTCCAGTTTGGGTCTGTCCCCAGTTTCGCCAGTAGCGCACGATGATCCTGGTATAGTGGGACCAGTACTCGCTTTAGGGGCTGACAATTTCATTGTACTGGCTATATTCAGGATCCTACGTATAATGGTAGACGTACCATACATCCGTTCCTAAGGTTTCTAACGTTTTCACGTTAGCTAAGGTTTTGGCATTTTCATGTCACTAAGTTTGGATAGTCGCCAGTAAGGGCCATACTCCAGTTTACACACCATCCTTTTGGCTTGTCCCCAGTTATCCTTTGGGCTTGTCCCCAGTTATCCTTTGGGCTTGTCCCCAGTATATTGGGCTTATCCCCAGAATTGTTGGGCTTGTCCCCAGTTACTAACTCTTATCTTATATTGACTTAGTCCCAAGTTGTATCCTATTTCAGGTTTTTGAAGCTAGACGACCAAGGATCCTTGATCCTTACCTTCTACTAAGGTTTGTCTTTTGGTTATCCTGAATATAAGTGTTAAAGGTTAGGATCCTAACTTGGATTCTTAGGTATGATCCTTAACTGTTTTGATTTTATCCATTATTCATCTGAGTTACCCTTATCCTTTCACAACTGAACTTGTGATCCTTAAACTACACTAGTTTTCAGAAATTGTTGATTATAGGATATGTGATCCTTGATCATATCCCAAACTTTTTGAGAATATTTATTAAATTTTTCTTGATTACTTAATAAATTCAGACAAAATATATATCACAACAATTGAAAAGTAAAGTACTCACAAGGATAACAACACTGGAAAAAGCCAAAAAGTTAAAGTTATTTTATTCACAAAACATTAAACCCTTTAAGGTTGTCAAAATTACTTACCCTAAGCATCTACCAGCAATACGTGGCCCGTCCGTTGGGGTAAGTAAAGGGTGTCCATTGTTCATAGGTCTTTAAAGTGCAGGAAATTAAAGATGGCAGGATAACAAGTGGCTTCATCCCCCAAACAGAGGATCCATCCACCACCCATTATCCTACCTATTGTCTTAGGATCCATGATCCGTAACCCTAGAAACTATTGTTCAAATACAACCCAAGATTGTTTCAAAACACCATTGCCAAAATAAAACTACCAAGTCCTAAAAAATGGGCTCCGGCCGCGTCTAGAAATGTCCATCATCGCCCATTCCTGAAACCTACACCTTTGCTGCATCACCATCACCTCCTCCAGCTCCAGTATCACCCGCATGATCCTTTATTCCACTGCTGCCAGCCTCGATTGCCAGGATATCACCAGCCTCATCCAGCTCAGCCAATCTAGCCTTCCAGCCCTCTACGTCCCAGCTGCTCTTGTCAAAGTCAGGATCCAGAGCTTCTTGGGCCATCTGTAACTGGGTTTTGTACATAGCAATGGCAGCGGAGACTTTGGCATCATTTGTGATCTCATTCTTCTTCTGATCAGCAGTGATATGAGCCAGGACAAGTTCCCTCTTTACCAGATTGACATCGTTTTCGAGAGAGGCAATCTTCTAATCCTTGGCCAGCATGATCTTTTGGAGGTCCAAACACTTTTGCTCAACTTCTTCAACATTGCCTACATAGTCCTCGATTTCAGCAAATTTCTGCAAAAAGACAATGTGAAGTTTAGGATCACATGATCCTCAAGTGGACAGGATAACTAAGCTTAGTCAGTGATCCTTACATCAGCAAAGTACTCAAGGAACTGGTGACGGATTAAAGGCAGGCCTTCTATATTGTCAGCCTCAGAGGCTTTCCTCTTATTTCCCTTGGAAGCAGTAGCCTTGGGGATGGCAGTACTTGGGCTAGCAGCAGCCTTCTTCCTTCCAGACCTGGGACCAACAGTGGTGAGATCGGTGACACTAAAACGGGTAGCAGACTTCGATGATTTTCCAGCACCTACTCATCCAAAACAGATAAGTATCCTTATTTCATTTTTATTTAAACATTTAATTATGTACAAAATGGGATACTTACTTGACATTGTGACAGAACCTGAGGATACCTCTTGAGAATCTTGGGTATTTGCTTGGAATGATCTTATCGTAGGATCAAGCCTCCGGAAAGCAGCAAGCCTTTCCTTCATTGCAGGTGTTGTAATAAGGTGTGAAACAGTGATAGCTGCAAAGTGGAAACAAAAGGATGTTAGTGATCCTCAGCAGAAACAAGGTTATCCTGTGATCCTTCTCAGGATCCTCTATCCTACCATGGGTGGTCCATTTTCTAGGCAGATCCTTTCCATCATGGATAGAATCCCTTCTGACAAAGAAGAATCGCCGTTTCCAGTTGGTGTCATTCTTAGTGGCTTTGAAGATTGGGTGTTCTTCACCAGGTTTATGTTTGAGTAGATATCGGTGAGATCCATGGCTCACGAGGTCACACATCTCTGCAAACTCCGACATTCCCAGATCAATACCTTCACGCTCAATGATTCTTTCAAGGGTATACAAGACCCTCCAGATCATTGGCATTGCTTGGATGTAGGAGATGCCAGTGAGAGAGAAGAAGGATTGGGTGAAATCTGGAAAAGGATACGAGTATCCTATTGTAAATGGGGTGACCGGAAAAGCTACCCAGGTTTCGGAGACAAAGTCGCTCAGGACGGTGGGATCAAAAGTTTTGAAATCGGTGTTCGCCGGAAACAATGGCGAATCCTATCTATCTGTGGATCAGTAAAGCAACATCGTTCCTTTGCAGAGTCTTCGATGATCTTTTGGCTCTTCAAGGGACTGTCCTTCTTGTGATCCTTAGCTGGTGAGGATATCAGCATCATCTTGGACATAACGATGGTGAAGAAGAAGAAACAGAATGAGAAGATGAAGAGAGAAAGGAAAGAGAAGTACCTGTTCAAGTCTTCGAATGAAGATTTAAAGGATGAAACGCACGAATTTAAATGCTTCCTAACCCTTATCTCTAATTTCAATTTATAATGATGATCTTGCAGGATAGTCACTTCAGTGACGTCCGGATGGCAACGGCTAGTCAGAATTTAACGGCTATATATCCGTTGGTTTGTTACGGATAAGAACGAGAAAATACAACTCGTTTATTGACACTTCACTCCTTATATTTTGGGGGCAATTGTTAGGGGAGGATTTTTGAATGATCAGTGATCCTCAATTACTGTTGGGCTTAGGGATCCTCAATTCTGTCTGAATTAGTGATCCTCAGAGAGTATTGTAGGATCAGGATCATGGATCATCATAGTGATCCTTACACTAACGATTGTCTGCTTTGAATATGATGTTGTTTTGCAAGAGTACGAGCTTGGACTTGGTCTTGGCAATATTCCTGGAGCATATTCCATAATTATTCCGCACGTGCTTAATTAAAGTGGACGTTATGGAGTTCGTGGAAAACTTGCACATAATGCGGATAGTTAGTTAGATTAGATTTTTTCCTAATTTAAAAGGGGATAGCGAGCTAAATTAGAACACTTGGCTATTTTTGGCTAAACACACACTCTCGTAACTGCTCTCATCAGCTCTCAACAGTTTACTTGGCGATTACACTCTCTTTTGCACATTACACTATAGTGATCCTTGTAACTAGCTCGCTATCATCCGAAGTTGTAATACATTTTCTATTTTATTTGAGTTGGTGATCGGTAGTTTCCATCACCCGAGGTTTTTTATGCCGGAGATCAACTCTTGATCAAGGGCTTTTTCCTCGTATAAATCTTTGTGTCACTTGTTCATTACATTTCTGAGTGATCCTTAGCATTGTTCTTTGATTCAAGCATCACACCTCACAACAGAAAGTTTGGTTGCATTATCTTGGCTTGATTTTTGACCAAAACAGTTTGGCGCCCACCGTGGGGCAATTAGTGCTTCATTCCTAAGAAGATTCATATTTTTGTGGTCATTTCGGTTCACTACAACCAAGCAGATGGCTTCCTCAGCGAAGAACGCTTCAAGTTCAATGCCGGCAATCAGTTCTTCACAAGGCGTTCCACCTTTGCCTCCACCACCTTCTGGATCCCAGAAGAATGCTGAAAATGCTGCGAAGAAACAAACCCCCATTTTCACAAAACCACCAACTTCTTCTGTTTCTTCTAATCCTACTACTAATGACCTTTACGCTCTGATTTTGCAGATGAGGAATCACGCACAAGAGCAGGACAAAACCAACGAAAGGATCCTCCGGGAGATCGCTGAGATCAAGAAACAGAAGAAATCAGTGGAGGATCACTCTCCTCTGATGCCAAGGTCATTGAATTTTGACACTCCAGTTGTAACTACCCTACAATCGGCAGTTCCGGGCATCCAGTATCAAAGTGGTCCATCAAAAAGGCGTTATGGAATGACAACTATGAGTCAGGCATTTGGCTCCCACTCCCAGCCTCAGGGATGCTATTTTCAGCCATCGGGATCCTCTTTTCAGCATCAAGGATCATTCGTTAGCTCAGGAGGAAATTTAGGATCCTCCCAGGTCCAAGGATCCTTTATGGTTCCTGGATCCTTTCAGGCTCAAGGATCCTCTCAGCCTCAAGGATCCAACATCTTTCAGGATCAAGGATTCTTAAGAAGTATGCAGCCTCTAAGCTCGGATGTTCATCAAGGAGACTTCATACCAATGCAGACCATCGCTTCCTCTGGTCCTTCAATCATACCAGAACCCCGTCAACATGGATTCACATCTGGAATTCCAAACACGAATCCTCTGGGAGGTAACACTTTTAATAATTCATATAACACTAACCATGGCTCTATGCAGGATACAGGTATCAATCAGGCTATGGCCAGGGAGTTACAAAAGCTCAAGGATATGATATCCAGCGTACCAGGAGTGGTTAAACCCATTCCTGAGATCGCAGATGGTAGCCATAGGATATCTCGCTTTGCACCACCCTTATGTGATGCTGAGATACCCAAAAGATTCCAGATACCATCCATGAAGCTGTATGATGGTTCAACGGATCCAGAGGAACATGTAGCCCAATACAGGGAGAGGATGGAGATCAATCCAATTCCTGAGAGGTTAAAAGAAGCATGCCTATGCAAGGGTTTTGGAACCACACTCACAGGATCTGCTCTTAAATGGCTGCTAAGTCTTCCCCCTTACTCTATTACTTCATTTGCTAACCTAGTTAATATGTTTAATAGTCAATTCTCTTGTAGTAGAAAGTTTGAACGATTAACTAGTGATCTATATAGGGTAACACAAGGTCAAAATGAATCACTTAGAGATTACATCACTAAATTTAGTAAAGAATCCTTAGATATCCCTAACCTGGATATAGCTACGGCTGTAGAAGCCTTTAAAATGGGATTGCTTAGGGATTCCTTATTCTATGATGATCTTGTTATGACCCCATGTAGGAATCTTGATGAAGTAAGAACCAGGGCCCTTAGGTTCATCCGTCTAGAGGATGAAAAAAGGATCCAGGAGAGATTGACAGAATCCTCAAAACAGGAAAAGCAAGGATCCTACTTTAAGAATAACAAGTTCAAGTCCTACAACAAGTCTGACAACCAGAATGTGCATGCATTAGAGCAAGAAGAGGATGATGAGGATTATCCTCCAATTTCTGAATACTGTTTTTCTGTTGATAACAATGAGCTAATTCTTGCAATGCAGAATCTAGGTGAGAAAGCTAGGTGGCCAAGGAAAAGTGATAAACCAGCTGCTACAAAGGATAAGTCCAAGTGGTGTGCATATCATGAGGATTTTGGGCATCTCACTGAAGAGTGTATTGTACTTAGAAAGGAAATTGGTTACCTGTTAAGCAAAGGACACTTGAAGGAGCTTTTGGGACGAAAGAAGTCAAGGATCCAGGATCCTAAAAGGATCCCGGAAAAGGCTCCTGCTCCTCCAGCAGATGCACAAGTTATAAACTTTATATCCGGTGGATCAGACATTTGTGGTACTTCCTATTCAGCAACCAAAAGACATGCCAAGGAAACCAGGATGGATAATGGAGACAGACCCATCTGGACGTCCACTGTCACCGAGGATAAGATTATAACTTTTGATGAGGATGATCGTCTTGATGTTCAGGATCCTCATCATGATGGTCTTGTTATTACCCTGTTTATTTCTAATCATTTTGTTCGTAGGATCCTTATAGATGGAGGAAGCTCTGTGAACATCATTCAGCTTGATGTCCTCAAGAAGATGAATATCCCGGAGTTTGATATTATCCCAAGATCCTCAGTCCTTGTGGGATTCAGTGGGGAAACCAAGAACACACTGGGGGACATCAAACTCCCTATCTATATTGAAGGACTCCATTCTTATCAGAAGTTTTGTGTTATAGATTGCTTATCTTGTTGTAATGTTATCCTTGGCAGGCCATGGATACATGACATGAAGGCAGTCCCATCTACTTATCATCAGTGCGTGAAGCTTCCTAGTCCATGGGGAGTGGTGAAAATTGAGAGTGATCAACAAGAAGCTAAGAATTGCAATACCTCATCAATGAAGCCAGCCTCAAGACCAAGGGAGCAGTAGCAATTAAAGATCTAGTATCCTTCCTTAAAAGAAGGAAAACTACCTTTGCCTGGAAGCATGAAGACATGACAAGTATATCTAAGGATATAATTACTCATAAGCTTGGCATTGACAGGTCATTCAAGCCTATACATCAGAAGAGGATCAAGTTTGCACCTGAAAGGAATGCTATTATCCAGGAAGAGGTAGATAAACTACTTCGGGCAGGTATGATAAGAGAGGTTAAGTATCCAAGGTGGCTAGCCAATGTGGTGGTTGTTCAAAAGAAAAATGGAAAGTGGAGGGTATGTGTCGATTTTACTGATTTAAACAAGGCATGTCCCAAGGATCCTTTCCCATTACCCCACATTGACTCCATGGTGGATGCTACCGCGGGTCATGAGTTGTTGACTTTTATGGATGCTTCATCTGGATTTCAACAAATTCAGATGGAACCATCTGATCAAGAGGATACAACCTTTATGACCCCAACTGGTATATATTGTTATATTGCTATGCCATTTGGACTAAGGAATGCAGGTGCTACTTATCAAAGGCTAGTCAATATGATGTTCAAGGAACAAATTGGATACACTATGGAAGTCTATATAGATGACATGGTGGTTAAGTCCAAGAAAGCTGAGGATCACCTTAAAGACTTGGAGGAAGCATTCAATATCCTTGATAAATTTAATATGAAACTAAATCCTTCCAAGTGTCATTTTGGTGTTAAAGAAGGTAAATTCTTAGGATATATGGTGACAAAAAGGGGCATTGAAGCAAGTACAGAGCAGATTAAGGCTATTGTGAACATCAAATCTCATGCCAATGCCAAGGATGTGCAAAGATTGACAGGCAGGATCGCAGCCTTGAATAGGTTCATATCCAAATCCCTAGAAAAGTGCAAGGAATTCTATGACATCCTGAGGAAGAACAAGAAATTTGAATGGACTGAGAAGCATGAATGTGCCCTCAAAGCTCTTAAGGATTACCTATCTTCAGCCCCCGCCTTGATGAAACCAAAAAAGGGGGATATATTATCCTTATACTTAGCGGTATCCTCAAAAGCAGTAAGTGCGGTCCTTGTTAAGGATCACCAAGGTACACAACATCCTGTTTACTATGTAAGTAAGAGTTTACTTGATGCTGAATCCAGGTATTCACACTTAGAGAAACTTATCCTTGCATTAATTATGGCATCTACTAAATTAAGACATTATTTTGAGACTCATGCAATTATTGTTAAGACTAATTTTCCAATTAAGAATGTTCTCAGGATACCTGAAATGTCAGGAAGGATGGCTAAGTGGGCAGTGAAGCTTAGTGCTTATGATATAAGATATGAGCCTAGAACTGCCATTAAATCCCAGGCCTTAGCTGACTTTGTGGCAGATTTTAGTAGTGACTTGCAAAAGGAAGCTGAGTTAGAGGTCCAACAGCTAGAAGAAACTAAGGACCCTTGGATACTTTTCACTGATGGTGCTTCTAATGTTAAAGGAACAGGGCTTGGAATACTACTAAAATCACCACAGGGGGACATAATACCCTACTCCATAGCTTGTGAATTTCAAACTACCAACAATGAGGCCGAGTATGAAGCCTTGAGAGCTGGTTTGCAAATTGCTAAGCATATGAGGATCAGGTATCTTGAGGTACATGTAGATTCACTATTAATTACTAATCACTTTAATGGATCTTATGCTTTTAAGGTGAAAAGCTAATCAAATATTTAGAGATAGTCAAAGAATTGGCACTCTCTTTTGTTTCCTTTAGTTTGACACAGGTACCAAGGGAAGAGAATGCAGAGGCTGATGCATTAGCTATTCAAGGATCATCCTTGAAGATCCCGGAGGATATTAAGATCCCTATTATCCATATATTGACCCCTGCTATCGAGGATCATGTAGCCATGGAGATAGGAGAGGATTCTGCAGTCATCCCTAGTGAGGATACTCAATCTCATTCAGGATCATGGATCCTCCCAATCATGAGATACATACAACATGGAGAGATTCCTACAGGAGAAAACCCTAGGGCTTTCAAAATCAAGGTATCTCAATTTACAATATTGAATAATATGTTGTATAAACGATCTCTTGCATGACCATATCTAAGATGCATTGAGGATCCTGAAATCCAAGAAGTCCTAAAGGATTTCCATGAAGGAGATTGTGAAAACCACACTGGGGGCAGAGCATTGTTCTCAAGGATCCTGAGGACAGGATACTATTGGCCCACAATGAAGAAGGATGCTGTGGATTATGCTAAGAAGTGTGATCCTTGTCAGAAACATAGTAATATCCTTCACCAACCAGCAGAGCTCTTGCATCCTATATCCTCTTCCTGGCCATTCATGAGATGGGGAATGGATATAGTTGGTAAGCTTCCTAAGGCACCTGGTGGAAAAGTATTCATGCTTGCTATGACTGACTACTTCTCCAAGTGGATAGAGGCTGAAGCCTTTGCTAAAGTCAGAGAAAAGGAAGTTATATCCTTTATTAAAAGAAACATTATTACTAGATTTGGTATCCCTTCTGAAATTGTTTGTGATAATGGATCCCAATTTATTGGGAATAGAACTACTAACTTTTGTGACAGTTGGGGGATTAAGATGATAACATCAACACCAGTCCACCCACAAGCTAATGGTCAGGAAGAATCATCCAACAAGATCATCATCAACAATTTGAAGAAGAAGCTTGGATCCAAGAAAGGAAAATGGACCTGATCGGAATAACTGTCCACCTCGTCAAGGTTAAAGACTTCAGGGATCTTGGCTGGTGCTGCGTAAAGGGAAAAGTCTTACATCTTTATTATCCTTCATTATATTATATTGCGTTAATTAATTACTTCAAAAGTAATCCTTACCAGACATTTCGGATGATGAGTATTGACTGGAACTCGGGATATGTGTGGTAAAACTCCTGTCGCTTACAGGTAATTGGTAAACTGCTTTGATTCTTTTTTCTGATTCCGCAGTAGGGGGAGCTACTTCCTTAAAATTCACTGCAAAAGGATCAAATAAGAGGATATTAGCAAAAGATAAAAGTCTAGAAGTACCTGGGGACATTCATGATCCTACCGGTGGTTAACCACTCCACCGGAAGGCTAGCACCCTCATCAATGGAGTCTCGTTTGACGAAAAAGAACTTGCGTTGCCATCCGTCTTCGTTTTTGGTAGCTTTAAGAATAAGGGGTTTGTTAGAAGTTGAAAAAAGCAAATACCGGCTAGAACCGTGGGATCGGAGGCGGTAAGCGATTGGCATATCTTCGATACAAAGGTCGGGACAGTGAAGGTTTTTAATTTGGTTGAGCACGATTAATACCCTCCAGACCATGGACATGGTTTGGGCAAAAGAGATACCGGTAGTCCGGAAGAATTGCATCATAAATTCTGGGAAAGGGTACCGAAGACCTAGCGAGAAAGGGTATACCGGGAAGCAGACCCAATCAGCAGAAGAAACGTCCGATCGAATTGACCGATCAAATGGTCTAACGACCGTGCCATCGGGGAAAGCACCGGAAGCTCTCAGGGCCGCAATGTCTGCGTTATCAAAAGCGCAGACTTCCTTCTCGGGATTTTAAAGAAGATTCTACTGAATGAAGGTTTCGGATGATTCGCCGGTTTGAGAATAAGTTCTGGTAGCCATTGCAACTAAAGGAAAAGAGATTGACAGGAAATGAAGAAGAATTAGGGAATTACCTGGAGACTCCTTTGGAGATATCTGCTTTTCAAACAAGAAAAGAGAAGATATAGGAGCGTTGTAGATCTCCATCGAGTTAAAAGCGCATTGGAAGTTATGGTGTAATCTTGACCGTCATCTCGATTTAATTGCCTTGATTTACGAGATAAGATTTTTAAAATATATCCATTGGATTGGTATACCAACATATATATTTGGGGACAATTGTTATGGGTCATTTTCTGAGCGTATATATCCTGACTAATATCCTGCTTTTGATTGTTTGCTTATGATCAGGATACTGGACCGGGATATTGGTAACATCCTGGGTGATATCCTGGTGTTAACTAAATTGACCATGTGCAGGTAAGAAGCTGTAGGTCACTAACGGTCAGATGGACTTCTTCTCCTAGAGACTCGGGCAAACCAGTTATTTGAGAGACGTTGGACCCGAAAGACCAGGTCTACAACGTTCAAGTGGGGAATATCCGCCGGATCCCGGTTTAATAGGGTAGTTTGTTATATTTCTTTTACTATAAATAGATTGGGCGGATCAGATTAAGGCACGAAACTTTACACACACTCTTTCGCACACTTTACTCTCTAGCTGCTAGCAAACACTATACACCAACACTTGTACTCGAATTACATTGTAACACCTAGTTGATCCGCATCGCATCCTGCACTGTATCCTGATATTTGAAGTAACAGAAGAACAAGGCAGCTGCGATTGTCAGCTTCCGAGGTTTTGTGCCGGCGATCTAGATTGATCAAGGGCTTTCCTCGTACATCACGTGTCAACCTTTACTTTTTTGCTCATTGTTTGATCACAGATACAGCTCTATATCCTGAGCCGTATCCTGAAACTGTTTTTGCAATTAATGATTAACATATTTTCGACACTCATTTCTAGCACACTACCTCACTTAACTAATTTGATCACTTAATTGCTTCGGTAATTTTTTTACCAAAACAGCCTTGAAGAATGGCATGTTTTATGGGAGTTACGGATGCTGGTCAAAGATATTAATGTTGTAACGGTTATGGAAGCTTAAATCCCGGATTTACAGTTAATATGCACGTGGAGAATGAGTAGAAACAACCCCAACATTCAGAAGGGAAACTTGTCAGTTTCCCGGCATAATAGGGGAATATCCCAGATTTTTAGCATAGTTTGTTATTTATTGTAACTATAAATAGGAGTGCCGGATCATAGGAATGCACACACTTTCGAGCTCTCATACTCGTACACTCTCATTTCTAGCTGCAAACACACACTAACACTTTCAATTCACAATCATTGTAACACTTAGTCGATCCGCATCACATCCTGCACTGTATCCTGACATTTGAAGTAATAAGAAGAACAAGGCAACTGCGATTGTCAGCTCCCGAGGTTTTATGCCGGCGATCTAGATTGATCAAGGGCTTTCCTCGTATATCCCGTGTCACCCTTTACATTTTTGCTCATTGTTTGATCGTAGATACAACTCAATATCCTGAGCCGTATCCTGAAAACTGTTTTTGCAAACAACTTAATTAGCATATTTTCAACACACTTTCTTAGCACACTATCTCACTTAACTAATTTGATCACTTAATTGCATCGGTAATTTTTTACCAAAACAATTTGGCGCCCACCGTGGGGTAAGTGGTGTTATTTCTACTAAAAGCTTTTGCAAAATCATTACTTGGTTTTCTATTTTCAAAACTTTTTGCTACACTATTTTCAATGGCTTCGAGATCAAACATGAGCACTTCCACCATGTCTGCTACAACAAATACAACGATTGGTTCGGTGCTTCCACCACCTCCTCCAAGGACGCAAGCTTCTTCACAGCCTCAGGATATTATCCTCTCTCGGAATATTCAGGGATCTGCTCCTGTTTTGGCCTCTAATGATGAATTTCTAACTTTATTTGGTAGTATACAGGAACAGAAGAAGCAACAGCAGGAGACCAACCAAATGCTGATGAGAGAGATATAACTCTTGAAATCCAGCTCAAGCAGGCCCGCTGAGGATACTGTCACTCCCTTGCAACCTAGAGCTTTGAAATTCAGTTCTGCAGTAAATACTGAGGATAACAGGGGGAATATTGTGCCTAGCCATTCCCAGAATCATACTCCTGAGATACTCTCTTCTGTCAGGGTGTCAACAGTGAGAAGCTCAGGATATGCTTCGGGATATGGCCAGAATCCTCAGACTGGTAACGTATATAATAATAATAATACTCTTGCTACTAATGGTGTTGGATCTTTTCAGGATGCAGGTATGACATCAACATTTTCTAGGTTGCTTCAGAAATTGAAGGACATGATATCCAGTGTATCTGGAATGGTCCAGCCAATTCTGGAAGTATCCCAAGACAGCAACAGGATATCCCGGTTTGCCTATCCTATTTGTGATGCTGAAATCCCAAAAAGATTTCAGACCCCCAACATGAAGCTCTATGACGGAACTACGGATCCTGAGGAGCATATTGCCCAGTATAGGGAAAGGATGGAAATCAACCCTATCCCTCCGGATCTCAAGGAAGCATGCCTATGCAAGGGTTTTGGTTCAACCTTAACAGGATCAGCCTTAAAATGGCTCTTAAACATTCCTCGTCACTCAATTACATCATTTTCTCATTTAGTGAATTTATTTAATAGTCAATTTTCTTGCAGTCGAAGTTTTGAGAAACTAACCAGTGATCTTTAAAGGATAACTCAAGGACCTCAGGAATCCTCGAGGGATTATGTGAACAAGTTTAGTCGGGAATCCTTAGATATCCCACATCTTGATGTTGCAACAGCTGTGCAGGATTTCAAGATAGGGTTACAAAAAGATTCTCAATTTTACCAGGATCTTGTGATGAATCCCTGTAGGAATCTGGATGAAGCTCGGAACAGGGCTTTAAGATATATTCGGCTAGAGGATGACAAAAAGATGCAAGAGAGGATGAATTCATCCACAACCTATGAGTCAGCCAACAGGAAATCAGAATCCTCGTATAAACCATATCGCTCTAAGCCATATGGCAGAAATGACAGCAAAAAAGTGAATGCTGTTGAAGACGAGGATCCTGAGGAGTATCCTGAGTTGTCTGAATATTGTTTTTCTGTTAATATACCTGAACTGATGTATGTTATGCAGGGTTTAGGAGACAAAGCAAGATGGCCCCGGAAGAATCAACAAAAAGCTGATTAGAAGGATAAGTCCAAATGGTGTGCCTTCCACGAGGATTTCAGACATGTTACTGAGGATTGCATTGCTCTAAGGAAAGAAATAAGCTATCTCTTGAGCAAGGGATATATGAAGGATCTCCTGGGAAGAAAGAAGAATAAGGGTCAGGATACTGAGAAGGATCCTGAACGAGCAGCATCACCTTCTGCGGATGCCAAGATAATTAATTTCATTTTAGGAGGATCTGACATTTGCGGGACATCATATTCTGCGGCGAAAAGGCACGTGAAGGAAGCCAAGGCAGAGAGGGGAGATAAGCTAACCAGGATGTCAACCCTCACAACTGATAAAGTGATCACGTTCGATAGTGATGACAGGGATACTGTTCAAGATCCTCACCATGATGCTTTGGTAATAACGTTATATGTTACTAACCATTTTGTGCGCAGGATACTGGTGGATAATGGCAGCTCCGTCAATATAATTCAGCTGGAGACGTTGAAGAGGATGAATGTATCCCCGATGGATATTACTTCGAAGTCCACTGTGCTTGTTGGTTTCAGTGGAGAAGCCAGGAATACCGTAGGGGAGATAAAGTTGCCCGTGTATGTTGAAGGGGTCAACTCAATGCAGCGCTTTTGTGTAATGGACTCCTTATCCTGCTATAATATTATATTAGGTAGGCCTTGGATCCATGATATGAAAGCTGTGCCGTCAACCTATCATCAATGCATCAAGATCCCTACCCCTTGGGGAGTAGTCAAGGTGGAAAGTGATCAGCAGGAAGCAAAGGAGTGTTATTCTTCTTCGATGAAATCCTCGACAAAGCCTAGTGCAGCATAGCAATTAAAGATGCGAGGCTAGGATATCATGGAGGCTTCAGAACAGGATGTAAAGAAAATTATCCTGGATCAGGATAATCCGGATATCTCGGTGCTCGTGGGAACCAATATCCTTCAGGATATTGAGAACCAATTGACTAACTTTTTGAAATGCATGATGTCAACATTCGCGTGGAAACGTGAGGATATGACAGGTATTCCCAAGGATATTATAACTCACAAGCTCGGAATTGATAGGTCTTTCAAGCCTGTCCAACAGAAACGAAGGAAGTTTGCTCCAGAACGGAACGTAATCATTCAGGAAGAAGTTGAAAGATTATTAAAGAGCAAGATGATTAGGGAAGTGAAATTTCCCAAATGGCTAGCAAATGTAGTTGTGGAGCAAAAGAAAAACGGGAAATGGAGGGTCTGTGTAGATTACACAGACTTGAACAAAGCTTGTCCCAAAGACCCATTTCCTCTACCTCATATTGATTCAATGGTGGATGCTACTGCTGGCCACGAGATGTTAACCTTCAAGGATGCCTCCTCAGGATTTCAACAGATCCAAATGGAACCCTCGGATCAGGAGGATACTGCTTTCATGACACCGACAGGTATTTATTGTTATACTGCTATGCCTTTTGGTTTAAAAAATGCAGGTGCAACATACCAAAGATTGGTGAACATGATGTTTAAAGACAAGCTGGGGGACACCATGGAGGTGTACATCGATGACATGGTAGTAAAATCTAAAAAGGCTGAGGATAACCTCCAGGATATTAAGGGAGCATTCGATATCCTGGACCAATACAACATGAAACTAAATCCTGCTAAATGCCATTTTGGAGTGGGAGCAGGAAAGTTTCTAGGATACATGGTGACGAAAAGGGGGATAGAAGCAAGCCCGGAGCAGATTAAAGCTATCTTGGATATCAAGTCACCTTCAAATATGAAAGATGTTCAAAGATTAACAGGGCGAGTAGCAGCATTAAACAGATTTATCTCAAGATCCTCAGAAAAATGCAAGGAATTCTATGATATCCTAAAGAAGAATAAGAAATTCGAATGGGGAGAGAAGCATGAAGCAGCCTGGCAGGATTTGAAGCAGTATCTTTCAACTGCACCTCTATTAATGAAGCCTGAGGATGGTGAACCGTTATCCCTGTATCTCGCAGTGTCAGGGAATGCTGTAAGTGCTGTTCTTGTAAAGGATCACGAAGGTCAGCAATATCCTGTCTATTATGTTAGCAAAAGTTTATTAGATGCTGAAACTAAATACTCACACTTAGAAAAATTGATATTAGCCCTAGTTATGGCATCGACCAAGCTTAGACATTATTTTGAGACACATAGGATTCTTGTTAAAACTAATTATCCTGTTAAAAATGTGCTTAGGAAACCTGAGATGTCGGGTAGGATGGCTAAATGGTCCGTAAAGTTAAGTGCCTATGATTTAATATATGAACCTAGAAATGCCATAAAGTCTCAGGCTTTAGTTGACTTTGTGGCTGATTTCAGTTGTGATATTCAAAACGAATTAGACTTAGAAGTACAACAACTAGGTGAAAGTTCAAAATTTTGGATATTACATACTGATGGTGCATCCAACATAAGAGGTGTAGGATTAGGGATACTACTAAAATCGCCACAGGGGGACATATTACCCCAGGCTATTAAATGTGAATTTTCTGCTACCAATAATGAAGCTGAGTATGAAGCTCTGATAGCAGGATTAGAATTGGCTAAAATATGAATATTAGATGTTTACAAGTATATGTTGATTCCCTGTTGATTACTAACCATTTCAATGGATCTTATGCAGTAAAAGGTGAAAAGTTAGCTGAATATCTTGAAATTGTTAAAAAATTAGCAGGATATTTTGAAATATTTACACTTGAACAGGTACCTAGAGAAAAGAATGCTGAAGTTGACGCTCTAGCAAACTTAGGATCTACTGTCATGATACCGGAGGGAACTCAGATACCAATAGTGCACATCTTGTATCCTGCAATGGAACATTTCAAATCTCAGGATAAAGAAGTAGCATGTATCCAGGATCCTGGTGATGGATATCCTGAGAAGGATCCTGAATCCTGGATGACTCCAATTGTGAAGTATCTTCAAGAAGGAGATATCCCAAAGGATGCAAATCCTAAGGCTTTTAGGATGAAGGTATCTCGTTTTACTATTATAAATAATATTTTGTATAAGAAATCCCTTGCGGGTCCGTACCTAAGGTGCTTGGAAGACCCTGAAACCAAGGAGGTACTTCAGGATATACACGAAGGAGACTGTGGCAACCATACTGGGGGCAGATATCTGTTCTTAAAGGTGTTGAGAACAGGATATTACTGGCCGACCATGAGAAAGGATGCCGCGGAGTATGCTCAGAAATGCGATGCATGTCAAAGACACGACAACATCCGGCATCAGCCTGCAGAACCATTATATCCTATCGTATCTCCTTGGCCGTTTATGAAATTGGGAATGGACATAGTGGGAAAACTTCCAAAGGCTCCAGGAGGAAAGGTTTTTATGCTGGCAATGACAGGTTATTTCTCCAAGTGGGTCGAAGCCGAGGCCTTTGTTTAAGTCAGGGATCAAGAAGTGGTATCCTTCATAAAGAGGAATATCCTGACCAGATTTGGGGTACCAGCTGAGATAGTTTGTGACAATGGCTCTCAATTCATCAGCAAAAGAACTACTGATTTTTGCAAAAGTTGGGGAATTAAGATGATCACGTTAACTCCAGTACATCCTCAAGAAATGGACAGGCAGAATCCTTAAACAAGATAATAAAAAGAAATAGAATCCATACCATTCTGAGTTAGAAATTAAATTCTAAACTCACTTGAAGTAAGCTTTAAGGTGTATAGCATTCCAGGATCTTGGCAACATATCCCCTTCCATATTCTTGAGTCGGTATGCTCCTTTCCCAGATTCTGACTCAATTTCATAGTGTCCTTCCCATTTTGGAGCTAATTTTCCATCGCAAGGGTTGGTTATATTCTGGGAAGCTTTCCTCAACACCCAATCTCTAACTTGAAATCTTTTAGTCCTTAAATTCTTGTTATATGATTTGGCTACCTTTTGCTGGTACACCGCCATCCTTAGCTTTGCTGCATCTCTTGTTTCATCAACAGTATCCAGTTCTTGACATAAGATTTCAGGATTTGATTCAGGATCCTGTAGGCTTGATCTAGCTGTCGGTATCACCATTTCTGTCGGGATCACTGCTTCTGCTCCAAACACCAAAGAAAATGGGGTTTGCCCAGTAGCATTCTTCATAGTTGTCCTATCAGCCCATAGGACAAACGGTAGTTCTTCTGCCCATCTTCCTTTTTTAGCACCTAATCTTTTCCCCAACAATTCTTGTTATATGATTTGGCTACCCTCTGCTGGTACGCCGCCATCCTTAGCTTTGCTGCATCTCTTGTTTCATCAACAGTATCTGGTTCTTGACATAAGATTTCAGGATTTGATTCAGGATCCTGTAGGCTTGATCTAACTGTCGGTATCACCATTTCTGTCAGGATCACTGCTTCTGCTCCAAACACCAAAGAAAATGGGGTTTGGCCAGTAGCATTCTTCATAGTTGTCCTATCAGCCCATAGGATAAATGGTAGTTCTTCTGCCCATCTTCCTTTTTTAGCACCTAATCTTTTCCCCAACTTTTAGCTTGTTATATAATTTGGCTACCCTCTACTGGTACACCGCCATCCGTAGCTTTGCAGTATCTCTTGTTTCATCAACAGTATCCGGTTCTTGACATAAGATTTCAGGATTTGATTCAGGATCCTATAGGCTTGATCTAACTGTCGGTATCACCATTTCTGTCAGGATCACTGCTTCTGCTCCAAACACCAAAGAAAATGGGGTTTGCCCAGTAGCATTCTTCATAGTTGTCCTATCAGCCCATAGGACAAATGGTAGTTCTTCTGCCCATCTTCCTTTTTTAGCACCTAATCTTTTCCCCAACTTTTAGCTTGTTATATAATTTGGCTACCCTCTACTGGTACGCCGCCATCCTTAGCTTTGCAGTATCTCTTGTTTCATCAACAGTATCCGGTTCTTGACATAAGATTTCAGGATTTGATTCAGGATCCTGTAGGCTTTATCTAGCTGTCGGTATCACCATTTCTGTCGGGATCACTGCTTCTGCTCCAAACACCAAAGAAAATGGGGTTTGCCCAGTAGCATTCTTCATAGTTGTCCTATCAGCCCATATGACAAACGGTAGTTCTTCTGCCCATCTTCCTTTTTTAACACGTGCTAAAAGTTGGGGAAAATATTAGGTGCTAAAAAGGGAAGATGGGCAGAAGAACTACCGTTTGTCCTATGGGCTGATAGGACAACTATGAAGAATGCTACTGGGCAAACCCCATTTTCTTTGGTGTTTGGAGCAGAAGCAGTGATCCCGACAGAAATGGTGATACCGACAGCTAGATCAAGCCTACAGGATCCTGAATCAAATCCTGAAATCTTATGTCAAGAACCGGATACTGTTGATGAAACAAGAGATGCAGCAAAGCTAAGGATGGCGGCGTACCAGCAGATAGGGCTGAGCAGTATACGGTTCAGAACCGCCAGAACCGGGGAACCGAACCAGAACCGCTAGATCCAAACCGTATCTTTGTATATAGGGTCCGGTTCCGGTTCTAAAATTTGGGTAAAAACGGTTCCCGGTTCGGTTCTGGTTAAAACCATGGTTCCAGTTAAAGAACCGCTAGAACCACTTGGGATTATAAATATTTAAAACCCTATTTTATTAATGGGTTTTTCAACATCATACGACCATCCTAATTCTTATTCCCTCTTCTTATATTCATTCCACAATCTCATCTTTCATCTTCTAGTTTTTCTCCATCTTTCAACCCTAACTCTAATTGTTATCATACAAGTTCAACTCCATCAACACCCTACAAATACAGGTACGCTATTCTACATGACCTTTTTTTTATGATTGCACATATTTTCTTTCTAGATGTTCGCTTTCTGATATAGTTTTTAGTATGTGAAAATAAAAATTGAACTAAAATAATCAAATTAATGTTGATCAAATTGTAAATGTGTATATAAATAGTGTATCGCTTGGTAAATACACTAGATGCATTACTGATCAATCTATACACGTGAACCAAATACAGTACATGCATTATTCATTTATTTTTTTAATTGCTAACACTTGGTTTCATTTAGATGTTTATGAGAAGATTGAGAGGATGAAGATCGAATGAAGTTTGAAGATGTTTGTTTTAATTGTTAACACGATGGTTGTAAAAGTTTTGTTTAGAGTTTGTTTTATGGCTTGAATTTTTTTAATGTTGCTTTGCTACTTTTATTTTGGTTGGCTTGAACTTTGAATGTTGCAACTCTTAGTTAATGTTTTAAATGGTTTGATTTGTTTTTATTTAATTGTTAATTTTACGATTTAATTGTCAACCGGTTCCCGCGAGAACCGTTTACACGAGAACCGTTTAACCAGTTCGGAACCGAACCGGAACCGTTATAATACGGTTCGGTTCCGGTTCTTAAATTTAGCAATTAACAGTTCCGGTTCGGTTTCGGTTTGGTTCGGTTCGGTCCGGTTCTGAACCATTGCACAGCCCTACCAGCAGAGGGTTGCCAAATCTTATAACAAGAATTTAAGGACTAGAAGATTTCAAGTTGGAGATTAGGTATTGAGGAAAGCTTTCCAGAATACAACCAACCCTTGCGATGGAAAATTAGCTCCAAAATGGGAAGGACCCTATGAAATTGAGTCAGAATCTGGGAAAGGAGCACACCGACTCAAGAATATGGAAGGGGATATGTTGCCAAGATCCTGGAATGCTATACACCTTAAAGCTTACTTTAAGGGAGTTTAGAATTTAATTTCTAACTCAGAATGGTATGGATTCTATTTCTTTTTAGTATGTCTATTTAATTTATTCTTTGAAACCCAATACTGACTTAAGCATCAGAGGGGCGTTAGCCAAGCTAACACCCACCTTAGTTTAACGGTGTTTTGCAGAATATGCTTCGGGATGTTACTCCGGGATGTATACTCAAGATAAATCGAACGATTAGAGGATTGGCCCCCTTTCTCACATTTAAGGGATCCTTATCCCTTCAAAGGTTTAAAGGTATTCACCTTTCTCTCGAATTGGGTTTAAACACCCCGCCTGGAGCGCAAGCTATCCAGGAATAGTTCAAGATGGCGGGACCACTTCATGTAAAAGTGGCTGACAATTTCGTTATCATTGGCTGTATCCTGGATCCTTAAGGTATATGAGGATTGATCACCCTCTCTCACGAAAGGGTATTTTCATACTCTCTAAGGTTTAAAGGTTTTCACCTTTCTAAGTCTTGAAGTTTATACACTCCCGCCTGTAGCGCACGAAAACAAGGGTTTATCCCCAGGATACTAAGGGTTTATCCCCAGAATATTAAGGGTTTATCCCCAGTGAAAACTAAACTTTTTGACAAGATCCAAATATATGACAAACTACGATTGTGCTTACACACGTTCTTCTGTTGGTGAAAAGTTACGAAGTTTAATCACTAAGTGAAGAGATACTCATGTGTGTCATATATTGATGCAATATCCTGCACAGACAGGGGACCTCCATGCCGGGGACATTGCAAAGGATTCAAAGGTTGAGGTTGGAAATTATTGCCTAAGTGTTTCTGGTATGATTTATTATTTTTCAAGTCTTGAAAACCTTATCTAAATGATTTAAGTTTTCTAAAAAGTCATATTCCACCAAGTTTTGTCTAACATTTTGAAGACAAAAGTATTGAACATTTCATCAGTATCCTGACCAGGATATTTGATCAGGATATTCAAAACATACCTTTCAAAATAAAAACATAACAACAATAAATAAGGCTAAAAGGTTAGTTTATTATTAATGGTCCAAAAGATTGTATTCTTGGTTTCATCTCAAAAAGAGACCCATCCACCAAGAACACAATTAAGTTTTTAAAGCATATTTACACAAACAGTTGAAGGCTTCGTCCTGAAAACACAGGATCCCTCCACCTTCAATTGTCAAACTATTCTACTTGCAGGAAATTAAAATTGTTCTAAGTGCAGGATGACCAGATGATTTAGACCCTACAAAATACAGGTATCATTAAAGACAAACTAGCCAGGATACAGGTTCAGTATATGTGTACGGGATACAGGATCTGGATATTTACCTTATTAGGGAAGGAGGTCATGGGCTTAATGGATTCCATGAAGTCAAGTTCATCATAAGAGAAACCTTCGGCAGCAGCAGCAGAGGGCTTAGAGCTGGTGGCAACAGATGGCTTCTTTTTTTATTAGGACAGGCTTGGGGTAGCTGTCAAGCTCCTCAAGGAATGTTCGAAACATATATCCTTACCAGACATGATGGAATGACTAAAAATATATCCGTTGGAATCAGGATATCCAACAGTTATATTTTTGGGGACAATTGTTATGGGTGAAATTCTGAGCCCATATCCTGAATTATATCTTGATTTTATGATAGCTGATTGCGATCAGGATACCGGACCAGGATATTGGTAACATCCTGAGGCAGTATCCTGACTATTACTAACAATTTGCTTGTAAACGTTGGTTACAAGGGACTAACGTTCATGAGGGCCAGGTCATCCTGAAGACCCGCTCAAATTGGTTAGGATAAGGACATTGATGGCGGAAGAATAGCTCTTGTAATGGTCAGCATTGAAGAATGGCATGTTTTATGGGAGTTACGGATGCTAGTCAAAGATATTAATGTTGTAACGGTTATGGAAGCTTAAATCCTGGATTTACAGTTAATATGCACTTGGAGAACGAGTTGAAACCGCCCCCCAACGTTCAGAAGGGAATATTCTCAGTATCCCGGAATAATAGGGGAATATCCTGGATTTTTAGCATAGTTTGTTATTTCTTGTAACTATAAATAGGAGTGCCGGATCGTAGGAATGCACACACTTTCGAGCTCTCATACTTGTACACTCTCATTTCTAGCTACAAACACACACTAACACTCACAATTCACAATCATTGTAACACTTAGTCGATCCGCATCACATCCTGCACTATATCTTGACATTTGAAGTAATAAGAAGAACAAGGCAGCTGCGATTTTCAGCTCCCGTGGTTTTATGCCGGTGATCTAGATTGATCAAGGGCTTTCCTTGTATATCCCGTGTCACCCTTTACATTTTTGCTCATTGTTTGATCGTAGATACCACTCAATATCCTGAGCCGTATCCTGAAAATTGTTTTTGCAAACAACTTAATTAGCATATTTTCAACACACTTTCTTAGCACACTACCTCACTTAACTAATTTGATCACTTAATTGCTTCGGTAATTTTTGACAAAAACAGTGCAGTTGAAAGATACTGCTACAAATCCTGCAAGGCTGCTTCATGCTTCTCTCCCCATTCGAATTTCTTATTCTTCTTTAGGATATCATAGAATTCCTTGCATTTTTCTGAGGATCTTGATAAAAACCTGTTTAATGCTGCTACTCGCCCTGTTAATCTTTGAACATCTTTCATATTTGAAGGTGACTTGATGTCCAAGATAGCTTTAATCTGCTTCGGGCTTGCTTCTATGCCCCTTTTGGTTACCATGTATCCTAGAAACTTTCCTGCTCCCACTCCAAAATGGCATTTGGCAGGATTTAGTTTCATGTTGTATTGGTCCAGGATATCGAATGCTCCCTTAATATCCTGGAGGTGATCCTCAGCTTTTTTAGATTTTACTACCATGTCATCGATGTACACCTCCATGGTCTCCCCCAGCTTGTCTTTAAACATCATGTTCACCAATCTTTGGTATGTTGCACCTGCATTTTTTAAACCAAAAGGCATAGCAGTATAACAATAAATACCTGTTGGTGTCATGAAAGCAGTATCCTCCTGGTCTGAAGGTTCCATTTGGATCTGCTGGAATCCTGAGGATGCATCCATGAAGGTTAACATGTCATGTTCGGCAGTAGCATCCACCATTGAATCAATATGAGGTAGAAGAAATGGGTATTTGGGACATGCTTTCTTTAAGTCTGTGTAATCTACACAAACTCTCCATTTCCCGTTTTTCTTTTGCACCACTACTATATTTGCTAACCATTTGGGAAATTTCACTTCCCTAATCATCTTGCTCTTTAATAATCTTTCAGCTTCTTCCTGAATGATAATGTTCCGTTCTGGAGCAAACTTCCTTCGTTTCTGTTGGACAGGCTTGAAAGACCTATCAATTCCGAGCTTGTGAGTTATAATATCCTTGGAAATACCTGTCATATCCTAGTGTTTCCACGCGAATGTTGACATCCTGCATTTTAAAAAGTTAGTCAATTAATTTTCAATATCCCGAGGGATATTGGTTCCTACGAGCACCGAGATATCTGGATTATCCTGATCCAGGATAATTTTCTTTACATCCTGCTCGGAAGCCTCCAAGATATCCTAGGCATGCTTCTTTAATTGCTATGCTGCATTAGGCTTGGTTGAGGATTTCATCGAGGATGAGTAACACTCCTTTGCCTCCTGTTGATCACTATCCACCTTGACTACCCCGCAAGGAGTAGGGATCTTGATGCATTGATGATAGGTTGACGACACAACTTTCATATCATGGATCCACAACCTACCCAATATAATATTATAGTAGGATAAGGAGTCCATCACACAAAAGCGTTGCATTGAGTTAACCCCTTCAACATACACAGGCAACTTCATTTCTCCCACAGTATTCCTGGCTTCTCCACTTAACCCAACGAGCACAGTGGATTTCGAAGTAATATCCATCAGGGATACATTCATCCTCTTCAATGTCTCCTGCTGAATTATGTTGACGGAGCTGCCGTTATCCACCAGTATCCTGCGCACAAAATGGTTAGCAACATATAAAGTTATGACTAAAGCATCATGGTGAGGATCCTGGACAGTATCCCTGTCATCACTATCGAACGTGATCACTTTATCAATCGTGAGGGTTGAGATCCTGGTTGGCTTATCTCCCCTCTCTGTCTTAGCCTCCTTTGCATGCCTTTTTGTCGCAGAATATGATGTCCCACAAATGTCGGATCCTCCTGAAATGAAGTTAATTATCTTGGCATCCGTAGGAGGTGATCCTGACCCTTATTCTTCTTTCTTCCCAGGAGGTCCTTCAGATATCCTTTGCTCAAGAGATAGCTTATTTCTTTCGTCAGAGCAATGCAATCCTCGGTAACATGTCCAAAATCCTCCGGGAAGGCACACCATTTGGACTTATCCTTCCAATCAGCTTTTTGTTGATTCTTCCGGGGCCACCTAGCCTTGTCTCCTAAACCATCTTTTTGTCATCCTCCAGTCGAATATATCTTAAAGCCCTGTTCCGAGCTTCGTCCAGGTTCCTGCAGGGATTCATTACAAGATCCTGGTAAAATTGAGAATCTTTTTGCAATCCCATCTTGAAAGCCTGCACAGCTGTTGCAACATCAAGATACAGGATTGTTTTGGTCAAAAATCAGACGAGGATAATGCAACCAAACTCTTTGCTATGGGGTATGATGCTTGAATTGGTAAACAATAATGAGGATCACTATGAAATAAATTGCACAGGGGACACAAAGATTTATACGAGGAAAAAGCCCTTGATCAATGTTTGATCTCCGGCATAAAAAACCTCGGGTGATGGAAACTACCGATCACCAACTCAAATTAAACAATAATCCTTTTACAACTTCGGATGATAGCGAGCTAAGTACAAGGATCACTATAGTGTATTGTGTAGAAACGTATGAAAAATGCTAAGTGTTTTGCCGAGAGCCGGTGAGTGCAGTTGTACGAGTGTGTGTAGCCAAAAAATAGCCAAGTGTTGTCTAATTAGCTCGCTACCCCCTTTTAAATTTAGTAAAATATCTGAATAACTAACTATCCGCAATTCATGCCTTCTCCCCACGATCTCCATAACGTTCACCATGGTCAAGCACGTGCGGAATAAGCGTGGAATATTCTTCAGGAACGTTACCAAGACTAAGTCCAAGCTGGTATTCCTGCAAAACAACATCGAATTCAAAGCAGACAATCATTAGTATAAGGATCCTTGGGATGATCCATGATCCTGATCCTGAAGCACTTCTGAGGATCACTAACTGACACAGAAGTAAGGATCACCAAACAGGATAACAATGGAGGATCACAGGTCATTCAGAAATCCTCCCCTAACAATTGCCCCCAAAATATAAGGAGTAATATTGTAAATAAACGAGTTGTATTTTGTTGATCTTATCCGTAACAGACTAACGGATAACTAGCCGTTGAAGACGGACTAGCCGTTGCAAACCTGACGTCACTGAAGTGACAATCCTGCAAATCATCATTATAAATAGGAGTTAGAGATAGGATCAATTTGCATTTAAATCTGAGAGAAACTCCCTTTAAATTCTCAGCCGAAGATCAATCAGGTATCTCTTTTCCTATTTCTCCTTCTCTTACTCTGTTTTTCTTTCTTTACCATCATCACGTTAAGAATGATGCTCCGGTCCTCCCCCGCCAAGGATCACCAGAAGGATAGCCCCTTGAAGAGTCAAGGGATCATCAAAGACTCAGCGAACGAGAGGTGTTGTTTTTCTGATCCGCAAATAGATAAGATCCGGCACTGCTTTCCGGCGAACACCTTTTTCAAACCCTTCGATCCCACTGTTCTAAGCGACTACATTTCTGAGACATGGGTTGCCTTTCCTGTTACCCCATTCACCATAGGATACACCTATCCTTTTCCAGCTTTTACCCAATCCTTTTTCTCCCTTACCGGCATCTCCTATATCCAAGCTATGCCGATGATCTGGAGGGTCTTATATACCCTTGAAAGTATCATAGAGCAGGAAGGGATTGATTTAGGAATGTCGGAACTGGCAGAGATGTATGATCTCACGACGTTTGGATCCCACCGATATCTGTTTAAGCGAAAACCCGGCGAAGAACATCCCATTTTTAAAGCCACCAAGAACGATACAAACTGAAAACGACGCTTTTTCTTTGTCAGAAGGGATACCATTCCAAACGGAAAGGATCTACCAAGGAAATGGTCCACCCATGGTAGGACAGAGGATCCTGAGAAGGATCACCAGGTAATCTTGCTTTTATGATAGGATCACTAACCCCCTTTTGTTTTATGTTATGCAGCTGTCACTGTTTCACACCTCATACCGTCTCCTGATACTAAGGAAAGGCTTGCTGTTTTTAGAAGACTCGGTCTTGAAACAAGATCATTCAAGACAATCACCCAGGATTCTCAAGAGGTATCCTCAGGCTCAGTCACCATGTTAAGTAAGTATCCTGCTTTTTATATAGTTAAAGATTTAAATAAATAGTTAAATAGAAATAGGATAAGGATACTTATCTTGCTTTGAATGTGTAGGTGCCGGAAAAGCTTCCAAGCCTGCCTCCCAGTTCAACATGGCCGACCTCGACACTGTTCGATCCAGAAAGAAGAAGGCCATTGCCAGCCCTAGTGTCTCCATCCCCAAGGAACCCATTAAAGGAAGGGTGGCAAGAAGAGGAAAAACTCTGCGATAGAGGACCTACAAGGCCTGCCACTGATCCGCCACCAATTCCTTGAATACTTCAATGACGCGAGGATCACCAATTCTGCCTAGGTATCCTACTTATTTGAGGATCATCTGATTTTGAACTGCTTTATCTCTTTTGCAGAAATTTGCTGAGATTGAAGACTACGTGGGGAGCATTGAGGAGCTGGATAGGAAGATTGCTGACCTCCAACAAGTTGCAGTGCTCAAAGATCTTAAGATTGCTGATCTCGAAAAAGCCCTTCAAGACGCCAAGATTAAGACAGCTAAAATCTTGATCGACATCGACTACGAGAAGCATGATCTCATAGAAGGTGCAAAGGTCTCCGCTGCCATCACAATGTACAAGACAAAACCGAAGATGGCCCAGGAGGCTCAAGATCCTGACTCCGACAGAAGCAGCTGGGATGTTGAGGGCTGGAAAGCGAAGTTAGCTGATCTGGAAAATGATGAGGAGGCTGAGGAGGTTTTGGCGATCGAGGCCGGAGGTAGTGGGAAGGATCAGGTGAAGGATACCGAAGCTGGAGGGGATGAAGATGCAGCGAAGGTGTAGGCTGCATGATTGGGCAATGATGGACATTTCTAGACGTAGCCGGAGCCCAATTTTTAAATTTGGTAGTAGTTTATTTTGTGGTTGTGCTGTTTTAAAACAATGATGGTCTGTATTTGAACAATTGTTTTAGGATTAAGGATCTAGGATCCTTTGGATAATAGGTAGGATTGCAAATGGTGGAGGGATCCTCTGTTTGGGGGATGAAGCCATTGTGATCCTGCCGCCTTTTGATTTCATGCACTTGCTATAACCGCATTAACAATGGACACCCGTTGCCAACCCATGTGGACGGGCCACGTTTTGCTGGTAGAAACGTGGGTTGGCAATTTTGACAACCTTCGACGGTTAAACCTTTGTTAATAAAATAACTTTAATCTTTTTAGGCTTATCTTGTGTTATTATCCTTGTTTGTCCTTTTACTTTTCAATTGTTTTGATGTACACTTGTCTGAATAAGAAAAGTTGAACAAATTAGATAAAAAGTTTAGGATATGATCCAGGATCAAATATCCTATAGTTGAAAAATTCCAAAAAGTAGTATATTTTAAGGATCATGAGTTCAGTTGTCAAAGTATTAGGGTTATTCAAATAATCAGTGAATAAAATCAAAATAGTTAAGGATCATACCTGAGGATCCAAGTTAGGATCCTAACTCTTAATACTATAACCAGGATAACCATAAGACAAACCTTAGTAAGAAGTAAGGATCAAGGATCCTTAGTTGTTTAACTTCGAAGACCTGAAATAGAACATAACTTGGGACTAAGCCATTATAAGATAAAAGTTAGCAACTGGGGATAATCCCAAAGGATAACTGGGGACAAGCCCAAGGATAACTGGGGACAAGCCCAAGGATAACTGGGGACAAGCCCAAGGATCGTGTGTGAACTGGAGTATGGCCCTAACTGGCGACTATCCAAACTTAGTGGCATGAAAATGCCAAAACCTTAGCTAACGTGAAAACGTTAGAAACCTTAAGAACGGATGTATGGTACGTCTACCATTATACGTAGGATCCTAGGTATAGCCAGTACAATGGAATTATCAGCCCCTAAAACGAGTACTGGTCTCCTGCCATGAACTATACCAGGATCATCGTGCGCTACTGGCGGAACTGGGGTCAAGCCCAAATAACTGGTTGCTTTTGTGGATAATCATCCTTTTGCTAAGAGTACCTGAACCTTCAAAACTCAAAATCACGTGAAAGGGGGATAAAGGATGCAGGATCCTTATCCTTATGTGAGAAAGTAAGGAAATGAAATAGTTTAAGATTAGAATGTTACCAAAATGAGGATCATCTGTGCCTTAAGGATCCTTTAAGGATATTTATTATGTGAGGATCATGGATCCTTATCACATGAAGTATTTCTTCAAATGGACAGCATTCCAGGCTCTAGGTAGCAAATCACCTTCCATTGTTTGCAGTTGATATGCCCCATTTCCTGCCTCAGCTTCAATCAAGTAAGGTCCTTCCCATTTTGGTGCCAACTTTCCATCAGCAGGATTGGTGGTATTCTGAAATGCTTTCCTTAGTACCATATCACCAACTTGGAATTTCCTGATCCTGACATTTTTGTTGTAGGCTCCAGCCATTCTTTGCTGATAACTGGCCATCCTTATCCTTGCCAAATCTCTGATTTCTTCTATAGTATCCAGGTCTTGAACCAAGTTCTCATCATTTTCCTCAGGATCACGAATACTTGTTCTAGCAGTTGGGACCACCATTTCTGTAGGGATCACTGATTCTGCCCCAAATACCAAAGAGAATGGAGTTTGGCCTGTAGCATTCTTAGGAGCTGTCCTATCAGCCCAAAGCACATAAGGTAGTTCTTCTGCCCATTTTCCTTTCTTGGATCCAAGCTTCTTCTTCAAATTGTTGATGATGATCTTATTGGAGGATTCTGCCTGACCATTAGCTTGTGGGTGGACTGGTGTTGATGTTATCATCTTAATCCCCCAGCTGTCACAAAAGTTAGTAGTTCTGCCCCCAATGAATTGGGAACCATTATCACATATAATTTCAGAAGGAATACCAAATCTAGTTATAATATTTCTTTTAATGAAGGATATAACTTCCTTTTCTCTGACTTGGGCAAAATCTTCAGCCTCTATCCACTTGGAGAAGTAATCAGTCATAGCAAGCATGAACACTTTTCCACCAGGTGCCTTAGGGAGCTTACCAACTATATCCATGCCCCATCTCATGAATGGCCAAGTGGAGGATATAGGATGCAATAATTCAGCTGGTTGATGAAGGATATTGCTGTGTCTCTGACAAGGATCACACTTCTTAGCATACTCCACAGCATCTCTCTTCATAGTTGGCCAATAGTATCCTGTCCTCAGGATCCTTGAGAATAATGCCCTGCCCCCAGTGTGGTTTCCACAATCTCCTTCATGGAAGTCTTTTAAAACTTCTTGGATTTCAGGATCCTCAATGCATCTTAAATATGGTCCTGCAAGAGATCGTTTATACAACATATTATTTAAAATTGTGAATTGAGATACCATAATTTTGAAAGCCCTAGGGTTTTCTCCTGTAGGAATCTCTCAATGTTGTATGTATCTCATGATTGGAAGGATCCATGATCCTGAATGAGATTGATTATCATCACTAGGGATGATTGCAGAATCCTCTCCTATCTCCATAGCCACATGATCCTCGATAGCCGGGGTCAGGATATGGATAATAGGGATCTTGATACCCTCCGGGATCTTCAAGGATGATCCTAAATTGGCTAATGCATCTGCCTCTGCATTCTCTTCCCTTGGTACCTGTGTCAAATTAAAGGATACAAAAGAGAGTGCCAATTCTTTGACTATCTCCAAATATTTGATTAGCTTTTCACCTTTAACAGCATAGGATCCATTAAAGTGATTAGTGATTAACAAAGAATCTACATGTACCTCAAGATACCTGATCCTCATATGCTTAGCAATTTGCAAGCCAGCTATCAAGGCTTCATATTCAGCCTCGTTGTTAGTGGTTTGGAACTCACAAGCTATAGAGTGGGGTATTATGTCCCCCTGTGGCGATTTTAGTAGTATTCCAAGCCCTGTTCCTTTGACATTTGAGGATCCATCAGTATAGAGTATCCAAGGATCCTTGGTTTCCTCTAGCTGCTGAACTTCTAACTCGGCTTCCTTTTGCAAATCACTACTAAAATCTGCCACAAAGTCGGCTAATGCTTGGGATTTAATGGCTGTCCTGGGCTCATATCTTATATCATATGCACTAAGCTTCACTGCCCACTTAGCCATCCTTCCTGACATTTCAGGTTTCCTGAGGACATTCTTCATTGGAAAATTAGTTTTGATGATAATGGCATGAGTTTCAAAATAATGTCTCAATTTAGTAGATGCCATAATTAATGCAAGGATAAGTTTTTCTAAGTGTGAATACCTGGATTCAGCATTAAGTAAACTCTTACTTACATAATAAACAGGATGTTGTGTACCTTCGTGATCCTTAACAAGGACGACACTTACTGCTTTTGAGGATACCGCGAGATATAAGGATAACACATCTCCTTTTTCTGGTTTCATCAAGGCCGGGGCCGAGGATAGGTAATCCTTAAGAGCTCTTAAGGCACTTTCATGCTTCTCAGTCCACTCAAATTTCTTGTTCTTCCTTAGGATATCATAGAATTCCTTGCACTTTTCTGAGGATTTGGATATGAATCTGTTTAAAGCTGCAATCCTGCCTGTTAACCTCTGAACATCCTTAGCATTGGCAGGGGACTTGATGTTCACTATAGCTTTGATTTGTTCTGGACTGGCTTCAATGCCTCTCTTTGTCACCATATATCCTAAGAATTTACCTGCTTTAACACCAAAGTGACATTTTGAAGGATTAAGTTTCATGTTATATTTGTCAAGGATATTGAATGCTTCCTCCAAGTCTCTTAGGTGATCCTCAGCCTTTTTTGATTTTACCACCATATCGTCTATGTAAACCTCCATAGTTTGTCCAATCTGATCCTTGAACATCATATTCACTAGCCTTTGATAAGTTGCACCTGCATTTCTTAGTCCGAATGGCACAGCAATATAGCATTATATACCAGTTGGAGTCATAAAGGTTGTATCCTCTTGATCGGATGGTTCCATCTGCTCGGAGTAATTTCTCTACCTCCTCCTGGATAATGGCATTTCTTTCTGGTGCAAATTTCCTCCTCTTTTGATGGATTGGTTTGAAGGACCTATCAATGCCAAGTTTGTGAGTGATTATATCTTTAGATATACCTGTCATGTCTTCGTGTTTCCATGCAAAGGTAGTCTTTCTCCTTTTGAGGAAGGATATGAGGTCTTCCTTTATTTCGCCAAGGATCCCTGATCCTATATAAACTTTAGATTCAGGATCATCAGGATCCATAAGGATTTCTACTACATCATGTTCTCTTGCCTCCAAGACATCCCTTGGAGGACGCTTTAATTGCTATTGCTCCCTTGACTTTGATGCTGGTTTCATTGATGAGGTGTAGCAGTTCTTAGCCTCTTGCTGATCACTATCAATCTTCACTATTCCCCAAGGACTAGGAAGCTTCACACATTGATGATAAGTGGATGGGACTGCCTTCATGTCATGTATCCAAGGCCTGCCAAGGATAACATTACAACAAGATAAACAGTCAATAACACAAAACTTTTGGTAAGAATGTAGGCCTTCGATATAGATTGGGAGTTTAATGTCCCCCAGGGTATTTTTAGTCTCGCCACTGAATCCCACGAGCACAGAGGATCTTGGTATGATATCGGATTCAGGAATATTCATCTTCTTGAGGACATCAAGTTGTATAATGTTCACAGAGCTTCCTCCGTCTATAAGGATCCTGCGAACAAAATGGTTAGAAATAAAAAGAGTGATAACCAAACCATCATGATGAGGATCCTGAATGTCAACACGATCATCCTCATCAAAAGTTATAACTTTTCCTTCGGAGACACTGGATGTTCGAATGGGTCTATCTCCATTGTCAATCTTGGTTTCCTTTGCATGTCTTTTAGCTGCAGAGAAGGATGTTCCACAAATGTCTGATCCTCCAGAAATAAAGTTTATAACTTGTGCATCCGCTGGAGGGGCTGGAGCTTTCTCTGGGATCCTTTCAGGATCCTGAGTTCTTGACTTCTTTCTCCCCAATAATTCTTTCAAGTGCCCCTTGCTCAACAAGTATCCAATTTCTTTTCTCAGTGCGATGCACTCTTCTGTGAGATGCCCAAAATCTTCATGATATGCGCACCACATTGATTTGTCTTTAGTTGCAGCTGGTCTGTCATTTTTCCTGGGCCATCTAGCTTTATCACCTAAATTCTGCATCGCAAGGATTAGTTCATTATTATCAACAGAAAAGCAGTATTCGGAAATTGGAGGATAATCCTCATCATCCTCTTCTTGTTCAACAGCATGCACATTCTGGTTATCAGATTTGTTATAGGATCTGAACTTGTTGTTCTTGAATGAGGATCCTTGCTTCTCTTGCTTTGAGGATCCTGCTAACCTCTCCTGGATCCTCTTGTCATCCTCTAGCCGGATGAACCAAAGGGCCCGGGTTCTTACCTCGTCTAGATTCCTGCATGGTGTCATAACCAGATCATCATAGAATAATCAATCCCTAAGCAATCCCATTTTAAAGGCTTCGACAGCCGTAGCTATATCCAGGTTAGGGATATCTAAGGATTCTTTACTAAATTTAGTGATATAATCCCTTAATGATTCATTATGACCTTGGGTTATCCTATACAGATCACTAGTTAAACGCTCAAATTTTCTACTACAAGAAAACTGGTTATTAAATAGGTTAACTAGATTAGAAAACGAGGTAATAGAGTAAGGGGGAAGACTTAGCAGCCATTTGAGAGCCGATCCAGTAAGAGTGGATCCAAATCCCTTGCACAGACATGTTTCCTTTAACCTTTCTGGGATGGGATTAATCTCCATCCTTTCCCTGTACTGTGCTATGTGTTCTTCAGGATCCGTCGAACCATCATACAACTTCATGGTAGGCACATGGAACCTCTTGGGTATCTCAGCATCACAGATTGGTGGTGCAAAATGAGATATCTTGTGGCTCCCATCTGCAATCTCTGGGATAGGCTTGACCACTCCTGGGACACTTGATATCATATCCTTTAACTTTTGCAATTCTCTGGCCATGGCATGATTGATACCTGTATCCTGCATAAGGCCATGGTTAGTGGTATAAGAATTATTGAAATTGTTACCTCCCATTGGATTCAAATTAGGAAGAGCGGATGTGAATCCATATTGTTGGGGCTCTGGAATGACTGATGGACCAGTAGAAGCAATGGTCTGCATTGGAATAAAATCTCCCTGGTGGATATCGGAACTTCCTGATTGCCAACTCCTTAAGGATCCCGGAATCTGGAAGGATCCCTGAAACTGAGAGGATCCTTGGACCTGGGAGGATCCTGGGACGTAGGAAGATCCTTGAACCTGGGAGGATCCTTGAACATAGGAGGATCCTTGAACCTGGGAGGATCCTTGAACCTGAGAGGATCCTTGAACCTGGGAGGATCCTTGAACCTGGGAGGATCCTGGAACATAGGAGGATCCTTGAACCTGGGAGGATCCTTGAAACGGCCAGAACCCTTGAATCTGCTGCGCTCCCGAGTATCCTCCTGAGCTTGCGAAGGATCCTGTATGCTGAGGATGGGATCCTGATGGTTGGAAGTGTAACCCTGAAGCCTGAGTCATTGCTGATGATCCGTAATGCACTCCTTTTGGTCCTCCCGCATATTGAACATCTGGAACCACTGAAGGCTGAGAAGTTATAACCGGAATATCGAAATTCAAAGATCTGGGCATCAGTGGGGAATGATCCTCTGTCGATCTCTTCTGTTTCTTGATGTCTCCAATTTCTCTAAGAATCCTTTCATTGGTCTTGTCCTGCTGCTGTATATACTCCTTCATCTGCAAAATCAGAGTAAACAAGTCACTAGTAGTAGGAGTATAAGAAGCAGAAGAAGTTGGAGGTTTTGAGAAAATGGGAGTTGGTTTCTTCTCGGCAATTTTCTGAGGTCCAGAAGGTGGTGGAGGCAAAGGTGGAATGCCCTGGGACTAATTGACTGCAGACATCGCACTGGAGGTGTTCTTTGATGATGAAGCCATCTGCTTGGATGTAACGAACCGAAATGATCACAAAAATGAGAATTTCTTAGGAATGAAGCACCAATTGCCCCACGGTGGGCGCCAAACTGTTTTGGTCAAAAATCAGACGAGGATAATGCAACCAAACTCTTTGCTACGGGGTATGATGCTTGAATTGGTAAACAATAATGAGGATCACTATGAAATGAATTGCACAGGGGACACAAAGATTTATACGAGGAAAAAGCCCTTGATCAATGTTTGATCTCCGGCATAAAAAACCTCGGGTGATGGAAACTACTGATCACCAACTCAAATTAAACAATAATCCTTTTACAACTTCGGATGATAGCGAGCTAAGTACAAGGATCACTATAGTGTATTGTGTAGAAACGTATGAAAAATGCTAAGTGTTTTGCCGAGAGCCGGTGAGTGCAGTTGTACGAGTGTGTGTAGCCAAAAAATAGCCAAGTGTTGTCTAATTAGCTCGCTACCCCTTTTAAATTTAGTAAAATATCTGAATAACTAACTATCCGCAATTCATGCCTTCTCCCCACGATCTCCATAACGTTCACCATGGTCAAGCACGTGCGGAATAAGCGTGGAATATTCTTCAGGAACGTTACCAAGACTAAGTCCAAGCTGGTATTCCTGCAAAACAACATCGAATTCAAAGCAGACAATCATTAGTATAAGGATCCTTGGGATGATCCATGATCCTGATCCTGAAGCACTTCTGAGGATCACTAACTGACACAGAAGTAAGGATCACCAAACAGGATAACAATTGAGGATCACGGGTCATTCAGAAATCCTCCCCTAACAGGGATATCTAAGGATTCCCGGCTAAACTTGTTCACATAATCTCTCAAGGATTCTTGAGGTCCTTGAGTTATCCTGTAGAGATCACTGGTTAGTTTTTCAAAACTTCGACTGCAAGAAAATTGACTATTAAATAAATTCACTAAATGAGCAAATGATGTAATTGAGTGAGGAGGAACGTTTAAGAGCCATTTTAAGGCTGATCCTGTTAAGGTAGAACCAAAACCCTTGCAGAGGCAAGCTTCCTTGAGATCTGGGGGAATAGGATTAATTTCCATCCTTTCCCTATATTGAGCAATATGCTCTTTAGGATCTGTAGTTCCGTCATAGAGCTTCATGTTGGGGGTTTGAAATCTTTTTGGGATTTCAGCATCACAAATAGGATATGCAAACCGGGATATCCTGTGGCTATCTTGGGACACTTCTGGAATTGGCTGGACCACCCCAGGTACACTGGATATCATGTCCTTCAATTTCTGAAGCTCCCTAGAAAATGCTGATGTCATACCTGCATCCTGCAAAGATCCAATACCATTAGTAGCAAGAGTATTATTATTATTTGACGCGTTACCAGTCTGAGGATTCTGGCCATATCCTGAAGCATATCCTGAACTTCTCACAGTTGACACTTGAAGGGGTATGGTCCCAGATCTCGCGTCAGCACGACCGCGAGTGACCATTACCCTTATCAAAAACCCCCACCAGCAAGAACTTATTTGTTTCCATGCGGGCACGCGCGAATACAACGGTCGAATCCAATCGGTCAAGGGATGAGAAGACTTACCTTAAGTATGAAAACGGATGTTACGCATAGCGATGCGGCCTGGCACCGCATCCTATGAACATTTTCGTCATGACAAGGGATCTGGACAACAGTAACAGTCACCAAGCGGTGATGCGGCACGGCACCGCATCCCGCATACATCTTGGCCAGAACAAGAACGCGGGAACAACATCAGTTACCGCAAGCAGCGATGCGGCCCGGCACCGCGTCCTGCCTACAAGGCAAGTGGGTCTGACACCACAGTGCAAGTGGCACTAAGAACAGTCACCTGTCAGCCCACATGTATGCAACAGTCTGACACCATAGCAGGACGTGGCATCACCACCGCAACCGATAGGCCTGACACACCTACAGGAGGCATTGCGATGTCAGACTAGCCACTCAACTACCCTCCTTCACTCCTCGGCTATAAATACCCTTCCCGAACCAGGTTTGAGGTATCTCTTCACAACTCTCTCACTACTACTACTATCACACTTTGCTTCCCAAGCAAATTACTGATTCTCACGCCGGAGAGTGGTAACAAGGAGCACCCCCACCCCATTCTCCTTGTTACGAGTCACGGTTTGTTTCCTTGTGCAGGAGATAAACCAGCGGACGATCCAGCCAGCTATCCTCGGAAAGAAGGGTTTAACCCAACTTGACAAGAACAGTGTGTTAACCACCTCAGTTAACTATTGTTTCATCATTGGCGCCCTCCGGTACTCTTAGCACTTTTTTCCACCATCCCTTTCTCTCCAAAGATTATGTCTGATCCTCTAAACAATACTGCCGGGGATAATCTAAACCCCGCAAACACAGGGCCTATGGGGACCACTCCTCCAGCCCCAAATCCTGGCCACATTGGCACATCAACGCAAGGGGGCGCATCCCTTACGTTCGGACACGATCTTTCACAGTACGCTGCTGTGATACCTCCAGACATTAACCTTCATGCTTGGTACGACCAACAACAAGCTTTGCTGGCCGCAGCATAAAACAGAGCTTGCGCAGAAGCGCAAGTACCGGTCGGGCCTACCCCGACACCGCATACCCCTGCGGGTCATATTTTACAATACGACGGCAGGGCCCCCACACACCCAACCTCCTGAAGTAGGCATGAAGACCGCGGCTCCTCTTACTGTGAGGTCCGCACGGTTAATGAGGATGATTCCTCATACGGGTCCCGCAGCAGGGGCCCAATACAAAGCCGCCTGGGCCCTCATGGCGAAAACAGGCGACAATCCACAGCCCACCACGGCCCCAGCATCCATAGCCAGCTGGGACCTCAGTCCCACCATGAAGGATATGGCCGTACCGATCCGGACGACCATACATACTGTGGGGAGTCTCATGCTACTAACAGTAGACCAGGAGGGAGCAATTATATTCCTCCCACTCACCCCCGCACCACATACCTCTGCGCGGCAAAACGCCACCAGAGCCAACCCTACAGGCCGAAATCTGCGGCCGAAAACTCCAAGTTCGCCCCAGAGATTGCCCACGCCGATGTCACCACCACTAAATTCCCATTAAACATTGGGAAATACAATGGTTCGTCAGACCCGGATGATCACATGAACATCTTCACCGGCGCAGGGTGCAACGGCAGGTGGGATGAGCCCACCTGGTGTCATTTTTTCCCACAGACCCTCACAGGTCTGGCGAGGGCTTGGTTCGATTCTTTGCCAGTGGGATCACTGGCCTCATTCGAGGACTTGCAAGCAAAGTTCCTCGCACATTTTAGCCAGCAACGACGTAACGAACGTGATTCTATGGACGTCATGAACATCTGGCGCAGAGACAACGAATCTCTTGAGTCGTTTGTCGTCCATTACAACAAAGAGTGCCTGGAGATAGGTGGCGTTGCAGACCAAATGGCACGTAACCATTTCATTCGAGCCGTCAAGGACGAAGAAATGGTTATGACCATCTCTGGCAAGGAAGGCTTGCCCAAGAAATGGGAAGACGTCATGGTTGTGGTCAAGACGTACGCCCAGACCCAGCAGTCCCTCAAACCGCATGTCGCAACGGCACAACCCCAAGCGGAAGGCCATTCCTCCCGCCAAGAGCATAAGCGTAACCGGAACACATGGAATCACGGCAGCGATCCCAGGCCATATGTCCTGTGTAACAACCAGCCCGACTCAAGGCCAACAATCAACGCCCAGCGTGAAAACAGGGCGTCGAAGAAGGAGTCTCGGGACCGTAACTGGACTGAGATCAACTAGTCACCAAGCGACGTCCTCCTTACGGACGCGCAATTCCTGCGACCGGCCCAACCGATGAAGTCCAAGAAGAACCAGGATCTCGCACTCTACTGCGAGTATCACAAGGACTCGGGCCACACAACAAACAACTGCATCAGTCTCCGACTGGAGATTGAGCGAGCCCTAAAAGAGGGGAAGCTGCAACATCTGTTGCCAGCCGCGCAAAAACAAACCAAGCGCATCACCCCCCACAACGAGGGTCCCTCCACGGGTAAGAGGACCATGTACGTGGCCTCAACCCACATGATCAATGGAGGACGAGGAAAGCCGCGCAAGGCGGAAAGAAGACCGGACAATGACTGGAAAGACGAGCAAGTGGTCTTTCCAAAAGTCCGAGGCGGACCACTCAATAGGCGCGCCGTCGTTGTCACAGGCTACCTGGCTCACTACTGCACCGAGTGACTATTCATCAACCCGGGCAGTACATCTGACATCATATATGAACAGTGCTTCAACCAGTTCGATCAAGAAGAAAAGGATCGGTTGCAGCCGGTAGACTACCCTTTGGCCAGGTTTGCGTGGGAAACCGTATTCCCCCTAGGCCAAATCACTTTTCCTGTGCGCCTCACCAACGGAAGGCACTCACGAACGGAGGAGGTAAACTTCATGGTTTTACCTCACACCTCCAAATACGACGTACTTCTCGGGAGGGAGTCCCAAGGCAACTTCAACATGATTACGTCCGTACCCCACTCTGCTGTCGGTTTCCCAACCGAAACGGGGGTCGCGATAATCTACGCACGCAGAGAGGTCATGTCGTCGGATGAGCTGCGTCCGACCAAGATTGCAAGGCCTACCCCAACACGCAACCAGAAAAATGGGTTCTTAACGCAAGACACCCAGAGCAAACGGTCACGTTGGGCCACGCCTTGTCCCACAGTGTAACAACCCTCAGTAAAACCAACACCCTCATAATATTTCCGATACCCTAGTATATTTTAAAATGTCCCAATATGTCTTTAAATACACCCCGTATGTGAAAACCGAGCTCGAAATACAATATAGCATTAAAAATAAATTAAAAACAAGAAATTTTAAGTTAAGGCGGGCCGCGTAAGGTACCCCTTAGTTGACAAGGGCCGCGACGAGGTGAAATGGTGGCACAGCCCCCCGGTGATAACACGTGTCATCATCGTGGCGAAGCTAGGTAGTGACCCGGATCAGCTATACGTTGATTGGATGTTGACGCGAGCCGCGAGAGGACCAGATTCAGCAACTATATAAAGAGGCCTCGGGATTTCATTTCCGTCACTCAAATCTTTTCTTTCTTAAACGAATTTTGAAGTAGTAGAAGTAATACGCGGGTATTATATCCCCCTAATTAGCGAGGTTCTGCTCTGTTGTAAGTATTATAACCCCGGTTTTGTAATAGATACGCTGCCCGATTGATTTAGGGTTCCGTAATAACTGTCGTGGTTCTGCCCGACGTAGTTGTTGGAATGCCGTCTCGGGGAGGGTATCATTAATATTTTCAAAGGGTTATGATACTAACCAATGTACATTTGTATAAATTATAGATTATATCTAGGAAACCCTTACGCGAAGTCTAAGATAGCAATGTGAGTTTATCCTCTTTTTGTTAACCTTTTTGTAATATTTTACAAAACCTTAAATGTTTGACAATGCGATTAAGCGGTGATTGAGTCTTTGTAGTTCTTCAATTACTGCCGATATGTTGGGGTTTTGTATACAAAATTTACTACACTGTGAGTAGTAAGTCGGGGATGACAGTACGTTACCATTGGACGACGAGTTAGCCAATGTGTAATATGACCCACAAGTCAGGATTGACAGTACTGAATGAGTAATTGTGTAGAAATAAACAATGTGATCGCTCTCAATACTGTTTTAATTGATAAAATGTTTCTTGATTAAACTGGGATTCACTCACCAGTATTTCCCACTGACAAATGTTTTTAAAACGCGTTTCAGGTAACACAATGTGACAGCCAATTAGTAAAAAGCCAGCTGGAGAGCACTGAAGGCTTGGAAAAAATGTGGCTATAAAAGTTACCTAAAAGATGATGTTTTAAATTCAATAAAATAGGGTTTATCCCTATAAACGTATTGTAATAAGAAACTTGGGTTTTGCCCATGTGATTATTAATATTAAATATGGTGGTTTTACTCTGATAAACATTTCCTAACTACGGTCCTGATGTAATTTCCGCTGCCAAATTAACAAGCTGAGACCACCGTCCGCCCGTTCCCGGGACAGATAAGGGATCGGGGGTTGCGACAGGAGGTGGTATCAGAGCCTAGCCACTGGTCTAAGCCAAAGAATTGTTCTGCTGACACTTAAATTCTAAACTTTGTGTTAGGAAATAAATTACGGAAATACATGCATAACTGTATTTATTTGTTATGTGTTATTTGACTATTTGTTAGTTTAGAGTATGAGTGATCAAGGACCCTCAGACATGTGTCGTCAGTTGTCTGATTCACCTAGGAGTGAAGGTACCTCTCCACAGCCTACCCTTTCTAGGTATTCTGCTGATCAGGAAGAAGGGATGTTTGCTTTTAAAGCCCAGTCAGAAGAGCCATTCCCTCATAAGAAACGGGGATGGTTCAGTAAGGAAGCTTTTGCGCGTAGGAAAAGAATGCGAAAATTGCAACAGCAAAGAGTTCTAACACCTGCTAAGTGAAAGACAGATGCCCATACACAGGATATGCATAATTGAATCCTAGCCAATTTCCATATCCTAGCCACAACTGCTGCTGACCCTAATCTGGAGCAAACAATGGCACCCCAACCACAATTGCAAATCCCTGACCAACCAATGGAGATAGAAAACCCTGAAAACCAAGTGGAGATGCATGACTTCAACCCAGAGGAAATCCCTAGGGTACCAGCACCAAATCCCCAAGACCCAAATTACGATCCCTGGTGGGATGACGTTAGGGACTATGTGCAACGTTACCCGATCCGTGAAAACACACCTATACAGAACATAGGAGCCTATCCAGGTATGGACCCTTTAGATCCTTATTACCATGATGAATATATTAGAGAGATCTTAGAAGATCCTTACCGATTTCAGGCACTTTCACCCCCATATCAGGAACCCGCACCCCAGATTCCGAACCCAGTCCTAGAACCTGCACCCCCAATGAGTGCAGAAAACGTGCAAGAACTTAGGACTTTTGGGGAGGAAATTTTAGAAAGCAGTGAGAGAATGAGACAGGTGGGAGAGCGTCTCGTATGGAAATACGATGAGCGCAATATGGATTTTTGGATAAATCCATATCCGTGATGTGATAGAGGAGATGGTGATAGTAATAATCATATAATAATAAAATAAAATAAAATATGTGTGTACGGATGCCTATTACTATTAGTGTAATTCTATTTTTGTTGGTATTGTAATTTTTATTTCAGTACTAGTATGTAATAGATACATAATAGTATATGGAAAATAGAGTAAAAGTCACAATGATCGACGTTTTTTGCTAGATTGCGTGTCATGTGATTCACTATGTTAAATATTATCTTGTGATATTAATATGGGATAAATGTTTAAAATTCAGATGGCCGACGAAGGAAATCAAGGAAATCTGAATAATGATAACCAGAGTAACATTAACGTGGTTAATGAGAATCCAAGCATCAATAACAATGGAAACCAAATGGATAATAGTGATGTTCAACATATAGTGGCTCAAGGAATCCTAGATGCAATGCCATTTATTATTCAAACAATTCAAGAAGCGAATAATAAAAGTAAGCATAGCAGTAAGCGACCAATCGAACCAGAAAACAGTGTAAACAATGGACCTTTACTTCATTTGCCTATTCCCAAAAGGAGGAGAACCGTGTCTTACGGTTGTTCTTATAAAGAATTCTAGTCTTGTAAACCAATGAATTCTCGGGCAACGAAGGAGCCATTGCAACCCTACGCTGGATAGAGAAAACTGAGGCAGTCTTAAGAATAAGCAAAGTGTGTTGAAGAAGATAAGATACTGTTTGCTTCTAATCTGTTTAAGAATTCAGCACTAGAATGGTGGAACACTATCCTCCAATCAAGAGGAAGTGATAGAACTTACAATATGGAATGGGAAGAATTTAAGAACAAGGTAGAAAGGAAATTATGCCCACCAAATGAGAAGGAACAGATAGCTAACAAATTCCTAAACCTTAGGATGACTTGTGTGGATAGTAAGGGATACACTAAATTATTCTTTGAATATGCTAGAATAGTGTCAACTCTTGCTTCACCAGAACCAGTGTTAATCTCCCGTTATATTTGGGGATTAATCGGTGAGATAAGACACGTAGTCAAGGCAGCTAGACCTCAAACTATAGAAGAAGCTGTAGAACTAGAAAATACCTTGACAAATGAGTTAGTCCGTACCCGAGAAGAGGATCAAAGAAGGAACCTAACCCAGAAGCTCACACAAGAATTTCGTCTGGAAATTCTAACCGTGGGAGAAATGTAGGTTCTACCTCTGCACCTTACTGTAAGAATTGCAAAAGAAAGCATTCAGGAAGATGCTCCATATATTGTAACTTTTGCAAAATATCGGGACACAAGGAGGAAAATTGCAGGAAGAAAGCTAATAACAGGATATGTTACAACTGCGGAGAACAAGGTCATATCAAGCTTAATTGTCCGAAATTAGCTCCAGTTACAAACAACAAGGATACTCAAAATGCTAGAACATTTGTTCTGACTGCAGATGAAGCTAAGATGATTCCAGATGTCATAGCTGGTACGTTTTTAGTTAATGATGTCTTTGCTAAAGTATTATTTGACTCTGGTGCCAACCAAAGTTTTATTAATACATCATTTTGCAAATTTTTAAATCAGTCATTAACTAAACTACCACAAGAATGTTTAGTAGAGACAGCTAATGGAGAAACCGTTAGGATTTCTGAAATCTTGAAGGGAGCAAGAATAGAAATTTTAAATCAGAAATTTATTGCAAATCTTTATCCCATGAATCTGGCAGGATTTGATGTTGTTTTAGGAATGGATTGGTTAATAGCCAATACAGCCAGTATTTTATGTGATCAAAAGTCAATTCAAGTAAATTCACCAAAAGGTAAAACGATTACAATAAAAGGAGATAAACCATCTAGATCCACAAAATTCATCTCTGTGATGAAACTGCAAGTTATATAAGAAAAGGGTCATTAGTGTATTTGATTTCTATAATCACTAACACTAAAGAAAAGGATTTGAAAGATATTCCCATAGTATCTCAGTTTTCAGATGTATTTCCAGAAGAATTGCCAGGGCAACCTCCAGATAGAGAAGTTGAATTCAGAATCCATTTGATACCAGGAACAGTACCGATTGCCAAAGCACCTTACCGTTTGGCACCTGCAGAAATGCAAGAATTGAAGAAACAATTAGACGAATTGTTGGAGAAAGGATTTATACAACCAAGTTCATCACCATGGGGAGCGCCAATACTGTTTGTTAAAAAGAAAGACGGATCAATGCGTATGTGCATTGACTACTGTGAATTGAACAAAGTCACGATTAAGAATCGGTACCCATTACCGAGAATCGATGATCTGTTCGATCAACCGCAAGGAGCTCGATTTTTCTCTAAAATCGATTTAAGGTCAGGATATCATCAATTAAAGTACAGGAAGAGGACATTCCTAAAACCGCATTTAGAACAAGGTATGGCCATTATGAATTTATTGTCATGCCATTCGGTTTAACCAATGCCCCAGCTGCATTTATGGACATGATGAACCGAATATGTAAGCCATATTTAGATAAATTCATAATTGTTTTTATAGATGATATTCTCATATATTCTAAAAATAAGGAGGATCATGCAAAGCATTTGCACGCATTTTTAAGTCTATTAAGAAAAGAAAAGCTTTACGCTAAATTTTCAAAATGCGAGTTTTGGTTAGAACAAGTACAATTTCTTGGACACCTGGTCAATCATGAAGGAATTCATGTAGATCCAACAAAGATCGAGGCAATTACTAAATGGAAAACCCCTAAGTCACCAACTGAGGTTAGAAGTTTCTTAGGATTGGCCGGTTATTATAGAAGATTTATTCAAGATTTTTCTAGAATAGCCATTCCCTTAACTAAGCTAACCTGTAAATCTGTTAAGTTTGAATGGGGATTAAAACAAGAAGAAGCATTTAGAAACCTTAAGCAAAGATTAACTAATACACCCATATTAGCGTTACCATAAGGAACTGAAGACTTTGTAGTTTATTGTGACGCTTCCAAATTAGGTTATGGATGTGTATTGATGCAACGACAAAAGCTTATAGCTTACGCATCCAGACAACTTAAGAATCATGAAGAGAATTATTCAATCCATGATTTAGAGTTTGGAGCTATAATTTTTGCACTTAAGATTTGGAGACGTTACCTTTATGGTAGTAAGTTTACCATACTCACTGATCATAAAAGTTTAAGGTATATTTTCAAGCAAAAAGAGTTGAATATGAGACAAAGACGCTGGATGGAGATGCTCAGTGATTATGATTGTGATATCCAGTATCATGAAGGAAAAGAAAATGTAGTGGCAGATGCTTTAAGTTGAAAGTATCATGAAAAGCCAAAAAGGGTACGTTCTCTCAAATTAAATCTATAAGTAGATTTAAATAATCAGATAAGAGAAGCACAGAAATCAGTAATCAAGGATGATACTGAAAAATTAAAAGGTATGCTAAAAGAATTAGAACAAGGAACCGATGGAATTTGGAGATTCCATGAAAAGAGAATGTGGATACCTAAATTAGGAAACCTACGTCATCGTATATTAGAAGAAGCCCATAAGTCTAAATATACGATGCATCTAGTAAATGACAAGATGTATCAAGATTTAAGAAAGAATTTCTGGTGGATAGGAATGAAAAAGGACATAGTAGCCTATGTTTCTAAATGTTTAACTTGTTCACAAGTCAAAGCTGAACAACAGAAACCCTCAGGCTTGTTACAACAATTAGAAATGCCTGTGTGGAAATGGGAATTGATAACAATGGATTTTGTTACCAAATTACCCAAAACAAAGAAAGGTAATGATATAATCTGGGTGATTGTAGATAGAGTAACCAAGTCAGCTCATTTCTTACCAATGAAGGAAACTTTCAGTATGAAACAGTTAGCCAAATTATATGTAAATGAAATTGTTTCTTTACATGGAATTCCTTTATCAATTGTTTCTGATAGAGATAGCCGATTTACCTCTCATTTTTTGTCAAGTTTCCAAAAGGCTATGGGAACCAAGTTAAATCTAAGCACAGCTGATCATCCTCAAACAGACGGACAAAGTGAAAGAACAATTCAAACGATGGAAGACATGCTTAGAGCCTGTGTAATTGATTTCGGAGGTAATTGGGACGATCACTTACCTTTAATAGAGTTTTCTTATAATAATAGTTATCACACGAGTATTAATACGGCACCATTCGAAGCACTTTATGGACGAAAGTGCCGAACCCCAGTCTGTTGGGCAGAAATTGGGGAAAAGCAACTGTCTGGACCTGAGATAGTACAAGAAACAACTGATAAGATTATTCAAGTCAAGGAACGATTGAAAGTAGCACGTGATCGACAGAAGAGTTATGCTGATAACCGACGCAAGCCATTGGAATTTCAAACAGGAGATAAAGTATTGTTGAAAGTCTCTTCTTGGAAAGGAATAGTAAGATTCATCAAACGGGGAAAGCTAAGTCCCAGGTATATTGGACCTTTTTAGATTATTAGGAGAATAGGACCTGTAGCCTATCAGCTACAACTGCCAGAGGAAATGGCAGGAATACATGATGTGTTTCATGTATCTAATCTCAAGAAATGCTTAGCTGATGAATCACTAATAGTACCTCTTAAGGATATAGAGGTAAATGAACAACTTAAGTTTGTAGAAAGGCCTCTACAAATTAAAGACAGGAAAGTCAAAAATCTCAAGCACAAGAGATTAGTTCTGGTCAAAGTAAAGTGGGACTCCACAAGAGGACCTGAGTACACATGGGAGCTTGAATCTGAAATGCAAAGGAAATATCCGCACTTGTTCCAGTAGATCTCGAGGACGAGATCTAATACAAGGTGGGGAGGATGTAACAACCCTCAGTAAAACCAACACCCTCATAATATTTCCGGTACCCTAGTATATTTTAAAATGTCCAAATATGTCTTTAAATACACCCCGTATGTGAAAACCGAGCTCGAAATACAATATAGCATTAAAAACAAGAAATTTTAAGTTAAGGCGGGCCGCGTAAGGTACCCCCTTAGTTGACACGGGCCGCGACGAGGTGAAATGGTGGCACAGCCCGGTGATGACACGTGTTATCATCGTGGCGAAGCTAGGTAGTGACCCGGATCAGCTATACGTTGACCGGATGTTGACGCGGGCCGTGTAAGGCTTTGCCTACTCTTACGCGGGCTGCGAGAGGACCAGATTCAACAACTATATAAGGAGGCCTCGGGATTTCATTTCCGTCACTCAAATCTTTTCTTTCTTAAACGAATTCTGAAGTAGTAGAAGTAATACGCGGGTATTATATCCCCCTAATTAGCGAGGCTCTGCTCCGTTGTAAGTATTATAACCCCGGTTTTGTAATAGATACGCTGCCTGATTGATTTAGGGTTCCGTAATAACTGTCGTGGTTCTGCCCGACGTAGTTATTGGAATGCCGTCTCGGGAAGGGTATCATTAATATTTTCAAAGGGTTATGATACTAACCAATCTACATTTGTATAAATTATCGATTATATCCAGGAAACCCTTAGGCGAAGTCTAAGATAGCAATGTGAGTTTATCCTCTTTTTGTTAACCTTTTTGTAATATTTTACAAAACCTTAAATGTTTTACAATGCGATTAAGCGGTGATTGAGTCTTTGTAGTTCTTCAATTACTGCTGGTATGTTGGGGTTTTGTATACAAAATTTACTACACTGTGAGTAGTAAGTCGGGGATGACAGTACGTTACCATTGGACGACGAGTTAGCCAATGTGTAATATAACCCACAAGTCAGGATTGACAGTACTGAATGAGTAATTGTGTAGAAATAAACAATGTGATCGCTCTCAATACTGTTTTAATTGATAAACTGTTTCTTGATTAAGCTGGGATTCACTCACCAGTATTTCCCACTGACAAATGTTTTTAAAATGCGTTTCAGGTAACACAATGTGACAGCCAATTAGTAAAAAGCCAGCTGGAGAGCACTGAAGGCTTGAGAAAAATGTGGCTATAAAAGTTACCTAAAAGATGATGTTTTAAATTCAATAAAATAGGGTTTATCCCTATAAACGTATTGTAATAAGAAACTTGGGTTTTGCCCATGTGATTATTAATATTAAATATGGTGGTTTTACTCTGATAAACATTTCCTAACTACGGTCCTGATGTAATTTCCGCTGCCAAATTAACAAGCTGATACCATCGAAATTCTGAGTTCGCGTCCGCCCGTTCCCGGGATAGATAAGGGATCGGGGGTTGCGACACACAGTATCAGAGAGCGCCTGAAGCAGCTCCTCTTCAGGAACCAGGATATTTTTGCGTGGACACCCGCAGACATGACAGGGGTACCACGCGAAATTGCGCAGCATTTCTTGAATACCTTGCCTGGAATCAAGCCGGTGATCCAAGGCCAACGCCACCTTGGATCTGCAAAGAACGAGGCGATGAATGAGCAGGTCCAAGAACTGCTCTCCGCAGGCATCCTGCGGGAAGTCAAATACCAGACTTGGTTATCCAACCCAGTCATGGTAGAAAAACCAACCGGGGGCTGGCGCATGTGCGTCGATTATAAAGATCTCAACAAAGCTTGCCCCAAGGATTGTTACGCACTTCCAGAGATCGACGAGAAAGTCGATAACCTCGCACCATTTCAATGGAAGTATTTCCTCGATTGTTACAAAGGCTACCACCAGGTACAGATGGCAATCGAGGACGAAGATAAAACGGCATTCCGCACGCCTACCGGGAACTACTGTTACACAAAAATGCTGTTCGGGTTGCGCAACGTGGGCGCAACCTATCAAAAGTTGATGAACGACACTTTTCGCGGTCAAATCAGCAAAAGTGTCAAAATCTATATGGACGACCTGGTCGTCATGAGCATGGAGGAAGACACCATGCTTAACGATATTGAAAGAACATTCCAAACTCTGCGAAGCATCAACATGAAGCTCAATCCAGGGAAATGCTCGTTTGGAATGGAGGAAGGCAAGTTCCTTGGATTCATCGTAACCAAAGATGGATTCAAAGTGAACCCAGAGAAAGTTCAGGCGATCGAGCGCATGCCATCGCCTTCCACGAAGAAAGAAATGCAACGACTGGCCAGTAGGCTAGCCGCACTAAATAGATTCTTAGCCAATCATGCAGCTAAGTCTTATCCTTTCATCAAAACCCTGCGGAACTGTTTAAAAATGAACAATTCAAATGGACCGCAGAGGCCGAAAATGCTTTCCGGGAGATGAAAGAGTGTTTGATTCAACTCCCAACTCTAAACGCACCATGCAAGGATGAGCCACTTATCTTGTACCTATCTGCCGCGGACAACGCGGTAGGCGCGGTACTCATAGTGGAGCGAGAGGGAGTTCAAACACCCATCTACTATATCAGTAAAATGCTCAACGACCCAGAGACAAGATACTCCATCATGGAGAAGTTGGTACTAGCACTAGTGCACGCATCAAGACGATTACGACGTTATTTTGCAAATCACGTCATCACGGTGTTAACCAACTACAGGATCGGGCCGATCCTGTCAAAACCCGACATTTCTAGGAGATTAGCAAAATGGGTCATTGAACTAGGCGTGCACACGCTGATCTATAAGCCGTGCCCCGCAATCAAAGGCCAAGTTCTAGCTGATTTCGTTGCCGAAGTACCGGCAAATCGCATTCAGGAATGCGAAGAAGAACAAAACCCTACACCACAACTATCCTCCTCAGAATCATGGGCACTATACACCGATGGTGCATCCAACGAGGATGGTGCAGGTGCGGGTCTGCGACTCGTCAGCCCTGATGGCCAAGAGCTTACCTATGCAATCCGCCTCGATTTCAAAAGCACAAATAACGAGGCAGAGTATGAGGCTCTACTGGCAGGGCTACGTCTGGCAGTCAAACTCGGCGTCCAACATTTGGAAGCACACGTCGACTCACTATTGGTTGCAGGGCAGATGCGCGGCGACTAGGCCGCAAAAGGGGATATCATGATCCTCTACCTCGAACAAGCCTTGCAACTGAAATCAAAGTTCACTTCCTTCAATAGCTGCCATATCAATAGGAGTGAAAACAAACCCGTGGATGCACTGTCAAAACTCGGATCCACCAGCTTCCAACACCTGGCAAAGGAGGTACGCATCGAGATTCTGCAAAATCCCTCAGTACCCCTGCGCCAAGTCAACGTCATCCAGTATGGTGCAACATCCTGGATGACGCCAATCATTGCATACTTGCAATCAGGTGTTACTCCCGAAAGCAAGACAGAGGCACGCAAGTTGCAACACAAAGCGTGTCATTATCAGATGGGAGACGGTATCTTATACCGTAAATCGTACCTGGGGCGACTCCTTCGATGCGTCGACCCCCAAGACGCCACATACCTTATCAGAGAAATACACGAGGGAATATGTGCATACACGCGGGCCCACGCATGGTGGTGGCCAAAATTATGAACGCCGGTATGCTCCCAAAACCTTGCGCCCCAAGAACAACCTGATCCCCGTCACCACCGCATGGCCATTCCAAAAATGGGCAATAGATGTGGTGGGACCATTTCCAGACGCACCTGGTGCGGTGAAGTTTATCATAGTGGCTGTTGATTACTTTACAAAATGGGTAGAGGCAAAACCGCTCGCCTCAACCACCGCTATGATAACAAGGTAATTCGTCTGGGAACATATCATCTGCCGTTTCAGTCTACCGATGTACATCGTTACCGACAACGGCACCAACTTCGCTGCTGAAGACTTTCAAAAATGGCTAAAGGGATTAAACATTGAACACATTTTCTCCTCAGTGGCGCATCCGCAAGGGAATGGCCAAGTCGAGAGTATCAATAAAAGTTTAGTCGAAGGCATCAAGGCACGGTTGGGAACAGCCAGACGAGGCTGGGTTGATGAACTCCCTAGTATCCTATGGGCTCACAAAACAAGCCCAAAAACAAGTCACGGTGAGACACCCTTCAGCCTGGTCTATGGCTCAGAAACGGTGATCCCCACGGCCCCGAATGTTGGCTATCAACAAGATAGATAACAGTGAGGAACGCAGGGTTGACTTAGACCTCCTGGAAGAAAGGCGTGAAAACGCTGCCATCAATGAGGCCAAGTACAAAACCAAGCTGGAAAAGTACTACAATTCACGCGTTCGCGTTTGTACTTTTAACCCGGGAGACTCCGTCCTCCGCGATAACGAAGCATCTAACCCTGAGCGCCCAGGGAAAGTTGCCCCCAAGTGGGAAGGACCCTACCTCATCCAGGAGGTCCTGGGGAAAGGCGCGTATAAACTGCAAACATTAGAAGGTGAACCTATTGCACGCACATGGAATTCACAACAGCTTCGACGCTGTTACATGTAAACCATGTTTTTACATTCACCATGTAGCCTATCGGGCCGCAGGCCATTTGCAAATAAATAAATGAACGATTCAATGCAATATTGTTTATTTCCTTCTATTACAAATGTGTGTTCCACTTTGCGGTATCTGCAAAAACAGATTGGAAAAATCTTCATTCGCGATACCCACACAAAGTGGTAACCACACACAAATATTGTAATAGGCCAACAAAGGCAAAACGAAAAATGTCTATCCGGCTGGATATGCACAAACAGTTTTACCAAGCATACACAATTCCCAAACCCTAATGGGATAAAAACAGGAATTGACTAATACTCATACGACTAAGGTATAGAGTATACTCAACCGCGCTTACAGCTGGTAGAGTTCATATACAAGTTCAAACATGCAAGTAGTAAAAACACTTGTACAACTTGAACAAAACGGTTCTTTATATTCAAAAAATTTCTACACCTACGCGGTGCACAAGAGATTTACAAAAGGTTCCTAACATTTACATCGAGGAAACAAAAAAGGGCACGCAGGCCACCCTAGTCTTTCTTTGTACCGCTGGAACCCGCACCACCCTTACCACCACCAGCAGTCTCTTCCTCCTCTTCCTCATCAGCATATAACAACCGCAAGCAGTCCATGTAGTATTCCGCGTCCCAGCATTTGTCAAGTTCCTCAAGGGCGGAAATAGACATGTCGTTGTACGCTGCAAGAGCGGCAGCAAGACGCGCTTCGGTATCCACTCCATGGAACCCGGACCTTTCGTCGGTATATTCGCCTTGGGCTAAAACGTTGATATGACTGATGCAACGGTTGTAGCCAGCTTTAAAACCAGCCTCCCGCACGTGCAGCCTAATCTGCTCTACACCAGCTGCATTCTCAGGTGCGTCGAGGATAGCCATAACAATCTGCAAAGCACAAGCAATAAGGTTATCACAGGTAAATCTAAACAAAAGCAAAGGCACCGGATACTTACATGCCCTATATCGTGATAACGCATCCATTCGCGATCGGCCTGGAGCTGATCAAATGAAGAAGCAAGGCTATCCCTAGCCTCGGCAGCATCCCTAGCCCGCGCTTCAGCTTCGGTCGCACGGGCAGTGACCTCCGCAAGAATGGTCACGCGGTTCTGCACTTCAGCCTTTCAGCAACAAAGAAAACAAGTATATAAAGATGCCCAATCATACTTATGAAATAAATCTACAAATTCAAGAGCAAAAGAAACTCATACCTGGGGGTCCTTAACAGTCTTGTTTAACTTGGTGCGGTCAGCATTTGCCTCTTCAAGAGACTTGGAAGTGCGGTCCCCTGCCTCCTTGGCCTCTTTGGCCGCCGCCTCAGCCTCTTTGGTCGCCGCCTCAGCTGCGGTTTTCTCCTTGACCAAAGCATCTTTCTCCTTGCCCAAAGCAGCGTTCGCTGCCTTGACATTTGTCAGCTCCTGACGAACATGAAACAGCGTTTAATTCTGTTTGGCCCAAGATTCTTTACAAGCCTTTCGCTCATTAGAAAGTGTTTCTTTCCAACTCTTGCGCTCATCAGAAAGCAGTTTGGCGAGAGTACGAACCTGTTTAAGGCCAGCAGTTGCAGCCCACTCCTCAGTCTTCTTATGCTGCTCAAAGGAAGCCTTATCCCTTTTGAGCTGCTCCGCATCCTCACGAGCAGCCTTAACCAACTCTTCAGCCTCAGCTCGGAAGCGAGCAGTTTCCTCCTCCTTGCGCCCCAGCACCTTGTAGTCTTCCATAATGGCATTCGCCATTATGGAACTCCCCACAAGCATGGAGGAGAGTTGATTGATCCGGAGCTCACGTGGCAAAGCGCGGTCCCGGTTAACTTCAAACGGGGTGCCCAAACCACCCAAAATCTCCCTACACGCGGAGGGATCAGCGGAAATATCATCCCCTTGCATAACATTCCAAGGGGGACGGTGATAGTTCACAGCCCGGTCTTCAGTGTAGGTGCGGTAGTAGAACTCCAATTCAGATTCTTCAGGCTGAATAGGAGGCCCATTAAAACCCGCACCCCCAGAAGCAGAACCGGAAGCCTTCTCGGCAGCAGGAGATTTTTTCTTTTCAGCATCAGAAAACTTCAGGTTTAGATCATCAGTATCCTGCGGGGAGATCATATTATCATGGGAATCCACCGTATCAAAGATCTGAGCCGCAGTTTTCTTTCCAGTATCCTCTGCCCGCGCAGAAGGCTCATTCACCACTTCCATGGAAGGGCTTCTGGTAAAATCTTTATGAACCCCCGCATCCGCAGCCGTGTCACGCGGGGGGGAATGAGGAGCATCAAACAAAGAGAAACCTTCATCTTGCGGTTCTGCAGACAAAGCAACAATAACCATCAAATACAAGTTACAATAACAAAACACTTGTAAAGGTTATGAATCACTTACCAGACGTAACCGCAGGCTTCGCCTGAGAAACAGCAGTTGTCCGTTTGGTCTGTATTCTCGGACGCTTCTTCTCACCGGCACCAGCAGCTTTATCATCTATCTTTCTCTTCCTCTTCTCATCAGCAGGTTTGGAACCCGCAGAGGATCCACCTGCCGCCGCACCACCACCAGGAACACCCAAACCCTCAAGGGTGTCAGACACTACCACGTAATCGATATATCTGCGGAAACGAGAACGAGAGATACCTACCGCCTGCGGCACCAAAGGAGGAACAACAGCAGCCTCAGGCTTTTTCTTGCCGCGACCCCGCACAGCTTTCTCCACATGTTTTTTCTCCGCATGCTTCTTGGGGGCATCTTTCACCTCAAATTCTCCCAAGGCCCCAAGAGTACCTGCGTTTAAATCATCAAACAAGCAAATCAGCAAGGTGAACTTCTTTAAAAAGCAAGTAAGAAAATTGCAAACTATACCTTTGCCTTGCGGTAGGGGTGCCGTCAGCCCCTCGCGATCAGGAACGCGGAAGTTGTCGACAATGGTCAAGTTAAAACCTTTTTTACCTTCCGCACACCGCACTATCTCAACCTTGCCTGTGAAGTTCGGGTCAAATATCCTCCACAGCGCAGCATCCACTGATAGTACACTTACAAAATCAGTAACAAACAAGGAAGTAAGGAAACCGCACAAGAGTAAAAATACTTACCACCACTCTTTTCCCGCACAACGGGCCTTGCCTTCCTATCAGGCCTGGTCAACATCATCCGCAGCACCCACAACTGCGAGTTGTCCAGCTTCTTAAACTCAATGGTCCGCAACCTCGGGAACCACTCCACTGTTTTCGCGCTAGGAAGCTCAATATCCTCCGTAGGGATCGTTTCGTTCACATTACGGAAGGTCATCCTAGCAACGATCGCGGCTGCCTTAACGTAGAAGAACTTTGTCTTCCACTTTGTGATACCCTTGGGTGGGGTCATCAGCTTAGGACTCCCGTAACGTTGGCCAAAAGAAAAAAACCCAGTATTTACGGTTAACTGGTAAAACCGCCAGAAGTTTTCAACAGAAATTTCTAGACCAAGAGCACGAAAAGTGTACTCAAAATTTCGAATCCGAATCATCCCAAATGGGCTCATCTGGGAAATATGGAGTTTATACCACTCCAATACTTCGGCAACAAAAACTGTCAGCGGCAGTCGGAGGTTGCCATCAAGAAAGAAATCAACCCACATGGTGACGTATCCTGCCGGAGCATCAGCACCGGTGTCACCCTCCTGGGGAAAAACAGCCCCATACTCCTTGGGCATCTGAATGCTGGTCATCAGGTTGTCAAACTAACCCTTCGACCACTTCAGCACTGGTAGGCCCCCGCCGGGGGCACTACCACCTTCTTCATCTTCTTCCGCCGTCGCCGGCGACGAGTGATCAGGGTTTTCACCCTCAGCATGGTGTGGATTGGATAGTTCAGCCATCAGAGAATGTAAGGAAGAAGACAGCAGGAAGCACTCTTTCTCTAGCCGGAAATTTTTGAATTTTGAACAAGTGAGGGGAAACCGCAAACTGGTTCCCCTTATAAACCCATCGCAATTAATGCGATGCAGTAACCGACTCATCATGTTCAAAACGGGAGAATTATGCGACGCCACGTGTTCAGCGACGGTTACCACGCGCGAGTGGCCGCCCACGCGCCTGACACCATGAGACTTTTACACTACCGCTACAGTGCATTTATGACCTCGGACAGTGCAAACGTCCTCTCATTTCAGCACATGCCAGAAAATCCTACCAACTTTCACCAACTCACACGTGCGTTCTGCCACTTGCAACAAAAGAGCGACAACATTATCCAAACATAAGCGGCATGCGGTTTCTCTGGTATACCTCACCATAACCCATACCACATGTCGTTTTTTACATACCCCTCAAAAAAGGCAAAAATAAATCTCTACATTATGTAAAGGGGTATAACTAATATCCGTATATACCTACGAGCACAAGTGGAATATGCGGAGATGACACACACGAGCCCGTACAGGTGTGTCAGATACTCAGAACCAGCGTGGTTCTTTGGACTGCGAAAACCGCTTCTCAGGATGCGGCAAGCCGCATTCCATGCAAGCTTCTTTAAGTTTCAAATCCCTCGTGTCCGATTCACAACCACAGAGGGGACGCAAACAGTTCTCCTTAGGTTAAAGGACAAGTATGCTGAGCAACCGCACATCAGCAACCCTGACTCCTGATCCTTCAAGAGCCACATACAAGCTTCAAACTCTTTAGAAGCGAGTTCTTTGCTGCAAACCGCAGACACTCACGAGTAGCTGCGGCGAAATACAAGTACGCAGACGGTAGCTACAGAAGAGCCATGACTAAACCGCCACGCGGTTAATCAAAGCTACTTCTAGGAAAACTGCTTTCCAACTAAGCGTGAAGGAAAGTGGTTACAGAACGAATGCGGACGAGTTTCACCCAGATTCCCAAGTATCTAAGGTGATCTCCTTCGGCAACACTACTTAAAGGAAAACTACTTTCCACCAAAGCGTGAAGGAAAGTAGCTAAGGAACAGTGGTAACAAGTCTGCTTATGACTCTGTTTGCCCACCTATGGACCGCATAGAATAAACAATGGTGGGCACTACCATGCCTATGACCATGTTTATTTGCCCATAGTCCAGATTCACATTGTTCGACCAAACACGACCAACAATGACACAAGTACCCCAGCTCGACCACACATGGCCAAGGATGTGCAGCAACGAGGTAACCGCAAAGGACGTGCGGTTACTTAAGAGCTAAACCGCAAGGACGTGCGGTTACTAGAGAGCTAAACCGCAAAAGACGTGCGGTTACTTGAGAGATAAACTGGAAGAACACGAACACCCCACAAAGCAGGGATCATCGTTGAATGTCCAGTTGATAAACATAGAGCTTGAGCAAAGTACTTACAAACATTGCATCAGCTGACGCAGAGGTTACAACTAGAGTGGCGATCATGGACATCTTCCGTCACCATCTCAAAGGTTGGTTCGAACCCTGCTAACATCTTCAGTCACCGTCTCAAAGGTTGGCTCGAAACACCAACAGGTGGCTGATGACATCAGAGAAAGGTAGACCATATTACCAGATCAAATCCATTGGCTGAGAATTCCGCATCAGACGGAACTTGCTCACCGGTACGGAAGAGCCGTCACACGACTCTACTGGACTGAATTACATGAAGAAGGAGGCATCCGCATGGCCCATATTCTACCTTCTAGACACCATAGTCCAGTATTCCTCCCACATGCAACTTGCATAAGGAAGAAACACTAGACTAGGGGGACTTGAAGGGGGAAGGTCCCAGATCTCGCGTTAGAACGACCGCGAGTGACCGTTACCCTTATCAAAAACCCCCACCAGTAAGAACTTATTTGTGTTCGTGCGGGAACGCACAAACACAACGGTCGAATCCAATCGGACAAGGGATGAGAAGACTTACCTTAAGTACGAAAACAGATGTTACACATAGCGATGCGGCATGGCACCGCATCCTATGAACATTTTCGTCACTACATGGGATCTTGACAACAGTAACAATCACCAAGCGGCGATGAGGCACGGCACCGCATCCCGCATACATCTTAGCCAGAACAAGAACACGGGAACAACATTAGTTACCGCAAGCAGCGATGTGGCCCGGCACCGCATCCTGCCTACAAGGCAAGTGGGTCTGACACCACAGTGCAAGTGGCACTAAGAACAGTCACCTGTCAGCCCACATGTATGCAACAGTCTGACACCACAGCAGGACGTGGCATCACCACCGCAACCGACAGGCCTGACACACCTACAGGAGGCTGTGCGATGTCAGACTAGCCACTCAACTACCCTCCTTCCTGAACCAGGTTTGAGGTAACTCTTCACAACTCTCTCACTACTACTACTATCACACTTTGCTTCCCAAGCAAATTACTGATTCTCACGCCGGAGAGTGGTAACAAGGAGCACCCCCACCCCATTCTCCTTGTTATGAGTCACGGTTTGTTTCCTTGTGCAGGAGATCAACCAGCGGACGATCCAGCCAGCGATCCTCGGAAAGAAGGGATTAACCCTACTTGACGAGAACAGTGTGTTAACCACCTCGGTTAACTATTGTTTCATCAACACCCTGACCGAAGAGGGTATCTCAGGAGTATGATTCTGAGAATGGCTAGGCATAATATTCCCCCTGTTATCTTCAGTAAACACTGCAGAACTGAAGTTCAAAGCTCTGGGTTGCAAGGGGGGTGACAGTATCCTCAGCGGGCCTGCTTGAGCTGGATTTCAAGAGTTGTATCTCTCTTATCAGCATTTGGTTGGTCTCCTGCTGTTGCCTCATCTGTTCCTGTACACTACCAAACAAAGTTAGAATTTCTTCATTAGAGGCCAAAACTGGTGCAGATCCCTGAATGTTGCGAACGGGGATGACATCCTGAGGCAGTGAAGAGGCTTGCATCCTCGGAGGAGGTGATGGAAGCACCGAACCAATTGTTGTAGAGGTTGTAGCAGACACGGTGGAAGAGCTCATGTTTGATCTCGAGGCCATTGAAAATAGTGTAGCAAAAAGTTTTGAAAATAGAAAACCATGTAATGATTTTGCAAAAGCTTTTAGTAGAAATTGCACCACTTGCCCCACGGTGGCCGCCAAATGGTTTTGGTCAAAAATTACCGAATCAATTAAGTGATCAAATTAGTTAAGTGAGGTAGGGTGCTAAGAATGTGTATCGGAAATATGCTGATTAAGTTGTTTGTAAAAACAGTTTTCAGGATACGGCTCAGGATATCGAGCTGTATCTACAATCAAACAATGAGCAAAAATGTAAAGGGTGACACGGGATGTACGAGGAAAGCCCTTGATCAATCTAGATCGCCGGCATAAAACCTCGGGAGCTGTCAATCGCAGCTGTCTTGTTCTTCTTATTGCTTCAAATATCAGGATACAATGCGGGATATGATGCAGATCAAATAAGTGTTACAATGTGATTGAGTGTAAGTGTGTTGTGAGTGTTTGCAGCTAGAGAGAAAGAGTGTACGAGAGACTGTGTGTTCTAATCTGATCCGATCAATCCTTTTTATAGTAAAAGAAACTAACTAACTATCCTATTATTCCGAGATTTAACGAATATTCCATATATGAACGTTGTAGTCCACGTCTTCCGGCTTCAACGTCCATAATCTAACAGATTTGCCCGAATCTTGTGGAGAAGAAGTCCACTTGAACGTTAGAGACTTATTCCAATAATCTTCACGTGAATTAATTAGTTACTACTAGGATACCGCATCAGGATGTTACCAATATCCTGATCCGGTATCCTAATCACAACAAAAGAAACATAGTCAGAATATTATTCAGGATATATGAATAGAAAACCACCCATAACAGTAGGCACTATACTCGGGTATAATATCCCCCTAATTAACGAAGTTATGCTCCGTTGTAAGTATTATAACCCCGGTTACGTATTAGATACGCTGCCCAATTGATCCAGGGTTCCGTAACGACTGTCGTGGTTCTGCCCAACGTAGTTGTTGGAATGCCGTCTCGGGGAAGGTATCGTTAATATAAATAAAGGGTTATTATACTAACATATGTACATTTGTGTAAATTATAGATAAACCACCACGAAACCCTAAAAGAAGTCTAAGACAGCAATGTGAGTTTATCCTCTTTTTGTAAACTTTTTGTAAATTGTTTTACAAAACCTTAAATGCTTTACAATATGATTAAGCAGTGATTGAGTCTTTGTAGTTCTTCAATTACTGCCGGTATGTTGGGGTTTTGTATACAAAATGTGGAACACTTTACCATTGGACAACGAGTTAGCCAATGTGTAATATGACCCACCAGTCAGGATTGACAGTACTGAATGAGTAATTGTGTAAAAATAAACAATGTGATCGCTCTCAAAACTGTGTAAATTGATAAAATGTTTCTTGATTAAACTGGGATTCACTCACCAGTATTTCTCACTGACAAATGTTTTTAAAACGCGTTTCAGGGAAACACAATGTGACAGCCAAATTAGAAGAAAGCCAGCTTGAGAGCACTGACGGCTTGGAAAAATGTGGCTATAAAAGTTACCTAAAAGACGATGTTTTAAATTCAATAAAATAGGGTTTATCCCTATGTTGTAATAAGAAACTTGGGTTTTACCCATGTGGTTATTAATATAAAATATGGTGGTTTTACTCTGATAAACATTTCCTAACTATGGTCCTGATGAAATTTCCGCTGCCAAATAAATAAACAAACTGATACCACCACAACTGAGGTTCGCGGCCGCCCGTTCTCGGGACAGATAAGGGGGCGAGGGTTGCGACAGAAGGTGGTATCAGAGCTAAGCCACTGATTCAGCCACAGAAGTGTTCTGCTGACATTAATATATTATTTAAATTGTTAGGAAATAAATTGTGAAAATACGTGCATATCTGTATTTTATTGTTATGTGTTATTTGACTATTTGTTAGTTTACAATATGAGTGATCAAGGACCCTCGGACGTGTATCGTCAATTGTCTGATTTACCTAGGAGTGAAGGAACTTCTTCCCAGCCTACCCTCTCTGGGTATTCTGCTGATCAGGAAGAAGGGATGTTTGTCTTTAAGGCTCAGTCTGAAGAGCCATTCCCTCAGAAAAAGAGAGGATGGTTGAGTAAGGGAGCATTCGAGCGTAGGAAAAGAATGCGAAAGTTGCAACAGCAAAGAGTCCTAGCAGCCGCTAAGCGAGAGTTAGATGCCCATACACAGGATATGCTTAATAGGAGCTTAGCCAATTTTCATATCCAAGCAACAACTGCTGCCGACCCAAATCTGGAACAACTAGTAGCCCCACAACCCTTACCTTTGTTCCCCACTCAGCCGATGGAGGTAGAAATGCATGATTTCAACCCTGAGGAAATACCTAGGATAGCAGCCCCTAATCCCTTAGATCCAAATTATGATCCATGGTTCGATGATCATAGGGGTTATGCGTCACGCTATCACCTAAACGACGAAACCATGCCGAACTTAGCAGCATATCCAGGTCTGGACCCTCTAGATCCCTACTACGATAACGATGAATACATTAGGGAGATCTTAGAGAATCATTACCCTCAGGAGAATCCCATGCCCCCAGTATGTAACACCCCGAAATTTAAGAAGCTTTATATTAGCATTATATAAAGTACAAAATAAACGAGAATGAGCTAACTAGGAAATAAATAACCCAGTTAGTTAGTTATCTTGTTTTAAAGCACAAATGAATTTAAAATGCCAAAGAAATAAACTAAATAAAAGTGGAGGGGCCTATGTTGTTAAAATTGAAACTTAATCACTTAAAACAAAATTAAAACACACCAAACACACTCAAATGGTGTGTCTGGTCGATCAAGAAGCAGGGGGGCGACAAGGGGTTCCTCCAAACCCTAGTTTTCACACAAATTGAAGGCTCAAACCAAGTCAAAATCGAGATCTGAACATAGATTCGTGATCACCTCGTCAAAGGGATCATAAGGTATGCCAAATTAGGTTGTTTTGATTCAACTCAAATTCCTTGCATGTGATAGAAATCGAATGTTGAGCTTGATTATGTGTTGGATATATGAAATTGGAAGTGATATGAGGTTTAGGGACAAACCCTAGATGATTTCTTGTCAAAGTCTTGCATGATACTTGTAAGGTTCATAATCACCATAGTGGGTGATTAATAAGTTAGTAGAACTTGATAAACACTAGGATTAAGATTCTTGTTCTAGTGTAATCTGAATTTATGAGATAATTTCTGAAAAAGTGATGTTGAAATATGTGTACAATCGCCTAATTAAAGTTGATTTAGATAAGATAACAAGTCATGAACTTGGTAATGATTATGTAGAAATCTGACCCGCTAGGTGTTTGTTGAAATGCCTAAGTGGGGATTAATATATTAAAAATCGGATGAAAATGCATAATTGACTATTATGGCAAATTATGTGTTTATAATTACAAAAAGGGTTCTAAATTGAAGTTGAATTGAACTCCTTAGGCAAAGAACCTGGATCGTCGAGCGGACAAGCCGGAGGAGGAGATACGCGCTTGAAGGGTGCACTTTAAAGGTACGCGATTTATAGTTTCGCTACATTATGTTTAATTGTTAGTCTTACTTTGTTATACTGAAATTTGGTAAACAAGGAAAACCCGTTAAGTCACGGTAGTGACAGGGTGTTTTAAACAAGAAAACCGGGTCAAAACATATGCTCGAAATAGAGTTTGGATGTGTCTTGTAATGTTGATACCCATTCGGCATCCAAGCGGGTTAAAACAAGTTGAGTTACAAATATAGAAATTAATAACCATCTATTGTGATTGGTCAAGTATATATATATATAATTAAAGCGAAAGCCGTGAGGCGGATAGGCTAAACTTGTTATAAACAAACCCATAGTGTGGGATAAAGATGCATGTCAAATTGATAAGAGGAGCATGTTAAAATCCCCGAAAACAATGCATGTTGTTAAAGCGTAAGCTGCGAAGCAGACATGCTAACTTGTTGCAAAAATATGAACCCTTGTAGAGGGATTAAAGTTCTAAATTTTTACTTGTCAAATGTCCGAGAAATAGCATGCTTAAACCCTTAGAAAACAAGCATGATGATTATTGTGTAAGTGCCCCTTTTAAAGGAGCGAAACGTTGTAGTGGGTAAACCGAGATTGAGTAAATCGGTTGTAAACATGAGATGACAATGAAACAAGATGTTAAAACTTGTATGCAAATGGGTCGAATAAATAAAGAGCCAAGATAAAGACAAACTGATTTTAAAACTGAAAAATTTGGGTGAATTGAATAAATGGGTCAAACAACAAAGTTACAGAACCTACCATAAGTTACGGTCTCTACCGTAACTTACGGTGGAGAACAAAAAGGTTACGGTGGTTCATTACTATCTTACGGCAGACCATGATCATGCAGCGTCTACCGTAACTTACGGTAGATACCGTAAGTTACGGTAGAGTCCAGAAAATTTTGTTAAATTTCTGCATATTTAGGAAATCAAATCCGTTTCTGAGCGTTGCTTCGATTATGCAAATTTTCTAAGAACCCTAAATCTAATATTTGTCAAAATTTCAGTTTGTAGGTATTGCAAGTATGTGGACGATGATCAAGTTGATGCTTCAAGAACCGAACATGAAACTTTTGGATGCTTCCGCACTAATCTAATCTAGTTGATCCATGTAGTATTGTAAACACTACTGAATTACCTATGTTTGAAACCAGATATTTTACTATGTTAAATACTAAGATGAAGTATGATATAGTTAACTAACTAAGTTTTTGTTAGTTAAAAATCTTCTTTTTTTACAATTACCACTTTTCTTATGATTAAATAATGAAAAGTAAAAGACGGGTGTTACAAGTTGGTAATCAGAGCTTAAGGTTGTCAACAAAGTGTTCGGTTCAAGCTTGATCAATCATCTGGTAAGAATTAATTAATTATTTTAGTAGATTTCATTAAAACATTAGAAAATGAATACGATTGGATGTGCAGGGGAAGAGTGCGTAATACACTCAAACCCGGAAAGTGCACCAAACATGAATGGTTTAAGCAAGTTGTAAACTTGGCTAAACCAAAACTAAAGATGCGAAAGATATAAAATGAAATGTTTAATAATTAGCAAAAACATTTCAGATTCAAAATGGCCGATGAAGGCAATAATGATACGGTGCCGATAGTCACCGAACAGATGAAAGAAATGTCCGGTGTAATTGGGAGCGAATCAGCATCTCAATTAACTGAAGAGATAGAAGCTAAAATTTCCGAGGAAGTCGGAAAGGCAATAGAAGCCAGTCTATCGCAGTTCGCTGAGAGACTACAAACCACAATTTTTCTAGCAGTAGAGGATATGATAACCGAATTAAAAGATAGTCTCTCACAAGAAAAAGATGACGGGAGTGAGTCGGATGTGGACCCAAGACCCGTAAAGAAATCAAAGCTTGATACTCCAAAAGAGAAGGCAAGGTCTTCCTACATGACAGCCGCAGAGGCTAAAGCTGAACATGATATAATTTCAGGTATGTTACTTGTAAATTAAAGTTTAGCACAAAGATCATTTCGATATGAGTGCGAATAATAGTTATAGATGGACATATATGAGTAGTGAGACGAGTAAACCTTGTGAAAGAAATATACATATATATATATGTATATAAGCATGAACAGAAGTGATCAAGTAAAGATCAAGCCAAAAGTAATCATAATAAATATTGCCATGGGAAGGGGTGCGTGCACACTCAAACCCGAGAACGTAATGAAAGATAAGCGTCATAATGGAGAGAAATGTAATAATGCCCGAACCGGGGAGTTTGCAATAGTAATAGATGACAAGGACATGGTTATAGATTAAGCCAAACCAAATGAAACATATAGAAACATCATTTATGTCAACAAACGATGTGGATAAATGCCATACAACAAGGTGAAACAATAACATGAAATGAATAGAATTGTTAGTGTAACAGTGATTAAGGTAAAAAAAAATCGAGAGACTAAGATTTGGATAGGAATATCCTCGAGAAAGAAACTAAAATGGGTAATATGTACTATTCATTGCTGTAAATAATGAAATACCAATAAATTCGGATTTACAAGCCCGGGTATGGGTAGATACCCAAGTAACATGTTATTAATAAAACCCTCCTGAGGAAGAACGATAATCACATTGATGGGGGTGATTATACAAAAGAATTAGTAAGATAAACGTTATGAAAGCATTAGAATAAGAGCGGGTAAACCCCAGAAAGCTGAATAACAATAGCAGTAGTTTACCAAATAACACTTGAGAAATGGGCCTTCGAGACATTAGTAAAAGAAACAGACCTAAGGGTCGCTAACAAAAGAAAGGTGGTGTTCGGGTTAAATAAGTAAAGTGCTTGATAATAAAGGTGAACGGAAGCCGGATAATGGGAGCATATTACGTTAAGATAATGAGCCCAAGGGAATGGATAAGAATCAAGGTAAACAAAATATAAATCGACAATTTAGAATGTCAAAGCATAAGGATAAAGTTGACTGTCATAAGTGATGGAACTCACACGAACAAGTCAAAACGAGACGAGTGAAAGAATAAAATACTTGGTTGAGTAAAAGCAGTGGATTTTGCTGATACGATCAAATAAATCGAGAAACAAAGTCTCAATGAATGCCGGAAAGGTTGTTATGAAAATAATTTCTGTAAAATACCCAATTGATAGGTATGTTTTCAGATATATGTGTAACCAACAGTCAAGAACGCTAATTAAAAGTCGAAAGACTCGGATTAAGAGTTATGACTAAGAAGACGATAAAATTTTGCAAAAATAGAAATTTCTCTAGTCATGTTCAACTACTTTAATGTTGGGCGGGCTGAATAAAGTATAATGAGTGATATCCCAGGCAAGAGCAACCCAAATAATGAAAGTGTAAAATATTATTGAATCTATGTGATAAGTCATAAAAGAGTATGGAAAGGAAAAAGCAAACCAATGAAACCGAGGTGTTGGAAACATCAAGATCAAGAACCCGGGTAACGGGATGAAAGGAAGTAGAGACATAAACTAAATAGCGGAATGAGTGGGATAAACCGACGCGAAAAACTATGTAAGAAGTCATAGAGTCGAAAAGATAATCCAAAAGAAAATGAGTTTATTCTTAGACTACAGTCGAGGTCAAGCAAGATTCAAAAGCGAAAATAAACTATTTTGAACATAAAAAGGGAAGGGTGCCTAAACGCCATATCTGTACATATATATATTATTAAATAAAGACAGGAGTAGAAGGTGATCTATGGAAATCGCTATACCCTTCGGGTTATAAGCGATATAAGGGTCTATGGGATCAAAATGACCCTCGGGTCACAAATACAAGAAACAAACAATGGGGTCTCACCTTAAAAAGGTGAAGATCCAATAAAATAGTTTATGGGCTAAGTAAAGGAACCTACGGGTCGATAATATAAGGCGTGGGAACCAGTTATGATTTTCCACGTAAAATAATAACGGAGAAGAATAATTCTTGCCGTCAAATCTTGATATGATTGATTGGCAAGTGATCAAGAGGAAAACATTCAACTAAAAATTGGTTTTAGTAAGAAAAGATGTTCTAACACATATATATATTAAGTGAGAAATTATAAAATGGTTAATGCTAAAGAATATAGGTCTTAACGCCGAAAGGTGTAAGACGAGGCATTTGAAGGGAAGATTCCTTATAATGAAAATCCGACGTAAAACTTAAACATGACGTAATGCGATGCGACCACAACCATAAAAGTGATATAAAATATAATCAGGTTATAGCGCAAGTTATGGGATAGGAGATTATAAACTCACATAAGTCCGATTTTGGCAAGGGGGTAGACCCAAACTAACGGGGAATAAGATGACGGCAAAATAGTATACCCGAATGACGAGGTATGAGGTAAAATGGTGACTAATCAGCCTAGCCAGTAAAGCAATTTATCAAAGTAATGATGTGGCCAATGTTAAGAGTTCGGCAATACAGGATTAACGTGAAGTAAATATGCCGACGGACATAGTGACCGGGTCGTCAAGAGATAACTCGGTCAAAAAGGCGACAAAGATAGGAAATCAATGATAAAAGGTTACAGTCCATGAGGACATGTGTCTAAAAGACGCACATGACAATACAAATGAAAAACTTTATATTGGAAAATAAAGAAGGCCTTGAAAAAAAAAAACAAAACTGAGATAGTTAGGTCCAAACCAAAGGTCTACTTAAGGAAGGTTTCGGGGACGAAACCCTTTTAAGGGGGATGAACTTGTAACAACCCGAAATTTAAGAAGCTTTATATTAGCATTATATAAAGTACAAAATAAACGAGAATGAGCTAACTAGGAAATAAATAACCCAATTAGTTAGTTATCTTGTTTTAAAGCACAAATGAATTTAAAATGCCAAAGAAATAAACTAAATAAAAGTGGAGGAGCCTATGTTGTTAAAATTGAAACTTAATCACTTAAAACAAAATTAAAACACACCAAACACACTCAAATGGTGTGTCTGGTCGATCAAGAAGCATGGGGCGACAAGGGGTTCCTCCAAACCCTAGTTTTCACACAAAATTCACAAATTGAAGGCTCAAACCAAGTCAAAATCGAGATCTGAACATAGATTCGTGATCACCTCGTCAAAGGGATCATAAGGTATGCCAAATTAGGTCATTTTGATTCAACTCAAATTCCTTGCATGTGATAGAAATCGAATGTTGAGCTTGATTATGTGTTGGATATATGAAATTGGAAGTGATATGAGGTTTAGGGACAAACCCTAGATGATTTCTTGTCAAATTCTTGCATGATACTTGTAAGGTTCATAATCACCATAGTGGGTGATTAATAAGTTAGTAGAACTTGATAAACACTAGGATTAAGATTCTTGTTTTAGTGTAATCTGAATTTATGAGATAATTTCTGAAAAATGAAATTGGAAGTGATATGAGGTTTAGGGACAAACCCTAGATGATTTCTTGTCAAATTCTTGCATGATACTTGTAAGGTTCATAATCACCATAGTGGGTGATTAATAAGTTAGTAGAACTTGATAAACACTAGGATTAAGATTCTTGTTCTAGTGTAATCTGAATTTATGAGATAATTTCTGAAAAAGTGATGTTGAAATATGTGTACCATCGCCTAATTAAAGTTGATTTAGATAAGATAACAAGTCATGAACTTGGTAATGATTATGTAGAAATCTGACCCGCTAGGTGTTTGTTGAAATGCCTAAGTGGGGATTAATATATTAAAAATCGGATGAAAATGCATAATTGACTATTATGGCAAATTATGTGTTTATAATTACAAAAAGGGTTCTAAATTGAAGTTGAATTGAACTCCTTAGGAAAAGAACCCGGATCGTCGAGCGGACAAGCCGGAGGAGGAGATACGCGCTTGAAGGGTGTGCTTTAAAGGTACGCGATTTATAGTTTCGCTACATTATGTTTAATTGTTAGTCTTACTTTGTTATACTGAAATTTGGTAAACAAGGAAAACCCGTTAAGTCACGGTAGTGACGGGGTGTTTTAAACAAGAAAAACGGGTCAAAACATATGCTCGAAATAGAGTTTGGATGTGTCTTGTAATGTTGACACCCATTCGGCATCCAAACGGGTTAAAACAAGTTGAGTTACAAATATAGAAATTAATAACCATCTATTGTGATTGGTCAAGTATATATATAATTAAAGCGAAAGCCGTGAGGCGGATACGCTAAACTTGTTATAAACAAACCCATAGTGTGGGATAAAGATGCATGTCAAATTGATAAGAGGAGCATGTTTAAATCCCCGAAAACAATGCATGTTGTTAAAGCGTAAGCTGCGAAGCGGACACGCTAACTTGTTGCAAAAATATGAACCCTTATAGAGGGATTAAAGTTCTAAATTTTTACTTATCAAATGTCCGAGAAATAGCATGCCTAAACCCTTAGAAAACAAGCATGATGATTATTGTGTAAGTGCCCCTTTTAAAGGAGCGAAACGTTGTAGTGGGTAAACCGAGATTGAGTAAATCGGTTGTAAACATGAGATGACAATGAAACAAGATGTTAAAACTTGTATGCAAACGGGTCGAATAAATAAAGAGCCAAAATAAAGACAAACTGATTTTAAAACTGAAAAATTTGGGTGAATTGAATAAATGGGTCAAACAACAAAGTTACAGAACCTACCGTAAGTTACGGTCTCTACCGTAACTTACGGTGGAGAACAAAAAGGTTACGGTGGTTCATTACTATCTTACGGCAGACCATGATCATGTAGCGTCTACCGTAACTTACGGTAGATACCGTAAGTTACGGTAGAGTCCAGAAAATTTTGTTAAATTTCTGCATATTTAGGAAATCGAATCCGTTTCTGAGCGTTGCTTCGATTATCCAAATTTTATAAGAACCCTAAAACTAATATTTGTCAAAATTTCAATTTGTAGGTATTGCAAGTATGTGGACGATGATCAAGTTGATGCTTCAAGAACCGAACACGAAACTTTTGGATGCTTCCGCACTAATCTAATCTAGTTGATCCATGTAGTATTGTAAACACTACTGAATTACCTATGTTTGAAACCAGATATTTTACTATGTTAAATACTAAGATGAAGTATGATATAGTTAACTAACTAAGTTTTTGTTAGTTAAAAATCTTCTTTTTTTACAATTACCACTTTTCTTATGATTAAATAATGAAAAGTAAAAGACGGGTGTTACACAGTACCCAGACCCAGTACCAGCACCCCCAATGAATGCAGAAAATGTGCATGAGCTCCGAACTTTCGGAGAAGAGATTTTGGAGAGTAGTGAGAGGATGAGGCAGGAAGGAGAGCGACTCGTCTGGAAGTACAAATAGAGCAGTATGGATTACTGGATGAGTCCAGACCAGTAATGTGATGGTGGAGTTGGTAATAATAATAATAATATAATAATATGTTTTTATGAAAAAAGAAAAAAAATTATAATAATATGTGTAATAATAATATATGTTGTAGTATAGACCACATTGTGGTTAGCGATGCATAGTAGTATTGTATTGTAATTTTTAATTTCTAGTATTGGTTTGTATTAGAAGCATACTAAATAGAAAAGAGTAAAGTCGCAATGCTCGACGCTTTTGGTTAATATGTGTGTTGTGTGGTTGTTACTCAAATTGTTAATTATCTTGTGATATTAATATGTGGTAAATGTTTAAATTCAGATGGCCGACGAAGTGAATCAGGAAAATCTGAATAACGATAACCAGAGTAACAATAACCCGGGTAACGAAAATCCAAACAACAATAATGGAAACCAAGTGGATAACAGTGTCATCCAACACATAGTGGCACAAGTAATAATAGATGCAATGCCATATATTCTTCAAACGGTTAAGGAAGCAGAAAATAAAAGTAGACATGATAGCAAGCGACCCTCTGAACCTGCAAACAGCGTAAACAATGGACCCGTACTTCAAGTGCCCATTCCCAAAAGAAGGATAACCGTGTCTTACGGTTGTTCTTACAAAGAATTCTTGTCTTGCAAACCAATGGAATTCTCGGGCAATGAAGGGGCCGTTGCAGTTCTACGCTGGATAGAAAAGACCGAGGCAGTCTTAAGAATAAGTAAATGTGCGGAAGAGGATAAGATAATGTTTGCTTCTAATTTGTTTAAGAATTCAGCACTAGAATGGTGGAACACTATCCTCCAGACTAGAGGAAGTGATGAACTCACAATATGGAATGGGAGGAGTTTAAAAACATGGTAGAAAGGAAATTCTGCCCTCCTAATGAAAAAGAACAGATAGCAAACAAGTTCTTAAACCTTAGAATGACTGGTGTGGATAGTAAGGGGTACACTAAGTTATTCTTTAAATGTGCTAGAATAGTGCCAACCCTTGCTTCACCTGAACCAGTATTAATCTCCCGTTACATCTGGGGATTAATTGGAGAGATAAGGCATGTAGTCAAGGCAGCGAGAACCCAAACTATAGAAGAAGCTGTAGAACTAGCCAATACCTTGACATATGAATTAGTCCGTACGCGAGAAGAAGATCAAAGGAGGAACCTAACCCAGAAGCTTACAGACGAATTTCGTTCTGGAAATTCTAACCGTGGAAGAAATGTCGGCTCTACCTCTGCACCCTACTATAAGAATTGCAAAAGGAAGCATTTAGGAAGATGTTCCATATACTGTAACTTCTGCAAAATATCGGGACACAAGGAGGAAGATTGCAGGAAAAAGATTAGCAACAGGATATGTTACAATTGCGGAGAACAAGGCCACATCAAGCCTAATTGTCCAAAGCTAGCTCCAGATACGAACACCAAGAATACTAAAAATGCTAGAGCATTTGTTCTAACTGCAGAAGAAGCAAAGATGATCCCGGATGTGATCACCGGTACGTTTTTAGTCAATGATGTTTTGGCTAAAGTATTATTTGACTCTGGTGCAAACCAAAGTTTTATTAATACTTCATTTTGCAAATTACTCAATCAACCATTAAATAAACTTCCACAAGTATGTCTGGTAGAGACAGCAAATGGGGAAACTATTAAGATTTATGAAGTCTTGCAGGGAGCAAGAATAGAAATTTTAAATCAGAAATTTATTGCAAACCTTTACCCCATGAATCTGGCAGGATTTGATGTTGTGTTAGGAATGGATTGGTTAATAGCCAATAAAGCCAGTATTATATGTGATCAAAAGTCAATCCAAGTAAATTCACCGAGGGGTGAAAAGATCATAATTAAAGGAAATAAAACCCTTAAATCCACAAAATTCATCTCTGTGATGAAAACTGCAAGTTATATAAAGAAAGGATCATTAGTGTATTTGATTTCCATAATCACTAACACTAAAGGAAAAGAATTAAAGGATATTCCAGTAGTATCCCAGTTTTCAGATGTATTTCCAGAAGAGTTACCAGGGCAACCTCCAGACAGAGAAGTTGAATTCAGAATCCACCTAATACCAGGGACAGCCCCAATTGCCAAAGCACCTTACCGTTTGGCACCCGCAGAAATGTAGGAACTAAAGAAACAATTAGATGAATTGTTAGAGAAAGGATTTATACAGCCAAGTTCATCACCCTGGGGAGCGTCGATCTTATTCGTTAAAAAGAAGGACGGATCAATGCGTATGTGAATTGACTACCGTGAATTGAACAAGGTCACAATTAAGAATCGGTATCCATTACCAAGAATAGATGATCTGTTTGATCAGTTGCAAGGAGCACGATTTGTCTCAAAAATCGATTTAAGGTCAGGATATCATCAATTAAAGGTACAGGAAGAGGACATTCCTAAGACCGCTTTTAGAACAAGGTATGGCCATTATGAATTTACTATCATGTCATTTGGTTTAACCAATGCCCCAGCTGCATTCATGGACATGATGAACCGAATATGTAAGCCATATTTGGATAAATTCATAATTATCTTTATAGATGATATTCTCATTTACTCTAAGAGTAAAGAGGAACATGCAAAGCATTTGCACGCATTTCTAAGTTTATTGAGAAAAGAAAAGCTTTATGCTAAGTTTTCGAAGTGTGAGTTTTGGTTAGAACAGGTACAATTTCTCGGACATCTAGTTGGTCAAGAAGGAATTCATGTAGATCCTTCCAAAATCGAGGCAATAACCAATTGGAAAACCCCTGAATCACCAACCGAGGTTAGAAGTTTCTTAGGATTGGCCGGTTATTATAGAAGATTTATTCGAGATTTTTCTAGAATAGCCATTCCCTTAATAAGCTGACCTGTAAATCCATTTTTGAATGGGAACCAAAACAAGAAGAATCCTTTAGAATCCTTAAGCAAAGATTAACCCATGCACCCATTCTAGCGTTACCGAAAGGAACTGAAGATTTTGTAATCTATTGTGACGCTTCCAAGTTTGGTTATGGATGTGTATTGATGCAACGTCAAAAGGTTATAGCTTACGCTTCTAGACAGCTTAAGAATCATGAATAGAATTATTCGACTCATGATTTAGAGTTAGGAGCTATAATTTTCGCCCTTAAGATTTGGAGACATTACCTATATGGTAGTAAGTTTACTATTTTCACAGACTATAAGAGTTTAAGGTATGTCTTCGGGCAAAAGGAGTTGAATATGAGACAAAGCCGCTGGATGGAATTACTTAGTGATTATGATTGTGATATCCAGTATCATGCAGGAAAGGCAAATGTAGTTGCTGATGCTTTAAGCCGAAAGTATCATGAAAAGCCAAAAAGAGTACGTTCACTTAAATTAAATCTGCAAGTAGATTTAAATGAACAGATTGGAATGTCACAAGAATCAGTAATCAAGGATGATACTGAGAAGTTAAAAGGAATGATTAAGGAATTAGAACGAGGAACAAATGGAATTTGGAGATTCCATGAGAAAAGGATGTGGATACCTAAATTAGGAAACCTACGTCACTGTATATTAGAAGAAGCCCATAAATCTAAGTTACGATGCATCCTGGAAGTGATAAGATGTATCAGGATTTAAGAAAGAATTTCTGGTGGATAGGAATGAAAAAGGATATAGCAGCATATGTTGCCAAGTGTTTAACCTGTTCACAAGTCAAAGCTGAACATCAGAAACCTTCAGGTTTATTGCAACAGTTAGAAATGCCTGTTTGGAAATGGGAATTAATAACAATGGATTTTGTTACTAAATTACCCAAAACAAGAAAAGGTAATGATACAATCTGGGTGATTGTAGACAGACTAACCAAGTCAGCTCATTTCCTACCAATGAAGGAAACTTTCAGTATAGAACAATTAGCTAAATTATATGTAAATGAAGTAGTTTCTTAACATGGAATTCCTCTATCAATTGTTTCTGACAGAGATAGTCGTTTTAGCTCTCATTTTTGGACAAGTTTCCAAAAAGCAATGGGAACCAAGATAAATCTAAGCACAACTTATCATCCTCAAACGGACGGACAAAGCGAAAGGACAATTCAGACCATGGAAGACATGCTTAGAGCTTGTGTAATTGATTTCGGAGGTAATTGGGATGATCACTTACCCTTTATAGAATTTTCTTATAATAATAGTTATCATACAAGTATCAATGCTGCACCATTCGAAGCACTTTATGGACGAAAGTGCCGAACGCCAGTCTGTTGGGCAGAAATTGGAGAAAAACAACTATCTGGACCTGAGATAGTGCAAGAAACAACAGACAAAATCATTCAAGTCAAGAAACGACTGAAAGCAGCACGTGATCGACAAAAGAGTTATGCTGATAACAGACGAAAGCCGTTGGAATTTCAAGTAGGAGATAAAGTATTATTAAAAGTCTCTCCTTGGAAAGTAGTGGTAAGATTCATCAAGAGGGGAAAGCTAAGCCCCAGGTATGTTGGACCTTTTGAGATTATTAGAAGAATAGGACCTGTAGCCTATCAGCTACAACTGCTAGAGGAAATGGCAGGAATACATGATGTATTTCATGTATCTAATCTCAATAAATGCTTAGCTGGTGAATCACTAATAGTACCTCTTAAGGATATAGAGGTAAATGAACAGTTAAAATTTGTAGAAAGACCTCTACAAATAGAAGACAGGAAAGTTAAGAACCTCAAACACAAGAGATTAGTTCTGGTCAAAGTGAAGCGGGACTCCAAAAGAGGACCAGAATACACATGGGAGCTTGAATCAGAAATGCAAAGGAAATACCCACACCTGTTCCAGTAGACCTCGAGGACGAGCTCTAAAACAAGGTGGGAAGGATATAACAACCCTCCTGAATTTTTTTTTTTTTTTTACATCCTAATATATTTTAAAATATTCCTATATGTCTCTAAATACACCCCGTATGTGAAAACCGAGCCCAAACTATGAAATACCATTAAAAATAATTAAAAAAAACAAGAAAAATGCAGTTTACGCGGGGCGCGTAAGCCATCTCTTGAGCATACGCGGGCCGCGACAGCTCTAGAGTCAGACGAGCCCCGGTGTTGACACGTGTAAGCAACGTCTTGAACCTAGTTCGTGACCCGGATCACCTACGCCTAGAACCCCCTAGTACGCGGGCCGCGTAGGCCTTAGCCTAACCTTACGTGGGCCGCGAGAAAGTGAAAATCAGGCCCAATAAATAGCAGGCATCGGATCTTCAGAAAATTCGCTCAAATCTCGACTTTCTTTCTCGAATTTCTTATAGTAGGCACTATACTCGGGTATAATATCCCCCTAATTAACGAAGTTCTGCTCCGTTGTAAGTATTATAACCCCGGTTACGTATTAGATACGCTGCCCGATTGATCCAGGGTTCCGTAACGACTGTCGTGGTTCTGCCCAACATAGTTGTTGGAATGCCGTCTCGGGGAGGGTATCGTTAATATAAATAAAGGGTTATTATACTAACATATGTACATTTGTGTAAATTATGGATAAATCACCAGGAAACCCTAAAAGAAGTCTAAGACAGCAATGTGAGTTTATCCTCTTTTTGTAAACTTTTTGTAAATTGTTTTACAAAACCTTAAATGCTTTACAATATGATTAAGCAGTGATTGAGTCTTTGTAGTTCTTCAATTACTGCCGGTATGTTGGGGTTTTGTATACAAAATGTGGAACACGTTACCATTGGACAACGAGTTAGCCAATGTGTAATATGACCCACCAGTCAGGATTGACAGTACTGAATGAGTAATTGTGTAGAAATAAACAATGTGATCGCTCTCAATACTGTGTTAATTGATAAAATGTTTCTTGATTAAACTGGGATTCACTCACTAGTATTTCCCACTGACAAATGTTTTTAAAACGCGTTTCAGGTAACATAATTTGACAGCCAAATTAGAAGAAAGCCAGCTTGAGAGCACTGACGGCTTGGAAAAATGTGGCTATAAAAGTTAACTAAAAGACGATGTTTTAAATTCCATAAAATAGGGTTTATCCCTATGTTGTAATAAGAAACTTGGGTTTTACCCATGTGGTTATTAATATAAAATATGGTGGTTTTACTCTGATAAACATTGCCTAACTACGGTCCTGATGAAATTTCCGCTGCCAAATAAATAAACAAACTGATACCACCACAACTGAGGTTCGCGGTCGCCCGTTCCCGGGACAGATAAGGGGGAGGGGGTTGCGACATCGGCCCACGAATGTTTTTGCCTATAACTTTTATATGGATCTAAGGGTTACAAAGTCATAATATAAGTTTCTAAACAACCTCTAAGGGTCGTTTACCCGGTTTACCCATCAAGGCCCTTTTTGCTCAATTTTAGTCCTTCATTTTCACGATGAAGGACTTCACAAAATATTTGACCCACATTGCACTTTTAACTATAAGTCTATATATGCGTACCTGGCCTGGGTGAACAAATAGACCCGATTATACCTCACTTTAATTATCATGTATTCTATGGCAACGCAATTGTCCGAATTGCTAATCGCTCCTGTTAACATAAGACTTGACAACCACATTAGTCGATATTGTCAAATGGTGTTATCACTACCATTTAACCCGTTTGGCCTAATTGACCAAACATTGATGTTTATAAAAACTTTGGTATTTAATTTCAAATTCACGCATCCGACCCATTTCGGATTTTACCCAATATTTCTTTTTCGTAAAAATCTTTTTCTTGCATATTCAACCCATTTTGGCTTATGCCATGGGTATCTCTTAACCCACAATTTACATTAGTCAACATTTGACTAGTTTTCCATTTTTACCCCTTTTTCTTATTATTAGTTACACTATAAGGTAACCCTAACGGAAACTCGTTAAATCTTAGTCATTTCATGACTAAATTACCAATTTGCCCCTTTTACCACTAACCATGGTTTTTTTTCGTTTATGTTTGTTCAGACCCGTATCATTACGCGTCGGAAACCATATGAATAATATTTTTATCATATTTATAACTTATAGAATATATAGGTATTCTACAAAGAAGTGTAAGTTTCACTTACCTTGCATCCATGCCACGCTTTTCTTTTTCCTCATACTCGATCCGTTTGACCCGCTTCTTCCCCAAGCCTCCACCTAGCTTGTCAAGCGTCAAACTATCATATAATATTCACAAGGTGGTTAGGTTAGTCGTTCTAGATCATAACCTTTACGTCTTATGAACCTTTATACTACTTTTCTTACCGAACTCTATCATAGGTCGGTTTGACTTTTAAAAGTCAAACCGCCTTATAGCATATGAAATTAAGCAACTAAGTTTGACAAACTCATGTTGGCATTCCGCCATTTACTCGATAAGCACTATTCTTAGGCCACCATTTTAACTAATATTTAATCCAAGTTCGTGCTATTATTAACAATAAGTTAACTTAGCTCTCGATTATCAAAGACACACCATTCCTTCATTACACAAAATCTACGGGTTTTCATCTATAATTGAAACCCATTTCATCATGTTATTAGACATTCATCCGAATACCTATTCTAATCAAGTTCTACATTTAAACGAGTAGACGCGCGATTTCACTTAGGCATTTTACCGAACACCTTGCGGGCAAGATTTTTATACTTCTTTTGCTAGTTTATATCTAACTTTTAACCAAGTTTTAACATCAAAAATCAAATCTCTATGTCTAGTGTTCATGAACTACAACTAGAACTTGTATCATAACATCAATATTCATCAATTTAACACCCTAATCCAAGTGTACATCACAATGACATAAAAACCCACTTAGCACATAATTGGGTAATAATCTATTTCACAATTTTTCATCATTAATTCATCAAATCCTTACTAGGGTTTCTTCCTAGACATGGAGTTATCCTAATTTCACTCTTACATCAAGCATGCAAGCAATAATTTCGTTTATGATAATTCACCATGAATTCAAAACATCACCAAAAGATGGAATTCGTCATACCTTGTGATCCTCTAACCCGAGTGATCACTAATCTTAGCTTGGTTTTCGATTTAGTCTTGATTTGCCATCTTGATTTGGTTGATTTTGTGAATTTTAGGGTTCATCAGAGAGAGCCCTTTTTCTCCTGTTAAAACTCACGACCAGAACACACACTTGGGTGTGTGTTTTGGTGTTTTATTTTTATTAAATAAAACCCTCTTTCACTTTAGCCAACTTTAGCCCCTTAACTTACAAAGTGTTGTAAAAGTGTTATTAACCAAGTTTCATTGACATTTTATAACACTTAACTAACTAGGTTGTTATTCCAAGTTACTTAGTGGGTTCGGGAAGTCATAACCCGTCTTATTTTTAAGTCCTGTTAACTCGGGCCTTCTATATACTTTGTTTTCTTAAAGTATTTATTCTCCTTTTTAATTAACATAAAGTATATTTATTTCAATCTCACTATTTACCGGGTTAATTTTTACCACTAACGATACTCTTACCCATCTTTACTATTAACGTGGTTTGATTACCAAACCCGTTTTGGGGTATTACATTAAAAGAGCGAGAATGAAGCAAAGGAGGAAGCTTGGCTGGATGTGACGTTGAAGATTGAAGAATGACACCCCTCCTCTGACCGATGCTCGATTTGCTTGTTCCGCAACGCTAGGCTGACCATTGTTTTCAGTAGTAGTCTTTGGAACCCATGCTTTCCGACTTGCTAACTCTGATGTATAGTTGAACTTTCTATAGTTTTTATTGTACTTTTCTAATGACACTAAAACTTTTGCCGCATATATCTTGACTGTGTTCATACTTGTCAGCGCTGAATCTATATCCTCCACCCCCACATATATCAAGAAGCCAAAATGATTCCCCCTGCATCCTTCATCCTTACAACGTACGCATCTTTGATGAAACCATGAGGTTGGAACGCCCTCCAAAGTAGGGTTCTAGAGACCCTATTCGGAAGATTCTGAACAAGGAAGGTCATCTCTTTTGCATTCCCCCTAATTTTTTTATTCTTCAAGTATTGGACATCTAACTATGGGATGGCGTCGTCATAATCTTCCTCCTACCCTTTCCCTCTCACTCTCCCCATGAAAAAGTTGAGTTTTGTTGGAAATTTTAGTGAAAATGAGTTTCACTAAATATTTTGGACATCAATAATTATATTTATATATGTGTTGTATAAATAATAAGGGTGAGAGTTGGCTACAAAGTCCATTTTTCCTACAAAGTGTAAAAAGTCATAAAACACTATAATGTTAACCATAAAACACACTCAAAACCCACCAATAACAAAGTGAGGATTACTAAAACGCCATATTTGTGGGTTTTGTGTTGTATTTTGGATGATAAGGCTTTGATTATTGAATCGCTAACATTAGTGTGTTTTATGTTAATTATCATGTTGTGTTTTATATGCATAGTTCTACGATGGTGTGTTTGGAGTTTTTATGGACTGTTAGGGTATGGATATTGTGTTTTAGTGATCTTCACTCTGTTATTTGTGGGTTTTGAGTGTGTTTTATTGCTGAAATTGTGGTGTTTTATGACTTTGTACACTTTGTAGGAAAAATGGACTTTGTAGTCGAACCGCACCCTAAATAATAATTCGTGGGTTTGTGTTCTATGTTGTGAGAGCATCATAATAATGAATCAAACTATGTCCAAAATGGAGCTAAGATGAATAGTATACCGATGCTCGAAGTTGGTGATTGAAGTGAATATTTCTAAACTATGGTGACTCTAGTATAAATTCATCTTTGTCATAAATTGGTGGTTTTATGACTTTTAATCTCTATTAAAGAGTCATGATGTAAGTTTTGCTATGTCTTATTATTTTACTTAATATGACAATAACATGTCATGAATGTAAATTAATCTTTTTGACTCATAATAAATTACTAGACTCATAATGAAGGTTTTTATGGTTATAATTATCTTTAAACAATATAAATTAAATATGAAGTTTTAGATTTGAGTATAAGAGGAACTTATGACTCTTTGTTGAATGCAAGAAAGAAAATAGAGAAAAATGAGATGAAAGAGATATACTAGAGAAAATTATTTATGCACAAAGTTTTATAGAATTTAGAGAGGAGTACTCTCTAATTCTTCCACCATCACCAACTTATATTTGTTTATTTTCCCACATAAATTATAACACTATGATACCCGATGCTATCTCGAGCGCGAGTGTCATCTCCGGCAGTACACATACTGTTCCGGTTGTTGTACCCTGGGAGACAGAACCGTCTGAGAGGAGGCACGGAATCTGTTTTAAGGGAAGCATGTTGAACACGTGCCTCAGCCACAACCGTTATAAGAAGTAAAATGAGATTAGGAGAGCCTTACTACTAGCACAAGGCTAGGGAAGAGATCAAGGTTGAAGATGATGATAAACTTGGTGGTTAAAAGCTCTTGAGAGAGGTCCTTCCACTTCTAATGGCACCAAGCTTCTTAATCAAGCTCCTTACACCTTTGTAGCACTTGAGATTGGATGAACAAGAGATGAAAATGATGGTGGTGGTGTGCTTGTTTTCGGCCGTGACCAAGGAGAAGGAGGGAGGGAGAGTTTGAGTTGAGAAGTGTTGTGAAAAATGAAAGTTATGATGGACTTGTGGGTTTATAATCTAACTTTCCAACATCTCTTAACCCTTTGTGTATTATGTCTCAAATGATTAAACAAGATCAAATAAAATATTTCATCAAATCAGGGGTGGGCCACACCCTTGTGACCGTCGCCATGGGGGGGGGGGGGGGACGGTATAGGGTTGGGATGAAATGGTAAGTTAGGATAACTAGTTAGATTTCAAGTGTTTAGTTAGTGTTATTAGTTGTTATAAGACATGTTATGGTGTTCGGGGACCATAACTAGCTCGGAAATGGCAAAACAGTGCTTCTAGTGAAAATTTGGTGTTTCGGGTAGTTTCCGGTTGTTCGGTTGGTTACCGGTTCGTTAAGGTGCTAAATTACGCAATTTAGTGTGCTTTAGGTTCCCTTTTATGACAGTTTTGATTCCCGACACCTAGGAAGGTATTCTGGACCATTAAACCATAATTCTGCATAATATTAAATTGTTTAAATGCTGATTTTTGCTGAAAATTGCAGAATTCTGCAGTTTGTGTGAGTTTTAGGCACTTTCCGGCACTTAAACTATCACTAGGAAGGCAGTTTTATGATCCTTACTTTCCTACACACTATACTAGTGTAACACTTGGTTTCTGACCCATTCTGTGTCTCAATATCATGTCTGTCTGAGTACTGAACTCCCGTCAGTACTTCTGATTTGTCTGATAACTGTGCTAACTTTGTTTCGTGCATCGTTTGAATCATAAAGTGTTGCATGCAATAATGATATGAGCTCATGCAATATGTGATGCACTTGTATGTATATGACAATAATCATAAAGCATTCATGTCATTAATTTAGATCAAGCACTGTCTTTAAAACACTAATTACTGTTTAATTAATGTACGGATACATGAAAATTTGGCAATTGTCACAACATTAACATATCATGAATGTAAATTAATCTTTTTGACTCATAATAAATTACTAGACTCATAATGAAGGTTTTTATGGTTATAATTATCTTTAAACAATAGAAATTAAATATGAAGTTTTAGTTTTGAGTATAAAAGGAACTTATGACTCTTTGTTGAATGCAAGAAAGAAAATAGAGAAAAATGAGATGAAAGAGATATACTAGAGAAAATTATTTATGCACAAAGTTTTATAGAATTTAGAGAGGAGTACTCTCTAATTCTTCCACCATCACCAACTTATTTATTTATTTTCCCACATAAATTAGAACACTATGATACCCGATGCTATCTCGGGCGCGAGTGTCATCTCCGGCAGTACACATACTGTTCCGGTTGTTGTACCCTGGGAGACAGAACCGTCTGAGAGGAGGCGCGGAATCTGCTTTAAGGGAAACGTGTTGAACACGTGCCTCAGCCACAACTGTCAACATCAATTGGTTCATTATTGCAACCAAGAAGGTGCGGTTGAAGTTTTCCAAATACGTGGACTTGAATCAAGATTGGTATAATTAAATTGTATTTTTACATTTGTTTATTTAGTTTATGTAACCGGTATTGTACTAGTAGAATTTCCCACAAATAACGAGGTCTCGTTATTATTTATTTTATTAATATTTTTAATAAAAAGTGAACCTCGTTCCTACAATCTTAAAACAGACTTTCGTGAAGATTGTTGCTACAATCTTAAATCCCTTCTCTACGAGGATTTAGGTTCATGAAAGTTAAAATATTTAACGGGATTTTTTTTGTTAAAATCTTGTAAATATTTTTTGGGGAAATATATATGTAGTACAAACGAGTCGGATTAATTTTATGATTGGAGTACAATCTTTAATCCGAATACCGTGTTACAAAAACGAACGTTTTGTTTCAAGTTTTGGAGTTCATGGCTTATGTTCGTGTTTAGATAAACCGAACCATATACAAAATAATATGTATTTCAATCTGTTTTGAAATACTAAATTTTCTAATGAGCGTATTAGAAAATTTTATTTTGTAACCCCTTACAAAAGTGTTTCTAACGTTTAATTTCTTTTTAATAAGATTTTAGAAACCATAACTGATATATTAATGTTGGTTTTAAAAGTCTTGAAATATGTATATTTTCTAATGAGAATATTATAAAATAATTATTTTATAAAATAACAAGTTTTAATATTTTCTAACGAGCGCGTTAGAAACGTTGATGTTGAAAGAATAACAAGTATTAAACATTTATGTAATCTAACAAGCGTGTTAGTAACAATTATTTTATATAATAATAAGTTTTAAAACGTCTATATGTTCTAACGAGCGTGTTAGGAACAATGTTTTAAAAACGGTTGGATGTTCTAACGAGCGTGTTAGAAACAATAGTTTAAAGACATTTTGATTTTCTAACGGGCATGTTAGAAAAGATTATTATTACTAATAATTGTTAAACGAGCGTGTTTGAAATAATTATTTTGGATAATAAGAAATCTTGAAACGGTTTCGTATTTTTTTATTTCTAATGAGCGTATTAGAAATAGTTTTTATAAACTTCAAAACAAAAATTTTAATAAGTTATTTCTAACGAGCGTGTTAGAAATGATTTAACGACTTTGGCAATTTTTTTCTAACAAGCGGGTTAGGAAACATTTATTTTATATAGGCCAAAAACGGCTTATGGCAATAATGATTGTTTAATTCTCTAACGAGTGTGTTAGAATTTTATAGAATAATAAGGTTTAATATCATCTATTATATCTAATCAGCGTGTTGGATACGATGATTTTGTAACCTAACTACTTAAAAGACGATAAGATTTTCTAACGAGTGTGTTAGAAAAGATTATTGTTGCAAATAATTATTAACGAGTGAGTTGGAACCAATTTATGGATAATAATTAACCTTGTAACGGTTTCATCTAAACCTTTAAATTTCTAACAAATAAGTTAGAAATGGTTTTTTACATAAATGTTAAAACTGTTTTGTATTTGTTTATTTCTAATGAGCGTATTAGAAATAGTTTTTTTTATTACTTCTAATGAGTGTGTTAGAAACGATTTAAAGAGTTTGACAATTGTTTACTTTCTAAGGAGCGTCTTAGAAAATGTTTATGTTTACTTCTAACAAGCGTGTTAGAAACGATTTAAAGAGTTTGACAATTGTTTACTTTCTAAGAAGCGTCTTAGAAAAGGTTTATGTTTATTTCTAACGAGCGTGTTAGAAAATGTTCATTTAGATAAACCAAAATTGGCTTATGAGAATAAGTGTATTCGTTTCATTTTTAACAAGCGTGTTAGAAACGGTTTACTTTATAAAAACCGAATATTTTGAATGTTTGTCAAACAGTTAAATTCTAATTAGCATATTAGAATTGATTATCATACAAACCACTCATTTTAATGGTTGGTAATCGTTTATTATCTAACAGCGGGTTAGAAACAGTTTGAATATGATAAACAAATTATTAAAACGATGTGTATTCGTTTTATTTTCAAACGAGCGAGTTTGAAACTGTTTTATTAAATAAATTATTATAAGGTTTATGATATTGATTTGTAATCAAAACATAAAAATATATAGTTTAATTTTAAAACACTTGCAAAAACGAGAAATGTTTTGAATGAATAAAACATGTCTTTGCGAATTATAAGTGATTCGATACTAGTCTTGGAAAGACTATTTTGTGAAAAAACAACTCGATATTGTTATAGATATAATAAGTTGCTCAACTACTTGCGAGTAGTTAATTGTAAACAACTTTATATTTTGCACAACTTGTGATTATTCAAGTTTAGAGTTTCAAGATGAGGGAGTACCTCAAAACATGACATCGAATGATATAATTGCGTTTATTTCGGTCAAAAGTGTTTAAGATAATAACACTTTCGCATTTGATGTGTGTCCGTTTTATATTTGTCCACTTTTATTTTATTATAAATGGTAGACTATCGTTTGGGTTTATTTTATATAAACAAATGGTTTAAATATAACAAAAGATATGCAAGACATATATTTTTTTTCTTTGGACTACTAATTTTTTGTCAAAATACGAAAGGATACATATGTTTAAAGCAAAGTGTAAGAAGTGATTTACACAAACATAACGGCGTCGTAAGAAACGTGGTGAATGGTTTGAGATGAAATGCACGAAAACGAGATATGTCATCTAATGTTGAGAGCATCAACGTGGAAATGCACATGTAAGTTTTCAAATAATATAACATATGAAAGAAATATATGTTATTGTTTGTAAATTATTTTAATAAATTTAGAAAATTTATTAATGGAAATTTACAATAGTGATGGACATGTAGATGCTTCTACCACCATCAATGTTATTTAAACTATGTGGAGGCTTGGTCCTCATTTTGGGAGAGTATCCCAATACATGGTATTAATGAAACAACAACGTAAATGTATATATCACTATAGGCATACGTGAATGCCTTGTTGTTGAGAGTCAATCTAATTGACTATATCTCAAGACTCGAGTGATTTTATACAAAGATCTTTCATCAAAGTGACTTGGATTAAGACTTATGTTTAAGTCTTTAGGAAGTCAATGGTGAAGCCTTGGAGATAAAAAGGCAAACGAGTTATGATCCTATGGATGAAGTTAACTATGGTTTTGAGGCCTTCCTAAAACTGATGGTTTTGGAATGGTGAAATAAAATTTCATTATTGTGTCTAAACTAAGAAACGAATGTTCGGAGAGATAGTGCGTTATCTCTTAAGGCTGTGAAGAATCGGAATGATGCATCTTCTGTTCACATGCTATAGTATTGTGGTCTAAAGCATGCTAGACTAATACTTGTTAACTTATATGCTCGACGGAGATTAAATTAACTTTAAACATTCAAAATATGTGATGACATAAGAACGAAATTTTGTGCTAAAACAAAACTATAAATATAACTTCATTTTAGTCCAAAGGGATAACTTGGGAGGACCGAATAAATAGATCATTGATAATGATTCTATCCGGTTTCATATGTGAAGAACTCATATAACTCAGAACCTCTTATGAGCAATATTAATCTGAGTAGAGTAATATAATTGGACGACTGCATTGACAAAAACATATGGATATTTTTATCCTATCACGTGGGTCTTAAAAGTCATCAAGAGTAATATTACTCAGACTTAATTAAAATGCAAGCAATGTGGGGGAGAAGCCATTTAAGAAACAAATCCTTTAGGGTATGTAGAAATGGTAGTTGAGAATTTTTCTCAAACCTGAAATGAAAGGGAGAACCTTTCATCACCCAATTTGGATGCTATCCAATTACACTTAAATGTGGGGGGGTGTTGGACCGTTGTTTGACCCTAAAACATCAGTTGAGAAAGTTCATCTTCACATACGAAGGCGGAATCAACATAAATGAAGTTACACAGCTTTTCCTATTCAATTCCTTCTCTTTTATTGCTTTCTGAATCAATTTTGACAGAGTTCGGTTACACAAGCAATGACCTGATTCCGCTCCAAGTTCCATATGAAGTCACACATGACTGGTATTTATAGGCTAGCTGATTTCGCTTATATGGACTGTCCATATAAGTGGAATCACCATGTGACATATAAGTGGAATCACCTAGTGACTAATGAGCGGAATCACCTAGTGACTAATAAGCGAAATCACTTGAAACCTATGTACATAAAAGCGAAATTAACAATATAAACCCTAATCTTGACTTTCAAGTTCCAATCTTGATATATCTTGACCTAAGACTTGATGTAGATGAAGTCAACAGACATTCTATGCATCAACAGACTCCCCCTTGGATGTTGACGAAGTCTTCAGCTTCGAGTCTTCAGTCTTGGTCTTTTCTTCAACTCTCTGTCTTCACATCATAAGCATTCAATCTTCACAGGTTCACAATCTTGTCCTAGCTTCATCTTCAGATTTCCCTTTGACTGTTGATCCAGACTCCCCCTTTCACAGACTCCCCCTCTCAGTATGCTAGAATCTGATGTCTTTATCTGGTTCAAGCTTTGACATTTAGCTTCCATGGGAATAATGAAGTCCAAAACCTGTGTCTCAAACATCAAACATTACAAACTTATCTATTCACAAAAATACATTCTATCAGCTTTAAAAATCCACTCAAGTATCCAGGTCCAAGTTAATGACCCTGATCACTTGATTAATCTACCAAGTTCAACTTAATGACCTCGGTTGATCTTTTGACGAATCAAACTATTTTTGTAAAACGTTTTCAAACATTTTCTGAAAATAACAAGCATCAAGTTAATGAACTTGTTTTTGACTTTACAAGAAATCAAACTTCATCAAGATAAGCTCTCCTCATTCTTTAGTCCAGAATCTCCAGCATCTGCTTCAACATCTGAGAATCCAACAATCAACTCTCTACTCTGGTTTGTCTAAAATAAAGCAGAAATAAAATCTTTTTGTATTTTATAAAATGTCCTAAACTAAGAAATGAAATGCAGAAAACTTAAATTGAAGAAAGTAAAACAAAGTAAACTATTTACAAACATATTTTTGGTGAGTGTGTCAGGGAATCATATCAGCTTTTCAGACAAATCACAAGTACCGTTAAGCTTCATTTCATACTCAGACTTAAACAATTCACCTCGATTGTCGATATACTGATCCATCTTAAATTCTCACACAAATTTCAATTTACTCAGGATACGATTTAGATATCTTATGAACTTATCTCGTTCATGTGTCCCACCTCTTGAATATACTCCCGTATCCAGAATCCCGATTTTCAGTCTTACAGGTGAGAATACTACAATGATATCTGTACATAAATTAGGTAATGCGAGGGCCGAGGGATCTCAGGTCGATACTTCCGTATACGCAGAGAGATATCAGCTTCGACTTTACGGTATGTCCCCTTTAGAGGATCTTTTAGCTACAACAGCAGCAACTATCAATTTTATTGTTTCATCTGCATGCTGAGGGTGATGCTTATGTTTCAAAGCATTTGTGAAAAGTATTATCCAAGGACTAGGTCAGAACTACCGTTCAGCAGAAGTCCCGGAATAATACCCCAGACATCATTGAGTATCAAACCTAGTATATCAGAATACGAGACCTTTCAAACGAGATTTCAGGGGTTACCTATATATCCAAGTAGTGTTCCCCACGAATTTCACAAGTTTGAAATTTTAGGTTTATATCCCCCAATAAATCTACTAAATGTGTGAAAACCTATCGACACATCATCAGTGAGACTGTTTAATTCATTTCAACTTTACAAATCTTTAGCATACTGTAATTGTCTAGCCGATGTACTATCATTTTCCCTTTATACACAAGCTTTTTTTCAGATTTTATATTGTTTTGTATTTTGACATTTTATCATGTTTTTGTATTTTTGCATTTTTTACTGTTTTTGTATTTTCTGAAAATATATCTATATACAAATATCTACTCCCCCTAAATACCAAAACAAGTAAAAAATCGACAAACCATTGCAGATTGTTTCTCGTCTTCATCCGCAACAGTACTCTCATCAACGCCAATAATGCCATCCGACACCGAAAGAAGCTTCATACCATTCAGTTTTAACAAATATTTAAACCGATTTTTATCAAAAGCTTTGGTATGTAAATCAGCTTTCTGTTCGTCAGTCTGGATTTTCTCAATTCGTATCAACTTTTTCTCAAAACAATCACGAATAAAGTGATGACGAATTTCTATGTGTTTAGTTTTAGCGTGATGTACTGGATTCTTTGTTATATTTATTGCGGCCTCATTATCAACAAAAAGAGGTGTGTTAAGAAACTGCAAACCGTAGTCGCGCATCTGTTGCTGTATCCACAAGATCTGAGAGCAGCAACTGCTAGCAGAAACATACTCTGCTTCACATGTAGATAACGCCACAGACGTTTGTTTCTTACACTGCCAGGTAACCAATCTAGGTCCAAAGAACTGGCATCCTGCAGTTGTTGATTTGGAATTTACTTTGCAGCATCCGAAATCCGAATCGGAATACCCTTCGAGCGAAAAGTCGCCTTTTCTAGGATACCACAACCCCAATGAAGGAGTTCCTTTCAGGTAGCGCAATATCCTCTTCACAATAATCATATGTGAAGCTCTAGGGTTAGATTGATATCTTGCTGCAAGGCACGTTGGGTACATGATATCAGGACGTGAAGCAGTTAAGTACATCAATGAACCTATCATGGATCGGTAAAACGTTTCATCAGCCCTGTCTCCGGTGAGATCTGGGTGAATCCCATGATTTGTTGCAAGTGGGGTAGCAGCTGTAGAAGAACTTGACATCCCAAATTTCTCTAGAATATCATGAATGTACATCGTCTGATGAATGAAAATTCCCTCAGGTAGTTGTTCAACTTGTAGACCCAAAAAGAATTTCATCTCCCCCATAGATGACATTTTGAATTTTTGCTTCATCACTGATTCAAAATCTTTGCACAGATGTTCATTTGTCGACCCAAAGATTATATCGTCCACATAAATCTGAACTATCAGAAGATGACCGTCGACCTCTTTAGTGAAGAGAGTGGCATCCACTTTTCCACGAATGAACTTGTTGGCTAGTAGGTGTTGAGACAAAGTCTCGTACCAAGCTCTCGGGGCCTGGTGTAAACCATACAGCGCTTTGTCCAATAAGTAGACCTTGTTTTTGTGGATTGGATCGGTGAAGCCCGGCGGCTGTCCGACATAAACCTCCTCCTTGACCTTCCCATAAAGAAACGCCGATTTTACATCTAGCTGATATACTTTGAAGTTCTTCCAAGACGCAAATGCAAGGAAAATTCTGATAGCCTCTAGTCGTGCTACAGGAGCATAGACTTCTGTAAAATCAATCCCCTCCTGTTGACTAAAGCCCTGAACAACGAGTCGAGCTTTGTTCCTTACAACAACTCCTCTGTCGTCTCTCTTACACTTAAATACCCATTTTGTATTGATTTTCCTATGACCATCCGGCAAATCAACTAACTTCCACACTCCCAACTTTTCAAATTGGCTCAGTTCCTCCTTCATCGCAATGACCCAAGAGTCTTCAGTAAGCGCCTCTTTGTAAGTTCTTGGCTCAACCTGCGAGATAAAACAACTCAATGAGAATTCAGTTTGCAAAGGAGCAACTTTTGTATAAAAACATGTAAGCCCTTTATCAATCTGTCTACGAGTGCGAACACCAGCTTGCAATTCTCCTATGGTCAACTCCTCTAGATGATATGAAAAAGTTCGCGGCATTACTTCGCTTGGAACATCTACATTGCCCTCCAGATTAGTAACATTCTGATTTGCATCTTGTTCACTGACTGGGTTTGTTTGACTTAAAATCTGAATCTGCTCCCCCTCAGAATCTGAATCACCATGATCAAAGATTGGCATGTTTTCAGCTTCTTGATTATCATTCTCAACCGACTGATTATCTTGAGCAACTTCATTCTGTTGGACATCATCATGTTCACCAGCATTACTCGGACCTGTTTCATCATCATTTGAAGTTTCCCGTGGTCGCCTTGAATACTCAGCTGGAAACCGTTGCTGTGACTCGTACTCACGCAAAATATCCAACTCATCAAAGAAATCCTCTTCTTCCTCTGATTCTTCTCTCATGTCAAACGAATCCCACAGTTTGTCATAATGATAGCGCCATGAATCTCCAGGATTCTGCGGCGGCATAGTATAACCTTGACATTCAACATTATATGCCTCAATAATCGTCTTCAAACTTGGAATGAATACTCGTTTCAACGGACTTGCATAACCCACAAATATTCCTTCTAAGCCATTTTCACCGAATTTGCCTTGAAAATCTAGAACTGTACAGGGAGACCCAAACGGTTCAAGATACTTCAGATTCGGTTTGCGGTTATTGATTAGCTCAAAACATGTTTTGTTGAACTTCTTGACAGTAAGAACCCTGTTGAGCGTATAGCATGCGGCGGAAACAGCTTCAGCCCAAAAATTTATCGGTAATTTTGAATCTGTGAGCATAGTTCTAGCCGTCTCGATTAGTGTCCGGTTTTTGCGTTCTGCGACTCCATTCTGCTGCGGAGTGTACGGAGCACTAAACTCATGCAATATACCTCTTTCATCACAAAATTCTTCCATCTTACTGTTCTTGAATTCAGTACCATTGTCACTACGAATTCTTTTGATATGCCTTTGGTACAGATTCTCAATTTTCTTGAACAACGACATCAAACTATCAAATGTTTCATCTTTCGTTTTCAAGAAAGAAACCCACGAAAATCTGGAATAATCATCAGTAACGACCAAACAGTATTTGTCTCCTGTAATACTTTTGACATTCACAGGACCAAACAAATCCATGTGAAGTCTTTCCAGAGGACACAAAACTTAATTGACTTGTTTTGTAGGGTGTGACTTTTTCTTCTGCTTGCCTTTGACACAGCTAATGCACTCCCCTTCCAGATGAAAAACTTTGACATGAACTCCCATAACCAAATCGTTGTGCACCAAGTGATTCATCTTCCTTAGGTGAATATGCCCCATCTTGCGGTGCCACAACTTTGATTCTTTCCTAGTTGCTCTAGATACAAAACAATGTGCTTAACCAGTAGTTGTAGTTGCTACACTCATATCTAACACATATAAATCATTCACTCTAGGTGCCCGCATGATAATCCATTCTTCAGGGATAACAAATCCTGGTTTCAAGATCAAACATTCTTTGTCTGTGAAGTGAGTAGTATACATATTGTCACAAATCTGCGAGATACTCAGCAGATTATTCTCCAGCTCAGTAATGTAGTTAACTTTTTCAAACGTCACAATCCCGTTGGATAACGTTCCTTCACCAATAATTCTACCACCTTCATGACCAGCAAATCCCACATAACCACCATTAATATTTCTCACATCATACAGGAACGCAGTCTTCCCTGTCATATGTCTTGAAGCTCCACTATCCATGATCCATCTGGATACAAGTTTTGGAAGATCCTGCACATAACAAACTTTGAATTAACCAACTTCAATAAAGATGCCGATTCATGCTTCGCGATCAAGGAAGCTCCGGTAATTCAAACTGTTTATTCGAACATGGAGTCCACCCAGGCCTCATCAGCCTTAGGTGTAACCTTGACTCTCGCAATTTGAATTTTGAAGTTTTCAGCCTTAAGAGGTGGAAAAATTGCATCATAATCAATTTGAATTGAATCCTCAGAAGGTGAAATCTTTTTCTCAGTTTTTGGTTTCCAAACTTGTTGAGATAATGCAACCCGTTTATAAAACTTGTCGTTTTTAGTTACCATTTTCTTTACGAGTTCATTTTTCACTTTGGTGTTATCATTTTTCACACTCTTTTTCTCAACAACCATTGGTGCTTTACCCTTCACCTCAACTTTCTTATGTTGAATCTTCACAGTTTCAGTCTTAGGCTTCACATTAGTACACTTTCGTGCAATGTGACCAACTTGATTACATCTGAAACATGTTCGAGTATCAACAACTCGACTTGTGCCTTCAGACTGATACTGTGAAGCTCTTTTCTCAAAGAACTCTTCATTAGATTTTGAAAAGATTTCATTTTCCTCATCAGAAAGTGAACTTGAACCGTTCACAAACACCTTCTTTTCAGCAAACCTTTTGTTTTGAAAATTCTTTCTTTGAAAGTTCTTACCACCCCTATAACCACCCGACCAGTTATTTCGTTTGTTATTATAAAAACGTGGTGGAACAACAGGCTTTTTGTAGTAAGCTTTATCTTTCTCAAAATTCATTTGCCTCTTTGTTTGACTCAGTTTGTTCACTTCTGACATCTCAATTTCAACCAATTTGAAGACATTTGTCAACTTTTTCACATTAACATTCTCAATCGGAAACTCAGAATCCGAATGCAACTTATCAGATCCCACCATCTTGTACATCACAATACCCGGTTCATCACCTAAGTTGTTTTTGGATTTTTGTTTCGGAATGTATTTGTTCAAGAAACATTCATCATCTTCAGCTGAATCAGACAACAAAACACTTTCAGCTGTGCTCTTAACAATCTCTGTCTGAACACTATCATCAGATGATGTAGAAAAAGTAACATCAATGTTCTCCGGAAGTTTAACTTCACTCTCTTCCTCAATTTCAACCAACCCAGATTGCTTTTTCGTGTAATTATCAAGAACAGGTGGTGGAACTTGATGAAAACCCACCCCGGTTCCATCAGAGTACACATCTTCGCCTGCTTTGTCTTTCCCGATGGGTTTGGGAATAATGTGTTGCAAAACAAAGCTTGCGGAGTTGTAACTCTTAAGCTTCAACTGGATTCGCTCATTTTCAATTTCAGCCTCTTGAACTTTAAGTTTCAGTTTAGCGATTTCATCCTGTTGTTGGTTGATTGATTCTTCTTTTACTCTAAGCACTGCTTTTAGTTGAATGTTTTCTTTATAAGTTTTACCATTTCGATCATCATTATCTTTCATTGTGGTTTTAAGCTTCTCAAATTTTTCAGTGATTTGATGGTTTTCAAGAACTAACTTTTCATTTTATTGTCTAATCCTCTCATGATCAGTTTTATCATTTTCAATTTTGTTAGTTAATTCTTTTATCCGTTTAGTTGAAGCTTTAACCATCTTGTCACGATCAAGAATTTGATTCTCAACGTTTCTGACTTTTGCTGTCAGATCATCAACCTTCTTACCGTTGAGATACGTGACTGTGTTACAAAATTTGCATTCTTTGATGCAATTTTTGCAATCAACAACCCCATCAACTTTCTTACCTGACACATTCGTTGACAGGTTTGAACTGACCTGGCTTTTTGACTCAGACTTGGAGTTAGAGTCTACCTCAAGTGCTTTAGCAGCTAGCACTTTGTCAGCCATTTTTCCGAGATTTTCAGCATTCAACTCCTGCGTCGTGTCAATGATCCCGGTATCAACCTTCTTTGACTTCTCTTTCTCTTTCTCTTTCTCTTTCTCTTCTCTTTCCTTCTTCTCTTTCTCTTCTTTTTCTTTCTCGTCTCCAGTTCCCCACCATTTATTCTGCCAATAATCATCATCATCTTTTAACTCTTTGATTATGGCCTCTAAATCAAGAGTGTTGCGATCAATAGCAATATTTCCATATGGATCAAGATAACACTCCCTGTCTGGATCCCATCTATTTGCTCTCTTTGCTTCCGAAAAGATACCAGATATTCTGATCATTCTGTTTGTGTCCAACAACCTTCTGTAATTATACTTCTGTTCTTCAGTTCTGTTGTCTTTCCACGGAACAGGTTCATTCTTTGCCATGAAAGCGTAACCAACAGCATCTTCCTCCGGTAGCAGCTCGCTCCAGTCGAAACTTTCATCGTCGTGAATCACTGCAAGAGCTCTAGATTTCTCTTTGTTGTCTTCAACCTGTTTCAATCTAGGCGGCTCAGATTTATTCTGGTGATAAATTGCCTTCTTGTAGTAATCATCTCTGAAAGGATTCTCCGACTCATCAGCATATGCGTTTCTGCATTCTCGCTTGAAGTGACCTTTCTGCTTACACTTGAAGCATGTCAGTTTGGATTTATCGAACCCCAGCTTGGTAGATGGACCACCAATTGTCTTCCTATCAGTAATTTCCATGAAACGCTGTGCTCTACGAACAGCACTCGCCATAGCCCAACGAATATCGATCAACTCCATTTCTTCAGGATCTATCTGATCATAATCTTCTTTCGTTAAGTTGGTGTTGCCTATCTTCCCAGCTACTAACCCTTCATACGATTCTAACACCGATGCTAGAAAGATCATCTGTTGTTTAGCAGACTCCTCATCAAAATTCTGAGCATTCTTTAAGTCTATTGCGATGTTGCATTGAAAACGATTCTTTGCATCAGAATGATTTGCAGATGATGAAGCTCCACTGTGATAACCACTATGATTTCCACTGCTTTGACTTTCTTTGCTTGCTGTGAACACATTCTCAGCAGAAAACGCAGTCTTGGGAGAAGTTGCTTTTGGCATCATGCTCTTTGGATAGTACAAATCCAAATTTTGCTGGTAGGATGAGTTATTGACTTTGTATGTCTTCTTTAGTTCCAGCTCGTGACTTTCGAGTCTCTCAATCAGCAAATCTGGAGTAAGATCTTTCGGTAAGATAGTGTTTTTCAGCATGAGAGCATAATATCTCCAATCCATCTCGTCTGGCAACGAATCAAATATCTTGTCTACTTGCTCATCATCAGTATACTTAATTCCATGTCTAGATAATTCCAGCTTCAGATGCCCAAATCTCTCGATCATTTTTGAAACAGATTCATTTTTTAAACACCCAAACATGTCAAACTCTTTCCTAAGTAGTTTCTTTTTGTTTTTCTTGATTTCTTCACTACCTATACATTTCTTTTCTAATTTTGCCCAAAGATCTTTAGCACTAGAGTAATCAATCAAAGAGATTATATCTTCACACACAGATTGAAACAATAATGCCACACATTTCTGCTCAGCAACAAACGACTCTATTTCATCAGATGTTGATAAAGTTTCACCCTCTTTGCCTCCATTATCGTATCCATTTTTGAGACTCTTCCAGCTCAGAAAAGCAAAAGCCCTCAACCAATCTTCGAATTTCTTTGCCCACCGACTATACTCCTCGATAGCCATCAATTTCGGTGGTTTGTTGTAAGTTCTGAAAGCACTTTCAACTTCAAAAGCATCCAATAATTTCTTCTTGGCGTTTGGTGGGTTCTCATTGTTGTTGCTTGAAGATGTATCGTCTCCCGAATTTCCAGCAAATGCGTACATATCGCTAAACGGGTTCAAGAATATGTCATCCATCTTGAGTGTACCTGCAAAATCAGTCAAACACTTAGAAAAATTTTCGAAATTTTGAATAATACTGACAAATAAGCGAAATCAGCTTGAAAGTGACAGATGAACGAAATCTGATATACAGATAAGCGAAATCAAGCACAATCTGTCAATGTCCGAATAAATGGAATCACAATGTACGAATAAGCTGAATCACAATGTACGAATAAGCTGAATCACAATGTACGAATAAGCGGAATCACAATGGTTCATATGAGCGAAACTATACGTCCGTATGAGCGAAATTAGATGATGTCACAAAAGCGAAATCACCCAATTTATGTCCGTAATAGTGAAATCAGGCAACTAAAATATCCTAATCAGCGAAATAACTTCGATGTCTGAAAAAGCGGAATCACGTTTTTAGGTAGTTTGATCCAATTTTAGGTCGAATTTTGTCCTGAAACTTTCAAGGATTGTTCTACACACAATTCCGATCACAATGATATGTATAATGTTCAATTTCGTCCACTAATTTGTTGTAGATCTGAGATTGAAGTTTCTGTACGTGTGAATCAAAACGAACTGACCGAATTTTGTAAAAATTGATTGAGTTTTACTTTAATTTATGATCTAATACTTTCTAGGGTTTGTTATTACTGAATTTAACACGTTATACTCGAATTTTAGACCATTTCAACCGTAGGAACCAATTTAAATCGAAAAAAATATGAGAGAAAAAGAGTAGAAATGAGAGAATAATGTCGAATCAGCTGTAGTAGTATGAACTCCTCGTCCTGAAGCTCGGATACCACTTGTTGGACCGTTGTTTGACCCTAAAACATCAGTTGAGAAAGTTCATCTTCACATACGAAGGCGGAATCAACATAAATGAAGTTACACAGCTTTTCCTATTCAATTCCTTCTCTTTTATTGCTTTCTGAATCAATTTTGACAAAGTTCGGTTACACAAGCAATGACCTGATTCCGCTCCAAGTTCCATATGAAGTCACACATGACTGGTATTTATAGGCTAGCTGATTTCGCTTATATGGACTGTCCATATAAGTGGAATCACCATGTGACATATAAGTGGAATCACCTAGTGACTAATGAGCGGAATCACCTAGTGACTAATAAGCGAAATCACTTGAAACCTATGTACATAAAAGCAAAATTAACAATATAAACCCTAATCTTGACTTTCAAGTTCCAATCTTGATATATCTTGACCTAAGACTTGATGTAGATGAAGTCAACAGACATTCTGTGCATCAACAGGGGGTGACTTTCATTTGAATATGGAAGGTTTGGAAATAAGGATTCTAGAAATCCTAATATATATTGCAAATGCATGACCAAGTGGAGTACACAATGGTTATATGGAGCCAATCGAGTAGATTGGGCTCGAATGCCAATTGGTTAGATTCAAAATCTAGTAAGATGTCAGTTATGACATACCAAAGGCATGATGGAAATGTGTCTAGCCATGAATTGAGTTTCATGTCATTCTAAAGACAAGGTACATAACTGGATCCAAGTTGAGATCACTAGTTATAAGTCTTATGAATTGACTAAAGGGCAAAATTGACTAGCAAGTCAAGAACATGTTAGAACAACTGATCTAAATTGAAAATTATTGACTTGATGAAGTCAAAAATAATTGTGGATCCAACAACCAGTGGGTTGATAAGAGATCGGGTTGTGGAATGAGACTAAAGCCCATGGAAAAGGGACATGAGGGAAACCTAACCTAGTTGACTGGAGATCCTAAGATCTAGGTTCAATAGGACAACTTAATCATGAACCGAAGGGTAGTCGCTGTGGGGGCATAGCTAATATATATGTTTATGTATAAGCTAGTGTATGTGTTCGTATATGCCCCTAAAACTATAAAAGGGTGTTTAAATACGTCCTAGTCCATTCCTATAATATTCAGTGACATTGTTGTGAGGCTAAGCATAATATATGGCTAATTGATTTGTGGAAATCATAGTAAGCCATAATGCTTTTAATGATTCAAAGGAATCACCTATATGAGAGAGAAGTAGGGTCGCTTCGAATGGCATTGTGGGGTGCGCAATCCTAGAGCTCTCACAGAACCAGGCTAGTGTTCCAGGACCATAATAGGACACGATAATGAGGGGATGGCCCGGCTAGGGAAAGTATTGTGTGAATGTATATTGTCGTTTACACAAATGGGGGGTTGTTCAAGGATATCACGTCTACAAAACCCTAGTAGACTAAGTGTGCTTCACAAAGGAAGGTTCAAAGGCAAAACCCACCTATCCTGCAATACTCTACTGTCGAGGTTTCATCGGGGAATTTTGTGTGTTTTAATCGATCTCCATTCATGTGGGGGATTGTTGGAAATTTTAGTGAAAATGAGTTTTCACTAAATATTTTGGACATCAATAATTATATTTACATATGTGTTGTATAAATAATAATTCGTGGGTTTGTGTTCTATGTTGTGAGAGCATCATAATAATGAATTAAACTATGTCCAAAAAGGAGCTAAGGTGAATAGAATATCAATGCTCGAAGTTGGTGATTGAAGTGAATATTTCTAAACTTTGGTGACTCTAGTATAAATTCATCTTTGTCATAAATTGGTGGTTTTATGACTTTTAATCTCTATTAAAGAGTCATGATGTAAGTTTTGCTATGTCTTATTATTTTATTTAATATGACATTTGTCACACCCTGACTTTTGCGGAAGCGTGTTACGTGTGACTTGCTTAATATCATCGCATTCAACCATAACAAACAAATATATGAAAGAAACCATGATCTTCATCTATTAAAGAGTTTCAAAATAATATAACCAACATTGTTTAACACCAACCAAGACATCAAGTTCATAATACAAACCATCCAATTGTTTAAAGTTCCTTAAAGGACTTGACACAAAAGACACTAATAAAACGAGGCTTTGAACCATGTATCCTATCAAAGATAAAATACACGATTCAAACCCTCTAACACTGGATGACATCATTTATTGTAGACACAACTTGAAAACCTTCAATGCCCGCCAGATCCATTCTCAATTTCCTGAAATACATGTAGTTTGAAAACATCAACAAAAGTTGAGCGAGTTCATGTGTTTTGTATGTGAGCTCGTAATAAACTTTGTAACCATAGTATGTATGTATTTGTAAACCGGTATGAAAGCGTCTATGAACAGATCAATTAATGATTTGCAAGGTCATTAACATGTGTGCAACGACGTAGGAAGGCTCAAACCTAGCAGATTTTGTACCGGGCTTCCGGCTGGAAGACATAGTCACCACCTTCGGCCACTTCCGGCCCAGGGGTGGGGCTCGCAACATGATCTAACAGTTCATTCCTTAGCTAACCATACCATTTATAAACGTTTGTAAACATTTGTAATATGCATTTCACCCCCGAAGTTATAAAACCGAAAACAGTTAAAAGAAAGGGGAACATAAACTCACAATCTTGCGTTCAGCAAACAAGTGTAACTCAAAGCTTCTTCTCGATTGCACGACTACCTACACACGTGCTATGGTTTATTAGACGGATGGGTCGTGCCTTGACCTTTAGTCTTAATTCTTATGACTTAGTATCTTTGAGTTACATTTCTTGGTGTCATAAATATTATTCCAAAGTATATAATTATCTGTAAAGAACTGCCAGGTTTTAAGTATAGGCACGACTGGGTGCGGGATGTCTTGGGGGACATCCTCAAACGGGCGGGGATCTCGGTGAAGAAAGAAGCCCCCGTAAACTTTTTGACAGATCCGAGGGAAGGAAGATCCACATTGCGCCCCGCGGACGTTTTAGTTTTCGGGTGGGATGCAGGTAAACACGCTTGTGTTGATCTTACCGGGGTTTCCCCCCTTGTAGGCTTTCGGGATACAGCTTTTGTCCCTGGTCGGGCGATTGCAAGGGCGGCAGCAAAGAAAATGGACAAACACGCAAAAGCCTGCGAGGATAATCAACATTCCTTTATCCCTTTTGCCTTTGATACCTTTGGCTCGCTAGCCCCAGAAGCCATCCGATTTCTTGAACAGGTCCAACGGGTTGTTCACAGCAACATTTCGTCTCCTAGAGATCGGGGTTTCGTTTTTACTAGGTTAGGTTTCGCTATTCAAAAGGGGGTAGCGGCGCAGCTTGTTGCCCGCTTACCGGCTATCTTGGTGTAATTTGTTTGACCTTATATATAAAAAGGAAATTACTTAAGTTATATTTATTAATTATTGGAATATTAGTTAAAATAATATATCTTAACTTATTTGTTTTGCAATCCTTCAAAGAATATTTTCCCCAAGGATGGGTATACTTATACATCTATTCTTAAACTTGTGTATTTTTGCCAACTATTGGTGGTGTATTCCGGTGTGTATTTATACGTACAAGAATACGTATTCTTACTGTATTTATTAAGTATTCTTATACTTAATTTTTGTATTTATACTTTCCGGAATATTATTTTTAACCAATAAATATCACCAATTTATATTCTTAAAATATATATATATATATATATATATATATATATATATATTTTAAGAAAACTTTTATAAAAAAAAATTATTTATAATTCTTCATTGGCAAAAATATTTATATTTCCATGTAAACCTCAAAATAATATACTTTCAAATTTAACTTAGAAAATATTTATAAATCCATTTTTCTCCCAAAAATAATATATTCTAAATTTATTTAAAAAATATATATTTCTCCAAAAATAATATATCTTCTTAATAGTTCAAGAAAACACATATATTTTTCTTTACTCTAAATAATATATTTTCTTCTTGACAAAAATATGGTATATTTTTGTAACACTTGTAAAAATCATATTTTTCGTTTCCTTGGTTTCCAAAATACCATTTAACTTATTTGTTAAAATATATACATGAACTTAATTTCCGGAATATTTATGTAGTTCATATTCATTGTTCGGTTTGTCCAATTTTTTGGTGTAAATTATATATTTGTTTTCTTGGAATTTTGGTAGTATTTTGTGTTATAATTTTTGGTATTTTGGTGAGTTATATTATTTCAAGTCCTAAAATAATATAACTAATACACATAATATACAAGTAATCACACAAAATTGTGACATCTAAATATATATTTTCCTAAATACATATTTAGTCACTTTTATTTATCAAAAACAACCTCCAACATTTATAATTTTTGTAACAAAATTTATGGCAAATTTTATATGAAAAACTATGTTTAAAATTTACTTATAAACACCTGTTTAAAAATATTTTTCTAAGTGTTTAAATTCTAGAAAAAATTTGCCATAGTTTCCCCTTAAAAATGGAGGTTTCCATGCTTTCAAAGCGTATCATTTTCTTTTAAAATCATCACAAATCAACAACAATTCAATCAATACTTACCATGTGCCAAGATCATGCATTTTACACTACTTCATGAACTTGAAATTTTGTAAAAATTTGTAGTAACTTACCATGTTAATTAGTAGACTTACCATGTGCCAATAATTAGTTACCCTTTAAAACATGGTTATTTGTTTGTAAATCACATTCTTGAATATTTTAGACTTTCACAACTTGTAAAACGATTTTCTAAAAGTATTTCTTCTTAAATTTTTCTTGTTAATAATATGTTTCTACATTTGATTTAACACTAAAAATATGATTAGTTTCTTTAAAAATCATGGTTATGTAAATATTGTAATTTAACTTGGTTTCTTGAGAAAATCATCTTTGAAATCATCCATGTAATAGACTAATAACATGTATTCATCATCATCTTACACAAAATCATCTTTGTTTTCAAGTTCATGATGAACATAAAGGATGATAATCTTGATTTTTCACAAGATCATCCTCTCACTTACTAGATCATGTGTTTAGTCACAATCTAGCAAGTTTCATATGATGTTTAACATCATAAACACAAATAATCAACAATCAAGAAGCATACATACACTTAAACAACAATGATTCTTATGATTTTGAGCTTTATGTTAAGAGTTATGTTCTTGATTCTTTATGATCTTCATGCTTAGTCACGTATATCATCTTTTAACCAACATTATAGGAAGTAAAATGAGATTAGGAGAGCCTTACTACTAGCACAAGGCTAGGGAAGAGATCAAGGTTGAAGATGATGATAAACTTGGTGGTTAAAAGCTCTTGAGAGAGGTCCTTCCCTTCTAATGGCACTAAGCTTCTTAATCAAGCTCCTTACACCTTTTTAGCACTTGAGATTGGATGAACAAGAGATGAAAATGATGGTGGTGGTGTGCTTGTTTTCGGCCGTGTCCAAGGAGAAGGAGGGAGAGAGAGTTTGAGTTGAGAAGTGTTGTGAAAAATGAAAGTTATGATGGACTTGTGGGTTTATAATCTAACTTTCCAATATCTCTTAACTCTTTGTGTATTATGTCTCAAATGATTAAACAAGATCAAATAAAATATTTCAACAAATCAAGGGTAGGCCACACCCTTGTGACCGTCGCCATGGGGGGGGGGGGGTATAGGGTTGGGATGAAATGGTAAGTTAGGATAACTAGTTAGATTTCAAGTGTTTAGTTAGTGTTATTAGTTGTTATGTTGTTATAAGACATGTTATGGTGTTCGGGGACTATAACTAGCTCGGAAATGGAAAAACAATGCTTCTAGTGAAAATTTGGTGTTTCGGGTAGTTTCCGGTTGTTCGGTTGGTTACCGGTTCTTTAAGGTGCTAAATTACGCAGTTTAGTGTGCTTTAGGTTCCCTTTTATGACAGTTTTGATTCCCGACACCTAGGAAGGTATTCTGGACCATTAAACCATAATTCTACATAATATTTAATTGTTTAAATGCTGATTTTTGCTGAAAATTGCAGAATTCTGCAGTTTGTGTGAGTTTTAGGTACTTTCCGGCACTTAAACTATCACTAGGAAGACAATTTTATGATCCTTACTTTCCTACACACTATACTAGTGTAACACTTGGTTTCTGACCCATTCTGTGTCTCAATATCATGTCTGTCTGAGTACTGAACTCCCGTCAGTACTTCTGATTTGTCTGATAACTGTGCTAACTTTGTTTCGTGCATCGTTTGAATCATAAAGTGTTGCATGCAAAAATGATATGAGCTCATGCAATATGTGATGCACTTGTATGTATATGACAATAATCAGAAAGCATTCATGTCATTAATTTAGATCAAGCACAGTCTTTAAAGCACTAATTACTGTTTAATTAATGTACGGACATGGAAATTTGGCAATTGTCACAACATTAACATGTCATGAATGTAAATTAATCTTTTTGACTCATAATAAATTACTAGACTCATAATGAAGGTTTTTATGGTTATAATTATCTTTAAACAATAGAAATTAAATATGAAGTTTTAGTTTTGAGTATAAAAGGAACTTATGACTCTTTGTTGAATGCAAGAAAGAAAATAGAGAAAAATGAGATGAAAGATATATACTAGAGAAAATTATTTATGCACGAAGTTTTATAGAATTTAGAGAGAAGTACTCTCTAATTCTTCCACCATCACCAACTTATTTATTTATTTTCCCACATAAATTAGAACACTATGATACCCAATGCTATCTCGGGCGCGAGTGTCATCTCCGGCAATACACATACTGTTCCGGTTGTTGTACCCTGGGAGACAGAACCGTCTGAGAGGAGACGCGAAATCTGTTTTAAGGAAGCGTGTTGAACACGTGCCTCAGCCACAACTGTCAACATCAATTTGTTCATTATTGCAGCCAAGGAGGATCGCACAAGAAGGTGCGGTTGAAGTTTTCCAAATACGTGGACTTGAATCAAGATTGCTATAATTAAATTGTATTTTTACATTTGTTTATTTAGTTTATGTAACCGGTATTGTACTAGTAGAATTTCCCACAAATAATGAGGTCTAGTTATTATTTATTTTATTAATATTTTTAATAAAAAGTGAACATAGTTCCTACAAGTTTCAACCTTTAAACCTACCTCTCTTTAATCTTTGTCTGCGTGAGATTTTGGAGGTTGCTTGAGCAATGGCATAACCAAAACTTAGTAGTAGAGAGTTATCATCAACTTATTTTGTCTCTCAATTACAATAGGTGGTTGATCATAACACATTTTTTTCTTTAGAAAACTTAACTTTTTTTAAAAATACAACGAATTTCGGTAACTGGTGTCAAAAAACCCTCGGGTTCCGCCCTAGTGCGTAAGTTATTAAAAGATATTTTTAAGAATAATATTAGAAGAGACACTAAAAACTTATAAACATTTAATTTAATATGTTAAACTAATTAAAACAAACAAACAATTGACGTAAATATATAGGAAATGAACAAGCCACAACGGTGAACCAACCACAACATTGGGAAAACAAACTCAAAAACTTACTGTGGATTTTTTTTTGAACGGCAGACAGAAAATTTTTATTCATTGTAGCAAGGCACTACCACCATAATTACAACCAAAGTAACACATACACCAAAGAAAGAAAACGTTTACACCAAAGCAAAATTAAGATTACAGTACTTTAACCAAAGCAACTAAATCGGCACCAATCTTCCCATGATAAATGCATCTCCTTTGAGCGATTTTTAACCCATAAGTACGTCATTGCCTTAACTTCCTCCAAGACTTTAACGGTATTCGGTGATCCTTGTCTGAAAATAACCTCGTTCCTCATCCTCCAAATACCCCAAAAAGTAACCAAAACAATCGCATTTATAGCTTTTTTTCTTTTTCTTCGTTCCTGGGCTAAAACCATGCAACTCTAGCAGATCTTTAACATCGAAGGCAATGATCGGAGGTATTTTGCACCACCCTGCAATATTCTGCCAAATTTAATATTTGATTACAGATTCTGTCCACCAAATCTTAGGAAAATATATTTTTTTAAGGGCTCTAAATATTAAAGAGATATATTAGAAGAGACACTAAAAATACGTCTTTAATATTTAGAGCCATAGCTTATAAGCAGGTGAGTCTTATGAAAATGATAAAACTTGAATGCGATATGTAACTTACCCAAATCTCCCATTATAATACTTGGTTAAAATCCTTGAAGCACTTGTATGGTAGTTGTCAAATCACACATCGTATATTTATTCATCACGTGGCTTAAAAATCTCTAGTCTTAAATCTTTGATCTTGATTGATGTTTTAAGTGTTTCTAAGGTCAGTACGATGATTACCTGATCATTAGATTGGTCTGTTGACCCACATCCTGGAACTTCTTATCGATAACATGTTTGAACTACTAACTTGGTGTATGTTTTGTTGACTTAGGGGCTGTTTGGCAACATCTGAATCAATAAGTGCTGAATGAATAAGATGTCTGAATTGGTAAGAGGCTCTGAACCAGTAAGTGCTGTTTGGTTGCACATCTGAATGACCGTGTAAAATGACATTTTTACCCCTTTTAATTAAAAAAAACCATTATTAACCTACAACCAGTAATCACAAAATGTAGCAATATTACATATTACTTCAATAAAATCAATCCACAAACACAAATCATAATCTCAAACCCTCACCTAACACACAAAACCAATCCAAATCACACACATTTTATATCAATTTCACAAACATATGGCACGTATATACAAACAAATACCTCAACAGAAGTAGTGATGAAATTAATAAAAAAAAACCTTCATAAGAGCACTTCTTGAGCATCTTCTCAAGAATCTTCAACCAAGTGGGATCATCATCAACCACAAGCACACGAAGACCAGCCGGAAAAAACATCCGATCTTGGCGATGAAAACCCGTTTATTCCTTCCGTCATCAGCAAAAAAAAAAAAAAAAAAAAAAAAAACAGTCAAACAAGCAGAGAAAAGTTCTGCCGGAGTGACAGGTGACCGGAACCGGAGCCTGTCCATCTGGCAATACTCCTCTGTATACCGACCCAAATCCTCCTTCAGCCAAGAAACTATCTTTAGAAAAACCTCCAGTAGCAACCTCTAGTTCCGCATAAGTGAACCATCTTGGAGGTGGTGAGGAGAGGGGTTGGGGGCGGATGTGTTGGTGATGAGAGGTGAAAGGGAAAGGGTGGAAGAGAGGGAGGAGGAGGGCGGCGGCTAGCGGGAGGTGGTGACGAGAGGGGTGGGGGCGGAGGTGAGGTGATGAGAGGTGAGGTGAAAGGGGGAAAGTGTTGTGTTTAGGGTTTTGATACAGAGGTGAAAGGAGGATGTGTTTAGGGGGGTACCAGGAGTCTTTTTTTTCATTCAGCTTCTTTTTATCTCTGTACCATACAGACTGAATTGAACCATTAAGAGGCTGCTATTTAGCCAACCAAACAGGTCCACCTCTGTCCGAATAAGAGGTTCACCTCTTAATGATTCATTAAGAGGCGTTCCAAACAGCCCCTTACAGTTAAAATATGTGGCTTGGTACATAGCATTGACTTTAAAGTTTTGAACACCTAACTATGTAAGATCGTCAAAACACAGTCAATCTGTTACATACTCATAGTGTCTACTTTAACATTTGACAGTTAACACCTATGTACTCAACCTTTATAGTCGAGTTTGTAATTGTTTACCGCTTTAAGGACTTTCGACTAATTACAGCGCCACCATTCAAATAAAAACATGTAACTAGATTGTGATTATAATCATTTGTATATTTAGAGGCTAGCATATGTGAAGAAACACCGATCCAATCTAGGTGATTAGATAATGTTCGATAGGTTGTGGGGTTCCAATCTTTGAGAATTTCAACAGTGGTGGGGGTGTGATCTGCAAAACTAAACAACACCGTTAGGCTCGTCACGAGAAGAAAAGGTTGAAGGGTCTTCTCATCACCATCCTCTGCGTGAGTAAAAAATGTGAGTGCGAGTAGAGAGTGTGGAATGGAATGGAATTCACCTTGATCAAGAATGTGTATTTATAGGCGGGATGCTGAGAAGTTATTGGGCGAGACGTTACTATCGAAATATCCCTTTGATCCCCTTCTTGCTTACCCTTAGTGATGGCAGAGGAAGGTTTGTATCCGCATCGTGATATAGGTTGAACGTCACTATCGGTATGTCCTTGTGGTCTCTTTTGCAATAGCCGCTAGGTTCAGAGGAGCAAGGATCCTCGGAACGTGATTGCCTGGACGTCGTTGTCAGCTGTCCATTTGGTCTCTCGTGTGATAACCGCTAGTGGAGATCAAGGATGCAGTGATCCACAGAACGTCATTGCTCACACCAGTGTTGTAAAAGTCGCTAGGCGGTCCCTAGTCGGCCGACTGGGGAGTTGGGAGTAATCGGAGTACTCGGAGAGTACTCGGGGAGTACGCGGACATGGTAAATATAAAGAAAATTAATTGTTATATATTATTTATGTGTTAAAATAAGCATAATTCATGTCAACTGAGTATAATTTAAAGTGAAACATGTTTAAAGTTCAAATATTCTGAATACAAGTCCGACTAGTCTGAGTACAAGGCCGAGTAGTCCGAGTACAAGGCCGAGTAGGCCGATTTTGACCAAGTTTGACCGATTAAAAGTCAACAAACCACGTTGACCGCCTAGACCGACTAGGCCGACTACGTCCGACTAGGCGCCGACTAGGCGCCCAATACTCCCGAGTAATCCCGAGGCCGACTAGTTGAGACCGCCTAGGAGGAAGTCGCCTCGGAGGGGGTCCGAGGACCGAGTACTCGCCGAGTAATCCGACTTTTACAACACTGGCTCACACGTCACTTTCATGATGTTCTTGCCTCCTCTTCCCTGTCGTATCCTATGTTGCGGGTGGGCCCCACGAATGATTTGTCTTTGCCAGTTGTCCAAGTTATAAGTCAATTTCGGGTTTTTCTCGGACCCAAGGGGGGGGGGGGGGGGGGCATATCTCTCAATATGTGTAACTGGTTATAGAATGATCCTCATTCAAACCACTATAGACCAGAGGGTTATCTATAGTCATCATCAAGTATTTGAGAACATTATTATTGCATTATGAATTTACATCGAGATAGTTGGTAAACGGGCAACAAGCTGCGTCGCTACCCCTTTTTGAATAGCAAAACTATGCCTTTTAAAAACTACGTCCATAGATCTCGGGGTCATAACATTACTATGCATGACCCTTTGAACTCGACTAAGTATGTCCACACCCTTTGACCCTTTGAGAATGTTTTTTAAAGTTATGTGATGTTTCAATTAGATCTAACTGGACCGAGCTAAGATCTACTTGCCACAAGTTCATCACATTTTTGTAGCTTATGGTTGATTTTAAACATATTATGTCTAGTTAAGCCTGCCGCAACGAAACCAGGATTTGTTCTATCGACGTCTCCCTTTAAAGCTAGTTAGAAAACTAGAATTACTCGAGTATCGAATACGTGCGACGTAAAATTTAATCGCATAATCGTAAAATACATAAATTATTATGATGTTAGGCCGTGGGGTATGGGGCGGGAGTTTGGGCGTGGGTTGGGGGAAAACGCCCAAGTCACCACCCCGGGTGAGCTTGGGTTGTGGCATGGCCCCTTGGGGCTTGGCTTTCAAGCCGGGCGTGGGGCGGTATGGCGAAGCGAGCTGGCATGTTCTCATTGGGTCACCCGCAACGTCAGCAGGCGGATGTTTAAAATTTTGAAATTCAAACTGGTCCCCCCCCCCCCATCCCCCCGTCTTCTATAACCGCCACCCGGGTCCCCAAAGGCCCTATATATTGCAACCCCAACCCCACCGGTCCCCCATCCCACGAACCAAACACCCCACCGGCTACACCCACTGTCTTGAACCCGCTACCCCGCTGGTCCCCCCCATCCCACGAACCCAACACCACTATGGCATCCTGGACCCGTCAAGAAGAAATGACACTCGTAACTAGCGTCGTCGACGCTATGAAGGGGCGGCCACCGGGCCAAACAAAATATTGGGCGGAAGCATTCGCGGCCTACCGACATAACGTCGGTAACGACCGCCACAACCTCAACGCGTGCCAACATAAATGGCGCGACCTACGGCCCAAGCTCGAGCGTTTCAAGGCTTACTACGAAGCGGTTCCCGGTGGCGAGTTAAGCCACGAGGACCGGGTGGCGGTGGCGAACATAGAGTTTCGAAGCGTGGAAAAGAAGGCGTTCGACAAGATCGAACTTTTTGAAATTTTTTTAACGTTTTAGGTTTTTTTATTTTGTAATTTTTAGAAATTATGTAATTTTTAGGATTATGTAATTTTTAAAATTTTAATGAAGTTGTAGGTTTTTTTATAAATGTTGTGTGATTTTTTATAAATTTTTTGTATTTTTTTTTTAAACATTTATGCCACGCGGTGCACCCAACCCAAGCCCAACCCACGCCCCGCCATACCCGCGGACACGTAAACCTGGCAGTGGGCTGGCTCCTTTACACGTGTCACCAAATGCCCAACCCAAGCCCCAACCCATGCCCCACCATACCCCACGGCCTTACATAGAAATTAAATGAAACTGAAAAGAATATGAAAACTATTAAAGTAACTAAAATTGCAAAGCATAGCCTTTTCACACGTGGGAGTAACAGAGATTGTAAGACAAAATACTAAATAACCTCATTCAACTGAGAAATACAAAAAGCAGGTGGGTATTTTTTGTACACGCCATCATCACCCTCTTTCTTTTCCTTTTAATTCAAAAAAAAAAAAAAACACTTTGTAAGAGTTTTTTTTTTAACTTTTAATTGAGAAAAAGAATCACTTTATAAGAGTATTTTTTTTTAAACAAATTGCATTTGATTATATATAAAATAACGTCATTTTAATAATTAAATTTCAAAAAAGAAAGTTTCAACTCCTACTAGACAATAAACAAATCGAACGTTCAGGTTCAGTTAACCTTATGATTATAGTTCATAAATTTATTTAAATTTTAAGAAGCTATTTTGGCTTATTAGGAGTCCGAATATCCACCCACGTAAATTTAAATCCAAGCCTTGCGTAATTGCCTAACCCCAAATTTAATTTGTTTATCTTCGTTGATGCACGTTTGTGTACGCTTATCTTTGTTTCGAGTATTAAAAGTTAAATATTAACAAAACAAACATTAGCATGTTTATTTTCTTAACAAAATAAATATAAACATGAAAACTCATTCATTCGATAAAATTAAATACAACTGACGTCTTTGTACGATTTTCTGTAAAAAATGCTATTTACATAATCTAAGTAAACACCGTCACAACCACTATGGGTTTGCCACGCGGGTTGTTTTCCGGGTTCATAAACCCGTGAGAGATGGATGCATAAACGGTGATGTACACAATTTTCAAAGCTATATTTCTTTAATGTTGTATTGGTTGGTGATGTAATATAATATTATTCAATGATGGATTGAAATGAATAGTAGATTCAGTCAGATAGACTCTTTATATGGCGCATATCCTCAACATCGCGCCCTACGACGCCTCCCCACACCGCCCCGAGGACCTGAACTAGGTTGGCTCGTGAAAAATATAACGAGGTGAAAACAATTGCCTCTCTCACACACACATATATATGCATACATACATATATAACTCCATATCTACATAATGCTAACCCTCACATTTCATTTGTTTTTTTTTACCATTTGTCACACAACCCCATAAAAAGGGTTTATGTGATGTTTTATCGTTCGAGTTTAAATGTGTTGTAACTTCACTCATAGAATTAATGAATTAAATTCGTTACAAACTAAAAACTTAATCTCAAAGTCAAAATAACAGAACAAAGGGCATTTAAGTCTTTTTACCAACCAATATTCTTAAATGTAAAAAAAACCGCAGCCCTAATGGGAGACAACACCAAACGTGTCAAGCATGCCGACATGACAACTCCAATCTCGTGTGCCGCCGGTACGGATTGGACCAAATATTCATCCCGGAATCACCGCCGGAAAACAAACACCCACACACATAATCCATAAACAGATAATCAACAACCAACAATCACAAACCGGAAAAAGCTACCGGAATTTCCATTAAACAAACATTACATATAACGGCAAGTCAACAAACAACAACAAGAGAACATTAACATTACACCACAAAGTTTCTCTACTTGCTGCAAAAAAGATAATATCTGAATTTGTATATACTGCCGTACGGTAACATAAATCGTTCTCCGGTAACACTACTAATTAGTAATTACTAATTACTCTCAACTTTACGACTGTAAAAATCAACCTATTCCGCCGCCGGCGGAAAATTCAGATCAATCACAGCCCTTCGCGGCGGTGACGACGACGGCGATAGCTTCAAGTCAACCACCACCGATGAGTTAGAGTCGTCACTTTTTGAAACACTAGCAGGTTGCCGGAAAATCCGGTCAAAATACACCATCTGGGTCGCCGGCGGCGAGTAAAACCCGGTGGAGAACCGGTGGTTGTTCTGGTGGTGGAACGGGTACTGTATAACAAACGGCTGAGATCCACCGTACGAGAGGTTGAGATCTAGAAACGGAACCGGAACTGGAACTGAGTCACGACTCGGTGACTCAACAGTACTGGTCTGACTCGGACTCCTCTGAGTCGGACAGTTTTGCACCTTCAACAAACCAACATCATCATGTGTAGGAAAATTAGTTTTGGCTTTAGCTCCACGAAACTCACGCGCCGCCTTGTCGTACGCGCGTGCCGCCTCCTCCGCCGTGTCAAAGGTTCCCAACCACACACGGTTTTTCTTGCCGGGATCACGGATCTCCGCCGCGTACCTACCCCACGGCCGCTTCCGTACGCCTCTAAAATGCGGTTCTTTTGTAAGACCGGCAGGTTTTCCGGCACCGGAAGCGGAGAGTGTTTGTTTCGGGGCCATTAAGGTTGTGGAAGTTAAGGATGATGATGTAGGGGGTTTGGGGGAAATAAGGAGGGGGTGGGGGTGGTTAAATAGGGGGTTGGTCAATGGAGTGTTTGACTAAAAGGTGGGCGGCAGGGTTACGTGGCGCAGATGAGAAAGTGGAGTGATTTTAATAATTGTATACGGCGCCGTATTGAATATTATTATTATATTGGTATGGTGTAGATTATACTAGGATTATACGACATTATTGTTATTGTGATGGGAAACCGGCTCAAGTGAGACCGACGCACAACCGCATATGTAGGACTGCTTTCTTCCACGCGCTTTGTCTTGTGTGTGTCTTTCACACAGGTGAAAAGGATTTTGTAGCTTTTAACTTTTACATTTTAAAAAGGGAGAGATATAATAATAATAATAATAATAATAATAATAATAATAATAATAATAATAATAATAATAATAATAATAATAATAATAATAATAATAATATGAATATGAATAAAAACCGGAACCGTGTGCAAGATTACACGAAACGAGCCAATTCAAACCATTTTCATTCATAAATAGTACATCTCTTTTTTTACATCACTATATTTAAAATCTCTTTCTCCATCGCTTAATTTCTAGAACATTTTTATAATAATTTCGTTTTATTATGCTTTTTTTGAACGGCTGGATTAGTATATTAGAAAAAAGGTTTTCGACCAGGAAACAAAACAGAAACGGTTACATTATAAGGGGGGAGGGGGGGGGGGGGGGGGGGGGTTTGAGCCACTCATCCGAAACAAGATTAGATTTACGGTTTCTATTCGAATACCATATAAGGGTAAAACAGACTATTGACTCAAAAATTTTGCCACTATGAATCTAGTTCGACCGCAATATCGTATTATAACCTTGTTTCTCTCTAGCTAACTAGACTCAAATGCTAGAGATTCTTTAACTTACAAGACTACTTATACACAAATCCAAAGATGTTTGTCAAGGTGTGCAAATCTATTTGTGGGATGTAGAAGACATTTCAATACAAGGAACTTAGTTTTGACGATTACGTTAAAAATTTTAGTTCGTCAATAACAAAAGATGAAACTTGTTTATACATGTTAAGTAGAAGTAGTAAAATTCTTACCATATTTAAACGGAAACTACTTCTTGCATATTTGAATTGCTCATACCCAAGAGTGGTTAAGTGAGTGTTTCTAGATGATTTATCTACAAGCTATTATATATTCGAAATATAAATTCATAAAAAGGGGTGGCGTCGCAGCTTGTTGCCCGTCTACCTTCTGTTTTGATGTAACATGACAAGTATGAATTGAAAACATTTTTTGTAAAGTTATGAACTAGACAAAGTTTTAAAGTTATCCAAATAGAAATATTCTCCAAGTGACTTCTTTTCAGGATCTCATAAAACAATATCATGTGTATCACGCTTTGAGTATAAAATAGGAAAAAAAAACTTTATGATAGTCAATTTAGGAATGTGACTGTAACATTGAGCATAACCATATTATGCTTTACCACACTAGCTCGTATTTTAAGCTTGACGGTCATACTAGAACTTGCCAAGAGGTCACCCACCTCATAAATATTACTATCTACGTATAATTAACTTCATATGGGACGTTTCGTTCTTGTGGCCCGAAAACATGTTGTGTCTAGTAAGACTAATACACACTCTTTTTTCGGCCAACAAAATAAATCTTTCATATAACCAAAAAAAAACAAGCTCTTAGCCAGAAGCTAAGAGCCTATACACCCTAGGAGAACAGAAAGACCAAAAAAGAGAACAATACAATACACAAGGACTTCCGATGCCATCTAACCGAAGTCCAAGTTCCTGAAGCTATTCCATCCAACCAGCGTGAGACCTTGTAACACCCCGTGTTTCGGAAGTCAAAATCAAAGTCAAGATTGAAGTCAAAGGAAGAAAGGATTGCTAATTGTGATATGCCACTCCTTGCTTAACTACTGTTTGACTTCTTTGACTTGTGGATGATCTAATTGTTTTATCGCATTAGTTGTATTATGTGGAGTACTTGTTAATAATCGAGATTAATCGCTAATTATCGCATATTAAATCGCTAACCGACTTAATCGCAATCGCACTCGCAACTCGAATTGGGCGTTCTGGAAATTGTTTTATGTGTGTGTGTTACTTATGTGTTACTTGTGCATGTTTATTTATATTATGTTGTGGTAATCAATCGAAATCGCAATCTATCGCATCGCTCGCTCGAATCGCATCGCCAAGCTCAACACTCGAATCGAAACGACAAAACTCATCGCGCCGAACTCATGGGTCGAGTCACCGATCGGATTACCATCCGATCGGGTTGCCATCCGATCGAGTTGTCACCCGATCGGACTGCCACCCGATCGACCAGCCACTTCCCCACTTTCCAATTTAGGAAACCCTATAAATACCCCCATTTGTTACCTCCTTTGATGGTGACAGCTCCCTTGCTCGACTCAGCCGCACTCATGCTCATTTTCTCCCGATTTCTCTCAATTCTTGTAATTTTTCAACCTAAATCTTGTACTTTCTTGATCTACACGCGCTCCTACACCTTTCTATCTTTTGAATCTCAACTTTTAACCGTGAAATCACTGGATTTGAGGTGTTCTAGGATGATGTCACCATGGTGTTCTTATGAACTTCATGTTTTGGCTTCAATTCACCAAGAACAACTTAGATCTGGACGATTTCCACATGAATGAACAAAGATCTTGCATAGATCTGAACATATTCATGGTGAAAAGGATTGGAAGATGGTTTTTCTAACTTTCTTTCAACTCTTTTACACTCAATGCACTCAGACCCGATGGAATCTGAGCTTGTTCTGATCTTCTACTCATTCTTAGTGATGTATCAGTTCTAGATCTGAATTCTATCCGAGAGATATTGATTTCGGGTTTGAACACGAACTACCGACTCGAACCGTGAACCGGTCGGACTTGGGTGATTCCTGTTCGGTCGGGTCACTTGGGCCGAGACAAGGGTTCTGTTGTTCAAGCAAGGTATCAAAACGTCTCGTTCAAGGACTACAAAACTTCAAACAGAATCAAGTGACAAGACGATCTGACCGTTGGGACGGATTGTCGTCCGATAGGATTGCCGTCCGATCGGATTGTCGTCCGATCGGATTGTCGTCCGATCGGGTTGCCATCCGATCGGGTTGCACATTGGTTCCACGCTTAAACTTTTATTCAAACTATTCAAGGACTTGGACGTTGAACGGATTACCGTCTGATCGGATTGCCATCCGATCGAGCGACCGTCCGACCGTGTGACGTCTAGGACTTTGGTACTTAAACAATTTTCAACATGTTCAATACACATGGGTTGCCACCCGATCGGATTGCTATCCGATCGAGTGACCGTCCTGCTGTGGACTTGTTCTCACACTGAGAAGCCTCGCCAATCAGATCGCCGTACGATCGAACGACCGTTCGACCGACCGACCTGAAGGGTAGAGATACTTTTCTATTTTCAAAATGCTACAATGAAAACTTCAAAAGTCAAACCATCATACACAAACACATCCTCACCAAGCGAGGTGTCGATCCAATCGAATGACCATCCGAACGGATTGTCACCCGATCGACTGGCCATCCGATCGGATTGCCATCCGATCGGAATACCTTCCGATCCTTGGTACACTAGTATCGTTTTACACGCCGCTTATCGATTATGCTATCGTTAACTGTTCATGCTAATTCCGCTCTAGCGCTCCCTTCTATCCACAAACTCAATCGTTGTGAGTATACTCGAACCCTTTTTGCTTTACGCACTTTTGGGTGTTACATACGTTACTTATTCTAAATCACATCAAACACACTACGCAATACTTAAACGCTAACCGCTACTGCATGTATACGTGATTCGATGAATGCTTGTTTGTTATGTTTACACATAGATTGCTGTCTACCTGCCTTAGCAACGATAGTACTATAGTTTGGACTCAGCACCTGTTCACTCAGGGGTTGTTAAGGAAAACTAATCACATGGTTCACAGTGGTGAATTTGTGTTACGAACTGCCTTGGGCAGTCAACCCGCAGTCATTGGTATCGATAGGATCATGTCGATAACTAACGTGCTTCACATCACACGTTATACGTGCTGGTTATGCGTAATCGATTTCGAACTCTATATGTTATTATTAAACTTGTATGCTCACCTTTACACTATGTGTATTGACTGTTACTTTAACGTATGTGGCAGGTGCATAAGATCCTAGGACGCCTTGTTTGCTGTGTGATGAAATCGAGGCTAGGAAAGAGTCCTAGAAACAAATAAATAAAATGTCTATTTTGAAATCTGAGTTGTCGGATCAGTACTTGTTTGTGAGACGATTATTTGTTATGACTGTTTTATCCTGATATATTATGGTATGGGACATGATGTTTAAATATCTGGTAAATAATAGTTGTTTTGGATACTCATGGGCAATCTGTTTCGCTCAGTGTCGTGCCCCAATGATTCCGCCATCGGTTGGGGTGTGACAGATTGGTATCAGAGCCATAACTATAGGGAATTAGGCAGGACTCGACCTAGTCCAGGCCGATGTCCTAGAAACGACCTAGTCTATAGTTAAGTACCAACAGACCGACTTGTGCATACCCTGAAGGGGGTTTTGCGCAAGCTTACTTGCCATTTCTCGCTATTCTCGCTTACGCTACACTATCACTGCACTCTAATTTTCGAAAAAATGTACGAGTGATTGGGTCGAGATTAGGTGTGAAAACCGCAAACTCTCGACTAAATCGCTTGTTCGACCCGCATTTTTATCTACAAACAGGAGAATTTGCGTTAAAACAGGAGTGAAATCCGTACTTTAACGCATATTTTTCTCTCTATTTTAACAAACTAGGAACAAAGTTACTAAGTCAGGGGTGAAACCCGGATCTTGATAACTTGTCCCGTGTTATATTCTGTTTTAACAAAACTCTCACCAAAGTCTCGACGGACTCCGACGACTTGAAGTCACACTACAACTGGAAGGATGGATGCCAACTGCCCGAAACCGAGGCAAGAGCACAGTCTAGAAGGCCAAAGTGTGCACCGAAGGTCCTTGTGAATAGTCGAAACACTTTGGGTAGTCAATGTCTATCGAGCCGCAGACAGTCTATTCTTGATTTTTATGTGTTTCGATTCTGAGCCCGCAACTGTTGACTCTGATATATGTCATTTTATGTGGATTTTATGTGTTTTATGTGGCCTTGTATGTTTAATTGTTGACATATTGAGGTACTACTGGTTTTGATTTAACGCTTTTGTTCCCGCTCGACACGCACAACGCATCTACACACCGCTAACACATCGCTACTACCTGTGAATGATCGCATGCTATAATGTTACTTATACTATACTACTCGCTATGCTACTCGCTATGTCACGCGCGAATTTTAAATGATAGGATTCTGTATTCTGACTGCCTCTTGTGTTACTATGCCTTACGTGCTTATGTGCTTCTGTGATTATATGATTATGTGAATCTGTGTTTATGTGCCTATGTGTTTAAGTGATATATGATCGTGTTCCTGAGCTTTAGTAGAATTAGGCGTGTGAGGTGAGATTTGATTATATTGTGTCTGAGTCCTATGACGATGTCCATTGCAGACAATGTCGTCATCTGGACCCCGTCACCCTCGAACTGCTCGTCGCTAGGCAGATAGCAAAAGTCATTCCTCGGGTCGTTAACAACCTACAAGAGAATGCTAGCAAGTCTTCTGAAGAGTCCAGGACTGAAACTCCTAAAGCTACTCCTAAAGCTGCTTTCAGCTTCAAGCAGTTCAAAGCTTGCGGACCGAAAGAATTCACTGGCGAAGATGGTTCTACGACCTTATTTCAATGGTTTGATTCGATCGAGGTCACCCTGCGCCAGAGTGGCTGTCCTGACGATCTCGGCACTCTCAACGCGACTGGCGTCTTCATGTCTCGCGCTTTAGACTGGTGGACGGCCGAGAGAAACAAACGCGGAAATGATGCAGCTTACGGTTTGACATGGGATGAGTTGAAGAACGTCATGTTGGAAGAGTTTTGCCTTCCCCACGAGCGCCAAAAGTTTGAGGACAAATTCTGGCATATCAAGCAGAAGGATGGTGACAATGCTGCTTTAACTGCTCGCTTCAAGCAGCCTAGCATAATCTGTCCTGATCAAGTGAAGACTTCTGATATGACGATCAAGAAATATATCCGAGCTCTGCCGGATTGTGTCGCAGATTTTGTGCAAGCTTCAAAGCCAGCAACAATCGAGGAAACTTACCTGCTTGCCGCTAAAATCAACGACAAGCGAGTCAAGTCTGGTGTCTGGGATAAAGCTCCCAAGAATCTGCATCAAGCTACCACCGCACCAACCGCTGAAGCCACCGCTACCCCTCAGTCTTCAAAGGCCTCTCGTCGCAAGAGGAAGAACAACAGCAACTCCAGCAACAAGAACTGTGCTGTAACCACTGTTGCCCCACTATAGGCTATACCAGCTCAGCAGCAGATGCAACACCGCCAGGCCGTGGCACCGGTAACCCAAGCACCGCTGGCAAAGCGTGCTTACACTGGTCCTCACCCTGTCTGCCCAACCTGCACCTATCACCACCCAGTGGGACTCGCCTGCAGATTTTGTATGCATTGCAACATGTACGGCCACTTCACCGCCAACTGCCGTACAGGTCCTCGTCAAGCTCCAGCTACTGCTCATCAAGCTCTACTTCCTACTCCTCAAGGCCAACAAGCGACTCAGGCACTCGCGGTCAATGCTAGAGTCTGCTTTGCGTGTGGTGATCCCAACCACTTTGCAAACATGTGCCCCAATCAGGTTGTGAAGCAAGAGCCACATCAACAGCAGCACCAACAGCAGCAAGCAGCACGCGCTCGAACTTTAAACATTAATGTGCGCCAAGCTCAAGCCGACAACAACGTGGTCAATGGTACGTTCCTTGTGAATGGTATTTATGCTTCGTGTTTGTTTGATACTGGAGCCGATAACTGTTTTGTATCGTTTGAGTTCGAAAAGCTACTAAATCGTAAGCACGCCTGTAAGGACCTTCAAAAATGTCCCAAATTGACCCGTAAGTACGAACCCGGACCCTTGAAACCCTAATCCATATTAAAAATCAATAAATCAAGATTCTTGGTCATCAGGCGGGCCGCGTAAAGGATAGGCAGACCCTCACGCGGGCCGCGTCAACCCTAAGTTTGACCGGATAAGCATACGGGCCACGTGTTGCACGCGTGGCGAGTCTACCGATGACACCGTAGCCCTAGTCTACGTCTAGCTGGCCCTCGCGGGCCGCGTAAAGATCAAGGGTGGGCTCACGCGGGCCGCGTGAGACCCAAATTTCACCTATAAATAGATTTGATCAGGAGCAGTTCAATGGTGTCGAAACCATTTCACAAAAACGAAAGCACACTGCACAAATTCGAAATTCACTTTTACAATAGCGAGGTGCTGCTACGATATAGGGTATTAACTCGATCGCTGCTACGATTCAATGTCCGATCGATTGAAACTATCCGATGGATGTTTAAGTGCTGCCCACATTAGGGCCATACTTTGTCATTAGTCGTGAATTCGACGGATGTTTAAGTATAGCACTTTGTCATTCGTTGTGAGGGTTTTAATCTCGTGAGTTATCCTAAATGTTGTATTAGTTACTGACCTAGTTCGTGTGCATTGTTATTTAATTTAGGTTACAAGGCTAATCAGTAGGCTAAATTATGCCCGTATTAATCTGCAATGTGAGTCATTCTCTTTTTATCAACAGTATTTTACAATACTCCAAGCATTTTCAAAAGTTATAATTACAGGGATTAAGTCATGGTTATCTTGAATCACTGGCTAATTGGGGTATTGTGCACATTACTAATTTCTCACGGTTAGGCTAATAAATCCTAACAGTGATAATCATCACTACTTGGGGAAAGACCCAATAGTGGTATGACCATCGTCACCAGGTGACACGGCGCCAGATAAAAATAAGATAGAAGCCATTGTAATCGCTCTTATGCTGTAATTAATAACTAATGTGTCGTTTTACATACTTGAATGACTCGCCAGTATTTCCCCGCTGATAAAATATTTTTAAAACATGTTTCAGCCGACCTGCTGTAAATCAAGGAAAACGTGCTACAGAGCACTAACAAGCTTGAAGAGGTGGCTCAGTTAAAATAAATAAACATGTTTTATAAATCAGGGAATTTCCTAGTGAAATTCCTCTATTGTAACTTACGGGGTTTATCCCGAATTATGAAATAAAATAATCGGGCATTTTCAAGTTTTAAAAAGATCCTGTTAAATCTTCCGCTGTCACATCAATTAATAAATACCACGGGTTCCTGTCCCGCGGCTCCTGACCGGGTCAAACCGGGGTTGGGGCCGTGACAGGAAAAGGTGGTATCAGAGCCACTGATTTAAGCCTATTAAGTATTTAAAATACTTAATTTTCCTGATTACTGTCTTGTGATTATATGTTTTAACTGACTAATTGTTAGTTACAGTATGGGTAAGCAAAGAATCTCGGATATCTATCTTAAATTAGATAGTTCACCGAAAGATAAGGGAACTTCATCCCAATCAAATTCCTCAAGATACTCAACAGATACTGAGGAGGGAATATTTGTTCGTAAGGCACAGTATGAGAAACCACTTACCCCTAATAAAAGAAGTTTGATTATTAGAAAAAGACAAGAGAAAATGAGGAAGTCACAAACAAAAGAAGTAATAATTAAAGAGACTCGGGGAACAAGTAATAATCCACCATGGGAAGATGAGTTAGATGAACAATGGGCAAATCTCTACATGTTAGCCAGTGTAGCAGTAAATGTTAACCTTTAAACTACCAACACCCCGACCCAGTACCAGCACCTATGTCACCTACAAGCCAGAAACTTTAAATATAATAAATAACCACTAGTATATTTCAAATTTTAGTTGTACTAAATAAAAATATTTTGTTTCAATAAAATGGTTTATTAGATGTTTGTAATTAAATAGTAAATTTTGATTACCATTCTATGATTATGTAAAAATTAAAATTACAAACTTTAACCTAGATTTTGTGTTTCTCCATAAATGCTAAACAGCATGAATGAATTATCTGAAGCCCTTCAGAATCTCAATCTCTATCCTGTGATTGTGGAAGTTTCCAAAGATTTTACCGGGTATTGTGCTGACATAGAGGAACCTATGGAATTTCAAACCCAACCTCCGGAGAAACCCAAACCCAAGAAAAGAAGAAGAATTGTGGGTTGGAGGCGTGTGCGCAGGAGGAAACCAGCAACACGGAAAGTTACCAAGACGGAGGATCTCAAAGGTAAAAGCAAGGAAATAGAGATTGGAGAAAGTTCTAGGCAAGATCAGGAGATGTCACCCTGGGAGGAGTTAGATCATAAATTGGCACTTAGTGACCTCATCGGACCTGCTGGTGAAAACCTTTTTAATTACCCAGCGGAAGCACAACTTCCAGTTGACCTAGAGCCTGAAATCCCAGATCCTATTATCCACACCCAACCTCTACCTGCAGAGTTAGAAGAATGGTGGACCACCGACTAGCAGTTCCAGAATCTCCTAAATAACCCTGATACCTTTTTCCCTCAGTTTGACCCAGAGCCTCCACTACACCCACCTATGAGCATGGAAAATCTGGCTGAACTCCGCCATTTTGGCGAGGAGCTAGTGGATGCAGGGAACAGAATCCGAGAAGTAGGAGAGAGGATCTCCTGGAAGTACGACAAGATGGAACGTCGTTTCTGAGATGCCAGCTGACTAAAGTTGTGGGGTTGTAGAAGAATGTGTGTAATAATAATAATATAATCATAAAAATATAATTATGTGAAATAACTTAAAAATAAAACTTTGTAAGATAACCAGTTTGTACGGATGCCTAATATATATAAAATATCGAAATTCGAAAGATCGACAATTTTGGCTATATTTGTTTACGTGATTATGTGCAATTATTTTGTTATGTTTGGTTATTAATTAATTTATACTAATTATTTATATAAATTAATTACCAGATGGCAAACGCTGGTAATGAACAAGTTAACGAGGGTAACCAATCTGAGCAAAATCATGAAGATCAATTTCTAAATAGGCAAGATATCGAGAATATCGTTGCTCAGGGAATAGCCAATGCTATTCCAGCAATATTTGCTGCTGCTCGAAATCCAATTGAACCTCAACAAATTATTCCTAGCAAACGTACACACGGTGACAATTTCAGTAACAGTGTAAACGGAGGCGGCAAACATAATAATAACAATAATGATGATGTACTGCAAGCCCCAACTCTCAAAAGAATGAAAGCTGCAACACCTGGTTGCACTTATAAGGAATTTCTTGCCTGTAAACCAGCTGAATTTGCAGGCAATGAAAGGGCGACTGCAGCGCTGCATTGGTTGGAGAAAACCGAAGCAGTAATTATGATAAGTAAATGTGTCGAGGAAGACAAGGTCATGTACGCGTCCCATCTGTTTAAAGAAGGGGCGCTAGAATGGTGGAATACAGTACTTCAAGCCAAAGGAAGAAATATGGCCTATGCCATGAGTTGGGAAGAATTTAAGCAGCTGGTGGAAAGAAAATTCTGTCCCGAATATGAAAAAGAACAAATGACAAATAAGTTCCTGAATCACCGGATGGTGGATGTAGACTGTCGAGGGTATACTTCGACATTCTTCGAGTATGCGAGAGTGGTACCAACCTTGGCTTCGCCAGAGCCGGTACTTATTTCCCACTATATTTGGGTATTGATTGACGAAATCCGTGATATCGTCAAAGCTGCGAGACCTCGCACTATTGATGATGCTGTGGAATTAGCTAATACCCTAACTGACGGACTGGTACGCACAAGAGAAGAAACCCGGAAAAAGGAAGTGGCCCAAAAGATTACCCAGGGATTCCGTATGGGTAACAGAAGTAATTTCAAAAGAAAGGGAACCGGGCAATCTTCCACTGTTCCATTCTGCAATGCCTGTAAAAGGAAGCATTTTGGAAGATGCAAAGGATATTGCAATTTCTGCAAAATCCCGGGGCACCAAGAAGAAGACTGCAGGAAGAAGAAAGCAACAGTCTGCTACAACTGTGGAGAAACTGGACACTTTAGGCCAGACTGCCCAAAACTGGTCAAACCAGCCGATAACAAAGTCAAACCTGCAGAAGGAACTACCAAGAAGAATGCTAGAGCCTTCCAGTTAACTACTCAGGAAGCAGAACTAATTCCTGACGTAATAGCTGGTACGTTCCTAGTTCACAACGTTTATGCAAAAGTATTATTTGACTCTGGTGCAAACCAAAGTTTTATAAATACTTCATTCTGCCAAGCTCTTAATTTACCCTTAACCAACCTTAGGCAGATTTTTACAGTCGAAACGGCAGATGGGAATTCTGTTAAAATAAATAAGGTTGTGCGAGAAGGAAAGATAGAACTTTTAGGTCATAAATTTTCGGCAAACCTGTTACCTATGAATTTAGCCGAATTCGATGTGGTATTAGGAATGGATTGGTTAGTAGCCAATCATGCTCGAATTCTTTGTGATAAGAATTCCATAGAAATTCATACACTCTCAGGAGAATTAGAGATGATTACAGGAGATAAGCCACGAAAGCCCGTGAAATTTATTTCAGTAATGAAATTGGCCAGTTATTCAAGAAAACGAGAAATGGTGTATATGATTTCAGTAATCATTAACACTAAGAGTAAGGAACTTAAAGAAATTTAAGTAGTATCAGAATACCCAGAGGTATTCCCAGAAGAACTACCTGGATTACCACCTGATAGGGAAGTAGAATTTAGAATTCATCTAATTCCTGGAACTACAATGATAGCTAAGGCACCTTATCGGTTAGCACCCACCGAAATGCTAGAATTGAAAAAGCAATTAGATGAATTACTGAGCAAAGGATTTATACAACCTAGTTCATCCCCATGGGGAGCACCAGTGTTGTTTGTAAAGAAGAAAGATGGTTTGATGCGAATGTGTATCGATTATAGGGAATTGAATAAGGTTACAATTAAGAATCGATACCCATTACCTAGGATTGATGATCTTTTTGATTAATTGCAAGGAGCTAGATACTTTTCTAAGATAGATTTACGCTCCGGATATCATCAATTGAATGTACAAGAAGAAGACATACTTAAACTGCTTTCAGAACTAGGTATGGTCATTACGAGTTTACAATCATGCCCTTTGGATTAACAAATGTTCCAGCAGCATTTATGGACATGATGAATAGGATCTGTAAACCGTACTTGGATAAATTCGTAATTGTCTTTATAGACGATATACTTATTTATTCCAAAAGCCAGGAAGAGCATTGTGAGCACTTGCATGCACTCTTAACTTTGTTAAGAAAGGAAAAGCTTTACGCCAAATTCTCGAAGTGTGAATTTTGGTTACAAGAGGTACAATTTTTAGGACAAATGGTGAATCACGAAGGCATTCACATAGATCCTGCTAAGATAGAAGCGATCACCAAATGGAAGGTCCCACAGTCAGCTATGGAAATTAGAAGTTTTATAGGGTTAGTCGGATATTATAGACGGTTTATTAAGGATTTTTCCAAAATAGTTGTACCATTAACTAAGCTAACCTGTAAAGCAGTTAAGTTTGAATGGGGACCTAGGCAAGAAGAAGCTTTTAGGATTTTGAAACCGAAATTAACAAACGCTCCAATTCTGGCCTTGCCAGAAGGAACAGATGATTTTGAAGTTTATTGTGATGCTTCTAAGCTAGGATTAGGATGTGTATTAATGCAATGCAAAAAGGTAATTGCGTATGCATCTAGGCAATTGAAAAAAACACGAGGAAAACTATACGACTCATGACTTAGAATTAGGAGCCATAATTTTTGCCCTTAAAATTTGGAGACACTATTTGTATGGAAGTAAGTTTACTGTCTATACAGATCATAAGAGCTTAAGATATATATTTGGGCAAAAAGAATTGAACATGAGACAAAGGAGATGGATGGAAATCCTAAGTGACTACGACTGTGATATTCAATATCACGAAGGAAAAGCCAACGTAGTTGCTGATGCCTTAAGTCGTAAGTATCATGAAAAACAACGACGAGTTCGTGCTCTTAGATTAAATCTTCAGTTAGATTTAATGGAACAACTGAAAAGCATTCAAGAAACAGCAATCAAGGATGATGATGAAGGTATGAAAGGACGAATAAAGGAATTAGAACAAGGAAGTGATGGAATTTGGAGATTCCATGAAAGAAGAATTTAGGTACCTAAGCAGGGAGAATTAACAAATAAGATTTTAGAGGAAGCCCATAAATCTAGGTATACCATGCATCCTGGTAACAATAAGATGTACCAAGATTTAAGAAATAACTTCTGGTGGATAGGAATGAAAAAGGACATAGCTAGATATGTTTCTAAGTGTCTTACTTGTTCACAAGTTAAGGCAGAACACCAGAAACCCTCAGGTCTACTACAACAATTAGAAATGCCTGTATGGGAATGAGAACTCATAACAATGGATTTTGTTACTAAGTTGCCCAAAACCAGAAAGGGTAACGATGCGATTTGGGTAATTGTGGATCGATTAACCAAATCAGCTCATTTTCTACCCATAAAAGAAACCTTTAGTATGGAAAGGTTGGCAAAGTTGTATGTAGATGAAGTAGTATCCTTACATGGAGTTCCACTCTCCATTGTATCGGATAGGGATAGTCGTTTCACTTCCCATTTCTGGACAAGTTTCCAGGAAGCAATGGGAACCCGACTAAATCTAAGCACTGCATATCATCCTCAGACAGACAGACAAAGTGAAAGAACGATCCAAACCCTGGAAGACATGCTTAGGGCATGTGTAATAGATTTTGGTGGAAATTGGGATGACCACCTACCTTTGATTGAATTCTCCTATACTAATAGTTATCATTCAAGCATCAAAGCTGCCCTGTTCAAAGCACTGTATGGACGAAAATGTAGAACTCCAGTCTGTTGGGCAGAAATAGGAGAAAGTCAATTGTCAGGTCCTGAAATTGTGCAAGAAACTACCGACAAGATTACTCAAATCAAGGAAAGACTGAAAACGGCTAGAGATCGCCAGAAGAGTTATGCAGACAATCGATGCAAGCCACTAGAGTTTCAAGTTGGAGACAAGGTACTCTTGAAAGTTTCTCCTTTGAAAGGAGTAGTTCGGTTCGGTAAGAAAGGAAAGCAAAGTCCAAGATACGTAGGACCATTTCCGGTAATCCAACGTATAGGACCAGTCGCTTATCGCTTACAACTACCAGAAGGGTTAGCTGGGGTACATGACGTATTTCATGTATCTAACCTCAAGAAATGTCTATCTGACGAATAATTGGTAGTACCTCTTCAAGATGTAGAGGTAAACAAAAAGTTAAAATTTGTTGAGAAACCACTTCAGATAGAAGATAGAAATATCAAGTTTCTCAAGCACAAAAGACTGGTTCTGGTCAAAGTTAAATGGGATTCAAGGAGAGGACCCGAGTACACTTGGGAGCTGGAATCGGAGATGAAACGAAAGTATCCTCACTTATTTCAGTAAATCTCGAGGACGAGATTTTAAATAAGGTGGGGAGGATGTAAGGACCTTCAAAAATGTCCCAAATTGACCCGTAAGCACAAACCCGGACCCATGAAACCCTAATCCATATTAAAAATCAATAAATCAAGATTCTTGGTCTTCAGGCGGGCCGCGTAAAGGATAGGCAGACCCTCACGCAGTCCGCGCCAACCCTAAGTTTGACCGGATAAGCATCCGGGCCACGTGTTGCACCCGTGGCGAGTCCACTGATGACACCGTAGCCCTAGACTACGTCTAGCTGGCCCTCACGGGCCGCGTAAAGATCAAGGGTGGGCTCACGCGGGCCGCGTGAGACCCAAATTTCACCTATAAATAGATTTGATCAGGAGCAGTTCAATGGTGTCGAAACCATTTCACAAAAACGAAAGCACACTACACAAATTCGAAATTCACTTTTACAATAGCGAGGCGCTGCTACGATATAGGGTATTAACTCGATCGCTGCTACGATTCAATGTCCGATCGATTGAAACTATCCGATGGATGTTTAAGTGCTGCCCACATTAGGGCCATACTTTGTCATTAGTCGTGAATTCAACGGATGTTTAAGTATAGCACTTTGTCATTAGTTGTGAGGGTTTTAATCTCGTGAGTTATCGTAAATGCTGTATTAGTTACTGACCTAGTTCGTGTGCATTGTTATTTAATTTAGGTTACAAGGCTAATCAGTAGGCTAAATTATGCCCGTATTAATCTGCAATGTGATTCATTCTCTTTTTATCAACAGTATTTTACAATACTCCAAGCATTTTCAAAAGTTATAATTACAGGGATTAAGTCATGGTTATCTTGAATCACTGGCTAATTGGGGTATTGTGTACATTACTAATTTCTCACGGTTAGGCTAATAAATCCTAACAGTGATAATCATCACTACTTGGGGAAAGACCCAATAGTGGTATGACCATCGTCACCAGGTGACATGACGCCAGATAAAAATAAGATAGAAGCCATTGTAATCGCTCTTATGCTGTAATTAATAACTAATGTGTAGTTTTACATACTTGAATGACTCGCCAGTATTTCCCCGCTGATAAAATATTTTTAAAACATGTTTCAGCCGACCTGCTGTAAATCACGGAAAACGTGCTACGGAGCACTAACAAGCTTGAAAAGGTGGCTCAGTTAAAATAAATAAACATGTTTTATAAATCAGGGAATTTCCTAGTGAAATTCCTCTATTGTAACTTACGGGGTTTATCCCGAATTATGAAATAAAATAATCGAGCATTTTCAAGTTTTAAAAAGATCCTGTTAAATCTTCCGTTGTTACATCAATTAATAAATACCACGGGTTCCTGTCCCGCGGCTCCTGACCGGGTCAAACCGGTGCTGGGGCCGTGACAGCGCCCATCTCCCCTCGACGTTCGATGTTGAAGTTGCCACCGGAAGAACCGTCGCTGTCAACTCTGATCTTCATGATTGTACCCTCGAACTTAACAATCATATCTTTCCTATCGATCTTATTCCAATGCAGCTCGGAAGTTTTGATGTCATAGTAGGCATGGACTTTCTTCGTGAAAACCATTCTGAAGTTGTGTGCTTCGATAAGATGATTTGATTTTCGCTCGCTAATGGTGATCAATTATGTGTTTATGGTGAAGTCGCATCGAAGAAACTCCAACTCATTCATGTGTTCAGGCTAGCAAGTATCTCCGCAAGGAATACCAAGCTTTCTTGGCACACATAGTAGTAGCGGAGAAAAAGGAAGTTAAGGAGGTGAAAGACGTCCCCGTTGTTTGTGAATTCCCTAACGTTTTTCCTGAAGATCTCCCAGGGTTACCACCAAGTCGTGATATCGACTTTCGCATCGACCTCATTCCTGGAGCAAATCCTGTTGCAAGAGCTCCTTATCGACTCGCGTCGTCCGAAATGCGTGAACTATCGAGTCAGCTCCAGTAATTACTTGATAAAGGCTTCATTCGCCCTAGCACCTCTCCTTGGGGCGCACCAGTCCTTTTCGTCAAAAAGAAGGATGGGTCGTTCCGGATGTGCATCGACTATCGGGAGCTGAATAAGCTGACAATCAAGAATCGCTATCCTCTACCTCGCATCGATGATTTGTTTGACCAGTTACAAGGTGCTACGTGTTTCTCCAAGATTGATTTACGCTCAGGCTACCACCAGTTACGCATTCAAGAGGAGGATATACCCAAAACCGCTTTTCGCACTCGATACGGTCACTATGATTTCGTTGTTATGCCTTTCGGTCTAACCAACGCACCCGCGATTTTCATAGATCTAATGAATCGCGTGTGTAAACCTTTTCTCGACCGCTTCGTCATCGTGTTCATCGATGATATCCTGATCTATTCCAAGTCGAAAACCGAACACGCGCAACATCTATGTTTGGTTCTCGAGCTACTCCAGGGGAATCGACTCTATGCCAAGTTCTCCAAGTGTGAATTATGGCTAGAGGAGGTGTAATTCCTCGGTCACATTGTCAATAGTCAAGGTATTCACGTCGATCCCGCGAAGATTGAAGCTGTTAAGAGTTGGGTAACACCTAAGAACTCGTCTGAAGTCCATTCTTTCCTCGGACTAGCGGGCTATTATCGCCAATTTATTGAAGGATTCTCAAAAATCGTTGTGTCGCTTACTTCCCTCACGCACAAAGACAAGACTTTTGTTTGGGGAACTGGACAAGAGACTGCCTTTCAAACCCTCAAGTATATGCTTTGCAATGCTCCTGTTCTCACTCTACCCAACGAAAACGATGACTTTATCATCTATTGCGATGCCTCGAACCTTGGCCTTGGTTGTGTTCTCATGCAACGAGACAAGGTTATTGCTTGCGCATCTCGTCAGCTCAAGATCCAGGAGAAGAACTATACAATCCACGACCTCGAGCTAGGCGCAGTTGTTTTTGCATTAAAGATTTGGTGACACTACCTTTATGGTACCAAGTGCACGATCTTCACCGATCATAGGAGCCTACAACATATCTTTGACCAGAAGGAGCTAAATATGCGTCAACGCCGGTGGGTAGAACTTCTCAACGATTACGACTGTGATATTCGTTACCATCCTGGCAAAGCAAATGTCGTAGCCGACTCTCTCAGCAGACGGAGCTATTTGCATAGCGCCCGTAACATCCAAGCCCAATATGATCTAGAAACCCTCATTCGCGAAGCCCAACATGCTTGTTTCACCGAACGCACTTTGAAGAAGGAAAGGATTATCAACGATGGAGCCCAGCTAGTGAATAAGTCGAATGGGATATTCCATTATCTGGACCGAATCTGGATCCCTAAACGGACTGATTTGAGACAAATATTGATGGACGAAGCCCACAAATCCCGATATTCTATTCATCCCGGTGCCGACAAAATGTACCAGGACCTGCGCTACAAGTACTGGTGGCCGGGAATGAAGAGAGATATCGCCCTGTTGTAAGTTTTCAACCTAAATCTTGTACTTTCTTGATCTACACGCGCTCCTACACCTTTCTATCTTTTGAATCTCAACTTTTAACCATGAAATCAGTGGATTTGAGGTGTTCTAGGATGATGTCACCATGGTGTTCTTATGAACTTCATGTTTTGGCTTCAATCCACCAAGAACAACTTAGATCTGGACGATTTCCACATGAATGAACAAAGATCTTGTATAGATCTGAACATATTCATGGTGAAAAGGATTGGAAGATGGTTTTTCTAACTTTCTTTCAACTCTTTTACACTCAATGCACTCAGACCCGATGGAATCGGAGCTTGTTCTGATCTTCTACTCATTCTTAGTGATGTATCAGTTCTAGATCTGAATTCTATCCGAGAGATATTGATTTAGGGTTTGAACACGAACTACCGACTAGAACCGTCAATCGGTCGGACTTGGGTGATTCCTGTTCGGTCGGGTCACTTGGGTCGAGATAAGGGTTCTGTTATTCAAGCAAGGTATCAAAACGTCTCGTTCAAGGACTACAAAACTTTAAACAAAATCAAGTGACAAGACGATCTGACCGTTGGGACGGATTGTCGTCCGATAGGATTGCCGTCCGATCGGATTGCCGTCCGATCAGATTGCCATCCGATCGACTGGCCATCCGATCGGGTTGCACATTGGTTCCACGCTTAAACTTTTATTCAAACTATTCAAGGACTTGGACGTTGAACGGATTACCGTCCGATCGGATTGCCATCCGATCGAGCGACCGTCCGACCGTGTGACGTCTAGGACTTTGGTACTTAAACAATTTTCAACATGTTCAATACACATGGGTTGCCGCCCGATCGGATTACTATCCGATCGAGTGACCGTCCTGCTGTGGACTTGTTCTCACACTGAGAAGCCTCGCCAATCAGATCGCCGTCCGATCGAACGGCCGTTCGATCGACCGACCTGAAGGGTAGAGATACTTCTCTATTTTCAAAATGCTACAACGAAAACTTCAAAAGTCAAACCATCATACACAAACACATCCTCACCAAGTGAGGTGTCGATCCAATCGAATGACCCTCCGATCGGATGACCATCTGAACGGATTGTCACCCGATCGACTGGCCATCCGATCGGATTCCTGTCCGATCCTTGGTATACTAGTATCGTTTTACACGCCGCTTATCAGTTATGCTATCGTTAACTGTTCAGGCTCATTCCGCTCTAGCGCTCCCTTCAATCCACAAACCCAATCGCTGTGAGTATACTCGAACCCTTTTTGCTTTACGCACTTTTGGGTGTTACATGCGTTACTTATTCTAAATCACATCAAACACACTACGCAATACTTAAACGCTAACCGCTACTGCATGTATACGTGATTCGATGAATGCTTGTTTGTTATGTTTACACATAGATTGCTGTCTACCTGCCTTAGCAACGATAGTACTATAGTTTGGACTCAGCACCTGTTCACTCAGGAGTTGTTAAGGACAACTAATCACATGGTTCACAGTGGTGAATTTGTATTACGAACTGCCTTGGGCAGTCAACCCACAGTCATTGGTATCGATAGGATCATGTCGATAACTAACGTGCTTCACATCACACGTTGTACGTGCTGGTTATGCGTAATCGATTTCGAACTCTATATGCTATTATTAAACTTGTATGCTCACCTTTATACTATGTGTATTGACTGTTAGTTTAACGTATGTGGCAGGTGCATAAGATGCTAGGACGCCTTGTTTGCTGTGTGATGAAATCGAGGCTAGGAAAGAGTCCTAGAAACAAATAAATAAAATGTCTATTTTGAAATCTGAGTTGTCGGATCAGTACTTGTTTGTGAGACGGTTATTTGTAATGACTGTTTTATCTTGATATATTATGGTATGGGACATGATGTTTAAATATCTGGTAAATAATAGTTGTTATGGATACTCATGGGCAATCTGTTTCGCTCAGTGTCGCGCATCGATGATTCCGCCATCGGTTGGGGTGTGACAGACCTGACCTCCTGTCCCTTTTAACCATCCACCAATACGATTCTTCTTAAATACCTTCCATGACCAAAGCAGCAGCCGTATACTTATGCTCGAAGCCTCTCTCATTCCGGTTTTCCAGATCCTCCAAAGAGTGAGGAGAAACAGAGAATAGATGACTCGCTTCTTTTTGCCCTCCGCGACTTGATTTCTATCCTATGTATTAAATATCCCGATATATCAACCGATATATCAGTGTTATATCGGTTATCGGTCCCCTGCCGAGATATCGGTACAAAATATCGATTAGAATATCGGTTCCGATAATATCAACGATATTGACCGATATTGGACCGACATATCACCGATCTTCCCAATATCAGTACCTTTCATTCTACCATCTTTCTTTCTTATTATTGCTGCTATTAATGTTTTAAGTATTAATTGTTAGTTGTTACTGTTAAATGTTAGTGTTTTAAGTCTTAGTAAGTTCCTACTTACTACAATTGTTAGTGTTTTGCAAGTTGCAAAAGGTTAACTTGTTAATGGTAGGAGAGTATAATGAATTGTTAGTGTTAAATTGTTATATATATAAATTTAGCATGATATTAAAATTACTGATATCCCACCGCGATAACCGATATCTCAAATATCGGCCATTGATCGATATATGATATTTTACCGCATTAACGACTTAGTTTCTACCATGATTTAGCAGTTGTTTAACCGAGTTGAAAGACGGCGTTATCGGGACTTGTAACCACATACATACCATCCACCAAATCTATTTAGCGACCGGACATTCTACCAGCAAATGGTCCTCCGACTCCTCCCCTAGCGCGCACATCGGACACAACCCGTCACTCAAAAAAACGTTCCTCTTTTCAAGACCCGATGCCGTAGGGATACTTCCATTGATAGCTCTCCCACGCAAAATAATTAACTTTCGCGTGTTAAGGAGAAGCGTGCCTTTATTATTTAGTTGTCCTTATGTCTATATTAGTTTTAGTTATATTATTATTATTGTTATTTAAAATAGTAACGAGTTAAAGGAAAAAAAACATCGTGAGTGTTATGAACGCAAATAGTCGTTACCACCCAATTAAGCTAATGTCATGTCATCTTTCCAAGTGACAACCACTAAATAATATGTGAACATATGGAATAATGGGAGTGTCCCTTTGTTAGTTGACTTAAAAACGTTTTTCAAACTAGAATGACCAAATTTAAATTAGTTTCCTTAAAAGAGTCTATTTCTATTAAATTATATATTCACTGTATTTGTTTTTTTTACGGTATGAAAGCAAGTTATATGCTTAGACTTAGACTTAGACTTAGACTTAGACTGGGGGGGATGGGTGACATGCGGGCTTTGGTTGGCTGGTTCAAAGTAGTCGTTGCCAAACGCTTAGTTTAAAAAAATTTATTTACATATTAAACCAATATATAAATACGCACCTAATTTTTATAATTTTTTTACCATTTCTCTACTTCTTCTACCATATCTCTTTATTTTTCATAAAATCAACCCACAACATCCTACAATGCATCCTTATAACCACGGCTACGACCCAAATAATGAAAAAATATAACATGGAGTAACTTTTATGTAGTTTTTAATTTTATGTTTTATTTTTATTTTATGTAGTTTTTTTTTTAATTTTCTTTGTAGTTTTTTAAAATATTCTATGTAATCTTTTATTTTAGTTAGTGTGTTATTTTTATTAAATGAAATTTTAAATAGTTTAAACATAAAAAAAATTCCACATGGTTAGCCACGCCAAGCTAAGCGACGCCCCAGCATACCCCTTGTTTTTGAGTATTAGCTTGTGAATCTTATTCTCACCACGTGTCGAGTAATGTCCCCAACCCAAATCCTTCCACACCCCATAGTCTTAGAAAGCATGTTTATCTATGAGATTAAGACATTGATAATGAAAACAGAACATGAAAAGAAAGAGAACATCAAAGTCATATATCAAGTAATGACTGACTAGACGTTACATACTTTAGATATAACCTTTTTTCTTCAAAGTAAACTTCATTCATTAGAAAACATCAACTCACGAAACAAGACAGTCAAATGAGTACATTACATAATTACAAAGTTACACCACTCATTCCAAGATAAGGACCTAGCTTTGAATCTAATACTACACCACAAAAACCCAATCGATTTAATTTTATTAATGATGTCTTCCACCCGTATTTGACTATTAGAGAATTTAACACCGTTTCTAACTCGCCATATGCTTCAACAACTAATAATAACAATCCTGTGAAAGATATAACCTCAATTACGTTTCTGTTGGGAATTTGGATTAATGTGAATGGATATTCATTTAGTTAAATTATAATTAGAATAAACTTCAGTTTTGCTTCCTGTGTTTTGGTCGTCTTAATGGTTTTGCCCTAATCATTTAAAAAGGGACATTTCCCTCCCTGATCTTTCTGTTTGTTGCCAGTTTGCTCCACAACTCTAACTCAGTTAAAACATTCAGTTGAAAGTAGAGGTATTTCAGTAATTTTACATATGAGTATTAAATTACTTATTACTAATTCCTAAAATCAATTTTTTATTGATAAAAAAAATAAAAACATTACTATTATAGATATATGAGTAAATTACAAAAATCATCATTTATGTTGACACCATATTGCAAACTATGTTATTTATCTTCAAGAAGTACAAAACACGTACTCGATGTTTGCAAACCCTTATACGTTATGTCATTTAGCCCTAACTCCGTTAGTTTTTATGGTTAAATCTGACTAATTGGATCCCACATGAGGGTATTTTGTTCTTTTACATATGTGTATTAAATTACTTATTACTAATTCCTAAAATCAATTTTTTATTAATAATAAAAATAAAAAAATAAAAACATTACTATTATAGATATATAAGTAAATTATAAAAATCGTCATTTATGTTGACACCGTATTGCAAACTATGTTATTTATCTTCAAGAAGTACAAAACACGTACTCGATGTTTGCAAACCCTTATACGTTATGTCATTTAGCCCTAACTCCGTTAGTTTTTATGGTTAAATCTGACTAATTGGATCCCACATGAGGGTATTTTGTTCTTTTACCATAAATACTAAAATAAATACTCACTCAATCTGCCTCAACGTTCTCTCTCTCTCCCCCTCTCTCTGTCTCTCTCCCCATCTCTCTCCAATCTGCCTCAACTCTCTTTTTCTACAAACTCTCTATCTCTCTACAACCTGGAGCAACACCTTTAGCGCATCAATACCACCATAGCAGCACCACCGCCATCGCACCACCACCCCCATCGTTGCACCTCCGCCATAGCACCACCACCACCATCGCATCACCTACTTCATCGCAGATCTTTAGAGAGGGTGTGTGTATTTTTAGAGAGAGAAATGGTAGGTGGGTGAGTTTTATTTATGTGTATTTATTTTAGTATTTAGGGTAAATGACCAAAATACACTTATGCGGGGTCCACCTAGTCAAATTTAACCATGAAAACTATCTGAGTTAGGGCTAAAGGACATAACGTGCGAGGGTTTGCAAACATCGAGTACGTTTTTTTGTACTTGTTAAAGATAAATGACATACTTTGCAATCTAGTGTAAACATAAAGGACGTTTTTTTTTTGTAATTTACTCTTTATATATATATATATATACACACACACACACACAACACACATTATCAAACATCAGCCATATCATCAAGCATCAGCTCTCACCCTCAACCATCAACATCAGACATTGCCACCGCCACCGCCGCCACCACCACAACTCTCTATTTCCCTCTCTCTCTCTTTCTCAACGTCTCTACGGTCGCCAAAGGTTTCAGATCTGACCACCGGAATTTATACACTAATGGGGTTTCTTTAATCTGATGAAGAAGGGGCTAGGATTTGCTCAGATCTGATTTCGTGTGATCAAGTCTTGGTTGGGTTTCGTTGAGCTCTGATTTGGTGGCTAGGTTTTGCTCAGATCTGATGAAGACGATGCTGATGAACACGACTAGGGTTTCGTATGATGAAGATGATGTTGATGATGGTTGTAGTTTAAAGATAGAGAGAGAGAGACTATAGTTTTGTATGAAGAAGATGATGTTGATCGTGGTTGCAATTTAAAGAGAGAGAGAGAGAGAGACTAGGGTTTCGTATGATGAAGATAATGTTGATGGTGGTTGCAGTTTAAAGAGAGAGAGGGATAGGCCGTGGTTGGTATTGGTGGTGGCTGGTGGTGGTGTTAGTGACGACGGTAGTTGTTCGTTGAAAGAAGTTGGTGGTTGGGGTTGGCGATGATAGTAGTTGGTGATGTTGGTAGTGGTTTTGTGGTGGCAGAGGTGGTGGAAGCTGGTGGTGGTGAGTGTGGGTGTTTCTGTTTGAGAGAGTCTGTGTGTATAAAATAAAGAAGATTGATATTTATTTTTTGTTTATGTAAAATAAACAAGTTTATTGTTTATTTATGTGAAAATACTCAAATGCCCATACTGTTATATATTAAATTACCGAAATACCCACAAAACTAACAGACATTTTGAATGGAGTTAGAGGCGGGGAGAAAAATGGTGATAAGTTAGAAAGATTAGGGAGGAAAATGTATGTTTTTAAATGATCGGGGAAAAACCATTAAAACGACCAAACCACGGGGAGCAAAACGGAATTTAACTCGTATAATTATTTACAAGACTCTTCATATAAGTGATAAACTCTTAGGCTATGGGGTGTGGTTCTCTCTTCCTCCAAGTTCACCTCAGCGCCACATCACCATCCCTTCCACCTCACCATCCTCCCCCAAACATGGGGTGTGGTTCCCCTTCTATTTTTTATATATTTTTATTTAATGTATTTTATTTATCAATAACAATTTTTTATTCGTTTAATGTATTTTAGTTATAATAAATATGATTTTTTAAGAAAAATAAAAATTGCATAAAAATTCTAGAAAATTACAAATAAAAAAATAAACACAAACTATCATCTAAAATTACACACTAAAATCATAAAATAAATATTGCATAAACCTACTAATACCGCTACTCTTTATCAACGGAATCCACAAATGAAGTAGAAGAATATATAAAAGACAGAAAGTGTGGTGAGGTTTTTGGTATAAAAATGAGGGTTATATAGTTTTTAAAATAAAAATTATTTGATACTTTTTATAAAAAAGTAGTTGAATAACAACTATAATTTTCAAAGATCATTAAACAATCTAATCGGGGAAGACGGGGGTGAGTCCTCGAGCTAACCGAAGAACCATCGGGGGGGGGGGGGGGGGTGTTCCCTGACGGGGTAAGCCCACACGTCAGCTCCCAGCTGACTTCCCCGAGACCACACCCCATGGTCTTAAGTAGAGTTCTTATGTCAATTTATTAGTATTTATTAGAGTTTATGTCTCTAATAAAATCTTTAATTAAGTTAAACTCTTCTCCACCTCATGTCCTTTGTATGCAAAGTAGCCTATGTGTCTAACTTGACGAGCCTAGCTAATTACAAGAGGAATTTTATAAAAAAAAATAAGAAGAGTTCTTGGAGATACTTGAAGTCCCATGTGTTGGGTACTTAGAGAGATAAGTTTCTCTACTCGATTCCATCACCTTCGTATCCTTGTTTTCCAGAAGTTCTAACACTGTAATTTTATCTAGTGTAACCTCGGGCGCATGACCATTTCTGGCAGTACAGGCTGCTTCGGATGTTGTACCTTGGAAGACAGACACGTCATCTTTGGTAGAGGTGCGAAATTTGTTTTAAGGGAAACGTGTTCAACACGTGCCTTAGCCATAACCGTCAACACTCATTTGTTCTTTGTTGCAGCAAGAGAGACTACACAAAGATCTTGTTGAAGACTATGCATAGGATCGTACAAGAAGATGTGATTCATACTTTTGTGGAATACTAAGGTTTGAATCGATTTGTTTACATGTGTTGTATTATATATTTTATTGTGTTTAGATTTGTTCATAGTACATGTATTATAATTTCTCAAGATGTATAAAGAGAGTATCTTTATTAATTTTATTTATATAATTTTATTACTATTGTGACACATGTCCGACAATCTTAAAACATATTTAACGTGAGATTGTTGCTACAATCCTAAAACCTTTTTACTAGGGCTTGTTTGGTTTATAGAATCCGCCGAAACCCGGTGGAATTGGAATTTAAATTCCAATAGTTGGCATGTATGGTTAGGTAATAGAATGAATTAGAATTGGAATTAATTCCAACTAAATCCCCATTTAATGCAATTCAAGAATCCCTCCAACATCCAAAGGAAAGCTTAGAAATCCAATGAAATGTTGACATTTTATCAAAATACCCTCATCCTTCTCAACATTGCATCTTTCATCATCTTCAATAAAATTCCTCTATCGTGCTTTATGGAATATTGAAGATCGAGAACCAAAATTTCTCAACCACCATGGATCCTCCATTCTTCTTCTTCAAAAACTTAAAAAACAAAACTCCAGAACCAATAACCTCCTTCATTCATCGTGAAATGTTAGAAGATCTAAAACCAAAACATACAATTTGTATCATGAAATGTTGAAGATCTAAAACAAAAAAAATACAATTTGTATCCCCTAATTTAGTCAATCGAATATCAGTAATTATTTGGCCTTTTAGTCCTACATCTTTTTCCATTATTCAACATGTGATCCCCTAATTTATTTAATCAAACTTTAGCTGATCGATCCTCCACAAAATCAAAAACCACTTTTATTTCCTTCACTTGTTAAATGAATTATGAAAAATCAAAACACATTTTAGATATTTCCTGTAATTCAGAAAAAAAGTGGAAATCTAGAATCAGAATTTTTTTAGCCAAGGAAAAGAGTCAAAAGGGAGACAATTGTAAACATGGGCGAGAGATAAGATAGAAGACGAAGAACATGGTGATGACCATCTTAGGGTAGATTTGTATAACAACCCTCCTAGAACCCTTAAACGTGACCCTAAACGTTCTTTATATACCCCGTATACAAGAAATGAACCCTAAATACCTTAATATTTATAAAAATCAAATAAAAACCCAAAAATGGGGTTGTCGCGGGCCGCGACCCGGACCCCTATGATTGTCGCGGGGCGTGAGGCCCAGTGCTTGCCGGACACACATAGGCGCCACGTGTCAACATGTAACAACTCTCATCAAAAGTCATATTTATTAAATTAATTTGTCCAATAGGAAACCCTAATTGGGACACCCAAGTGATTCTGTACAAACCCTAAAATTTTCAGAACAATCGGAATCAGGATCAGGGCCCCTAAAACTCAAGGGGGGGGGGGTAAACCCTAGTTACGATTATCTTAAAATCTCGTTGTCAAATATCGAAATTACAAAACTGTCAATTCAGCAAGGCTAGTCAAGGACGTGGCTAACCTAGGGTGAATTCGTGTCCCTTGCGCACCGTAAGGGATTAGCCTTACGGTGCGCAAGCCTGGTCAAAATTTTACTATAAATAGCAGACATTGGCAATCGAAGTTTGGCACTTGAACGACGTAAATTCTCGTTACGTACACTGAGATATAGTATAAACAGTCCAAAACACACACACGATTCACGAAGTGCTGCCGCAAAACAGGGTAATAACTCGATCGCTATTACGATTCATTATCCGATCGATTAAAATATCCAATGGATGTTTAAGTGCTGCCCACATTAGGGTTATGCTTTGTCATTCGTCGTTAATTCGATGGATGTTTAAGTATCGCACTTTGTCATTCGTTGTGAGGGTTTAATCTCGTGAGTTATCGTAAATGCTGTATTGATTACTAACCCAGTTTTGTGTGCATTGTTATTTAAATTAGGTTAACAAGGCTAATCCGTAGACTAGACTCTGTCGTGTTAAATCTGCAAAGTGAGTCATTCTCTTTTTATCAAATTACTTTTGAAATCATGTTTATTTTCAAAGGTTATAATTACAGTGATTAAGTTTATGTAATCACCAAATTACAGCCGGTATGTGGGGTTTTGTATACATTACTTGATAATCTTCACCATTGGGGCAGCCAAGGGGTGATATGACCATAGTCACAAACACCATTGGACGAATGGGCCAATGGGTCGAGTGACAAAATACTGTGGGTAGTTGGTTGATATCTGAAACATTGTAATCTCTCTTAATACTGTAAATTATAACAAATGTGTCGTTTTAATAAATAGAATGATTCACCAGTATTTCCCGCTGACAAAACCTTTTTCAAACATGTTTCAAGTGATCTGTTGTGATTCAGGAAAGGTGCTGTGGAGCACTGCAAGCTTAAGAAAGTGGCTCATTGTAAAATAAAGAAATATGTTTTGTAAAATAAAGATTTCTCCGTGAAATCATAGTATTGTAAATTACCGGGGTTTTATCCCGAATTGTGAAATAAAATAATCGGGAAAATTTTAGCTTTAAAAAAAAGATCCTGATGATAAACTTCCGCTGTTAAACTCAATTAAATAAATACCACTGGATTTCTGTCCCGCGGCTCCTGAAACGGGTTAAACCGGGTCGGGGGCCGTGACAGAAAATGGTGGTATCAGAGCCACTGAGTTAAGCTAATTAAGTATTTAGAAATACTTAATTTTTCCTGATTACTATTATGTGATTATGTGTTTTATTAACTGATTATTTGTTAGTTACAGTATGGGTAAGCAAAAGCTTTCAAACATCTATCTTAAATTAGATAGGTCATCAAATGAGAAGGGAAGTTCATCCCAAACTCCTGAAGAAGGAATATTTGTTCGAAAAGCCCAATACGAGGAACCCCTTTCTCCTGATAAAAGAAGTTTGATTATTAGAAAGAGTCATGAGAAATTAAAGAAATTTCGAGAAAAGAAAGTTAAAAAGGAAACCCAGGAATTAATCAATAAATCACCATGGGAAGATAATTTAGATGAAAAATGGGCGGATCTTTATATGCTAGCAACTGTAGCAGAAAATGCTAATCTTTAGAATACCATTAGCAAATTACAAGCCAGAAATATTATCTAGTAAATAAATAAAATTTAATATGTTTAAATTTTCAATTTTCCTTTGTACTAAATTAGTCACAGAATATGCAATAATATTTAAGGTTTATCTGTAAAAATTTGTTATAAAAATTTAATTGATTATTTTTACATATATGTTAAACAACATGAATGAGTTATCTGGAGCCCTAGAGAATCTCAACCTTTACCCTGTAAACATAGAAGTTTCTAAAGAATTTACTGGGTACTTTCCTGATGTGGAACAACCTATAGAATTCAACGCTCCACCTCTGGAAAAGCCAAAACCTAAGAAAAGAAAGAGATACGTATGGGGGAGGCGTGTACATAGGAAAAAGCCAGTTAAGAGACTTCCTAAAATAAACAATCCCTTAGAAAAAGGAAAAGAAATTGAAACCGGGGAAAGTTTGAAACAGCAGGAATTGGAGATAGAAGTGGGGGAAGATGCTAGACAAATGGGAATACAATTTGAGGAATATTCTAAGCAAATAGAAATGGAGGTTGGAAAAGGTTTTAGACAAACTAAAATGGAAATTGGAGAAAGCTCTAAGCCAACTCAAGAAATGACATTTCAGGAAGAATTAGATTTTATATTGACAAGCTGTGATACTATTAAGCCTGTCAATAATAATAATTTTTACTCTAATCCTATCGAAAATCAACTCCCTATAAATCTGGAACCAGCAATCCCAGAACCAATAATCCATACTCAACCTTTAGGAATGGATGAATGGTGGACAAATGATTGGCAATTCCAAAACCTTATCAACAGTCCTTATTCCTTTCTCCCGCAATTCGATCCAGAACCCCTACCAAATCCACCGATGAGTACTGAGAATATGGCTGAACTTCGCCATTTTGGTGAAGAGCTGATGGATGCTGGGAATAGGATCAGAGAGATAGGAGGACAGATTTCATGGAAATATGATGAGAGGGAACACCGTTATTAAAGATGTAAGTTGACGAGAGAGAAGTGGGTTATGAGTCTGTATTTGTATAATAACGGTAATATTAGTCAGTATGTGTAAAATAACCAATAAAACGGTTGTATATAGAAGCATGATAGAATCCATAAAACAAATGGAAATTTTAGAAAAAATTACAATTTTGGTTGTATATTTGTTTACATGATTACGTGCAATTAATTGTGACATTGGATTATTTCTTATTTTATACTAATTATTTATTTATAAATTAATTATCAGATGGCAAACATTGGTAATGAACCAGTAAATGAAGTAAATCAATCCGAACAAATTCAGGAAGAGCAATTATTAAATAGGTAAGATATCGAGGATATCATTGCACAAGGAATAGCCAATGCTATTCCAGCAATCGTTGCTGCTGTTCAACAACCTGTTAAACCTCAATCAATCATTCCTAGTAAACGTACACAAGGCGATAACTTTAGTAATAGTATAAACGGAGGTGGTAATCATGTTAATAACAATAATGATCTGCAAGCCCCAATTTTCAAGAAAATGAAAGCTGCAACACCTGGTTGCACTTACAAAGAATTCCTTGCCTGTAAACCAACTGAGTTTGCAGGTAATGAAGGGGCTATTGCAGCACTGCGTTGGTTAGAGAAAACTGAGGCAGTAATTACTATAAGTAAATGTGCTGAGGAAGATCAAGTTATGTATGCGTCGAATCTTTTTAAAGAAGGGGCGCTAGAATGGTGGAACACAGTGTTACAAGCTAAAAGAAGGATCGAGGCATATTCCATGAAATGGGAAGAATTTAAAAATCTTGTAGAAAGAAAATTCTGTCCCGAGTATGAAAAAGATCTAATGGCAAATAAGTTCCTAAACCATCGTATGACGGGTGTAGATTGTCGCGGTTATACTTCGACATTCTTCGAATATGCTAGAGTAGTACCAACACTGGCTTCGCCAGAACCGGTACTCATTTCTCGATATATTTGGGGATTAATTAGCGAAATCCGCAATATCGTTAAAGCTGCAAGACCTCACACTATTGACGATGCGGTAGAACTAGCTAACACCCTAACTGACGAACTGGTACGCACAAGAGATGAAAATAGGAAGAAGGAACTGGCTCAGAAAATTACCCAAGGATTTCGGGTGGGTAATAATAGCAACTTCAAGAAAAGAGGAACAGGACAATCTTCAAATCCGCCTTTCTGCAGGAATTGCAAAAGGAAACATTATGGAAGATGTAATGTAACCTGTAACCTTTGCAAAGCTGTAGGATATAGTGAAGAAAACTGCAGAAAGAAAACCATAATCTGCTTTAACTGTGGGGAAGCGGGGCATTTTAAAACAGAATGTCCTAAATTGGCCAAACCAGCAGACAACAAAACCAAGGCGACCGACGGAGCTACTAAGAAGAATGTCAGAGCATTCCAGCTGACCACTCAAGAAGCAGAACTCATTCCAGATGTAATAGCTGGTACGTTCCTAGTTCACAACGTGTACGCAAAAGTATTATTTGACTCTGGTGCAAACCAAAGTTTTATAAATACTTTATTCTGCCAAGCTCTTAAATTACCTTTAACCAACATTAGGCAGATTTTTACAGTCGAAACCGCAGATGGGAATTCAATTAAAATAGATCAGATTTTGCAAAAAGTAGAAATAGAACTTTCAGGTCATAAATTCTCTGCAAACCTGTTACCTATGAAATTAGCTGAATTTGATGTTGTGTTAGGAATGGATTGGTTAGTAGCCAACCATTCTCGAATCCTTTGTGATAAGAACTCTATAGAAATTCAGGCACCTACCGGAGAAGTAATCAAGATTATAGGAGATAAACCACGCAAGCCCATGAAGTTCATATCAGTAATGAAAGTTGCTAGTTATGAACTAAAACAAGGAATAGTGTATATGATTTCGGTAATCATTAGCACTAAGGGTAAAGAACTTAAGGAGATTCCTGTAGTTTCAGAATATCCAGATGTATTCCCAGAAGAGTTACCAGGATTACCACCAGATAGGGAAGTAGAATTTAGGATTCATCTAATTCCTGGAACTACACCGATAGCTAAGGCACCTTATCGGTTAGCTCCCACAGAAATGTTAGAACTTAAAAAGCAATTAGATGAATTACTAAGTAAAGGTTTCATACAACCTAGTTCATCCCCTTGGGGAGCACCCGTGTTGTTTGTTAAGAAAAAGGATGGTTCAATGAGAATGTGTATTGATTATAGAGAATTGAATAAAGTTACAATTAAGAATCGATACCCATTACCTAGGATTGATGATCTTTTCGATCAACTTCAAGGAGCTAGATATTTTTCTAAGATCGATTTACGCTCTGGATATCATCAATTGAAGGTGCAAGAGGAAGACATACCTAAGACTGCTTTCAGAACTAGGTATGGTCATTACGAGTTTACAGTCATGCCCTTCGGGTTAACGAATGCACCTGCAGCATTCATGGACATGATGAATAGAATCTGTAAACCGTATTTGGATAAATTTGTAATTGTTTTTATAGACGATATACTTATTTATTCCAAAAGTCAGACAGAACATTGTCAACACTTGCATGCACTCTTCACTTTGTTAAGAAAAGAAAAACTGTATGCCAAATTCTCGAAGTGTGAATTTTGGTTGCAAGAAGTGCAATTCTTAGGCCACATGGTGAATCACGAAGGTATTCATGTAGATCCTGCTAAGATAGAGGCGATTACCAATTGGAAGGTTCCACAACTTGCAATGGAAATTAGAAGTTTTATAGGTTTAGCTGGCTACTATAGACGGTTTATTAAGGATTTTTCCAAGATAGCTGTACCATTAACTAAGCTAACCTGTAAAGCAGTTAAGTTTGATTGGGGACCTAAACAAGAAGAAGCCTTTAGAATCTTGAAACAGAAATTAACAAATGCTCCAATCTTAGCCTTACCAGATGGAACTGAAGATTTTGAAGTATATTGTGATGCTTCAAAACTAGGATTTGGATGTGTGCTAATGCAACGCAAAAAGGTAATTGCGTATGCTTCAAGACAATTGAAAAAGCACGAAGAAAACTATACGACTCATGACTTAGAATTTGGAGCCGTAATTTTTGCCCTGAAAATATGGAGACATTATCTGTATGGAAGTAAGTTTACTATCTATACAGATCATAAAAGTCTAAGATATATATTTAGGCAAAAAGAGTTAAATATGAGGCAAAGAAGATGGATGGAAATCCTAAGCGACTACGACTGTGATATTCAATATCATGAAGGAAAGGCAAATGTAGTTGCAGATGCCTTAAGTCGTAAGTATCATGAGAAACAACGACGGGTTCGTGCTCTTAGATTAAATCTACAATTAGATTTAATGGAACAACTGAAGCATTTTCAAGAAACAGCAATAGAGGATGTTGCTGAAGGAATGAAAGAACGAATAAAAGAATTAGAACAAGGAGATGATGGAATTTGGAGATTCCATAAGAAAAGGATTTGGGTACCAAAACAAGGAGAATTGAGAAATAAGATCTTAGAGGAAGCTCATAAATCTAGGTATACCATGCACCCTGGAAACAATAAAATGTACCAAGATTTAAGAAAGAATTTCTGGTGGATAGGAATGAAGAAGGATATAGCTAGATATGTTTCTAAGTGTCTTACTTGTTCACAAGTTAAGGCAGAACATCAGAAACCTTCAGGTCTATTACAACAACTAGAAATGCCTGTATGGAAATGGGAACTTATAACAATGGATTTTGTTACTAAGTTACCCAAAACCAGAAAAGGTAATGACGCGATTTGGGTAATTGTGGATCGATTAACCAAATCTGCTCACTTTCTACCAATTAAAGAAACCTTTAGCATGGAAAGATTGGCAAAGTTGTATGTAGATGAAGTCGTATCTCTACATGGAGTTCCACTCTCCATTGTATCAGATAGGGATAGTCGTTTCATTTCTCATTTCTGGAAAAGTTTCCAAGAAGCTATGGGAACTCGACTAAATTTAAGCACTGCATATCATCCTCAAACAGACGGACAAAGTGAAAGGACAATCCAAACTCTAGAAGACATGCTCCGAGCATGTGTAATAGATTTTGGTGGAAATTGGGATGACCATTTACCTTTAATTGAATTCTCCTATAACAATAGTTATCATTCAAGTATCGAAACTGCCCCATTCGAAGCACTGTATGGAAGAAAGTGCAGAACTCCAGTTTGTTGGGCAGAAATAGGAGAAAGTCAATTGTCAGGTCCCGAGATAGTGCAAGAAACTACTGATAAGATTACTCAAATCAAGGAAAGGCTGAAGACGGCTCGAGATCGCCAGAAGAGTTATGCAGACAATAGATGCAAGCCGTTAGAATTCCAAGTTGGAGACATAGTACTGTTGAAAGTTTCTCCTTGGAAAGGAGTTGTTAGATTCGGTAAGAAAGGAAAGCTAAGTCCAGGATACGTAGGACCATTCCTGGTGATCCAACGTATAGGACCAGTTGCTTATCGGTTACAACTACCAGAAGAGTTAGCTGGAGTACATGATGTATTTCATGTATCCAATCTCAAGAAATGTCTATCAGACGAATCTTTGGTAGTACATCTCCAAGATATAGAGGTAAATGAAAAATTGAAATTTGTAGAGAAACCTCTTCAGATAGAAGACAGAAAAGTGAAGTTTCTCAAACACAAACGATTAGTGCTAGTTAAGGTAAATTGGGATTCAAAGAGAGGACCCGAATACACTTGGGAACTGGAATCAGAGATGAAGAAAAAGTATCCCTACTTATTCCAGCAAATCTCGAGGACGAGATTTTTATTAAGGTGGGGAGAATGTAACAACTCTCATCAAAAGTCATATTTATTAAATTAATTTGTCCAATAGGAAACCCTAATTGGGACACCCAAGTGATTCTGTACAAACCCTAAAATTTTCAGAACAATCGGAATCAGGATCAGGGCCCCTAAAACTCAGGGGGGGGGGGGGTAAACCCTAGTTACGATTATCTTAAAATCTCGTTGTCAAATATCGAAATTACAAAACTGTCAATTCAGCAAGGCTAGTCAAGGACGTGGCTAACCTAGGGTGAATTCGTGTCCCTTGCGCACCGTAAGGGATTAGCCTTACGGTGCGCAAGCCTGGTCAAAATTTTACTATAAATAGCAGACATTGGCAATCGAAGTTTGGCACTTGAACGATGTAAATTCTCGTTACGTACACTGAGATATAGTATAAATAGTCCAAAACACACACACGATTCACGAAGTGCTGCCGCAAAACAGGGTAATAACTCGATCGCTATTACGATTCATTGTCCGATCGATTAAAATATCCAATGGATGTTTAAGTGCTGCCCACATTAGGGTTATGCTTTGTTATTCGTCGTTAATTCGATGGATGTTTAAGTATCGCACTTTGTCATTCGTTGTGAGGGTTTAATCTCGTGAGTTATCGTAAATGCTGTATTAATTGCTAATCCGTAGACTAGACTATGTCCGTGTTAAATCTGCAAAGTGAGTCATTCTCTTTTTATCAAATTACTTTTGAAATTATGTTTATTTTCAAAGGTTATAATTACAGTGATTAAGTTTATGTAATCACCAAATTACAGCCGGTATGTGGGGTTTTGTATACATTACTTGATAATCTTCACCATTGGGGCAGCCAAGGGGTGATATGACCATAGTCACAGACACCATTGGACGAATGGGCCAATGGGTCGAGTGACAAAATACTGTGGGTAGTTGGTTGATATCTGAAACATTGTAATCTCTCTTAATACTGTAAATTATAACAAATGTGTCGTTTTAATAAATAGAATGATTCACCAGTATTTCCCGCTGACAAAACCTTTTTCAAACATGTTTCAGGTGATCTGTTGTGATTCAGGAAAGGTGTTGTGGAGCACTGCAAGCTTAAGAAAATGGCTCATTATAAAATAAAGAAATATGTTTTGTAAAATAAAGATTTCTCCGTGAAATCATAGTATTGTAAATTACCGGGGTTTTATCCCGAATTGTGAAATAAAATAATCGGGAAAATTTTAGCTTTAAAAAAAAGATCCTGATGATAAACTTCCGCTGTTAAACTCAATTAAATAAATACCACGGGATTTCTGTCCCGCGGCTCCTGAAACGGGTTAAACCGGGTCGGGGGCCATGACACAACACGTGGCAAAGCTATATTCGCTGACTGGCCAACCCTAGGACCTAGTCTACATCCTCGTGGGCCGCGAGAGAATTTGAAGGGGGTTACGCAGGCTGCGAGCCGCCTTCGGATCAGCCTATAAATAGGAGTCGAGAGTTCATTTGATTCTCGTTCAAATTCTGATATTCTCTCTCAATCTCTAATAGTCTAAACTCTCGGGAAATAATACCCCTATAAAGCGAAGCTCTGTCTCGGTGTAAGTATTATAACCCTATTTGTTACCCTACACGATCGATCTAGGGCTCCGTAACGCATGTCAAGGCTCTGACTGAATTAGTCGTTGGAGTTCTGTCTCGTGTTACACCCGATTGATCTAGGACTCCGTAATGCATGTCAAGGCTCTGCCTGACTCAGTCATTGGAGTTCTGTCTCGAGTTGTACTGTTAATATGATTTGGGTTATTTGACTAACACGTGTGCATTGTTTAATTTTAATAGATAATAAACAGGAGATACACCAGGAAGCCTTAGTTTTACCTAAGTAAACAAAGTGAGTACATTCTCTTTTTGTCACCTTTTTGTAAATTACTTTTGTGAGTCAAAATATTTTACCAAAACCTCAAATGTTATAAATTACACTTAACGGTAATTGAGTATTTGTAATTCTACCATTACTACCGGTATGTTGGGGTTTTGTATACATTACTTGAAACTCGTTACTATTGGAATAGTAGCATGACCACAAGTCAGGATTGACAATACTAGAAAAGGGGTAATTGGATAGATATAAGCAATTGTAATTGCGGATGCCCTAAATACTGTAAAGTTGTAAAGTGATAAAAACTGTTTTGATTAAACTGGGATGCACTCGCCAGTATTTCTTGCTGATAAAATCTTTTTAAAACGCGTTTCAGGTAACTTAATGTGAAGCTATTTAGAAGCCAGCTGGAGAGCACTGAAGGCTTGGAAAAAAGTGGCTATAAAAGTTACCAAAGTAAACAGGAGTTTTGTCTTTCGATAAACTAGGGTTTATCCCTATAAATATATTGTAATAGAAACTTGGGTTTTATCCCATTTCTTTATTATCAAAAGTTTGGTGTTTTAACTCTGATAAAATATTTCCTAACTACGGTCCTGATGAAAGTTTTCCGCTGCCATATTAATAAACACCGATACCACCCGCTCTGCGTTCTCGCAGCACCCGCCTCCCGGGGCAGGGGGTCGGGGGCTGCGACAGAAGGTGGTATCAGAGCTACAGCCACTAGTTTAAGCCAATGAAGTGTTTTGCTGACACTTAAGTTCTGTGTTAGGAAATAATTTATGTGATTATGTGTACATATGTATATTATTGTTTTGTGTTATTTGACAATTTGTTAGTTTACAATATGAGTGAGCAACGTACATCTGATGCATATCGTCACTTAGCTAGTTCACCAAAAGACGAAGGAACCTCATCTCAGCCAAATCCCTCAGGATGCTTAGCTGATATTGAGGAAGGAATATTTATTTATAAGGCACAGTCTGAGGAACCTTTTACTTCTAAAAAGAGAGGATGGTTTAATAGGGGAGCACATGAGAGGAGGAAGAGGATAAAGAAATTACAACAACAAAGAGCGATAGTAAAAGCCAATAGGGAAGTAAATGCCCAAACTCAGGAAGCAGTCAATAGACTACCGTGGGAAAAGGAACTAGATAGACAGTTGGCAGATTTCCATATGCTAGCCACTACAGCAGTAGACTCTAACCTAAACCAAATAGGTGAACCACCACTATTACCCTTATTTCCAGACCAACAAATGCTAGAACCAAACCAGGATAATCAATTCCCGATACCTGCATTCGATCCCAATGAGTTGCCTAGAATCCCAACCCCAATCTCTTCAGAATATGATCCATGGTTAGACGACAATAGATCGTACTCAGCTCTATATACTCCCAAAGAACCCGTGCCAGAACCACCGTTAAACCCACCAATGAGTCGAGAATGTGTGCAAGAACTCCGTCAGTATGGAAAAAAATTAGTAAACGAAGGGAATAGAATTCGACAAAGAGGAGATAAGTTAGTTTGGAAATATGATGAGAATGAAATGCAGTACTGGATGAATAATACCTAGAATAATACCCAGATATATGCATAAATTTGTATTTTGATAAAAAAAAACTAAAATAGATATCGATGCATAACTATTAGTTTGTTTAATTTCCAGTTGTAGTTTGTAATCGACGCATATATATAGATATGTATGAAAAAGAGTAAAAGTCGCAATGTTCGATGTTTTTGATCAATCTGTTGATGTGATTGTTTGTATTAGATCTTATTCTGTGATAATTAATACCTGATAAATGTTTACAATTCAGATGGACAACGAAGTTATCATGAAAACCAAATAATGAGAATAACGGAAACCAAATAGATAACAGTGCCATCCAACATATAGTAGCACAAGGAATTATAGATGCTATGCCTTATATTATCAAGACTATTAAAGAAGCAGAAAATAATAAATCTGCAAATGGAAGTAAACACCAACACACCGAACCCAGCCACAATGTGAATGATAATAACGGACCAATAATCCAAGCTCCAATTCCTAAAAGAAGAAGAACCATCTCTTATGGTTGTTCTTATAAAGAATTCTTGGCATGTAAACCAATCGAATTCTCAGGCAATGAAGGAGCCATTTCAGCCTTGCGCTGGATAGAAAAGAGAGAAGCAGTCATAAAAATAAGTAAGTGTGCAGATGAAGATAAGATTATGTTTGCTTCTAATCTTTTCAAAAATGCAGTCTTAGAATGGTCGAATACTATTCTCCAGTCTAGGGGAAGTGACAGAGTTTATAGAATGGAATGGACTAATTTTAAAGAAATAGTCGAAATAAAATTTTGTCCTCCTCATGAAAAGGAACAAATCGCCAATAAGTTCCTAACTCATAAAATGACTGGAATACACTGCAAAGGTTACACTACCATATTCTTTGAATATACTAGAATAGTGCCAACCTTAGCCTCACCTGAGCTAGTGTTAATCTCCCGTTACGTTTGGGGATTAATTAGTGAGATTAGACACGTAGTCAAGGCAGCTAGGCCGCAAACCATAGAAGAAGCAGTAAAACTAGCCAACACCCTGACTGATGAATTGATACATACACAAGAAGAAAACCAGAGAAAGAACTTAGCTCAAAAACTTACCCAGGAATTCCGTTATGGTAATTCCAACAATGGGAAAGGAATAGGTTCTTCCTCTGCACCTTACTGCAAGACTTGTAAAAAGAAGCATTATGGAAGGTGTGCAAGGTTTTGCAATTTTTGCAAGAAGCCCAAACATAAGGAAGAAGAATGTCGATCGAAATCTAGCAATAGGATATGCTTTAATTGTGGAGAAACTGGGCACATCAAACCGAACTGTCCGAAACTAGCTCTAGCAGCAACCAACAAAGCTAAAATAGCTGAAGGACCCAAGAAGAATGCCAGAGCCTTTGTTCTAACAGTTGAAGAAGCTAAGATGATTCCAGATGTGATTGCCGATACGTTTTTAATTAACGACATTTTTGCCAAAGTATTATTTGACTCTGGTGCAAACCAAAGTTTTATCAATACTTCTTTCTACAAACTTCTCGATCAACCTTTAACCAAAATTCGACAAGACTGTATGGTGGAAACAGCAAACGGAGAATCCATTAAGACTAGTGAAATCTTGCAGGGAGCAAGAATATAAATTCCGAGTCATCATTTCTTTGCTAACCTTTACCCAATGAATCTAGCCGGATTCGATGTTGTGTTAGGAATGGATTGTTTGGTAGCCAATCATGCCAGTATTTTATGTGATCAAAAGTCAGTGCAAGTAAGTACACCACGTGGTGAAAAGATCACAATCAAAGGAGATAAGCCAACCAGGTCAACAAAATTCATCTATGTGATGAAAGCTGCAAGTTATGCAAGGAAAGGAGGAATAGTGTATATGATTTCTATAATCATTAACACTAAATGAAAAGAATTACAAGATATTCCTATAGTATCTAAATTCTCAGACGTTTTTCCAGAAGAGTTGCCTAGATTACCGCCTGATAGAGAGGTTGAATTTAAAATTCACCTAATACCAGGGACGACACTGATTGCTAAGGCACCATATCGATTAGCACCAACAGAGATGCAGAAACTGAAGAAACAATTGGACGAACTTCTTGACAAAGGTTTTATACAACCTAGTTCATCGCCATGGGGAGCACCCATTTTGTTTGTTACGAAGAAGGACGGATCGATGCGTATGTGCATTGATTACCGAGAATTGAACAAAGTCACGATTAAGAATCGGTACCCACTACCGAGAATCGATGATCTGTTCGATCAACTTCAAGGAGCTTGATTCTTTTCAAAGATCGATTTACGCTCAGGATATCATCAATTGAAAGTACAGGAAGAGGACATTCCTAAAACTGCTTTCAGAACAAGGTACGGTCATTATGAATTTACCGTTATGCCATTTGGTTTAACCAATGCCCCAGCCGCGTTTATGGACATGATGAACAGGATATGTAAACCATACATGGATAAATTCATAATTGTCATTATAGATGATATTCTAATTTACTCTAAGAGTAAGGAGGAACATGCAATGCATCTGCATACACTTCTGACATTATTGAGAAAAGAAAAGCTTTATGCTAAATTCTCAAAATGTGAATTCTGGTTACAAGAAGTGCAATTCCTTGGACATTTGATTAATCATGAAGGAATTCATGTGGATCCCAGAAAGATCGAGGCGATTACCCAATGGAAAGTCCCTGAGTCACCAAAGGAAGTAAGAAGTTAAGAAGTTTTCTTGGACTGGCAGGATATTATAGACGATTTATCCAAGATTTCTATAGGATAGCCATTCCATTAACCAAACTGACCTGCAAATCAGTTAAGTTTGAATGAGGACCAAAACAGGAAGAAGCCTTTAGGATTCTTAAGCAAATATTGACCCACGCACCCATACTCGCATTACCAGAAGGCACTGAAGACTTTATAGTCTATTGTGATGCGTCTACGTTAGGATATGGATGTGTGTTGATGCAACGTCAAAAGGTTATAGCTTATGCCTCTAGACAACTTAAGAAACATGAAGAGAATTACACAACCCATGATATAGAATTAGGAGCCATAGTTTTTGCCCTTAAGATTTGGAGACACTATCTTTACGGAAGTAAACTTGTTGTCTTCATGGATCATAAGAGTTTAAGGTATATTTTTGGGCAAAAGGAATTAAATATGAGACAGAGACGCTGGATGGAAATTCTTAGTGATTACGATTATGATTTCCAGTATCATGCTGGAAGAGCTAATGTAGTAGCTGATGCTTTAAGTCGAAAGTATCATGAAAAGCCAAAACGAGTACGCTCTCTCAAATTAAATCTGCAGATAGATTTAAAAGAGCAAATTAGAGAGGTACAGAAAACAACATTCAAGGACGATGTTGAAGGTTTAAAAGGAATGATTAAGGAATTAGAACAAGGAACAGATGGAATTTGGAAGTTCCATGAGAAAAGGATGTGGATACCTAAACAAGGAAATCTACGCCACAGAATTCTAGAAGAAGCTCATAAGTCTAAGTGTATGATACATCCCGGAAGTGATAAGATGTATCAAGATCTAAGAAACAATTTCTGGTGGATAGGAATGAAAAAGGATATAGCAAACTATGTTGCTAAATGTCTGACTTATTCACAGGTTAAAGCTGAACATCAGAAACCCTCAGGGTTATTACAGCAACTAGAAATGCCAATATGGAAATGAGAGTTAATAACAATGGACTTTGTTACCAAATTACCCAAGACACATAAAGGAAATGATACAATCTGGGTGATTGTTGACAGATTAACCAAATTTGCACATTTCTTACCAATGAAGGAAAATTTCAGTATGGAACAATTAGCCAAGCTATATGTAAATGAAATAGTTTCATTACATGGAATTCCTTTATCTATTGTATCTGATAGAGATAGCCGTTTTACTTCTCATTTTTGAACAAGTTTCCAAAAAGCAATGGGAACCAGGTTAAACCTAAGCACAACTTATCATACACAAACGGACGGACCTACTAATACCGCTACTCGTTATCAACGGGATCGACAAATGAAGTAGAAGAATATATAAAAGACAGAGAGTGTGGTGAGGTTTTTGGTATAAAAATGTGGGTTATCTAGTTTTTAAAATAAAAATTATTTAATACTTTTTAATAAAAAGTAGTTGAACAACAGCTATAATTTTCAAAGATCATTAAACAATCTAATCGGGGAAGACGAGGGTGAGTCCTCGAGCTAACCGAAGAACCATCGCGGGGGGGGGGGGGGGGGGGGGGTTCCCTGATGGGGTAAGCCCACACGTCAGCTCCCAGCTGAATTCCCCAAGACCACACCCCATGGTCTTAAGTAGAGTTCTTATGTCAATTTATTAGTATTTATTAGAGTTTATGTCGCTAATAAAATCTTTAATTAAGTTAAACTCTTCTCCACCTCATTTTTTTGTATGCAAAGTAGGCTATGTGTCTAACTTGACGAGTGTCACGGCCCCAGCCCCGGTTTTACCTGGTCAGGAGCCGCGGGACAGGAACCCGTGGTATATATGATGCGACAACGAAACATTTTACAGGATCTCTTTTTAAAACTCAAAATGCCCAAATATTTTATTATTTCTTCACTCGGAATAAACCCCGTTATTTTACAATAGAGGAATTTCACAAGTAAATTCCCTGATTTATTAAAACATGTTTATTCATTTTAACTGAGCCACCTCTTCAAGCTTGCTAGTGCTCCGTAGCATGTTTTCCTTGATTTACCGCAGGTTGCCTGAAACATGTTTTAAAAATATTTTATCAGCGGGGAAATGCTGGCAAGTTATTCAAATTTGATAAAACGACACATAGTTATAATTTACAGCATAAGAGCGATTACAATGGCTTCTATCTGATTTTTATCTGGCGCCGTGTCACCTAGTGACGATGGTCATACCACTATTGGGTCTTTCCCCAAGTAGTGACGTTTATCACTGTTAGGATTTATTAGCCTAACCCATGAGAAATTAGTAATGTGCACAATACCCAACTAGCCAGAAATTAAGATAACCATGACTTAATCCCTGTAATTATAACATTTGAAAATGGAGTATTGTAAAATACTTTTGATAAAAAGAGAATAACTCACATTGCAGATTTAATACGTGCAGAGTCTAGCCTACTGATTAGCCTTGTAACCTAATTTAAATAACATGCACATGAACTAGGTCAATAACTAATACAGCATTTATGATAACTCACGAGATTAAACCCTCACAACGAATGAAAAAGTGCGATACTTAAACATCCATCGAATTCACGACGAATGACAAAGCATAACCCTAATGTGGGCAGCACTTAAACATCCATTGGATAGTTTTAATCGATCGGACATTGAATCGTAGTAGCGATCGAGTTATTACCCTGTTATTGCGGCAGGGTTTCATGAATTGTGTGTGTTTTTGTAGTATACAGATAATAACTCAGCGTACGAATTGAGTTTTTACGTCGAACTGAAGCCAGAAATCAAGTGCCAAACTCCCCTATTTATATCTGAAAAACCGACTCCCTCGCGTGGCGCGAGGGGTCGTCGCGTGGCGCGAGGGGTACTACCCTACCATAGGGTAGCCCCGTGTCTTGGTAGGCTTGTTGAGTTGGTCGTTCGTTAAAATTCGCATCACACGTAAAACTGTGTTGATAATATCAACTAGGGTTTACCCCCCTGAGTTTTAGGGGCCCTGATCCTGATTCCAATTGTTCTGAAAATTTTAGGGTTTATGCAGGATCACTTGGGTTTCTCAATTAGGGATTCCTTTTTGGCAAAATATAATAAGAAATAATATTTTAGGTGAGAGTTGTTACATCCTCCCCACCTTAATAAAATCTCGTCCTTGAGATTTAATGAAATAAGTAGGGATACTTTCGCTTCATCTCCGATTCCAGCTCCCAAGTGTATTCAGATCCTCTCTTTGAATCCCACTTGACTTTGACAAGTACTAACCGTTTGCGTTTGAGAAACTTAACGTTTATGTCTTCTATCTGAAGAGGTTTCTCAACAAATTTTAGCTTTTTGTTTACCTCTATATCTTGAAGAGGTGCTACCAAAGATTCGTCTGATAAACATTTCTTGAGATTGGATACATGAAATACATCATGTACTCCAGCTAGCTCCTCTGGTAGTTGTAAACGATAAGCAACTGGTCCTATTCGTTGGATCACTGGAAATGGTCCTATGTATCTTGGACTCAACTTTCCTTTCTTTCCAAACCGAACTACTCCTTTCCAAGGAGAAACTTTCAAAAGTACCTTATCTCCGACTTGGAATTCTAACGGCTTACGTCGATTATCTGCATAACTCTTCTGGCGATCTCGTGCCGTCTTGAGTCTTTCCTTGATTTGAGTAATCTTGTCGGTAGTTTCTTGAACTATTTCAGGTCCTGATAATTGACTTTCTCCTATTTCTGCTCAACACACTGGAGTTCTGCACTTTAGTCCGTACAGTGCTTCAAATGGGGCAGCTTCAATGCTTGAATGATAACTATTGTTATAGGAGAATTCAATTAAAGGTAGGTGGTCATCCCAATTTCCACCAAAATCTATTACACATGCCCTAAGCATGTCCTCCAGGGTTTGGATTGTCCTTTCACTTTGCCCATCTGTTTGAGGACGGTATGCAGTGCTCAAGTTTAGTCAGGTTCCCATTGCTTCTTGGAAACTTTTCCAAAAATGGGAAGTGAAACGACTATCCCTGTCTGATACAATGGAGAGAGGAACTCCATGTAAGGATACTACTTCATCTACATACAACTTGGCTAACCTTTCCATGCTAAAGGTTTCCTTCATAGGTATAAAATGAGCTGATTTGGTTAATCGATCCACAATTACCCAAATCGCGTCATTACCCTTTCTGGTTTTGGGTAACTTAGTAACAAAATCCATTGTTATGAGTTCCCATTTCCATACAAGCATTTCTAATTGTTGTAGTAGACCTGAAGGTTTCTGGTGTTCTGCCTTAACTTGTGAACAAGTAAGACACTTGGAAACATATCTAGCTATGCCCTTTTTTCATTCCTATCCACCAGAAGTTATTTCTTAAATCTGGTACATCTTATTGTTACCAGGATGCATGGTATATCTAGATTTATGGGCTTCCTCTAAAATTTTATTTCTTAAGTTTCCGTTCTTAGGTACCCAAATCCTTCCTTTATGGAATCTCCAAATTCCATCTGCTCCTTGCTCTAATTCTTTTATCCGTCCTTTCATTCCTTCAGCAATATCCTGGATTGCAGTTTCCTGAACATCCTTTAATTGTTCCATTAAGTCTAATTGTAAACTTAATCTAAGAGCACGAACTCGTCGTTGTTTTTCATGATACTTATGACTTAAAGCATCAGCAACTACGTTGGCTTTTCCTTCGTGATACTGAATATCACAGTCGTAGTCGCTTAGGATTTCCATCCATCTCCTTTGCCTCATGTTCAATTCTTTTTGCCCAAATATGTATCTTAAGCTCTTATGATCTGTATAGACAGTAAACTTACTTCCATACAGATAGTGTCTCCAAATCTTAAGGGCAAAAATTATGGCTCCTAACTCTAAGTCATGAGTCGTATAGTTTTCTTCGTGCTTTTTCAATTGCCTTGACGCATACGCAATTACCTTTTTGCGTTGCATTAACACACATCCAAATCCTAATTTTGAAGCACCACAGTATACTTCAAAATCTTATGTTCCTTCTGGTAAGGCTAGAATTGGAGCATTTGTTAGCTTTTGCTTTAAAATCCTAAAGGCTTCTTCTTGTTTAGGTCCCCATTCAAACTTTGTTGCTTTACAGGTTAGCTTAGTTAATGGTACAACTATCTTGGAGAAATCTTTAATAAACCGTCTATAATATCCAGCTAAACCTATAAAACTTCTAATTTCCATAGCTAACTGCGGAACCTTCCATTTGGTGATTGCTTTTATCTTAGCAGGATCTACGTGAATACCTTCATGATTCACCATGTGACCTAAAAATTGCACTTCTTGTAGCCAAAATTCACACTTCGAGAATTTGGCATAAAGCTTCTCCTTTCTTAACAAGGTTAAGAGTACATGCAGGTGCTCACAATGTTCCTCCTGACTTTTGGAATAAATGAGTATATCGTCGATGAAGACAATTACAAATTTATCCAAGTACGGTTTACAGATTCTCTTCATCATGTCCATAAATGCCGCAGGAGCATTTGTTAACCCAAAGGGCATGACTGTAAACTCGTAGTGACCATACCTAGTTCTGAAAGCAGTTTTAGGTATGTCTTCTTCCTGTACCTTCAATTGATGATATCCGGAGCGCAAGTCGATCTTAGAGAAGTATTTAGCTCCTTGTAATTGATCGAAAAGATCATCAATCCTAGGTAATGGGTATCGATTCTTAATTGTAACTTTATTCAATTCCCTATAGTCGATACACATTCGCATCGAACCATCTTTCTTTTTCACAAACAACACTGGTGCTCCCCACGAGGATGAACTAGGTTGTATGAAACCTTTGCTTAGTAATTCATCTAATTGCTTTTTCAATTCTAACATTTCGGTGGGTGCTAACCGATAAGGAGCCTTGGCTATCGGTGTAGTTCCAGGAATTAGATGAATTCTAAATTCTACTTCCCTATCAGGTGGTAATCCAGGTAGTTCTTCTGGGAATACATCTGAATATTCTGATATTTCTGGAATTTCCTTAAGTTCCTTACTTTTAGTGTTAATGATTACTGAAATCATATACACTATTCCTTGTTTTCGTTCATAACTAGCAATTTTCATTACTGAAATGAACTTCATTGGCTTACGTGGCTTATCCCCCGCAATCACCACTAATTCTCCTGTGGGTGTATGAATTTCTATGGAATTCTTATCACAAAGAATTCGAGCATGGTTGGCTATCAACCAATCCATTCCTAACACCACATCGAATCCGGCTAAATTCATAGGTAACAGGTTTGCAGAGAATTTATAGCCTAATAGTTCTATCTTTCCTTCTCGTACAACCTTATCTATTTTAACAGAATTTCCATCTGCCGTTTCGACTGTAAAAATTTGCCTAAGTTTGGTTAAGGGTAAATTAAGTGCTTGGCAGAATGAAGTATTTATAAAACTTTGGTTTGCACCAGAGTCAAATAATACTTTTGCGTAAACGTTGTGAACTAGAAATGTACCAGCTATTACATCAGGAATTTGCTCAGCTTCCTGGGTAGTCAGCTGGAAGGCTCTTACATTCTTCTTGTTAGTTCCTTCTGCAGTTTTAGCTTTGTTATCAGCTGGTTTGACCAATTTTGGGCAATCTGGCCTAATATGTCCAGCTTCTCCACAGTTGTAACAGACTGTGGATTTCTTCTTCCTGCAGTCTTCTTCTTGGTGCCCCGGAATTTTGCAAAAATTGCAATATCCCTTGCATCTTCCAAAATGCTTTCTTTTGCAGGCATTGCAAAATGGAACAGTGGAGGATTGCCCAGTTCCTCTTCTCTTGAAATTACTACGGTTACCCATACGAAATCCCTGGGTAATCTTTTGGGCCACTTCCTTTTTCCGGGTTTCTTCTCTTGTGCGTACCAGGTCGTCGGTCAGAGTGTTAGCTAACTCTACTGCATCATCGATCGTGCGGGGTCTCGCAGCCTTGACAATATTACGGATCTCGCCAATTAAGCCCCAAATGTAGTGAGATATAAGTACCAGCTCTGGCGAAGCCAGGGTTGGTACTACTCTAGCGTATTTGAAGAATTTTGAAGTATACCCCCTACAATCAACACCTACCATCTGATGATTTAGGAACTTATTTGTCATTTGTTCCTTTTCGTATTCGGGACAGAATTTTCTTTCTATAAGACTTTTAAATTCTTCCCAGTTCATAGCATAGGCCATATTTCTTCCCTTTGCTTGCAGCACCGTGTTCCACCATTCTAGCGCCCCTTCTTTAAAAAGATGCGACGCATACATGACCTTGTCTTCTTCAGCACATTTACTTATCATAATTACTGCTTTGCTTTTCTCTAACCAATGCAGTGCTGCAGTTGCCCCTTCGTTACCTGCAAACTCAGCTGGTTTACAGGCAAGAAACTCCTTATAAGTGCAACCAGGTGTTGCAGCTTTCATTTTCTTAAGAAGTGGAGCTTGGATCCCCTCATTGTCATTATTAATATGGTTGCCGCCTCCGTTTACACTATTATTGAAATTGTCACCTTGGGTGCGTTTACTAGGAATAATTTGTTGAGGTTCAACAGGTTTCTGGGCAGCAGCCAGGATTGCGGGAATAGCATTGGCTATTCCTTGAGCAACGATATTCTCGATATCTTGCCTATTCAAAATTTGATCTTCATAATTGTGCTCAGATTGGTTACCCTCGTTAACTTGTTCATTACCAGCGTTTGCCATCTGGTAATTAATTTATATAAGTGATTAGTATAAAATAATTAATATCTAAACATAACAAAACAATTGCACATAATCATATTAACACGTATAGCCAAAATTGTCAATTTCTTGACTTCCATTATAATATGCTTCCGTACACACTTGTTATCTTACAGAAGTTTTATTTTCAAGTTATTTCACATACTTATATTTTTATTATATTATTATTAAACAACCACAATTTCATAACCACACTCCCCCTAGTCTGCTGGTTTTTCAGAAATGATGTTCCCTTTCATCATATGTCCAAGAGATTTGTTCCCCTATCTCCAGAATCTTATTCCCTGCATCCATTAGTTCTTCACCAAAATGGCGAAGTTCAGCTAAGTTTTCATTACTCATTGGTGGGTTTGGTGCAGGTTCTGGGTCGAACTGAGGGAAAAAGGTATAGGGATTATTTAGGAGGTTTTGAAATTGCCAATCGTTGGTCCACCATTCGTCCATTTCTCCTAAAGGTTGAGTGTGGATCAGAGGATCTGGAATGGCTGGTTCCAAGTTTACTGGAAGTTGGTTTTCAGCAGGATAAGGGAAGAGATTTGTATTGATAGGCCTAAGGATATCACAGCTTGCCAGTATGTGATCCAATTCCTCCTGTAATGGTAATTCCTCGGCTTGCCTAGAACTTTCGCCAATTTCTATTCCTGCTTGCTTAGAACTTTCCTCAATTTCTATTCCTTTTCATTTATCCATAGGATTTTCTATTTTGAGAATTCTCCTAGTTGGTGGTTTCCTTCTGCGTACACGTCTCTAACCCACAAATCTTCTTCTTTTCTTAGGTTTTGATTTCTCCAGAGGTGGAGCTTGGAATTCCATAGGTTTTTCCACATCGGCCAAGTAACTAGTAAAATCTCTGGAAACTTCTATTTTCACAGGATAGAGATTGAGATTTTCTAGCGCTTCAGATAATTCATTCATGCTGTTTAGCATTTATACACAAAATTTTTAGGTTAAAAGTTTATAAATTAAATTTTTACAGAATCACAAAATGGAATTAAAATTTTAATATTAATTACAAATATCTAATAGACCATTTTATTGAAACAAAATATTTATATATTTTTTTACAACTAATATTATTTTAAAGTTTCTGGCTAATAGATAATATGGGTGCTAATACTGGGTCAGGGTGTTGATAGTCTAAAGGTTAGCATTTATTGCTACAGTGGCTAACATATAATGATTTGTCCATTTTTAATCTAACTCATCTTCCCATGGTGGTTTATTGCTTATTTCCTGGGCTTCCTTATTAATTATTCTTTCTTTTGATTGTAATTTCTTCATTTTCTCTTGACTTTTTCTAATAATCAAACTTCTTTTATTAGGAGAAAGTGGTTTCTCATACTGTGCCTTACGAACAAATATTCCTTCTTCAGTATCTACTGAATATCTTGAGGAATTTGATTGGGATGAGGATCCTTTATCTTTTGGTACACTATCTAATTTAAGATAGATGTTTGAAAGCTTTTGCTTACCCATGCTGTAACTAACAAGTAGTCAGTCAAAAAGACACATAATCACAGAATGGCAAATCAGAAATTTAAGTATTTTAAATACTTAATAGGCTTAAATCAGTGGCTCTTTAAATGCTCTCATACCACCTTTTCCTGTCACGGCCCCAGCCCCGGTTTTACCCGGTCAGGAGCCGCGGGACAGGAACCCGTGGTATCTATGATGCGACAGCGGAAGATTTTACAGGATCTCTTTTTAAAACTCAAAATGCCCAAATATTTTATTATTTCTTCACTCGGAATAAACCCCGTTATTTTACAATAGAGGAATTTCACAAGTAAATTCCCTGATTTATTAAAACATGTTTATTCATTTTAACTGAGCCACCTCTTCAAGCTTGCTAGTGCTTCGTAGCACGTTTTCCTTGAATTACAGCAGGTTGTCTGAAACATGTTTTAAAAATATTTTATTAGCGGGGAAATGCTGGCGAGTTATTCAAATTTGATAAAACGACACATAGTTATAATTTACAGCATAAGAGCGATTACAATGGCTTCTATCTTATTTTTATCTGGCGTCGTGTCACCTGGTGACGATGGTCATACCACTATTGGGTCTTTCCCCAAGTAGTGACGTTTATCACTTTTAGGATTTATTAGCCTAACCCGTGAGAAATTAGTAATGTGCACAATACCCCACTAGCCAGTGATTAAGATAACCACGACTTAATCCCTGTAATTATAACATTTGAAAATGGAGTATTGTAAAATATTTTTGATAAAAAGAGAAAAACTCACATTGTAGATTTAATACGGGCAGAGTCTAGCCTACTGATTAGCCTTGTAACCTAATTTAAATAACATGCACACGAACTAGGTCAGTAACTAATACAGCATTTACGATAACTCACGAGATTAAACCCTCACAACGAATGACAAAGTGCGATACTTAAACATCCATCGAATTCACGACGAATGACAAAGCATAACCCTAATGTGGGCAGCACTTAAACATCCATTGGATAGTTTTAATCGATCGGACATTGAATCGTAGCAGCGATCGAGTTATTACCCTGTTATTGCGGCAGCGTTTCGTGAATTGTGTGTGTTTTTGTAGTATACAGATAATAACTCAGCGTACGAATTGAGTTTTTACGTCGAACTGAAGCCAGAAATCAAGTGCCAAACTCCCCTATTTATATCTGAAAAACCGACTCCCTCGCGTGGCGCGAGGGGTACTACCCTACCATATGGTAGCCCCGTGTCTTGGTAGGCTTGCTGAGTTGGTCATTCGTTAAAAGTCGCATCACATGTAAAACTGTGTTGATAATATCAACTAGGGTTTACCCCCCTGAGTTTTAGGGGCCCTGATCCTGATTCCAATTGTTCTGAAAATTTTAGGGTTTATGCAGGATCACTTGGGTTTCTCAATTAGGGTTTCCTTTTTGACAAAATATAATAAGAAATAATATTTTAGGTGAGAGTTGTTACAACGAGGCTAGGTAATTACAAGAGGAATTTTATTTAAAAAAATAAGAAGAGTTCTTGGAGATACTTGAAGTCCCATGTGTCGGGTACTTAGAGAGATAAGTTTCTCTACTCGATTACATCACCTTCGTATCCTTGTTTTCTAGAAGTTCTAACACTGTAATTTTATCTAGTGTAACCTCAGGCGCATGACCATTTCTGGCAGTACAGGCTGCTTTGGATGTTGTACCTTGGAAGACAGACACGTCGTCTTTGGTAGAGACCCGGAATTTGTTTTAAGGGAAACGTGTTGAACATGTGCCTTAGCCACAACCGTCAACACTCGTTTGTTCTTTATTGCAGCAAGAGAGACTACACAAAGATCTTGTTGAAGACTATGCATAGGATCATACAAGAAGATGTGATTCACACTTTTGTGGAATACTACGGTTTGAATCGATTTGTTTACATGTGTTGTATTATATATTTTATTGTGTTTAGATTTGTTCAGGGTACGTGTATTATAATTTCTCAAGATGTATAAAGGGAGTATCTTTATTTATTTTATTTATATAATTTTATTACTATTGTGACATATTTCCCAGAATCTTAAAACATATTTAACGTGAGATTGTTGCTACAATCCTAAAAACTTTTTACTAGGGCTTGTTTGGTTTATAAAATCCGCCGGAACCCGGTGGAATTGGAATTTAAGTTCCAATAGTTGGCATGTATGGTTAGGTAATAGAATGAATTAGAATTGGAATTAATTCCAACTAAATCCCTCTTTAATGCGATTCAAGAATCCCTTCAACATCCAAAGGAAAGCTTAGAAATCCAATGAAATGTTGACATTTTATCAAAATACCCTCATCCTTCTCAACATTGCATCTTTCATTGTCTTCAATAAAATTCCTCTATCGTGCTTTATGGAATATTGAAAATCGAGAACCAAAATTTCTCAACCACCATGGATCCTCCATTATTCTTCTTCAAAAACTTAAAAAACAAAACTCCAGAACCAATAACCTCCTTCGTTCGTCGTGAAATGTTAGAAGATCTAAAACCAATTTGGTATCATGAAATGTTGAAGATCTAAAACCAAAAAATACAATTTGTATCCCCTAATTTTGTCAATCGAATATCAGTAATTATTTAGCCTTTAATCCTACATCTTTTTCCATTATTCAAAATGTGATCCCCTAATTTATTTAATCAAACTTTAGCTAATCGATCATCCACAGAATCAAAAACCACTTTTATTTCCTTCACTTGTTAAATGAATTATGAAAAAACAACACACAATTTAGATATTTCCTGTGATTCAAAAAAAAAAGTGGAAATCTAGAATCAGAATTGTTTTAGCCAAGGAAAAGAGTTAAAGGGAGACAATTGTAAACATGGGAGAGAGATAAGATAGAAGACGAAGAACATGGTGATGACCATGTTAGGGTAGATTTGTATAACAACCCTCCTAGAACCCTTAAACGTGACCCTAAACGTTCCTTATATACCCCGTATACAAGAAACGAGCCCTAAGTACCTTAATATTTATAAAAAAATCAAATAAAAACCCAAAAATGGAATTCTCGCGGGCCGCGACCCGGACCCCTATGATTGTCGCGGGGCGCGAAGCCCAGTGACTTGCCGGACACGCATAGGCGCCACGTGTCAACATGTGGCAAAGCTATATTCGCTGACTGGCCAACCCTAGGACCTAGTCTACATCCTCGCGGGCCACGAGAGAATTTGAAGGGGGTTACGCAGGCCGCGAGACGCCTTCGGATCAGCCTATAAATAGGAGTCGAGAGTTCATTTAATTGTCGTTCAAATTCTGATATTCTCTCTCAATCTCTAATAGTCTAAATTCTCAGGAAATAATACCCCTATAAGGCGAAGCTCTGCCTCGTTGTTAGTATTATAACCCTATTTGTTACCCTACATGATCGATCTAGGGCTCCGTAACGCATGTCAAGGCTCTGCCTGACTGAGTCGTTGGAGTTTTGTCTTGTGTTACACCCGATTGATCTAGGACTCCGTAATGCATGTCAAGGCTCTGCCTGACTCAGTCATTGGAGTTCTGTCTCGAGTTGTACGGTTAATATGATTTGGGTTATTTGACTAACACGTGTGCATTGTTTTATTTTAATAGATAATAACCAGAAGATACACCAGGAAGCCTTAGTTTTACCTAATTAAACAAAGTGAGTAGATTCTCTTTTTGTCACCTTTTTGTAAATTACTTTTGTGAGTCAAAATATTTTACCAAAACCTCAAATGTTTTAAATTACACTTAACAGTAATTGAGTATTTGTAATTCTACCATTACTACCGGTATGTTGGGGTTTTGTATACATTACTTGAAACTCGTTACTATTGGAATAGTAGCATGACCACAAGTCAGGATTGACAATACCAAAAAAGGGTAATTGGATAGATATAAGCAAATATAATTGTGGATGCCCTCAATACTGTAAAGTTGTAAAGTGATAAAAACTGTTTTGATTGAACTGGGATGCACTCGCCAGTATTTCTTGCTGATAAAATCTTTTTAAAACGCGTTTCAGGTAACTTATTGTGAAGCTATTTAGAAGCCAGCTGGAGAGCATTGAAGGCTTGGAAAAGTGGCTATAAAAGTTACCTAAATAAAAAGGAGTTTTGTCTTTCGATAAACTAGGGTTTATCCCTATAAACATATTGTAATAGAAACTTGAGTTTTATCCCATTTGTTTATTATCAAAAGTTTGGTGTTTTAACTATGATAATTCATTTCCTAACTACGGTCCTGATGAAAGTTTTCCGCTGCCATATTAATAAACACCGATACCACCCGCTCTGCGTGCTCTCGGCACCCGCCTCCCGGGGCAGGGGGTCGGGGGCTGCGACAATTTGGGTGGAATTAAGCACATACAAGAGTAAGGGTATGTATTTTTATTCTTCTAAACATTTTATCTATATAAAGAAAATAACAAATCAAACACCTTAAGTATTTTTTATGGAAATAATTCAAATTCCTTCAAAATACTATTCCTTTGTAAGATTCCAATTCCTTCAAAACATCCTATGAAAAAACGCCCCCTAAGGATTTTGGGTTCACGGAAATATTTAAATTGTTTTAGAGGTTGTTGCAACAATCTTGTATATATTTTGGGAAATTATGTGTATGGTACAACTTATGGTATTTGGATTTTAGAGATTGTGGTACAATGTGATACAAGACGAATGTCTTACGGTTCAAACGTTTGGTTTTGAAACGATTTTGGAATCATGAAATTTTCTAATCTATGTGTTAGATCGGGTTTATAAGCACAAACTGCTGTTAATATTCTGTTTTGATTTTTAGAAAAGGTAGTGTATAGTTTTGCTGTAGAAAGCATGTTCATACACTCAATTTTTTAAACATATTCTAATCAGTAGGTTAAGTGATTTTCGTTAGTGTGTGCAAGTGACTTTTCTAGACATCAGGTTGGCACGGGTGTGCCTAGACATGCATGATCGTGCCTTAGTGTGTTCTCGAAAGACATTTCGATTCATCAGAAGACTTTCGGAACATTTTCAAATTGTGTTGATTTTAAGCCATGCACGACCATGCTTGTATATGAGAACGAACGTGCCTGGTTACTGTACTAGGTCAACAATAACGGTTCAATTTGTCACTTTTCCCACGAAATCGATTGCAAAACTTTTCAAGATTTCTTTATCCATTTTGTTTCTACTAGTACCCTAATCACTTCCATACAAGTTTTATCTTGAAATCATGATGATTTATGGTCGAGGTCATAGGTTTTAGTATGAACTGCGTGTGAACTATAACATGAGAAATCTGACAATTTTAGCCACTAACCATAACCATATTACATAAAAGACAAGTAGTACATACCTGGAGATGAAGATTCTTGAAGAATAATGGAAGAAAATGGTGGTGTATGGTGTCGGGCCGCAAAGCACGGGAAAATGCAAATGGGTTCTGATTTTGACCTAGGTCAAAACAACTTTTATACCCGGCTTTCTGAGATCCGGACAGGCGCGGACATGCTCTTTATTTTTCAAAAATTGTTCTTTATTTTTAATTAATTTTCTGAAATATGTTTTTATTAATTTGATAATTGTTATGCACGGTCGTGTCTTAGGGGGTGAAGCACAGGGGTGCTTATCTGACAGTGTTTTGAATAATTTATTTTGACGAAGTTTTTTAAAATTTGAACCACCACTTCTTTAATCCACGAGTTTAGTGAACTTACCTTCCTGATTTCTACACATGGTATAAGCCACTTCAAGGTGATAAATAGATTTTTGTGGATAGAAAGATTTGGAGAAAAGGACTTCCCGAGAAAAAGTTAGCATTCGGTTTCGCCTTTGTCATGTTGATGATGTTATCGCGGTGGCCATCCTTTAAAGAAATCTGCGGAATAACTAAGGAACGAGCACGAGTGCTGAAAATAAAAGTGAAAATAAAAATAGATAGAAAGAAAAGGGATAGAAAATAAGACTGTTCAACAGGGTCGGCCCGAAGGGTGTGCGGGATGGGCGACTGCTCAGGGCCCAAACCTATCGGGGGCCCATTTATTTTTGTTTTTGTATTAGTTTTACACTATAAAGTTAGAATATATATGTAATGAATCGGAAAAATACCATCCTGAAGCACTTGTTTTGGTGGTTTGAAAGTCACTTTAATAATAAGGAGACACGGTTTTTAATCTCGGCGTCCTCAGTTTTGTTTTTCTTTTTGTTTCTTATCTATTTATTAAATGCAAATGACATTAATTGTCTAATTTTGTCAAAGTACATTAAATGATTGGTGTTGATTCAAACGATATTAATTTATTTTCATATATTAAATTCTTTTATATATATTAGTTTTTAAAAATTTATATTTAAAGGGCCCGTATTTTCTGTTCGCACAGGGCCTAAAGATTTTCGAACATTTTCGGAGACGACCCTGCTGTTCAATATAATAATTTAGGTTTTTCTATGGGATAAACCATATCCATTGGCAACGGCGCCAAAAACTTGATGTCGTGTGAATTAGGTATATTATTTTAGTAAAATTGAGCACACTTAAGTGCTATAATTTAATAACTTGAAAGGGCGATTATCTAGTTTTAAATTTATAAAAATGATTTTTATTTAAACTAGATACACACAATGGATAGAGAACCCATCGCATATAGTATAGGTTTAGATAAGAACCACGTAGCATCCAAGTATATGTTATCTTTACTCAACTATTTATTATTCTTTTGACCATCCTTATTCGTAGTTGGTCTGGTACTAAAATAGGTAATATATGACTCTTAGAATAACATTTCTTAACCAATATAGTTTATCTTATAAAATGAGGAAAATGATTAAGTCTTCAATTTTATCTTTTAGGAAAAATGGAAGCTGCTCCTAATATGGTTACCGACATTCCTTTAACCTTGTCACAACATATCGATTGACTGGTCTAGAAATATGTCCATAATGAACCATCTCTAGCCTTTTGACAGGTAAATGATATGCCACAACAAGATTGGTTAGTAGACCGGGCAAAACAAGCCCATCCATTCTATTTTGGGTTCATATGGGTATTTTAAATTTTAAGATGAGTTAAGATGGGCCAAACAAAATTAGTCACTAGGTTATGATGGGTTATGAAGTGGTGGATAAAAAAAAGAGCAGGTCGGGATGGGTATGAGATAAAACCCAAGCGGGTCAGGATGGGTATAAGATAAAATCACTAAACAAATTACTACTCGTAGATATCTATTCACAACTGCGACTTCATCAATCGCCGCCGAAGTACTCTTCCGTCGTTCTTCGTCTAAAAATAATAAAAAATTAAATATAAAAAATTTCTAAAAAATCAGAAAAATTCTAAAAAAGCAAAAAAATCAAAAAATTCTAAAAAATCTAAGAATTATAAAAAAATCCAAAAAATTCAAAAAACCCCAAAAAATTCTAAAAATTCTAAAAAATAAAAAAATCTAAAAATTAAAAAAAATAATAAAAAATCCAAAAAATTTTAAAAACTCCAAAAACTTCTAAAAATCCAAAAAAAATCTAAAAAATCCAAAAAATTCTAAAAACAAAAACTAAAAAAAATCTAAAAACTCAAAAAATATAAAAAATCCAAAAAAATTTATAAAAAAATCCAAAATATAAAAAGTCAAAAAAGTCTAAAAAATCCAAAAAATTCTAAATTTTTTTTTGGATTTTTTTATTTTTGGAGTTTTTTTTTTTTTTTTTTAGAATTTTTTATTTTTTAGAACTTTTATGATTTTTTTAGAATTTTTTTGATTTTTTTTATTTCTTGGATTTTTTAGAATTTTTGTGATTTTTTTATTTTTAAGAGTTTTTTTTTTATTTTTTAGAATTTTTTTTACTTTTTAGAATTTTTAGAATTTTCTACAATTTTTTTATTTGTTTTATTTTTTTGGAATTTGTTGGAATTTTTAAGATTTTTTAGAATTTTTTTTATTTTCTAGATTTTTTTTACTTATTTGAATTTTTTGCAATTTTTTTAATTTGTTTTATTTTAGGATTTTTTTTAGAATTTTTATATTTTTTAAATTTTTTTTAGAATTTTCAAGATTTTTTAGAATTTTTTAGAAATTATATATTTTTTAGGCAAATTGGATTTAAATAATCAAAGCTTTCTGAGTTGGCCGATAATAATCCCAACTCAGTTATTGGCCTTTGCTAATCCGAACTGGTTCACTTTTTGCCGATAATAGTCCGCCGTAAAAAATAGCTTAACGGAGTTAAGCTTTTTTCCGAATTACAAACATGTTTTACGGATTTTGATCAGAACGAGGATACGAGTCGATTTAAGTAAAACTTACCTCAAAACGATGCTTTAAACGGCTTGATTTTTGTTAATTAGAAATTTAAACACTCGAATTGAAGCACCGTTTTCGTCGTTTGAGGCAGTATTTCGATGTAAATTTTACATCAATCAACTCTTATCATCGTTCTAATGAAAAGCCCTAAACATTAGTTTGTAATTCGGGAAAAAACTTAACTCCGTTAAGCTATATTTTACGCAGACTATTATCGGCGAAAAGTGGACCAGTTCGGATTATTATCGGCCAATAGCTGAGTTGGGATTATTATCGGCTAAATTGAGAAAGCTGAGATTATTTAAATCCAATTTGCCTATTTTTTATTATTTTTTTGTATTTTTAATTTTATGTTTTTTAATTATTTTTTCATTTCATCTTTACCCAAACTTATATTAACCTAAACCCATCCTAACCCAAACCCATCTTGACCCATTATCCATTCAACCCTTTTTTTAAAATATCCATCCTGACCTATACCCATCCTAACCCAAACCTATCTTGACCCATTACCTAAACCCATCCAACTTGCCCACTTTGCCACCACTAGTTTAAAGACATCTTGGTTTTATTATCTTTGTATAACTTAATTAATTAGTGTTTTGTAATTCAAGCTTGCAATAGGGAATCCAATTAGACATCAAATCAGTTAAGTTACCAAATAAGTAAACTAGGTCTCATTTCATTAATTGTCTTCTATTTTACCGAATTACCCTACCTCCTCATTAATTTACCTTCTTAACTTTTACCTTCCAATCGGATCTTGTGCATTACAAGAATCCTTCCCAAAGGATCTTGATGGAATATTAGAAGTCTTTTATTACCCCAAGATCCGGTTCAACACCAGAAGCTTGTTACCCGAATCTGGTTCAATACCAGAAAACTCTAGTAAGATCTAGTTCAATACCAGAAGCTTACACTGGATCTGATTAAGGGTACCAGAAGCCATACGCACACCTTAGTCAAGTTAATTTAAGTTAAATTAATATAGTTAAATTAAGTGGTTAAGTTAGTTTAGTTTCAAAGAGGTAATGAAATCCTATCACAAAAGATAATAACTAAGAATTAGTAAAAGATAAACATGTTGGATCGTGTTCTTGACCCTAAACAGTCAGTAAAGGTAGTTCATCATCGTTTACAGAGGCGGAATCAAAGTAAACAACGTCAAACAGCTTGTATCCTTTTAATCTTTCTCTATTACTGAATTGTTGAGCTTTTACAATGTATTCTGACAAAAATCCGGCAGCACCTTCGCTCACACACACAACTGATCCGTTTGAAATGAACCAACACACAACCTATTTATAGTAGTTGCCCTTCCGTTTGAAGATGTCACAATAACATTCAAACGGAACTGCTTCAAACGGATGATCATGTTCAAACGGATGACCATGCTCAAACGAACTAGACATGTTCAAACGGACTAGATCCCTAAAACATGTTCTAACCCTAATTCTAACACTGTTGTGCACTCGTTTAACCTATCTAGACATAAGACTCAATAAGACGTAGTCAGCAGACATTCAGTGCACCAACAGACTCCCCCTTGGATGTTGACGAAGTCTTCGGCGTCGAGTCTTTAGTCTTTGTCTCTCTCCAAATTTTATCTTCTCATTGCAAAAACTCTCTCTTCACAAGTTCAGAAACTTAAACTAGCTCCATCTTCAATCTCCCCTTTGACTGTTGATCCAGAAATCTAACTTCCCCTTTCACAGACTCCCGCTCTCGATCAGCTAGGGCTTAAATTCTGATTCAAACTTTGACTTTTTAAATACCATGGGGATTCCTGTTACCTGCATATACTCTACCCAAATATAAGATATATGACAAGAACATTTACAATCCAAACTTATCATTTAACCTTCAGTGTTAGAAATGCACTTAAGTATTCAGGTCCAAGTTAATGACCCTGATTACTCAATTTATCTCCCAAGTTCAACTTAATGACCTTGGTAAATCTGAGATAAATCACACTGACTTTGTTCATCATATTCAAACATTCTCTGAAAATTACAAGTTTCAAATTAATGAACTTGTTTTAACTTTTCAACTTTCACAAACTTATCATGTTTCAGCTCACGACTCATCCTCCAGTCCAGAAACTTCCTGCATCTGCTTCAATTCGAATCTGAAGATCAGCTTTCCACTTTGGTTTGTAAAAAATAAAGCAAAAGTGTAAAATCTTTTTGAGTTTTTAATAAAGTTTCTAAACTAAGAATGAAATACAGAACTAAAATGCAGTAAAAGTAAACTATTTACAAACATATTTTTGTTGAGCGTGTTAGGGAATCATATCAGCTATTCGACAAGTCACAAGTACCGTTAAGCTTCAATTACATATTCAGAATTAAACAATTCGCTTAGATTGTCGATATACTGATCCACTTTAAATTCTCACACAATTTTCAATCTGTCCAGGATACGGATTTAGTGTTTTAGAGACTTAAACTTATACGTGTGTCCCACCTCTTAAATATACTCCCGTATCCAAATCCCAATATTCAGTCTTACAGGTGAGTATACCACAGATGATATCTGTAAGGGGTTAAATTGCGAAGAACCGTGAGAGCTCAGGTCAGAACTTCCGTTCTGCAGAGAGATGACGGCTTCGACTTTGGAGTGTCCCCTTTAGAGGATCTTTTTTACAACAGCATTGATTAGCAATTTTATTGTCTTCATCATTTATGCTGAGGGCTGCGCTATGTTTCAAGCAATGCAGAAAGTATTATTCGGGGACTAGGCCATTGCTTCCGCATTATCAGAAGTCCCGGAATGATACCCCAGATATCACTGAGTATAAAGACCTAGTATCTCAGAAAGAGGGATTTTTCAAACGAGATTTCTGGGGTTACCTATATATCCAAGTAGTGTTCCCCACGAAATAAGTAAGTAAGATTTTAGGTTTATATCCCGAACAAACCTACTAAATGTGTAAAAACCTATCGGCATATTGTCACACCCCTAATTTCCACGTGTCACCGGTGGGCCCGGTGGGGGTATCGTGACGTCGTTAGTATCATCATAGACAAACAACACAATATAATAATGCACAGCGGAAGCAAAAGATAGATTCATTTCAACTTTAATTAAAAATGTAATATTAATTATCACAAGTAGTTGAAACGGATCCACAGGCGGATCGAAAATAAAATAGGATAATTGTTCAACAGTTTATCTGTCGTCCAGCTGCGAGACCTATTGTGGACGCTCTAGAAGCCTGCCAGCCTATTACGTGTAGTACCTGCACTTAATCTTTTTGGGAAAAATACGTCAGTTTACACGGGTAAATACAATTCGACTGACTCATTTTGAAAAGGTTGAAAATTGATTTAAATGCACAAGGCACAAAACATTTTATTAACTTGGGTCAATTATTTAATATAATAATCATGTGAACGAATTACATGTTACTTGCGTTCAGTGGCCCGGATCTAGTCCGGGCTAAAGATCAATGGACCCACCACATTCAAGAGTTATATACAGACAGGTGTACGCCTACACCCCGTACTCAGGTCGTGGCCATCTCGTAGGATGATGCCAAGGATATCCGGGACATGGTCAATTAACCCCCCAAAGGCCTTAAGTGAACAAGACTGTTTAAACGAGCCGATTAAATTATTCCAACTACCCACACAACGGTGGAGGATTTAATGCCCGATCAAGCGGTATTCTAAGTACCGTAACCCAAGCCCGTATAGAGAAAATAAGCCAAAGAGTATTTACCTGAATAAGTATCAATCACAATCAAGAAAAATGCAAGTATCTTTTACTGGTGCTCCTAATCTGGAATGAAGGTTTATAATAACCTATTAGATTTCTAACGGGTCTTTATTTAAGCCTAAGCCTAGACCGGTTAGTTTTAAAGGACGATACGGTTCACGCACGATTAAGCGAAGACCGGATGGAATGTGAATTTGACCTGACAAGTTTGAAGACTTGTATAATATGGGTTTACTAAACACATTCTGGATTTTGAGACAAAAATGATAATGTTTGACCCGTTTCGGCCAATTTATGTAAACTAGTTACATAAACCGAACCGAACGCGAAAAGTGCGTTACGGGCGACCAAGAGAGTCATATGCAAGTTTCCTGAGTTGATATGCTTTAAATATGATATAATATCAGTAAGTTATTTTCTATTATGCCCGGAATGTATTTAAACTCAACTTACGCCTCATAAGGGCATTTTGGTCATTTAAAAGGTTATAAAAGAGTCTATTTGTTAATCTGAGTTATGGGTCTGATTTATACAGAAAATATACTTAACTTATTATGTCATAACAGTAGGGTATGACCCATATATAAAACTTATCATTTAAAACCAATCTATGCGCCTTAGGGGCATTTTGGTAATTTAACAAAGGCTAAAAATGTCAAATTTGGAAATCTGAGTTTATAAACTCGTACTTACTGTTATTTTATAAAAATATGTTAAACATATCAGTAACTATAAGTCTTATATGTTTGATATGGTTATAATATATACTATGCGTTAAAAATGCCTAAAAAGGCGATTTAGAGCCGTTTCCGGGTTTGTAAAAGAAAGCTGAGATTTTTATACTTCCAGAAGGTTCAACATACTTTATTTAATAAATAAAATCAGTAGGAAGTGGTTTGGGGTCAATCGGATTTATAAAACTCGTTTTATGGCTTAAAAGGTCAAAACCGGCATTAACCGAATCAACTTAGCGACCTATGAAACGATCAGCCAAAAATTAAATAAAAATCATCAAAGATCCCAAAATATTATATAACATCAGTGGGTAAAAAGTTTTATACCAAAAAGTGGCCTTAAATAGGTTATACGCTAAAAGCGCCCTTTATGTACATAAAGATATAGTTTTACGATATCGGCCATAACTCGAAATCTGGACCACCAACTGATCTCAAATTTTCGGTGCAAGTTTATAAATTAGTAATAAAGATTTCTACTCTTTCACTTTTCCAAAAATCACGTTTTATATCAAAAAGGGCAAAATAGTCAACTTTAAGCATAACTCGGAAACAAGCATACGAATCGGTTAAGCATAGACTCAAGTTATAAAAATTCCAGAGAGTCATACATAAATAAAAATGGTCAAAAATAAATTCTAATACAGATCTCAAGCACGCATGCACGGATCCGAATCGAGAGTCAACGAAAAAGTCGTTTTATAAGACTTTCGGTTCCAATCCGGGTTTATACCAAAGATTGTCGAGTTGATCATGGTAAAACATATTCTTACATTCATTATAAAGCTATTTTTTATGATCAAACTGATTGCATGTCATCTACATTACCATTTATGCTATATTTCACAAAAACAATTTCTGTTGACTTTTTAAGAACAACTTTGACTCGACAAATAGCATGCTTAGAGTGGGAATCAGAGAATACCCTTTTGAGGGTTTGTTTCCCACATAAATACCAACTTATAAGTGGTTTCAATTTGAGAAATGACAGAGCCAAATTCGTTTAATCGAAAAGTCAAACTATATGAACAACGGTTTGACTTTTAACTAATAATCTATGCTAGAACGGATTAGAGGATGATATGAATGCTTACAAAGGTCCTAATGAAACCTAGAAAACACTTGGAGGCTGCCTTGTCGATCAGATTATCCCTGGAGAAGCCTTGTGAAATTTTGATAGTTGCTATGTTCTTGTTTCTCTAATTCAAGTGCCCAAAATGTGAGCTTTGATCTGAATTATAAAGGAAATCAGATGTTGTAAGGAGTCTACATGTGTCTATACTTGCATGTCCATCCATTGGTGCATAAGGGAGGTGATATTAGCTGTCAAACACTCAAAAATTCGGACTTAACAGCAGCTGATCGCGAATTCTGCACCTGGGGCTGCCAAACTTTGATTAAAAATGGCAGCTTTGGTCCCTGTCTTTGCACGCGAGGTTTCGGCTATTTATTTTGACTCGTAAACCCCTAAACTTGGTTTTTAAGAACCTTGGGACATTTACCAACATGGTAATGTCCTCGGATAACTTTGCGCTCACCCGAAAAGCCATGAAATTCGACGTTGACGCTTTTAACCCCTCAAGTACGGTTTTGGCCATAACTTTCTCATACGATAACGAAACTTCATGAAATTTTTACCACATATTCTAGTGAGTATATTCTAGCATTAAAAAGCTTCGGGGCTGCCAAAATTTCACTCAGAGGTATAAATTCAACATGTTGACACTTTTAGTCCCTATAGTTTGTAATTCCTCACTTTCGTGCATTTTCCGCTTCGTATGATCCATGATCCATCCGTTTAAGGTTATAAACATTATGTAGGGTTATTATAGAGTCTATTTATCCATTGTTGACACTTTGAACCCTTGAATTTACATAGTTTCACCGTTTGTCAACTTTAGTCCCTCTAAAGTATGTTTTCACATATTCAAAGCTTATGACACGTGTCAAGACATTAATGGACGTGAATTTTCCGAGGTGTTACATCCTCACCCCCTTAAAAGAAATCTCGACCTCGAGATTTATTGAAACAAATGAGGGTATTTTTCTTTCATCGTGGATTCTACCTCCCACGTGTATTCGGGACCTCTACGGGCATCCCATTTGACCTTAACAATAGGTATGTGCTTCCTTCGAAGCTTCTTTACCTTTCGGTCTTCAATCGCTAACGGCTTTTCCACAAATTTCAAGCCTTCATCTATATGTACATCCGTATACGGTATAACCGGTGGTCCATCAGCGGAACACTTCTTCAAATTACAGATGTGGAACACATTATGGATAGCGCTTAGTTCTTCAGGCAGGTTTAACTTATAGGCAACTGACCCGACTCGTTCGATAACCTCGAAAGGTCCTATGTATCTCGGGCTTAGCTTGCCTTTCTTATCAAACCTCATCACCCCTTTCCAGGGTGATACTTTAAGTAACACTTTATCACCTACTTCGAAATGAAAGTCTTTACGATCCGGATCTGCATAACTTTTCTGCCTATCCCTGGCAGCTTTCAAACGATCGCGAATCTGGACAATCTTGTCCGTTGTCTCAAAAACAATTTCTGGTCCTGACAGTTGGACTTCTCCAACTTCCGCCCAACAGATGGGTGATCTACACTTTCTACCGTATAAGGCCTCAAAAGGCGCAGCTTTTATGCTGGTGTGGTAGCTATTGTTGTAGGAGAATTCAATTAGGGGTAGGTTCTTGTCCCAACTACCACCTAAGTCGATCGCACATGCACGTAGCATGTCTTCCAACGTTTGAATAGTACGCTCGCTCTGACCGTCGGTCTGTGGATGATAAGCCGTACTAAAATTTAAACGTGTGCCTAATGATTGTTGGAAACTTTTCCAAAAATGTGACGTGTATCTAGTATCTCTATCAGAGATAATAGATACAAGTATTCCATGCAAAGCTACAATCTTATCAACGTATAATTGGGCTAACATATCCGAGCTGTAGGTTTCCTTGATGGGTAGGAAGTGTGCTGACTTCGTCAGTCTATCTACTATGACCCATATTGTATCATTTCCTTTTCTTGTCTTGGGTAACTTGGTAATACAATCCATAGTTACCATTTCCCCCTTCCACGTAGGAAGTTCAGGCTGTTGTAGCAAACCTAATGGTTTCTGATGCTCGGCTTTGAGTTGCGCACTTGTCAAGCATTTAGCTACATAGGTGGCCACAGACTTCTTCAAGCCTATCCACCAATAGTTTGCCCTTAGATCCTGGGTAGCTGATGGAAATTCTTAATCGTTGCCTAATTAGGGTTGCGGCATATATGCATAAGCAATATGAACCGTCTTTCTTATTTAATAATATAAAACCCTCAGAATATTGAGTCAGGCTTTATGTGCCTATGTTTTAAAACTTACTTAATCAAGGTTTAGATTATTCCATAATCAATATGGAGTTTTCACAATACTCCAGCCCACAGCGGGATACAATCTTAATTCTACCTGCCTTTCCGGAGGTAAGCAGGGAAAGCTTATGAGAAGATAATCAAGATTGCAAGGAGGCTACAGAGATTTTCCATATCTCAGGCTCCAGTTCATCCACCATTACTCGTGTCAAATAAGTGACACCTTTATGTTATAAGTCCACGAATTCCTTAGTCGGGAACATTTACTTTAAAAAAAAAATTTCCATTTTTGGATACCTTCTTTGAATACTACTAGTCGACTTTAGTACAATATGACCATTGGGATATCTCAGGGGTTCCATGTATTAAACCTCCATGCTGATCAGACATGGAAATAATCTATGGGACACACTAGGATACGCAAATCCTCATATGACACTTTAATCAAACATAGTTTGGCATTCGCAGGCGATAGAAACAATGAGAAAAATAATTAAAATAACATATGTTGTCGTACTCTATGCAGAGAAAGAGTGCTCTTAGATTTTCGGAAGGTTTTTCTTGCCGATACGAGAAGAATCGGTTACTATGGTTTCCTTGGTAATTATACCTTGTGGATGATAATAAAAGTTTTGCTAAGTTTATGGTTCATGAAGATTTATTATTGCCTGTATTAAAAACAGGACACTTAGCAGAAATTATCATTGATAAATGATAAGGAAGTTTATTGCACAAGTGCTTATATTTAATCAATAATGGAAGTTTCACAAACTAGGCACCTAGCTCAGTTGGCTAGGCGCGCGAAAGGGTGCGGCCGGCCTAGACCCAGGTTCGATTCCGGGGACGGCCAGTTCCACCATTTTTTTATGTTTAATTTTAATTAATCGTACGGATACGTGTAATTATGAGAGTTGTCTCATAAGGAGTCTTGATAATTAATTGCTTCTTATTACCCACAATATGGGCTTGATTTTATCACTAAATTGAGTCCTTGTATTTAACGGAACTAGGACATCAAAAAAAATGATTCCTAATAGATATAAAGCATCCATCTTTTAGTGCTGAAGCAGTCTCAGAGGTATACCGGCTTCTTACCGAACTTTCGTTGCTTTTTATTAAGCCTGTACTTGCTCTCTTTCTCAGATTTCTAGGAGTTATTCTCCTTCTTTTGGTTCATCCTTCATATACGAAGTGTGAACAAAACCTCTTCTCATGAGTAATTGAACATGGTTTTCAAATGAAATTCAGAGCGAGGAGCGTTTGGCTCTTTAGATTGTTTCATGATCTTTCCATGGTCCTTTCAACTGCTGCGTCAACCACAGCTTGAAGATAAACTCCATTAATATTAAGGTTTACGTTTGTAGTTTTATTAACTTTCGTCGCCTTATTAGCATTGCGACTTTCGTCTACCTCATCCGAGTTTTCCATACTCGAAACTTGGTACCAATCACCAAGATTTAACCATTATTAGTCATCATCCTGATGACCTGACTTAGGTCAGCCACGGCATTCATAAACCGTATGGGCTATTTTGTTCCGAACATTCGTAGTGAATGTTATTTGAACGTATTTCCATTATATTTAGCCTAGGTCACAGCGGGACCATCAATGGCATGCAAAGTTTGGAGCGAGTCTAATACCTGCTTGACAGGGGACCATAATGTCACAACTGTCTTTGTCACTAGGACGATTATAAATAGCTTAAATGCTTTTATTATATATATATATACATATATGGCATAGAAGCCTGTCTCGAGGGACGTAGAAAAATATGGCATAAAGCATAGTCATGAAGGACATAAGTAATCATATGGCGCGAAGGCCTTGTCGTGATGACATTTAGATATGGCACAAACGGCCTTGCTATAAGGACATTCATCAAATTTGGTACAAAGGCATGTCACCAGAAATGTTAACATTTTATTATGTTAACTTGTCACGAATGACCAGTTATAGCACATAGGCTTGTCCTGAATGATTTTAAAACATAAATTGATGGTCTATTTTTTTTTCAAGGACCTTAGTTTATAAGCTGCAATCTTATTAGATTAGGACTTCAAGGTTTGAACGTGGTGCTTCACCTTTGGACAGGGAGTCATAGACTACAACTGTCATTGTCTTGAAAGACGATTCTTTTGGCAGAAAAATAAGCCAATCAACATCACTAATGGATGTTTATATATAGCCATCGTATCTAATGATATTAGTCATGATCACATCGATCATATTGACTCTTAGGTTTTGGGTATAATCACACCATTTTGAACAGGGGATCATAAGGATCACTACTATCCTTGTCTTACCGACATTAGAATAAAGTATAGCCCGTAGGCATTTCATCACGAGGGATGTTAATATTTTGATCATCATACCGATGATACTAGTCAGGATCGTAATGATAGTATAGACTATGGGATTTGAGTATAGCTCACCCCCTTGGGCAAGAATCACAAAAGATTACTGTTGCCTTGTCTCAATTGGATAATATAATATAGCCCTTAGGCAAAACATCATTAAGGATGTTAAAATTTTTAATCACCGTATTGATGATTTTCGTCATGATGGCATTGATCATATAGACTATTAGGCTCGAGCATAGCTCACTACCTTGGACAGGGAATTGTAAAGATCACACTGTTTTTATCACATATGGAGGATATAATATGGCCCATAGGCGAAACGTCTCTAATGAATGTTTATAATAGGTTCATCCTATTAGATGATATAAGTCATGATTGCATTAATCATATTGACTATTTTGGCTTAAGCATAGCTCACCACCTCAGATAAGGAATCATAAAGATAACAATGTCAATGTCTCAAATGGACAATATATTATAGCCCGTAGGCAAAACATCACTAAAGGATGTTTAATAATGCTATCATCGCATCAGATGATATTAGTCATGATCGCGTTGATCATATAGACTATTACGTTTGGACATAGTCCAATATTTTAGACAGGAGGTCAAAGACCATCACTGTCGTTGTCTTATCGGACAACAAGTTTAGCCCGTAGGCACTTTATTATTAACGGATGTTTATAACATGATCGTGTTATTGGATGATATAAGCCGTGATTTCTAAATCACCAGGCTAGATAAGGGAATTGGAAGAATCCAATATAAGGATGATTGTTGTGATTTTCTTGGATCACATTTCTCAAGAGTGCTAACACGTTTTTAAGTGTTAACGAGGATCTGAATCCCTTGAGTAGGTTTCACCATCTTGGCCGCGTAGGCTAGGTTACAACTTTAAGATTCCCTTTTAAAGAAAAGCATACTGACAGGGAAGGGAGGATATTTATTTTATTTAGGATTTTTATCATAAATCCTAATTCATAAGTTAATAATAATAGCACAAATGGCCTAGTCGCGTAGACAAGTTAAATTTATAAGCCACGATTTCAGAGAATCGCGGCATTAAGGTTTGAATCAAAGTTCATCACCTTTTCCTGACAGGGAGCTGTAGGCTGCCACTGTCTTCAGTCTCGGAGGACATTAACTATAGCCCGTAGGCACTTCCCTTCTAAGGGATGGTTATTACGGAATTGCCCCTTGGGGAAATTCATTAACCATGGTAAACAGAGACCATATTTGGTTAATTTATTAATCATTTATATTTAGGATTTCTATTATAATTTATCCTAATTATAAAACATTAACAGTTTTATTAGTGGTACCCAATGGCCTGGTCACATGGACATTTATAAATTATAAGCTTATGATTTCAGAGAATCAAAGCAACAATAACAGTTTTATTTAATAGCACCAAAGGTCTAGTCACAAGGACAATTATAATTTATATGCTAGGATTTCAGAGAACCAAAGCGTTTGAGGTTTGAACCTAGTTCATTACCTTTTTCTGACAGGGAGTCATCGCTACCACTGTCTTTTGGCTCATATGGAAATGAGTAGGGCCCGTAGGCATTACGTTACCACGTATGGTTTAAAATATGATCATCTTAATTAATGATGTAAACCCAGGATTCAGAGATCATTAAACTGGGCTAGGAGTCTTTTGAAGAATCCCATTTCAACATGACGTGTGTGATTTTTAATGAATCACGTCTGCCAGGAGTGTTAACATGTTTTAAGATGTTAACCGAGATTTGAATCTTTTAAACAGGTCTTACCATCTTGGCCCGGTCTTAAAATTGACCCGTAGGCTAGGTTTCACACTTAAGATTCTTAATTAATAATTAACGCAGAACAATTTTTAAATTGAGATGTTAATATGGATCTAAATCTAATTATGGAACTACCATCTTGGCCCGGTCTTAAAATGACACGTGGCTAGGTCTTGTCCTTTTTAGACTTTGTCATTTTATAATAATGGTAGATCTTATAAAAGAAATGTTATTTTACATTTATTTAATATTCCTTATTTAGAATGAAAGTTTAAACTTTATCATTCCACTATATAAAAATAAAAATAAAAATATAAAGTTGCCCTAAGCGGGACTTAAAAGGAATAATGTGTCCTTGGAGGGACTGAAAGATAATTATGTCCTTATAAGGACTAATAAGGAAACGATCTTCAGTAAAAGGAGGTTCTTCTTCATTATATTTCTGAATGCTTTCTCTTTGGATGCTCGTTTCATTCTAGCCGCTGTACAAAGCTCAGCATCTCAGGGCTCCGGGTGTGGAGAACTCCTATTACGGCTTCTTCGCTTGGCGACGTATCCCATAAAAATTTGGAAGTAAAATTTCAAGATTAGGACTGAGAATATTCCTAAGTTAAGTCTAGACTCAGGAGTTTAGAATTGTGCAATTGTGTAACTGAGATTAAACACTAAAGGCTAGTGTTTAATTCACTCAGTGTTGGCTCTGATACCAACCTGTCACACCCCTAATTTCCACGTGTCACCGGTGGGCCCGGTGGGGGTATCGTGACGTCGTTAGTATCATCATAGACAAACAACACAATATAATAATGCACAGCGGAAGCAAAAGATAGATTCATTTCAACTTTAATTAAAAATGTAATATTAATTATCACAAGTAGTTGAAACGGATCCACAGGCGGATCGAAAATAAAATAGGATAATTGTTCAACAGTTTATCTGTCGTCCAGCTGCGAGACCTATTGTGGACGCTCTAGAAGCCTGCCAGCCTATTACGTGTAGTACCTGCACTTAATCTTTTTGGGAAAAATACGTCAGTTTACACTGGTAAATACAATTCGACTGACTCATTTTGAAAAGGTTGAAAATTGATTTAAATGCACAAGGCACAAAACATTTTATTAACTTGGGTCAATTATTTAATATAATAATCATGTGAACGAATTACATGTTACTTGCGTTCAGTGGCCCGGATCTAGTCCGGGCTAAAGATCAATGGACCCACCACATTCAAGAGTTATATACAGACAGGTGTACGCCTACACCCCGTACTCAGGTCGTGGCCATCTCGTAGGATGATGCCAAGGATATCCGGGACATGGTCAATTAACCCCCCAAAGGCCTTAAGTGAACAAGACTGTTTAAACGAGCCGATTAAATTATTCCAACTACCCACACAACGGTGGAGGATTTAATGCCCGATCAAGCGGTATTCTATATACCGTAACCCAAGCCCGTATAGGGAAAATAAGCCAAAGAGTATTTACCTGAATAAGTATCAATCACAATCAAGAAAAATGCAAGTATCTTTTACTGGTGCTCCTAATCTGGAACGAAGGTTTATAATAACCTATTAGATTTCTAACGGGTCTTTATTTAAGCCTAAGCCTAGACCGGTTAGTTTTAAAGGACGATACGGTTCACGCACGATTAAGCGAAGACCGGATGGAATGTGAATTTGACCCGACAAGTTTGAAGACTTGTATAATATGGGTTTACTAAACACATTCTGGATTTTGAGACAAAAATGATAATGTTTGACCCGTTTCGGCCAATTTATGTAAACTAGTTACATAAACCGAACCGAACGCGAAAAGTGCGTTACGGGCGACCAAGAGAGTCATATGCAAGTTTCCTGAGTTGATATGCTTTAAATATGATATAATATCAGTAAGTTATTTTCTATTATGCCCGGAATGTATTTAAACTCAACTTACGCCTCATAAGGGCATTTTGGTCATTTAAAAGGTTATAAAAGAGTCTATTTGTTAATCTGAGTTATGGGTCTGATTTATACAGAAAATATACTTAACTTATTATGTCATAACAGTAGGGTATGACCCATATATAAAACTTATCATTTAAAACCAATCTATGCGCCTTAGGGGCATTTTGGTAATTTAACAAAGGCTAAAAATGTCAAATTTGGAAATCTGAGTTTATAAACTCGTACTTACTGTTATTTTATAAAAATATGTTAAACATATCAGTAACTATAAGTCTTATATGTTTGATATGGTTATAATATATACTATGCGTTAAAAATGCCTAAAAAGGCGATTTAGAGCCGTTTCCGGGTTTGTAAAAGAAAGCTGAGATTTTTATACTTCCAGAAGGTTCAACATACTTTATTTAATAAATAAAATCAGTAGGAAGTGGTTTGGGGTCAATCGGATTTATAAAACTCGTTTTATGGCTTAAAAGGTCAAAACCGGCATTAACCGAATCAACTTAGCGACCTATGAAACGATCAGCCAAAAATTAAATAAAAATCATCAAAGATCCCAAAATATTATATAACATCAATGGGTAAAAAGTTTTATACCAAAAAGTGGCCTTAAATAGGTTATACGCTAAAAGCGCCGTTTATGTACATAAAGATATAGTTTTACGATATCGGCCATAACTCGAAATCTGGACCACCAACTGATCTCAAATTTTCGGTGCAAGTTTATAAATTAGTAATAAAGATTTCTACTCTTTCACTTTTCCAAAAATCACGTTTTATATCAAAAAGGGCAAAATAGTCAACTTTAAGCATAACTCGGAAACAAGCATGCGAATCGGTTAAGCATAGACTCAAGTTATAAAAATTCCAGAGAGTCATACATAAATAAAAATGGTCAAAAATAAATTCTAATACAGATCTCAAACATGCATGCACGGATCCGAATCGAGAGTCAACGAAAAAGTCGTTTTATAAGACTTTCGGTTCCAATCCGGGTTTATACCAAAGATTGTCGAGTTGATCATGGTAAAACATATTCTTACATTCATTATAAAGCTATTTTTGATGATCAAACTGATTGCATGTCATCTACATTACCATTTATGCTATATTTCACAAAAACAATTTCTGTTGACTTTTTAAGAACAACTTTGACTCGACAAATAGCATGCTTAGAGTGGGAATCAGAGAATACCCTTTTGAGGGTTTGTTTCCCACATAAATACCAACTTATAAGTGGTTTCAATTTGAGAAATGACAGAGCCAAATTCGTTTAATCGAAAAGTCAAACTATATGAACAACGGTTTGACTTTTAACTAATAATCTATGCTAGAACGGATTAGAGGATGATATGAATGCTTACAAATGTCCTAATGAAACATAGAAAACACTTGGAGGCTGCCTTGTCGATCAGATTATCCCTGGAGAAGCCTTGTGAAATTTTGATAGTTGCTATGTTCTTGTTTCTCTAATTCAAGTGCCCAAAATGTGATCTTTGATCTGAATTATAAAGGAAATCAGATGTTGTAAGGAGTCTACATGTGTCTATACTTGCATGTCCATCCATTGGTGCATAAGGGAGGTGATATTAGCTGTCAAACACTCCAAAATTCGGACTTAACAGCAGCTGATCGCGAATTCTGCACCTGGGGCTGCCAAACTTTGATTAAAAATGGCAGCTTTGGTCCCTGTCTTTGCACGCGAGGTTTCGGCTATTTATTTTGACTCGTAAACCCCCAAACTTGGTTTTTAAGAACCTTGGGACATTTACCAACATGGTAATGTCCTCGGATAACTTTGCGCTCACCCGAAAAGCCATGAAATTCGACGTTGACGCTTTTAACCCCTCAAGTACGGTTTTGGCCATAACTTTCTCATACGATAACGAAACTTCATGAAATTTTTACCACATATTCTAGTGAGTATATTCTAGCATTACAAAGCTTCGGGGCTGCCAAAAGTTCACTCAGGGGTATAAATTCAACATGTTGACACTTTTAGTCCCTATAGTTTGTAATTCCTCACTTTCGTGCATTTTCCGCTTCGTATGATCCATGATCCATCCGTTTAAGGTTATAAACATTATGTAGGGTTATTATAGAGTCTATTTATCCATTGTTGACACTTTGAACCCTTGAATTTACATAGTTTCACCGTTTGTCAACTTTAGTCCCTCTAAAGTATGTTTTCACATATTCAAAGCTTATGACACGTGTCAAGACATTAATGGACGTGAATTTTCCGAGGTGTTACACATATCATCAGCGAGACTGTTTAACGCATTTAAACATTCCATTTCTTTAGCATACTGTAACTGTCAAGCTGATGTACTATCATTTTCCCTTTTTACACAAGCTCTTTTCTGGTTTTCTATTGTTTTTGGATTTTGAAAATATCTCATGTTTTTGTATTTTTGTCATTTTTTATTGTTTTTGTATTTTTCTGAAAAAACATATTACCCTATACCTCCCCCTAAATACCAAAACAGGTAAAAAATCGACAAACCATTGCAGATTGCTTCTCAACATCATCTACAATGTCTCCTTCATCAACGCCAATGATCTCTTCCAACACCGATAAAAGCTTCATACCATTCAGTTTTAGCAAATACTGAAAACGTGTTTTATCAAATGCTTTGGTATGTAAATCAGCTTTTTGCTCGTCAGTGTGGATTTTCTCAATTCGTATCAACTTCTTCTCGAAACAATCGCGAATGAAGTGATGACGAATTTCAATGTGTTTGGTTTTAGCGTGATGAACTGGATTTTTAGTAATGTTAATCGCTGCCTCATTATCAACAAAGATAGGGGTGTTTAGAAATTGCAAACCGTAGTCACGCATCTGTTGCTGGATCCACAAGATCTGTGAGCAGCAGCTGCTAGCAGATACATACTCCGCTTCACATGTGGATAAAGCCACAGAGGTTTGCTTTTTGCATTGCCAGGTGACCAATCATGATCCAAAGAACTGGCACCCTGCTGTTGTTGATTTAGCATTAACTTTGCAGCATCCGAAATCGGAATCGGAATACCCTTCGAGCGTGAAATCGTCTTTTCTTGGATACCACAACCCCAATGATGGAGTTCCTTTCAGGTAGCGTAATATCCTTTTCACAATCACCATATGCGAAGCTCTCGGGTTAGACTGAAATCTTGCTGCGAGGCCGGTTGGGTACATGATATCGGGTCTTGAAGCTGTCAAATACATCAGCGATCCGATCATGGAACGATATAACGTTTCATCTACCTTCTCTCCGGTGAGATCAGGGTTTATCCCATGATTCGTTGCTAATGGGGTGGAAGCTGGAGTAGAACCTGACATCCCGAATTTCTCCAAGATATCATGAACGTACTTCGTTTGATCTATGAAAATTCCTTTGGGTAGTTGATCAACCTGCAGACCCAAAAAGAATTTCATCTCACCCATCGATGACATTTCGAATTTCTGCTTCATAACTCGTTCAAAATCTTTGCATAGATTCTCATTTGTTGACCCAAATATGATATCGTCCACGTATATTTGAACTATCAGAAGATGTCCGTCGACCTCTTTGGTGAAGAGAGTGGCATCCACTTTTCCACGAATGAAATTGTTGGCTAGTAGGTGTTGAGACAATGTCTCGTACCAAGCTCTCGGGGCCTGGTGTAAACCATACAGTGCTTTGTCCAGCAAGTAGACCCTGTCTTTGCGGATTGGATCGGTGAAGCCCGGTGGCTGTCTGACATATACCTCCTCTTTTACCTTCCCATAGAGAAACGCAGATTTAACATCTAACTGATATACTTTGAAATTTTTCCAAGACGCAAATGCCAGGAAGATTCTGATCGCTTCAAGTCGAGCAACCGGAGCATATACTTCAGTGAAATCTATCCCCTCCTGCTGACTAAAACCCTGGACTACGAGTCGAGCTTTGTTACGAACCACAACTCCTCTATCATCTCTCTTACACTTGAACACCCACTTGGTGTTGATCTTCCTCTGACCATCAGGCAAATCTACTAACTTCCACACTCCCAACTTCTCAAACTGACCCAACTCTTCTTGCATGGCATTGACCCAAGAATCTTCAGTTAGCGCCTCTTTGTATGTTCGCGGTTCAATCTGCGAAATAAAACAACTTAGTGAAAACTCAGTTTGTAAAGGTGCTACTGTAGAATAAAAACAAGTAAGGCCTTGGTCAATTTGTCGTCGTGTGCGAACGCCTGTTTGCAATTCTCCAATGATCAATTCCTCTGGATGGTATGAAAGAGTTCGTGGCATCACTTCGCCTAAAACATCTACCTTGCCTTCCAGATTAGTAACATTCTGATTTGCACCTTGTTCACTGACTGGGTTTGTTTGACTTGAAATCTGAATTTGCTGCCCCTCAGAATCTGAATCACCACGATCAAATACTGGCATGTTCTCAGATTCTTGATTATCATTATGTGCCGACTGATTATCTTGAGCAACTTCATTTTGTTGGACATCATCATGTTCACCAGCATTGCTTGGACCTGCTTCATCATCATTTGAAGTTTGTCGTGGTCTTCTTGAATACTCAGATGGGAACCTTTCCTGCGATTCTTCATACTCTCTCAGAATATCCAACTCGTCAAAGAAATCTTCTTCTTCTTGTTCTTCCATCATGTCAAACGAATCCCACAACTTGTCATAATGATAACGCCATGAATCTCCAGGATTCTGCGGCGGCATTGTATAACCTTGACATTCAACATTAGGAGCTTCAATAATCCGCTTCAGAATTGGAACGAAGACACGTCGTAATGGACTTGCATAACCTATGAATATCCCTTCAATACTCTTCGGACCAAACTTTCCAAAAGGCTCTAGAACAGTACATGGTGACCCAAACGGTTCTAAATACTTCAGATTCGGTTTGCGGTTATTGATCAGCTCGAAACACGTCTTGTTGAATTTCTTGACAGTGAGAACTCTGTTGAGTGTATAGCATGCGGCGGAAACTGCTTCTGCCCAAAAATTTATCGGTAGCTTTGAATCAGCAAGCATTGTTCTAGCCGTTTCGATTAGCGTCTTGTTTTTGCGTTCTGCAACTCCATTCTGCTGCGGAGTGTACGGAGCACTAAACTCATGCAATTTACCTCTTTCATCACAATATTCTTCCATCTTGTTGTTCTTGAATTCAGTACCATTATCACTTCTAATTCTTTTGATACGCCTTTGGTATAGATTTTCAATCTTTCTGAACAACGCCATCAAACTATCAAATGTTTCATCTTTCGACTTCAAGAATGATACCCACGAAAATCTGGAATAATCATCAGTAACCACAAGACAGTAGAGATCCCCTGTAATACTTTTGACATTTATTGGACTAAACAGATCCATATGTAGTCTCTCTAACGGTCTGGAAACTGAATTAACTTGCTTTTTAGGGTGTGACTTTTTCTTCTGCTTGCCTTTGATGCAACTAATGCACTCCCCTTCCAGATGAAAACCTTTGATATTAACTCCAAGAACCAAATCATTGTGCACCAAGTGATTCATTTTTCTAAGATGTATATGACCCATTTTCCGGTGCCACAATCTCGATTCTTTCTCAGTTGCTCTAGACACAAAACAATGTGCCTGACCTGTTGTTGTAGTTGCTATACTCATGTCCAACACATACAGATCATTCACTCTAGGTGCCCGCATGATAATCCATTCTTCAGGGATAACAAATCTTGGTTTCAAGATCAAACATTTTTTGTCTGTGAAGTGAGTGGTATACATCCTGTCACAAATCTGCGAGATACTCAGCAGATTATTTTCCAGCTCAGCAATGTAGTTAACTCTTTCAAACGTCACAATCCCATTGGATAACGTTCCTTCACCAACAATTCTACCACCTTGGTTTCCTGCGAATCCCACATAACCACCATTGAAATTTCTAACATCATACAACAATGCAATCTTCCCTGTCATATGTCGAGACGCTCCACTATCCATAATCCATCTTGAAATAGCTCTCAGAAGTTCCTGCACATATCACAAACAATTCAATAAAGATGCCGATTCATGCTTCACGATTAACAACTAGGAAGCTCCGGCAAGTCCAAAATCTTTAGTGAGATTTTGATGCTACCCAAGCCTCTTTTGACTCGGGTAACTTGACTTTAATGTGAGTTTTAGCAGTGTAAAGTGGCAGAAAATTTTTATCATTCATTTTTAAGCTTTCATCTGATCCAACCTCAACCTTTTTGTATAGAAAAAACTCATCTATCTTAAGTTGACCAGTTGATTGATTTTTCTTTTGAACATTCTTCTTCTCAGGTTGAGTAGAAGATTGTTTCTCCAACTTTTCATAATAATCCAAAGGAACATTCATCTTTACCGGTGTGGTAGAAGACGATTGTTTTTCCAACTCTGAAACCTTTGGTTTTTCAACAATTTTTGGCTTCCATGTTTGTTGAGATGATGCATAGAATTTGTCATTTTTAGTTACCACATTCTTAACAGGTTCAATTTTGACTTTTGTTTTCTCATTTTTCAAAATTTTCTCAACAACCAATGGAGCTTTTCCTTTTGCATCAACCTTCTTCTTTTGATTCTCAACAACTTCAATCTTAGGCTTGAAGTTTGTGCAATTTCTTGCAATGTGACCAACTTTGTTGCATCTAAAATATGTACGAGTATCAACTACCCGACTTGTGCCTTCAGACTGCGGTTGTGAGGCCCTCTTTTCAAAGAACTCTTCATTTGATTTCGAAAAAGTTTCATTTTCCTCATCAGAAAGTGAACTTGAACCGTTCACAAACACCTTCTTTTCAGCAAACCTTTTGTTTTGAAAATTCTTTCTTTGATAGTTCTTACCACCCTGATATCCTCCCGACCAATTATTTCGATTGTTGTTATAAAAACGCGGTGGAACAACAGGCTTTTTATAGTAAGCTTTATCTTTCTCAAAATTCATTTGCCTTTTTGTTTGATTTAAACTTTTTACTTCAGACAACTCAATTTCAACCAGTTTGAAAACATTTTTCAACTTGTTCATGTTAACGTTCTCCAAAGGAAACTCAGAATCCGAATACAACTTATCAGATCTAGCCATCTTGTACATCACAAGACCCGGTTCATCACCTAAGTTGTTTTTCGATTTTTGTTTCAGAATGTATTTGTCCAAGAAACATCCATTATCTTCAGCTAAATCATTTTCAGACATCAAAACACTTTCGGCTGTGCTTTTAACAATCTCTGTCTGAACACTATCATCAGATGATGATGAAGAAAATGTCACATCAATTGAATCAGGAAGTTTCACTTCATTTTCTTCCTCAAGATTAACCAACCCAGATTGCTTTTTCGAATAATTGTCTATTAGTTTGTTATAATTATACAGTCAAAGAAAGTTTGTCAAAAATTATCCATTGTTTTGGATAATTATGCTACACCTAATATCATACATGTCCAATACTTGTGAATATTTTTTTTAAACTAATGTGATATCTAGTGTCATATCCAAAACAATTGACCCGGATATTTTGGGTTTAATCGCCGAATTTTAGGTCCGTTTGTCTTTACTCTACTTAGACATGTAAACAAATCCAACAAATACGAACAAACTTTTTTTGTGTTTGTTAGTTTAACTTTAACCAATGAAAGGACACTCAATTTAATGAATTGTCTTGTTCGTCTTCATTCATTAATTTTTTTTTGTGTTCGTGTGCATTTATGTTCGTTCCTGATATTCTAAAGGTTTAGAATGCAAATGAATGAACATAAGCGAACATACATAAATAAATAAAATCGAAGATAATGAACGCGTTCGTGCGTTGGTCAATTACCTAATGCTTCAGTTGGCTTATAGGTAGTGGTCGACCTAAGATTTTTTTCATGAATGGCAATCGGGGTTAGGGATGAGTTCGGTACCGTTATCGAAAGTACCCATCTTGAAAATCGCAAAAACTGGGTACCACTACCGAAAGTGCTCGGTATGGTACTACAGTAGTTGAAGGTAAACCAAACCAAAAATATCAATATCATACCAAATGAAAGTACTAATCCTTAAAAAGATAAAAATTTGGTATCAAAAATTGTTCGGTATGGTACATCCAGTACAAGTTCAGTTTCAGTACCCGGTACCATCTGGTCATCTCCAATCGCAGTGCTTTACCAAAATTTTATGGGGGCATGTATATATCAACTTTATGGGTCATTTAGTGTGCATGTCTGTATTAATCTATATTCTATACTCACTTGCAGATTTCATTCAACGTACAGATTCAAAGATCATATTTATATCTCTCGCTAAATATTGAAAAGCTGGTTATCCAACATATCTAATCAAGTGATCAAAGTTTCAATTTTGTTCTAACCCTCTGCTAAATTGTAATATGTAGTTTACGTCTTGTATGTGTGTAAAATGTGTGAAAGAATTTTATATTTCAATTTGCGTGAGCCTCGATTAACAATTACAAATTTGAGAGTGGTAGATTCTTCAGTTTCTTGTGTGTATTTTGATTCTGAATATTTGTGTGGAGTAAAACCTTTTGAGCATCTCTGATATACAAAATTTGACATGGTATCAAAGCACAAGGTGCTTTAGTTCTTGCTTTCGTTGTTTTTTAGAAATTAGGGTTTCGTGGTAGTTTTTTGGTGATCTCAATAAATCTGGTGTGTTAGGGTTTCTTGGGATAAAAATATGTCGCAATAAGTTTTTTGGCTGGATCTTTGAAGTTGTGGTTGGTACGGTAGTGAAACCCTAACGTAGGGTTTGGAGCTGAATAGGATATCTCAAGAACTATTGTTGTTTGGAAGCTATTGTTCTTTATCTCTGATTTGCAACCCTAAGTGAAGGTTGTAATTTGTGGACAAGAACTGGAGAAACCCTAGCTAGGTTTTGCAAACGAGTGAGATTGTTCCTAGATTAATTTCTCACAATTTTTTATTTCTTGCATTAGGCATATCTAGTCAGGTTAGGGATACCAGATTGTTGAATGGGGTACAGGGAAAGTCATTCCCTATTTTATGTGTTGCATATTGATTGGTTGTATATTGTTTCTTTTAGATCTTGTGTGTGCTTGATCTGTGTTTAGAAACTAGGTAAGGCTCCTGCGTTAAGACCTAGTTTGGCACCTTTGGAGTGATGAACCAGACGTAGTGCCCCTGACGTAGCTTTGCTTTTGTGTGCTTGTTGTGATTGTCTGGTTCTTGATTTATATTTGTTGTGGTTATGTTATTTGGTATGAGTAAAAATGTCTAATGGCGAAGGAGGGGATGGTCCCCCTTGCTGTTACTTTGATTAGTAAATTGGATTCTAGTAATCCACTTTACTTACATGTAAGTGACTCTACTAATTTTACCATAACTAGTATTGAACTAAAGGTACTGATAACTATACTGTTATTTACTTTTAGGGTTAAAAACAAAATAGGGTTTTTAGATTGTTCTTGTATTAAATTAGTGGAAGATGAAGTTTTTGCTAATCAGTGAGATAGATGTAACTATGTTGTATTAACATGGATTTTAAACTCTGTTTCAAAGGAATTATATTTGGGAAAAGTATATTCCAAAATTTGTTTCTAATATTTGAAAAGATCTAAAAGAAACTTATGATAAAATAGATGGTTCAGTTGTTTTTTAATTTACATCAAACACAATTTAGATAATGCTAATCCCAATGAAGGGTAGACCAAGAACCTACCACTCATAGGGTTCAACAATTAGGAAATCAGGAAAACATCATTGCAGGAAGGGTTGAAAATCAGCAACCCTGAAGTGTTAGAGCTAATCCTAATAGGGTTAGGGATGAGAGTAGCAGAGATATGGATCTTACTAGTTCTGATGAGGGTACTAGGGATACAAATGAACCAAATACAATTCTTAGGAGGTCTGTTAAAAACCCTGCTATGCCTAGAAAGTTGGATGATTTTATAATAAAGGGAAAAATCAAGTATGGGATGTAAGGATGAGATTTTTTACCGAAATACCGGTACCATACCGGTACCGTACCGATGCCGTACCGTACCGATCATAAACGGTACCGGTATCGGTAATAGATTTTTCAAAATTCGGTATCGGTAAAAAACGGTATCGGTACCGGTATTTTTGGTAAATACCGGTATCAATACCGAATTTAATAATCATCAGTAAAAAGCACGGAATCCATTGAAGTAAGTTAATTTTTTAATGGTTTGGTTATAAATTATCAATATATCTTTTCTTATTTTTAGATTTTTAATATCTTTGTGTTTGGTTGTGTAAGGAGACGACACTATTGTTGAAAAAACCCCTTTTATTGAACTTGATGCTGACTCGGAATTGGGTAAAAGTCGAATCCATGGATGTTTAATATGTTTACCTTTTTTTACATTCCTTTATATATTACTCTAGTTCAGTTAATAATGGATGGATGGGTTGCACATGATATTTTTTTAGGTAAAACAACGGATGACACCAAAGCGGTACCAATGTGGTAAAGTACCGAAATACCGGTACCGATACCGGTACCGTATCGGTACCGAATCTATAAATACGGTACGGTAATCGGTATCCATATTTACTCAATTTCAGTAACGGTATTTACGGTATCGGTATCGGTACAGTACCGGTATCATACCAATCTCATCCCTAATGGGATGGAAAGGGTAGTTAATTACTCTAAACTTTCTATTGAAAATTATGTTTTACTACAAGTCTTAGTAAAATTGTAGAACCAGAACCTGGTTCTTATGAAGATGCTATTAAGGACCCTAGGTGGGTTGAAGCAATGAATAATGAAATTCAAGCACTACATAGAAATAATACTTGGGATCTTGTTGATCTTCCTAAATGAAGAAGTCTAGTTGGTTGTAAATGGAGAAACAAGATTAAGTATAAGGCTAGTAGTGAAATAAAGAGATTTAAAGCTAGGTTGGTTGCTAAAGGTTATAGTCAACAGGAAGGTGTTAATTTTGATGAGACATTTTCACCTGTGGTCAAACTTGTTACTGTTAGATGTGTGTTAGCTTAGTTGTTCAAAATAGTTGGTCTTTTTCAAATATACATTAATAATGCTTTATGTATGGTGAGTTGTATGAGGATGTATATATATCCTTACCAAAAGGGTTTTATTTTGAAACTTAATCAAAAGTGTGCAAGTTAAAAAAATCATTTTATGGGCTTAAACAAGCCTCAAGAATGTGGAATGAAAAATTAGAGTATGTGTTAAAAAAGTTGAGTTTTAATCAAAGTAATGTGATTATTCCTTATTTGTTAAGACTCAAAATGACATATTTGTTGTGTTACTTGTATATGTAGATGATATTGTTGTAACACGCAATAGTGTTAATGAGATTAATAATGTCAAAGAGTTCTTAAAAATAAGTTTTTAATTTAAGACTTAGGAACATTAAAGTATTTTCTAGGCATTGAGGTAATTAAATGTGATGATGGGATGTGTATGTCTCGAAGAAAGTATTGTTTAGAATTAATAGCAGAGTATGGCTTGACTGCATGCAAACCTGTTAGTAATCCTATAGAAAAACATCATGTTGTCACCTTGTTATGTAGTCAAAATATTATTAGGTAAACTGATTTATTAGGTTCACTGGTTTCTTTAACACATACCAAACCTGATATATCATACTTAGTGTACTATCTAAGTCAGTATATGCACAAGCCAAATTCTGGTCACTTAAAAATTGCCCTAATACTACTTAGGTATTTAATGCAGACTTCTGGAAAAGGAGTATCGATTAATAAGAGTGATTCATTTGAATTAAAAGTCTTTGTTGATCTTGTTCGGGGCAAGTGCCTTGATTTTATAAAATATGTTACAGGCTTTTGTGTTTTTCTTGGGAAGACTATGGTTTCTTGGAAAAGCAAGAAACAAATCACTATTTCCAGATCCTCAGCTTTAGCTAACCACATGGCAATGTGTGCTGCTACTTGTGAAACTATATGGCTTATATATGTTCTTAAAGAATTACAAGTAAAAGTGAAATTACCTGTACCTTTGTGTTGTGATAATACGTTGTCTTGGCTATAGCAACAAACCTAGCTTTCCATAAAAGAACAAAGCATTTTGAGTTGGACTTGTTTTTCTTAAGAGAAAATACTGGATGAGGTTAAACAAGTTGTTGGTGTTAAATCACATGGTCAGCTAGCTCACATTTTTACCAAGGGATTGTTAATAACACAACATGTTGAATTGTGTAACAAACTTAGCATGTATGATGTATTTGGCTATTGAATTGCGGGGGGCGTTAAAATGTTACAATCTCATTTCAATTCAATAGGAAAAAACAATACAAAGTTTGTTACAATTTCTTTTATATATTTTACTTTTATTTGTTTTTTTATGTTTTATGTAGGTGGGCCTAGGGATGGTGGGCCAAACCAACGCATCCATGGACTGAGTTCACGTTGTGGCAGGCCCTCCCCTTGGTGTTGATCAGCTGGGCTCATTGACAAGTGATTAGATAGGCTCGTGGTCAAGCAAAGTTGGACCAGAGCTGTGAATTCGCTTAAGTAGCTGCGAAGAGAATGCCCATCAGGGTTTGTGGAATCATCCGGGTCATGCAGGTTGTCTATATAAAAGATATTTTGTGTGTTTATGTATCATTCAGTAAGTTTCACACACACACACACAAACGTCTCATTCTCTCTCTTAGGGTTTCACTTTGAAACGATTTAGGGCTCTTTGATAATGTTGATCACCTTGTTTTGTTTGAGTTTGTTAGATTAGTTTGAGTCTTGAGAGTTATACAGATCATTGAGTTGACATGTTACGATCTGAGTTTCTTAGATTGTGTTGTTTAATTTGAAATGAAAGATGAAACAGAGAATTGAAGTGCAGCGGAATATGGAAATAAACTTTGATCACACAATCAAGGAAGAATAGTTTTAAGAAAACATGATTTCATTAAGTCAAATGATTGTATCTATTACAAGATTCAACTTATGAATGCATGCACTAGACTCCCCCTCAGCCTGAGCTCAGTGATTTATTCGTACAAGATGACTTGTGAAGAAAGAGCTAACGGAACAGTACAGAGTACTGTTCTATTTATAGTACAAACGAAACCACTAAGCATCTTTGTTGACGTCACCGTGAAAGTGACATCTAACCTCCTAACAAACTCTAAACACTGTTCTATATAAACACTGATTACAATAGACACTGATTACATAAACCACTGATTCTACATTCCACTGTTGTAATCTAAGCACTGATGTTGAGCCTCAGTGCTTTCTTCAAAGGGTGATCAGTTCTTTGAATGGGCAGTGCTTTGGTCTTCAACAGTGCTTGGGAGACATCAGTAGATAGAGCTTCAGTCTTTATATTAGATCAGGTCTTTGGCTAACAGTTGTCGAGATGATCAGTGCTTGGAGTCTATCAGATGCTAGAAAACCACTGTCAAGGGGAAAGTCTTTGAACAAGCTCTGCTTATGATGATCAACTGTTCTGAACCAATTTTGGCTTTCCTTATCATCTGTTCTTTCTGGGTTTGAATGCATGGACCAACAATCTCCCCCTAGAACAGATGATGCCAAAACACTTCATTATCCATGATCTTTATTGTCTCATCAACATTTCCCTAACTTGCCCCTTGAATTGAAGTTCAGAGTTAAGGGAATCTTCATCATCCCCATCCCTGCAAAGTTGAAGTTCTAAGAGATCTTGGAGGTCAGCTACACTCAGGCCTAGTGCATCCTCCCTTGATATGTGTTCAACTACTCCACTGGACTTGAGCAAAGTCAATACCTGGGTCTTTTGATCAGACTTCCACTTTTGTATTTGTTAGTTTAGTGGGTTTCTTGGGAGAGTTTTTATTTTTGATGAGTTTGGTGATGGAGGCCTGCTCATGAATCTTTTGGCAATTTCTTGTAACTGTGTTGAGTCAGGATTCTCTTCAATCATTTGCTTGATGACCACTTTCATAATGTCAGCTTCTCTTTCTGCATCTTCTTTATCAATCTGTTGTTGCCTTTTTCTTTGATTTAAGGCAATGATGGAAGTGTCAGATGATATGAATAATGTTTTTAAAGAGAGGGCTTGCTGCTGTGACTCGTCAGCTTTCTTGTTTTTGTATGCTGGTTTCTTTGTAGCTTTAGGATCTATCTCTCTTAGTTTTTCCAGCTTCTCATACACCATGTCAGTGTACTGCCTAGACCACTTTGATATGGACTTTGCTGAACCATATTTGGCTGTAACCAATTCTTGCTTCTTTCTTTTGTATTCCAGGGTAAGTTTCGCAATAGTATTTTTGTACTTATTCCAATCTGGTGCAGACCTTTTCATACTGGGATCATTTCTTACCCTTTCAATTCTGTTTGCTTCAGCTTTAAGTGCAATGAGTGGCCAGTCTTTAAATTGTTCAGCTTTGGCAGGATAGAACTTGTCTCTCATGATTAGCTCTAAGAGATCTTTTCTCATTTCCTTTTGTAGATCAGCATTTGGTGGTAAATTAGACATCTCTTTGCTTAAGTCTCTTGCATAATCTTCCAATTTCTTTACTTTACTCAGCCCAAGCTGCATTCGACTTGAGATGCTATTATCACTTTCACCTTGACCTGCATACCTGGCTTGTAATTCAGCTTGCTTTGCCTTGAGTTTTAAATACTCATCCAAGTTCTTTGGAGGTCTAAAGCCATGAAGGGAAGGAAATTTTCTTTTTGCAGGATCATCCACTATATAGAATTTCCTCATTTCATTTTTAACCGCATGCAATTCCAGAGGATAATCTGCTGCTAATGGAATGACTCTTGAAGGATCATGTCCTTCAAGTATATTTGGGTCAGTGATTGGGTTTGCTAATGATGATGGTATAGGAATAGATGATTTAGAGTTAGTTTGAATGACAGGTAAAACAACCCTCCTAAATAATCCGACACCCTAAAAATATTTAGAGTGCCCCAATACGTCCTAAAATAAACCCCGTATATGAAAACGGGCCCCGAATACTTTTATTTTTATTAAAATTAAATAAAAACAATTTTTATTAGTCTCTGGCGGGCCGCGTAAGACCTCTCCTTGGTCTACGCGAGGCGCGACAGCCCAGCTACGAGGCCTCACCGGAGCCGACACGTGGCACAATCGTGTCGAGGCTAGAAGTGATGACTAGTCAAAGCTAGGGCCTACACCCCTATCTCGCGGGCCGCGTAAGCCCCCGCCTCATCTTACACGGGGCGCGACGAAGACGAAATGCAGCCCTATAAATGGAGGGCATCGGCCTTCAGTCCCAGTCGTTCAATTCTCGTTCTCTCTCTCTCGAATTCCTACATAGCAAACATAATTTTCGGGTATAATACCCCTCTAAATAACGAAGTTCTGCCCCGTTGTAAGTATTATAACCCCGGTTACGTATTAGATACGCTGCCCGATTGATCTAGGGTTCCGTAACGGCTGTCGTGGTTCTACCCGACGTAGTCGTTGGAATGCCGTCTCGGGGAGGGTATTGCTAATGTAAATATTGGGTTATTATACTAACGCGTGTGCATTTGTGTAAATTATAGATAATCACCAGGAAACCTTAAAGGAAAACCTAAGACAGCAATGTGAGTAATCTCCTTTTTGTAAACTGTTTTTACAAAACCTTAAATATTTTACAATGTGATTAAGCAGTGATTGAGTCTTTGTAATTCTTTAATTACTGCCGGTATGTTGGGGTTTTGTATACAAAATGTGGAACACGTTACCATTGGACAAAGAGTTAGCCAATGGGTAATATGACTCACCAGTCAGGATTAACAGTACTGAATGAGTAATTGTGTAGATGTAAACATTGTAATCGCTCTCAATACGGTTAAAAGATAAAACTCTTCTTGATTAAACTGAGATTCACTCACCAGTATTTCCCACTGACAAAATGTTTTTAAACGCGTTTCAGGTAACAAAATGGGAAAGCCAACTAGAAGTCAGCTGGACAGCACTGAAGGCTTGGAGAAAGTGGCTATAAAAGTTACCTAAATAAAGAAGATGTTTTATTTCAATAAAATAGGGTTTACCCCTATAAATCAGTTTGTAATGAAAACTTGGATTTTATCCCAATGCACTTATTTATATAAAATGTGGTGTTTTACTCTGATAAAATATTTCCTAACTACGGTCCTGATGTTATTTCCGCTGCCAAATTGATAAACACCGATACCACCGAAACTGATTCTCGCGGCCGCCCGTTCCCGGGACAGATAGGGGGCGGGAGTTGCGACAGAAGGTGGTATCAGAGCTAAGCCACTGATTCAGCCACAGAAGTGTTCTGCTGACACCAAGATATTATTCGAAGTGTTAAGAAATAAATTACGGAAATACGTGCATAATTGTATATTATTGTTGTGTGTTATTTGACTATTTGTTAGTTTACAGTATGAGCGACCAAGGACCTTCCGACGCCTACCGCCAGTTGTCCAGCTCACCTAGAAGCAAAGGCACCTCTTCACAGCCGGCCCTCTCAGGGTATTCAGCTGACAATGAAAATGGGATATTCGTGTTTAAGGCTCAGTCTGAAGAGCCATTCCCTCCTAAAAAGAGAGGGTGGTTCAGTAGAGGAGCACATGAACGTAGGAAGATGATGAAAAAGTTGCAAAACCAGCGAGCTTTAGCAGCCATTAAGAGAGAAACAGATGCCCACACACAGGATATGCTCAATAGAAGTTTAGCAAATTTCCATATCCTAGCAACCACTGCTGCAGACCCTAACCTGGAGCAACTCGTAGCACCCCAACCATTACCGCTATTCCCCACACAGCCAATGGAGATTGGAAACAACCTAGAAAATCAAATCAAAATGCATGATTTTAACCCAGAAGAGATACCTAGGGTACCAGCACCTAATCCTTAGACCCAGACTATGATCCATGGCTAGATGATCATAGGGATTACCAGCAACGCTATCCAATACCAGAAGACACACCTATGCCGAACCTAGTAGCTTACCCAGGTTTGGACCCTCTAGATCCCTACTATGATAGCGATCAGTACATCAGGGAAATTTAAGAGAATCCATACCCGTCCAGGAACCCATGCCCCAGTTTCCAAACCCAGCCCCAGCACCTGCACCCCCAATGAGTGCAGAAAATGTGCAAGAGCTCCGAACCTTCAGAGAGGAGATTTTAGAAAGTAGCGAGAGGATGAGGCAGGTTGGAGAGCGACTCGTCTGGAAGTATGACGAGCGTAATATGGAGTTCTGGATGAACCCATATCAGTAAAGGTGATGATGGAAGTAGTAATAATGATAATAATAATAATAATAATATAATATATATAATATGTGTGTATGTTTGAAAAAAAAATCTAGATAATAGCAATAGATGCCTACTAGTAGTGTAATTTAAATTTCCGTTTCAGTTTGTACTAGATGCATAATATAAGAAAGAGTAAGTCGCAATGTTCGGTGCTTTTGATCAATATGCGTGTCATATGATTGGTTGTGTTAAATATTATCTTATGATATTAATATGTGATAAATGTTTAAAATCCAGATGGCTGACCAAGTGAATCAAGAGAATCCGAATAATAACCCAGAAAACCAGAATAACGATAATCCAAACAACAATAACAATGGAAACCAAGTGGATAACAGTGCCATCCAACACATAGTGGCACAAGGGATAATAGATGCAATGCCATATATTATTCAAACAGTTAGGGAAGCTGATAATAAAAATAATCGTGATAGTAAACGACCCACTAAACCAGAAAACAGCGTGAACAATGGACCTATACTTCAAGCGCCCATTCCCAAAAGAAGAAGAACCATGTCTTATGGTTGTTCTTATAAGAAATTCTGGTCTTGTAAACCAATAGAATTCTCGGGCAATGAAGGGGCCGTTGCAGCTCTACGCTGGATAGAAAAGACTGAGGCAGTCTTAAAAATAAACAATTGTGCGGAAAAGGATAAGATAATGTTTGCGTCCAATCTGTTTAAGAACTCCGCACTAGAATGGTGGAACACTATCCTCCAATCTAGGGGAAGTAACAGAATTTACAATATGGAATGGGAGGAATTTAAGAACATGGTCGAAAGGAAATTCTGCCATCCCAATGAAAAAGAACAGATAGCAAATAAGTTCCTAAACCTTAGGATGACTGGAGTGGATAGTAAGGGATACACTACGTTATTATTTGAATATGCTAGAATAGTTCCAACCCTTGCATCACCTGAACCTGTATTAATCTTCCGTTATATTTGGGGATTAATCAGTGAGATTAGGCATGTAGTCAAGGCAGCTAGACCTCAAACTATAGAAGAAGCTGTAGAACTAGCAAACACCTTGACAGATGAATTAGTGCGTACACGAGAAGAGGATCAGAAGAGAAACCTAGCTCAAAGGCTTACCCAAGAATTTCGTTCTGGGAATTCCAACCGTGGAAAAAATGTAGGTTCTACCTCTGCACCTTATTGGAAGTATTGCAAAAGGAAGCATTCTGGAAGATGCTCCATATATTGCAACTTCTGCAAAATATCTGGACACAAGGAAGAAGACTGCAGGAAGAAACCTAACAACAGGATATGTTACAACTGTGGAGAACAAGGCCATATCAAGCCAAACTGTCCGAAAATAGCTCCAGCTACGAACAACAAGAATACTAAAAATGCTAGAGCATTTGTTCTGACTGCAGAAGAAGCCAAAATGATCCCGGATGTGATTGCCGGTATGTTTTTAGTTAATGATGTTTTTGCTAAAGTATTATTTGACTCTGGTGCGAACCAAAGTTTTATTAATACTTCATTTTGCAAACTTCTCAATCAACCATTAGCTAAACTCCCTCAAGAATGTCTAGTAGAGACAACAAATGGGGAAACCGTTAGGATTTCTGAAATCTTGCAGGGAGCAAGAATAGAATTTTTAAATCAAAAGTTTATTGCAAACCTTTATCCAATGAATCTGGCAGGATTTGATGTTGTATTAAGAATGGATTGGTTAGTAGCCAATAAAGGCAGTATTTTATGTGATCAAAAGTTAATTCACTAAACGGTGAAAAGATCACAATTAAAGGCGATAAGCCGTCTAGATCCACGAAATTTATCTCTGTGAAGAAAACAGCTAGTTGTATAAGAAAGGGATCTTTAGTGTATTTGATTTCCATAATCACTAACTCTAAAGGAAAATAATTAAAAGATATTCCAGTAGTGTCTCAGTTTCCAGATGTATTTCCAGAAGAATTACCAGGACTACCGTCAGACAGGGAAGTTGAATTCAGAATCCACCTGCTACCAGGAACAGCACCAATTGCCAAGGCTCCGTATCCTTTGGCACCTGTAGAAATGCAGGAATTGAAGCAACAATTAGACGAATTGTTGGAAAAAGGGATTCATACAGCCAAGTTCATCACCATGGGGAGCGCCGATCTTATTCGTTAAGAAGAAAGACGGATAGATGCGTATGTGCATTGATTACCGTGAATTGAACAAGGTCACGATTAAGAAGCGGTACCCATTACCGAGAATCGATGATCTGTTTGATCAGTTGCAAGGAGCTCGATTTTTCTCAAAAATCGATTTACGCTCAGGATATCATCAATTAAAGGTTCAGGAAGAGGATATTCCTAAGACCACATTTAGAACAAGTATGGCCATTATGAATTTACTATCATGCCATTTGGTTTAACCAATGCCCCAGCTGCATTTATGGACATGATGAACCGAATATGTAAGCCATATTTGGATAAATTCATAATTGTCTTTATAGATGATATTCTCATTTACTCTAAGAGTAAAGAGGAACATGCAAAGCATTTGCACGCACTTCTAAGTTTATTAAGAAAAGAAAAGTTTTATGCCAAGTTTTCGAAGTGCGAGTTTTGGTTAGAACATGTACACTTTCTTGGACATCTAGTTAATCATGAAGGAATTCATGTGGATCCCACCAAGATCGAGGCAATTACCAAATGGAAAACCCCTGAGTCACCAACCGAGGTTAGAAATTTCTTAGGATTGGCTGGTTATTATAGAAGATTTATTCGAGATTTTTCTAGAATAGCCATTCCTTTAACTAAGTTAACCTGTAAATCCATTAAGTTTGAATGGGGACCAAAACAAGAAGAAGCCTTTAGAATCCTTAAGCAAAGACTAACCAACGCACCCATACTAGCGTTACCAGAAGGAACTGAAGATTTTGTAATCTATTATGACGCTTCTAAGTTAGGTTATGGATGTGTGTTGATGCAACACCAAAAGGTTATAGCTTATGCATCGAGACAACTTAAGAATCATGAAGAAAATTATTCAACCCATGATTTAGAGTTAGGAACTATAATTTTTGCCCTGAAAATTTGGAGACATTATCTTTACGGTAGTAAGTTTACCATTTTCACAGATCATAAGAGTTTAAGGTATGTTTTTGGGCAAAAGGAGTTGAATATGAGACAAAGACGCTGGATGGAGATACTTAATGATTATGATTGTAATATCCAGTATCATGCAGGAAAAGCTAATGTAGTAGCTGATGCTTTAAGTCGAAAGTATCACGAGAAAAGAAAAAAATAGTACGTTCTCTTAAATTAAATCTACATGTAGAGTTAAATGAACATATTAGAACAGCACAAGAATCAGTAATCAAGGATGATACTGAAAAGTTGAAAGGAATGATTAAGGAATTAGAACAAGGAACAGATGGAATTTGGAGATTCCATAAGAAAAGAATGTGGAGACCAGCACTGGTTGGCTTTTTGGGTGTTTGTTTCTTTGTTTGTGGTTTTGAAAATTTGGCAAGTGGTAGTTTGTTATGTTTGAAAGATTTCTTCCTGGTGGAAGTGCCAACATCCTTTGTTTTCATTTCCCATGCTTTTCTTGCTTTTTGTTCCTTTCTCCACTGCCTTTCCTTTGTCTCATTCTGATTCTGAACTGTCTTTCTGTTTTTCTCCACTTCATCTGCTAGAAGATTAAGGGTTTCATCAACTCCCTTTTTCCTTTCATTTGCAGGTGTTTCAGTAGTGGCTTCAGAAGACTTCTTTTTTTATTCTGGCTTTGTATTTGGCTGCCTTGGAGTAGGCCTGCCAAACTTTTTCATATCATGTTTCTCCCCCTTTTTGGCATCATCATCTTGATTATCATCATCTTTGTAGATGGATGTAGGGGTAGCGCCAGTCTTTGTTGTCAAGGCTTCTTTGATGGACTTGATATCTGCCTGAGTATCCTTGTATCTTGCATCAACCATATTTCTAATCAAAGCCATTTGATGGTTCTGTTGGGTTTCTGCAAGTTCCCTTTGAGCTGTGATAATTGGCTGAATTGCATTCCAAAGCTCTTGGGAATACTATTGTGGAGTGGGTTGACTTTTGGAAACTTTTACCAACTGTTTGATCATATCTTGCATGGTGTTAATAGTGGTTTCAATTGTATTAAGTCTCTCCATCAATTCTTGATATCTTAAACCATCACCCAAGTTAATGGGATCATCTGATTTCCCATCAGCAGTGGTTGTATCAGCTGTTGGACCAGGATAAGTCTCCAATGGTTCATCAACTGATACCCCTTTTTCTTGGTACTGGGGACTTCTTTTTTCAGCAGTGGTTACCTTAGTAATCTCACAAGTGGTTAACTTGAAAACACCAGTGGATACCTTGGTTCCCAAAGAAGAAATTGCCTTCAAGGGAGTCTGACTTATGAAACTACTGTCCAGATGTAGATCAGTTGATCAAACACCTGTAGTAGCTGCTCCACTTGAACTACCAACAGGAACTTCATGAAATTCCTGTGGTGTAACCTCCTCAACTGTTTGTTGGATAACCAATTGAGGTATTTCAGACACAACCATTGTTGTGGTTGTACTCTCAGTAATGAGTTGGTGAGAGGGTTGTTTTGTGTCTTAAGCTCAATGGCATCAAATAGAGGTATAATGGATGGTGGTAGTTGTGATGAGGGGATAGGAGTTGAAAGAGAATTTTCCCAGGGAGAAGGGTTGTTAAACATATCCTCAAGTGAGGTATATGCTTCATTTTGTGGTGTCCCTGTGCTTACAACATGTTCCTTTTGTGAGGAAGCAGGAGGAGTTGAGGCTTTGGGTGGAGATATTTCCAACTGTTGTGAGGAAGTAGCAACAGTGGTTATTGGTGACTTTTGTGTTGTCACTGGATTAATTTCTGGGTCTCATCTTCTAGAAGGTCCTTTTTAGAGGGTTTGGTGGGCTTTTTGGATGTTTTCTTGTTGGTCTTTTTAGGAAGTGTTGGTGGGGGTTGCATAGCAGTGGTTGTGCTGCTGTGGTCACCATGAGCAGTGGGCTCAACAGCAGAAACCTAAGGAGAAGACGTGGACTCATCCAAATTTTGTTCAGGCTCCTTTGTTTGTATTTTGGAAGGTTTTAAATCTGACATTCTTGTAAATGTTTCAGCAGAAAGACAGTTTATTTGAAAAGATTGACCTTGGACAAGTACATGTGCACTGTCTTTTGGTATCTTCTGCTGTAGGTAATAGCTCAAAAACCTTGGAAACAACAAAAATGGTTTCTTCTTTTCTTTGATAATATTTACATTTTTGACCAAATCTTTGAAAATCTCTTGGGAATAATTGAAATCAGTTTCTGCCATTATATCATATCCCAAGTATTGAATTTTCAATGGGATTTCATTAAAAGTTGTTATTTTATTTGAAACACAGATGAGCAGGGTATGAAATAGGAACTTCATAGGAGGTGGAAAATCTCCTTTTTGTAAAGTAGCTTTTGTCATTTGTCCCACATACCCTCTTTCGATCAAATCAGTTTGATACTCATCTTTAGGAAAAGAATTTTTACCTGTGAGATCGTTCATCTCAAAAACTTCTGATATGGATTGGGGTGTAATGGAAACCAGAATTTCTTCTACTTTTGATGTAATAGCCCAAGGCTTTTTGTCTTGAACTTCCAATTTTGCATTTTTCCATAAATCTCGTAGGGTTTCTTGGTAGATGGGTGCGTTGCAGGTCAACAAAGTTTTATACTTTGAAGATGAGAGAGCATCGATGATTGAGTGAAAATCTCTGTTTTTACTTGTTTTCTCAAGTGTGCAAAGATAGTTGTGTGGATTTTTTAGAGCAAGAGCCATGATGATTTGGAGAAATTTGCGAGTGGAAGAAGATGAATGGAAGATGGAAACCTCTTTTTAAGGAATTTTGAATTCGATACGGTAGTGAAACCTCTGATTGGGGTTTTAATCAGGGTTTTATAAGAGTGAAAAGTGAATGCTGACGTGGCAGCGGTTACAAAGATCAGACGGCTAAGAACTGTCCACGTGACAACCTCTGATGGAAAAGTGGAAGACAGTTGTTTAGGAAACCACTGATGGACAATATCAGTGGTTTACAGTAGTGAAAATGAGAACAATGGCTGATTTTAACTATCAGTGGATAGCCATCAATGATTAAAACACTGATGTTTGATCAACAGTGATTAACAAGGAAAATGAAGAAACAGAGGTTTTCTTTCAGCAGTGGATAATTTTCAACAATCAGATGTTTGAACCAAACAGTGGTTTTATCAGACTTTTAAGGATTAATGAAAAATTTCATTTTAACTATTTTTAAGGATGGATTTTTGATTTTCTGAAAACATTTTAATGCTTTATTCATAGAAAAACAAGATTTTGCTTGTTATTCCATGTTAAGCATGCCAATTCTAGAGATCAAGCTTTCAAAGGTGGATGTGTCTAATACTTTTGTTAGCACATCTGCCAGCTGATCCTTAGTTGGAACATGATGCAGAGAAATCAAACTTTTTTCATAGCAATCCCTCACAAAGTGATGTCTGATGTCAATGTGCTTGGTGGTTGAGTGTGAAACTATATTTTTGATGATATTTTTAGTTGATTGGCTATGCAACATGAGGGGTGTCTTTAAAGCAGTGATACCAAAATCCAACAGTTGATTTTGAAGCCATAACAGTTGGGCTGTGCAGCTTGCAGCAGCAATATATTCTGCCTCAGCAGTGGATGTTGAAACAGCTGCTTGCTTTTTGCTTTGCCAAGATACTAAGCAATCACCTAGAGATTGGCACCCTCCTAATGTGGACTTCCTTGTTGTGTTACAGCCAGCAAAGTCACTATCTGAAAAACCTGAAAGATTAACATTCCCGTTAGCAAGGTACCAGATACCAAGTGTGGGAGCACTTTTTATGTATCTGAATATCCTTTTCACAACTATGAGGTTAGACTTCCTAGGGGCTGATTGGGATCTTGCACAAACACATGTTGCAAACATGATGTCCCTGGCTTAGATGCAGTTAGGTACAATAAAGACCCAATTATGCTTCTATATAAGGTTTAATCAACCAAATCATCCTTTTCATCAGTCATGACTAGCTTGGTGGTTGCCATGGGTGTACTACATGGTTTGCAATCATTCATCTCAAATTTGTTTAAAAGTTCTTTATCATATTTGCTTTGATGAATGAAAGTGTCATTTTGCATCTGCTTAACTTGGAGACCAAGAAAGCATTGTAGTTCACCCATTGCACTCATCTCAAACTCAGCTGTCATGAGTTTTCTGAACTCTTCACACATTTTATTACACGTGCTTCCAAAAATGATGTCATCCACATAAATCTGGACAATCATGAAATCTTTTCCTCTCCATTTTAAAAATAGTGTTTTGTCAATTTTGCCTCTTGTGAAACCAATATAGATTAGAAAAGTGGAAATAGTTTCATACCAGGCTCTAGGTGCTTGTTTCAGGCCATACAAAGCTTTGTTTAGCTTGTAGACATGATCTGGATTAAATGGATCCTCAAAACCAGGAGGTTGACAAACATATACCTCTTCTTGAATCTTACCATAGAGGAAAGCACATTTGATATCCATTTGAAACACCTTTATATTGTGGTTAACAGCAAAGGCCAAGAACAGTCTGATAGCTTCCAATCTTGCTACAGGAGAAAAAGTTTCATCATAGTCAATGCCCTCTTCCTGTCTGAAACCTTGAACCACAAGCCTAGATTTATTCTTGACAACAATGCCCCTTTCATCAGTTTTATTTTTGAAGACCCACTTTGTGCCAATAGGACTCACACCCTCTGGCAGTGGTATGAGTTCCTATACTTGTTGTCTTTTAAACTGTTGGAGCTCTTCTTGCATAGCCTCTACCTAACTGTTGACTTTCAGTGCCTCTTGGTACTTGACTGGTTGATGGAGTGATAGAAAGCCAGCAAAAAGACAAATGTTTTGGGATTGACTTCTGGTGAGAACCCCTTCATTGATGTTGCCAATGATTTGATCTAGTGGATGGGATTTCAGGAAGATTAAATCTCCCTTGTATGGAACAACGGCATTAAATGGTGAGGGCTGCAGATGTGAATCATCTGAGCTAACATCTGTTGGTAACTTTGATGATCCAACATCTGTTTGAAATGGAGGTGGAGGGATAGGAGGAATGGGTGTGGTACAGTGTTGATTTTTATCCACTGTTGGTAGATTTTTATCAACAGTGGTTGAAGATGTGGAGGCAGAGGTTGAAGGGCTACTTTGGTCAACAACTGTTGATATAGCAGTGGTTGAGCTTTGACAGCTGTTTTGAACATCTGCTGCTCTGGTTGTGGATGTGAATTTTTTTGTGGGATTACAACTTCATATCCATTTTCTGGTGGTGGAGATTGTGGTGTACCTGCATGGTTAGTCTTGACAGACACATCTTCAAAAGTGAATTTATCTAAATCAAACAATTCAGCAGGGTTTGCTGGGATTTTCAGAGATGAAAGTTCATTGAACTTAACATTCAAAGTCTCTTCCATACACCTAGTCCTAGTGTTAAACACTTTATAGGCCTTGGCAGTGGTTGAGTATCCCAGATGATAACCACAATCTACTTTGGCTGCAAATTTTGAAATTGAGTCTTTTAAGTTTAAAATGAAACATGGGCAGCCAAAGACTTTAAAGTATGAGATCAGTGGTTTGATTTTATACAGAATTTCATAGGCAGTCTTTTGATGCCTGGGGTTGATCAAAACTCTGTTCTGGACATAGCAGGCAGTGTTTACAGCCTCTGCCCAGAAAGTTAATGGCAAACCTGAATATGCAAGCATGGTTCTGGCTGCTTCAATCAAAGTTCTATTTTTCCTTTCAACCACCCCATTTTGTTCTGGTGTTCTTGGGATGTTGTACTGCCTTACAATCCCTTTTGACACACAAAACTCATCCAACTCTCTATTTCTGAATTCTGTGCCATTATCACTCCTAAAGACTTTTACTGGCAAGTCAAATTGCTTTTCAACCCGTTGTCTTGCAAAATGCCTGCAGTCTCATCTTTAGAATGTAAGAAATAAGTCCATGTAAACCTAGAAAAATCATCTACAATTACCAAACAGTATCTCTTCTTTTTCAAGCTCATGATTTTTACTGGGCCAAACAAGTCCATGTGCAGCATTTGCAAACACTTGGTTGTCTTGGACTCTTCAATGGACTTATATGAGCTTTTATGTTGTTTTCCTTTTAAACAGGAAACACAATGCTCAGGACAGGTGAATATTTTTTGTGGAAGACCTCTTACAAGGCCTTGTTTTGACAAAGCAGTGATTGTCTTGAGATTTGTGTGCCCCAATCTTCTGTGCCATAACTCTGTCTCTATGTTAGAGGCAGCTGAGAACAGACAAGCATCAGTCATAGGGCTTTCTTTTGACAAATCAACTACATAAACATTGCCACTTCTTTAAGGAACAAGTTGGGTTTTTCCATTGGCTATTATTTCTTCAATCTTTTTTACCATTTATGGTCCAACAATCTTGCAACTCTCCTTAGTAAAGAATGATCCATAGCCTTTGTCACTCATTTGTGAGACACTAAGGAGGTTGAATTTCAGATTGTCAGTGAGATTAACATTTTCAAACTTGACTTTTCCAGACTGAACTGTTCCAGACCCCAAAACCTTACCCTTAGAATTGTTACCAAAAGATATATCACCCCGTCCACGAGTTTTGAATTCTTTGAGTAGGGCTCTACATCCAGTCATGTACCTGGAGTCTCCACTATCTACATACCAAAGACTATCTAAGCATGCGGAAGCTCCCTGCACATCAAGTAAACAATTAGTTCAGGAGGGTCTCCGAAGTCAATAACGCTTCCGATGGGGTTACAACAATGTCAGTATCAAGTCCAGGAACATGGACAGTGGTTAGCTCAGGGGTTTGGACAGTTTTTGAAACTTGTTTCTATAACCACTATTGTGGACCATTTCCTGCCAGATGTTGAAACCCATAAGGATGCCTATTCACTTTTGGTTTAGGAGGCCTTTTGTAGGTCTCATAAACATGTGGGATCCTTTGGTATGGTGGTTGACCTTTTCCTCTTTGGAATTGGTTGGCAGGTGGTGCATCTGTCACTTGCACATCTTTTGGAATAGTGTTTTTGTTCAGATGTTTTGTAATAATTGTTTGGATAGACACAAATGGTTGTTGTTTCATGACAGGTTGTTTTGATGAGCTCATGGGTGTTTTAGAAGTGTACTCTTTTCTTTTGACCTCAAAGGTTTTGAGGTACACACACTCATGAGTGAGATGGTTGGTTTTTCCACAAATGGTGCAACTGTTTGCAGGCTCAATTATGCTTGTTTTGTTAATGTCATATGCTTTTAAATGAAAACAATCCTTTGTAGAATGGTTTTTCTTTTCACAGAAATCATAAAACAAATTTTTCACTTTTTCTCTCTTTTTCCTCTTTTTAGCCTCCTTTTCAACAGAGTTTTGAACCACTGTTGGGATGTCTTTAAGAGGAATTACTTTGGCCTTAGGTGCTTTCACACCTTCCACTGTGGAAAAATCCATGGGTTTGAAATTCTCAAGGATTTCACACTCATCTGAAGTGGGTTTGAATTGGTATTTTTCAATCTCCTCAAAGGTTGAGGGCCCATTTGATTTTTCAAGAGTGATTTTGTTACCATTTTTATCAGTTATCTTAATTTCTTGACCATCCTTGTTTATTGGAATTATCTCAACAGAACCAGACTCATTTACAGCAGTGTTTTCAACTTGGTCATTTTTCCTGAAACCTATGCCAAATTTTACATTGCTTTTGATCTGTTTCTCTAGCATCACTTCATAACCTTTGCAGGATTCCACCCATTTTCACAAGTGATTTGGGTGGATTCCAACACCTTTTTGCAAGCATGATATTTTTCTATCATGGTTTGAAGTTGGTCCTTGGTTATGCTATGTTCATGTTTAAGACTGTAGATTTCACTTTCCCTTTCAAACAATTTGTTTTTCAGTTCTTTTATAGACTTTTCAAATTGTATTTCATCTTTTAAAATCTTGTTTCTAAGGTTTTCATTCACCTCTTTAACATTAGCAAATGCTATGATGCATTTGTCTGAACATAGGTATTTCAAGACCTGAGGTGATACCTTAGTTGCAGCCATTATGGCACAATCACAAACATTCTCACAAGCACTGTTGTTCTCCTTCTCCTTCTCTTCTTCTTTACACCATGGGTCAGCCAGAGGTTCTAACAGTGGTTTGTTTTCCTTCTCCATCAGTTGTTCACCAACAACAGCAGTAACCACTGCTTCAGCAATCTCATCCACTGTTTCAGCACTGGATTCTCCTTCTTCAGTTTCTAGCCCTTCAGAAATTGACTCTAATGCTACAAAACAGATTTCATCAACAGAAGCATTATTCTTAGCAAATAGAGCAAAGTTTTCATCAGTTAATTCATCAGGCATGCTACTCCAATCAACAAAGACTTGAGTAAAGAAGCTTTGCTGACTGGACTCTGCAGGGGCAGATGTTTGTGCAGCATGTTGTGGTGCAGGTTGTTGCACTTGGACCTGAGAAACTGGGGCTTGGACATACTGTATTTGAGGAACAGTGGTTTGAACATATTGCACTGGAACATGTGTTACAGGGTGTGCATAATGAGCAGTGTTTACATGAGCAGCAGGGGTATTTTGGTAATAGTGCACAGTGTTTTGTGTGTTTTGAGGTCTAGGGCTAGGATGTGTTATGATTGGTCCACTGTTTTGGTTGCTTCAACACTCTCAAGCAAAGTGTCCTAGCCTGTTACACTTGTAGCACTTTAACTTTGATTTATCTAACCCAACTTTCAAGTTCCCATGTAACCCTTGAAATTTTATCCCTGTTCTTTTATAAAAATTGCTGGTTCTTACACTCAGTAGTGCCAATTGATGCAATATGTCCATTTCCTCCAGATCAGTGGGATCAAAATGCTGGAGATCATTGAGTTCAAAGGATAGGTTGTCAGAACTCTGGTTTTCACTACTAGCTATGAAGGCATAGTTAGTTGAGTAAAAATCAGAGTTGTTAAAAGCTCCACCAGCAGTTATGTCAATGTAATGATCATAACTCTGATCCTTACTCCTACCAGATTCCTCTTGACCAAGAAGTGCTGTGCTACCAAATGTGTAGTCATCAGCAACCTTCCCTGACTCTTGCAACTTCTTTTTCAGCTTCAACTCTCTCTCATAAGTGAGGAGTCGACCATGAAGTTGAGTCAGTGTTAACTCTTTGAATCCAACTGAATTTCTGGTTACAAAAGCAATTTTGTCCCATTTTTCAGGAAGTGACCTTAGAAACCTACTATTTAGAGTTGATTTTGCAAATTCAACATTAACAAGTTTCAATTCACTAATGAGACAACTAAAACGTTCAAACTGTTGTGTTAGTGATTCTCCTTTCACATGGCAAAATGTTTCATACTATTGATTCAAAACCTCCCTGTAATTTTCTATCACCTCTTCTGTACCACTGAGCTGTTCTTTTAGAGCATCCCACAACTCTTTGGCACTGTTACAATGTAACAGTCCAGCATAAATGTCATTTGGAATAGCTGAAGCTACTATGCTAAAAGCCTTTACATCTAATTCATTTTTTTGAAAATCTTGTTCTGAGTAGTTTTCAGGGCTTCTAGGCACAAAGCCTTTGGGATCTTCAGTACTAGGCACCTGTGGAACATGTGGTCCATAGATGACTGACTTCCAACAACCGGTATTTTGTTGTGCAAGGACATGACCAATCCGACGTTGCCAGATGTTGTACTCGGATCTGACAAGCATCGGTGGTTTGAAAAGAGTCCCGGTGTTGTGAGGGTCATGTGATTGTGATGCCATCTTGGTTGATTTTTACAAAAGTTTTCAGAATAATCAACTTTGTACGTGATTACCTTTATACTCTGTTTTATCAACTTATACGAACAATTTTGAGTATCAATAAATTTGAGCTGAACTTTTACATCAAATTGATTGTTAAATCGAATTTTGACTGTCCAAGCTCTGAAACCAATTGTTAGGATCTGAGTTTCTTAGATTGTGTTGTTTAATTTGAAATGAAAGATGAAACAGAGAATTGAAGTGCAACGGAATATGGAAAAAAAGTTTGATCACACAATCAAGGAAGAATAGTTTTAAGTAAACATGATTTCATTAAGTCAAATGATTGTATCTATTACAAGATTCAACTTATGCATGCATGCACTAGACTCCCCCTCAGCCTGAGCTCAGTGATTTGTTCGTACAAGATGACTTGTGAAGAAAGAGCTAACGGAACAGTACAGAGTACTATTCTATTTATAGTATAAACGAAACCACTGAGCATCTTTGCTGACGTCACCATGAAAGTGACATCTAACCTCCTAGCAAACTCTAAACACTGTTCTATATAAACACTGATTACAATAGACACTGATTACATAAACCACTGATTCTACATTCCACTGTTGTAATCTAAGCACTGATGTTGAGCATCAGTGCTTTCTTCAAAGGGTGATCAGTTCTTTGAAAGGGCAGTGCTTTGGTCTTCAACAGTGCTTGGGAGACATCAGTAGATAGAGCTTCAGTCTTTATATTAGATCAGGTCTTTGGCTAACAGTTGTTGAGATGATCAGTGCTTGGAGTCTATCAGATGCTAGAAAACCACTGTCAAGGGGAAAGTCTTTGAACAAGCTCTGCTTATGATGATCAACTATTCTGAACCAATTTTGGCTTTCCTTATCATCTGTTATTTCTGGGTTTGAATGCATGGACCAACATGACCAATTTGTGAGCATTTGAGTGGTAGATTCTTTAGTTTCTTGTGTGTATTTTGATTCTGAACATTTGTGTTGAGTAAAACTTTGTGATCATCTGTGATATACCAAATTTGACAAAATCAAACTTGATTTACTTAGAAAATAAAAAGCTGAAGACACATGTATCAAACTTGATGACAAATATCTCAAACACTGAAATGGGTTTTTCAGTGTGCATGTCTGTATCAATCTATATTCTATACTCATTTGTAGATTTCATTCAACGTACAGATTCAAAGCTCATATTTGAATAGTTGGTTATCAAATATATCTAATCAACGGATCAAAGTTGCAGTTTTGTTCTAACCCCTTTGCTAAATTGTAGTATATAGTTTAGGTCCTGTATCTGTGTGAAATGTGTGAAAGAATTTTCTATTGGAATTTGCGTGAGCCCCGATTAACGATTAAGATATGTATCTCTTATTGAGTTTTTAGAGACTTATTTATGTGTATTCTTGCTACAAATAACCCATTTGTAATAGTCTTTCAATAAAAAAAAAAGAATTTTTGAATGTTGAAAAATATATATGTGTTCAACCTTTTATTTTGTGCATTCAATTCCCTTAACTTTTGTCACTACTTAACATTTTTATTTGCTCTTTGCGTTCTCTCTAAAGCAAGGAGACCTAACAATTCAAATTTTTAGAATTCAATTGTTACTATCTTTTGCCAACTGATCGCCTCTTTGCCAAGTGAACGTGTGTTATCATTATCGAAGTGGTGCACGTTTGAGTCCCACAAAGCAACTACTAGGTGAATTGTAGATTTTAGCCCTGCATTATGTATGTGGGGGGGGGGGGATGCTGTAGAGCAAGCTTGTGATTTATTTTAATAAAAAAATCAAATTTGAAATGAGCCAAGTATGATTCTTGAAGTGTAAGTTGCTCAATCATCATGTGCAAATTTACCAAGATATAACAAAGTAATATGTGGTTTTATGACAACAAATGCATTCACATGGTTAAGTCGGTCAATGTGGGGACCTTCATGTTCTGTTAAAGACCAAAATGAGTAGGAAGACTAAGATCAATGATTGCACTATATGATCTTAATTAGGTCCTTCTTGTCTGGATTGTCTGGATTGCGAGTTCGACCAGCATACACCCCCCCCCCCCCCCGCATCCCCATATTGATACATTATAGTGTAAATTGCCAAAATCATCCCTAAGGTTTGGGCAAAATTGCCTATTACATCCAATATAACTTTTTTTTTGTATCTGGACATCTAACGTTTCGATTTTGTTGCCATACCATCCAAATCATAAACCCATTTAAAATGTATCGTTAACTTGTCTATTTTTCTGTTTATTTTTAAATTTTCTTTTATACCTTTAAATAAGAAACAATAAAATTATAAATTATAATATGTATACATATACACATTTTTATATATACACACACACCCTCTCTCTTCTTTTCTTCTCTATTCTCCACATCCACCATTGTAATAACCACCACACCTCCATCACCAAACCACCACTATCTCCACCACCATACCACTATCACTAAACAACCACTGTCACCACCACGCCACACCACTATCACCAAACCACCACTGTCACCACCATCACCAAACCACCACTGTTACCCATCACCACCATTAATTCACACCCATTTATAAGTACTTTTGAGGCAATTTGTGAAGGAAACACTATATAAATCATTCCTTTTTAGTTTTTGTAGGATTTAAAGGTCTAAGATTAAAAAAGAAGCAAAAAACAATGAAACCGGACGGAAAATATGAAGTTTCCGGGAAGCACCCCCATGCACGCTTTCGTGCATGACCATGCCTACCGCCTCAGCCCGCCTTTTGGAAAATTAGCAAAGATTAGATATGTGTGGTAGGCAAGAAAGAAAAAGTGACGTGCATGCCCGTGCCTCCGTCCATTATCAAAGACAAATCAAATAAGACAAAAACAAGAGACCAAAAGTACACTTGCTATTGGCCTTGTCGGGACACCTCACCATGCACGACTGTGCATGGGTAGGCATGCCCGTGCCTATGTACCACCGGGAGACAGAAAGAACAAGATCTTGAAGCTTCTAATGAATAAAAGGACATGCACAACCGTGCTACCCCTGGCACACCCGTGCTCACCTGCCTTTGACCAGCCTATAAATAGAGGCCTCATTCACCCATTCGAGGCATGCCCTTCTTTGCTCTCTTGTTCCCTGGTTTGTTATGGCCCCGAGAGAAAGTGGGGATGATCCATGGAGTTTGGCTAATCAATAGTCAAGTATGCCATGATCATGATGCTTCATAAGCCTCCTTTGCTTGGAAGTGAGATATTGATCCTTAAGGAAGACCTTTATGTAGAACGAAACCTTTCCAAAGCTAGGATTCTAACATCTTACATTTGATCATCCATATTAAGAATATAAGACATCATTAGACTAGTTCACTAAATATATGTAATAGATGAGAGTTGAGAGACACTTTGTTGCACACGTACTTGCACTTGTGCTAGAGCTTGAAGATCATGATTCTTGATTCTTGATTCATGATTCATGAAGTGTGGTAATCGCCATTGGTAAAAGTGTTTTCTATGGTTGTAATCCCTATAGCTTCTCATACTCTTGGATTAGTTAATCTTACTAATATAGTATTTTTTTTATCTTATTTAATGTGTTTTGTTGGTGCACTGAATGTCTGCTGACTACGTCTTATTGAGTCTTATGTCTAGATAGGTTAAACGAGTGCACAACAGTGTTAGAATTAGGGTTAGAACATGTTTTAGGGATCCAGTCTGTTTGAACATGTCTAGTTCGTTTGAGCATGGTCATCCGTTTGAACATGATCATCCGTTTGAAGCAGTTCCGTTTGAATGTTATTGTGACATCTTCAAACGGAAGGGCAACTACTATAAATAGGTTGTGTGTTGGTTCATTTCAAATGGATCAGTTGTGTGTGTGAGCGAAGGTGCTGCCGGATTTTTGTCAGAATACATTGTAAAAGCTCAACAATTCAGTAATAGAGAAAGATTAAAAGGATACAAGCTGTTTGACGTTGTTTACTTTGATTCCGCCTCTGTAAACGATGATGAACTACCTTTACTGACTGTTTAGGGTCACGAACACGATCCAACAAGTGGTATCAGAGCTCAGGACGAGGAGTTCATACCATTGCAGCTTGAATTCATCGGATATTCTTACTTCTACTCATTCTTTTTCTGATTCGGACATAATTCACGGTTGAAATGGCCTAAAACTTTCATATATCAAACGAAATACAGTGATAACGAATCCTTGAAAGTTTTGAACTAAAATTCGACCTAAAACTGATCGAAAACACTTAATCCGTTTGAAACTGTTCGTTAAATGCTGACGTCATCCGTTTGAACGAAGACTATTCCGTTTGAGACTTGTATCACGTTTGAAAGTTCAAGTTCGAAAATGGTTTCCGTTTGAAAAGTGTCTAACCGTTTGAAAAGATTCGTTTGAGAGTTCACGTTTGAAATCGTTGTTTGAAAGTGGTTTACGTTTGAAAAGTGTCTAACCGTTTGAACTGATCGTTTGAAAGTGGTTCGTTTGAAGAGAACCATTTCATTTGTAAGATATTATACCGTTTGAACCATTCCGCTTGAACGGATTCCGTTTGAATCTGTCATTTTTCAAAACCAAAAATATTTCTAAGTGTTTGCTGATTTTTCAGGTACGTACAAGATGGATGATTTCAATCCGTTTTATGATGTCTTTGCGTTTGCCGGAAATTCTGGAGATGATACTTCTTCTAGCAACACCAATGAGAACACGCCGAATACAAAGAAAAAGTTATCAGATGCTTTGGAAGTGGAAAGTGCGTTCGGAACTTATAACAAACCCCCGAAGTTGATGGCTATCGAAGAATACAGTCGGTGGGCCAAGAAGTTTGAAGATTGGTTGAGAGCATTTACTTTTCCCAGCTGGAAGAGTCTAAAAATGGTTACAATGATGGAGGCAAAAGGGGCGAAAGTTTAACATCACCTGAGGAAATAGAATCGTTTGTCGCTGAGCAAAAATGCATTGCACTGCTATTTCAGTCTGTTCGAGAAGATATAATATCTTTGATCGAGTACAGCAGTTCTAAAGATCTCTGGAAAAAGTTAGAAACCAAATGTTTAGGAAGTACAGAAATAGTGAAAAACAAAAAGAAACTACTTAGAAAAGAGTTTGATTTGTTTGGGTGTTTAAAGAATGAATCAGTTTGTAAAATGATTGAGAGGTTTGGGCACCTGAAGCTGGAACTGGCGAGACATGAAATTTCCTATACTCAAGATGAGCTAGTTGACAAATTGTTTGATTCGTTACCAGATGAGATGGATTGGCAATATTATGTGTTGATGCTAAAGAATACTATCAAGCCGCCAGAAGAATTGACAGTAGACTTGTTGATTGAGAGACTAGAGAGTCACGAGTTGGAATTAAAGAAGACACACAAAGTCAATCATTCGTCTTATCAGCAGAACTTGGATTTGTATTATCCAAAGAGCATGATGCCAAAGAGTACATCTCCCAAGACAGCTTTTTCTGCCGAAAATGTTAACACATCAAACAAAGAGAGTCAAAGCAGTGGATTTCACAGTGGATCTTCGTCATCTGCAAATCATTCTGATGCAAAGAATCTATTTCAATGCAACATCGCTATAGACTTAAAGAACGCTCAAAACTTCAGCGAGGAGTCAGCAAAGCAACAGATGGTTTTCTTAGCATCTGTGCTAGAATCTTATGAAAGTCTTGTAGCAGGGAAGATTGGCAACACCAACCTAACAAAAGAAGATTATGATCAGATAGATCCCGAGGAGATGGAACTGATTGACATAAGATGGTGTATGGCCAGTGCAGTTCGTCGGGCACAGCGTTTCATGGAAATCACAGGAAGAAAGTCTATTGGTGGTCCTTCTACCAAGTTGGGCTTTGATAAGTCTAAAGTGACATGCTTCAAGTGTAAACAGAAAGGTCACTTTAAGCGCGAATGCCGAAATGCGTATGCTGATGAATCTGAGAACCCGTTCAGAGAAGATTACTACAAGAAAGCAATTTATCATCAGAATAAAAATCAGAGTCGCCAAGATTGAAGCAACTTGAAGAGAACAAAGAGAAGTCAAGAGCTCTTGCTGTAATTCAAGACGATGAAGGTTACGACTGGAGTGAGTTGTTACCTCAGGAGGATGCGGTTGGATATGCATTCATGGCAAAATCTGAACCTGTTCCTTGGAAAGACAACAGAAATGAAGAACAGAAGTATAATCACAGAAAGATGTTGGCTACGAACAGATTGATCAGAATATCTGGTATCTTTTCTGAGGCAAAAAGAGCAAAGAGATGGGATCCAGACAGGGAATGTTATCTTGACCCCTATGGAAACATTGCTATTGATCATAATACTCTTGATGTGGAAACTATAAGCAAAGAGTTTAAAGAAGAAGATGATTATTGGCAAAGGAAATGATGGGGAAGCGGAGAAGAGAAAGAGAAAGAAGAGAAAGAGAAAACAAAGAAGATTGACAATGGAATCATTGACATGACTCAAGAGTTGAATGCTGAAAACATGGGAAAGATGGCTGACAAGGTGCTGGCTGCTAAGGCACTTGAGGTAGATTCTAAATCCGTCTCTGAGTCTAAAAGCCAGGTCAGTTCAAACACGTCAACGAATGAGTCAGGTAAGAAAGTCAGTGGTGACGTTGACTGCAAAAATTGCATCAAAGAATGCAAGGTTTGTAGTACAAACACTTATCTCAAAGGTAAGAAAATTGATGATCTGACTGCTAAAGTCAGAAGTGTTGAGGATCAAATCCTTGATCATAATAAAATGGTGAAAGCTTCAACTGAACGATTAAAAGAATTAACTAACAAAATTGAAACCGATAAAATTGATCAAGAAAAGGTTAAGAAAGAAAATGAAAGGTTAGTTCTTGAAAATCGTCAGATTACTGAAAATTTTGAGAAGCTTAAAAGCACGGTTAAAGATAATGATGATAGAAACGGTAAAACATACAAAGAAAATTGCCAATTGCAATGTGTTTTGAGAATTAAAGAAGAATTAATCAACAAACAATTGGATGAGATTGCTAAATTGAAGCTTCAGTTTGAAGAAGCTAAGATTGAAAATGAGCGAATCAATTTGAAATTGAACAGTTACAACTCTGCAAGCTTTGTTTTGCAACACATTATTCCCAAACCCATCGGGAAAGACAAAGCAGGCGAAGATGTATACTGTGATGGAACTGGGGTTGGGTTTCATCAAGTTCCACCACCAGTTCTATGATACACATGACATCCGACAAAGTAATATAATTATTTAAATACCTAATAGTAATGAACAAGAGCAATATGATATTCAACCACGGGTGTGTGACTGGTATTACCAATAATCATAACAGAAAACACGAAGGAAAAGCACGTAATTCTCATGGATTGCAGAACAGGATACCATTGTCTTCTGAGGGGAATTTTTTGTATCTTCATCAACATGCAACTCTTTTCATCGTATTTTCCTTCCAACGTCTTGCTAATTATTTTGGTTTAATTATTATTTAAAAAAAAAGTAGAAAAGGAAAAGCGCGTGACAACGTTAGTGAAATTCGGAGAAAGAGGATAAGGGGCGGCGTTATAATATAAGAAAAGCCCCACCATTTATAAGACAACACGTGTAAGTAATTAAGTGGGGGACAAAAGAGAGGCCTGTTGGACTTTAGTCTGCTCCGACAAGTCCGCCCAAGGTTTAGCATCTCCACTTCAATACTTTTTTTATTTTTTCTAATGTACTTCAATACTTTAGTTTTTTAAAAACCTTTTTACAAAATGAGTAAATTCTTTTCAAAAAAAAAGACAAAATGAGTAAATTACAAGTTTTGTTCTTTATGTTTGTACCAAATTGCAGACGGTGTCTTTTTACCTTTAAATTTGATGAGTTTTGTCCTTAACGATTCAAAATCATGCACGTTATGTCCTTTATTTCTAACTCAGTCAGATTTTTATACTAAATATGGTCATGTGTCTTGCACATGAGGGTATTCTTGTCATTTTACCTCTCCAAGGATTATTAAGTAAATAACTTATATCAATGGACTAAATATGTAGATGAGAGATGAAGAAGAGAAATAGTAGAGATGAAGAAGAGAGAGAGTGAGTTTTTAATTAATATCTTATTTTTTAATCTTTTTATATATTTAGTCCCTTGATATAAGTTATTTACTTAATTGTCACTGGAGAGGTAAAATGACAAGAATACCCGCATGTGCAAGGCACATGATCATATTTAACAAAAAAATCCGATTGAGTTAGGGCTAAAGGACATAACGTGCAGGATTTTGAAACGTTAAGAACAAAACTCGTCAAATTTAAAGGTAAAAGACACCGTCTGCAATTTCGTACAAACATAAAGGACAAAACTTGTAATTTACTCTTACAAAATATAGTTCGATTTCTAAATGAATTTATAAACTTTTTTACAAAATATAGTTTGATTTCTAAATGAAGAGTCTACAAAAATAAAGTATGGATTTGGATTATAAAGAGATTAAATCAAAATATGAGTGAATACATGAGACACTAGTTCTAGTGTTCTCACAACCGGATAGGATTTGTTCAGTGTTGAAATGTTTGGTTTAAAGACCAGATAAAAAGACTTGTGGAATTGCAAACGCCAATCCAACGGAGAAGATTCATAGAAGATGGAACGAATTTTGGATACCAGAGAAGAAATTGGATCTGGTTACCTCTAGTCTCACTTTCATTACCATCTCTCTTATCTTTTCGTTTGTTAGCTAAAGTAAATAAAATCTAATTAGTAAATATCAATCCAAAGCCAAGCTTGCTCTCTTTTCAGAATTTATAATTATTAAATCATTTATATTTTTTGTTCATTGTGCGTTGAATTGAAATATCAAAACTACGTTATAAATTGTATTTTACTTACATATTTATATTTAATTTAGATCTTTAATAAAAAAATAAACCAATACGAATTTGAATTATGAGACAAAATTGTTCGTAAAATGTAATCTGATGGATTTCATCGAATATAAAAAGAAAAATATATTACAACTCTCTGGTTCTTTAATCCGGTTCAACCGTTCCAACCGTTTCCACCAATGGACTAGTAAGACGATTGATTTAATGTCTGGTCCGGTTTTAACAACACTGAATATTATCTGACTGTAAAAAAAAAGGTACTCGTAGAATTCTTGTGTGTTGACTTTTTGATTGTAAAAAAATGCAACTCAATTACATATATTTTTGCTATCCGTATAATTGTATTGATTTAACACACTTTTTTATGATGTTATAGCTCCCTCACTCCTTCACTATGTTTGTATAATCTAAAAGTATTAATGATCATTTCGGAACATCCAAAAAAAATCACAAACTTATCTCTTATCCTTCGGCTATCTTTTTTCACTAGGTCTATAATGGACCGAAAACACAATTAGGTTTGACTAAACCATATGGGAGTGACGAGTTTGTTTAATGTTGTTGCATTCTTAAAAATAGACATCAACAAGTCTCAAACACTATATGACAATCTTTTCTTGTGAATATTGGGTGCTTCACATGGCTCAACACTTTATTTGGTATCTATGTTCAATATTTCAATAAGGGGCACTAATATTTCCTACCATGTTCTTCGGTCAGCACTAGCAATAGCAAGAAAATCATTAATTTAAATTGAATAAAACTAAAGATTCCCCTTAAAAACGATATAATTTATCCAATTAGTAGTTTTAATGTATAATAAGACAGTATAAGATCCACTTGGATATTATTTTTATTATATATGCTCCCAAATTGACATATAAATAATCAAAAAGTAGATATATAAAGATTATGCATCGCAATTTCCTAACAGATGCACAAGTGTCCTTGAATTGTTAAACAAATGGTACTCTTTTATTTTATTTTTTAATTACAAAGGACAATTATATGTTTGATAAAATGATAAAAAGGAAGCTTTTTATTGGATATCATTGAAAATATAATAAAATAAATATAGTGGAAAAGATTATGGTGGGCATGACCAAGTCTTATTTTTTGATGACTTAAGTATTTAATATTGTTTAAAAATAATTATGGTATAATTGATTGGTTTGATTTGCCATAATAACTAATATAATGAGTATTAGTTACAACTATAGAATATCATCTATAAAATATTAAATAATAATATGAATTAAAATGGACTTTACTAATATCTCAAAAAGATGTCCTTTGTAGAAAGAATAATAAATAGCATAGTATAAAAAATTATCGAAGTTTGTAAGTGAAGTGGTGTGTTTTCGATTCGTGCAATAAGTATAGTATGAAAAGCAACAAAATGATGCGGTTGATTACGAGAAAAGCCTTTGATCCGTGGGGATCTTTGACATAAAATCTCGGGAGGTGACAATAGTCACACCGCCTCTTGTTTTTTGTTATCGAATATGAAAGAAAATACAACTCGAGAACAAGTAATGACCGTTGCTAGGTGTTACAATGTGAATGTGCAGTGAACTCGTGAAGTAGTGGAGTAGTGGTATTGTGTCCTACGACGATCATTATTGCTTCATTATATAGAAATGTACCTACAAAAAACAGATGATTTCTAGAAGCCAAAACATGCTAAGAAGATCAAAAAATAAGCAGCAGATGATACACACTCCTCTCAAAGATAATGAATCTTGAACACTAATCGGAACATCTGTTGAAGATTGCAAAGATCTGTTTAAAGCTTGGAACATCTGTTGAAGAAGAGGAAACCTCTGTTTGATGGCCAAAGCCCTGTTGAAGACAAGAACTGATCATGAAGACCAAACATTTGTTCTGGCCAAACAGATGTTTGATGCAAGTCAACAGCGGTTTAAAGAACAACGATGAGATCAATGTAAAAGTAAAATGTTTAGAACATATGTTTTATGTGATAGATCAGATTTGTAAAAGTACAATGTTTAGAACAGATGTTTTATGTAATAAATCAGATTTTAGATTTCCACAGATGTTTGCTAACATCTATGGAATGTTTTCTGTTAGGAATGTTAGATGTCACTATTAGGGTGACGTCGGCTGATTGCAAATAGACCTTAATATTTGTATAATGTGTTAGAGATATATTTTATCACTTTACAATCATTCCTTTTGTATGAACAGATTTTTGAGTCATCAAGCCTAGGGGTTTATAGAATCATTGCTATAATTTGTAACCCTTTGATTATTAATGCAAAACAGTTTTGATATAACTTTCCATTCTTGTATGCTCATATAATTCCACATTTCCATTTATATTTTGTATTACATTCATAATTATCCATCTAAAGCATACAAGTTAAACTCAAATCCTAACAATTGTTATCAGAGCTTGGTCACATTAAACTTGATTTCACAATCAGTTTAATATCAAAAGATCAGCTCACAAATTGTTTACCAACTGTTCTTTGTATAGAATGTCAGAGTTTAAGGTATCAAATTCAAAAACTTTTTGTACATGCTCTGTTTTTCACAAAGAAAAGAAATGGCACAAAACAATCATTATTCCCATAATTTTGGTTTCAGCAACAAACCTCCAATGCTTGTCAGAGCTAATTCAATATTAGGTAACGTCGAATGGTTCATTTGCTAGCTTAAGAGAACATTGGATATTGGAGATCTGGTACATTCGGGTCATATGTTCTGACGGTACCAGGCACATAAAATCTAAATGTTCAAGAGCCAAAGAAGCCATAAAACTACTCTAAGATGGATTTCCAAAGGTTTGAGATAGATGCAAAAGCATTCAGTTACATTACTACAGCTCTACCAAACGAAATCTATGCTAACCTATTACATTGTAATAGTGCAAAAGAGTTATGGGATGCTCTAAAAGAAAATTTCAGTAAAACAGGGGATATGATTAAAAGCACTCACAAAACCCTCAACCAACAGGATGAGACCACAGGTCATGAGGATAATAAACTCAACAAAACATTGACTAATGGTGAAAATTAGAATGTTGACATTGAGGGTGTAATCAATCAATTACATACACTTATTTGTAAAAAGGTTGGTGCAAAAAATATGATCCCTGGAATTCTATTGAATGTGACTATGATTGTGCATTAATGGCTGCCACCAGAGGAAAAGCTACATACCTAGATAGCCTATGGTATGTGGATAGTAGTGGCTCCAGACATATGACATGGTGTAAAGCCCTTTTGACAAACTTCTTTGCACATGGATGAGGTGATATATCTTTTGGCAACGATTCAAAAGGTAAAGTGTTGGGTTCGGGAACAGTTCAAGCTGGTAAGCTAAAATTTAAAAATGTCAGTCTTATTAATAATCTAAAATTCAATCTACTCAGTGTTTCACAAATGAGTGACAAAGGCTATAGTTCATTCTATATCAAGAAAACTTGTAAAATTGTTGGACCAGAAGTAGTTAAAGGGATTGATAAAATTATAGCTGACGGCTCTGCATAACTTGTTGGTCATAGAAGTGGCAATATTTATGTAGTGGACATGTTAAAAGAAAATCCTATGTCTATTTTCTGTTGCCTCAACAAAGGAAACAAAACTATGGCATAGAAGGTTAGGACATGTTAATTTACAAACTATTAACCCTCTTTTAAAACAAAATCATGTTAGAGGTCTCCCAACCAAACATTTTAAAAGTGATGAACATTGTATTTCCTGTTTAAAAGGAAAGCAACATAAATGTTCACGCAAATCAATTGATGAATCCAAAACAACCAAGTGTTTACAAATGTTGCACACGGACTTTTTAGCCCTGTAAAAGTCATGAGTCTTAGAAAGAAGAGATATCGTCTTGTTATAGTTGATGAATCTTCAAGTTTTACATGGACTTAAATTTTGCACTCTAAAGATGAGACTGCAGGAATATTGAAGGACTTTGTCATCAAAGTTGTAAAGCAATATGATCTACCAGTAAAAGTCTTCAAGAGTGACAATGGAACATAATTCTGAATTAAGAAGTTAGATGAGTTATATGTGTCAAAGGGAATTGTGAGAGAATTAAGTAATCCAAGAACACCTAAACTAAATGGGGTGATTGAAAGGAAAAATAGAATCCTAGTTGAAGTTGCAAGAACTATGCTTGCATATTCTAACATTCCATTGTCCTTTTGCGTAGATGCCATCAATACTGCTTGTTATGTTCAAAAATGCACTTTAATTAACCCCAGACATCAAAAAACTGTCTATGAAATTCTATTCAATATCAAACCACTAATCTCATTTTTCAAAGTCTTTGGTTGCCTATGCTTTATTTTAAATTAAAAGATTCAATTTCAAAATTTGCAGCTAAAATTGACTGTGGATATTTCTTAGGATACTTCTCTACAACCAAGGCCTACAAAGTGTTTTACACTAAAACCATGACTATAAAAAAAAGACTCTGAATGTAAAGTTCAATGAACTTTCTTCTTTGAAAATCCTTACAGATCTAACAAAATTGTTTGATCTTGACAAATTTAAGTTTGAAGATGTTACTGCCAAGTCTATTGTTGATACATGTAACTCAAAAGTTGCGCAACAGGATTACAGATTTGACATCAAAATGCATTTCCAATATAAAGTCTCTTCTGGTCCACAAAGTTCCTCAGCTCAAAGTTCATGTCAAACAAGATCAAATATCATTTAAAAGGAGGTTATTAATAACAATTATGTATTCCTACTTTTTTTGTAATTTCAAATATCATTTAAAAATTAATTTATAGCAACATAACGTGATTGACAATTTTTTTATATTTCCTTCGTTCCAAAACAGTTTCGTAATCATACACAAGTGTATAAATTGATTTGTTTCATAAATATTGTTGTTTTATGTGTTCCACCTATTTTACACATATGTATAGTGCATGCTTTGGGTAAACACGTAGTTTTTGTGTTTATCGTTGATACACATGTGTACATTTTTTTTATTTTAATTAATTTCATAATTTTATATAAATCTACTCATTTGCATGCATAGTATACTATATGTTGTTAATATACACATATGTAACCGTTTCTGAATATAATACACAGATGTATAAAAGTTTGTACGCTTGTGTATTTTGTATAAACTGATAGTTTGCGAGACTGTACACATGTGTATAAACTAACATCTATGTATCTTGTATAAATTGATACTAGCGAGACTGTACATTTGTGTATAAACTAACAATTGTGTATCTTGTATAAACGGAAACTAGCGAGCAATGCAATTTACAAATGATGAAAATACACCAATGTCACTTATTTTAAAAGGAAGTTATAAATTATAATTACAATCTTGCCATTGATAAAAAAAAAACTCTAGATTTTCTAAATGAATGGCCAGGATTTGTTCACTTGGTTCACAAATACACTAATGTTCACTCTAGAACCCCACCATATATATATATAAAGGAGGGTTCAATTGAAAACCACTAGTTATAGTGAAAACTCGAAAACTAACTAAAAAAACCTAAAAAACATACCAATTTTTTTTACAATTTTTTATTAAAAATCGCTACATCTATACTATATAATAAAAGAAACCAATAAAGGGACCCATGTCATTCATTGAAGCCATCAATTAAAAGATAATTATAAAATTAAATTAAATTTAATATAAATTTAAACAATTCGTATAGAAGATAATTTAATATTTTAAAATATTTATCAGATTTAATAATAATTTCTCTAAATGAGTGGGTAATATTATAAAATAATTTAGTAAAATTAAAGATGTTATTTTGGAGATTAAAACGGAGCTATAGACAGAAAAAAAGATGGATAAGTTGTTAGGGAAATATCATTAAGAATATAGAGATTAGAAATAACTTAGGTAAAATTAATTAATGTTAACGAGTCAAAAAAAATCCTAGGAGGCAAATCATGTGAAAAATGATTACGTACACCAAGAAAAGTAGTCACCAGATATATTTTTTTTATTAAATTCATTTAACCTGTGTAATAAATGTGGTTTTTTTAAAGATATAACATTTTTATTTTTTACCATACAAAATTACATTTATGCAACTCGTGTAATACACGGAGTTTTTAAAAATATAATTTTTTTTATTATGTAGTCTATAAAATTAGATTTATTCAATCCATATAATACATAGAGTTTATAAAGATATAACTTTTTATTGTTCGATATATAAAATTACACGTGCTCAACCCGTATAAAACATGAGATTCTTAAAAATGTAATTTTTTTCATTATTTAATATATAAAATTTAAATTTACTCAACCCGTACAATACACGGGGTTTCTAAAAATACAACATTTTTTATTATTTAATATATAAAATTACATTTATTCAACCCATATAATAAACGAGATTTTTAATTATATATTGTTTTATTATTTGATAAATAAAATTATATTTATTCAACCCGTATAATAAACAAGATTTTTAAAGATATATATATTTTTATATTATTTGTTATATAAAAATACATTTATTCAACCCGTGTAATACACGGGGTTCTAACCTAGTTTTATATATAAAAAGAACTTTTTTTCAAAAAAAAATTTATTTTTGTGCACATGTGCAATAATACACATGTGTAGTACACATATAATGCACATGTGCAGTACAAGTTTTTTTTTTTTTTTTTTTTTTTATATATAAAGGGTAGTGAAAATTTGGTATGTTTTTTAGGGTTTTTTAGTTAGTTTTCGGGTTTTCGCTCTAACTAGTGGTTTTTAATTGAACATTCCCCTATATATATGTGTATATATATATACACACACATATATCTTACAATTAGAAGCAAAGCAATTTCTTATTACTCATAAGCGACATAAGGGCGGTATTAGCCTACTAATCTTCCACAATTCAATACATAAATATTGCCTTAAAGTATATAAATACAATTTTAGGTAACAAGTGTTTTGACCTTAATCTAGTATAAAAGATAAATTTGTCCCCTTATCATTTCTTTCCTGAATTTAGTGCTCCTTCTTTTCTACTTTCTTTCTTTGTGTGTAAACTTGTTGCAAGCAAATTTACTTATTTGTCTTATCAAAATCAGTATGTCATATTTCTTAATCACTCTCTTCATAAGACAAACTATAACCCTCTTCAAGGTCAAATTGGAAATTTTTCAAAAGTGATTTTGAATTCAAACCAGGTTAGAATTGGTAAAATAGATTCGAATTCGGGTTGCCTTGATCAGGCCGAATTAGTAATAAAAAAAAATCATTGATTTGATGCGGGTTGGTTCGAATATGAGGCTTTATTTTTAAATATACAAAAAAAAAAAACAGTAATACTACATTGAATTCAAATTTAATATTCATGACGGTTCAGTTTACAACTCATAAATTTGTAACTCGATTTAAAAACTGATAATGCTCATTTTCAACATGCATCGAGATCCCTTACGTCAACCATTATCTCCAAATTTACTTTTTTTTTTCAAGATTTAACATGATGTTCGCCCATATGAATGGGAAAACAACTGAATCAAGAACACAAGGAATTGGAGAATAATCCGAATCCTTTCTTTCTATTAATCAAAACCAAAACTGGATATAAATTACAATGAAACTTCTAATCTATTTATAACTAAACAACTTGGAAAACAAGTTAGTTACCTTAGGAAACTAAAATCTATCAAATCTTTTTTATGACCAACTTCTAGAAAGAACTAAACAACACAATTAACCCTATTTTTTTTACTTTTATTTTAAAATTATAGTCCTTCATTCTCCCTCTTAAACTTGAAGTGTACTCTACTTGGCTTTGTTTCTTCAGTGAAAAACAAATTGGATTAACAAGTTCTTCATACTCTTCGTTCTTTTCTTTCGAGTCTATCTTGGTCACAATCTTTGTTGTTTTTTTTTTTTTTTTTTCACTTGTACTTCATGATTGCTAATCACTTCTTGCATCTCTTGCTCATTTGATATATTCTTTTCGTTCCAGTTCGATCCTATCTTTCTTTTATCTTCCAAAAACTCTTGATTTATTTTCTATTAACCAAGACAAGTTGTACTTGACCCATAATTATTAACTGGGTTTATCTCTTCATTCGAACCTTTTGGGCTTTCTTTCAAGTTTCTGAACAATGTTGTTTGGACTAACCCAAATTGAATTGGGCCTTCGTTAATCGTTCGATCACTTACTTTCACATCAGCTTTTTTGTTCATAAATGAGCTTGCATTCGGTGGCGGATCCATAATTTTTTTTCACCGGTTCCTTTTGGTAGATTCTTACAAGTTCTCACTAATTTTTTCCATTTTTTCTAAACCGAGCCCCAAAAACCCCTTGGATCCGCCCCTGCTTGCATTAGCTTGACCTTTCTTTAAATTTGGATCTAGATTTTCTTTCTTTTCACCATAAAGGCTATTAGAATTAGAACATACGTTAAGTTTAATGATGTACATTTTGTTCTCGCTTCTACACCCCTAAGTAATTTACTCTTAGCGTTTCCCATACATCATTCGCTTCTGAATACTTGGCTATTTCAAGCATAACATCTTACGATAAGGTTTGGAATACTACTTGCAAGGACGTGAATTTCTTCCTTTCTTTAGCCGTCTCTGGAACAATCATAAGCATTCTACCCCAATATCAATCTCATTATGATCGATCAGACTATGTGATTGGTCGAGATCAGTTTCAAAGCATGAAGAAAGGATGCTACTTGTTGATTCCTTAGCAGCCAGTACCAATGCATAATGTCTTTTGATCGTAACCCATTTCTAAATGTCAAAACCCTCAATTATTTACCTTAGTCCCACAACAACCCACGTCCTTAGGTGGTTGGTTTCCTTAAACTTGTTAAATTTATAATATTGATGTGGAGAAATGTTCCACTCCTATAGATATACATCATCAAGATCCTTGTATTACGAGATGTCTGATTTTGATAATGTTTGTTATCCTCTGAATACATCATGTTTTATGATTCATGAGTTGGATATAAGGTTGTTAGGCAGAGTCGTTCTTGAGAACTTGAGGGTCTGCACGATTAGAAAAAAAAATGGACCTTTAAATTTTTTAGTTAGATATGGGTCGGTCAAAAATGGTTTGGGTCAATATAGGGCGAATACATGTGGAATCAAATCGTCCTTATTTTCAAATAATTATGTGTTAACCTTAATAACAAATAAAAAAAACCAACATAAACAAATAATAAAACATTTTAAGATAAAAAATTAACTTAAACAAACAGTTTAACATAAACAAAACAAATAAAAGTAATCGAAACAAATCACTAAAAAAAGAACTTACAAATATTTATTTAGGATTTAGGTGGCCTTTCTCCACATCCAAAAAGTCATTTGTGATAAAAAACCAGAGAGAAAATAGAGATAAACTGAATTCTCATATATCATTCTATTCAACATTACAATATATAGATAAATGAAACTATAAACCCTAAAGCCCATAAGCAATGGGTTGGGCCTAAAATGTCTGGTTTATAACACTCCCCCTCAGAAATTTAGAATTATACACAGTTTAACGACATACTTCAGGATGATGTTAAATAGGTACTTCAGGACCTGAATAAATAAACTGATGCTACTGGATCAGCTATGCTGCCTCATTAAAAACCTTACTAAGAAAACCCAGTGGGACAAAACTTAGTCAAGAGAAAAAGAGTACAGCGTGTATAATTCTCCCCCTGAATTCAACAAACATCTTTCAATCTACGAAGACCGATCTTGTGTGATAACTGCTCGAAAGTCGAAACTGCTTCTAGGTAAAGATTTTGTGAACAGGTCTGCTAGATTTTCACTTGACTTGATCTGACGAACATCGATTTCCCCTTCTTTCTGCAAGTCATATGTTGAGAAGAACTTTGGTGAGATGTGCTTTGTTCGATCACCCTTGATGTAACCTTCTCTGATATGAGTTATGCAAGTAGCATTGTCTTCATAAATAATTGTCGGCTCCTTCTTGATCGGTTCTAATCCGCATGCTTCTTGTATGTGATTAATCATTGATCTCAACCACACACATTCTCGACCAGCATCATATAGTGCTATCAATTCAGCATGATTTGATGATGTTGCTGTAAGTGTTTGCTTAGTTGACTTCCAAGAAATTGATGTGCCGCCGTATGTGAATACATAACCTGTCTGAGATTTTGCTTTGTGAGGATCTGATAGATATCCGGCATCAGCATACCCAACGAGCTGGGACTTTTGATCTTTCTGATAGAAAAGACCTAAGTCTTGTGTCCCGCAAATATACCGAAATATATGTTTTACACCATTCCAATGTCTATGTGTTGGATTCGAACTGTATCTCGCTAGTATATGTACTGCAAATGCAATGTCAGGTCTTGTGTTATTTGCGAGATACATAAGGGCATCGATCGCGCTTAAGTACGGTACGTCTGGACGAAGTACTTCTTCGCCTTCTTCTTGAGGGCGATAAGGATCCTTGTGTGGATCTAGCGGTCAGACAACCATAGGTACGCTAAACGGATGTGCTTTATCCATATTGAAATGTATTAACATCTTCTGGATGTAGTTTGATTGATGGACAAATGTGCCATTGGACAGATACTCAAATTGTAGTCCGATACATAATTTTGTCATACCAAGATCTTTCATTTCAAATTCCTTCTTTAACAACTGAGCAGCTTTCTCTATCTCTTCAGGAGATCCGATGATGTTGATATCATCAACATAGACTGCTATTATAGTGAAATTTGAGAGTGATCTTTTTATAAAAACACATGGACTGATTACATCAGACTTGTATCCTTCTTTTTCGAGATATTCACTAAGTCGATTGTACCACACACGACCAGATTGTTTGAGAGCATATAAAGATCTCTGGAGCTTTATAGAACACATATCTTGAGGTGTTGATTTTAATGCTTCAATCAATTTTAATCCTTTAGGGATTTTCATGTAGATGTCATTTTCAAGTGTCCCGTATAAGTATGCGGTGACGACATCCATTAGTCTCATATGAAGTCCTTCAGAGATTGTGAGGCCGATTAGGAACCTAAGGGTTATCGCATCCACTACAGGGGAATATGTTTCCTCATAATCAACTCCTAGGATTTGGGAAAACCCTTGTGCTACAAGTCGAGCCTTATATCGTACAATCTCAATCTTTTCATTTCTCTTTATTGCAAACACCCATTTATAACCTACTGGTTTGACGTCTATGGGCGTTCGGACTACAAGTCCGAAAACATGTCGTTTTCGAGCGAATTCAATTCGGCGTTTATGGCTTCTTGCCATCTTGGCCAATAATTTCTGTGCATGCACTCTTCTAAAGTTTTAGGTACATAATCATTTTCATTGATTACATCCGTTGCTATAGCATATGCGAATATATCATCAACACGTGTTTTATTCCGGTTCCATATTGTACTATCTTGTACATAATTAATAGAGATCTCATTTTCGTTCGGTACCGGTGTTTCTTTTGAAACTTCATTTTCCTTTGGATTCATAGTTGTCTTTTCTGGGACATTTACCTCTACCGGGCTTTCACTTATAATCTTTTTTGAGTTTTCACCAACTGCGTTACTTTGCTATTTTCGTTTCCGTGGGTTTTTGTCTTTGGAACCGATTGGTCTCCCAAGCTTTCGTTGTATAGTAATCTCTTCTGGGATCACTTCAATTCGAGTAGGTGCATTTGATGCTGGTACATGTGACTTTGTCACTTTATTCGTGTCTGTGAATGCATCTGGTAATTCATTCGCTATTCTTTGCAAATGTATAATCTTTTGGACTTCATATTCACATTGACCACTTCGGGGGTCGAGATTTGATAGCGATGATGCATTCCACGTTATTTTCTTGTGTTACCAGCCTTTCTTTGTTCTTATCTCCCCCTAAGACTGGGAACATCGTTTCATCAAAATGACAGTCCGCATACCGTGCTGTAAACATGTCTCCCGTCATTGATTCTAAATATTTAATAATGGACGGGGAGTTAAAACCAATATAGATACCCAGTCTTCTTTGGGGTCCCATTGTAGTACGTTGTGGTGGCGGTATTGGTACATATACCGCACAACCAAAAATTCTAAGGTGGGACAAACTTGGTTCTCGTCCGGAGACCAGTTGCAATGGGGAGTATTCGTGATCAGTAGTTGGTCTCAATCTAATCAGTGCAGTGGCATGCAAAATAACATGACCCCATGCAGAAGATGGTAATTTACATCTCATTAAGAGTGGTCTAGCGATTATTTGTAATCGTTTGATCAGAGATTCAACTAAACCGTTTTGTGTGTGAACGTGAGGTACTAAATGTTCAACATTGATCCCGATTGACATACAATAGTCATTAAAAGCTTGAGATGTGAACTCTCCCGCATTATCCATCCGGATGTTTCTAATTTGATTATCGGGGAAATTGGCTCTCAATTGTATGATTTGAGCTAAAAGTCGGGCAAATGCTACATTTCGAGTAGCTAAAATGCTCACATGTGACCATCTTGAGGATGCGTCTATTAAGACCAAGAAATAGCGGAATGGTCCACACGGAGGATGAGTAGGCCCACAAATATCCCCTTGGATTCTTTATAAAAATGATGGGGTTTCATGTATCAATTTAGTTTGTGAGGGCCGAGTTATAAGTTAACTCAGAGAGCATGCTGCACATGATAAGTCTTGTGGTAGCAAAACTTTTAAGTTTTTAAGAGGGTGCCCGGTTGCACTTTTGATTATTCGTCTCATCATTATGCTACCAGGGTGACCTATACGGTCATGCCATATATTAAATGTGTCTTTATCTAACAGCTTTTGGTTACTCACCATGTATGATTCGATAGGATTGATATTAGGACAATATAATCCAGAGGATAAGGCTTCTAATTGTTCAACGATGGTTTCTTGACCATTTTTGTTTGAAGTAATTTGAAGATATTCAATATTATTTTCAGATATTGTTTTTAGGTGGTAACCGTTTCTTCGAATATCTTTAAAGCTAAGTAAATTTCTTCTGGATTTACTTGAATATAATGCATTATCAATAGTTAGTTGGGTACCCGAAGATAATATTATGTGTGCTCTGCCGGAGCCTTCGATAAGGTTACTGACACCAGATATAGTACTAATTGGTGTCTCTGCCGGAGACAACTCAGAGAAAAATTTCATATCTTTGAGATTAGTGTTAGTACTACCGCTATCTACCAGACATTCATCACCAATAATAGCTCTACTGGAGCTAGCATGCATATTTATTTTCAATGAAATCACGTGCATCCAAATGAACGTCTGATATCGTGGTTGAAGGTGCATCCTCAATCAGATTAGTTTCAGCATTCTTTCCTTTTTCTTTCATCATGCGTTGATATGCCTCAACGAGGTGTTTTAGTGTTCTGGGACTCTCGATGCCATGTATATCATCGTCCTCGACCACGACCACAACCTCTGTTGGGGTCGCGGCCTCTACCTCTACCTCGTTCGCTTTGATAATTGGCCACATTCGCTTCAGGGAATGGGCTTGCACCGGCGGGTCGCGATTGATGGTTTTGTAGTAGGAGCTTGTTGTTTTGCTCCGCGACTAGAAGACATGATATCAATTCAGAATATTTGGTAAATTGACGTTCCCTGTATTGCTGCGACAGGAGCATATTTGAGGCATGGAACGTTGAGAAAGTTTTTTTTTCCAAGCATGTCTTCATCAGTAATTTTCTCACCACATAGTTTAAGTTCAGAGGTAATGCGGAACAGGGCAGAATTATACTCACTGACAGTCTTAAAATCCTGTAGTCGTAAATGAAGCCATTTGTAACAGGCTTTAGGGAGTAAGACCAACTTCTGATGGTCAAAACATTCTTTGATGTTTGTCCATAGTTCAAGAGGGTCCTCAATAGTTAGATATTCCCGCTTTAGATCTTCGTGAAGATGATGGCAGAGGAATATCATAACTTTCGCTTTATTTTGAGGTGAGGTCAGATTATCAACATTAATTGTCTCCCCCAAATTATTTGCCGTCAAATGGATTTTAGCATCAAGAGTCCACGGGAGGTAGTTGTTACTCGAGATGTCAAGTGCGGTGAATTCAAGTTTTTGATAAGTTCGACATTTTATCTACAAATAAAAACGAGCCGCAATATAAAATATATATTATAGGAGAACTTCAGGTTCTCTATAAATAGAACTGCATGTTCTATATTTTACGTCGTTTTAATAATAGAGTAGGAATTTAGAAACTCTTGTATGATTTTGTGTTGGAAAAAAAAATTATGGTATTATAATAACATGAGTTAATTGCCATTTTAGTCCCTGAGGTTTGTCCAAATTTGTCATTTTAGTCAAAATAGTGTTTTTTCCGCCTCTGGGTCCCTGACTTTTCCCTTTTGTTGCCATTTTGATCACATACCCTAACTCCATCCAAAAACCCCATTTTAACCAGGGGTATTTTGGGGATTTTCATTTTAAATCTTTTCAATTGCCATTTTGATCCAATCCAAAAAAATTCTAAAATATCCAAAAAATTCTAAAAATTCAAAAAAAAATCTAAAAAATAAAAAAAAAAATCATAAAAATAAAAAAATGAAAAAAATTCTAATTCTAAAAAACCAAAAAAAAAAATTCTAAAAAGAAAAAAATCCAAAAAAATTTCTAAAAATCAAAGAAATTCTAAAAAATCATAAAATCATAAAAAAAATATAAAAAATAAAAAAACATAAAAAATAAAAAATATTCTAAAAAATAAAAAATTTCTAAAAAATTAAAAAACATAAAAATTCTAAAAATAAAAAAAAATCTAAAAAATCAAAAACAAATCTAAAAAAATAAAAAAATTCTAAAAAATCAAAAACAAATCTAAAAAAATAAAAAAAATCTAAAAACTCAAACAAACATATTTTAAAGTTTCAAATTCAAAAATGACGATATATTCCTCGTCCAAACGAATATATTTTCATGTTTAGTTTTGTAATAAATTAATATAATTTACTAAATATAAATATCGTGAAATATAAATTTTATAATTTAAAACATAACATGCATGTTCGTTAGTTAGTGGTTCTATCTAATCATGACCACTCATTCACTCAACAAATTAGATTATAAAATTTATATTTCATTATAGAACCACTAACTAACGAACATGCATGTTATGTTTTAGATTATAAAATTTATATTTCATGATATTTATATTTAGTAAATTATATTAATTGATACAAAACTAAACATGAAAATTTTATTGTAATAAATAGTTTTGCTATGAAAACATATATAAAAAGGCCAAAAGGGTGATAATTAATGTAGAAATTTAAGAATGTTTGTGAAAGATGTCAACTTAAAATGAAATTTGTTTTTTTTAAATGGATAAATGGTTCTATCTCATCATGACCAATTTTTCACTCAACAAAATAGATAAAACTTCAAAATATTCGTTTGGACGAGGAATATATCGTTATTTTTGAATTTGAAACTTTAAAATATGTTTGTTTGAGTTTTTAGATTTTTTTTAGATTTGTTTTTTATTTTTTAGAATTTTTTGATTTTTTAGAATTTTTTTTATTTTTTAGATTTTTTATGATTTTTTTAGAATTTTTTATTTTTCAGATTTTTTTAAATTTTTTAGAATTTTTTATGATTTTGTAGAATTTTTTTGATTTTTTAGAATTTTTTTGATTTTTAGAATTGTTTTTTATTTTTTAGAATTTTTATAATTTTTTAGAATCTTTTTGATTTTTTAGATTTTTTCATTTTTAGAATTTTTTTTTTTTATTTTTTAGATTTTTTTTTTTTTGAATTTTTTGGATTTTTTAGACTTTTTTTGATTTTTTTGGATTGGATCAAAATGGCAATTGAAAAGATTTAAAATTAAAATCCCCAAAATACCCCTGGTTAAAAATGGGGTTTTTGGATGGAGTTAGGGTATGTGATCAAAATGGCAACAAAAGGGAAAAGTCAGGGACCCAGAGGCGAAAAAAAACTATTTGGTCTAAAATGGCAAATTTGAACAAAACTCAGGGACTAAAATGGCAATTAACTCTAATAACATATATGTACTACAATAAATTTAGAAGATATTAATTACTTTGTGGAGGATGGCTGTCATGCACTTAAGTGATAAATATCATTGAAAGAAAAGAAAAAGGTAATCATATTTCCATTTATCCCATTTATGTAGCAACAGATATGAACTCCGGCAGAAACCCATATGGGGGAGAAATAATTAATCACGGGGTTTTGTCTTTCATCCTCATCTCTCAACTCTCATTCTTCATCTTTTCAAATATTTCTAGACATAGAAACAACTATTTCTAGAGAGAGAAAATCAACAAACGCTTGCGTCTCAAACACAAGTTTCTGATCAAAATTCATCAATCAAACTTATGGGTTTTGCTTGTTACCCAATCTTGTGAATTGGGTTTGTGGGTTTTCATTATCCATATGTACATTTTGTAGAATTGATGAAATAAATTCGTTCAAGAAACAGAACCTTGAAGAAATTGTTTGATGAATTCTTGAACAAATCACGGCCGTCGCTACATCGTTTGAAGGTCGCCGCCGCGCCGGTTGGCGGTGTCGCCGGAGTAAGGATATCTTGGCGGAAGTGACCGCAGGATGTTGGAGGTATGGTTTTTTTTTCAGTTGTTTACGGCGGCAGTGACCGCTTGATCGTTAGGGAAAGAAAAAAAAATTGTTCTTTGATAGGGAAATCCTATGTTGTTCTAAAGTCCAAACAATAAAACTCCTATGAAATTCATTGATGTCTGTAAGTGTAGATCGGAAAACCCTATTGTGTGTTCTAAAAATCTAGATAGAAAAACCTATTGTGTTTTGAATCTGTATTATGCGAATCATAAATTAACAATAATATGTTTACTTAAAAAAAAGGATTATGTGAAGCGAAACAATCTATTTTAAATAGTTAACAGTTAGGGCATTGATCATGTGTACAGGTCGATGTCATTCATATAAACCTAACATACTTCTATACTAGCCAAAATGCACATATATATAACTATAATCTTGTATCACAAATCTACAAAATAATGACATGCAACTACACAAATCGAAAGATGATGCATGGATATAAGCCGCTTTTATCTAGAATTCACCAAACATTAGCACATCTAGGGTTCTTGATTTTGAGATTAATCAGACTATGGACGTAAAAGAAAATAAAGCTTGCAAAAGAAGTTTACATCCCTTCTTTTTTTTACGCACAGCCGCCACAACGATTGTTCTGATCTATGTATTCAACTAATAATACTTATGTAAAATCAAAGGTGTGTGATGTTACCTGGATGGACGAAAGACGAAACAAAAGTTGAAATCGGACCAGTGCGGGATTGTGGTTGCTCCGATAAACTGCACCGTCTTGCGTTTGGAATCACCGATAGTTGTTGGGTTGCAACGACTTGCATTTGTAATTGTTAGAATACCGGTCTTAGCAAGGCAGTCACGGCTTTGACACATGGATCATGATTAAATTCGAAGATGGTGAAACAATAGATGCAAGAGTTTTTGTATGAGCACTTCGTGCTGATAACGTGATAAAAACTAGAGAGAAAATAGAGATAAACTGAATTCTCATATATCATTCTATTCAACATTACAATATATAGATAAATGAAACTATAAACCCTAAAACCCATAAGCAATTGGTTGGGCCTAAAATGTCTGGTTTATAACAATTTTTTTAACTATTATTATACCTATAATTTGATATTTCACTACGTAAATTCAAAATTACATAGTTATTTAAAAATAGTAACATATTACCATATATTTATAGTTTTTCGATGTTTAAATCTGAATAAATTGTTTTTGAAATTTCGAAATCTAAGTAATCGGCCAATCGGGTTTATTAAATTTAACATTTCCTAATTTAATAACTTTTTTAACGGCAAAACTTCTATTGATAATAAGGCTATAGGGTGTGGTCATAACCCTCATGACCACCATGACCCTCCACGTCAGTGTCATGTTACCACCTCTAATCCACCATCCAAAACCACTACTCTAAGGGTGTGGTCATGACCCAATCCACTAGCCCCTTATTTATTTTAATTTATCTTTGTCTAAAGAAAAGAGAAATGATTTCTTGAAAAATGGAAAGGAGGACCATGATTGTCATGGTTTAATCCATGCAAACCATGGTGGATTAAGCAAGGGGGTGGTGTAGCCTTCTATTCATGTTCCTAGGTGGCGAATCATGTCCCAATCATGACCACCACACCTTTAGCCTAATAGAAAATCGAGCCAGCATGAAACTGGAACCCGAACTTACAATATTACATCTCGAATGTTAAACTCACACCATCTATCCCAATCAAGATTAACATACTTTGATCTATTAGTAATCCAAAGAAAAGTATTTTCTTTGATGAGGTCCGTCGTTCGGTTAAAGTTGATGGAGTTATCGTTAAAAGTCTTCCCGTTTCTCGCCTTCCATATCTCCCACGTCATGACTAAGAGGATCCCGCCAATAATCTTCTTCCAATCTTTCGACCCGTTCATCCCCGTTGCCAAGCCAAGAAGCTCTTGAATAGACAAATCTCTATTTGGAAACGGTATTTTAGTCCAAACAATAATCGTCCACCAAATTGACTTCTCAACCCAACAATCCCAAACGACATGATAGTCGGTATCTTCCCTTAGGCCGCATCTGTAACATAGCTTATCCGGAAGAAAAACACCTCTATTTGCCAAGCTCGCTTTGGACGGAATTCTATTTAGCACGGCTCTCCACCCAAAAATATTGATTTTTGATGGGACCCAATTGTTCCACATCCTCCAAATATCATCGTATTCTGGGTTTTTCGACTCGTACATCCTTTTTCTAAGCCCCGCGACAGTTAAGGTGTCTCGGTCTTCCCCGTTCCACATCCAAAAATCTGAACCGCTATGAAAATTGTTGTTGCTTAGTACCTGTTGCAGCTCCAAAAGCTTGTTCATTTCAGTGCCATCTTTGAGGTTTCTACTCCACTTCTAATTCCATTGAGTTTGCTACCCTTTTGACCATATAATCTTTAATTTTGGCTTCTTTGTTTTGAGCCAAATTAAAGAGTTCTTTGAAGCTTTCTTTTAATGGACCATTTCCCACCCAGTTATCAATCCAAAAAAGGATCAAGTTGCCCTCTCCAGCCCTTCCTTTTAAATTATCTTTGAGTGACATGTTGAGTTTTGTAAAGTCTTTTTCCACAACTCCTATATCCCTCCACACACCTGCAATTATTTTATTAAAATTGAAGGAGTAAAATTCGTTTTTCACTTTATGTATAGCCTTGATAACTCGAACCCAAAGTGCGTCTTCATTCTCTTTTAATTTCCACCACCACTTTGCCAACAAAGCTAAATTAAGGCTTCGAATATCCCCAATGCCCGACCACCCTTTTCGCTTCGGTAAAACCATTTTGCTCCATGCGATCCATTTGATGTTTCTATTCCCATCTTTATTTCCCCACACGAAGTTCTTTCTAATTTTTCAAGAGAGTTTATGACACCAACGGGAGCTTTGAAGATAGAAAGATAATAATTTGGAGTGCCCCAAGAACCGCCTTTGCCAAAGTTACTCTTACCCGCCAAGGAAAGACTTTTTGCCATCCACCCCGAAAGTTTAGCGTTAAACTTATCTATAATAGGCTTCCAAAATTTCAGTCTCTTCATATTGGCACCAATGGGAATACCAAGAAAAAGAACAGAAATTTTCCGGTTTTGCATCGAATAGCTCTAGCCATATCTATGACCTCATCTTCATTGACTCCGGAACCATAAATGTTACTTTTGGTAAGATTCACTTTCAAACCCGAGCAAAGATAGAATAGTATTCGATTTAGGTTCAAAATGTTGTCTTTTCTCCATTCTCCAACGAAAACAACATTGGCATAAAAGAGATGGGTTAAAGTGGGCCCACCGTTTGGTAAAGTGATGCCACGAAACACCCCTGTCTCCATCGCTTGCTCATTAATAATTTTCAATGCCTCCAACATGATCACAAATAAGAAAGGCGACATCGGGTCTCCTTGTCGAAGCCCCCTAAAGAGTTGGAACTCCGTGGTCGGCGACCCACTGACAAGGATCGAAGCCCGACCCGATATTAGACACGATTTTATCCAATTACACCAAAGGTTTGGAAAATTCATACCTTTCAAGTTTGCTAAAAGGAAGTCCCAGTTAACCGAATCATACGCTTTCCGGAAGTCTATTTTAAAGACTAATAAACGTTTTTTGTTCGTTTTGGCCCAAGATAAAACCTCGCTCAAAATGAGCGGACCATCAAGAATCGACCTTCCTTCAATGAATCTTGATTGAACGGGTGACACACCCGAGGTGAGAACCGGTTTTAACCGATTTGCTAAAATCTTCGCCAATACCTTATAGGAAGCCCAGATGAGAGAAATAGGCCGGATATCTCCCACTTCTTTTGGATCTCTCTTTTTTGGGATGAGAGCTATAAAAGATGAATTATACCCATTCGATATTATTGGTTTCGAATAGAACTGAGTCATCATCTTCATAAAAAATGGTTAAAAAAACTCCAATATTTTTTAAGAGTTAAATGATTGGTTGGTCCCTGTGGTTTGCAAAAATTTCATACCTGGTCCTAGTGGTTTACTAATTACACGCGTGGTCCCAAAAGTTGTCAAAAATGAACTCGGTTGGTCCCCTGACCTAACCTCTGTTAAATTTCTTAGTTAACTATGTGTGAAATGACTATATTACCCTTGAACAATTAAAAGAAATAAAAAAATATATATATATAAAGAAACCATCACCATCACAGACCATCTCCACATCTCCATATTCACAAACCATCACCACCTTCACAAATTAAACCCACCTCCAATAATATCCCAACCACCATCGGAAGCATCTCTGGTTTACTAATTACATGCTCTTGACCCGCCCGAACCCGAACCAAGACAACCACTCCCTTGCCGCCGCCGGATAACACCGTAAAAAGAAAGCAATAAAGGAAACGTGAAGGAAAATTTTTAAGAAACAAGCTTACTGATCTGCAAATCGAACGAAAGGATGGGTGTCGCCGGTCTCCACCATCTCCGCCACCAGTGGCGTCGCCGGTCTTCACCGTCGCCGCCGTGAGCGGCGGCGCCGCTCCTGCTCCGCTGTTCTTCCTCTCTTTCCTCTCGATCTCTGATCTTCTCTGATTCTTGTCGGGCTAAATCATCGCTCACCACCACCCGACAGTGGTGGAGGTGGTCCGTCTTGCTGCTCGAGAGAGGGGGGTCGTCTGCTGGTGTGGGTTGTCGGAAAGGGGAGCCGACTCCTCCCCATGACTCGCCGGTCAAGGAGTGTGAGAGGGAGGGATGAGGGTGTTGGCAGTAGAGCTCGAGAAGGAAGGAGGGCAGACATGGTGATGGTTTCTTTATATATATATATATATATATATATATATATATATATATATATATATATATATATATATTTCTTTTAATTATTTAAGGGTAATATAGTCATTTCACACATAGTTAACTGAGAAATTTAACAGAGGTTAGGTCAGGGGACCAACCGAGTTCATTTTTGACAACTTTTGGGACCACGCGTGTAATTAGTAAACCACTAGGACCAAGTATAAAATTTTTGCAAACCACAGGGACCAACCAAGCATTTAACTCATTTTTTAATGAACTTGAACGTGAAACCATCGGGTCCGGGAGCTTTGTCCCCCCCCCCCCAGAACTCCACCTTTTTAACCTCTTCAATCGTAAAAGGTATCACCATACTTTTAGCTTCATTGGGAGAAAGCCTATTAAACCCAACAATGGACATAATTGGTCGGTTGTGTTAGCCTTCCTCAAGTTATCTTGTGAAAGTACTTCGAGTGTTCATCACCCAACTTCGCCCAACACAATCTCGCCATTTGTTTCAAGTCAACAATCTTCCTTTTTTCAAACGATCTAATATGGAAGTTGCACGCCACTCTAGTCTTTTTCTCCTCAAAATTCAACTTTCTATTAAGGGCAATGGAGTCTAGCTTATTAATTACTGCCAAATCTGAATCCAACAGTTTGCCTTCTTCTAGAAGATAAAAATATGATGAAAAGGATGGGGAACTTTTTGCTAATGAAGTAGTGGTGGAGTGATTGGGGAAAGATTTGGTGTTACTTGTGACCCAGGTTCGACTCCCACTCTCCCCCATTATTTTCTACGGCATCCAGGTGAAGGGCGAATACGAGTGGCGTCGGTTCGTATTGGATGGGAGGCGAGGTTTTACCGATTATTCCACTGTCGTGCCTTCTGGCGGGTGGATGTCAGGTTTCCGTGCATCTGAGAGAGCCAAGGGGGTGGTGGCGGTTGAGTAGTCGATCTTGGTCACAGCGCCCGACGTCACGATGGTTGGCACGTTGTTCCTAGCCGTTTAAAAAAAATGATGAAAATGATGGGATGATGGGAAAGTGGGAATAAGTAGGTATGACTTAGGAATAATGAATAAAGAAGTGTTCACCATGGAAAGAGTTAAATGCCTGGTAGGTCCATGTGGTTTGCAAATATTGTACAATTGATCTCATCGTTTCAAAAGTACACACTGGTTCCGAAGGTTTGCAAATGTTCACGAGTGGGCATGATTGTTGCATTTCCAGTTAAGTCTATATAAAATTACCAAACTACCCTTAGTATTAAAAAACCACTCCCCACCCCTCCCACCTTTTCTTGTTCTACAACAACCATCCCCGTTTATTTCTTTATCTCTCATCGATCTAACAAAACCCCAAATTTCCCTCAAGTTCATCTCAAATTCATCACAAAAGCCAAAAATTCTATAACAACCCTAAAGAAAACCGACACCCTCATAATTTTTCTGACACCCTAATATATTTTAAAATATCCCCGTATGTCCAAAAATACACCTCATACGCGAAAACGGGCCCCGAATACCCTAAATATTATCAAAAATAATTAAAAATTGAATTTTTAGGTTTGTCGCGGGCCGCGTAAACCTCTTAAAGGTCTTACGCGGGCCGCGTGAGATCAAAAGTGTGGTGCAGCCCGATGATGACACGTGTCATCATCGTGGCGAGTCTAGTTGCTGACCCGGATCAGCTACGCGGTTGACCGGGTTTGATGCGGGCCGCGAAGCCCCTTGCCTACATTTACGCGGGCCGCGTAAAAGTGAAAGTCAGGCCCTATAAATTGATTTGATCGGCCTTCAGTCGATTTCGTTCAAAACTTTCTTTCTTTCTCTCTCTCAATATTACGTAGTATACACTATACTCGGGTATTATACCCCCCTAAATAGCGAAGTTCTGCTCCGTTGTAAGTATTATAACCCTGGATACGTATTAGATACGCTACCCGATTGATCTAGAGTTCCGTAACGGCTGTCATGGTTCTGCCCGACGTAGTCGTTGGAATGCCGTCTCGGGGAGGGTATTACTAATGTTAAAATGGGTTATTATACTAACACGCGTGCATTTGTGTAATTTATAGATTATTCCCAGGAAACCCTTACGAAAAATCTAAGACAGCAATTTGAGTAATCTCCTTTTTGTAAATAGTTTTTACAAAACCTTAAAATATTTTACAATGCAATTTAGCAGTGATTAAGTCTTTGTAATTCTACGATTACTGCCGGTATGTTGGGGTTTTGTATACAAAATGTGAGTAATGTTACCATTGGACGAAGAGTTAGCCAATGTGTAATATGGCCCACTAGTCAGGATTGACAGTACTGAATGAGTAATTGGGTAGATATAAACATTGTAATCGCCCTCAATACTGTTAAGTTTAAATTAAATTAATGTTTCTTGATTAAACTGGGATTCACTCACCAGTATTTCCCACTGACAAATGTTTTTAAAACGCGTTTCAGGTAACACAATGTGAAAGCCAATTAGAAGGCAGCTGGATAGCACTGAAGGCTTGGAAAAGTGGTTATAAAAGTTACCTAAATAAAGAAGGTGTTTTAATTCAATAAAATGGGATTTATCCCTATAAATCAGTTTGTAATGATAACTTGGGTTTTATCCCAATGTGTGTATTTATATAAAATGTGGTGTTTTACTCTGATAAAATATTTCCTAACTACGGTCCTGATGTAATTTCCGCTGCCAAATTAATAAACACCGATACCACCGAAACTGATTTCGCGGCCGCCCGTTCCCAGGACAGATAGGGGGCGGGGGTTGCGACAAAAGGTGGTATCAGAGCTTAGCCACTGATTCAGCCACATAAGTGTCCTGCTGACATCAAAATTCAATCTGTTAGGAAATAAATTACGGGAATACGTGCATAATTGTATTTTATTGTTATGTGTTATTTGAGTATTTGTTAGTTTACAGTATGAGTGACCAAGGACCATCTGACGCGTACCGTCAATTTTCTGGTTCACCTAGAAGCGAAGGTACCTCCTCTTCTCAGCCTGCCCTCTCAGGGTACTCTGCTGATACGAAAGAAGGAATCTTTGTGTTTAAGGCTCAGTCAGAAGAGCCATTTCCTCAGAAAAAGAGGGGATGGTTCAGTAGAGGAGCACACGAGCGTAGAAAACGTATGAAAAAGTTACAAGACTAGAGAGCACTAGCAGCAGCCAAGAGAGAGACAGATGCCTATGCCCAGGACATGATCAATAGGGGAATAGCCAACATCCACATCCTAGCAACCACTGCAGCTGACCCTAATCTGGCGCAAATAATAGCACCCCAACCACAACCACCAATTCCTGATCAACCAATGGAGATAGAAAACCCTGAAAATCAAATATAAATGCATGATTTCAACCCGGAGGAAATACCTAGGGTACCAGCACCAAACCCCTTAGACCCAAATTACGACCCCTGGTGGGATGACGTTAGGGACTATGTGCAACGCAACCCGATACATGAAGACACACCCATGCAGAACTTAGGAGCCTACCCAGGTTTGGATCCCTTAGATCCCTATTACCACGATGAATACATTAGGGAGATTTTAGAAGATCCTTACCGATTCCAGGCACCTACACCTCCATACCAGGAACCCGCACCCCAGATTCCAAACCCAGTCCTAGAACCTGCACCCCCAATGAGTGCAGAAAATGTACAAGAACTTAGGACATTTGGTGAGGAAATTTTAGAAAGTAGTGAAATAATGAGACAGGTGGGAGAGCGACTCGTCTGGAAATATGACGAGCGCAATACGGATTTCTGGATGAATCCATACCCATAAATGCGATGGTGGAGACAGTAGCAGTAGCAGTAGCAGTAGCAGTAGTAATAATAATAATAATAATAATAATAATAATAATAATAAAATAAAATATGTGTGTATGGATGCCTATTACTAGTAGCGTAACTTTAAATTTCAGTTGGTATTGTAATTTTTAATTTCAGTACTGGTGTGTAATAGATGCATAATATATGAATAGAGTAAGTCGCAATGATCGACGCTTTTGACCAAAGTGCGTGTCATGTGATTGACTATATTAAATATTATTTTGTGATATTAATACATGGTAAATGTTTAAATTCAGATGGCCGACGAAGGAAATCTGAATAATGATAACCAGAGTAACATTAACTTGGTTAATGAAAATCCGAGCATCAATAACAATGGAAACCAAATGGATAATAGTGTTATCCAACACATAGTGGCACAAGGAATTATAGATGCAATGCCATTTATTCTTCAAACTGTTAAGGATGCTGATAATAAAAGTAAACATAGCAGTAAGCAATGTTGTAGAAGGCGCTAGGCGCTAGTCGGGCGGTGAGGTACAGCCTAGGGATTAATCGGGATTAATAGGGATTAATCGGAATGGGATTTTTATATGTATTTTTTCAAAATTATATATATATACCCAATAATATAAAAATAATACTTCAAAATTCACATAAATACTTCAAGTTTCAGATAGTATGGTTCGATTTTGACTGATTTTGACCAATTCTGACCGCCTAGGGCCGCCTAGGACCGATTTTATCCGATTTTGACCGATTAATATAGGCCGATTAATCCGATTTTTGACCGCCTAGGACCGATTTTCACCGATTACGACCGCCTACGACCGACTTTGACCGATTACCGATTAATTGGACCGACTAGGTTAAAATTAGTCAGTAGACTACTGACTAGCGCCTAGGCGGCGATTAATCGGCCGCCTAGGCCGATTTCTACAACCATGGCAGTAAGCGACCAATTGAACCAGAAAACTGCGTGAACAATGAACCTGTACTTCAAGCACCCATTCCCAAAAGAAGAAGAACCATGCCTTATGGTTGTTCTTACAAAGAATTCTGGTCCTGCAAACCAATAGAATTCTCGGGCAATGAAGGACCCATTGCAGCTCTACGCTGGATAAAAAAGACTGAGGTTGTTCTAAAAATAAGCAAGTCTGCTGAAGAAGACAAGATAATGTTTGCTTCTAATTTGTTTAAAAACTCAGCCTTAGAATGGTGGAACACTATCCTCCAGTCAAGAGGAAGTGATAGGGTATACAACATGGAATGGGAAGAATTTAAAATTATGGTAGAAAGGAAATTCTACCCTCCCAATGAAAAAGAACAGATAGCGAATAAGTTTCTGAACTTAAGGATGACCGGGGTAGATAGTAAGGGTTATACTACCACATTCTTTGAATATGCTAGAATAGTACCAACCCTTGCATCACCTGAACCAGTATTAATCTCCCGCTATATATGAGGATTAATTGGAGAGATTAGGCATGTAGTCAAGGCAGCTAGATCTCAAACCATAGAAGAAGCTGTAGAACTAGCCAACACCTTGACAGATGAATTAATCCGTACTAGAGAAGAAGACCAGAGGAGAAACCTAGCTCAAAAACTTACCCAGGAATTCCGATCTGGAAATTCCAACCGTGGGAAAAATTTAGGTTCCATATCTGCACCTTATTGCAAGTATTGCAAAAGGAAGCATTCTGGAAGATGCTCCACATATTGCAATTTCTGCAAAATATCAGGTCACAAGGAAGAAGACTGCAGGAGGAAAGCCAACAACAGGATATGCTACAATTGCGAAGAACAAGGTCATATCAAGCCAAACTGTCCGAAATTGGCTCCAGCTGCGAATAACAAGAACACTAAAAATGCTAGAGCATTCGTTCTGACTGCGGATGAATCCAAGATGATTCCAGACGTGATAGCTGGTATGTTTTTAGTTAATGATGTTTTTGCTAAAGTATTATTTGACTCTGGTGCAAACCAAAGTTTTATTAATACTCTTTACCCAAAAAAAAAAGTTTTATTAATACTTCATTTTGCAAACTTCTCAATCAGTCATTAACTAAACTACCACAAGAATGTCTAGTAGAGACAGCTAATGGAGAAATAGTTAGGATTTCTGAAATCTTGCAGGAAGCAAGAATAGAATTCTTAAACCAAAAGTTTATTGCAAACCTTTATCCCATGAATCTGGCAGGATTTGATATCGTTTTAGGAATGGATTGGTTAATAGCCAATAAAGCCAGTATTTTATGTGATCAAAAGTCGATTCAAGTAAATTCACTGAAAGGTGAAAATATCACAATTAAAGGAGATAAACCCTCTAGATCCACTAAATTCATCTCTGTGATGAAAACTGCAAGCTATATAAGAAAAGGATCTATAGTGTATTTGATTTCCATAATCACTAACACTAAAGGAAAGGAATTAAAAGACATTCCAGTAGTGTCTCAGTTTTCAGATGTATTTCCGGAAGAATTACCAGGACTACCGCCAGACAGAGAAGTTGAATTCAGAATTCATCTACTGCCAGGAACAACACCAATTGCTAAAGCACCTTACCGTTTGGCACCCGCAGAAATGCAAGAATTGAAGAAACAATTAGACGAATTGTTGGAGAAAGGATTTATACAGCCAAGCTTATCGCCATGGGGAGCACCGATTTTATTCGTTAAAAAGAAGGACGGATCAATGCGTATGTGCATTGACTACCGTGAATTGAACAAGGTCACAATTAAGAACCGGTACCCATTACCAAGAATCGATGATCTGTTCGATCAATTGCAATGAGCTCGATTTTTCTCTAAATCGATTTAAGGTCAGGATATCATCAATTAAAGGTACAGGAAGAGGACATTCCTAAAACCGCCTTCAGAACAAGGTATGGTCATTATGAATTTACTGTCATGCCATTTGGTTTAACCAATGCCCCAGCCGCATTTATGGACATGATGAACCGAATATGTAAACCATATTTGGATAAATTCATAATTGTTTTTATTGATGATATTCTCATCTATTCTAAAAGTAAAGAGGAACATGCAAAGCATTTGCACGCACTTTTAAATTTATTAAGAAAGGAAAAGCTTTACGCTAAATTTTCAAAGTGCGAGTTTTGGTTAGAACAAGTGCAGTTTCTTGGACACTTAGTTAATCATGAAGGAATTCATGTGGATCCAACAAAGATCAAGGCAATTACCAAATGGAAAACCCCTGAGTCACCAACCGAAGTTAGAAGTTTCTTAGGATTGGCTGGTTATTATAGAAGATTTATTCGAGATTTCTCTAGAATAGCCATTCCTTTAACTAAGTTAACCTGTAAATCTATTAAGTTTGAATGGGGACCAAAATAAGAAGAAGCATTTAGAATTCTTAAGCAAAGATTAACCCATACACCCATACTAGCGTTACCAGAAGGAACTGAAGATTTTGTAATCTATTGTGACGCTTCTAAGTTAGGTTATGGATGTGTGTTGATGCAACGTCAAAAGGTTATAGCTTATGCGTCTAGATAAACTTAAGAATCATGAAGAAAATTATTCAACCCATGATCTAGAATTAGGAGCTATAATTTTTTCCCTTAAGATTTGGAGACATTACCTTTATGGTAGTAAGTTTACCATATTCACTGATCATAAAAGTTTAAGGTATGTTTTCGGGCAAAAGGAGTTGAATATGAGACAAAGACACTGGATGGAGATGCTTAGTGATTATGATTGTGATATCCAGTATCATGAAGGAAAAGCAAATGTAGTGGCAGATGCTTTAAGCCGAAAGTATCACGACAAGCCAAAAAGGGTACGTTCTCTTAAATTAAATCTACAAGTAGATTTAAATGATCAAATCAGAAAAGCACAAGAATCAGTAATCAAGGATGATACTGAAAAATTGAAAGGTATGATTAAGGAATTAGAACAAGGAACAGATGGAATTTGGAGATTCCATAAGAAGAGAATGTGGATACCTAAATTAGGAAACCTGCGTCATCATATATTAGAAGAAGCCCATAAGTCTAAGTATACGATGCATCCAGGAAATGATAAAATGTATCAAGATTTAAGAAAGAATTTTTGGTGGATAGGAATGAAAAAGGACATAGCAACCTATGTTTCTAAATGTCTAACCTGTTCACAAGTTAAAGCTGAACATCTGAAACCCTCAGGATTACTACAACAGTTAGAAATGCCAGTGTGGAAATGGGAATTGATAACAATGGATTTTGTTACCAAATTACCTAAAACAAGAAAAGGTAATGATACAATTTGGGTGATTGTAGACAGGTTAACCAAGTCAGCTCATTTCCTACCAATGAAAGAAACTTTTAGTATGGAACAATTAGCCAAATTGTATGTAAATGAAATCGTTTCATTAGATGGAATACCTTTATCAATTGTTTCTGATAGAGATAGTCGTTTTACCTCTCATTTTTGGTCAAGTTTCCAAAAAAAGAAATGGGAACCAAGTTAAATCTAAGCACCGCTTATCATCCTCAAACGGACGGACAAAGCGAAAGAACAATTCAGACGATGCAAGACATGCTTAGAGCTTGTGTAATTGATTTTGGAGGTAATTGGGACGATCACTTACCTTTAATAGAATTTTCTTATAATAATAGTTATCACACTAGTATCAATGCTGCACCATTCGAAGCACTTTATGGATGAAAGTGCAGAACCCCAGTCTGTTGGGCAGAAATTGGAGAAAAGCAGCTATCTGGACCTGAGACAGTGCAAGAAACAACTGATAAGATCATTCAAGTCAAGGAACGACTGAAAACAGCACGTGATCGACAGAAGAGCTATGTTGATAACCGACGCAAACCATTGGAATTTCAAGTAGGAGATAAAGTCTTATTAAAAGTCTCTCCTTGGAAACGAGCAGTAAGATTCATCAAAAGAGGAAAGCTAAGTCCTAGGTATATTGGACCTTTTGAGATTATTAGAAGAATAGGACCTGTAGCCTATCAGCTACAACTGCCAGAGGAAATGGCAGGAATACATGATGTATTTCATGTATCTAATCTCAAGAAATGTTTAGCTGATGAATCACTAGTAGTACCTCTTAAGGATATAGAGGTAAATGAACAACTCAAGTTTGTAGAAAGGCCTCTGCAAATTGAAGACAGGAAAGTCAAAAACCTCAAGCATAAGAGATTAGTTCTGGTCAAAGTGAAGTGGGACTCCAAAAGAGGACCAGAGTATACATGGGAACTTGAAACAGAAATGCAAAAGAAATATCCACACCTATTCCAGTAGATCTCGAGGACGAGCTCTAAAACAAGGTGGGGAGGATATAACAACGCTAAAGAAAATCGACACCCTCATAATTTTTCTGACACCCTAATATATTTTAAAATATCCCAATATGTCCAATAATACACCCCATACGCGAAAACGGGCCCCGGATACCCTAAATATTATAAAAAATAATTAAAAATTGAATTTTTAGGTTTGTCGCGGGCCGCGTAAACCTCTTAAAGGTCTTACGCAGGCCGCGTGAGATCAAAAGTGTGGCGCAGCCCGGTGATGACACGTGTCATCATCTGGCGAGTCTAGTTGCTGACCCGGATCAGCTACGCGGCTGACCGGGTTTGATGCGGGCCGCGAAGCCCCTTGCCTACATTTACGCAGGCCACGTAAAAGTGAAAGTCAGACCCTATAAATTGATTTGATCGGCCTTCAGTCGATTTCGTTCAAAACTTTCTTTCTTTCTCTCAATATTACGTAGTATACACTATACTCGAGTATTATACCCCCCTAAATAGCGAAGTTCTGATCCGTTGTAAGTATTATAACCCTGGATACGTATTAGATACGCTGCCCGATTGATCTAGGGTTCCGTAACGGCTGTCGTGGTTCTGCCCGACGTAGTCGTTGGAATGCCGTCTCGGGGAGGGTATTACTAATGTTAAAATGGGTTATTATACTAACACGCGTGCATTTGTGTAATTTATAGATTATTCCCAGGAAACCCTTACGAAAAATCTAAGACAGCAATTTGAGTAATCTCCTTTTTGTAAACAGTTTTTACAAAACCTTAAATATTTTACAATGCAATTTAGCAGTGATTGAGTCTTTGTAATTCTACGATTACTGCCGGTATGTTGGGGTTTTGTATACAAAATGTGAGTAACGTTACCATTGGACGAAGAGTTAGCCAATGTGTAATATGACCCACCAGTCAGGATTGACAATACTGAATGAGTAATTGGGTAGATATAAACATTGTAATCGCCCTCAATACTGTTAAGTTTAAATTAAATTAATGTTTCTTGATTAAACTGGGATTCACTCACCAGTATTTCCCACTGACAAATGTTTTTAAAACGCGTTTCAGGTAACACAATGTGAAAGCCAATTAGAAGCCAGCTGGATAGCACTGAAGGCTTGGAAAAGTGGTTATAAAAGTTACCTAAATAAAGAAGGCGTTTTAATTCAATAAAATGGGATTTATCCCTATAAATCAGTTTGTAATGAAAACTTGGGTTTTATCCCAATGTGTGTATTTATATAAAATGTGGTGTTTTACTCTGATAAAATATTTCCTAACTACGGTCCTGATGTAATTTCCGCTGCCAAATTAATAAACACCGATACCACCGAAACTGATTTCGCGGCCGCCCGTTCCCGGGACAGATAGGGGGCGGGGGTTGCGACAAATTCCTTCTACAATGATGATGCTGGTGAACTGTTCTAATTGCCAGACGTCGTTTCAGTTACCAGTGAGAGCTACATCGATATGATGCGCAATTTGTTAAGCCGTTACACACCTCGGCTATCCACGCCAAGTGCCGCCACAGTCACCTCATTTCGGAGGTCATCCTCACTGGCTCAATCGTCATACCATCCTCAATCGTCTTTATACAAGAAAAAGGAAGGAAGGTGGGGGGTGTGGAGGAGAGAGAGGTGGTGATAGTTGTGAAGATAGAAGAGTAAGGGTTGGGGTGGGGCCCATATGGTTGTTAAACGGATGTGACGGTGGTGGTTTGACGGGGATGGTGGATGTGGTTTTATGGTGACACCTTTGGTGCAACGGTGGTGGTCAGAGAGGTTGGATGGTGAGTTTTTGGGTAGTGGTGGCGGGTTGTTGTTTACGGTGGTGAAAGTGGTTATGGAATCGGTGGTTGGTGATGGGGTAACAGATCGGGTTTTGTGGGTCGTAGGGTTTCGAGTATGTGAGATATGGTGGATGATGGTGGTGGATATTAGTTGTTTAATGAATGTAGGTGGCGTGAGGGAGGTGGTGGTGGTGGTGGGGTGGAGATGATGGATGGGAAGGGAGGTGGGGTTGGGTGAAGAAGATGAGTAGGATGGTGGGCCCACCTATTTTTATTGATTTTTATATAATTTTTTAAGAGTTAATGTTAAAATGACCAGAATACCCTTACGTGACATGCACGTGGGGTGTGTTAACTAAGAAATCTAACAAATGTTAGTGACAAGGATCACACGAGTTTCAAAATTGCAACCACTAGGATCACCTATGTAATTTTTTAAGTTTATGGACTAACTCTACAAAATTGGCAACCACAGAGACCAGCCAGACATTTAACTTACGTGGAAATGTTTAACACTTTTTAAAAAAAAGTCACCTTAAAATGTAAATATATTTCATTTACATTTTAAAAAAGAAAAAGAAACCCTTAAACTTATACGGTTAACGACTCAACCTATTTATTTAACAAGTTGAGAACAGGTTAACATGTTTATTAAACGAGTTGTTTTCTTAGATAAGTTAGATTAGCCAACCCAGAATTTGATTATTTAGATATCATGTTTGTGTTATGTAAGGACATGGCACCCCTAATTGAGTTTCAATTTTACAAATAATGTCAAATAGTTTAACCCATTTATCACAGCCTGATTTAAAACTTCATTACAACTCATCAACTCATTTTAATCATTTAAAACCCATCAACCCAACACGGTTTTCATCTCCGTAGAGCATTCACATCTATTCCACTACACTAAAAAACACAACATTTTCTCTCTCCTTTTCAATTAAATAATATTTGTTTATACCTTTATCATTACCTTTTATTTCTCCTCCACTCACAACCACTTTCAAAATATATTAAAAAATTATAGAGGGTTAATAGTGTCTCCCAAAATATACAGATAAACAGTAACATTTTCTCTTTTCTCCACTCACAACCACTTTTTATACTCCTTATATTATAAAAACTCCAGAGCCCCGCTTGCGGTCTGCTCATATAATGTAATATATGTGTGGGCGCTCGGGGGGGCAAAAGCAAAAGTGCACTAATTTTTAACGTTATTTTACTAATTTCGTGAAAATAACGTTAAAAAGAGGGGATCGTTAATCAGGCATCATGTGGTGGCGTTAATAGCCGAAAGACAAGGGGGTACATGCACCAATTGGCGTTTGTCTCAATTGCTGAGTGTTATGTGCCTTATGTCCAAGGCTTGATGCAAAACCACAATCGAGCCGGGGGTCTCATTGGAAGCAGCCTCTCTATTCCTACGGGGTAGAGGTAAGGCTGTCTACATCCCACCCTCCTCAGACCCTACCTTAGCTTTGCTATAGGTGGGATATACTGAGTACGATGATGATGATGATGATATTATAAAAACTCCACACACAGAATTTAATGGACGGGATGTGAATGGTCGTATTGAACAAAACCAGAGTTCATACTATATATGAGTCTAAAGTAAACAACTGAAAACCATAGGGTAACCTTTTGCCACATTCCAAATCTCAAAGCACCGACTACCAAACATAAAACAACCCCCAAACAACACAACAACAAAAGGTGGTTGTTCACTTGTCACATACACACATACATCTTCACCATTCTAGGGTTAGGGGTTTATCAATTGGGGGACAGACAAACCACTTTCAATTTCTTCATTTCAGATGGCGACTGTCAACGACACAACATCTGCCGACACAGACAACAACCAACAACCGCCACAACCAACAACAACAGTAGTGAAGCGGAAGCCGGTGTTCGTCAAGGTAGGTGACCTCAAACCTGGAACCAACGGCCACACGCTCGCCGTCAAGGTCTTGTCTTCCACCACGGTTTTGGACAAGAAACCCCGTAGTACATCGTCGTTTAGTAGCCGTCCTGGTGCTGCTAACACTCGTATTGCTGAGTGTCTTATTGGGGATGAAACTGGCACTATTTTGTTCACTGCTCGTAACGATCAAGGTCTATTTAACCCTTCTTTTATATATATACATATACTGGTTTTTGATGTGTTAATTTGTTTGTTATGTTCTGAGAATTAGGGTTATCAGTGGTTTGTGTGTTTTGAACTTTGTTATCTTTTGTTGTATGTTTGCGCGGATTTGATTAGGGCTGTAAGCGAACCGAATCAAACTAAATGTTGTTTGTGTTTCTTAGTTAAGCTTTTACCGGACAGATGAGCAGATTATAAGTGTGTAAGAGATCGTATTTGTTTGTTAAGGAAACGATTGTTCGTTGATTTAGATAACAAATGTAATTGGACACAAACGGACGTGTTACTTTGAAAAATGAAAATAAACATTTTTAATCTCTTGCGTTAGACATAATCACCAAAAGCGTAGTTATCAAAAGCCCAATGTGCACTCAAGGCATATAAGCCGGGCTTTGGCACGTAGGTGCTAAAAAACGTGGGATTTTTTAAGCTAGACGCATAGTATAAAATACTATTTTAGGCTAATGATTAGGGATGATCAACCACACTAAAAGAGAAGGTATAGTATATCAAGCCTAAAATCTTGTTTAGGCTGTTTTAGGTTAATTAGGTTTTTTTTTACCTTTTTTGGCCGGAAATTGGCTGGATTATCACCTTAGTTTGCGCCTGAGCGCCTAGAAGGTGGGCTTTTAAGTCACAACGCACAAGGTGTGCTGGGCTGCGTTTCTGCCCTTATGCTTGCGCTTTTGACAACTATGAGTCCCTTGGTTTTAAAATGCAGGATGCGCTCCAATGCGTTTTGATCCCAAAAGACAATGCGTGATGCGCGCGTATCACGTATGCAAGGCGTTTGTTATTTAAAAAAATATTTATAGATAATATTTCAACTTGTTAACTTTAAACACTAAAAATATAGAGATTAAAATAAATATATACACCAAATTAGCTCTAGCACCATGAAAGAAGTTCAATATAAACCAAAATAAGCCTTGAAGTCTTAAGTGTACAAGTAGTCTATGCAAAAAGTACATGTAATCTATGTAGGAATTCATTTAACAACTTCATCAGCTCATTGTACAAGCTTGCTAAGCACATTCTACAAGCTCATTGTACCATTTTTTTTACTCTATAATGGCCGATTTCAGAAAAATGCGCGCATCGGAGCGCATTAGGAGCACATTATGCGATTTAGGGCGCATTTTAAAACCAAGATGAGTCCCAAAATAAATATAATGTTCTTGCTATGCAGTTAATATCGGTGATATATCGGTTATATTGGTCATATCGGTCCCTTAGTAAAATATCGGTCAAAATATCGGTACCGATATTATCGGCGATATTGACCGATATAACCGATATATCACCGATATAATTGATATATCACCGATATTTGACCGATATAACCGATATATCACTGATATATCACTGAATTATTGGTGTTAAATTGCTATATATATAAATTCTGCATTATATTAAAATTACCGATATCCCACCGATATCTCCACCGAGATAACCTATATTTCAAATATCGGTCCTTGACCGATATCCGATATTTTACCGCATTAACTGCATAGTGTTCTTGAAATAATTATTTGAAAATACTTCGACATAGTAATTATTATAAACATGGCTATCCTAAAATAATGTCTTAAAGAGTAATCGTGGAACTTGGAAGCCAGTGTGAGGAAGGAAAGGGGCGAAGTGGCACCTAAATGACATGATGACCAAGATATAGGGTTTCTAGTTTAAAAAATATAAAGAAAATTTAGTAACCGAACATAAACAAACATGAATGAAAACGAACACAATGGAACAAAAAGGACATGGGGCCACGCTCGTTTGTTTAGTTAATCGGACGAATTTTCTTGTTAATGTTGAATCATTTATTAAATGAATGAACGTAAACAAACTTTCTGCCGAATGGTTCACGAACGGTTTGCTGAATGTTCTGTTCATTTACATTACAGTCTTATATGTGATATTTAGCTTTCTATTGTTGATTGTAAAGGATTTGTTTCAACTTTATTCAATTTGATTGCAGCTAAAGAGATCCAAATTCATTTTTATTTGTGAGCTTGCAGATTTTTAGCTAATTGCAGGGTGTTTGAGAAGATGACATGTTATACTTTCTCTTTAGTGTGGTTAATTATTCTTCTAATTAGCATATACGTTACGCTGATTTTGATGCTAATGATGATTAAACCTGTAATACAGTTGACTTGATGAAGGCTGGAACAACTGTGATCATCCGAAATGCAAAGATTGATATGTTCAAAGGGTCGATGAGGCTAGCGGTTGATAAGTGGGGTCGAATTGAGGTCACTGAACCTGCAAGTTTCACTGTGAAGGAAGATAACAACTTGTCTCTCGTTGAGTATGAGTTGGTTAACGTTGCTGAGTGATGACTTTTTATCTGATATGCCGGCGAGGTAAAAATTTTATGTGACTTGTGGGGTTGCGGTATACTACTACTTGGAGAAGGTCAATTTAGTCTTTTGCTTGTTGATATTATTTAACGTGTAATAGAACTAAGTCTAGTGGCCTTCTAGGTGGTTAACTTTGTAAAAAAGATTATCTTTTGAATTATCTTGATTCCTCGCCGGGCTTTGTGGTTACATTTGATTATCAGATTGTTTTAATTATTAGTGGTTTGTAAAAGATTGTCGTTTAACGTGTTATATGTGTCGGGCTCTACTTTGTGAATGTATCCCTCATGTTAAGGTTTATATGTTCACATGAATGATGTGTGTTTCTTTATGAATTGAGGTTAGGATTCTAACCCTCATGTGACTGTAAGGGGCCACTTTTCAATGTTCATGAATCTTTCATTTGATTTAACTTTTTGTTAGGTATTTGCCAATTCACATATCACATAGTTTCTAAAACTGTTTGCATATGATGATCATGTTCTTAAAGAAATCTTCATGGTCATGGAATCAAAATTCCAATTGAATCTATCTAGTATAGACCAAACTGCATAATGTGGAGTGTATAATTGGATGTTTACATTGAAACATCCCCTAAATTGTGGAGAAAATGTTGATAGTAGTTATTTTCTAGGATAGGCTCGATTCTCACAAGGAGGGTTTTTCCAGGTTTATTGGGTTTCCTCCTGAATTGGTGTATAAGCATTATTGTCTAGTGGAGATAGATATGATCGGGTGGTTCTGTTGGTAACATGATGATACTCCAGTGTTCGTCAGTGATCCAAATTTATCGTTAAAATAAAGTTATTTTCTCAGATGTGTTATATCTTTATAGTTACGCTAGAGAAAAATTTCATCTATAGCCGTGTGGGGCGTGATTCCTTGGTCACGTCTCTACTTTCGTTTACATATTAGACTTCAATCCTATAAAATGCATTTTTAACAGCTTCCCTCACTATTATACCTTTATAGCTAGCTATGTTAGAGGAGTATATAATCTTTAGCCATGTGATACGTGGTTCCTTAATCGCATATCTACCATTATACACGTACTTTAATTTCGTTAAATCCATGTTTCTATGTGAATTAAATTATGTTTCTATGTGAATTAAAATATTTACGTCGTACTCGATTCTATGATGCGTAACAACTTTGGTCATGTATTGTGCTTTTCGGGTGTTAAATATATTTTTTCCTAGTACCTTATATCGGAAGTGATACACTTTTTGTTAAAAAAGTTACATAACTTGTTTAAATAGCAATATTTGGTTAATCAACTCAACAGTGTTAGAATTTATTTATTTATTTTGTAAAGACGTTTTTATGGTGACATGCACCCAAACCAAAGTTATGTGTGATTTGTTTTATATGATAATAAATTAATAAAAATAACGATACATCGAACAATTTAAATGATGTCTCCATGGTGACGAAGTCAAGTCAGCAGAGAGTCGGTCCAATACAAATTACCCAACATGAGCACTAAACCAGCTGTAGATTCCACTCATGTTATGCTCAACTTCTGATCAACTCACATCGGCAGCCAATCATATCATACCAACAATGACTGTTGATCTTCTGATTACATGGAGCTCAGATATGTTTGGAGCATCTTCACTCAGTGATTAAAAAAACCCATTGGCATAATAATCTCTTTGTATGTGTTTAAATAAGTCAATGGTTAATGATACTTAATTGTGGTTAGTGATCAGACCATGCGTAGCGGTAAAGGTGAATAATGCCCTCACCCTTGGGTGTTTTCCGTCATGTGGCAATATAGTCGGCAAGGGGCATTATTGGGCGTTTTTCTAAAATGGATGTAGTGGGGATGTAGGCATTATGTTAAAGGGTGTAAAGAATTAAATAAAAATTAAAAAAAAAAACCAACAAAAAAAGCTATTGGACTAAAAAAGGAAGATTAAATGCTATTGGCCAAACAAAATTGTTCAAAGCGTGATTCAAAACACGCGGCCGGACATTTTTTTTAAAGAAAACGCCCAAACACGCCGGCGGGGGTGGGGGCGATGGCGTTTTTGGGCATGTTTGGGGGAGAAGACGCCCACTATGGGTGGTCTAATTGTTAAAATTCCATGCTTGATTGTCTTGTCATGTTAGTTCATTTCAGATATGTACGAATATTGTTGTATATGCAAGTATACAACTGGAAAGTTGATACACAATAGTCCTTCACATATGACATGATTTTTAGCATCAACTAAGACTGATTTAAAAAAAAAAAGTTCACAATAGCCCAAGCCACTACACCTGGTCTAATGAGACTTTTTTAGCCTAAATTAACGGGATTAAAGCATGATAAACAAGTAAAGAGGTATCGGAAAACAGTTTGCTTGTAAAATAAAATGTTGCAGCTTGCACGATTACTTTTATCTCGCTATGAGAAGTGTAACGTACTTGGCTCGAAACGACACAATCAAACATCTAAATATCTGTAAGTAATCACATGAATCATAGGCGTTTATGGTCGTAACTTTTATCAAAAACAATTTGTTCCATGCCCTTCAAAACACGAATAATCAACATCGTCCTAGATTTTATGTTTTCAAAAACAAAATTCATCCATTACAATGTCCAGTTGCATCTTGGGAGCTAGTCAAGTCACCAAATGCACAGCATCTCAACACATACAATCATCCATCTACAATCAACAAACAATTTACCCGAATGAAAAAGCGTAGGGAAACATGGAAATTCTTCATGCCGAAAGAGACCCAATCACAGCCCTAAACAAACAAAACTCAATGTCAAATAATATATGCCTTTGCTACAATCTCAATCATGTAAAAAACACATGACATTAAGTCGATTTATGAATATTATCATCCTAAAAGGTCCAGGTAAGACGAGAATTAAAAGGTATAACAATCAAAGTGAATCCAGACTTGCTTCTAGTTATCATGCATTCTTGTAGCACGCCCGGATCCTTCCGACAAGTCATCATACATCGTCGTTCAGATCTGATTAAAAGTATTGCATCAGCAGCATAATTGTATAACTAAACTTAATGAAAAAAACCTACTTATACTCTGCTCAAGTGCTCAACATAGTGCCATCAAAATTCAAGACAATCAATAATTGTGGGTTTGTTAATGTCTAGTGTTCTACACAACACATGAAACAACCAAATATCTTAAAAAAGCCCATTTTTTCACCTGAAAACCTACAGGGCCCCACCAATGCCCTACTAATTAATAGAACCGGGTAAAACACAACTTGCGCAGGGCAGATGGCACTTCAGGGATTAACAAAATTTCAAAAATAAGCCAAATACTTTTTTTACACAACTATGCCAAGAAAACTCACGAGCCCCACCAGTACCCTGCTAACCAATGGGACTAGGTAAAACACAACTTGCACTGGACAAGTGGGCTTCAGGGTTTAACAAAATCTTGAAACAGTTAAGAAGAAATGTTACATAATGTCGTTAATATAAATAACTGAACTACGGCAGAATCATTTACGAACCCTACTAACACCATGTAAGAATACAAATAGCATCACTTGTAGCATTCAACGTTTCTTTCAACACAATTCAAGAACCACATAACATAAAATTGGAATTTGGGCATTGAATAAGATGCAGATACAAGCATAATAAATGTAGTAAACCAAACATACCTTCAAGAGTCCAACCACAGGTCCTGGGAGCCGAAAGCATTGATGTCAGCAACGCAGAGGCAGTAGCTGTGTGAAACGGTAGCATTGATTCCACAGACACACAGCTCATTTCAACCGGTGACCTAAATTAATCAATTTACATCCAAAATAAGAGCCTCAATAAAGCATTTTACATAAACTCCACCATTCATTTGGAGGCATACCGCATAGGGCTGCAAATGAACCGAATGAACACGAACGAGACCTTGTTCGTGTTCGTTTGTTAAAGAATGTATGTGTTCACGAACGGTTCATGAACACTTACCGAACGAGATTTTATGTTTGTGTTCGTTTGTTAAGGAAATAAACTTGTTCGTGTTCGTTTGTGTTTGTTAATTTCAGGCAATGAACGAAAACGAGCGTTGATGAATACAAATGAAAACAAACACACGTTCATGAATAGATCATATAATACACCAACACTTATTAAATATTTTATTTGTCGGGATTTTGTAATATTTAAATAAAAATATAAAAACAAAACACTAATGAACTATCGAACACAAACGAACACGTTACCGAACGTTCACGAACATAAATGAACAAACGCGACCTTTGTTCATGTTTGTTCATTTAGCTAAACGAACAAAATTTCGTATTTGTGTTCGTTTGTTTAATAAATGAACAAACACAAACAAACTTCCCGTCGAAAGGTTCACGAACTGTTCGCCGAACGTTTGGTACTCATTATCTTTGTATAACATATTTAGTTTAAAATCAATTGTCAAGCAAAGCTATTTATTCTAACCCTAGGCAATCTAACCTAAAAACAATTGCAGAAACAGATCATAATCAGCAGTTAAATCAACGACGAATGTTTGAAACTGAAGATGTGAATACAAATTATGATATTACATTATTAACTGAAGGGATAAGCTGTAAAAACCTGAAAATGCGATGAGAAAGGGGTTTTTGTGAGGGGAAGCGGAAGGCCGAGCGTGTGGACGATGTGGCATTGGGCTTAGCCGCACCGGCGGAGATTCTAGAAGCAGCCGAGCGGACGGCGGAGGCGTGGCGGAAGACGGACCTAGCTGCGACGGCGTTTGCCATGGTTGTGTAGGGGTTTGGGTTGTGGTCACCGGGGGTTTTGGAATTTGGACTTTGGGAATGGAACTAGATACGTATTTGGCCCCTTGGGTTTCTCTGTTTTTCGGAATTATACCTTTGCTTTTTCATTATTTGTAAATATAGTCTTCTTTGACATTTGGTATGTTTATGTTAGTTAATTTTTTGAGTTAAACGCCTGGTTGGTCCCTGTGGTTTGCAAATTTTATAGACGTGGTTGTTGTGGTTTTGAAATTACACATTTGGTTCTGATGGTTGTAAAAATTAAACACGGGTGGTCCTTAGTATGGATGTCAGTTAAATTTCTCAGTTAAATAGGTGTAAAATGTCAATTTTACCCCTGCTGGAATAAAAAGATATAAAAAGAGTAAATTGCTGTTTTAGTTCATAAGGTTTGACCAAAATTGTCACTTTAGTACAAATAGTTTTTTTGCCATTTTAGTCCAAATAGTTTTGTTTTCTGCCATTTTAGTCCCTGACTTTTGTCATTTTTTGTCATTTTTCATCGACCACCACCTTCCAGTCCTTCCACCACCCACATCACAACCTTCTATCATCGCCACCACCTGCCTGCACCGTCACCACTCACTCCACCCCTACCACCATCACCACCCACCATTTCCACCACCACCAGCCACTTTTCCGCCACCCACATCATCAACCAACACCACAGCCATCATCGTAAAACCAAGAACCACCGCCATCATCTCCACTGTAAACAGGCACAACACCATCCTCATACCATCGCACCTGCAAAAAAAGAAAGAAAAATGTGGTTTGACCAAAATTCACCTAAGTTAACTAAAATTTTTTAATGGAGTTAGTGGGTTGTATGAAAATGACAAAAAATGACAAAAGTCAAGGACTAAAATGACAGAAAACAAAACTATTTACACTAAAATGGCAAGAAAAAAATTATTTGGACTAAAGTGATAATTTTGGTCAAACCTTAAGTACTAAAATGACAATTTACTCATATAAAAAATATAAATGGTATGTTTTCTTGAATTAGTATTGGTACATTCTTGCTTAGATTATTTGATTTGTCAGTTGCTTTTTCTTGTTTTTAGGTATTGTGTAACCATGGTATCATTTGTTCATGTCAAGCTTATGAGATGTATTATCGTACATAGACTTATTATCATTGACCAAGTACATATTATTATGTAACCATGGTACCATTTGTTCATGTCAGGTTTATGAGATTTATTATTGTACATATACTTAATATTATTGACCAAGTACATATTGTAGTCACGATGCATGCTTGTGACTCATTGACATAACGATCTTGTTAGTGCACCATGATCACCATCTGTCAGACTTCAAAACTCGGGCGCGTGACTTATGTTGGGTTTACATATCATACAACGAAAAACTTTCAAAAACTTAGTCTTATATATAAGCTTCACGTGACAAAAAAAATTGTAACTAGTGTATTTAAAGACTTTCTTAAAAATAATTTAAAAAAAATCCTTTTCAATATTTATATATTTTTAAAATGTCTCGTGATCGTCAATATGGCGATAGTTGATGCATACATGATCTTATCTACCGAAATTGCGTTGTTCATTTGGGTAACTAAACTGGTAACACTTACGTTTCCCCGTGTAATCATTCTGACTTGATCTTAAAAGCATTATTATGAATGGTGTTTTATATAAAAATTACGGATACTTGTGAATACAAGAAAGTAAAAGAAGCAAAAATATCAATTAAACATCATCGTTTTTCAGTAAAGATGATAAAACACGTTAAGTTCTTGGTTTTAACTATTGTTAAAAGACCATAAACAATAAAACTTGCTATATATTACAAAACAAAAGGAATAAATGTCCACTTAGTTACTTCATGTTTACTGCAAATTTGATCATAAAACATAATTCTTTCTATGTAATTTGCTTTAAGCTAATTAAAATTAAAAATAGTATAATATGTCAAAGAACAAATATGACTAAACTACTTTATTACTTTTTCTCGATGAAATATAAAAAAATACATATAATAAAAATATAAAATAACCCTTTTTAGAGAATTTTTGGGTCATCTTGAAAAGGATCCCATAACAAAAAAGACATCAAGACAAGATTAGGCAACAAGATAGGGATCCAAGGGTTGATATCATTCCCTAGCTTCTTCCTTCTAAGCCTTTTCTTCACATACTCTCTCTTATCTTCGTCACCCCATTTGGGTGGTTCTACACCCTTAGCAAGCACCATTGGTGGTGGTAGTTGATAGGGGCACTTTGACCTCCAAGAGCCTTGGTTAAGCCCACCACCACCTGCCCTTTTGAGGAAAAGCCCAATAGCCCATTGGAGTTGGTGGTGTTTGGGGCAGAAGATTGGAGGGTATTCCCAGTTGTGGTAGCAGCAGGGGATTTGGGTTGAGATGAAGACTTGAGAGTGGAGAGATGGGGTGGTTGTTGGGTGGGTTAGGATGTGAGTTAGAGCATTGTGTCTTTGTTCCCATGTGGTTTCTTCCATTTTGAAGGGGTTGGTTTGGATTGGATAAGTGAGTGAGTGAGTGAGTGGTCTATTATGGTTTTGGTAGGTGTGAAATTACTATAGTGGACATGGTGGATAGGAAAGCACAAGTTATTTTGAGGGAAAAAATAATAGCAGAAAATGTAAATAACTATTGTTTTTCAGGTCTCAATGGACAATCAAACTGAATACAAAAGCAGAAGAAAAGAATTTAAGAATAACTCTCACGTAGATTAGTCAGTAAATGACGTAAAACTTATTACACTTCTCTTAACCTTAATCACAACTTTGATCAGGTTAATAGGTTATATAGGACACGATTTGGTTATAATTAGAATACGAATCACGTTTATCTAACCTATTTGTTATAATTTAAATAGAGTTAATTACTGTTTTCGTCCATGTGATTTGTCAAAAATCACTATTACAGTCCATTAGTTTAAAAATTGCGATTTCAGCCCTTGTGGTTTAACTTTCGTAACCATTTCAGTCCAATCTCCTAACACGTCTATTTACCGTTAAGTTTTTAATGAAACATCTAAATTACCCTTGTGTTAATTAAATATGGACTTATATGATTTTATTGTTGTATGACATATGAACTTAAATTGGATTGTGGGGTTCGACCCACCATGGCTTCAGTAGAAGTAGAAGTCTGGCACTAATTTTACATATATGGCTCCAAAATTTTAATTTTGGATTTTAGAATGAGAAAATGTCCACGTGGGCATTATTTTTCAAAGTTATTATGTTAATTGATGCTGCTAGGAAGATATTAATTGGGGTGGGGTAATGGGTCGCCGGACACTAAGAGGGTGGGATTGTGATGCCAGAGAAGATGGCCGGAACTTTTGCCAAGAAATGAGAGCAGGGATGGAGTGGGGTGGGGTAGCGTGGGGTTGTGTTTTAACAAGTGGGTCCTAGAATAAAATCCTTTAAATTTCTTTAACACAGGAGTAATTTAGGTATTTCATTAAAAATAGGAGACTGGATTGAAATGGTTACGAAAGTGAAACCACAGAGACTGAAATAGTGATTTTTTACAAACCACATGGACGAAAACAGTAATTAACTCATTTAGATATATTTTTGTTTTTATTAATAAGGGCATTATGGTCAATTCACGTATACTTAACAGAATAAATGAATGGGGTTAACGGAGGTGGACTGAAATGGTTACGAAAGTAAAACCAAATGGACTGAAATCGCAACTTTTAAACTAATGGACTGAAATAATGATTTTTGACAAACCACAAGGACGAAAATAGTAATTAACTCATTTAAATATAACCCATTCATTTATATTTCCAATTAACTTAGCCAAATAAACGTATTAATCCATAACCTATAAATATAACCCATTTATTATATTTCTAACCAAATAAGCGTACGAATCCATAACCTGAATTAGCCGGCCCAACCCGTTGCATACGCTAGTAGAGGTGCACAAACCGGTTAATTTTAATAACCGGACCGGTTAACCGGTTATACCGGTTAATTTGACTTTTTGACTTTAACCGGTTAATGCTTTAACCGGTTATTACTTTAACCGGTTATTTTATTAACTGGTCCGGTTAATTACTTTAACCGGTCCGGTTAATTAACCGGTTATTTTCGGTTAAAAACCGGTTTTTTTGCCTTTTTTTTGAATTTTTCGGTTATTTTTTCGGTTAACCGGTCTATCGGTTAAAAAACCGGTTTAAAAAAACCGGTTAATAACCGGTTATTATACTAAAAACTTGTAACCGGTTACTAACCTACGGTTAAAAATAACCACTAACCGGTTATTCCTAAATCGGTTATTAACCGGTTACGGTTTCGGTTAATAACCGGTTACGGTTAATTAACCGGTTATTTTGAACACCTCTACGCTAGAGGAAGGGAATTAAGTCCAAGAGTTTTAACTTTATGTATGGAGAAATACCTCAATATGAGACATGAGGAATAAGTGTAAATAAGCTTTATTACTGACAGCCCAAATGTCAGACATGACCCATCTTTTACAAAACTGCAGCCCAAATAGCTAAGAACTTGAAGAATCAGCGTAGTTGACTGTCTGGCTAGCCCAAATAGCTAAGGCGTATGGGCTCGTCCCCGGTGCATCGAGGGGCGGCACCGCCCCAGAACACCATTTCCCTAGCCCCGTCCCCGTCGTGGTCGTCCTCCCCTCGACATTCTTGCCAGTCCACTTTCAAACAAATATAGCCGTTATAACGGCTAGTTTTTTTTTTAAATTAAAATTTTTCCCACTTTATAAATATATACCCTTTATTCTCCCATTTTAACCCAAATCTTTCCAATCTCTCTCATTTTTTATACACCACCTTAATTTTTATAAAGTTTTAGGCATGTCTTCTTCTTCATCGTGGTGTTCGTCATCTTCGTGTGAGGGCGATTTGTTTTTCGCGAACGCCGTAATGCTGGCAGCACAGATGATCATGGAGGAAGAAACGTCGTCACAACCGCAAAGTAGGGCAACCTCCTTAAACCGAGACTAATGGCCAGGATTTGATGAGCGAACTAATCCTGGCCATACATGTATGTAGATCAATTGCCAGGATTTGATGATGAAATAGACTAGTGTATTTTACGATTTGATGATGAAATCCTAGTCATCCACGTGTGTAAATAAATGGCCAAGATTTGTTCACTCAGTTCACAAATACAATGGTGTCCACTCTAGAACCCCATCCTATATATATATATAGGCTAAAGATAAAAAGAAAACCACTTTTATTGAGAAAACCCGGGAAACTCAAAGCTCCGACTTTTTTTTTTTTGAAAAATTACCACACGTAATATACATGTTTTTAAGAGTTTTGGGCAAAAAAAATCGAAAAAGCGCCGAGTAGATATTTAAAAAAAAATAAACAAGTTTTGGTGTAACATATGTTACATTCGCTGAACATATGTTACACCAAAACTTGTTTATTTTTTTAAAAAATATCTACTTGGCGCTTTTTCGATTTTTTTTTGCCCAAAACTCTTAAAAAACATGTATATCACGTGTGGTAATTTTTTCAAAAAAAAAAAAGTCAAGAGCTTTGAGTTTCCCTGGTTTTCTCAATAAAAGTGGTTTTCTATATATCCTTACCCTATATATATATATTGCATATTTAATTTGCCAAATTAAAAAAAACTGAGGGAAGGCCCATACTCCATTTCCCTTGGTCCATCCTTTTGTTAGATATTTTAGTGTAATCGGGGATTGACTTGGTGATCAAAGCGAATAATAATACACATCAAGCAAGTTAGGAGGTGTGGGAGTGCACGCTTGTTTGAGTAATTATTATTCGAAGTGTACGGGCGGAGCCCGTACTCTACGGGGGTTCCAAGGGGGCAGCGCCCCCTTGGCGGGGGTCCGGGGGCAGCGCCCCTGGGATCAGGGTCCAAGGGGCAGAGCCCCTGGCTGGGGTCGAGCTGTATCAGAAAAATTGCCTTAATGAAACTGTATCAGAAAAAATTATTTTCTGGAATTTTTATCATTTTCGAAATGAAAAAAAAACAACAGTTTTTTGGCAATTTGTTGTCTGAAAAATAGAGGTAACTGCCTAATGGCAGTTACAACCCCAAAAACTAATTCGTAGACAGATTTGATCATATGCTTCTTCCTGGTTCGAAAATTCACACACACTAACATACACTTGTTCAATTTCTCGAAATCAGAGTTGTATCCGATTAAATTATTCGGGTGAACCACCGAAATAATTTGATCTGAGAGTGATTACACGCCTTTCTGATCATCCGGTAAACTAAAATTCCCCAACAAAGATCAAATTAATTTCTGTGAAGATGGCAAGCGGATCGATGAAGGATATGACAATCAAGGAAAACAAACTGGAGAAGTTCGAAGGGGTGGACTTCCGAAGATGGCAGAAGAAGATGCATTTTCTTCTGACTTCGTTGAAGGTTGTGTACGTGTTGACTACTCCAATCCCGGAGATACAGGAGGAGGGAAATCTGGAGCAAATCAGGAAGAGGTCGAAGTGGGAGAACGACAATTATATATGTCTTGGCCACATCCTGAACGGTATGTCTGATCCCTTATTTGATGTTTATCAAAATGTTGAAACTGCAAAGTTACTGTGGGACACGTTGGAAGCCAAATACATGGCAGAAGATTCTTCTAGTAAGAAGTTTCTTGTCAGTAATTTCAATAATTACAGAATGGTTGATGAACGACCTGTGATGGAACAATATCATGAATTGTTACGAATTCTGGGGCAGTTTGCCCAACATGATATGAAGATGGATGAATCCATCTCTGTTTCGAGTATCATTGACAAGTTACCTCCTTCCTGGAGAGATGTTAAACATAATCTGAAACATCAGAAAGGAGAGTTAACCTTGGTTGAACTTGGAAGCCACTTCAGAATTGAAGAAGGCTTGAGGGTACAGTAAAATGTGTTGGTCAATGATGATAAGAAACGGGCTGGATCAAGTTATGTGAACATGGTTGAAACGGGTGAATCATCCAAAGGAAACAGTAGGTTCAAAGGGAAACGCAAGTTTCAAGGAAACAACAATTCGGGTTCAAACAAAAAGCCGAATTACCCTTGCTGGAAATGTGGTAAGGTTGGTCACTTTAAGAGGGACTGTAAAATGAGGAAGAATAACAAGAAGTCCGGTTCAAAGAACAAGAATGAGGATGGTTCTAGCGGGTCCAAGGACCCGGACAAGCAAGGTCAGAATTTAGTACAATTTGATAATTCGGTTCAGAATTATGTGTCACTAATTTCTGAGGCATTTTATGTGTAGGATGATGACATTGCTTGGTGGGTTGATTCGGGTGCAACAAGTCATGTATGCAAGGATCTTCGTTGGTTTAAAGACTTTCAACCAATCGAAGACGGGTGTATCATAAAGATGGGGAATGTTGCAACTGAACCAATCAAGGGAATAGGAACTGTGAATCTTGTGTTTACTTCTGGAAAAACTTTACTTTTGAACAATGTTTTGTATGCGCCCGGGATTCGAAAGAATCTGTTAAGTGGCATTGTGTTGAATAATTGTGGGTACAAACAAGTATTGGAAAGTGACAAGTATATCTTGTCAAGACATGGTACCTTTGTTGGTTTCGGTTATCTATGTAATGGTATGTTTATGTTGAATGTTGATGTCTCGTTTATGAATGAATCTGTTTGTGTTGCTTCAACTAGTAATGTTAATGATGTACCTTCAACTAGTAATGCAAGTTGCATAGCTTCAACTAGTAGTAGAAACAACTTAACTGAATCGGAATTATGGCATGCTAGACTAGGACATGTACATTATAAAAGAGTTAAAGAAATGTCTAAAATGAGCTTAATACCGCCTATTAACATAAACAACGATAAATGCCATGTTTGCAAGTTGAATAAGATAACCAAAAAACCTTTCATGCAACATGTTCATAGGGAAACTAAAGTGTTAGATTTGATACATAGTGATCTATGTGATTTTCATGCTACACCATCTCTAGGTAATAAAAAATATGTAGTAACATTTATAGATGATGCTACTAGATTTTGTTACGTTTATTTGTTGCATGCTAAGGATGAAGCTCTTGAAATGTTTAAGATTTATAAACAAGAAGTAGAGCTTCATCGGAGTGGGTTGATCAAAACCCTACATACGGACAGAGGTGGTGAGTATTTTGATCCGGTGTATTTCCAATCTACTGGAATAATACACCATACCACAGCTCCTTACACACCGGAACAAAATGGTGTGGTAGAAAGGAAAAATAGGACTTTAAAGGAAATGGTTAATACCATGTCCTATTCGGGCCTAAGTGAGGGCTTTTGGGGTGAGGCTATGTTGACAGCCTGCTATTTGCTAAATAGGGTTCCAAATAAAAGGAACAAGACCACCCCGTTTGAGCTTTGGTATAAAAAACCACCTGAGCTGCATAAGCTGAGAGTTTGGGCTTGTAGAGCCGTGGTGAGGCTCACTGATCCTAAGATAAGGAACATAGGGGAAAGAGGTATAGACTGCATTTTCATTGGGTATGCGGAGCATTCATTTGCTCTCAGGTTCTATGTTATAGAACCAAATGACTACGTGTCAGTGCATACGGTTATTGAGGCAAGAACTGCAGAGTATGATGAGAATAGATTCTCTTCTATACCTAGGCCTAGAAATATGGTTCCAAGCTCTAGTAACTCTCATGTGGCTGATCAAGTGATGGATACTCCTCCGGAACCTAGGAGGAGTGGTAGAGCAAGAAAAACTAAATCATTTGGTGATGATTTTTAGCTATATTTGGTTGAAGGATCTAGAGATGAAATTAAAATTCAATATCAATATTGCTTCAATATTGAGGAAGATCCTAAAACCTATAGTGAAGCCATGGCATCTCGAGATGTAGCTTTCTGGAAAGAAGCTATAAATGATGAGATGGACTCTATTATGCAGAATAACACTTGGAAACTGTCTGATCTACCCCCTGGGTGTAAACCACTTGGTTGTAAATGGATCTTCAAGAAGAAGATGAAAGTAGATGGTTCAATTGAAAAGTTTAAAGCCCGATTGGTTATCCAAGGCTTTAGACAAAAGGAAGGAATTGACTACTTTGATACATATGCTCCTGTAGCAAGAATATCCACTATTAGATTGTTGGTTGCCTTGTCTGCAATACACAATCTTGTAATTCACCAAATGGATGTGAAAACTGCTTTCCTTAATGGTGATTTGGATGAGGAGATATATATGAAACAACCAGAGGGTTTTGTTATGCCTGGCAATGAGCATAAGGTGTGTAAGCTAGTTAAGTCATTATATGGCTTAAAGCAAGCACCAAAACAGTGGCATCAAAAGTTTGATGAAGTGGTTTTGTCTAATGGTTTTATATTAAACCAAGCAGACAAATGTGTATATAGCAAATTTGATGATTCTAGGAAAGGAGTCATAATTTGTTTATATGTAGATGACATGTTGATCTTCGGTACTGACCAGGATCAAGTTGATACTGACCAGGATCAAGTTGATAAAACAAATAAATTTTTGTCGTCTTGTTTTGATATGAAAGACTTGGGGGAGGCGGAAGTGATCCTTGGTATAAGGATCAAAAGGGAGAACAATGGCATATCTATCTCTCAATCTCATTATATTGAGAAGATATTGAAAAGGTTCAATTTTCATGATAGTTCTCCGGTTAGCACTCCAATGGATCCTGCTTTTAAGCTCTCACCTAATGAAGGTGCAGTTGTAAGCCAACTTGAATATTCAAGGGCCATTGGATCCCTCATGTATGCCATGATTAGCACTAGACCGGATATAGCTTATGCTGTTGGAAAGCTTAGTAGGTATACTAGCAATCCAGGTGCAAGTCATTGGCAAGCAATGAATCGAGTATTTAGGTACTTGAAAGGAACCATGAAATATGGTTTGACCTATACTGGATTTCCTTCGGTTTTAGAAGGTTATTCGGATGCAAGTTGGATTAAAAACAAGGAAGATCATTCTTCCACGAGTGGATGGACTTTTCTGCTTGGAGGAGGTGCCATATCTTGGGCATCTAAGAAACAGACTTGCATTACTGATTCGACAATGGAGTCTGAGTTTGTAGCATTAGCCGCAGCTGGCAAAGAAGCTGAGTGGCTAAGAAACTTGATTTATGAAATTCCATTGTGGCCTAAACCTATATCACCAATATCTATTAGATGTGATAGTGTTGCTACCTTGGCTAAGGCCTATAGCCAAGTGTATAATGGGAAGTCTAGACACTTAGGTGTTAGACACAGCATGATTCGTGAGCTCATCATGCATGGGGTGATATCGGTGGAGTTTGTGAGAACTCAACAGAATTTAGCCGACCACTTAACCAAAGAGTTATGTAGAGATCTTGTGCACAAGGCGGCTGTAGGGATGGGATTAAAGTCCACCTGAGATTTCTCGTGTTAAGATACCCAATTCCCACCTAATATGACGTTAGGTGCTGAATTCAATGTGGAAAGCTTAACATCTAGAAATTGGAACACATTAGTAGCATCATCCCAAGGTATGTGTTCAGACCTGCAAGTTAAAGGAGGTTGAAGGTTTTCTGCTTAATAGTTCTTTGAAAAATTGCATATGCAGGTGCAAGAATAAAGAGCTACCTATATGAGCATGAAGTTTAGCCGCTTCAAGAAGCTAGGACTTGGCTTTGATATGTTCATTGAAGGATGGGACACAGGCTAGTAAAAATAGTGTCAAGAAAGAACATTAGAGTATGTAAACTTGTGTGTGTGTTATCTTCATGTATTCACTGAATAGAAAGGGTTCAATCCTTAGCGACATCCCTATATTCGAATATTTGGAATGTGTAATATACTAATGTGAAATTCAATCGTCGCGATATTTCATTTATGCATAAGTTTGATTGTTGTGAATTTGTTTAAGTTAATCAAGGATTACGCTAAAATGGGGGAGGATTGTTAGATATTTTAGTGTAATCGGGGATTGACTTGGTGATCAAAGCGAATAATAATACACATCAAGCAAGTTAGGAGGTGCGGGAGTGCACGCTTGTTTGAGTAATTATTATTCGAAGTGTACGGGCGGAGCCCGTACTCTACGGGGGTCCGGGGGCATCGCCCCTGGGATCAGGGTCCAAGGGGCGGCAGCCCCTGGCGGGGTCCAAGGGGCAGAGCCCCTGGCTGGGGTCGAGTTGTATCAGAAAAATTGCCTTAATGAAACTGTATTAGAAAAATTTATTTTCTGGAATTTTTATCATTTTCGAAATGATAAAAAACGGCAGTTTTTTGGCAATTTGTTGTCTGAAAAATAGAGGTAACTGCCTAATGGCAGTTACAACCCCAAAAACTAATTCGTAGACAGTTTTGATCATATGCTTCTTCCTGGTTCGAAAATTCACACACACTAACATACACTTGTTCAATTTCTCGAAATCAGAGTTGTATCCGATTAAATTATTCGGGTGAACCACCTAAATAATTTGATCTGAGAGTGATTACACGCCTCTCTGATCATCCGGTAAACTGAAATTCCCCAACACCTTTGAGGGGCATTCCGCTTGGATTTTGACGTGGCGATGACGTAAAGGGGCATCCTCCAAGGACTTCCTCCTCCACACCCCATAGTCTAGAACTTGAAGAATCAGCATAACTGACTGTCTGGCAGTAGCCCAAATAGGTAAGAACTTGAAGAATCAGCATAGTTGACTGTCTGGCAGTAACTATATCCACAATAATGAATCTTTCTTTTTTTTCTCTCAGAGCATTCTCATCCAAACCATCAAAATATGTGAGGGGTAGTTTTTATATTATAAAGGGTATAAAAAATGGTTGTGAGTGGAGGAGAGAGAAAATGTTACTGTTCATCTGTATATTTGGGGGGACACTGTTCACCCAGTATAATTTTTTTAATATATATTGAAAGTGGTTGTGAGTGAAGGAGAGAGAAAAATGTAATGATAATATTATTTAATTGAAAAGGAGAGAGAAAAAGTATTTGTTTTTAGTGAAAATATATTGATATAGGAGTTGTTTTTTAGTAGAATGTATGTATAATTTGATGGATTGGATGAGAATGCTCTCAGGTCTACAATTCTTACCTGTTTTTAAATATTTGTTTGATCAAATGTACATGTTTGATAAAATGTGTTGAAGAACATATAACAGGGATAAGTAGTATGTTCTATCCATCTACATGTAATGCATTTTTAAACAAAACCATAAAACTCCAATTACTGAAAATCAAACCCCACATAAGTAGACCAAAAAATACATTAAACAAGAGAAACTAATTCACCTAACTCTAAAACTAAAGGGTAAAACCAAAGAGCCTGCAACTACTTCTACATGTCGAAACCGATTCTTGTGGCCCAATGTGAGATAGTTTCAGGCTCAGGCTTGGGTTCGGGTTCGGGTACAGACTCTTCTCTGTCAAAAGACTAGAAACCGTTTCTCGTTCATTGTGGCCATTATGCTGCCCCAAATATCCCTGACCGAAATCCGGATGCCTTGAATCATTGGCAACGATTATGGGACGAGAGTATGTAGGCTGCAAGATTACATTTGGGAAATGTATAACCGGTGACGGCTGCATAGAGTTGTTACAAACTATTTCTTGACCTTGCAAGACCTCACTCGATCGTAAGGCTCGGTTTCTGAGATCGTTCCTTAATAGGGATATCATTGAGTTTCTTGATCCAACGATTCCGTAAGGATAATGATCATAACTGAAAATTTCTTGACCTTGCAAGACCTTCGGAAATCTCGAAGATTTCTTGAAGTCTAATGATCCTCCTGCCCCATCTGTATAAAATAAAATAAAAAAGTTAGTTTAAACACTTTTTAGCATGTGAAACAACCCACAAATGATTTTCGAAATCGACCTTCGGGGACGTGAAATTCAGGCTGAAGATCGGTCTTTATCCTTTTGGAAACGGGTGACGAAATGCTGTCAAAAGCCGAACCAGTAACGGAAGTATGCCCCTCAATTTCCCATGGTGAAAGTCGGTTTTGCCTTGTGGCTGCCACACCATCCCACTTTACCTTTAAACATGAAAACACGAAGATTATTCAATGAAACCGAAATCAAAATGAATATGAATATTAACTTTGACCCACCGTCAGACACCTCCACTTTGATCCAGGCCAGTTAACAGGATCAATGTCGCTGATCCCAGTTATGATCCCTCTGCACCGTCTCTCCGTAGCATCTTCGGTTTCAAAACGCAGATTAAACCTCGTTCCCAGCGAGAATTTGTTTGTAAGACACTTGCGAAACCGATGATACGGTACAATGAATTTTGACCCACTCCTACAAGATGTCAGAAAGTTATGATTCTGTGACATAATATGGTCATACAGGCCGTGTAATATGGGCGAAAAGTGGTCATATGATAGTCATACGGGCCATATGATAGGCCGATAAATGGTCATATGGGTTGTATGAGAGCAAAATCATACAGCGTGTATGATGTATCTGACAAAGAAATGACTGATGTGACTACTAAATGACCCATCTGACCTTTTTTGCCCAATTATACGACTTGTATGACCCATATAGCCCGTATGACCTTTTCCCCCTGGGCTACGGCTTGTATGACCCATACGAGCCGTATGACATGACAGGTAACCTGGTGTACACTTGTGAGGGTGGTGTATCTTTAACAACCACCTTTTGTGAATTGAATGCCGGAAACTGAAGCTCAAAAGTTGAAATACCTTGGATTGTAGCAGACATTGAAGACGGTTTTCTGAGATATGGATTTGACAATGGTGTTGAAGTTGGAATCATTCAACAGTCTGCCGAAATTCACTGGAAAATCATAAGAGGATTTCAGTTGAACGGCTCTACGCACACCCAATCTTAACACTCCATCATCACCCCTGAGAAAAAGAACAGCATCCCCACACACAAGTTTCTTATGGTTTATGAAAGCACTCCAACCGGTAGTCAACAAATGCCGCCGCGGCTGCCCTCTATAAATATGCCGAAATTTCCATTCGGTCCCATGAAGATCTTTCGCTACAAGCTCTTGTGAAGGCCTTGGTTGACTATAATCCTACAAAAAAACAAAATAAAAAAAAAATAAAAAATCTAACTAATGTTTTACAATGCAGTACACATGAATTAGTGACATGTGAAATGTGAAATACCAAAGGGGGAAAACAATCTTCTGCAGCTCTGCGCGGAACCGAGAATCCGCCATGGGTGCTGGTATCAGAAGCTGTTAAGGTTTTGCAGAACATGTGTGGTGTTGTTGGTTTTTCATCTGTGCCTCCATTGTCATCTTCTTCAACCTCTGTTTCACCCAATTTTTTCTCCAGCTGTTAAGACACAACCGCAATTAAAACCTTATGCGTTTTGATCCCAAAAGCCAATTAGTTCATCACAAATGTGAGGCATTAGTTATTTTAAAATAAATATATATATTAAACAATTATTTACACATAATATTTAACTTAGCTTTGTTATCGGTGGAATTTACACGCTTTGTTATTGGTGGAATTTACAGGATGATTTTAACTTGCTAACTAGTACCACTAATATACAAAGATATTTTCGTGCTCTCTAGTCAAATGTGTTCGTTCCATCGATGGTTTAATTTGTTTAAATACTTTGTTTAATGAGATTTGAAAACTCAAAATCATTGCAATCGATGGTCTAATTTGTTCAAATTTGAAAAAACAAACCACAAGTCCAGGGCAATAAAATATGAAAAATCCAAAATTTTCATATTTTTAATATTAAACAAAAGGATATTGCGCATCACACAGAGTGACCGAACAAACACGGTCTAATGCATATGATGCGCTTGTGATGTGCGCATTTTATCAAAAGAAAACTCACCAGAGAATCTGGAATTAGTGAAACTTGAGCAACCACTAGGTCGGATCCTTTCTCAGCCTAATTAAATAATATTTAATAATTTATTAATATAAACCAAGCAAAACCTTAAATAATTAGCTTTTTAAAGAAAATGAAAAGAAAATAGTTTACATGAAGCTTAACGTCAACAACACGGCAAAAAACGTGAGGAGGGAGATTAACGCCGGTGATTAACGGAGAATCATAAATGCGGTGTTGTTCAAGGTGGCCTTGTGGCAGATAAACGACGGCGTTTCCTTTCTTCGGCAACGAAACCCGAGGTCCGGCACACGCATGCCATAACTCCAGAGAACACACCACCGGAGTAGAATAAGACGACGTCGTTTTCGTAAACAGAGACAAATTTACCGACGGAGATGCATACGACGTCGTAGCCTCGACTGTATCGTCGTTCAGATCAATCAAACCACACATCATTGTAGAGATTAACAAAGTTATAAAATAATTAGTTTTCGAAAACTTTGAGTTACATAGTAAATGTTGAAGTGAAATGGGGAAGAAACATAAATGGGTATGCATAGAGAGAGAGAGATTGAGGTGTAAAGCAATAGGTGGTGGTGTAAAGAGGGAGTGGGCAAAGTGACTGCAAAATGTGCAGGTGGCGGTGCTGCAACAACAGCAGAAAGAGGAGAGAGAGAGAGAGAGATGAGAGCCCTGTAATTGCGGGAGGATGGTGGTGTGTCCCCTCCTTATTCTACAAAACTGTGTTGTATTTTGTTTCTTTTTTCACATACAATTTCTCAATAATTCATATCTTGTAACACCATAATTGCTTTAAAATCGGTGGCGAAGCTTGAGATTTCTGATCAGGGGTTAAAAACGTATACACCTAATAAAATTATAAAACCGGGGGGTCGAAAACGTATATACCTAATAAAATTATAAAACCGGGAGATCAAAAACGTATATACCTAATGAAGAACCAAAGAATCGAAATAAGGCCGGAGCCTGCTATCGAGGATTTGGGTCTTGTAGGAGAACTTGGGAATCAGTCCTGCAAAACAGAAAACCGTTAGGCTCGCCGCAGAGATGGGAGGGCCCCTCTGCGACCACCCTCCGGCGTGAGGATAAGTATTGGTAGAGAGAGAGAGAGTAGAGAGAGAAAATAAGGACGAAGGTTCAGAAAATCGTACTCGGCTTTGTACTTGATGGGGTATTTATAGTGGTCAACTGAGATGACGTCATTCGTCCGTACGCACTTGAATGGAGGTTCGTCCTCGGAGTTATGAGGGAACGGATATGTCTGAAATGTCCGTTCCATTGGAGTACAGTTCGTCCTGAGGGATTGTATCCGGCCTCGGATATGTATCTTCAAGTCCCCCAGTTTGTTAAGTTTCGTATGGGACTTAGCAAAATGTTTATTCAAGTTGTTTCGTTTGAATGACGTGTCATCGCTGGAGTGGTCCGAGTTAATGACGTGGCGTGATCTGAATGGTGCAGACGTGGCGTGGGTGACTGAAGTTACTTGACTGTTAGTCACCTACATGTGACATTTACGAAACCCTACGTTGGGAATCGTGAGGGTCAGTTGAAGTGATGGCCCGACTTGACCACCCCGTAACCGACCTATTCTTCTTTTAAAAACGACTTTTACCATTTTATTTTTACCCTTTTTTTTCTCTCATCATCTTCTTCTCCACTGTTATCCTCTGGTCTTTTACTTAACCTCTTCTTCTTCAAGGTGCGTCTTCTTTTTCGATTTGATAGTATGGATCCGGGTAAAGACAATCTATCGGAGAGTGTGAGTGTGCTTACTCAGCGTCAGTTAAATAAGTTTGTTCGTGAGTATAACATTCCTTTGGATTTGAACCCGGTTCTTCCTTCAAAGGACGAAACTATTTACCCCTTCCGTCAAGGGAAGTTTCCCCTTTATACCCGTGTTTGTAATTTTGCAAACTATCGGGTTCCGTTTTCAAAATTTCTGATAAGGGTACTCCAGTTTTTTCGAGTTCATATTAGTCAAGTGAACCCGTTCGGCCTGAGTCGTGTGAGTCATTTTGAAATATCCTGTAGGGCCCAAAACCGGAGACCGGACTTGAATGTCTTCCGGTACTTTTATGAATTTATTACCGCCGGCGCCGGGGATTGGTATACGTTCGCCCACCGGAAGGGCATACCTCCCCCCTCTTCCGACGAACGATCCAGCCTAAAGAATTGGAAAGATAACTTTTTCTGGTTGGACGATCGTTGCCTTCCGGAGGATATGAGGTGGCGGTTCAAGGACCAGACAATGTCCTTCGATCTGGGCGAAGACTTCGTCTTCGACCAAGAACTGGCCCGTGCCCTGATTGAGCACAAGTCTCCAATCCGTCCCCTTCATGAGCATTTTCTTTTATTAGGTCGAGTCTGTCTTCGGTGGAGCCAAGGGGATAGGGATTGGCCGGTTATTCGCAAAAAGCGTGATCGTAAGTTCCGGCCCTTTCCCCCCCCCCCCCCCCTTCGGCACTTTTTTCCTTATTTTACTAACTTATTCTTTTTGTAAAATGCAGGAGATATAATGTCTCTGAGGGATGCTCTGAAGGTTCCGAGTTTTGACGTTTTGGATTTTGACTTGGAGGAACAGGGCGAGGATGATATTCCCCTTATGAAGCAAGTGGCCCCTTCGGCCCAGGAGATTCGTCCACTAGTTGTCCAAGATGCAGCTGAACCATCTGCTGCTGAAGGAACTTCTTCCGTACCTACACCTACGAAAGAGGCGGCTGGTTCCTCCGCATCTCAAGCTGGGAAGAGATCTGTCTTAGATGATGTGGACGATGATCCGGAGATACGTAAGTTAGATGAAGCCCTTCAATACCGACCTTCTTCTGTCTCTTTGAAGAGTAAAGGTGCTGCACCTGATCCTGAACCGAGGCCTCTTGTTCGTAAGAGAAAAAATGAAACTTTGCAAATCCGTTCCTCTGACCCTCTTCCTATGCCAAAGTCAAAGAAGAATAAGAAAGGATCTTCTTATTCTGAAGGTGATGTGATGGATGAACTAGACGAGCATCTTACCGGCGGTAAGTTCTCCCGGGAGGAAGCCGCACTGGCTCGGGCTGGCCCAACCCCGACTTTTTCAGGTGGCTTTATTCCTGCCCATGAGGAAGAGAGTATGGATGTGGAGAACCCGAAGACTGGGATCAAGGGAAAGGAAAAAACTCAAGGAGATCCGAAGGCTGTGACTTTCTCAGGTACGATTTTGGGCTCGTCTCTGGGTCCGGACCGCTTCCTTGATGATGAAGAGGATCAAGTGTCTTCTCTTCCTTCATCTTGGTTCGGACCTGAGTTGATGTCCTTTTTTAGATATGCAGATGCATTCTCGGATGTCATGGAAATTGATCCGGAAACGGCTGAAGATAAGTTCGTTCCTGACTGGGACATTCGGAACAAGGATTCTGTAATGGACGAGCTGGTTGCCAGAACTCTTCTTTTCAATATAAGTACTCCGCTTGACCACGCCAGGAGCCAAGAATGAAGAACCCGGATCTGGGTGTCGCGGTTCTGACTAATCAAGCTCAGTCAAACATTTTTGTGACGGAGCTATATCGGAGGTGGGTAGAGGCGGAGTCAGTGAGGGAGAACTTGGAGAAGGAAACTCGTTCTTTAAAGCGCAAGATTCAAAGGGCTCCGGATGCGGAGAAAAAAGTTGCTCAGCTTTCTCAAGAGCTTCAATCCCAGTAGGAGAAGGCCAAGGCTCTGACTAGTCAAAATCAATCATCCCAAGCAGCTGCGGCCTCTGCGGCGGAGGACCGTGATAGGATTGCTAAGGAATTAAAGAACTTTTCCGAATCGATGAAAAAGAAGGATGAGGAGCATAAGACGGTTTTGGCCAAGATGGAGGAGTCTTTTAATAATGCTCGTCTAGCTTATGCAAGCGTGATGGCCGGTACGTACTTTATTAGGTTGATTTCTTTTTAATTTGCCATTTCTTTCTAACACTTTGGTCAGAGCGAGATACGCTTAAATCAGGGGAGGTCGATTTGAAGGCACAGATTGAAGAGATGAGAGGGCATGAGGAAGAGATAAAGACGGAGAATGCGACTTTGAAAGCTCAAGTGGAGGATCTTCAGGCTACTAAGGCTTGGATGCTTTCGGAAGGAGCCAAGCTCCTTGCTAAAAACATTCATAAAGGCCAGGAGATGACTGTTGCGGTTGCCGCTGTTAATAATGCGATGAGCGCTATGGGTGTCAACTCTGGGCTGCATAATGGCTACCTCCATGCCTTGAAGAAAAAGACTCCTTTTGCCGATGTTCTGATGCTAAACCGTAGTGCAGCAGAGGAACTAAATGCAGCAGTTGCTTGTTTTGATACTCTTACCTTCCCGGTGGTAAAGGATCTTCCGAAGCTCATCAACGAACCACTTTCTAAAATCAAGAACGCCTTTCTCTTTGCGAGTGGAGAGTCATTGAGGGAATGAGGTGGACATGCCCGGCTTCTTGGGGTATGCACCTTGGTGAAAACTTTAGTTTGTTTATCTTTTTTAGGTGGACATGTCCGGTAATTTGGGGCATGCACCTTGTTTTGATTTGGGATGAATGTAATGATGTTCTTACCATACTTGTGTTCATGACAATTATCCTAAGTAAATGGTTTTGTAATTTCCAGTTATACAAGTCCGGTCAATTCTGATGCAATCACTTTTTTATGCATGCGTCCATGCTTTTTGTGTGTTTACATTTTTTCTGTATTTAGAACGTCCTTTTTAAGGCACGGATCCGATTAGTTTTACTTTTTTATTTTTTAGGATAATTTCTAAATGAAGGAAAGAATACGAACGAGGCCAGTTCATTCTTACCTTTTATGGTTAGCATCCCTAGTTCGGCCAAAGATATTTTTATGTTGCAACTTTGTTAGTGATAGAAAAAAAAATTCATTCTATTTATCTTGTCCGGAGTTATATTTCTTCGGTTAACACACGGTAAAAACATTTAAGATAATCCGCGGGTAAAACCCTCCGCGGTTCTTGGAATTATAAATTTGTTTTGTGCGGGTAGAACCATCCGCGTTACAAGGAAAGTAAAGATGACGGAGACCGTAGCCTCCGTATTACAAATTTATTTTCAAAATAACATGAAAATTTCTCAAAGGAAACATCTCTTGAGGTGTGCCCCATTCCAAGTACGAGGGACGAGGGTTCCGTCCATCTTTTTGAGCGTGTAAGCACCGTCCTTTCCTGCAGTGTTAATTTGATAAGGACCCTCCTACTTCGGAGCCATTTTTCCGGTGCCCTCAGCCAAGCTTGCCTCGTTGCTTCGCATAACGTAATCTCCGATCCTGAACCGAACCTCATTCACCTTTGAGTTGTAATGTTTTTCCAACTCTTTTTTATACTTAGCTTCTCGGATAGCCGCAAGTTCTCTTCTTTCTTCGACCAGGTCGAGGTTCAGGCGGAGTTCTTGTTCGTTTTCTTCTTGGCTTTGTTGCATGCGAGGGGTGGGTATCCCTACTTCGGCAGGAATGACTGCTTCCGTACCATACGTCAAGCTGAAAGGAGTTTCTCTAGTGCTTGTCTTCGGCATCGTCCGGTGAGCCTACAGGACGTGCAGTAATTCATCCACCCATGAAACGCCCTCTTTCCTCAGGCGCTTTTTTATGCCCTCCACAATGTTGCGGTTGACTCTTTCTACCTGCCCATTGGCCTGGGGATGGGCAACCGAAGCAAAATTTTGCTCAATGTGCATTCTTTCGCACCAAGTCTTGAATGGTTTTTCTGCAAACTGCTTCCCATTGTCACTGACTATACAAAGCGACATTCCGTATCTGCATACTATATTTTCCCAAACAAACCTCAGCACTTGATCTCCGGTGATAGTCCGGAGGGGTTTGGCTTCGATCCATTTTGTGAAGTAATCGATGGCCACTAGTAGGAACCTCACTCCTCTGGTGGAAACAGGGAAAGGACCAACGATGTCAATCCCCCATTTCTGAAACGGCCACGCCTAAGTTACAGGGACGAGGTTGTTTTTGGCTCGGTGACTGATGGGAGCGTGCCGTTGGCAGTCTTCACATGCTTGTAATTCATTAACAGCGCTTTGATGCATGCCTGGCCAGAAATAGCCTGCATTCATAGCCTTGGCTACAACCATCCTTGGTCCGGAGTGGATGCCGCATATTCCCTAGTGAATTTCTCTTATGACATAACTGGCTTCCTCCGGAGTTAGGCACTTTAGGAGCGGTCCTAGGAAGGTCTTTCGGTAAAGTTGCCCATCATGAACCTGATACTACAATGCTTTCACCTTTAGCTTCCGGGCCTGAGCTTTTTCTTCCGGTAGTGTGCCATCTTTCAAGTATTCTAAGATCGGAGTCATCCATGATCTTCCCTGCACAGAGATTGACATTACGGACTCCGTTTGATGGATGGCCGGAGCTTGCAAAGTTTCAACTAGCACTTCCTTGGACAAGTGACAGAAGGCTACGGACGCAAGTTTGCTTAGAGCATCCGCCTTTTTGTTCTTGCTTCGTGGTATGTGAACTATCTTGCAAGAATCAAACGAGGAGATCAAACTGTTAACTTGGCTTAGATACCGGATCATGTTTTCTTCTCGTGCCTCGTACTCTCCGCTAACCTGATTGGCGACTAGTAGTGAATCAACATGAGCTAGCACGGAGGTCGCACCGGCCTTGGCCGCGGTTTGGAGTCCTGCGAGAAGAGCCTCATACTCTGCTTCATTGTTTGAAGTTTTGAACTCAAATCGCAGAGCATAAGTATATTCTATCCCTTCTGGATCTATTAGGATCAAACCGGCTCCCGACCCTTCTTTGCTAGAGGCTCCATCCGTATATAAGTTCCATACCCTTGGGAGGGCAGACTTTTCTTTAGTGCTTTCTCCGGTTGGTACCTCCGTGAGGAAGTCTGCCACAGCCTGGCCTTTTACCGGACCTCTGGTTCGGTATGTAATATCGAAGGCACTGAGTTCAATTGCCCACTTGGTGAGGCATCCGGAAATCTCCGGCTTTCTGAGAATTTGCTGGATCTGAAGGTCAGTCTGTACTTCTATATTGAAAGCCTGAAAATACCTTCGGAGACGTCTAGAAGCATGTACCAATGCAAGTGCCAGCTTTTCTATCATCGGGTACCGAGTCTCATAATCCTTCAAGATGCGGCTTACATAGTAAACCGGTATTTGTGCTTGATTTCGATGCACCACAAGTACTGCACTTATAGCGAAATGTGAGGCGGAGAGATAAACGGTGACGATTTCTCCGGTGATTGGAGCGGTCAAAGTGGGTAAAGACCCAAGACAAACTTTTAATTCTTGGAAAGCTGAATCCGCCTCCGTCTTCCATTCTATCTGACCATTTCTGGTTCATTTTTTCAACACATTCATGAAAGGAATAGTTCGATCGGCCGCTTTTGAAACAAAACGATGGAGAGCTACCAACTTACCATTCAGTGATTGAATTTCCTTGACCGTTTTAGGAGGCTGCATGGAAATCACTGCTTTGATTTTTTCCGGATGTGCCTGGATTCCGGATTGAGTTTTCCGCACGCCAAGAAACTTCCCTTCTTCTAAACCAAAGGAGCATTTTTTGGGATTAAGCTTGAGATTGATACTCCGAAGCCTAGTGAAGGTTTCGAGTATGTCATCGATCATGTTATCTTCGGTTTGACTTTTTATGACCAAGTCATCCACATAAATCTCTAAATTTCTTTCGATCTGGTATTTGAAAGCTTTATCCATCAACCTCTGGTACGTGGCTCTGGCGTTTTTTAACCCGAACGAAATTTTGGTATAACAGAAGAGACCTTCATTTGTTACGAACGCAGTCTTGTCTTCGTCTTCCAAAGCCATCTGAATTTGGTGGTAACCTTTATATGCGTCCAAGAAGCATTTAAGACGAAAGTTGGACAAAGAATCAATCTTCAAATCTATCTCCGGCAACGGGTAGCAGTCCTTCGGACATGCATTGTTTAAATCAGAAAAATTAACGCACATTCTCCAAGTTTTGTCTTTCTTTGTTACCATTACCGGATTGGAGACCCATGTTTGATACCGCACTTCCCTGATAATTCCAGCACTAAGCAACTTTCGTACATCCTCGAAGATGGCTTTGTTACGGGCTGGAGCCATGTTTCTTTTTCTTTGAGCTACTGGCTTTACTGAATGCGACACTTTCAATCTATGTTCGGACAAACATCGAGGAACTCCGACCATGTCAGAGGTTTGCCACGCAAATACATCAAGTGAGCTAGACAGAAGTTTCCACAACCGTTTTTTGGTACGTTCGGGGAGCTGGGCCCCAACGACAATTTTTTGCTCCGGAAAATGCGGATGTATAGCCCACTCCTTCGTATGGAGGGCCGGAGGTTGTACATTACCTTCGCTTTGTCGTATTTCAGCTACGCACATTGTTGATTCGGAGAGCAAAGTTGCCACTCCTGCTTCGGTGGGAAATTTTAATGACCCATGGATAGTAGAACTGATAATACCAAAAGCGCATATCCCTGGTCTCCCTAGTATGATGTTATGAACGGATCTTGCTCCCACTACTAGGTATGTCAAATTGACAGTTCTGACCAGGCTTCCAGCTCCCAATGTTGTTGGTAGGGTGATTTGCCCAATAGGCTGTACCACCTATCCGGAGAAGCTTACCAACGGCATAGAGACTTGTATCAGCTTTGCTTTGGTCTGCGGAGCTAGCTGTTGGAAACACTATTGGTACATGATCTCAGTGGCACTTCCGCTGTCAACATAAACCCTCCGGACCTTGTGGCCTGCTATTATCGCAGACACTATGATTAGTCCGTCTTTGATTTCTCCGGAAGTGATGGGAGGGAAAGCGATTGGTTGCTGCAGGCCATATGGTGACTGGACCGCTTGATGCCTTGGTTATCAACTTTCCTGATCATGCAAATTGCTGGTTGATTGTTCGGATTATCCGCCGAATTCCCTGAAGACTTTCCTTCTTTTACTTCTTTTACTAGGTGCGACAGTTTACCAGACCGCACTGCTTTTTCTATTTCTTGCTTTAGGGACCAGCAATCGTCCTTATTATGGCCTCGCGCATGATGGTAATCACAATATTTTTTGGAATTCTTGTCACCTGGATTTCGGAGCTTTGGTGGGACGGGGAAGCTTGCACCTTCGGCGCTGAGGATTTCACTGGGAGTTTTGGAAAGATCCGATAAATTGTAAAATCTTGACCCGGAGCTTCTTCCTCGTTGAGGTCTATCGTTCCTGTTGTAAGGGTGTGGTCGTCCCCTACTTCCGGATGGAGTTTTATCGAATACGGACCCACCGTTTTTCTTCCAGGAGGATATCTTATGATCTGACTCCGGTGCTGGATTACATGCGTTTTTTCCTCGAGCGAAAGCTCTGGCTCGTTCCATGAGTACTTCCATCGTCTTCGGAAGATTTTCGTGTAGTTTTTCGACCAGCTGGTTGTTCCGGACACCATGACAGAATCCATAGATCCTTAACTGGTCAACTACCCCACTGATCTGCATACTTTCTCGGTTGAACCGGTCGATGAAGCTATCCAAAGATTCCCAATCCTTTCTCCGGATGTTGTGAACTTCGGTGATTTCTTTGGAGTAGTGCCGTTGTTGGCTAAAGTTCTAGAGGAATAACCTTCGGAACTCCTCGAAGTCGTTGATCTCTCCTTCGTTCAACGTGTCAAACCACACCCGAGCAGCCCCAGTTAGTGTTTGTGCGAACATGAAGCACCACGCCGGCATCGGCCATTGTTCTACTCGTGCAGCTCCGTCGAAGTCAAACATATGATCATCTCGATCAGTTGTACCATCATACTTCTTTACTGTAGTTGGCATTTTGAGCTTCGGAGGGAGCTTGGCGTGTGTGATGCGGGCGCTGAATTTGGACTTAGCAGTCATGGAAACCGGATGATATGGCTTTGTGAGTTCCGGATCATTAATTACTTCCATTTGTGTTTCATTTCGTATTGCCATTGCTGGAGATGGTCCGGAGGAACCCTGCACATATCCATTATAAGTTTCCGAGGTAACAACTGTGGAGAAAGTAGGAGAGGTGAATATCGTAGGACCCATAGTCTTTACCGGAGTTTCGTCATGAAAGAGCCTGGTTCGTAAACCAAGGATCTGTTCATCTCTAGCCTGCTGTGCTTTTAATCTTCGTAGAAGACTTGCATTTTTGGAAAGAAATTCGGCATCAAACTCCGACGCTTGCGAAGTGGGAATTAGAATAAATGGCAAGGCTGTTCCCGGTCCGGAGCTCAGAGGAGCTGAAATGGCAGAAACAACACTTGATGATGTTGTTGTTTGCGTGCTAACAGCTATGGATCCCGAATTCATAGAACCCGAGGCCGCCATAGATCAGTTCGTTGCTCAAGAAATTCACTAAGGTGAAGGACTATGAGCTGTGAAATCGGATGGCGCCAATTGAAGAACCAAAGAATCGAAATAAGGCCGGAGCCTGCTATCGAGGATTTGGGTCTTGTAGGAGAACTTAGGAATCAGTCCTGCAAAACAGAAAACCGTTAGGCTCGCCGCAGAGATGGGAGGGCCCCCTCTGCGACCACCCTCCGGCGTGAGGATAAGTATTGGTAGAGAGAGAGAGTAGAGAGAGAGAGTAGAGAGAGAAAATAAGGATGAAGGTTCAAAAAATCGTACTCGGCTTTGTACTTGATGGGGTATTTATAGTGGTCAACTGAGATGACGTCATTCGTCCGTACGCACTTGAATGGAGGTTCGTCCTCGGAGTTATGAGGGAACGGATATGTCTGAAATGTCCGTTCCATTGGAGTACGGTTCGTCCTGAGGGATTGTATCCGGCCTCGGATATGTAGCTTCACCTAAAAAATTCTATACGAAAACTACATACCAGACAATAATGAGCGAAAGATTTCCGACCGTAGGATCGAAAACGTATATACCTAATAAAATTATAAAATCGAGGGGGTCGAAAACGTATATACCTAAAATATTCTATAGGAAAACTACATACCAGACACTAATGAGTGAAAAGTCCGGGGTCCCCCCCCATGTCCCCTACAAAGTTGCGCCCCTGTTCAAAATATAAAGGAGGATGACCGGCTAACATTTTGGTCTTTAGATGGATAGAAAGGATTTACATGTGTATGGATCTAACATCGGTTTTTCCGCTTGTGGGCTTGGGGAGCAATGTTCATATGGTGGATCAGATTGTTTTATAATATGTTTAATGCAAAGTGACCATACATGAGACGTGTTTACACTATTTTGCATTTGATACATTTAGTTTCTTTAAACTAGAGGTTGTGGAGCTGCATCTAGGTCGAGTTCAACAGATCATGCATACTTCATAGTAATGTTGTCTGTCTACCTTCTATTTCGATTAAGGGTATGTTTGACATGGAGCTTTTAGGGGCTTTTAGGAGCTTCTAGCTTTAGGGTATGTTTGGCAAAAGTAGCTGGTGGCTAGAAGCTGGTGGCTGAAAGCTGGTAGCTGTAGCTGGTGGTTGGTGGCTGAAAGCTGGTAGTTAGTAGTTGTAGCTTTTTAGATATATTTAATGTTTGTCAGAGTAGTTGAAGCTTTTAATAAAATGTATAAAATGACCAAAATGGACATAACTAAAAATTTAAAAAACTTGTGCATTAAAAAGTTTATTATCTTTAAAGGTTAATATAGTCATTTTTTCCCTAAAAGCTTGTAGCTCATTCTAAACGCTACTTGTAGGAGCGTTCAACCAAAAGCTTCAAGCTCCTTCAACCAAACAATGGTTTTTATTGAGTATGAGTTTTTTCTTAAAAGCTTAAAGTTAAAAGCTCCTAAAAGCTCCATGCCAAACATACCGTTAAGCTTTTAAGAAAAAACTCATACTCAATAAAAAGTTTTGTTTGGTTGAAGGAGCTTGAAGCTTTTGGTTGAACGCTCCTACTAGTTGCGTTTAGAAGGAGCTACAAGTTTTTAGGGAAAATATGACTATTTAATTTAACCTCTAAAGATAATAATTTTTTAATGCACAAACTTTTTAAATTTTTAGTTATGTCCATTTTGGTAATTTTAAATATTTATTAAAAGCTCCACCTACTCTGACAAACACCAAATATATCTAAAAAGTTACAGCTACCAGCCACCAGCCAACAGCTATCAGCTACTAGCTTACAGCCACTAACTACTTTTGCCAAAAACACCCTAAATGTTAAATATCAAAGTTAGATAAAAATGGGGTGAAACGTTTTAAAGTTACAAAAGTTTAACAGATATCTTTTATAACTAATTTTCTTAATATACTTTTATTATTTTTCAAACACTATGCCATTAAATCTAAAATGTTATTCTTTTCTACTATGCACGGTCACCATATGTGAAGTGTTATCATTTTTAAGAAAAAGAAAAGTTCTACAAGTGAATGAAAAAGTAAAACTTAATAAAACAAGTAAAAACACATGTAAGAACTATTGATGAGGAAGAGTACAAATTTTATGATTATTAATGTGTTTTGTCATAATTTCCATAGTTTATAATAAGGGTTCTGCTAATCTCAGACACCTAAAATCTTTTTTTCATATATCTACATGTATACGGCCTGTATAGAGTTATACGGCCCGTATAACTGATTGTTGCACACAAAAAAAATGTCAGAGAATGTTTTTTTGTCTATGTATATAGGATGTTATAAGACCCATATAATTTTATACGACTCAAACCTTATATAATGTTATACGACCCGTAAATAATGTTATACGACCTAATATTTTCTCTACGTATACGAGCCGTACAACATTATATGAGTCGTATAACATTATACGGTCCAATATTTTTCATGTCAAATTATTATATACGGGTCGTATAATGTTATACGACACTTATACAATGTGTGAAATTAAGATTTTGGGGTGTAGGATTATTTGGATCCTTATAATCTCTATACTTATAAATAAAAATAAATACACTTGGCATATTTTCAAGAGTAAACTGCTAAAATCGTCCCTGAGGTTTGACTCAAAATGCTAAATCAGTCCAAAATCAACTTTTGTTGCTAAAACGGTCACTGAGCCCAAGTTCTGTTGCTAGATCAGTCCAATTAGTTAACTGAAGTTAGTTTTTAACTTTTATTCATTACACAAACAGTCCATGTAGTTATAATTTACTAGTTTTAACTATGAGTTAATAGCCAAAATGGTCCCTGAGGTTTGCACCACCACCACCGCACCGCACCGCCACCACCACCACCACCACCACACCGCCACCACCACCACCACCACCACCACACCGCCACCGCCACCACAGCACCGCCGCCGCCACCACCACCACCGCCACCACAGCACCGCCGCCACCACCACCTCCACCACAGCACCGCCGCCACCACCACCACCGCCGCACCGCCACCACCACCATCACCACAGTGGGTTGCAGGTTTGACCGGAAAACTCGAAACAGTGGGTTGCAGGTTTGACCGGAAAACTCGAAATATTCTCTATCTGTAAAAAAAAAAAAATAGTAAGGCCGCCCGGGGTGGTGCGTTATTTTATCACGAAAACAAAAGATAACGCGTGATATCCACCCCCACAACAAAGTTCCACGCGTGATATAATCTGTTTCGAGTTTTCCGGTCAAACCTGCAACCCACTGTTTCGAGTTTTCCGGTCAAACCTGCAACCCACTGTGGCGATGGTGATGGTGACCAGACGATGGTGGTGGCGGTGCGGCGGTGGTGGTGGTGGTGGCGGCGGTGGTGGTGGCGGTGCGGCGGTGGTGGTGGCGGCGGTGCTGTGGTGGTGGCGGTGCGGCGGTGGTGGTGGTGGTGGCGGTGCGGCGGTGGTGGTGGTGGTGGCGGTGGTGGCGGTGGTGGCGGCGGTGCTGTGGTGGCGGCGGTGCTGTGGTGGTGGTGGATGCGGTGCTGTGGTGGCGGTGGTGGTGGTGGTGGCGGTGTGGTGGTGGCGGCGGTGCGGTGGTGGCGGTGGTGGTGCAAACCTCAGGGACCATTTTGGCTATTAACTCATAGTTAAAACTAGTAAATTATAACTACAGGGACTAGGGACTGTTTGTGTAATAAATAAAAGTTAAAAACTAACTTCAGTTAACTAATTGGACTGATCTAGCAACAGAACTTGGGCTCAGTGACTGTTTTAGCAACAAAAGTTGATTTTGGACTGATCTAGCATTTTGAGTCAAATCTCAGGGACGATTTTAGCAGTTTACTCTATTTTCAAACTCTTTCCTTAATTGTTGGTTTATGTAGTTTTGACACGTGGCAGCTTGTAGTTCCACCATTATAATTAGAATTTTAGAATGCTCTAAAAAATTTCCAAATAAAATTGTTTAGTCATATTTAAAGAATATATGATTTTCCATTTTCGTTCTTTGTTTAAGTCATACAATATTTTCATTTTTACGTTACAATATATTATCATAACATAAACTTGCTTATTTTTTCTCAAATAAAAACATGTAAAAGAAAAGTATTATAATCTTAAAATTAACCACAAATATTGCTGACATCTATTACCGTTATTATCTTATTTACCTACAACTTATTTTAGACATGAATTTCTCAATAAAATTTCAAAATTTTTATTTTCTGTTTTTATCAAAGAATTAAGCAACACCTTAAGAATTAAAATTTTCACTCACAAATCAATAAAATTTTGAATTTTTTATTTTCTATTTTTATTGAAGAACTAAGCAACACCTTAAGAATTAAAATTTTCATTCACAAATCACATGTTAGCATTGTGACCGGTAGGTTGTTATCTACCCATTATAAAAAATATAATTATTATGGTTATTTTGTATTCAATCTGATTATTGTCTTATAATATATAATTATACTTTAATCTATTACATTTATTGTGTTTCTTTTATCCTTTTACATAAAATTATATTATGTCTTAATTATATCATTCAATTCTTAGAGATTTTAAAAATCAAAACTACTTACGTGAAAGACTAATATTGGCACCTAAAACTGAAGCTGCTCAAGAAAAGAAATTAATGAATTCTTACTTTCAATATTTCGTGGCGAAGAAAGAGGTAGACAGGAAATCTCAATTAACAATTAGCAAAAGGTTTATACTCTCATGATGTTCTCAACGGTCTTAAAATATCTGACTTGCCAAATTGTATTTTGAAGGTCGATGTTCCAGTAATGTTTTTAAGAAATATAGACCAAAGAAGTGGTTTATGTATTGACACAAGGCTACAAATACTATTACTTCGCAAATAATATTTAAAGCGTTACGAATTAGTTTTACATTTTTAATTTTATAAGCATTAATTCTAATTACAGTTTAATATTTTTTTAAATTCAATGTTCTATGTAGTTTTATTAAAAACATTATTAGTTTAGCCCGTTTAACACACGGGTAACTAACCTAGTAAAATAATAAATCACAAAGATACTCTAAGGTCATGTGTAGTCATAAAGCCCCTTTGTGAACGTTATGCGACACGTGTCGTGTCACGTCACACAGGGGCTTTATGGGGCATTATATCACTAGAGTCTGTAGTCATAAAGCTCTTACCTCATCAATACTCAATTAATTAATTAATAACTCTTTCAATTATACATACATATGTATATTATATAGGGAAAATTACGGCAGTAGCCGCTTGACCAGGCCTTTTACCAAAATAGCCATTTGACCAGGCTTTATGCACCTTCAATCCAGCCACAACCAAGCGGACACGTGTCCCTCTGCCCATGTCAGCCGAGCCGCTACACATGTCAGCCGAGCCGCTACAAGTACAAGCCGAGCCGCTTCGCCCCCTGCCCCACAAGTACAAGCCGAGCCGCTACAAGTACAAGCCATGACCTTTCAAGGCCAAGCCGAGCCGTTTCAAAACTCTTGGCAGTACCACAAAGCGGCATAAATCAGAGATTGGGCGAAGCGGCTCGGCTGACGTGTAGCGGCATAAAGCCGGTTCAGGTAAGAGGGACACGTGTCCGCTTGGTTGTGACTGGATTGAAGGTGCATAAAAATGAGAGTTCACTTGGATTGAAGGTGCATAAAGCCTGGTCAAATGGCTATTTTGGTAAAAGGCCTGGTCAACCAAGCTACTGCCGTAATTTTCCCTATTATATATGGGGTGGTTTATTTCCACATCCCCTATAATCTTATTTTCACATCCCTATATCTATACGGGCCGTATAGAATGTTTATGCACAGAATTTTATGCGGTGGAATGTTTTTTTTGTTTTTATATGTATACGGGACGTATACTTATATACTGGCCGTATACATATTTGCATAATTTTGTTTCGAAGGTTTGCCAAGGGTTTTTAGTTTTGAAATATGTATACGGGCCGTATAATGTTATACGGCCCGTATAGCCCGTATAGAAAAGTTAACTTTTTTGTTGCAACCAGGAAACCGTTTAATAAATTTTTGTATTTAAAATAGTGTTGTATATATCGGATTATGTTACGAGTTTGTAGTTAAACGTATTTATTATGTTTAATAAGTTTCCTCTTTGTAAAACGATAAATATGTATAGAAAAGTTAATTTTTTGTTGCAATCGGGAAACCGTTTAATAAGTTTTATAAATTTTAAAATAGTATTGTATATATCGGATTATGTTACGAGTTTCTAGTTAAACGTATTTATTATGTTTAATAAGTTTTCTATTTGTAAAACGATAAATATGTATAAAAAAGTTAATTTTTGTTGCAATCGGGAAACCATTTAATAAGTTTTATAAATTTTAAAATAGTATTGTATATATCGGATTATGTTACGAGTTTCTAGTTAAACGTATTTATAATGTTTAGTAAGTTTCCACTATGTAAAACGATAAATATGTGATATGATTATGATAAACTATGACAACAATTATTAAACAAACAACATAACATCTAAACAAAAGATTAATATTTATAATGTTTTACATCTAAAAAAAAGATAAACTTTTACAAAGTTTCAAACGTAAAATAACAAAAAAAAAATAATAATACAATAAGCAGCTACGGCGGTGGTGGTGCAGCGCCAACTCGTGGAGGTAGGGGAGCGGCAGAATGCATAGCCACAATCGCCTCGACCATCCACTGTACATCATCTCTCACTGCAGCTAAATCCCCTCTGACTGCAGCTACAGCCGACTCGACCTGAACGAGTCTCTCATCCACCCCCGGTGGAGGCATCACACGCTGTCTCACGCTGCGTCGAACGTACGGGCGATCACCCCGTAACTCCTCCTCAACTACCTGTGATCGATCGGCAGAATGAGCGACCCCCTCTTCGTCGCCTCCCTCTCCCACGCCCTCGCCCTCGTCTCCCTCTCCCTCGTCTCCCTCCTCATCACCACCCTCTCCACGGGGTCCCTCACCCACACCATAAGCCCAAACCAGCTGCCCTCCCTCGACCTCGCGAGCTAAAATCATCGATAGGGTTGTGTCCCTCCCAACCCTGTCAAGCTGGCGTGTCTGCGTCATATCCCTTGCCACCTGCGGGGTCAGGAGGCGCAAGTAACCCTTCGCCAGACGGGTGACGAAGGCCCCACAGCTGATGTGGGAAGAGGTTCGCTTAAAAGCGTACTCGGGGAGATATGCGGCCAACTTGTACGCCAAGTTGGCCCTCCCGCCGGTAAGTAAGTCGTGCAAGAAGAATAGGTCACTTTGGGTGACCCATTCCCTGCTATCATGACGACCGGCGATCGTCACGGCGATACACCGATGTAGGTATCGGTGTAACGGGTCGTAAAGATCAGTCGCCCGTGCCTTCGGGGATCGCTGTCTCGGTTTCGCGAACTCCCCGAACCCAATAGTCTTCCAATACGGCCACAACACGTCAGTGGACGTGCTGACCGGCGCATCAAAAAATGCGCGTGACCTTGAGTCATCCTGTGAGTACAGACCCAAGGCAACAGCGAACTGAGGAAGTGTCATCCTCTGAGGCTTGCCGCAAATAGTAAAAGTTACGGCGTCAGTCGTCAAAAAATGCTGAAAACCCCCACCCCGGGTGTCCGTAAATGTAAAGGTAGATAAAAACTCTAAAGTAATCTCCCTGTGGGCCCGCTCTGCGGCGGCATCAAATAAGCGGTCCCACGGGGAGTTAGCTGGCATGAGCTCCCGGACCCGATCAATCGCTCCAATATCTGTCAAAAACTGAAAATCTATGGTCCGAGGCGCATCCAGCACCATCTCCCGTAATTTGCCCAAAACCCTATAGGCAACCGTACCTCGGGGGATATCTCTTACAAGCTGCCCCGTCTCAGTAAAATCGGGCACAATCTCCTCCTCCTGTCTACGTCCACGTCCCCGTACGCGTCCACGTCCACGGTCCCCGTACGCGTCCACGTCCACGGTCCCGACCCTGACCCTGACCTCGACCTCTACGGGCCGCAGCAGCTGCTGATGACTCAGCCATATCGTCTGTAACAAATAACAATTACAACTTAGCAATCACTATACGATTATCGTTAACGTATTATACGAATACTGTTCTTGTATACGAACGTACAGTACATATGATATACGCTCGTACAATGTTTGAAGATTCAACAAGGATACGACCGTATACATTATATACGAGCGTATAATGTTTGAATATTCAAACGTTATACGGCCGTATAATGTTTGAATATTCAAACATTATACGAGCGTATATAATGTATACGATCGTATAACCTTTGAATATTCAAGTGTATACGGTCGTATAAATTGTATACGATCGTATATTTTTTGAATATTCAAACACTATACGATCGTATACAATTTATACGACCGTATACACATGATAATCATTTACAATTTCCTGTTTCAATTATTTTTTTTCAAATTCAATTATACAATCGTAACCGTTACGCCTATCTACGCTTTACTATACAAGACCATAATCTAACATGTTACGTAATTTAAAAGTTCACTATACGAAAACGTACCGTATAGGAAGAACGTGAAGAAAACGCCAAAAACGCCGAAGAACGCTGTCCAAGAACGATCCGAAAGAATTTTTGGTTGAAAGTTGAGGCTGTATGGTGGAAATGAGGTCGTATAAAACTTATACGACCTTTTTTCTGTATACGGGCCGTATAAAAGTATACGACCCGTATACGGTGATTTAATGTATTTTAATTCTGTCGTATACTTAATATACGATCACAGTATACGAGGCGTATATTTTTATACGGCCCGTATACAATTCAGTTTTTTTCATTTTTTTTCAATTACTATATGCGGAACTGACGAAAATACGGTCGTTATGCGTTAACGTTGATTCGTTTAAACGTTTTTTCAAATTCAATTTCAACAAGTTGCCAAAACATTTATATAACGTGTATGTTTATCATTACAAATTATCAAAACATGCAAATTGATTCGTTTAAACATTTTTTCAAGTTCAATTTCAACAAGTTGTCAAAACATTTATATAACGTGTACGTTTATCATTACAAATTGTCAGTTCACTTTATTCTATACGGGCCGTATAACCTTATACGGCCCGTATCAACCATGTGAGAATAAGATGATACCATGTGAATTTAATAGGACCCTTATATATATATATATATATATGTGATGTGGCTGCCGACGCTATGGCCAAAAAAACCCTCTTCGTGCCCCACTAGACAGTACCTAATAATTTATTTAAAATTTTAATATTTATTGTAAGAAGTAGCACAGTGTAGGGTCAGTCATAGGGAAGGGAAGAATGATGATGCGAATGATAAATTTGACAGGCAACCCGGACAGATCGGGTTTCCTTCCAATCCAATATCGATCTTTGACTTCTATTGCATTTGTTTATTTTATTATTTTTATCTTTTACGGAAAAAATTTAAATTGAAACTAGTACGAGAAATATTTTTTCAATTTACATTTACATTTTTAATAAAAAAAAGTAGGAGGAGAAATTATTTACATATCTAAAAAAAACCGATGTAATCTTCAAAAAGTTATTATTTTTTATTTGACTACATTTACTACTTGTTTATATATTTCTTACCAATTTATACAAACTGCTATTAGAATCAGTTGCGTGACGAGCCCCGGTCGTATGAGCATATTCTGGTTTTGATTTTTTACATTTTAGAAATTACATATTTAAATCGGTCGTATGAGCATATTCTGGTTTTGATTCACGAGAGTTTTTAATGAGTCGGTTTCAAATAGCTTACAAGCAACTCTACTTCTTGCATTCCAAGGTTTTCATTTACTTTTTAGGTCTTGATATGCCCATTTTCGTTGCAACCGTAACAAGTTGCGTCCTCCAACTTCTTGCATTCCAAGGTTTTATGCTCCTTGGACTTGCAGATTCCACAAGGTAGAGGCTGAGATTCAAATCTGCATTTCCCGATGTGGTATTTCTTACAGGTTTTGCATCTGTTCTTTTCACCCGACTGCTGGTTGTCATTCTTAAACCCGGAACTCTTCTGATGATCAGAGTTCCCCTTTTTCTTCTTAACGGAATGATAAGAATTCTCATCCTCCTTTTTTCGCTTTCCTTCATCAGAAGCTTTGGCGGCCTTGTTTTTTACTACATCGAGTGTGAGAGATAGCGACAGATCTGCCGCTGACCTGAATGTAGTAGGTCTCGATGCTTTCACACTTGCCTTTATTTCTGGGGCTAGACCCCCAATAAAGCGAGTTATACGCTTTGGTTCCGGTGTGATCAGGTAAGGAACCAATCGAGACATGATATTGAAACTTGTAAGATATGCTTGACAATCTAAGTTCTTCATGACTAATGTAAAGAAATCAGTCTCAATTTTCTCAATTTCATGTTGAGGACAGTAATTTTCCTTGATAAGAGCAACGAACTGATCCCAAGTCAAGTTGTACAAAGGGATCTTCCCTGTAGCTTGGATCAGTGACCTCCACCAAGCTAGGGCTTCTCCTTTAAAAGATTGTGAAACAAACTTCACAATGTCTTGCTCTACACATCCACTAATATCAACAACGGTGTCCATCTCATCGAGCCACGTCATGCAGTCGATGGCTCCCTTTTCTCCTGTGAAGTCTCTAGGCTTGCAGGAGACAAAATATTTATATGAACAGGCTTTAACACGTGGTTCTTGATGAAGCACAACCTGTCTAGACGGAACACTCCTTTGATTCGAAGAATGATGAGAATTGCTATTGCGATCTGTATGAGTCTTGGAGGGTTGCCTTGTATGAGGTACAGATAGGGTCCTACTATGGGTACCACTTGATTCATTATCTCTTCTCTCCAGAGCTCGAGTAACGGCATTGTCTATCAATGCCTGCAGTTCCGCACCAGCTATATTAACTCTGGTAGCATCATTATTCTCCCTTGGGTGGCTGTTGACCTCATCCGATCCAGCCATGTAGCTTGATTGCTACACAAATTTTGACAAAGATTTATTCGGGAGTTTATTATGGAATCATCATTTAGATGATTCATTAACCATGGTAATATACACCATATTGGTTAATTTGTTAAACAAGTCCCTAGAATCAAGAAATGGCAAAATGAGGCGGTGTAACCGGCTGGAACAAGCAGCTGTGAAGTTCCTGATGCTGGCACATGCTTACGGACCGTAAGGTCCAGTGTATACGGTCCGTAAGGACCTGGTCAGCAAAGCAAAGCTTCAACTGTTGACATGTTTAGCCCCCGCACTTGCAAATGCTATTTCCGACACATCTAAGGCCCGTTAAACCATTTTTAAGGCTCTACAATGATGTCCAAACATAGGGAACATGAAACATGCTCAAAAATATGCCGGGTGTCGGTTCGTTTGGTCGTACGGTCACGTTGTTCGGCTAATTACGACGAAACACGGACGGACGCGAAAAACGATCCAAACGATGCGACGAATGTAATTTTATCAAGCCAAACACTAAAATAAAATATTTTAGTGCTTACATAAATTTTTGGGTGCCCGGGTATATTTCAAATGTGAGATATGCGCGAAAGTGCAAACTTGTGCACTTTTTGACACTTTTAGTCCCTGCATGACTTAAAAGTTTATTTTTGCGCACCAAACACCTCTAAGCCTATATATAAGCTATGTAAAGGATAATTAGGGTATGATTAACTCATGGTCATATTCTGGAAGGTCCGTTACCATACGAATCGGCACACTTTTGCAGTTTGACGTAATTAGCCCTTCTAATGCGCAAACTTGCGCATTTCATCGTTTAATTGCATTGAAGCCTTATTTAATCCATATTAAGCATTCTTGAAAGCATTATTAAACATCACGATGCTTCGGGTTTGCTAAAAGGTCATTCAGAGGTATAATTAAACATATTGACACTTTTAACCCCTTATATTTGCAAAGTTGCGCGTAACGTCACTTAAAGGCACAAAAGCCTTGGACGACCAACGATTGGCATTCCCGAGAGTATAATCAAATATCATGAAGCTCTCGGTTTGTTAAAAGGTCACTCAGAGGTAAGAATTAACATGTTGACGCTTTTAACCCTTTATTGCACAAACTTTCAATTAATTACGCAAACGGCTACACTCGCTCAACAAGTGGCTCATTTGTGAATATAAAACCGTAAATGGTTATTTAGAAACTTATTTTAGGTATGTTAATACTTCCAGTTCTTTCATAATCAAGGTTTTTGATTTTTCGAAAAATCAGTCCCTTAAATTCAACACTTGACTTCATTAGGGTTTATTACACGTGTCAATACTTTATTGGACGTGATTTTACGAGGTGTTAGATCCTCACCCCCTTAAAAGAAATCTCGACCTCGAGATTTGCTAAAGTAAAGGAAGTACTTTCTGTCTTATATTGAACCTAATCTTTCCCAGTACATTTGGGCCTAGCTCTAAGGCACCCCAGTTGACCTCTATAATAGGTACGTGTATCCTTTTTGGAGCTTCTTAACCCGTCGATCCTCAATCGATACAGGTTGCTCATCATATTATAAATTTGCATATCATTATGTGATAATGTGTTTCGACTTATTGGCGAAACCTATCCTTAAATCATCAGTGTGGGCCGCATTGCGAGCTCCACTGAGCTCCTTATATAGGTTTTAGCTTATAGGCTATTGACCTATGTTGCATTCGATTTCCGAATGCTCCTATATATCCAGGACTTAACTTACCATGTGAAATTTAAAATTTAGCATACCCTTCTTAGGGTGATATCTTCGATTGAACCTTATTCCTTATTAAGGACTTAAGAAGGTTGCGACTTTTATCAATCCTCAATTTTTTTCTGCCGATTACTGGCAACTTTAAGATGATTATAAATTCGAATGATCTCATTTGTTGTTTCCAATGCAACTTTCAGATCCTGATAATTGGACTTACCACTCTATTGTTCTAACAATAGATGCTTAACATTCCATCTATACAAGGTCCCCAAAGGAGTAGCCTTGATACTTACATGACAACTATTATAGAAAAGCTTAATTTAAGGTGAGATGGTTATTCCAACCACTGTTTAACTAATCTCATGGAATAGCTAAACCTTATCATTAGTCGAACAAGTCGACGATTCTGGGCAATTGATGGCGATTCTTAATTGCTGCCTAATTAGGGTTGCGGTAATCATTGCATAAGCATAATGAACCGTCTTTCCTAATTAATAATACTAAAACTCTTAGAATTATGAATTAGGCTTTAAGAACCCTTACCTTAAAATTTATCTAATTAGGGCTTCGATTCTCCCAATAATGATGGTACTAACTGTCATGGAGATTTCATAGTAATGCAGCCCTATGCGGGATATAAATCTTAACTCTATTTGCCTCTCAGGAGTTAAACAGGGTAGTCCTTGGAGAAGATAATCAAGACACAAGGAGGTTACAGAGATTTTCCAAATCTTAGGCTCCAGTTCATCTATCATTGCTTGTGTCAGATAAGCGACACATTCACGTTACAAGTCCATGGATTCCTTTATTAGAGATATTTACTTGGATAATTCCATTCTAGATATCTTCTTTGAATACCATTAGCTGACTTTAATGCCGTATGACCATTGGAATATCCTTGTGGTTCCATGCATTAAACCTCCATACTGATCAGGCATGGAAGCAATCTATGGAACATATTAAGATACACCGACCCTCACACGACGCTTTTGTCATACCATTTGGTATTCGTAATCAATAGAGATCAAAGAGATATCAATTTCATATGATGATGTACTTTATCTGGAGAGAGGGTACATTAGGACTTTACGATTGAAGATTTCTGACATGAGTAAAAGAAAATGGAATATATGATTTTCATTTGTAAGTTTTACCTTACACTTAATCTCTGAGGTTCTAATGGAAGGCTTTAAAAGTTTGTTATGCTTACCATCTATGAAGGATATATTGGCATCCTATTCAAAGTAGAACTCTTGGCATTTATTCTACTTCGTATTTTATGCTTAGGGTTCTAACAGGCAGATTTAATAACTTACAAAATTTATTCCACAAATGACTTATCTGCACCTGAATCAAACAATATCCTTGCATATACATCATGGATAAGGACGTATCGGTTATAACATTGTCATCTTGTATGGCCTCTTTTGCATCCATCTGAGAGGCCTTAGCGTCAGTCTTCTTATCTCCTTCAAGCTTCTTAGCATACTTTGGGCAATTGGATTTGATATGCCCTTTCTCGTTACAGTTGTAACAAGTCGCATCTCCTATCTTCTGGCATTCCAATGTTTTATGCTCACTAGATTTGCAGATCCCACAAGCCCTGGGGTGCGATTGGGATTTTGATTCGAACTTGTACTTCCCATAATGGTGCTTCTTGCAGGTCTTGCATACAGGTTTCTCGTTGGGCTTTTGTTTACCCTTTTTCTTAGAACTCTTGGAGTTATCTTCCTTCCGTTTCCTTTTTAGCTCATCCTTTGCATTTGAGGCATGAACAAGATCCTCCTTATGAGTAAGGAAATGTGGTCCTAGATAAAATTTGGAGCGAGTAGCATGGGGCTCCTTGAACTTTTTCACGGCCTTCTTCACAGCTTTTCCAACAGCTGCGTCTATCATAATTTGAAGAACATCCTTGGAAATTCTAAGGTTCACAATTGTGGCATCATTAGCATGTGTCGCATTATCCATAACACGATCAACGGCTGTCTTATCCGAGTTTGTCATACTCGATATTTGGTCCCTAACACCAAATAAAACAATTATTTAGTTGCAATCCAACAACCGCTATTCATCATCCTGATGACCTAATATATACTTACCATGGTATCGTTAAACCATACAGGCTAATATAGTACAAACATTCTCAATGAATGTCATGTAGATATGTGTATATATCAATGATACTTAGCCTAGGCAATAAAAGACCATTAATGGCAATTAAGGTTTGGACCTAGTCCATCACCTTTTTGACAGGGGATCAAATGTCACATCTGTCCTGATCATATTGATGATTTTGGATAGCTTGAAAGCTAGACATTAGGATATTAGACATGAGTGTTTCCTAATGGATATAAAGCATCCATCTAAGGTTGTTGAAGTATTTTCTAATGTATCATCGGCCAATTCTACCTCACGTCATAAGCCTAAGGTCCTAATAGGCGGATACAACGACTTACAACAATTATTGTCCATAATAGATTTTTCTGCGCCAGAATCAAATGAATTCCATATAAGAATCATTGATAAGGAAAGGTACCTTTTTATCATGTCATCTTCCTATACTGCCTCCTGGTTGTTCATCTGGAAGACTCACGCGTTCACTTTCTTGACCTCTTCAGGCTTCTTCTGATTCCTAGGGCAGTTAATCTTGATATGCCCCTTTTCGTTGCAATCGTAACAAGTTGCGTCCTCCAACTTCTTGCATTCCAAGGTTTTATGCTCCTTGGACTTGCAGATTCTACAAGGTAGAGGCTGAGATTCAAATCTGCATTTCCCCGAGGTGGTATTTCTTACAGGTTTTGCATCTGGTCTTTTCACCCGACTGCTGGTTGTCATTCTTAAACCCGAAACTCTTCTGATGATCAGAGTTCCCCTTTTTCTTCTTAACAGAGTGATAAGAATTCTCATCCTCCCTTTTTCGCTTTCCTTCATCAGAAGCTTTGGCAGCCTTGTTTCTGACTACATCGACTGTGAGAGATAGCGACAGATCTGCCGCTGACCTGAATGTAGTAGGTCTCGATGCTTTCACACTTGCCTTTATTTCTGGGGCTAGACCCCCAATAAAGCGAGATATACGCTTTGGTTCCGGTGTGATCAGGTAAGGAACCAATCGAGACATGGTATTGAAACTTGTAAGATATGCTTGACAATCTAAGTTCTTCATGACTAATGTAAAGAAATCAGTCTCAATTTTCTCAATTTCATGTTGAGGACAGTAATTTTCCTTGATAAGAGCAACGAACTGATCCCAAGTCAAGTTGTACAAAGGGATCTTCCCTGTAGCTTGGATCAGTGACCTCTACCAAGCTAGGGCTTCTCCTTTAAAAGATTGTGAAACAAACTTCACAATGTCTTACTCTGCACATCCACTAATATCAACAACGGTGTCCATCTCATCGAGCCACGTCATGCAGTCGATGGCTCCCTTTTCTCCTGTGAAGTCTCTAGGTTTGCAGGAGACAAAATATTTATATGAACAGGCTTTAACACGTGGTTCTTGATGAAGCACAACCTGTCTAGACAGAACACTCCTCTGATTCGAAGAATGATGAGAATTGCTATTGTGATCTGTATGAGTCTTGGAGGGTTGCCTTGTATGAGGTACAGATAGGGTCCTACTATGGGTACCACTTGATTCATTATCTCTTCTCTCCAGAGCTCGAGTAACGACATTGTCTATCAATGCATGCAGTTCCGCACCAGCTATATTAACTCTGGTAGCATCATTATTCTCCCTTGGGTGGCTGTTGACCTCATCCGATCCAGCCATGTAGCTTGATTGCTACACAAATTTTGACAAAGATTTATTCTGGAGTTTATTATGGAATCACCATTTAGATGATTCATTAACCATGGTAATATACACCATATTGGTTAATTTGTTAATTATATTAGTATTTTCATTATAATTTATCCTAGTATATAAAACATTAAGGATAATAAAGTGGCATAACAGGCCTAATCACAAGGATAGTTTTGGATTTATAAGCCATGATCTTATAGGATCGAGGCATTAAGGTTTGAACGTAGCTCATTACCTTTCTTGACAGAGAGTCAAAGACTACAACTGTCTTTTATCTTTTTGGACAATTGATATGGCCTGTGGGCATTTCATCACTCTAGGGATGTTTATGATATGATCATCTTAACTGATGATATTAGTCAAGATCGCATTGATCATACAGACTATTATACTTGGATATAGTCCAACGTCTTTAGACAGGGGGTCAAAGACCACCACTGTCGTTGTCTTATCGGACCACAAGTTTAACCCGTAGGCACTTCATCACTAATGGATGTTTACAATATGATCATCTTTATTTGATGATTTAAGCCATGATTTCTAAATCACTAGGCTAAATAAAAGGGGTTGGAAATTCCCAATATAAAGATGACAAGTGTGATTTTATCGCATCACTGTTGTCAGGAGTGTTAACATGTTTTCAGATGTTAACAAGAATCTGAATCTCTTCTAAACAGGTTTTACCATCATAGCTAGGTCTTTAATGACATTCCAGCTAGGTTATACTCTTTAAGATTCTTTTTAATATATACACCGGTAGATCAATTATGAAAAGGAATAATAATTTGATTTATTTCATATATTATATCCATATATTATGATAAAAATGAAATTTTGATAAAATATTCCAATGATTCTTAAAGGAAGTACAGAATTGCCCTAAGCAGGACTTAAAGAATTAATGTTGTCCATGAAGGGACTAGAAAATAAATATGTCCTTATATGGACTACTAAGGAAACGATCTTCAGCAAAAGGAGTTTCTTCTTTACTTTATTTCTGAATGTTTTCTCCTTGGTTGCATGTTTATCCTAGCCGCGGTACGAGGCTCGGCATTTCAAGGCTCCGGATGTGGAGAATTTCCATTACGGCTTCTTTGATTGGAGACATATTCAAAATATATAAATTCGGAAGCAATAGTTTTCATATTAGGGTTGAGAGTATTCCTATGTTAAGTCTAGACTCAGAAGGTCTAAGGAAGGTGCTACTGTGTCATTGAGATTAAACACAAAAAGGCTAGTGTTTAATTCACTCAATGTTGGCTCTGATACCAACCTGTCACACCCCGATATTTCCACGTATTACCGGTGGGCCCGGTGGGGAGTATCTTGACGTAGTCGATATCATCATAGTCAAACAACACAATTTAAAATGCACAGCGGAAGCAAAAGATAAATATATTACAACCCGATTCAAAAGTAACATCAATTATTACAAACGGATTGTAAGATGGATCCACAGGCGGATCTTAAAACATAAACATTGTTCAACAGACTTTAGACGCCTAGAACTTGCAAGATTCCTTATTAACGCCCTGAGCTTCCAGCCAATTACGTTCAGTACCTGTCACTTAACCTTTTTGGAAAATACGTCAGTTTACACTGGTAAATACAATTAACCGACTCATTTTAAAAAGAGTTTAAGAAAGTTGATTTAGATGCACCAGGCACAAAAATATCTTTTATAACTTAGGACAATTATATAAAAGTAATCTTGTATACAGATTTACATGTTCGTTATACGTTCAGGGCCCGATGTAGAAACCGAGTCAAGATTAACAGATACACCATAAGTATAGGCCCACAAGAGAGTGAGATACCGTTTCCCTTATTCAACTGTCAGGTGTATGCCTACACCCCGTGCTTAAGACGTGGCCATTTTATTATAATGATGCCAAGGATATCCGGGACATGGTCATTAACCCCTAAAGGATTTTATTTCAAACAATACAGATTAAAACGGGTTACCTCAATAATTTAATCACAATACGATTAAACATTCAATACCCGACCAAGCGGTATTATTATAATACCGTATCCCAAGCCCGTATAGGGAAAATAAGTTAAAAGTATTTACCTGAGCTAGCAATGCAATTTATACTCAGCCGTATATTCTAATCAGCAAGCACAAGTACCTTTACTGGGCCTCTTAATCTGGAACGGAGGTTTTATTAACCTATTAGATTCCTAACAGGTCTTATTTAAGTCGTAACTTAGACCGGTTAGTTTTAAAGAAAGATACGGTTCAAAACGCATGATTAAGCGAAGACCGGATTAGAATGTGTTTTAGTCCCGAAAAGTTTGGAGACTTGTATAATATGGGTAAACTAAACACATTCTGGATTTTGAGGTGAAAAAGACAAGGGTTGACCCGTTTCGGTCAATTTATGCAAACTAGTTACATAAACTGAACCGAACGTGAAAACCACATAACAGGTAACCAAATGAGTCATGAACAAGTTTCCTAAGTTAATATGCTTTTAAATATGTTGTGATATCAGTAGGATACCTTCCATTATGCCCAAAACGAGTTTAATCCCAAATTAAGCCCCGTAGGGGTATTTTGGTCATTTTAAAGATTATAAAAGAGATTAGATAAAATTCTGAGGTCGGGTCTAAAGTAATCAGTAAAACTACTTAATTTAATAGGTTATATCAGTTGGTGATAAGTCTTATACGACAAGAATGATTTTAACCCATACTATGCGTTTAAAACGCGTAAAAAGTCGTTTTAAACAATTTCCGGGTTATAACAGGAAATCTGAGTTTTCTGAACAGTTCATAAAGTTCAAAATACTTCATTTAACATATAAAATCAATAGCAAGAGACTTGGTGTCTAAATGTTGCGTACAACTTGTTTTATAAACGAAAAGGGTATAATCGGTAATTACCGAATCAAGGTAATAACCCTATGTTATGATCAGTTTAAAAATAATTAAAAATCTTCAAAAATCCCAAAATATTATGTTACATCAGTGGGTAAAATATTTGGTGTCAAAATTGGGTTTAGATAGGCTTTACGCTAATTACGCCGTTTAATTAATAAAAAGCTTTCTAATTACGCTATTAAGCATAACTCCTAATCCCGACCTCAAACTGATGTGAAAATTTAGGGACAAGTTTATAAATTGGTAACAAATATTATTGTCCTCCCACATTTCCAAAATTCTCGTTTTAGGGTCAAATGAGCATTATGGTCAACATTAAGCAATTAACGGAACATCGGACAATCAACGAGTCAAGTAGTATAATCGCAGAGGGTTATACTATCATATAACCCAGTCCTAATGGAACTTTAAGGCATGCCTAAACTAATCTAAATCGGGTCAGAACTGAAAGTTAAAGCGATAGTCAAATTGTGCGACTTTCGGTTCCGAACCGAGCCTACACTGAAAATTGTCGAGTTGAACATGTTCAGACATGTTATTACATTAATTACCAAGTTATATTAATGACAAAACAGGTCGTATAGTTTCTATATTGCTAATTATGTGTTTATTTGCAAATTTGTTTCCTGTTGACTTTTTAAGGTCAAGTTTGACCCGACAATTGACCTTCTTAGAGTAAGAATCAGAGGGTGCCCTTTTAAGGGTTTATTGCCCACATAATTACCAACTCATAGGTACTTTCAATTTGTAATTTGACTGGACAAATTAAGATTAATGACAAAGTCAAATCTTAATTACGACGGTTTGACTTTTCGCTAATTAATTAATCAAAACTGAATTAGGGAAGGTTAAGAATACTTACCAAGGTCCTAAGCACGACTAATGATCACTAGGAAAGGTGCTTGAGCTCCAAAATACTCCAGAAGTGAAGTTGTGAAGTTGCAAGTGAATGTGATCAAATGGTGCATCAAAGAATTTCTTATATAGGGACTTTAATCCCACAAGATCATGCCAAACAAAGTCTATGGATGTTATGGGATCATTCCAAGTGTCCCTAGGTCCTTCTAAATCATTAAACAAGTCCCTAGAATCAAGAAATGGCAAAATGAGGCGGTGTAACCGGCTGGAACAGGCAGCTGTGAAGTTCCTGATGCTGGCACATGCTTACGGACCATAAGGTCCAGTGTATACGGTCCGTAAGGACCTGGTCAGCAAAGCAAAGTTTCAACTGTTGACATGTTTAGCCCCCGCACTTGCAAATGCCATTTCCGACACATCTAAGGCCCGTTAAACCATTTTTAAGGCTCTACAATGATGTCCAAACATAGGGAACATGAAACATGCTAAAAAATATGCCGGGTGTTGGTTTGTTTGGTCGTACGGTCACGTTGTTCGGCTAATTACGACGAAACACGGACGGACGCGAAAAACGATCCAAACGACGCGAAGAATGTAATTTTATCAAGCCAAACACTAAAATAAAATATTTTAGTGCTTACATAAATTTTTGGGTGCCCGGGTATATTCAGAATGTGAGATATGCGCGAAAGTGCAAACTTGTGCACTTTTTGACACTTTTAGTCCCTGCATGACTTAAAAGTTTATTTTTGCGCACCAAACACCTCTAAGCCTATATCTAAGCTATATAAAGGATAATTAGGGTATGATTAACTCATGGTCATATTCCGGAAGGTCCGTTACCATATAAATCGACATACTTTTGCAGTTTGACGTAATTAGCCCTTCTAATGCGCAAACTTGCGCATTTCATCATTTAATAGCATTGAAGCCTTATTTAATCCATATTAAGCATTCTTGAAAGTATTATTAAACATCACGATGCTTCGGGTTTGCTAAAAGGTCATTCAGAGGTATAATTAAACATATTGACACTTTTAACCCCTTATATTTGCAAAGTTGCGCGTAACGTCACTTAAAGGCACAAAAGCCTTGGACGGCCAACGATTGGCATTCCCGAGAGTATAATCAAATATCATGAAGCTCTAGGTTTGTTAAAAGGTCACTCAGAGGTAAGAATTAACATGTTGACGCTTTTAACCCTTTATTGCGCAAACTTTCAATTAATTACGCAAACGGCTACATTCGCTCAACAAGTGGCTCATTTGTGAATATAAAACCGTAAATGGTTATTTAGAAACTTATTTTAGGTATGTTAATACTTCCAGTTCTTTCATAATCAAGGTTTTTGATTTTTCGAAAAATTAGTCCCTTAAATTCAACACTTGACTTCATTAGGGTTTATTACACGTGTCAATACTTTATTGGACGTGATTTTACGAGGTGTTACACACTAGGTCGCGCCCCGCGACAGACCAGGAGAGATATGTCACGCCCCGTGAGCGACATATAATATTGTTTTTATTTGATTTTTGTAAAAATTAATCTATTTGGGGCCCACTTTTCGTATACGGGGTATATTTTAGGGCGTAAGGGACATGTTTTAAGAATGTAGGGGTATCGAAAATATTTTAAGAGAGTTGTTATATCCTCCCCACCTTGTTTTAGAATTCGCCCTCGAGGTCTACTGGAACAAGTGTGGATATTTCCTCTGCATCTCTGATTCTAGCTCCAAAGTGTATTCTGGTCCTCTCTTGGAATCCCATTTCACTTTGACTAGAACTAATCTCTTGTGTTTGAGATTCTTGATCTTTCGGTCTTCAATCTGTAGCGGTTTCTCTACAAACTTAAGCTTCTCATTACCTCTATATCCTTAAGAGGTATCACTAATGATTCATCTGCTAAACACGTTTTGAGATTACATATATGAAATACATCATGTATTCCTGCTATTTCCTCTGGCAGTTGTAGCTGGTAAGCTACTGGTCCTATTCTTCTAATAATCTCAAAAGGTCCAACATACCTGGGGCTTAGCTTTCCCCTTTTGATGAATCTAACTATTCCTTTCCACGGAGAAACTTTTAATAACACTTTATCTCCTACTTGAAATTCCAACGGTTTTCGCCTGTTATCAGCATAACTCTTTTGGCGATCGCGTGCTACTTTTAGTCTTTCCTTGACTTGAATAATCTTGTCCGTAGTTTCTTGTACTATCTCTGGTCCAGACAGTTGCATTTCTCTAATTTCTGCCCAACAGAATGGGGTTCGACACTTTCGTCCATAAAGTGCTTCAAATGGTGCAATGTTGATACTGGTACGATAGCTGTTATTATAAGAAAATTCTATTAATGGTAAATGATCGTCCCAATTTCCTCGGAAATCAATTACACAAGCTCTAAGCATATCTTCCATTGTCAGAATTATCCTTTCGCTTTGTCCATCCGTTTGAGGATGATAAGCTGTGCTTAGATTTAACTTGGTTCCCATTGCTTTTTGGAAACTAGTCCAAAAATGAGAAGTAAAACGGCTATCTCTATCAGAAACAATAGATAAAGAAATTCCATGTAATGAAACTATTTCATTTACATATAACTTGGCTAATTGTTCCATACTGAAAGTTTCCTTCATCGGTAAGAAATAAGCAGACATAGTTAATCTGTCTACAATCACCCAGATTGTATCATTACTTTTTCGTGTCTTGGGTAATTTGGTAACAAAGTCCATTTTTATCAATTCCCATTTCCATACAGGCATTTCTAATTGCTGCAATAAACCTGAGGATTTCTGATGTACATCTTTAACTTATGAATAGGTTAAACACTTAGCAACATAAGCTGTTATATCCTTTGTCATTCCTATCCACCAAAAGTTCTTCCTTAAGTCTTGATACATTTTATCACTTCCAGGATGTATCGTAAACTTAGACTTATGGGCTTCTTCTAAAATTCGGTGGGGTAGGTTTCCTTGTTTAGGTATCCAAATTCTTTTCTTATGGAATCTCCAAATTCCATATGTTCCTTGTTCTAATTCCTTAATCATTCCTCTTAATTTCTCAGTATCGTCCTTGATTACTGATTCTTGTATTGCTCTAATTTGTTCATTTAAATCTATCTGCAGATTTAATTTGAGAGAACGTACTTTTCTTGGCTTTTCATGATACTTTCGACTTAAAGCATCAGCTACTATATTAGCTTTTCCTGCATGATACTGGATACCACAATCATAATCACTAAGAATTTCCATCCAGCGTCTCTGTCTCATATTTAACTCTCTTTGCCCAAAAATGTATCTTAAACTCTTATGATCTGTGAAGACTACAAATTTATTTCCGTATAAATAGTGTCTCCAAATCTTAAGGGCAAAAATTATAGCTCCTAATTCTAAATCATGGGTTGTATATTTCTCTTTATGATTTTTAAGTTGTCTAGAGACATAGGCTATAACATTTTGACGTTGCATCAACACACATCCATAACCTAACTTAGAAGCGTCACAATAGACTACAAAGTCTTCAGTTCCTTCTGGTAACGCTAGTATGGGTGCGTTGGTTAATCTTTGCTTAAGGATTCTAAAAGCTTCCTCTTGTTTTGGTCCCCATTCAAACTTAAAGGATATAGCACGATATGTTTCTAAGTGTCTCACTTGTTCACAAGTTAAGGCAGAACATCAGAAACCCTCAGGTCTACTACAACAATTAGAAATGCCGGTATGGAAATGGGAACTTATAACAATGGATTTTGTTACTAAGTTACCCAAAACCAGAAAAGGTAATGATGCGATTTGGGTAATTGTGGATCGATTAACCAAATCAGCTCACTTTTTACCAATGAAAGAAACCTTTAGTATGGAAAGGTTGGCAAAATTTTATGTAGATGAAGTTGTATCCTTACATGGAGTTCCACTCTCTATTGTTTCGGATAGGGATAGTCGTTTTACTTCTCATTTCTGGAAAAGCTTCCAACAAGCTATGGGAACTCGATTAAATCTGAGCACTGCATATCATCCACAAACAGATGGACAAAGTGAAAGGACGATCCAAACTCTAGAAGACATGCTCCGAGCATGTGTAATAGATTTTGGTGGAAATTGGGATGATCACTTACCATTAATTGAATTCTCCTATAACAATAGCTATCATTCAAGTATTGAAACCGCCCCATTTGAAGCACCGTATGGAAGAAAGTGCAGAACTCCAGTTTGTTGGGCAGAAATAGGAGAAAGCCAATTATCAGGTCCTGAAATAGTGCAAGAGACGACTGATAAGATTACTCAAATCAAGGAAAGGTTGAAGACGGCTCGAGATCGCCAGAAGAGTTATGCAGACAATAGATGCAAGCCGTTAGAATTCCAAGTTGGAGACAAAGTACTGTTGAAAGTTTCTCCTTGGAAAGGAGTTGTTAGATTCGGTAAGAAAGGAAAGTTAAGTCCCAGATATGTAGGACCATTTCCAGTGATCCAATGTATAGGACCAGTTGCTTATCGTTTACAACTACCAGAAGAATTAGCTGGAGTACATGATGTATTTCATGTATCCAATCTCAAGAAATGTCTAGCAAACGAATCTCTGGTAGTACCTCTCCAAGAAATAGAAGTAAACGGAAAGTTAAAATTTATTGAGAAACCTATTCAAATAGAGGACATAAAAGTAAAGTTTCTCAAGCACAAATGGCTAGTGTTAGTTAAAGTAAAGTGGGATTCAAAGCGAGGGGCTGAATACACTTGGGAGCTGGAATCGGAAATGAAGCGAAAGTATCCTCACTTATTCCAGTAAATCTCGAGGACGAGATTTTTATTAAGGTGGGGAGAATGTAACAACTCTCATCAAAAGTCCTAATTATTATATTATTTTATCCAATAGGAAACCCTAATTAAGACACCCAAGTGATTCTGCACAAACCCTAAAATTTTCAGAACATTTGGAATCAGGATTAGGGCCCCTAAAACTAAGGGGGGGGGGGGGGGGGGTAAACCCTAGTTATAGTTATCTACTGAAAACACTGTCAAAAATGAGAATTAACGAAATGTCAACTCAGCAAAGCTAGTCCCAACCGTGGCTACCCTACAACCTATTTTCGACCCTTACGGACCGTAACATTGATAGGCTTACGGTCCGTAAGCACCCTTACGGACCTCAACATTAGGAGGCTTACGGTCCGTAAGCTAGTCAAATTTTGTGTATAAATAGCAGACATTGGCAATCGAATTTGGGAGTTCAAACGACGTAAAATCTCTTTACGTACACTGAGATACATTCTGTTTACTACAAAAACACACACTGATCACGAAGTGCTGCCGCAATTCAGGGTAATAACTCGATCGCTGCTACGATTCAATGTCCGATCGATTAAACTATCCAATGGATGTTTAAGTGCTGCCCACATTAGGGTTTATGCTTTGTCATTCGTCGTTAAATCGATGGATGTTTAAGTATCGCACTTTGTCATTCGTTGTGAAGGTTGTAATCTCGTGAGTTATCGTAAATGCTGTATTAAGTTACTAACCTAGTTTGTGTGCCTGATTATTTAAACTAGGTTATCAAGGCTAATCAGTAGAATAAGCTCTGTTAAATCTGCAATGTGAGTCATTCTCTTTTTATCAAATCTATTTACAAAAGCATGTTTATTTTCAAAGTTATAATTACGGGGATTAAGTCTTTGTAATCACCAAGTTACAGCCGGTATGTGGGGTTTTGTATACATTACTTGATAATCGTCACCATTGGGGCAGCCAATGGGGGATATGACCATAGTCACAGATCCGGTCGAGTGACAAATACCGTGGGTAGTTGGTTTGATATCAGAAACATTGTAATCGCTCTTAATACTGTAAATTATAACAAACGTGTCGTTTTAGTAAATAGAATGATTCACTCAGTATTTCCCGCTGACAAAACCTTTTTCAAACATGTTTCAGGTGATCTGTTATGATCCAGGAAAAGTGTCGTGAAGCACTATCAGCTTAAGGAAGTGGCTCAGTATAAAAATAAAGAAACATGTTTTGTAAAATAAAAGATTTCCTGGTGAAATCTCAAGATTGTAAATTATCGGGTTTTATCCCGAATTGTGAAATAAAATAATCGGGAAATATTTCAGTTTTAAAAAGACCCTGAAGAAACTTTCGCTGTTAATTAAATACCAAGGGATTTCTGTCCCGCGGCTCCTGAAACGTGTCAAACCGGGTCGGGGGCGGTGACAATATGTCACACCCCAACCAATGGCGGAAACATCAGGATGAGACGAAGTGTGAAGATTGCCAGAGACATCATAACGCTATTTGTGACAATATTTAAATAATTCCCATTTCATTTCATAACTTCAAATTGTCAACATTACATAAACTCAAATAACAACAAGTTCCAAAAGTAATACATAACAACATAAGCAAAAATTGATACAACATATTAAACCTTAACGTCTATATGTGTATCTAGGCATCAACGCTACTTCTTTTCATAGCATCGTCATCATCAACCTGTAACATGTTTAAAATACAATTCAATGCAAAAGCAAAGGCGAGTATACAAGTTTGGTACGTACATAACAAAAGATAAGTTTTAAACAATTCCTCATAGCAAGCATGTGATTCAAGATAAACAATAAATATGGCATGTGTCTAACATATCAAACCAAATGAGACGCAAGATGCTCATGACATAACCACAAGTCTACGGGCGGGTCGTCAGTCCTATAGCGCTACATATGTCACGGTTAGGCTCGTACGAAGTTAATGATAAGTTCAACACATAAAGTTTCACCCAAGTTTAAAGTATCAAGCAATCACGTATACAAGCATGTTATAGGAATGTTCATGTGTTTAAGCAAAATGTTCATGTGTAAGTTTTTGATACGTAAACATGTTACACCCAAAAAGTGGTAAAAGTAAAAAGGGGAATACGAGTATACTCACGGTGGTTGCAAGCTTTCCTACTTGAAATCCCGCGAGTGAGTTGGTGGATGGATTAGTTTGGAGCACCTAGTCCTTCTACATGAGGAAACGTAGGTGTGTGAGTTTGGCGTTTAACGGAAGATTATAAAGTCGGAGTTTAATATAGCATAAAGTATAAAGCATGATACGAAAAATAATCATCTTTGACTTAGCAACCCTTGTATGACACTATGTAACCACTAGGGTTATGTTGTATTTCATGGGTAGTACACCCATTAGAATCATATCATGGTTTTAAGGTCTTAGATGATATTCTACTACTCTTAACATATAAACACAAGTTTAACATTAAAAGGTTCGAATGAGTGTATACATATATTTAGGTTAAGTATTATGTGTTATTTAGTCCAATAATTCAAGTAGGAGGTAGAAGATTAGAATCCTCGTTTAGGCACCTCGTGTTATCATAGATGTCATGTATGGGGTAGGAAGAACATGCTTCCGTTTAGGAACCCCTTGAATGTTCACCACTTCTCTTGATGTAAAAACAACCAAGGAGGGTCACGAACTAGGATTTGTATAACAACCTAACTAAGGAGAAATCATCAAATCATGTGAGGATTTTATGTTGGAACAACCCAAGTTGTTCCATAATCACTCATTCATCAAGGTCTAAGCTTGACATGACTTGTGGGTTAAATACCCTAACAAAACAGAAAGTTTATGAGGTTTAATCCTCTGATTTAAGTGTCCCAACCTTGTTTTTAAGCTTAACCAACCATGAGATAGGTTGTAAGCATTAGGACATAGGTGTGAGATGTGTTAGACACAAGTTGGATAAGTTTAAACAAGTTCTTGAATAACATCAAACAAAACAAAAAGTTTTGGTCCTTTTTAGGGCAATTCCAAACATGATTTTTCCAGGGAAAAACCAAGGAATCAAACCCAAGAACATAACAAAGCAATAGAAGAAAGAATCAAGTGATTTGGAGTGAAAACAAGCAAGTTACACTCACTTTTGTTAAGATGTATGAATCTGTCCAAGAACTCTGATTTGCAACAGATTGAGAGTGAATTTGTGGAGTGTAATGAGTTGTGAAAGTGTAAAAAGGGTTAGAGAGGGTGTGTATTTATAGTGGAAGAGTTTAGAGTTGATTGGAGGTGTTTAGAGGTGGATTAAAGGGGATTGGGTGAGGTTAGGACTTAGGATTTCGTGAAATAGCTGGAAGAAAACACACTTGCTGTCGAAACAGGGTCCTTGGCGTCGCGCGGCGCCCCCTTTTGGGGAAGTTTGGCTTAATTACAATTCAGTCCCTGTAGTTTAAGTTTGATGCTTTTAGGTGTATTCTTGATAGTTTAGGGACTTGTTTTGACATGAAAGCATAGTATAAGGCATAATCAAGCATGAGGAACATAATCAAAGTATAATCAAGCGTATAAAGGTCGCATTCAAGTATCGTTTATGATCGAAACACGTTTTATGCATAAGTTTCATGTATTTACAAGTTTAGCGCATAGTTCCCAAGGATCACGAATAAGCATCAATTGTTCCACGAAATTAAATGTATGAGCATATATAAAGTATGTGTAACATGTAATTAACAAAATACGAGTTTCATTCATGATCCAAGTCTCGGATTTTACAACGATTACAAAGAAAGGACGATTACAAGAACACAAGGTTTCCAAAAATAGAAACACGGACAAGACTTGCTATAAAAGGAAAGTGCAAATAAGCGGGGCGTTACAGTCTCCCATCCTTTAGGGAATTTCGTCCCGAAATTGAGGAAGACTTAGGGAAAAGATGCGGATATTTCGCCTTCATATCACTCTCGAGTTCCCAAGTAAATTCAGCGCCACGTTTTCCTTCCCATCGAACCTTGACAATAGGAATTCGACTGCGCCTCAATTGCTTGGCTCCTCGGTCCATGATTTCGACCGGTTTTTCCACAAAATGAAGTGTTTCGTTGACTTGTAAGTCTTCGAGAGGGACGTGTAGTCCTTCGTCAGCTAGACACTTCTTCAAGTTGGATACGTGGAAGACATGGTGTACATTGTTGAGTTCTTCAGGCAGGTCCAGTTTATACGCAACCTTGCCAATCCTTTCGAGAATTTTGAAAGGACCAACGTAGCGAGGTGCGAGTTTCCCTTTCTTGCCAAATCGAACCACGCCCTTCCAAGGGGATACCTTGAGAAGCACGAAGTCACCTGTCTCGAATTCCATTGGTTTGCGATCCTCATCGGCGTAGATCTTTTGTCGGTGCCTAGCTTTCAGTAAGTTGTCTCGAACCTGTAAAATCTTGTCCGTCGTCTGTTGTATGAGCTCGGGACCAGTGATTTGAGCGTCACCAATCTCGTGCCAACAAATAGGCGAACGGCACTTGCGACCATACAATGCTTCAAAAGGTGCCATTTTAATACTCGTGTGATAACTGTTATTGTACGAGAATTTGACCAAGGGCAAGTGTTTATCCCAGTTGCCACCAAAATCTATTACGCATGAACGAAGCATATCCTCTAAGGTTTGGATAGTACGCTCGGTCTGACCGTCTGTCTGAGGATGGAAGGCAGTGCTAAGGTTAAGTTCAGTACCCATAGCAGATTGAAAAGTTTGCCAAAGGCGGGACGTAAAACGAGCGTCACGGTCGGAAATGATGTCAACAGGAATACCATGGCGGCAGATGATCTCATCAGTGTAGATTTTAGCCAATTTCGCGACTTTAAAATCTTCACGGATGGGAAGAAAGTGAGCTGACTTGGTTAATCGATCAACGATCACCCAAATACTGTCATGGCCAGAAGAAGTGCGGGGGAGCTTAGTGATAAAATCCATGGAAATGCTCTCCCATTTCCAGATAGGAATTCTTGGTTGTTCGAGTAATCCAGAGGGACGTTGATGTTCAGCTTTCACCTTTGAACACGTGAGACATTTCGAGACGAAAGTGGCTATATCCTTCTTCATTCCAGGCCACCAATAGGTCGTACGCATATCATGGTACATCTTGTCGGCACCAGGGTGAATAGAATACTTCGTATTATGTGCCTCCTTCATCAGGAACTTGCGAAGGTTATTGCGATTAGGAATCCAGATACGATTGAGATAGTATAAAATACCATCAGGTTTGGACACGAGACTGTTTTCAGCACCACATTGCATCTCGTTGTAGAGGTTACCCTCGTTAACCGAGGAATATTGAGCTTCACGTATGCGATTCTGAAGATCGTGGACAAGTTGGAAACAACGGATACTTTTGACATGAGTTTTACGACTAAGGGCGTCTGCTACTACGTTTGCTTTACCTGGGTGGTATTTGATTTCGCAGTCGTAGTCGTTTAATAGTTCCACCCAACGGCGTTGACGCATGTTCAGTTCTTTTTTATTGAAGATGTGTTGAAGGCTCCTATGGTCGGTGAAGACCACACACTTAGTACCATAAAGGTAGTGTCGCCAAATCTTCAACGCAAAAACAACTGCTCCAAGTTCAAGGTCGTGAGTAGTATAGTTTTTCTCATGTATTTTGAGGTGCCTTGACGCATAAGCGATGACCTTGTCTCGTTGCATAAGCACACAACCAAGACCAAGGCGGGAAGCATCGCAATATACGACAAAGTCGTCGTTTCCATCAGGAAGTGTGAGGATAGGAGCATTGCATAGCATGTCCTTGAGCGTTTGAAAAGACTCCTCTTGCTCGGGACCCCAAACAAAAGGTTTCTCTTTTTGAGTCAAGGAGGTCAAAGGGACGGCAATTTTCGAGAAGTTGGAGATGAAGCGACGATAGTAACCAGCAAGACCAAGAAACGAACGAATTTCGGATGGAGATTTAGGTGTGATCCAATTCTTCACAGCTTCGATTTTAGCGGGGTCAACGTGAATACCAAGTTCGTTGACAGTATGACCAAGGAATTGAACCTCTTTTAACCAAAATTCACACTTGGAGAATTTGGCGTATAGACGTTCAGCACGAAGAAGTTCGAGAATAAGACGCAAGTGTTGTTTATGCTCTTCTTGTGTCTTGGAATAGATGAGAATATCGTCAATGAAAACGATCACGAAACGGTCCAAATATGCTTTGCACACGCGGTTCATCAAGTCCATGAATACGGCAGGTGCGTTGGTCAAACTAAAGGGCATAACTACGAATTCATAATGACCATAACGTGTACGAAAAGCGGTTTTAGGCACATCTTCCTCGAGAACTCGAAGTTGATGATATCCAGAACGAAGATCGATTTTTGAAAAGCAGGTCGCGCCTTGCAACTGGTCGAAGAGGTCATCGATGCGCGGAAGAGGGTATTGGTTCTTGATGGTAAGCTTGTTGAGCTCACGATAGTCAATACACATTCGGAATGACCCATCTTTCTTTTTGACGAACAAAACGGGAGCGCCCCAAGGAGAAGTACTAGGGCGTATAAAGCCTTTATCAAGCAGCTCTTGAAGTTGGCTTGAGAGCTCTTGCATCTCAGAGGGTGCTAAACGGTAAGGAGATTTAGCGACGGGCGTTGCGCCAGGCACTAAATCGATGCGAAAGTCGACAGAACGAGCAGGAGGCGGACCAGGAAGATCATCGGGAAATACATCAGGGAAGTCACGTACAACGGGAACGTCGCTTATGCTTGGGCCTTTGTCCCTCCTTTCCACAATGTGGGCGGAAAGGCGAAGGTACCCTTGCGTAAGCATTTGTTTGCCTTGATACACGACATAAGCTTAAGGCCTTGAGAAGGCTTTTCACCATAGACGTGTAGGGAGTCACCGTTTGGAAGAGGTAGGCGAATAAACTTCTCAGAACAGACAACTTCAGCACGAACTCGCCTAAGCCAGTCCAAACCTACTATGACGTCGAAACTGCCCATTTGCATAGGTATGAGATCGATTGAAAACGTATGATCGTTAAGGATTAAAGAACAATTGGAGAGAACGGAATCGACAACGACGGTTTTACCATTAGCGACTTCGACGGCGAAAGATTTTGGCAACTTAGAGCATTTACACTTGAGCAAAGACTCGAATTCTAACGACACAAAACTTTTATCGGCGCCAGTAACAAATAGGCATGAAGCATAAACATGGTTAACAAGGAACGTACCAGTAATGATGTCGTTCGCGTTTTGAGCCTGAGCAGTAGTGAGAAGAAAAGCTCGACCTCGAGCGGGTTGTAGAGCCTGTTGCTGCTGCTGTTGCTGTGGCTGTGGTTGTTGCTGTCGAGGCTGTTGCGGTTGGTATCGTTGAGGGCAGAAGTTGACCATATGGTTGGTATCACTACACGTGAAACATGCTTGCACATGAGCGACTTGATTTGGAGCCAGAAGGGCTTGGTTTTGATAGGCCTGTGGTGGGATGCGGCAGTATGGAGAAGTATGCCCATTTCGGCCACACTTGTCGCACTTTCGACACTGAACGTTTGGAGGGTGATGATACTGGCATTTACCACACTTAGGTTGCGTTCTAATGTAATTTCTGCGCGGAGTTTCCTCATTGGCAATAGCAGGCATGGCTTGTAGGGGTTGTGGGTTTGGCGGAGTGACAACCGCATAATTTTGGCTTGAAGCCTTCCGCTTCTTGCCTTGGTTTTTCTTGGACGTTTGGGGGGTAAGGGCTCATTAGTAGCAGTGTCGATTGTAGCTTGGCGTGCACTTTTCGTGGAACCCTTGTCAAAGGTTCCATGAAGAACGCAGTTGTTGTTAAGTTCGGTGGCTATACGAAAAGCATCTTCAATGGTTTGGGGATTGGCAGAGGCAAGGTGGTTTGTCAGGGAAGGTGCAACACAACGAACGAATTTGGCTATGGTCTAGGGGACGGTCTCAACCTGTCCAGGACAGATGACACTGAGTTGTTTAAAGCGCGTAATCAGGCCATCCATGTCACTCCCTTTCTGAGTAAGGTTCCAAAATTCGTTCTCCAATTTTTGGAGTTCGTGAGGAGGACAGAAGTGGTCTTTCATAAGCTGTTTGAAGTCGCCCCAAGGCATGGCATGTGCAACCTCGTTTCCCCTCTTGCTGCGTTCTGTTGTCCACCATTCGAGTGCCTTTTCACGAAACACCCCAGTTGCGTTCAAAGTTCTCAGTTCATCAGGCAGCCACTTTGCAGGAAGGTAAGCTCGATTGCATCAATCCAGTTCATCATGGCAGTAGCGCCATTTTTACCAGTAAACTCTAAGGGTTTACAAGCCATGAATTGCTTAAACTGGAAGGTCGATTTAGGTTTGTCTGCCTTTGAGTCGACAGAGCCATGCGGTGAATCGGTGTTTGGCTGAATCTTGCTAACAATGTCGGGTAGGACCTTAGCAAATTGCTTGGCCATGAATCTCATGCAATCCTTTTGTGACATGGTGTTGGAAGTCGAACCCTTCTTTGACTTGGTTCTCTTTGATGCACCGCTGGACGACATCTAAGGATGTAAAGAGAAGGAATGGATGAGACTTGATCATAAATTCAAAATAAGTTTGCAAGTTTTAAGCATGTAGGTATGACGTATCATGTAAGATTCACATAGTTAGCATGATTTCAACAAGTATTCAACAAGTATAACACGTATGAATGCATGAAAGGAGGTATAAATTTAGTTTGTTCACGAGAATTATTATTGTTTTTGGTTGCGATGACGTGCGAAATGAGTTTAAAGGTTTGAAATGAAGAACGTTCAAGTATAAAATCACATATAAATTGAGATACATAAAAGAGAGGCTCATAAAACATGGGATTGTTTCGGGTAGAGAAACGTCGGCTATTCCAAAGTGGGTCGAAAGTCCTTTCGAATTAGAGAAAACGTGCTTTGGCCTATAGGTAAGATACTCTCGTCGAGAAGCGATTAACGGTATCTTACCCTTCCAGTTACTACACGTCTCTAATTGATCGAAACAATCGGGACTTTGGCGAGATCGAAAATCGAGGAGTGGGACTTAATCGACAAGTTGCGGGTTTCACCCCTATCTTGACGATTTCGTACCCTAAATGTGGTTGGTACTCGTCGGGTCAAAATATAATTTCAACACTTTGACGAGGGTCCACTAGAGTTTGAATTGGAAATTACCATTAGGTTGTGGATTTCACTCCTAGCTTAATGGTGGAATTTCGTGCAAAAATAGTTTGAGGTAGAATGAGAGTCGTTTACCAAATTGTGGGTTTCACGCCTATTTTGGTAAACTCGTCTCTTTTGTATAAGAGTGTCTTCAAGTCTTCAAGTGTATTGTGTAAAATATCTTAGGAAAGACATTATATAAATATTAAGACCAAAAGAAGAGAAAGGAGCAAGAAGGAAGAATAATGTTTTAAGCAAGTATCAAGAATGGTCAAAAATGTGGTTCCTACTATAGACTAGGTCGAACATGGCAATTCTACCTAATTCCCTATAGTTATGGCTCTGATACCAATCTGTCACACCCCAACCAATGGCGGAAACATCGGGATGAGACGAAGTGTGAAGATTGCTAGAGATATCATAACGCTATTTGTGACAATATTTAAATAATTCCCATTTCATTTCATAACTTCAAATTGTCAACAATACATAAACTCAAATTACAACAAGTTCCAAAAGTAATACATAACAACATAAGCAAAAATTGATACAACATATTAAACCTAAACGTCTATATGTGTATCTAGGCATCAACGCTACTTCTTTTCATAGCATCGTCATCATCAACCTGTAACATGTTTAAAATACAATTCAATGCAAAAGCAAAGGCGAGTATACAAGTTTGGTACGTACATAACAAAAGATAAGTTTTAAACAATTCTTCATAGCAAGCATGTGATTCAAGATAAACAATAAATATGGCATGTGTCTAACATATCAAACCAAATGAGACGCAAGATGCTCATGACATAACCACAAGTCTACGGGTGGGTCGTCGGTCCTATAGCGCTACATATGTCACGGTTAGGCTCGTACGGAGTTAATGATAAGTTCAACACATAAAGTTTCACCCAAGTTTAAAGTATCAAGCAATCACGTATACAAGCATGTTATAGGAATGTTCATGTGTTTAAGCAAAATGTTCATGTGTAAGTTTTTGATACGTAAACATGTTATACCCCAAAAGTGGTAAAAGTAAAAAGGGGAATACGAGTATACTCACGGTGGTTGCAAGCTTTCCTACTTGAAATTCCGCGAGTGAGTTGGTGGATGGATTAGTTTGGAGCACCTAGTCCTTCTACACGAGGAAACGTAGGTGTGTGAGTTTGGCGTTTAACGGAAGATTATAAAGTCGGAGTTTAATATAGCATAAAGTATAAAGCATGATACGAAAAATAATCATCTTTGACTTAGCAACCCTTGTATGACACTATGTAACCACTAGGGTTATGTTGTATTTCATGGGTAGTACACCCATTAGAATCATATCATGGTTTTAAGGTCTTAGATGATATTCTACTACTCTTAACATATAAACACAAGTTTAACATTAAAAGGTTCGAATGAGTGTATACATATATTTAGGTTAAGTATTATGTGTTATTTAGTCCAATAATTCAAGTAGGAGGTAGAAGATTAGAATCCTCGTTTAGGCACCTCGTGTTATCATATATGTCATGTATGGGGTAGGAAGAACATGCTTCCGTTTAGGAACCCCTTGAATGTTCACCACTTCTCTTGATGTAAAAACAACCAAGGAGGGTCACGAACTAGGATTTGTATAACAACCTAACTAAGGAGAAATCATCAAATCATGTGAGGATTTTATGTTGGAACAACCCAAGTTGTTCCATAATCACTCATTCATCAAGGTCTAAGCTTGACATGACTTGTGGGTTAAATACCCTAACAAAACAGAAAGTTTATGAGGTTTAATCCTCTGATTTAAGTGTCTCAACCTTGTTTTTAAGCTTAACCAACCATGAGATAGGTTGTAAGCATTAGGACATAGGTGTGAGATGTGTTAGACACAAGTTGGATAAGTTTAAACAAGTTCTTGAATAACATCAAACAAAACAGAAAGTTTTGGTCCTTTTTAGGGCAATTCCAAACATGATTTTTCCAGGGAAAAACCAAGGAATCAAATCCAAGAACATAACAAAGCAATAGAAGAAAGAATCAAGTGATTTGGAGTGAAAACAAGCAAGTTACACTCACTTTTGTTAAGATGTATGAATCTGTCCAAGAACTCTGATTTGCAACAGATTGAGAGTGAATTTGTGGAGTGTAATGAGTTGTGAAAGTGTAAAAAGGGTTAGAGAGGGTGTGTATTTATAGTGGAAGAGTTTAGAGTTGATTGGAGGTGTTTAGAGGTGGATTAAAGGGGATTGGGTAAGGTTAGGACTTAGGATTTCGTGAAATAGCTGGAAGAAAACACACTTGCTGTCGAAACAGGGCCTTGGCGTGACGCCAAGGACCCTAGCATCGCGCGGCGCCCCCTTTTGGGGAAGTTTGGCTTAATTACAATTCAGTCCCTGTAGTTTAAGTTTGATGCTTTTAGGTGTATTCTTGATAGTTTAGGGACTTGTTTTGATATAAAAGCATAGTATAAGGCATAATCAAGCATGAGGAACATAATCAAAGTATAATCAAGCGTATGAAGGTCGCATTCAAGTATCGTTTATGATCGAAACACGTTTTATGCATAAGTTTCATGTATTTACAAGTTTAGCGCATAGTTTCCAAGGATCACGAATAAGCATCAATTGTTCCACGAAATTAAATGTATGAGCATATATAAAGTATGTGTAACATGTAATTAACAAAATACGAGTTTCATTCATGATCCAAGTCTCGGATTTTACAACGATTACAAAGAAAGGACGATTACAAGAACACAAGGTTTCCAAAAATAGAAACACGGATAAGAGTTGCTATAAAAGGAAAGTGCAAATAAGCGGGGCGTTACATAATAAATGCTACATAGAAGAAAAGAAACAAAGGGTCTGCACCGTTTCTTATACACATTCAGTCAAAATTAAGGGAAAATGATGAAATTGCCCTTGTCTCATCTTATACTTAAATGTGGCGTGGCTCAATCCTAGGCACATACGAGGGTTTACTGGGTTTTCTTAACTGGGATGAGTTTTCTCATTATAATTAGCCTACATATACATATATATATATATATAGTAGTATTATTATTTCTACGGGTTAAACTGCATTTCCCGCTCGTCGTACTTCCAAACGAGCTTCTCTCCTATCCCTTTTATCCTCTTTCCTTCATCTATCAACTCCTCACCGTACAGGCGGAGTTCCTGAACGTTCTCATCACTCATGGGTGGTTGTGGTGCGGGTACTGGGGTCAGGATACATAGGTAAAGGTTCTCCAAATGGGTATAGGTTTTCTAGGATTTCCCAAACAAACTGATCAGCTTCCCAATATGGATCTAGAGGGTCAAGGTTTGGGTATGGTGCTAATGGGTTTGGCATGGGCTCCTCATGTGGGTAGAGTTCTCGATAATCCCTATGGTCATCATTCCACGGGTCATATGCTAAGGGATTGGGTGCTGGAACTCTAGGTATCTCATATGGGTTAAAAGCTGGTAAGGGAACTGGATCTTCTTGGTTGGGTTCTATTTCCATTGGCTGAGTGGGAAATAGTGGTAGTGGCTGTGGTGCAATGATTTGTTCTAGGTTTGGGTCTGCGGCTGTGGTAGCTAATATGTGAAAGTTGGCCAATCTCCTATTGATTATGTCTTAGGTCTGGGTGTTCATCTCCCTATTTGCTGCTGCTAAAGCCCTTTGCTGGCGTAACTTTTTCATTCTTTTCCTATGCTCATGTGCTCCCCGACTGAACCATCCTCTCTTTTTTGGTAGGGAATGGTACTTCAGATTGCGCCTTAAATACGAAAATCCCCTCTTCTGTGTCAGCTGAATACCCCGAAGGAGTAGGCTGCGAAGAAGTTCCTTCATCTCTAGGAGAATTAGAAAGTGGACGATAGGCGTCTGACGGACCTTGATCACTCATACTGTAAACTAACAGATTGTCAAATAACACATAACAATATTATTCAGATATGCACATAGTCACATGGATTATTTCCTAACAGAATTAACAATTTCGATGTCAGCAGAACACTTATGTGGCTAAAATCAGCGGTTGTAGCTCTGATACCACCTCCTATCGCACCCCCGACCCCTTGCCCCGGGAGGCGGGCGGTCGCGAGCTTCGCACATTCGGTGGTATCGGTGTTTATTTAATTTTGGCAGCGGAATTTACATCAGGACCGTAGTTAGGAAATAATTTATCAGAGTAAAACACCTCATTTTATAAATAATAAACACATGGGTAAAACCCAAGTTTCCATTACAAACATGTTTATAGGGATAAACCCTAATTTATTGAAATAAAACTTCTTTTTTATTTAGATAACTTTTATAGCCACTTTTTCACGTCATCAGTGCTCTCCAGCTGGCTTCTATTTGGCTGTCACATTTTGTTACCTGAAACGCGTTTAAAACATTTTTGTCAGTGGAAAATACTGGTGTGTGAATCCCAGTTTAATCAAAACAGGTTTTATCAATTTATAGTATTGAGGGCAATCCAGCAATTACATTTGTTTACATCTACTTTAATTACCACCCACGACACTGTCAATTCTGAATTGTGGAAATGTTACTACTCATAGTGTAGTAACTCATTTTGTATATAAAACCCCAACATACCAACGATAATTGTAGAATTACAAATACCAATCACTGCTAATTATAATGTAAAACAATTGAGCTTTTGTAAAAACAGTTTACAAAAAGAGGAATTACTCACATTGCTAATTTAGGTATTTCCGTGTGACTTCCTGGTTATAATATATTAATTTAAACAATGCACAAGTGTTAGTATAATAACCCAATTTACATTAGCTATACCCCCCTCAAGAGAAAGAACTCCAACGACTAAGTCAGGCAAAGCCTCGACACGCGTTACAGAGCACTAGATAAATCGGGCATAGTAACTAATACGTAACCAGGGGTTATAATACTTACAACGAGTCAGAGCTTCGCTAATTAGTGGGGTATTATACCCGGAAATTATTTTAGCTATTCAGAATTGAGAGAGAGATTCGAGTTTTGAACGATCTGTGAACTGAGGCCGTTCACCTCTATTTATAGTGTTGATCCGACAGCGGGTCGCGGCCCGCGACACACTTAACAACATCTTCCGCGGCCCGCGAGAGATGTAGGGTAGGCTCTAGCCTTGGCCAGTCACAAGTGTAGGTTGAACGCGTAACAGGACACGTGGCATCACCGGGTTGTGCCTGGTGGCAATAGGTCGCGCCCCGCGACAGACTAGGAGAGATATGTCGCGCCCCGCGAGCGACATATAATATTGTTTTTATTTGATTTTTGTAAAAGTTATGGTATTTGGGGCTCACTTTTCGTATACGGGGTATATTTTAGGGCGTAAGGGACATGTTTTAAGAATGTAGGGGTGTCAGAAATATTTTAGGAGAGCTGTTATATTTTATGTATATATAATACACATATGAATGTAAGAAACATAAAATTAAAGAAATATGAACCTTAAATCCCAAAATTTAATGATTTAGAATTGTTCTTTTTGTTTTCGCAATAATTAGTGTTCTGTAATAATCCTTATCCTATATAGATGTATAGAGTAACAAGGTTAGGTACTAATAGTTTAAAATCGCATTCTGAGGTTCTAACTTTTCAGTAAAGGGTATTTCGGTAATTCCACTCTAACTTAACAGAAAAGTTAACAAAAGATAGTGTTAATATCCTAGGTTGTTACAAAATGAAAAGTTAGAACCTTAGAATGTGATTTTAGACTATTAGTACCTAACCTTGTTACTTTCAATAAACCAAAAAAAAAAAAGCATCGAGAAAGGGAAAGCATATATGTTTTATGAAATGATTAGCGGTTTCATTTATGCTATGCCCTGTATCGTGTTCTTCTGTGTTTATTGAGCTTTCAGCGCCATGCGCTTTGCTTCGCTTTATAAAAGAGAGAGAGCCTTATCTTGAGAGTGAAAAGAAAGGGCAAGCGATAGAAAGGATAGTCCCTCGCGCGTTCGCGAGAACTACTAGAAAATGGTGAGATCGTTAGATCATTAGTGAAAGAAGGGCCAACGACGATCCTATCCTCAGGGACTAACGGTGTAATTAACTTTATATATATATATATGGAAATGATAAATCGAAAACCCACCTTAGTTAAAGAATCCCAGAAAACTTCATTTCCACCATCCATCTCATTTGATCAATGGTGGACATTAAAAATGTACAAAAAAGTTACATTTTCAGACTTTTTTCAGACAAATGTTACAGTCTGTCAAAAAGTGTAAAGTGTTACACTTTTCTCTATCATTTCTCCTCTTTCATCTGACACAAAAAAATATGACAATTATATTGTTACATAAAAAAATGTATTGGGCGTGGGGTGGGGGTTGGGGGTTGAGGGGTTTAAGTTTTCCATAATATAGCACATGTGTAGTAATAAATAGTATTGAACATAGTACGATACCTTAAATCTTTTTTATGTCATAAAAATATGCGCGGATATACTCGAATGAAAGATAAGAAAATTTGTGATCTTCTGGTGCAATTTTTTTTTAAATAATAACATAAGAAGAAGATAGAAATATTTAGAAAATACATGTATTTTTTCTAAGTTTACCCTTCATTAAAGTCCCATTCCCCTAATTTTTAGTGGTTTTGATGGAGTTTTTTAGTTTATCATTATGATGAGTTTTCTCATGGTCCATCCTCTCTCTATATATATATATATATAGGAATAGGTTAAAATGAGAACCACCTTGAGTTGTCAGAACCGTGAGAACTAGGTCATCAAAAGAGTTTTTTCAATTTTTTTTAACTCAAAAATCATAAAAAATACCTGTTTCAGCAAAAAAAAACATTAAAAAATGCCGCATACCCACATTTACATGAGTCGTAAAAAATATTTATCTTCGTACAAAATTTACACCAGCGCGTAAAAAAACTTGCATCGGTCAAAATTAACGACTCGACAATTTTTTTACTTTTTTTACAGATGTGTTTGTAATATTTTCATCTACGTTTGTGCAAAGAAAAAATTGGCCCTACTCGCGCGAGAAGAAAAAGTGCTCACGGTTCTCACAACTTGTGGTGGTTCTCATTTGAACCGAGCCTTATATATATATATATATGGTTAGGATCATGTGAGAAGTAGTAGGCTAATTAAGAAACTTGAGAAGTATTCTGGATCACACATTTTCTCTAAGCAAAAAAATGTATATTTTTTTTTAGAAAAATCAGAGCTTTTTCTATTAGGTTTTTTGTAGGGATTTATACACATGTGTATATTGTCAATATTTTAACTATACATATGTGTATATTGTCAATTATACATATATGTATATACATGTTTAAAATTGAAAAATAAGTATTGTAAATCTTTGATTGAGTTGAATGATTTAGTTTTAGCTTTAGGATTTAGCATTAGTATTTATGGTTTAGCATTATGGTTTAGCTTTAGGGTTTAGCTTTAGTGTTTAGCCTTAGTATTTAGGGTTTAGCATTAGTATTAAGGGTTTAGCTTTAGGGTTTAGCATTAGGGTTTTGCATTATGGTTTAGCTTTAAGGTTTTGCATTATGGTTTAGCTTTTAAGTTTAGCATTGGGGTTTAGTATTAGGGTTTAGCATTAGGGTTTAGCTTTAGGGTTTAGCTTTAGCTTTAGCTTTAGCTTCAGAGTTTGCATTAAGATTTAGCTTTAGGGTTTAGCATTATGGTTTAGCTTTAGGGTTTAGGGTTAAGAGAATTTTGGTTATTGTTCAATGAGCAGGTCACAATGCCGCTGTAATGAGCTCAATCAACATTCGTTTGACCTGGTTTCCTACACTTCTTAGGTTAAGGATTTATATTTTTTATAATATACACATATGTATAGTTATAAGATTGACAATATACACATATGTTTAGTTTAAAGATTAACAATATACACATGTGTATAAATTCATACAAAAAAAACTTATAGAAAAAGTTCCGATTTTTCCAAAAAAAAAAAATTTGAATTTTTTAACCTTTTTTTTTTTTTGCATTTTTTGCTTAGGAAAAATGTGTAGTCCAGAATCCTTCTCAAGTTTCTCAAATAGGGTGTTCTTCTCTTAGGATCCCTATATATCTATATACTATAAAAAGGAGAAGTGATGTACAAGATGGTAATTTTGCCATATTTACAAGTTATAAAGCATCATGTACAAGGATGTGTAAGCCATTTTAAAGGGGTTTCACCCAAAATTTTAAGACACTTGAGGGGTAAAGTAGGGTTTTCACCCAATGAATTGAATGGGATTTGATGTTAGCCTGCAAATGAAGCGTCTCGCCTTCATACCCACACACGGTTACAAATCTCTCCTCCTCATCTCTACGAAAACCACCTCAAATCTTATTATTCTCCTTCGTCACTCTCATCCACCACCCCTACGCCACCATAACCGCTGCTGCCATGGGAGACGATTCCGGCATGGACGCTCTTCACATTCTCGAGTTTTCGTTTAACTTCAATCGCTTATCTAAATCTGTTTTCATTGCAGCCGTAACCCCAACTCAAATCCTCATCCAACTGTCTTAGAGGTATAATATTTCAGATTTATTATCTTTTAGTTTTGAAATTCGATTATATAAAACCCTAGATGTTTTGTGTTAATTGATGTTTGTTTCGATCCAAGTTCGGGTTTTTATTTGGGGGTTTATGTTAGTTTGAAGCTGTGTGATTGATTAAGAAAGTAATAGATAAGATGATCAAATTGGGAATTTCTTGTGTAATAAAAGGATTTCTTTTGTTAAATGGGAGTAGAAGTGTTTTAAATTAGGTTAAAGAAATTTGTAAATTAGCAATTTTGTGTAACCATTTGAATCTATGATGGTTAGTTATGTTGTAGCTGGTTTGAAGTTGGATGACCTGATACTGATTACTTGATCTGTCGATACCTCGATAGTTATAAGAGGAATCTGTTTATCTGCCCCTTCACAGAACATGTTATTGTGACCTCAAGTCACATTAATTAAATAATTAGTTCCATAAGGACAGTCGAAACGCCCCTTAATGATTATGATTTTCTGATTATTTTTGGGTAAAATAATAAGACACTAAAAATTCAGAATAGGTGACCTCGATTAGGTTTTTTTGTTGATTTTTGTTTCCATGTTAGTTGGTGTTGATTGTCTTACAGATTAGATCAACTTCATCCTCAATGGCACCACAACGCTTTCATGACGTTCGAGAAAGTGCCCGATCAGATGTTCCTACCATGCTCCATTTGCGCGCAGAGGTAACACGTTATTGATTATATGTATAAACGGAGATTTGTATGATTTATCGAGTTTAAGTTTTTGATAATATAATCAATTAAGTTTGGTTCTGATTAATCACGATTATAGTATGAGTTTTGTGGATTATTTAGATCAAATCATCTATCGGTTTTTACACCTAATTGTGAATTCAATTCACTTCACGGAAGTACCGGGAGCTTTGTGTGTTAATAGGGATCTTGGGGCGGACCTGTTTCGAAAAATCGTACGCGCGTCGGCAACTCAACTCTACCCCTTCAACCCCAAAGTCAATATGATACAATCCTTTTCAAAACAACAACCATGGAAGAAATCATCGAGAACGACAAACTTACTCTTCATGGACCCGACGAATCCGCAATGGGGTTGGAACTGGTTAGAGCGATACATGGCGGGCCAGCCATGGGAGACCGAGAAAAATCAATCATCAGTTAAAAACGGCATCAACATTATCGGACCCGAAATCGCGAAATCGTACTCGCGTCGGCAACTCAACTCTACCCCTTCAACCCAAAGTCAGCAGCGGGTGGTCCAGTAGCATCGCAGAAGGTCAAATGCAGGTCAAACTCTAGAACAACCTTCGGGTTCACAGATGTGGAGCCGTGGCAGAGCCGTTTACAAAGAGAAGTTGCGGTTAAACAACTGAAAATTGGTGGCAGTCAAGGTGAACGTGAGTTCAGACCTGAAGTTGAGATTATTAGTCGAGTCCATAATCGGCATTTAGTTTCTCTTGTTGGTTATTGTACCTCTGACCATCAAAGATTGCTTGTTTATCAATATGTTCCGAATAATACGTTTCATTACCATCTTCATTGTGAGTTTTGGAACTTTTACTTCATGTGGGATAATGTTTCGCAATATTTTATAATGATTTTTATCCCTTTGTAGGTGAAGGCAGGCCAGTTATGCAGACTGGGCGACCCGAATTAGAGTTGCTGCTGGTGCAGCTCGTGGTATGGCTTACTTGCATGAAGATTGTAAGTTCTGAGTTCAGACTCTCGGGAATTTTTTTTGTTCATCATAGTTTATATAAAACAATATTTTATTATATTAATGTATTACCTGTAATCATATATGACACATTGTTTAGGGCAACGCTAGAAAAAAAACTCATGAAATTTTTGCTAAATTTACACATGGTCCTTTAACATAATTTTTCTTAGCAATCTTCCTTTATTTATAAAAATAGACGAATTGTTTTTTAGGCTCAATTGGTTATCCATAAAATATAGCCATTTTGACTTTTAAACATGTTTTTTTAAATTTTGATAGAGTCCAACAAGTGGTGGTTTGGAAACCAATGTATTAGAAACTTTAACAACATTACCAATATGCAACCTCAGAGTGGTGGTTGTTGTAGAGCAGGTTAATACTACCATTTATGTAACGTGCCGCGGCAACGCGCGGGCATTCCCATTAGTATATATATATAGGGTAAAGTTCATGCGAGAATCACCTTTATTGCGAGAACCGCGAGAACCAATGTGAATACAACCAAAAATACAAAAAAAACTACCCCCTCCCCCCCCCCCCCCCCCCCAAAAAAAAACCCTAAAAAAATAAACAAAACACACGATTTTTTTTTAAATATTTTTTACATTAAAATCGCTACTTTTAGTAGCCAAAATTTATTTTTTTTAAATAAAAAAAAATTGCCTAATAAAAGTAGCGATTTTTTATAAACAATATTAAAAAAAAAATTTGTGTGTTTTTTAGGTATTTTTGGTTGTGTTCACATTGGTTCTCGCGGTTCTCGCAATAAAGAGTGGTTCCTAACGGATCCTTCTCCTATATATATATCTATACATATAATAAAAGAAACCATGTTAGGGACACATGACGTTTTATGAGACAGTCTTAATTATTTTTCTAAATATTTATTATGGAAAGTCAGTTATTGATAATATTAAATTTAGAATTTTAAAAGAGATTTTAATGATAAAGACAAAGATAACTGATAATAATATATTAATTATTATACTCATATATTAATTATTAAATCTAAAAAATATATTAGCGTTTTAAATAGTTATAAAGATAAAGATTTTATTTAATTGTTAGTTTTAATTGTTTTTATATTTTGATGATAAGAACAAAAATAACTGATAATCACATATTAAAATAAAAATATTTATTTTAATCAACTATTCCGTAAAAAGGATTTATTCAATACATGTAGAACATATATACTTTTTATACATGGTATATTTAGAATCCTATTTCTAATAAAGAATCTCATTATCCCGTTTTACACTCCAATGAAATAATAATAGTAAATCATAATATCCAGCTTATCTCTTGTATATTTAATATTTTTTACTAAAATATTTCTTTTCTTTTTTTCTGCTGAGTATTCAACATCAGGTAATAAGTAAGTTTCTAACCTAATAATAAATAAAAAAAAAAGTAAAATGTTATAAACCATGTAATACACAACTCTCTAACCTAATAAAAAATAAAGTGAGATGTTACAATAAGTAAACAGTACCTCAATAAGTAAATAGTGCCTCAAAGTTCATTTTATTAGAAAACACATTTTGATGACTAAATGTTCTAACGGATTACATTATTCGTGTAAGACATGTGTTTATTCAAATCGTGCAATACACGAGTTTTTAAAAGATGTAACTATTTTATTACTTAGTATATAAAATTATATTTATTCAACCCGTGTAATACACGGGAGAACCCTAGTATATATATATAGACAAAAGATCAAATACAAACAACTTTAACGTACAAAATGTACGAACTGAAGCTTTTGCTGAAAAAACACAGTGGCATTTTCGTAATTATTAGTAATTATCAAAATTACAATACAAATGATCTTGTAGAATAATTTTAATCTTGTAGAGTAATTTTGTAAAATATTTTTGTAGAGTAATTTTGATATTGTAGGGTAATTATCAAAATTACTTTATAAATATATCAAAATTACTCTGCACCAAAATTACTCTATAAGTGTATCAAAATTGATCTGCAAGTTTATCAAACAACATACAATTCAAAATTACTCTATAAAATCATTTGTAGAGTAATTATCATACTCTACAAAATTATCTTACAAGATCAAAATTACCATAAAAGATCATTTGTATAGTAATTATGATACTCTACAAGATCAAAATTATCCTACAAGAACATTTTACAAAATTACTCTACAGGATCATTTGTAGAGTAATTTTGATAATTACTCTACGAGTAAATACTTACGAAAATGTCACCGTGTTTTTTTTTTAGTTTTTTCATGCCATTCGTACGTTTTGTACGATAAGATACTTTGTACGTGAATTTAACTATATATAGATATGGGAGGGTTTAAACGAGAACGCTAAATATCGCAAGAACCGTGAGAACGAAAGAAAAAAAACGTTATAACTTGATAAAAAACAATTCAAATTCAAAATTTCTTTTAATATAACGCTAAATGACTTCAATAAAAATTCGTTCCAGTCGTTTCCTTATTTCTCATTGAACCTTGCACTAGTATATATATTATAGCAGAGTTTTTATACTTTTATTTATAGAGTTGGATTGAAGTTACTTTAGTCTGACTGTTGTGCTTTTGTTCCTTAGACCAATGGGTATGGGGATCGGCACAGGGCCGTCCCCCCCTTTAGCAACGTCGCACACCGCCCCTAAGGGGCTCGGCTCGGCACTTCCGTCTGGATTCCGACGGTGGAGACGGGGCAAGCTGGTGGGCCCCCCATCTGACTTCTCTCTCCTCCTTTATATATATATAGGGGACCGCTAGAATGAGAACCACCTCGAGTTATGAGAACCGCGAGAACTACTTGATCCGGGACGAGGTGGACCAATTTTTTTTTTTCAAAAACGTAGATGCATGTATTATAAACACATTCGTAAAAAAAAATTAAAAAAAAATGCCGTGTGTGTAGTTTTTTACACCGCAAGTTTGTGGTTTACGAGTTCCGTAAATTTACGTACATTACGTACGCTACAATCTCAGCCGCCCGATCATCTTCCCGCATTGAATTCGCATGTTGTTTTTTGTACCACATGCGAAATTGTTACAAAAAACAACATGCTATTTCATCAAGTAGGTTCCTTAGGTTACCTATGCTGGCTAAAATGACCAACATTGGTTTACTGCAACCCTCAAGGAAAAATATCATTTTGTCCTTATAATATATTTTTTTTATTCTTAATTTAAACAGCTTGACGTCAAACCAATGTTTTAAAAATCGGTTCAAACCGGCCGGTTGTACCGCTTGAACCATCCGGTAGAACCAATTAAACCGCCCGATACACCCGTTGAACCGCTCGATACACCAGGTTAAATCGGTTCTGAGCCAAATTTGGCATGGTACATAATATTTTCGTGTTTACAAAGCTATATTTTGGCTGAATTTTATTAATTACGACATCACAAATCTCGGCCAACAAACCCATTTTCTTTATTTACATTTTTTTATTATGTACTTTAGCTAAAACATTAGATTTTATTGTAAGAGCATTTGGTTAAACTGGTAGATATCATGTCAAAGTAGGTGATACCGAACCCATCGTGAGCACTTGCCACCATAAAAAAATATTGTGTAAACTTAGGTTGGAATTTTTTGTAAAACAATATTTTAGCTTTATCCCGTTTTGACCCAAACTTAATTGACATTGTTTTTAAAACGACCCCCTTTTACCCGAGCTCACTTTGCTCATAAACCCACATTGACCTGAACCCGTTTTGACCCGTCAGCGAAACCCACCCGACCCACACAGTTTGTCAGGATTAATATACTTGATATATTATATTGCAGCCTTCCTACTTGGCTGAAACTCGGTTATATGTTCATCTGTTGGCTTCATGTATGAATATTTTAGTGTAGATTTTTATTTTGATTTTTATTTTCGTTTTGATAACCAACTTTATACAAATTTTTGTGCGTTAACAGTTTCAATGGAGGTTGTTTCAAAGACGGAGATCCGCCACATGTCTCGGATATGGAAGGATCAGATTCAATGCAGTCCTGATCGCACAAAGGTCTGGATCGAGCCTAACAAACACCGGCTTGAGCATCCACATTTTGTTTAGGTTTCTCTCTCCTATTTTGACGAACTGTATCTTCGAGGTAAAATTTTCAATTCTTTTCAGCCGTAAGGATAACCTAACTAACTAACTGTATACAAATATTTGTGACTTGGTTCAAACGTCAACTTGGTTAGAAAATAAATTGTTTTACCACATTAAAAAGAAAACTAAACTCTATTATTTTTTAAACTTGCATAGTTTTGTTTAATATCTTTAATAAACATTTCTTTAACTTTTTGAAACTGATATTCATGAATTATGTATGCTTATTTCAAATAGTTATTTAATAAATATGACTTTGCATCAACAAGGTAATAAACCTCATCCCAAAAAATATTGTTCACATTTTTAACTTTTCAGCATTCCTATAATATAAAATGTTGTCCCCTTATTTACATTTTTCGTTATGTACTTTAGCTAAAATGTTATATTTTATTGTAAGAGCATCTGGTTAAATTGGTAGATATCATGTCAAAGTAGGTTATACCGAACCCATCTGTAGGATCGTTGTACGACCTGACTGAGTCGATCAGAAGAGTCTTTTATCCGAATCAGAGGCGGAATCAATGAAACGGACACTCGATTCAATTTAAACGTCTCTTATATTGATATAATACTGATTTACAACCTGGAGACAATCCGACAGATCTTCGCTACTCAGATCCGAACCCTTTCAAATGAAAACCAAGTGCACCTATTTATACTAGTCTGATTTCACTTGAAATGGACCAAAGCATTTTCAAGCGGAATCACTTAACATGATTTCGCTTGAAACTGTCTTTGGCACTTTCAAGCAGAATCACCACCTTTTAAGTGAAAATCAGTTTCTTGAACCCCATGCACTGGTTATCCTATCCTATCTCATTACACGACTCGATACAAGACGAAGTCAATAGACATAGTGCACTAACAGACTTCCCCTTGGATATTGACGAAGTCTTCAGAGTCTAATCTCTATAATGACACCTCTTCAGTCTTGATCAGTCTTCAAGCTCTTTCCAAATTATCTAACACTGTAAGCATCCATCAATCTTTCTCTTCTTTTATCAGCTTCAGGCTCCCCCTTTCGTCAAGCTACCGTGCTTTAGGATCGTCACCTAGCTTTCTGGTCACAAGCTCCCCCTTGCTTTGAGCTCGTCTTTAGACTCCCCCTTAGACTCTGCTTTCAGGATCATAGTCTGGACTCTTACCTACACTCACTCATCCATTTATAAGTAAAAGTATTTCAAATTTCAGCTATCCAGGAATTGTAACCTGGCTCACTCAATTTTTTAAACTAACACATCTTATGAATATTTTGCAGTTTCAGAATCGAAAACTGACTCTTTAACAATATAAGCAACCAAATCCCCCACAGTTAATCATCCAAGTCTAACTTAATGACCTTGGAGATATCACAAACTATTTTTTATTTTTGTTAAAAATTCAAGTTTCAAATTAATGAACTTGTTTTATTTTCAGAAACACAATCAGCTTACTTAGATTTTGACACTCAGCATCTCAGACATCAGTTGTCGAAAATAAAGCAGAATCAAAAATCTTTTTGAATTTTCTGAAAATATAGAGCAATAAAGAAATATGTACAAACATATTTACAGACAATATTTTTGTTTGAGTTTGCGTCAGAGGATCATAACAGTTTTTGACAAGTCACAAGTACCGTTGAGCTTATTTACACATTAAGAATTAAACAATTCACTTAGATTGTCGATATACTGATCTACTTAAATTTTCATACAAATTTCAACTTATTCAGGATACGAATTAGGTGTCTTAAGAACTTAAACTCATTCATGTGTCCCACCTCTTGAATATACTCCCGTATCCAGATCCCAATATTCAGTCTTACAGGTGAGTATACCTAGATGATATCTGTAAGGGGAATAAATTATGAAACCATACGAGCTCAGGTCAGAACTTCCGTTCAGCAGAGAACTCAGGTTTGTCTTTAGGTGTGTCCGCTTTAGAGGATCTTTTTTACAACAACAATGATTATCAATTTTATTGTTTCATCATTTTTGCCGAGGGCGGCGCTATATTTCAAGCAAGCAGAAAGTATTCTCCAAGGACTAGGCCATTGCTTCCGCAAAATCAGAAGTCCCAGGATAATACCCCAGATATCACTAAGTATAAAGACCTAGTATCTCAGAAAGAGGGGTCCTTCAAACGAGATTACAGGGGTTACCTATATATCCAAGTAGTGTTCCCCACGAAATAAGCAAGTTTGAATTTAAGTTTATATCCCGAAAAAATTTACTAAATGTATAAAAATCTACCGACACATCCACAGTGAGATCGTTTAACACATTTTAACTTTTCAATTCTTTAGCATACTGTAACTGTCTACTTATGTACTATCATTTCCTCTTTTTACACAAAAACTCAATTTTTCATTTTATCATTGTAACACCTGTGCCTCCACGGCCATCAAACAAATTCCAAACCAATGAAATATTATATTTCATACTTGGGATTGGTAAAAATATGTGTATCATTTGCACATATCAATTCTCGTTCAATTTCAAACTCTAAATCGCTTTCTGGAAGGTTATACGCGCACCGATGCGTAAATATAACCAGTTTAATCCAACGAACACTCCGGAATAGTGAAATAGGCTTAACATACCTTAAATAACCTTTACATAACTTAGATATAAGTTCTGGAAGGTTTGGTGTGGTGAAATCAAAGTTTAATCGCTTACAGGGACTAAAGTTGACAAACTGTGAAAGTATGCCAATTTGAACTGTAACAGACATTCCGGAACATGACCATAAGTTAAACATACCATAAATATCCTTTACATAGCTTAGAAATAGGCTTTGAGGTGTTCGGTGTGCTAAAATAAACTTTTGGGTCATTCAGGGACTAAAAGTGTCAAAAAGTGCACAAGTTTGCATTTTCGCGCATAACTTACGTTCTGAATACATCCGGACATCTAAAAATTTATGTAAGCATGACTATATTATATTTTAGTGTTCGCCATAAGAAAAATCCATTCGTTTCGTCATTTGGATCGTTTTTCGCGCTTGTGCGCATTCCGTCGTAATTAAGCGAACATCGCGTTCGTACGACCAAACGAACCAACATCCGGCATATTTTTGAGTTCCCTATACTTTAACTTCATTTTAGAGCCTTGAAATGAGGTTAACGGGGTTCAAACGCATCGAAAAAGGGCTTAAAACACAACAGGGACCATTTCTGCCAACTTTGAAACATTTCTGAATCAGAGGAGGGCTAGCGTAGCGCGAGCCCTATAGGCTTTACCAGTCGCGCTACGCGACTGCCTATGCTGGACAGAAAACATGCAGAAAACTCAGTTTTTCATTTTCGGGACCAGATTCGATGTATTAGCCGTTGTTTAATTCACAACCACACATTCTAACATGCTTAGTCAGCGGATAAGGATGGAATTTAGGCACCATAACTTTGCAACACATGTATGGATGGAATTTAAGCACCTAAGCACCATAACTTTGCAACACATGTACGGATGGGATTAAGGCACGTTTTCCATGAAACGATCTTAACGGTTCGGGTATTCCTATAAATACCCCATACCCCCCATTGCTAAAATCACTAGAATTCTGATTTGAGAACCTCTAAGTTGAAACCATTGTTTCATACCTGAGATTCTTGAATCGGGATTAGCATTCGGGGACCCTTCGTAAGTATTCTTTCGTTCTTTTCCTTATTTTATTGCTTTTCGAGTCAGAAAGTCAAACTTTGTTTGACTTTCAGCGTTGACCAGTAATGGTCAATGCGAAGTTCGTTTGAACTTCGCAACGTGAGTGTAATCACGTTGGTCATAGTCCCTTGGGACTATGCCCACTGATTACCACGTTGTCTAGGGTCGTAGGGTAGGCGATCTAATAAATCGCCTATACCTTCGAACTCGACCCATTTGGTCGATCATTAGGATCCGACCAAATATATTAGGTGACCATAGTAGGTAGGGAATAACCTTCCGAGGTTATACCCTATGGTCGCTTCGTTTAAGTAGTTGTATGATAGGTAGTTTCTATGCCTTAGGTAAATTACCAGAATACCCTTTTCATGTAAAATTGGTAATTAAGCATATGTAACCTAAACTTTTGTCACATAACTGATTTTGTAACATGTTTAGGCATATAACACTTGTCATAGGACTAGTTAGACGGTCCGAACGCGTTTCACGCGCACGACGCGTTAAAGTAGCATAAGCTACCTTAATGGGTCGCGATGGGTCAAAAGCACTTAGGTTTGGTTTCATTGTAGTATGTAGGCCTTGTTAAACCATATCTTATGAGTTCCAATACTCATTTGGTTTACCAAGCCTCATCCTATCCAATCTCTCGATTTAAGTCCGGTTTATTTATATAGTATTGGATTTGCCGACTGATTCCGTGCTCTCTCTAGCTTACTTGGTAGTTGTTCAAGACTCCTAAGCACTCTCAGGCGAGTACATTATTCCCCTCTTTTACTGTTTTCAACTGTTTTGGGGTGACTCATATGTGCTAAATGTTTTATCAATAGTTTCAAGAACAATTACAATGTGGTTTCAAGAACAATAACAAATATTTCAAGAACGCTAACAATGATTTCAAGAACGAATACAATGATTTCAAAAACTAATAACAATTTCAAAAAGTGAACAAACTTGTTGGTTGTAGTTTACATGACCGATGACATTCATTAGCAATGATCAAGCCGACCAGTATTAGGTTATGGTACCATAGGATCTGACAAATCCCGTTATTTACTGCACCCATTGTTATGTGTGGGGGTTGTGGGTAGCGACTGAATCTGTAATTATTAACTTATCCTTTGGTAAGGGTTTGTTAAGAACGAGAACGAGAGCGAGATGGAGCGAGGAACGCGTCAAGAAGGTTTGAATGTTATTAGAGAATCGACCATAAAGTAGTTTCACAATTAAAATATTAACTTACCCTTTGGTAAGGGTTTGTTAAGAACAAGAACAAGTTTTAACGTTTGGGTAAACATTTGTACATGATTTACATTTGATCATGCATTTACACGAAACATAGTATTGGTTTAAATCAAGTTTTACTTCAATACTTTGTTTTGTGCGTTTCACCTATGGTTTAGTTGATGCATTTCACTAGCCATACATATCATTTTGGTTGTACATTACATGATTTACATTGGACATGAACATTTCTTTGGTGGTTTGGTTTGGTTAAGTGATTAAGTAACGATGCGTGTGTAATATGATACAAGCATGGTGGATACGCCGCTGGTACTTCCTATATATAAGTGTTTGTATGGTATTACATATTGTAGCGTTATTTGAATCATTTCAGTTTGAGACATAGAACATTTTATACAAGTAACATACTTTTCACAAGACATTGATTTACAAACAACTTATCTTACACAAACTCATTTTACATGATTATTCATTTAATCATGCATTATTCTCTTATTTATACTTATCATCCGAACTTATTATTTTTCAAATGATTTACAAAGACAAAGCAAATTACAAGGTTCATGACTAAACATTTTCTTAAACAGAAGTCATGAATCTTATTTTCACAAAACCTATGTACTCGCCAGCATTTCTTTGCTGACCTCGTTTTCACATATGTTTCAGGTATTGTTGGATGATATCGATTGATAAGATGCATGCTCACATAGGACTGGACAAGGCCTTAGTGACTCAATAACAATGATAGACTATGTTTAAATAGTGTATTTAGATTTCCAGACGATGTAATTACTCAATGTTTAATAAAACGAAACACTTTTGATATCCATGGTTATGAAACATTAATTCTGTTGCAACACGCCCCGATGTTTCCGCCGCGATTTGTTGTTTTACGCGGTCGGGGTGTGACAGAAAAGATGGTATCAGAGCCAATGGTTATAGGGAATTAGGTTATTAGTAATGCTTTGACCTAGTCTATAACCTTCTTAGGACCCTAACGCGAGTTTACTTGCGTTTAGTCATAAAACAATACCGTCACCTATCCTTAGGCGACGACCACAACAAGAACATAAATTTCAAAACCGCTTTGAAAACTAATCATCTGTTCTAGGATGATTGATTACTAGGTTTTGAACTCTCAGTTATATGGTTTTGAACCCCTTTGAGTTTTCAAAACTTCGTCAAGGTTTTGGGTTTTAAATAATGTGAACATGTGCAAACTGGAAGGGTGAATGCCTGTATTCTGGGTTTTCTGTCTAGGCAAGCACTTCGTATACATCTCATCAGACACGAGACCAGTTGTGCTTACCTGGGAATTCTTGGGGTGAGTGTTCACTTATAGGCGAGCATGTCCTCGCGATACATTATTTTTGACCCATTTACTTTGATTAGTCACCGTCTCATTTGTTTGCCTTAGGTAACAAACAAATGATCGCAATTTTCATGCGTTATCATTCTGTTTTGATTGTTCAAAAAAACCTTTCACCTGTTTCTCCCTATGCCTTTCTTTTTCTTCAAGAATGTCTCTTCATCACGATGACGCCCAGATATCTGAGCAAGCAGCCAAATTCGCTCAGCGAATAGGCGAAGTAGTCCTGAAGACTGTTGAATTAGCTACTGCCATGTATCATCTCCAGGATGAAGCCACTCAGGAGTCACCAAGACAGGCAGGACCTAGTCAGGCGACAACACCATCGGCCGAGAAACCAATCGAGGAATCAAAGACCATGGATGAACGATCCCCTAAGAAGTCAAAGAAGCGAAAGGCTTCTCAGAACTTCGCCATGGTCGCTCACAATGGTAAAGCAGTCCCCAACCAACCAGCTCAACCCCCTGCTAGGTGTGTATGGCTTTTCCTATGATACCTACATCAAGGAACTATGTACCTTACAAACTACTCTTGTGATTTCTCTCTTTCAAATGATTGCTCATGATTCCCTCGAAAATTTTAAGTACTCGTTTCACTCTAAGAAACAAAGTACAGAAAATTAAGTGACATTATGAGTAATCGTGCTTTTCGCACATCTGTGCCTTTAAATCCTTGGTTAGATAACTAAGGGTATTTTCAAATCTCATACCCATTACGTTTTGATTTTTCAACATACACAGTACCAGTATTTCAAAACAATCTTCATGATCTCAAAACATTTCATATAGTTTGAAAACAATTTTTCTAGATGCATTGTCTATGTTATTTCAAAAACATTGGCCATGTTATCAAAACCAACCTTTCAAATTTCAAAATATTTCATATAGTCTGAAGACAATATTAACACAATACATTTTCTGATCAAGTGCATGATTTCGAAAAGCATCATTCATGTCTTTCAAAAACCTTATACATAATTTCAAAATTCATCTCGCATGATTTTAAAACATTTTTGTAAATATATCTACCTAATACACCTACTTTATGATTTCAAAAAGTATTATATATAAGGTTTCAAAAACATTTTTTTTTACCCCATGCATAGTCTTCCAAATATATTTTTCCTCACACATTTACTTAACCTTCAAATTCTGCTTCATATGTCGCCTTGACATATCTAGCATCTCAACTTCATAAGCAGTTTACATCATGTTTTGACCTAAGCACATCCAGTGCAAGGTTTCAAAACATCTTCAACTTCTAAAATTCATATGGGATCTTTTTATCTTTACAATTAGATCCTTGTGGATGATTATCGTTCAAATCAGAGTCCTTAATTGGATTCCTTATGTACCTTAATTCGAACACTTCGGTTCCTAGTAATCGAAATCGAATTTTCTTTTTGAATCTTTCTATCTTTATAGTTGGATTCTTGATAACGTTTAAAGTACCAAATGAAATCCACGGAATGGATTCCTAGTGTGCTTTAAATGCATGTACGCAATTTACAAGACAAATTAACGAACAATTTTGTGGTTATGTGATATGTGTTTATGTGTTCTCCTCTATGATTTTGTGTGATCCGATTTTCAAATCCTCATAGAATCTTTCATGTTTTCATATGAGAGATTCATAGTAGGATATTCAAAAGGTACTACCTTAAATCCTTATGGGCTTCTACCTGGTAGTTAAGACCCTTGGGTTATATAGTACCACTCCGTGATTCATAAGAGACCTTTTAGTGGTCTAGTCAAAAAGATTGATTCACAATTTGGTTAAAGAACGACATCTAGTGATGTAGCGGAACAGACTCCTTGATAGTCTATTTAGATCATTTATTGATTTAATTTAAAGGACTCTATGGTGGTCTAATCACGCTCATCACCGGTTTGTTCATTTGGTTTTCCCCTACACACTATAAAATAGACTGTGTGAACTGTGCAAGGAATTGTCTGATTATGGACGCGTACATAATTATGAAATTTAGTGCACAGAAACCCAGTAAGATTTATTATGTGTAAGAATCGATAGTGACAACAATAACGAAATGGGAACGATGTAATGGAGGTACGGTGGACGCACCAATGACGCTTCATATACTTGTATATAAGTGTCCCTCTTACATTGCAAACATAATGTTATTAAGGTTACTAGAAGTTCAAGAACCCTAACCAATATTGTTCGATCTTTTCAACTTCATGTTTTCAAGCTCTCACAAGTTTCCTCTAAATAAATTTCGGGACGAAATTTCCTAAAGTATGGGAGACTGTAACACATGTGCCTCCACGGCCATCAAACAAATTCCAAACCAATGAAATATTATATTTCATACTTGGGATTGGTAAAAATATGTGTATCATTTGCACATATCAATTCTCGTTCAATTTCAAACTCTAAATCGCTTTCTGGAAGGTTATACGCGCACCGATGCGTAAATATAACCAGTTTAATCCAACGAACACTCCGGAATAGTGAAATAGGCTTAACATACCTTAAATAACCTTTACATAACTTAGATATAAGTTCTGGAAGGTTTGGTGTGGTGAAATCAAAGTTTAATCGCTTACAGGGACTAAAGTTGACAAACTACGAAAGTATGCCAATTTGAACTGTAACAGACATTCCAGAACATGACCATAAGTTAAGCATACCATAAATATCCTTTACATAGCTTAGAAATAGGCTTTGAGGTGTTCGGTGTGCTAAAATAAACTTTTGGGTCATTCAGGGACTAAAAGTGTCAAAAAGTGCACAAGTTTGCATTTTCGCGCATAACTTACGTTCTGAATACATCCGGACATCTAAAAATTTATGTAAGCATGAATATATTATATTTTAGTGTTCGCCATAAGAAAAATCCATTCGTTTCGTCATTTGGATCGTTTTTCGCGCTTGTGCGCATTCCGTCGTAATTAAGCGAACATCGCGTTCGTACGACCAAACGAACCAACATCCGGCATATTTTTGAGCATGTTTTGAGTTCCCTATACTTTAACTTCATTTTAGAGCCTTGAAATGAGGTTAACGGGGTTCAAACGCATCGAAAAAGGGCTTAAAACACAACAGGGACCATTTCTGCCAACTTTGAAACATTTCTGAATCAGAGGAGGGCTAGCGTAGCGCGAGCCCTATAGGCTTTACCAGTCGCGCTACGCGACTGCCTATGCTGGACAGAAAACATGCAGAAAACTCAGTTTTTCATTTTCGGGACCAGATTCGATGTATTAGCCGTTGTTTAATTCACAACCACACATTCTAACATGCTTAGTCAGCGGATAAGGATGGAATTTAGGCACCATAACTTTGCAACACATGTATGGATGGAATTTAAGCACCTAAGCACCATAACTTTGCAACACATGTACGGATGGGATTAAGGCACGTTTTCCATGAAACGATCTTAACGGTTCGGGTATTCCTATAAATACCCCATACCCCCCATTGCTAAAATCACTAGAATTCTGATTTGAGAACCTCTAAGTTGAAACCATTGTTTCATACCTGAGATTCTTGAATCGGGATTAGCATTCGGGGACCCTTCGTAAGTATTCTTTCGTTCTTTTCCTTATTTTATTGCTTTTCGAGTCAGAAAGTCAAACTTTGTTTGACTTTCAGCGTTGACCAGTAATGGTCAATGCGAAGTTCGTTTGAACTTCGCAACGTGAGTGTAATCACGTTGGTCATAGTCCCTTGGGACTATGCCCACTGATTACCACGTTGTCTAGGGTCGTAGGGTAGGCGATCTAATAAATCGCCTATACCTTCGAACTCGACCCATTTGGTCGATCATTAGGATCCGACCAAATATATTAGGTGACCATAGTAGGTAGGGAATAACCTTCCGAGGTTATACCCTATGGTCGCTTCGTTTAAGTAGTTGTATGATAGGTAGTTTCTATGCCTTAGGTAAATTACCAGAATACCCTTTTCATGTAAAATTGGTAATTAAGCATATGTAACCTAAACTTTTGTCACATAACTGATTTTGTAACATGTTTAGGCATATAACACTTGTCATAGGACTAGTTAGACGGTCCGAACGCGTTTCACGCGCACGACGCGTTAAAGTAGCATAAGCTACCTTAATGGGTCGCGATGGGTCAAAAGCACTTAGGTTTGGTTTCATTGTAGTATGTAGGCCTTGTTAAACCATATCTTATGAGTTCCAATACTCATTTGGTTTACCAAGCCTCATCCTATCCAATCTCTCGATTTAAGTCCGGTTTATTTATATAGTATTGGATTTGCCGACTGATTCCGTGCTCTCTCTAGCTTACTTGGTAGTTGTTCAAGACTCCTAAGCACTCTCAGGCGAGTACATTATTCCCCTCTTTTACTGTTTTCAACTGTTTTGGGGTGACTCATATGTGCTAAATGTTTTATCAATAGTTTCAAGAACAATTACAATGTGGTTTCAAGAACAATAACAAATATTTCAAGAACGCTAACAATGATTTCAAGAACGAATACAATGATTTCAAAAACTAATAACAATTTCAAAAAGTGAACAAACTTGTTGGTTGTAGTTTACATGACCGATGACATTCATTAGCAATGATCAAGCCGACCAGTATTAGGTTATGGTACCATAGGATCTGACAAATCCCGTTATTTACTGCACCCATTGTTATGTGTGGGGGTTGTAGGTAGCGACTGAATATGTAATTATTAACTTATCCTTTGGTAAGGGTTTGTTAAGAACGAGAACGAGAGCGAGATGGAGCGAGGAACGCGTCAAGAAGGTTTGAATGTTATTAGAGAATCGACCATAAAGTAGTTTCACAATTAAAATATTAACTTACCCTTTGGTAAGGGTTTGTTAAGAACAAGAACAAGTTTTAACGTTTGGGTAAACATTTGTACATGATTTACATTTGATCATGCATTTACACGAAACATAGTATTGGTTTAAATCAAGTTTTACTTCAATACTTTGTTTTGTGCGTTTCACCTATGGTTTAGTTGATGCATTTCACTAGCCATACATATCATTTTGGTTGTACATTACATGATTTACATTGGACATGAACATTTCTTTGGTGGTTTGGTTTGGTTAAGTGATTAAGTAACGATGCGTGTGTAATATGATACAAGCATGGTGGATACGCCGCTGGTACTTCCTATATATAAGTGTTTGTATGGTATTACATATTGTAGCGTTATTTGAATCATTTCAGTTTGAGACATAGAACATTTTATACAAGTAACATACTTTTCACAAGACATTGATTTACAAACAACTTATCTTACACAAACTCATTTTACATGATTATTCATTTAATCATGCATTATTCTCTTATTTATACTTATCATCCGAACTTATTATTTTTCAAATGATTTACAAAGACAAAGCAAATTACAAGGTTCATGACTAAACATTTTCTTAAACAGAAGTCATGAATCTTATTTTCACAAAACCTATGTACTCGCCAGCATTTCTTTGCTGACCTCGTTTTCACATATGTTTCAGGTATTGTTGGATGATATCGATTGATAAGATGCATGCTCACATAGGACTGGACAAGGCCTTAGTGACTCAATAACAATGATAGACTATGTTTAAATAGTGTATTTAGATTTCCAGACGATGTAATTACTCAATGTTTAATAAAACGAAACACTTTTGATATCCATGGTTATGAAACATTAATTCTGTTGCAACACGCCCCGATGTTTCCGCCGCGATTTGTTGTTTTACGCGGTCGGGGTGTGACAATCATGTTTTTGACTTTTTCAAATTTTCAAATTTTCTAATGTTTTTGTATTTTCTAACAACAATACTCCCCCTAAAATGCAAAATCATTTAAAGAAAATTTGACAACCAACTCTCATAGCTTTGTCTCGCCATCCATTTTCTGCTAATTGTGCACCGAATTACATGAAAAGCAGTAATTACCCCCATGATTTACAACCCATAGATTTTCGACAGTTTGAAAACCGTTTTTCAATCTTGTGAAAGTAATCATGTTTGTTCAGCCGTGAGGGTTTCGGCGTATTCAAGCAACAATTTTTTTTTATGTACAGAAAACGATAAACTCCCTGTTCAACCAAACCAGGGTTCAGCAGCCTCTTCCTGTGTCAGGCTGCCCCAACTTTCATTCTCACAATCTTCAGTTTTGTTGAGCACATGCACATACAAACTACTTCAATTACTTGAACAATTTAGCCCAGGTCTGTTGAACCTTAGGCATTTCAACACAATATTCATCATGTAGCTTCGGAAAATTTTTCTCATCAAAAACTTTTTCAACTTTGACTTCAACTTTTTCATCTTTTACCAAAATTACTTGTTTCTTAGCACTCCATTTTTGACCTTTTGGAGTACCTCTTTTGTAAAAATGTGAATCTTTTTGAACATTTTGTTTTTGATCAACAACTTTTGGTTTCCAAAACTCTTTGGGTTTTGTCATATCAACGGATTTTTGCCAACTTTGCGTTGTTCTAAATTTGGGTGTGTGAAAAATATGTGTTTGTCTTGAATCAGGCCTAGTCTGTTTTGGTTTCCAAGTTTGATTTGAAGCAAACTTGTTTGTGTTGTAACTCCAAGTTTGTTTTGAATCAAATCTGGCTGACCTTTGTTTCACACCCTCAGATTTTTGTTTCTCAATATTTTCAGGCTTCTTTTTGTCAACATCCACAGGTTTCAGATTCGGACACTTTCGTGCAAGATGTCCAATTTGATCACACTTGAAACATGTTCTCTTGGACACATCTTTGACCTGTGGTTGTTGCTTTTTCTTTTGAACACAAAACTCTTCAATAGACTGTTGTCTAAATTTGAGTTTTTCCTCTTCTTCAAAACTTTTTCCTTGAACAAAACTCATCTTTGCCTGAGAATTTGGCACTTCATTTTTCTTCCAATTTTGTTTCTTTTTATAACCCAACCCAGCCTTCATGTTTTTCTTCTTGAAACCAGGTTTGTTATAAAAAGTTTTCTTGTTTTTCCCAGCAAATTTTGAAATTTCTGACTTTTCAATCTCAACCATCTTAAAAACTTTATCAATTTTCTCTGAAATCACATTCCGAATCGGGAAAACAATATCTAAGAATAGTTTGTCCGATCCAATCATGGTGTAAACCAATCCTTTTGAATCATCATTCACAACTTTCTCAGATTTTATGTTTTTCAGATACTCATCATGAAAATTACTTTCATTTTCATCCTGTGATTCAGACTTACCTTTTGTAGACTCATCTTTCAAAACGCTATCAACAACCTTACTTACCACCTCTGAATCATCAGCTTCATCAGATTTGGTGTAAGTCACATCGATACTTTCAGGTAATTGGTCAACTATGTTCAGACCTTTTGCCACCTTTTCCTCATCATAAAAAGTATAATTGTTTCTCAATGGTGGTGATACCTGATGAAATTCTGAACCAATACCTTTTGTATTCTTGTCAGTATCTTTATCATCTGGTGTGATGTTGAAAATGCGTTCGAGAATGTACGAAGAGTTATGATAACTTTGAAGTTTGGTAACAATCTTTTCTTTTTCAGCCAGAACTTGTTTGAGATTAGCAACTTCATCAACACACTTGTTTAATTCAAGTTGCTTTTCTTTAAACTTTCTCTCATACAATTCTTTAGTTACTAAAGTTTCAGACAACCTTTGGTCAAAACATTTGACTTGGCTCTTCAAAGTATCATAAGCTTCTTGTACTCTCTGACTTGACCACTTCAAATTATCATACTCCTTTTGAAAATCTTGAAACTTATTTTCTTTTTCAATACAACCAACACATTTTGCTAAACACATTTCTTTCAAAATCTCATTTTCTTTTTCAAAATCTTGACAATTCTGTGTCAGCTTTTCAACCTTTAGTTTCAAAATTTCTTCTTTTTCAATCATTTCTTTACATTTTATTTTGAAAACATTTTCAAATTTGTTTGTTTCAATATCTTTTGTTTTGATTATATCATCTTTTTCAATACAGGCTTTGCACATTTCTATGCAATTCCTGCACTTCTTTTCATTGTTATCAACAATTTCAACATTCGATAGATCAGAAGATTCATTTACCTCGATCTCTTTCAGCACCGGTTCTCCTGTCCGATCCTCTTCTTTCTTCTCTTCTTCTTCCATCTTCTGTTGTTTTTCTATCTTCTGCTCTTCTTCTACTTTCTGTTCTTCTTCAGCAGCAAGCTTTGCAGTAATCTTCACTTCTTCTACCATCTTTTTCAACTCTTCTTCTTTTCTCTTCTTCATTTCTACCACCTTTGGTAGACTTGCTTCACAAACTTCTTTTATTTTGTTCAACAAATCCGGCAAATATTCTTTATCAGATAACCTTCTTGTGTTGAAAGTAGCCTGACTTGGAAACAAATTTGTTACAGCTTTAAAATCCACATTTGATGGGTCAACAACTGGATTACCCCATGGATCCATGTAACATTCCAATTCGTCATTCCATCTTTTGGCTCTCTGTGCTTCTTTGAATGGTTCTCTGAATTTTTCAATTTCCCATCTCGCATAATCTCTTCTCCACCATAGATCATGATCAACATTAGCCACAAATGCATATCCAACTGTATCTTCTTCAGGGAGAACTTGACTCCAGTCATAACCTTCATCGTCATGAATAACTGCAAGAGCTCTTGATTTTTCTTCAACCTGCTTCATTCTAGGAGGTTCAGACTTGTTCTGATGATAGATTGCTTTCTTGTAGTAATCTTCCTTGAACGGATTAGCAGTATCATCAGCATAAGCATTTCTGCACTCACGTTTAAAATGACCTTTCTGTTTGCATTTAAAGCATGTCACTTTGGATTTGTCAAAGCCTAACTTGGTAGAAGGTCCACCAATAGACTGCCGTCCGGTAATTTCCATAAAACGTTGTGCCCTCCTCACTGCACTAGCCATACACCATCGTATATCGATCAATTCCATCTCGTCAAGATCGATTTGATCGTAGTCTTCCTTGGTTAGGTTGGTGTTGCCTATCTTCCCTGCAACAAGACTTTCATACGACTCCAACACCGATGCTAAGAAGACCATCTGTTGCTTTGCAGACTCCTCATTAAAATTTTGAGTATTCTTCAAATCTACTGCAATGTTGCATTGGAATACATTCTTTGATGCAGATTGGCTCGATGTTGTTGAAAAAGATCCACTGTGAAAACCACTGTGAGGACTTTTATTGTTTACAGAATTTGAGCTTTCTGCAGAAAATGCTGTTCTTGGAGACCCAGCCTGTGGTACATTTCCTCTGTAGTACAGCTCCACATTCTGTTGATGAGCTGAATTGTTGACTTTAGATTTCTTGATTTCCAACTCATGGCTTTCTAGTCTTTCGATAAGCAAATCCACTGTCAAATCTTCAGACTTAATTGTGTTCTTTAACATCAAGGCAAAATATTGCCAATCCATCTCATCTGGCAACGAATCAAACAATTTATCAACCAGCTCCTCTTGAGTGTATGTGATTTTGTGTCTGGCCAACTCCATCTTTAGATGCCCAAATCTCTCGATCATTTTACAAACAGATTCATTTTTCATACAACCAAATAAATCAAACTCTTTACGTAACAGTTTCTTTTTGTTTTTCACAATCTCAGAGGTACCTACACATTTTCTCTCTAAAGCTTCCCATAAACTCTTCGATGTTTTCTCTTGTTCAAGTAGCGAAATAATATCTTCTCTCACTGACTGTTTTATGAATGTAATCATTTTGTATTCAGCTACAACATTTTTTATATCTATTTCTGTGAACTCTTTTTCATCTACTAACCTTCCTCCTTCTTTTACTGGTTCTGTATATCCGTATTTTAGTTTTAACCAACTTTCAGGAGCAAAAGCTTTTACCCAACCCTCAAATCTGTTTTTCCACCAATTATAATCTTCAATCTTCATTAATTTCGGTGGTTTCTGTTGGCTTCCGTACATATTCTCATACTTCAAGTTCTCTGAAATCTCTTTCGAATATTCTCTTGTTTCAGATCTTCTTTCGGATGATTATGAGGTAAAAGCATTGTAAAATGTGTTGTAAAATTCTTCACCGCTGCTCGACATCTTTAATCACCTGGAGACAAACAAACAAACACAATCAGTATAAACAATATCAAACAACTTGAAATAGACTGACACTCGGTTGTCGTGAAATGATCTTGACACGAAAATCCTCTTTCAAGCGAAATATCAACTGATCAGTTTCAAGCGAAATAGCAACTAATCAGTTTCAAGCGAAATAACACTTTTTGCTGTTTGAAGCGGAATCAGTTTGTAAAGTTCAAGCGAAATCAGACTTTTGAAGCGAAATCACTTTGTGAAATTCAAGCGAAATCAGACTTTTAGACAAACGTCCACTTTCAAGCGAAATCAGGACTATATTTTCAAGCGAGACTGCTGTTTCAAGCGAAATCAAGTCTAATTCCAAGCGGAACCCTGTTTTGAAGCGAAATAACTAATCTTTTTCAAGCGAAACCTCAATGCTCGTTCAAGCGAAATTAATAAACTGGTCCATTTCAGTCATTTTTAATGCGAATTTTGTTCTGATTCTTTCAAGGCTTTGTTAAAACACTATTTCGCATGTATTGTGAAAAATTCAATCCATTTTGACCATGAAATCTTGTTCAGTTTGAAAAAGAATGTGTAGAAGACAGAAAACTGATGCAATCGAGCTAAACTCTTCTTCCTTAGCTCTGATACCACTTGTAGGATCGTTGTACGACCTGACTGAGTCGATCAGAAGAGTCTTTTATCCGAATCAGAGGCGGAATCAATGAAATGGACACTCGATTCAATTTAAACGTCTCTTATATTGATATAATACTGATTTACAAGCTGGAGACAATCCGGCAGAGCTTCGCTACTCAGATCCGAACCCTTTCAAATGAAAAACCAAGTGCACCTATTTATACTAGTCTGATTTCGCTTGAAATGGACCAAAGCATTTTCAAGCGGAATCACTTAACATGATTTCGCTTGAAACTGTCTTTGGCACTTTCAAGCGGAATCACCACCTTTTAAGTGAAAATCAGTTTCTTGAACCCCATGCACTGGTTATCCTATCCTATATCATTACACGACTCGATACAAGACGATGTCAATAGACATAGTGCACTAACACCATCACCACCACTTGCCACCATAAAAAAATATTTTGTAAACTTAGGTTGGAATTTTTTGTAAAACAATATTTTAGCTTTATCCCGTTTTGACCCGAACTTAATTGACATTGTTTTAAAAACGACTCCCTTTTACCCGAGCTCACTTTGCTCATAAACCCACGTTGACATGAACCCGTTTTGACCCGTCAGCGAAACCCACCCGACTTAATTGCATCAGATTTGTGCGTTTTGTTAGTTTTATGTAGGTATGATGTTGTATTCTTGAACTCTAATTGTTGTGTTCTTAGTTTGTATTATTGGACCAGAACTTCTTAGCCAGTTTCGAAGTCCCACCATATTTCTTTAAGATTTCTTGTGATTGTGATGGAGACTATTTGCTACCAATTATCGTAGGTAAATATAGAATTACTTACGTAACTTCTTTTTTTTAATCTCATTTTACATATTAGCATTGGATCTGTTGGTTGCAAAAAAACTTGACATTAATATTCATATCTACAGGGGAATATGCAGTTGAAAAGCTTATAAGCTTCTATCTGGAAGATGAGGTTTAGGTTGTTTATTGTCAAAGAGGATACGTTCAACCTAGCATTCGTATTAATTCGTTTTTCGTTCTGTTGCAGGGAACCCCAAACCATTTTCAGCTTGTGATAAATATTGTTGGGAAACTTGGCTATGAAGTAAGGAAATATTCTTAGCATGTATTTGACCAGAGTTGACTAACAAGTATCAAAACATTACTATTTTAAATTACTTGGTTTCATGATTTTTCTAATTTTTTTTTAAATCATACATCATATTTATTAATATTTTTTAAATGTAACTTTTTTAAACCCGTGTGTCTGTGTTTTTTTAAAGATGAATGTTGCTTTACTCTTAGTCCTAAATTATAACAATCTATATCTAATTTTATTCAATGCTAGAAATTAAATTATGATCTTCTCTCTAGTAATAAGCAAGGGCTTCTACCATCTATCCAAAGCTAAAAATCTGGAAGAAAAAAAAAAGACACCTGGTGTTTTTAATGATATACTACATACGTATAATATAGTTATGAGTAAACAGTGGCAGCTATCATGGTGTGAGGGGAGAACCTTCGCACAAGTCCCGTGATTTCGAAGGGCACGTGATTTAAACAAAACCGATATATATATATATAGAGAGAGAGAGAGAGAGGAAGGTTAACGTACATCACGTACGACAGGTAATTACGCACGTTCATTTTAAAATCACGCACGTTATAACTCAAAAATCCAAAATCACGCATGTTGAAACACAATAATCACGCATGTTGAAACACAATAATCACGCATATTGAAAACATTAATCACGCATGTTATAGAACAAATCACGCACGTTGTTGTACGTGAAGTATGTTAAGCCGTAATGTACGATATACTTTATATATATATATATACACACACACACACACAATAGGCCTAATCGTACATTACGTACGCTATAACCACAACCATCAGATCATCTCATTTAAACCCCGTGTTTAACTAATTAAATTAATCAAATTAAAATATATATATATATATATTTATATGAAACCGCCAAGGTTAAAATCGTCCATTGCGAAATCAAAACCCCTGATAATCAGCAAAGAATACTCGCAAATATACCGTAAACCCAAATTCAAAACATTGCATTCTTCTTCCCCCAAGTTCCGTTCTACTTACCTGTGCGATTCGCCAAGATTGATGAGTTTTGAGAAACGGAGCAAGGCCAACAACGACAGACTACAGGCAAAGAAGATCAATCCAGGTATTGAATGACATATGCGATTTTATAATGGTGTTTACAGTGGCTTTGAATGACATATGCGATTTTGTATAGTTAGCTAAGGATTTTGTCTGAAACCTATGGTTTTATAAGATTACGTATAGTTGTTAACTATGATTTTGTTAGGGTTTATGTCCGGTATGGTTTTTTATTAGGTTTTGTATGATTATGTAGTTTTGGTAGTGGTTAGCTGATACATATGCGATATTATTGAGGGTTTTGTAAGGGTTTTGTATGACATATGTGATTTTATATGATTAGTTTTGTATGACAAAGGTGAACAAAAATAGAAAAAGAAGGGTTGTGGAAGAAAGTTCTGAGGATGATGACTTTGTTGAGCCACTACCAAAAAAGAAGAAAGATGACAAGAGATCTAAGATACAAACAAAAAAACCTTCAAAAAAGGTGGAACAGGAAAAAAAAACCAAGCCAGCTAGAACCACCTAGAACAGAACCTAGGGCTTTCTTCGAATACAGCAACGAAGAAATACTGTTGAGACGTCAACCTAACTCGTATATGGATACTGTGAAAAAAATTTCAGAAAAACAGCTTGATGTGGTGAAGAATATGGGATTTGGGTCTATTCTAGATATGAATATAAACCATATTTCAACACGTTTGGGATATTGGCTAGCCTTAAACTTTGACGATATGTTCGATACGCTAAACGTAGGTAAACACCAAATAAAAATTACATCGGACACAGTTTATGAAGTATTTGGAATACCAAAGGGGCCAAAGCCAGTTGAAATAATAGTCGATAAAAGAAAAGTTAAAAAGGTGGAGAAAATTGAAAAAAAAATAAAGAACCAGGAAATACTGTTATGGATACCTTCATCAGTCAATGGGGGGAAAACACAAAAATTACCCATGGCTTAATTGCAACTGCAATAGATAATCAAAGAGATGGGGGAGCTTATTTAGAATAAATTTCCTGGTGTACTGGATGACGTTTTTTTTACGGAGATTACAAAAGCCACAACTGCAAATGATAGATGTTTGCTTGGTGTAAAGGTTGTTGAGGACATACCGCATCTAGATTGGTGCTCATCTACTGGACACTTTGCGTCCGTACACGAGCGGGCTAAAAGAACACAAAAATACAGTTCGTGGGACCCGTTGCCTTTCTTACGGTATGTTTTACTACATTTGAAAACATGTTTACAAATATTTTTGTCTAGTAGCATGCGATTTTGTAGAAATAGAGTATGATGATGACTTTGAATATAAAATAAATACACATTTTACGTAAATATCAACTCCTTTTTATATTTATACAGCTTCTATACACGCATGAGTACAACAAGAGGCTTCAACTCTTTGAGAAAGTCGTGGAGATACCGGTTATTCGTTATATCACATCTACGGAGATTGATAAAGTCGAGGAGAAGATTACGGATAACGGACCTCTGTGGACAGCAAATGAGAGTGAAAATGAAAAAGAACAGGGTCAATCAACGGAGGAGTATACAATACGACCCGTTGACATTACAAAAAAGCTACAAAAGAAGGACAGCACGTGCAGTAGAAAACGTAGAAACCGAGGAAGACCCTAACAATAACGATAACATTGATGATATGATGGATTTCAGTTTTGACCTCCAGGACATGTCTCAGTTGAACCTTGTGATGGGAGTTGGGACACAGACACAAAAAATGATGGACTATTGCAACACTCCTGTTCCACTCTCACCATCGGTAGTCTACGATTCAGCCCATGAATGAAATCGAGAGGCTTCGAAAATCAACAAAAAGGTAAGCCAAAAAGATATTAATTTCACTTAATCCATTTATTTTTTACAACTAGATTGATAGTATATTAACTCGAAAAATATTACAGAACTTGTTGAAAAAAAATGAAAGCCAATGTCAAAAAATACATTGAAATGGTTCAAGTTGTTCAAGGGATGAACAACTTAGTTTCAGAAGCAAAAACCAAGTGTTTTTTGGGAACCGGAGATTATGGAGGCCTGTAAGCAGTGGGATGAGACGCTTCGGAATAATCTCATTTGTGTGCCGCCTGATTCAGGAAAAGAGCCTGAAACTGCACCCTCTGATGTTCATCAACAGCCTGAAAATGCAGCTTCTGACGTTCATCATGAAGATACTACAAACGAAGAAAGTAGACAGAATGAAGAAGCTCAACAAGTAATATCCAACGTTTTGGAACAAATGGAATCAGAAGGTAAACATGCGATTTCAAATTAACAAATGCGATTTTATATAAACATTGAATTTCCCATACACATGCGATACCTTAAAAAATACACATGCGATCCCATGCATACACTTGACATTTGATTTCGCATGCAATATCATGTATACCATGCGATTTTGATTCTGATGTAATAAAATTCAATAATTTGTATCTATAGGGGTACTGCAGCCAGATGATGAAGGATTGACAAATAAAGATGATGGAGGAGTGATAGACACCCTTATTGCAAACATTCAAACTGTCAAAACGGGTGTATACGCTTACAAACCACCTGTCAAAGGTAAAAAAACACTTTATATTAGAACAAAAAATTATATTTTTTAACTTACTCTGGCCTGCAGAAAGTGGTGAAAACGAATCTGGTATAGAAGAAATAGTGAACTTAGCTGAATCTACACAAAACATTCAAGAAAAAGTTCAAGAAAAGGAGCCAGAAGTGGAAGCAGTTTCTTTAGGAGAAACTAAACAAAAGGACCCTCAACAAACCAATTCAGGTATCGAGATTGAGAAGGAACCAGAAGTGGTATGCCCTCAGGTGACGGCTGAGGAATTGCAATCAGCCGAGTCGCTTTTGAGCCTGGGACCTAGCCTGGTAGAAAATAAGGGAAAAAAACTAGGTGGGGGGAGAAAAAAACCAACTCAAGCTCCAAAAAAAGTTGTACCAAAGGGGTTAAATGAACTCCTTTATAAGACAATAGAAGCCGCCAAAATTCGAAATGAGAAAAGATGTGCAGACCTTGGAGAAGCATTTTGTTCCCCTTTCCGCAACAGAGTGGTAAACATGCACGAAGCACTCTTGAATCAAGAATTGAGTGTGATCCGATACACATTTTCTACATTTGCAGACACAGAGTAAGTAAAACAATTATATCAACTAACAAACATCTATATATAAAAACTCAAACTATTTAATTATTTAATTTTTGCCTGGCAGGGCTGTATTTTACCGATAAAAAACTGGGGTTTACACATTCAAAGGTATCTTTGAAAGCTTCTACAGGGGTCAGTACGTAGCATCAAACGGAATAGATGCATTTGTGGATGTTCTCAACCTTGAAGAGAATAAGAGGGATAGAAAATCATCACCATACAGACTCTTCTTGTTTAGCACAATGATGGTATGTTTGTCTAAACATTTTGGCATTTGAGATCAAAACAGAAAATGCATATTCAATGATTTCGCATACTAATTATAGTTAAATCGCACGTAGAAGAGTAGACAGTTTTCCTGTGAAAACAAAAACAACATTTCGCATACTATTATAATTTCGCATACAGTATATATACAATTCGCATGTGAAAAATTTTCACACATTATTTTGCATGTACTAAATTCGCATGTACAAATACCTTGTAATACATTACTTAACCTTGATTCTAATTACAAAACATACAGCCGGATATCATGTACAACGAGGAGACTTACATAGACAACCAACGTCTAAACGTATTTACCTCAAATTTAGAAGACATAATACTGAAATATGAGGTAAAAAAACTTGACTCAGTTGACTTGGTGTTTATTCAGGTACTTCAAGGTGACCACTTCTATGTCTTGTGCTTCCACTTGAAAACCGGCAAAATTGAGCTAATTGACAATTCAGCAGCTGAACAAGAGTTTAAGGATAGATACAAGGGACTTCCAGACACACTGGTAATACAAAAACTTCTTCATATACATGTTATATTTATGTAAAAGCTACTGACACAATGTTGCTATGTTACAGAGAAGGGTATTGGTTTTATACATACAAAAGGCCTTAAAACCAACACCAGCTATAAAAGCACTTGAAACATCAGTGATAGAAAGAAAAGAGATGGAATGGAGGACGGAGAATAACGGTGTAGAGTGTGGAGTGTTTACGATGCGTCATATGGAAACATACAAAGGGGAGAAAACACCATGGGTGACTGGGTTTGTGAAAGAAGATGAAGTAAACAACAGACAGAATTCACAACTTCATCTCCTGAGGCACAGATATCTAAGTAAGATCATTCTATCCGAATACAATCTGGAGCGTCAAAAAATAATTAAAGAGACAAATGCTTTCGATAAAAGGTCGTACATAGAAAAGTATTTCAAAGATTTGGACAAAAATACTCCCAGATAGGTTGAAGGCATTTATTGGAAAGGACAAATAGACTTATTTGATGTTGAATTTCTGTTGCATATTTAGACTTGTTAGATTACATTAATATTTTTAATTTCGCATGTTTTATGTATAAAATCGCATGTTTGCTATCGAATTTGTTATAAAATGCAAAATATGGAAAAATAAATCATGCGAAATCAAAATCCCATGCCATAACACAACATGCGAATTATATGGAACATAAAACACTTGCATGTTTTATTAAATAAAGCACTAAAATAAACAAGTTCATTCAAAAGATGAAAGGAACTTCATTTTTATCTCCATCGAGCATCTTAAGATCGTTATTGCATCCGCCAACTCTTTCAACTGCTTCTCATCCCTCTCACCCAGATCAACCATGAACATAACAGCAATTTCTTGAAGACTACTCACTTGCATCTGAGATAGCAAGTTCACAATTTCTTGTCATCTCTTCATGTTTTCTGTTACACGAGAAATGTTGGTTTCCAGCATCTCTTGACATGATCGATCCTCTTGAATTTGATCCTGAATCCTTTTTCTCAAAGACTGTTTGATACTTGATTCAGAAGAGGATGTTGGGAGGTCTGCCGTTTTTTAATAAGATAAGATATAAGTGGTTTAAAATAGTGATAAAAAGATAAACTTTATAATAAAAGAAAAAGGCACTGTAAAATTATTGATATCAATTATTGAACTGAATTATTTGATTTGAATTATTGAACTGAATTATAAAACACATTGTGCAAAATTACATATAATTACTTTTAAAGCATGCGAAATATTGAGCTCAACATGTTAAATACTTTTTAGTATGCGAAATGACCAACATAAACATGCGAAATTACATATTAAAACTTTATTATGTACGAAATGTCCAACTTAAACATGCGAAATTATTCATATGATCCAATCTTTAATAACTGATGTTTTGGTAAAAAATTACCGAAGCAATTAAGTGATCAAATTAGTTAAGTGAGGTAGTGTGCTAGAAATGTGTGTTAAAAATATGCTAGTTAAGTTATTAACAAAAACAGTTTCAGGATACGGCTCAGGATATAGAGTTGTATCTATGATCAATCAATAAGCAAAAATGTAAAGTGTGACACAGGATATACGAGGAAAGCCCTTGATCAATCTAGATCGCCGGCACAAAACCTCGGGAGATGACAATCGCAGCTGTCTTGTTTCTTCTATTACTTCAAATATCAGGATACAGTGCAGGATATGATGCGGATCAACTAGGTGTTACAACGTAATTCGAGTACAAGTGTTTGAGTGTAGTGATTGTTTGCAATGGGAAAGAAAAAGTGTGCGTAAGAGTGTGTGCCTTAACCTGATCCGATCAATCTATTTATAGTAAAAGAAAATAACAAACTACCCTATTAAACCGGGATACTTCGAATATTCCTCAAGTAAACGTTGTAGTCCGCTTCTTCCGGGTTCAACGTCTATAACCCAACTGATTTACCCGAGTCTTGAGGAGAAGAAGTCCACTTGAACGTTGGAGACTTGCACCTTCTAATCTGCACGTGGTCAATTGATCAGTACCAGGATATCGTATCAGGATGTTACCAATATCCTGATCCGGTATCCTGATCACAAACAAACAATCAAAGCCAGAATATTAGTCAGGATATATAAGCAGAAAAAGACCCATAACAATTGTCCCCAAAATATACCTGTTGGAATTCTGAATTCAAACAGATATATTTTAAACTTTATCACCTGGATCGAGGCAATCAATATGACGAGACTCTTGAAATGACAATGTGCAACTTCCAACGCGTTATTTACTCTTTACCCCCTATTATTCAGCCTATAATTAGCTGAAATACTTTGCACTATGATCATTACTCCTCAAGCAAATCTCAGGTATTTCTCTTTTCTTCTATGTTTTTCTTTTCTTTGAATTTCTTGTTTCTTGGTCGATACCCCTTATGGCATCTCGAACAAGATCTCGGTCAAACGAGCCAGTCGCAACCCTCACGAGTCAAAACCTTATCCGAGAACCACAAAATGAGATCTGCTCTTTCAACAAAGCTGATATCGCCGCTTTGAAGGATTCCGATGCCTTTCCTGCCGGAGTGGTCATTCGCCCTTTTGATCGGGAAGTCCGATCAGATGCGTCATCAAACGAGTGGGTTTGCTTTCTTGCCTATCCCTTTTATTTGGGACTCCAGTACCCATTTCCACCCTTTATCTCTCGTTTCTTTGAGCTTACCGGCCTCAGTTATGCCCAGACTATGCCAATGATATGGCGAGTTTTAATGGTGTTAAACCAAATTAAATCTCGTCATTGCCCTGACCTATGCATCGAAGACCTTCCCATTGCATACCGACTGAGATCCCATGGCAACAGCCGCTTTCTTCTATTTTCCACTTCCAAGAACCCCCTCATTCTTAAGGCCACCAAGAACGAAGATCAGTGGCAACGAAAGTTCTTTTTTGATAAAAGGGACTCTATTGACAAGGGTTTTGATCTGCCAGTTAGATGGTTAACCAAGGGTAGGATTTAGGGTTTAAGGAATATCCCCAAATGTATCCTTAAACCATATCCTTGACTGATATCCTGGTATTTTGTGCAGCGAATTTCAGAGATCTAGCACCCCTAAGCGCGGAATCAGAACCTAGGATCAAAGAGATCTACCGACTTCCTGCTAGTGAAAGAACCTTCTCCCTGTCTCTCACAAACTCAATTCAAAAATCAAGCTCAGAGATGTCTGGTAAGCATACGATTATAGTGATTATAAAGTATAAGTGTTACAAACTAAACATTTCTTCCTTCGTTCAGTGCCGGTCATTAACCTCGAAGGCTTCCAGCTTGACGAGTTGGACAGTTATTCCAGCCTCGCACCTGCCCAACAAGAGACCAACCCGAAACCAGCTACCACACCAAAGCCTACCGGTTCGAAGACCGCTACTGCTCCTAAAGCTCCTCCAGCATCCAGGACCCGGGCCTCCAACTCCCGGAAGAGAAAGGAAGTAGAGCCTCCCGCTACACCCCATGTATTCCCATTTGAGAACCATGGGTTTACGGAATCCAACAAATTCATGATCGGCTTCCTCAACCAGGTTAGTATCCTGATCCATATCCTGCAACATATGCTGGTTATTAAAGCTAATTAAAGTCAATACCTGTTTCTTTGCAGGGTCTCGAACGCCTGGTGTTCCTCTATGAAGATGCATGTGGCCTGAACACCATGTTAGAGAGCAAACTTAAGAAGGCCGAGGCCACCATTGCAGATCAAGCAGCAATTGCCACCACCAAATCGGAACACTGCGAAGCTAAGTACAGGGAAATGACTCAAGATCACCAGTCTGCCATCCAGAAGATCACCCAGGAGGCTCAAGCTAACTCCTACGCTGCCCAGGTTCAACATGAGCAAGATATGGCTTCGTATCGGGAGAGCCTTAAGAATTCAGTTATTATCTCCCTCCTCCAGGCCAGACTGAAAATGGCTTACGAGGAGATGGCTTTGGGTGTTGAATGCCCTTCATGGAATATCAAGGCTTAGCAGATGAAGCTGAAAGATCTTGGTGGTAATCCTGTAGAACCTACTGTGAAGCCCGCAGCGGAGGAGCCTGCCGAGGTGGCCAAGAAGGCAGATGGTGCTGGCGTTCCGAAGGATGCTGATGGTGATGCCGGAGGTGATGCTGAAGGTGATGCTGGAGGAAATGCTGGGAAGGATGCTGCTGACGAGGTCATGATGGAAGGAGGGGTTGCCCCTTCGAGGCAACGAAGTGGGCGATGATGGATATACGTGCCAAGGTCGGAGCCCACTTTTTTAAATTCAATGGTTGTGGTCTGTTTGAACAATTTACTTTTCCTGTCGTTGAACAATTTACATTTCTTGCACTAGAACAATACGATGACCAAAGGTGGATGGGTCCTGGGTTTCAGGATGAAGCCCTTGGTCATCAATTAGTATAATCTGTTTTGAATGATGCAACGGTTGGAGGTGGATGGGTCTCGTTTTGAGATGAAACCTTCAACCGTTGCGTAGATATGGTAAAAACTAATCGTGCTTTTGGCAGATGGGCCTCGGTTTGAGGTGAAACCAAAAGCACAACTTTTGACATGTTAATAATATAACCACCTTTTGACTTATTTGCTGTTCCTTTTAATTTTTTGTCATGCATTACTTAGTTTAGATTACCTTTTGAAAATATCCTGATCAACATACTCGGCGGTATCCTACGAAGACTTTCGCCAAGCAGGGTTTTTCAAAATTTCAAACAATTTAGATAAAGTCTTTAAAGAATAAAGGATATTTTATTTTTCAAGATCCGTTTTGATGAACTCAACTTAATTTTAAATCCAGGTATTATATCCCAAATATTTCAATCAAATATTCCGAAACATATCCCGAAAACAGATTTTGAGAATATATCCTAAGGATATATCCTAATCAGGATATTTAAGCCTTTAAACATAGTTTCGAAAGTTCAAACAACTTATGTAGAGTTCACAAAGAAAAGATCATACCAGGAATAGAGTGTAGCCCTAGTATCGAACTTCAATCTTTTTGCAATTTCTTCTACTAAGATGTCCCCAGTCTGAGATACTTAGTACACTAGGTCCAAATTTGATATTTTGAGCTTCACACAATCGCCTTAGGAGGAATGTCCCCTGTGCATGAAGTCTTCGAACACTTAGAAAATTTTTGAATTCAAGTTCTAACTGTTTGGACAGTTCTTGTGTTACTGGGGTAAAACCCAAAACATACTGGAGATAAATCCTTAGTATCCTGGGGATAAACCCATAGGTATCCTGGGGAGAATCCCAAATTTTCATGTGCTACAGGAGGGAGTGTATAAACTCCAAGACTTTGAAAGGTGATAACCTTTAAACCTTAGAGAGTATGAAAATACCCTTTCGTGAGAGAGGGTGATCAATCCTCATATACCTTTAGGATCAAGGACATAGCCAATAGTGACGAAATTGTCAGCCACTTTTACATGAACTGGTCCCGCCACCTTGAACTACCCCTGGATACCTTGCGCTCCAGGCGGGGTGTTTAAACTCAATTCGAGAGAAAGGTGAATACCTTTAAACCTGTGAAGGGATCAGGATCCCTTAAACGTGAGAGAGGGGGGCAATCCTCTAGTCTTTCGAAATATCTTGAGTATGTATCCTGGAGCTATATCCCGAAGCATGTACTGCAAAACAACTGTAAGCTAAGGTGGGTGTTAGCCTGGCTAACACCCCTCCTATGCTTAAGTCAGTAGTGGGTTCAAAAGAATAAACAATATCAAAACATATTAAAAGAGATAGAATCCATACCATCCTGAGTTAAAATTTAGATTCCAAACTCACTTGAAATAGAGCTTTAGATGTATAGCATTCCAGGATCTAGGTAGCATATCCCCCTCCATATTCTTGAGTCGGTATGCTCCTTTTCCTGATTCTGATTCAATCTCATAGGGTCCTTCCCATTTCGGAGCGAACTTTCCATCAGTACGATTAGTAGTATTCTGAAAAGCCTTCCTCAATACCCAATCTCCAATCTGGAACCTTCTAGTCCTTATATTCTTGTTATATGCTTTAGATATCCTCTGTTGATATGCTGCCATTCTTAGCCTTGCTGCGTCTCTTGTCTCATCAATAGTATCCAATTCCTGGCATAGGATTCAGGATTCTGCTCAGGATCCCGGAGGTTGGATCTTGCTGTAGGTATTACCATTTCTGTCGGGATCACTGCTTCTGCTCCAAATACCAAGGAAAACGGGGTTTGGCCAGTTGCACTTTTCACCGTCGTCCTATCATCCCACAAAACAAAGGGTAATTCTTCTGCCCATCTTCCCTTCTTAGCTCCAAGCCTTTTCTTTAAATTGTTGACAATTATCTTGTTTGATGATTCTGCTTGTCCGTTTGCTTGAGGATGTACTGGGGTGGATGTGATCATTTTAATTCCCCAACTCTTGCAAAAGTCAGTAGTCCTCTTACTTATAAACCGAGATCCATTGTCACAAATTATCTCAGCTGGTACTCCAAACCTAGTCAGGATATTCCTTTTTATGAAGGATACCACTTCTTGATCTCTAACTTGAACAAATGCTTCAGCTTCGACCCACTTAGAGAAATAGTCAATCATTGCCAACATGAAGACCTTTCCTCCTGGAGCCTTTGGCAATTTTCCTACTATATCCATTCCCCACTTCATGAATGGCCAAGGGGAAGCTATAGGATAAAGTGGCTCGGCCGGCTGATGTAATATATTACTGTGTCTTTGACATGCATCACATCTTCGAGCGTATTATGTAGCATCTTTTCTCATCGTCGGCCAATAATATCATGTTCTTAATACCTTTGAGAATAACGACCTGCCCCCAGTATGGTTACCACAATCCCCTTCGTGTATATCCCGAAGCACTTCCTTGGTTTCGGGATCTTCTAAGCACCTCAGATATGGTCCTGCAAGAGATTTCTTATACAAGACATTATTTATAATAGTGAATCATGATACCTTCATTCTAAAGGCCTTAGGATTCTAATCCTTTGGGATGTGTCCTTCCTTGAGATATCTTATGATCGGGGCCATCCAAGACTTAGGATCCTCGTCAGGATACTCATCATCAGGATCCTGAACACTTACTACTACCTTACCCTGAGGATCTGTCGTAGGATATAGGATATGTAATATTGGTATTCGGGTTCCTTCCGATATCCTGACTGATGATCCTAGATTTGCCAAGGCATCCGCTTCAGCATTATCCTCTCTCGGTACCTGTTCAAGTGTAAAAATATCGAAATATACTGCTAATTTTTTTAGAATCTCGAGATACTCGATTAACTTCTCACCTTTAACTGCATAAGTTCCATTAAAATGATTAGTAATTAACAAAGAATCAACATATACTTGCAAACTCTTGACATTCATACTTTTAGCCAATTCTAATCCTACAATTAAAGCTTCATATTCTGCCTCATTATTAGTGGCGGGAAACTCGCATCTAATAGCCTGGGGTAATATGTCCCCCTGTGGCGATTTTAGTAGTATACCCAAGCCTACACCTCTTACATTAGATGCACCATCAGTATATAACGTCCAGGACTCTAAGGTTTCTCCTAGCTGTTGTACTTCTAGGTCTACTTCACTTTGAATATCACTATTGAAATCAGCCACAAAGTCAGCTAAAGCCTGAGACTTTATGGCATTTCTAGGTTCATACACTAGATCAAAGGCACTTAATTTCACTGACCACTTAGCCATCCTACCTGACATCCCGGGCTTCCTAAGCACATTTTTAACAGGATAGTTGGTTTTAACGTGAATCCTATGTGTTTCAAAATAATGTCTAAGTTTTGTTGATGCCATAACTAGGGCTAATATCAATTTCTCTAAGTGAGAATACCTAGTTTTAGCATCTAATAAACTTTTACTAACATAATAAACAGGATACTGTTGACCTTCATGATCCTTTACAAGGACAGCACTTACTGCGTTCCCTGATACTGCAAGATACATGGATAATGGTTCACCATCCTCAGGCTTCATCAATAGAGGTGCGGTTGAAAGATACCGCTTCAAATCCTGCAAGGCTGCTTCATGCTTTGCTCCCCATTCAAACTTCTAATTTTTCTTCAGGATATCATAAAATTCCTTGCATTTTTCTGAGGATCTTGAAATAAATCTATTCAATGCTGCCACTCGTCTTGTCAGTCTTTGAACATCTTTCATGTTAGAAGGTGATTTGATATCCAAGATGGCTTTGATCTGTTCTGGGCTTGCTTCTATCCCCCTTTTAGTCATCATATATCCTAGAAACTTTCCTGCCCCCACTCCGAAATGGCACTTAGCAGGATTTAGCTTCATGTTATATTGATCCAGGATGTCAAATGCTCCATTAATATCCTGGAGGTGATCCTCATCCTTCTTAGATTTTACTACCATATCATCGATGTACACCTCCATGGTGTCCCCCAGCTTTTCTTTGAACTTCATGTTCGCCAATCTTTGATATGTTGCACTAACCAAAGGGCATAGCAGTGTTGACATATCCTTGTGCTTCCAAGCGAATGTTGACATCCTGCATTTCAAAAAATTAGTCAACTGGTCTTCAATATCCTGAGGGATATTTGTTCCCACGAGCACCGAGATATCCGGATTATTCTGATCCAGGATAACTTTCTTTACATCCTGCTCTGAAGCCTCCATGATATCTGTTTTGGTCAAAAATCAAGCTATGATAATGCAACCAAACTTTCTGTTGTGAGGTGTGATGCTTGAATTAATGAACAATATAAAGGATCACTCAGAAATGTAATGAACAAGTGACACAATGATTTATACGAGGAAAAAGCCCTTGATCAAGAGTTGATCTTCGGCATAAAAAACCTCGGGTGATGGAAACTACCGATCACCAACTCAGATTAAACAAACAAGGTATTACAACTTTGGATGATAGCGAGCTAGTTACAAGGATCACTAGAGTGTAATGTGCAAAAAAGTGTGTAATCGCCAAGTAAACTGTCGAGAGCTGATGAGAGCAGTTACGAGTGTGTGTGTAAAGCTAAAAATAGCCAAGTGTTCTAATTTAGCTCGCTATCCCCTTTTAAATTTATAAAATATCTTATCTAACTAACTATCTGTATTTCATGCAAGTCTTCCATGAACTCCATAACGTCCATTTTAGTCATGCACGTGCGGAATAAAAAGGGAATATGCTCCAGGAATATCGCCAAGACCACGTCCAAGCTCGTACTCCTGCAAAACAACTTCATATTCAAAGCAGACAATCGTTAGTATAAGGATCCTTATGATGATCCTGGATCCTGATCCTTCAATACTCTCTGAGGATCACTAATTCAGACAGAATTGAGGATCCCTAAGCCCAACAGTAATTGAGGATCACTGATCATAGAAAAATCCTCCCCTAACAATTGCCCCCAAAATATAAGGAGTAATGTGTAAATAAACGAGTTATATTTTCTCGTTCTTATCCATAACAAATCAACGGATATATATCCGTTACTTTCTGACTAGCCCTTGCCATCCTGATGTCACTGAAGTGACTATCCTGCAAGATCATGATTATAAATTGAAATTAGAGATAAGGGTTAGGAAGCATTTAAATTCGTGCGTTTCATCCTTTAAATCTTCATTCGAAGATCTGATCAGGTACTTCTCTTTCCTTTCTCTCTTCATATTCTCCTTCTGTTTCTTCTTCTCCACCATCATTATGCCCAAGATGATGTTAAGATCCTCACCGGCTAAGGATCACAAAAAGGACAGTCCCTTGAAGAGCCAAAAGATCATCGAAGACTCTGCAAAGGAACGATGTTGTTTTACTGATCCACAGATAGATAGGATTCGCCATTGTTTTTCGGCGAACACCGTTTTTAAAACTTTTGATCCCACCGTCCTGAGTGACTATGTTTCTGAAACCTGGGTAGCTTTTCCGGTTACCCCATTTACAATAGGATACTCGTATCCTTTTCCAGATTTCACCCAATCCTTCTTCTCTCTCACCGGCATCTCCTACATCCAAGCAATTCCAATGATCTGGAGGGTCTTGTATACCCTTGAAAGAATCATTGAGCATGAAGGTATTGATCTGGGAATGTCGGAGTTTGCAGAGATGTATGACCTCGTGAGCCATGGATCTCACCGATATCTACTCAAACATAAACCTGGTGAAGAACACCCCATCTTCAAAGCCACTAAGAATGACACCAACTGGAAACGGCGATTCTTCTTTGTCAGAAGGGATTCTATCCCTGATGGAAAGGATCTGCCTAGGAAATGGACCACCCATGGTAGGATAGAGGATCCTGAGAAGGATCACAGGATAACCTTGTTTCTGCTGAGGATCACTAACATCCTTTTGTTTCTATTTTGCAGCTATTACTGTCGCACACCTTATTACAACACCTGCAACGAAGGAAAGGCTCGCTGCTTTCCGAAGGCTTGATCCTGCAATAAGATCATTCCAAGCAAATACCCAGGATTCTCAAGAGGTATCCTCAGGTTCTGTCACAATGTCAAGTAAGTATCCCATTTTGTGCATAACTAAATGTTTAAATAAAAATGAAATAAGGATACTTATCTGTTTTGGATGTGTAGGTGCTGGAAAATCATCGAAGTCTGCTACCCGTTTCAGTGTTACCGACCTCACCACTGTTGGTCCCAGATCTGGGAGGAAGAAGGCTGCTGCTAGCCCAAGTACTGCCATCCCCAAGCCTACCACCTCCAAGGGAAAGAAGAGGAAAGCCTCTGAGGCTGACAATCTAGAAGGCCTGCCTCTAATCCGCCACCAGTTCCTTGAGTACTTTGCTGATGTAAGGATCACTGACTTAGCTTAGTTATCCTGCCCACTTGAGGATCATGTGATCCTAAACTTTACATTGTCTTTTTTGCAGAAATTTGCTGAAATTGAGGACTACATAGGCAGTGTTGAAGAGGTTGAGCAAAAGTGTGTGGACCTCAAAAAGATCATGCTGGCCAAGGATAAGAAGATTGCCTCCCTTGAAAATGATATCAATCTGGTGAAGAGGGAACTTGTCCTGGCTCATATCACTGCTGACCAAGAGAACGCTGAGATCACCAATGACGCCAAAGTCTCCGCTGCCATTGCTATGTACAAAACCCAGTTGCGGATGGCCCAAGAAGCTATGGATCCTGACTTTGACAAGAGCAGCTGGGACGTAGAGGGTTGGAAGGCTAGGTTGGCTGATCTGGATGACGAAGAAGAAGCTGATGAGGTCCTAGCAATCGAGGCTGGTGGCAGTGGGGTCAAGGATCATGTGGATGATGCTGGAGCTGGAGGAGATGGTGATGCAGCAAAGGTGTAAGCTGCAGGAATGGGCGATGATGGATATTTCTAGATGTGGCCGGAGCCCATAATTTTTTTAGGACTTGGTAGTTTTTTGGTTATGGTGTTTTGAAACAATCTTGGGTTGTATTTGAACAATAGTTTCTAGGGTTATGGATCATGGATCCTTAGACAATGGGTAGGATAATGGGTGGTGGATGGATCCTCTGTTTGGGGGATGAAGCCACTTGTTATCATGCTATCTTTTAATTCCTGCACTATAAAGACCTATGAACAATGGACACCCTTTGCCAACCCATGTGGACGGGCCATGTTTTGCTGGTAGAAACGTGGGTTGGCAATTTTGACAACCTTAAAGGGTTTAATGTTTTGTGAATAAATAAAATCTTAACTTTTTGGCTATTTCCAGTGTTGTTATCCTTATGAATACTTTACTTTTCAATTGTTGTGATATATATTTTGTCTGAATTTATTAAGCAAAGAGGAAAAATTTAATGAATATCCTCAAAGAGTTTAGGATATGATCAAGGATCACATATCCTATAGTCGACAAGTTCTGAAAAGTAGTGTAATTTAAGGATCATAAGTTCAGTTGTCAAAGGATAAGGGTCACTCATGTAAATAATAAATAAAATCAAAGTAATTAAGGATCATACCTGAGAATCCAAGTTAGGATCCTAACCTTTAACACTTATAATCAGGATAACCAAAAGACAAACCTTAATAGAAGGTAAGGATCAAGGATCCTTGGTCATTTAGCTTCAAAAACCTGAAATAGGATACAACTTGGGACTAAGCCAATATAAGATAAAAGTTAGTAACTGGGGACAAACCCAACAATTCTGGGGACAAGCCCAAAGGATAACTGGGGACAGGCCCAAAGGATAACTGGGGACAAGCCCAAAGGATTGTGTGTAAACTGGAGTATGGCCCTCACTGGCGACTATCCAAACTTAGTGACATGAAAATGCCAAAACCTTAGCTAACGTGAAAACGTTAGAAACCTTAGGAACGGATGTATGGTACGTCTACCATTATACGTAGGATCCCGGATACAGCCAGTACAATGAAATTGTCAGCCCCTAAATCGAGTACTGGTCCCATTGCCATGAACTGTACCAGGATCATCGTGCGCTACTGGAGAAACTGGGGACAGGCCCAAACTGGGGTCAAGCCCAAATAACTGGGGTCAAGCCCATATAACTGGGGTCAAGCCCAAATAACTGGGGTCAAGCCCATATAACTGGATACTTCTGTGGATACTCAATCCTTTGTTAAGGATACCTGAACCTTCAAAACTCAGAATCAAGTGAAAGGAGGATAAAGGATGCAGGATATTTATCCTTATATAAGATAACTAAAGAATGAAATAGTTTGAGATTAGAATATTACCACAATGAGGATCATCTGTCCTGTAAGGATCCTTCAAGGATACTTGTTAGGTAAGGATCATGGATCCTTATCACATGAAGTATTTTTTCAAGTGGACGGCATTCCAAGCTCTTGGTAGCAAATCACCTTCCATTGTTAGCAATCGATATGCCCCCTTTCCTGCTTCAGCTTCAATCAAATAAGGGCCTTCCCACTTTGGTGCCAACTTTCCATCAGCAGGATTGATGGTATTCTGAAATGCTTTCCTTAACACCATATCACCAACTTGGAATTTCCTGATCCTGACATTTTTGTTGTAAACTCCAGCCATTCTTTGTTGATAACTGGCCATCCTTATCCTTGCCAAATCCCTGAGTTCTTCTATAGTATCCAAGTCTTGAACCAAGTTTTCAGCATTTTCTTCACGATTACGAATGCTTGTTCTTGCAGTAGGAACCACCATCTCTGTAGGGATCACTGATTCTGCCCCAAATACCAAAGAAAATGGAGTTTGGCCAGTGGCATTCTTGGGAGTTGTTCTATCAGCCCATAGTACATAAGGTAGTTCTTCTGCCCACTTTCCTTTCTTGGATCCGAGGTTTTTCTTCAAATTGTTGATGATGATCTTGTTGGATGATTCTGCCTGACCATTAGCTTGTGGGTGGACTGGTGTTGATGTTATCATCTTAATCCCCCAGCTGTCACAAAAGTTAGTAGTTCTGCTCCCAATAAATTGGGATCCATTATCACAAACAATTTCAGAAGGGAAACCAAATCTAGTAATAATGTTTCTCTTAATAAAGGATATCACTTCCTTTTCTTTGACTTGAGCAAAGGCTTCAGCCTCTATCCACTTGGAGAAGTAATCAGTCATAGCAAGCATGAATACTTTTCCACCAGGTGCTTTAGGAAGCTTACCAACTATATCCATTCCCCATCTCATAAATGGCCAAGAAGAGGATATAGGATGCAAAAGTTCTGCTGGTTGGTGAAGGATATTACTGTGTCTCTGACAAGGATCACATTTCTTGGCATATTCCACAGCATCCTTTTTCGTAGTAGGCCAATAGTATCCTGTCCTCAGGATCCTTGAGAATAATGCTCTGCCCCCAGAGTGATTCCCACAATCTCCTTCATGGAAATCCTTTAGGACTTCTTGAATTTCAGGATCTTCAATGCATCTTAGATATGGACCTGCAATAGATCGTTTATATAACATGTTATTCAATATTGTAAATTGAGATACCTTAATTTTGAAAGCCCTGGGGTTTTCTCCTGTAGGAATCTCTCCATGTTGTATGTATCTCATGATTGGAAGGATCCATGATCCCGAATGAGATTGAGTATCATCACTAGGGATGATTGCAGAATTCTCTCCTTTCTCCATGGCTACCTGATCCTCGATAGCGGGGGTCAGGATGTGGATAATAGGGATCCTGATATCCTCCGGGATCTTCAAGGATGATCCTAGATTGGCTAATGCATCAGCCTCTGCATTCTCTTCCCTTGGTACCTGTGTCAAACTAAAGGAAACAAAAGAGAGTGCCAATTCTTTGACTATCTCTAAATATTTGATTAGCTTTTCACCTTTAACAGCATAGGATCCATTAAAGTGATTAGTAATCAGCAACGAATCCACATGTAACTCAAGATACTTGATCCTCATATGCTTGGCAATTTGCAAGCCAGCTATCAAGGCTTCATACTCAGCCTCATTGTTGGTAGTTTGAAATTCACAAGCTATGGAGTGGGGTATTATGTCCCCCTGTGGCGATTTTAGTAGTATTCCAAGTCATGTTCCTTTGAAATTAGAAGCACCATCAGTGAAGAGTATCCAAGGATCCTTAGTTTCTTCCAGCTGTTGGACTTCTAACTCAGCTTCCTTTTGCAAGTCACTACTGAAATCTGCCACAAAGTCAGCTAAGGCTTGGGATTTAATGGCAGTTCTAGGCTCATATCTTATATCATATGCACTAAGCTTCACTGCCCATTTAGCCATCCTTCCTGACATTTCAGGTTTCCTGAGAACATTCTTAATTGGAAAATTAGTCTTAACAATAATGGCATGAGTCTCAAAATAATGTCTTAATTTAGTAGATGCCATAATTAATGCAAGGATAAGTTTCTCTAAGTGTGAATACCTGGATTCAGCATCAAGTAAACTCTTACTTACATAATAAACAGGATGTTGTGTACCTTGGTGATCCTTAACAAGGACCGTACTTACTGCTTTTGAGGATACTGCTAGGTATAAGGATAATATATCCCCTTTTTCTGGTTTCATCAAGGCAGGGGCTGAGGATAGGTAATCCTTAAGGGCTTTGAGGGCACTTTCATGCTTCTCAGTCCATTCAAATTTCTTGTTCTTCCTCAGGATGTCATAGAATTCCTTGCACTTTTCTGAGGATTTGGATATGAACCTGTTCAAGGCTGCGATCCTGCCTGTCAATCTTTGCACATCCTTGGCATTGGCAGGAGATTTGATATTCAAAATAGCCTTAATCTGCTCTAGACTTGCTTCAATGCCCCTCTTTGTCACCATATAGCCTAAAAATTTACCTGCTTTAACACCAAAATGACACTTGGAAGGATTTAGTTTCATATTAAATTTATCAAGGATATTGAATGCTTCCTCCAAGTCTTTAAGGTGATCCTCAGCTTTCTTGGACTTAACCACCATGTCATCTATATAGACTTCCATAGTGTGTCCAATTTGTTCCTTGAACATCATATTGACAAGCCTTTGATAAGTGGCACCTGCATTCCTTAGTCCAAATGGCATAGCAATATAACAGTATATACCAGTTGGGGTCATAAAGGCTGTATCCTCTTGATCAGATGGTTCCATCTGAATTTGTTGAAATCCAGATGAAGCATCCATAAAAGTCAACAACTCATGACCCGCGGTAGCATCCACCATGGAGTCAATGTGGGGTAATGGGAAAGGATCCTTGGGACATGCCTTGTTTAAATCAGTAAAATCGACACATACCCTCCACTTTCCATTTTTCTTTTGAACGACAACCACATTGGCTAACCATCTTGGATACTTAACCTCTCTTATCATACCTGCCCGAAGTAGTTTATCTACCTCTTCCTGGTTAATAGCATTCCTTTCAGGTGCAAACTTCCTCCTCTTCTGATGTATAGGCTTGAATGACCTGTCAATGCCAAGCTTATGAGTAATTATATCCTTAGATATACCTGTCATGTCTTCATGCTTCCAGGCAAAGGTAGTTTTCCTTCTTTTAAGGAAGGATACTAGATCCTGTTCAATGTCGCTAAGGATCCCTGCTCCTATGAAGATCCTGGATTCAGGATCATGAGGATCCATAAGGATTTCTTTTACATCCTGCTCTCTTGCCTCCAAGACATCTCTTGAAGGATAGTTTAATTGCTATTGCTCCCTTGGTCTTGAGGCTGGCTTCATTGATGAGGTGTAGCAATTCTTAGCTTCTTGTTGATCACTCTCAATTTTCACCACTCCCCATGGACTAGGAAGCTTCACACACTGATGATATGTGGATGGGACTGCCTTCATATCATGTATCCACGGCCTGCCAAGGATAACATTGCAACATGATAAGCAATCTATAACACAAAATTTCTGATAAGAATGGAGTCCTTCAATATAGATAGGGAGTTTGATGTCCCCCAATGTGTTCTTGGTTTCCCCGCTAAATCCCACAAGGACTGAGGATCTTGGGACAATATCAGACTCCGGGATATTCATCTTCTTGAGGACATCAAGCTGAATGATGTTCACAGAGCTTCCTCTATCTATAAGGATCCTGCGAACAAAATGATTAGAAATAAACAGTGTAATAACAAGGCCATCATGATGAGGACCCTGAACATCAAGACGATCATCCTCATCAAAAGTTATGATCTTATCCTCGGTGACAGTGGACGTCTGAATGGGTCTGTCTCCATTATCAATCTTGGTTTCCTTGGCGTGTCTTTTGGCTGCTGAAAAGGAAGTACCACAAATGTCTGATCCACCGGATATAAAGTTTATAACTTGTGCATCTGCTGGAGGAGCAGGAGCCTTTTCCGGGATCCTGGATCCTTGACTTCTTTCCTCCCAAAAGCTCTTTCAAATGCCCCTTGCTTAACAAGTAACCAATTTCCTTTCTAAGTGCAATACACTCTTCAGTGAGATGCCCGAAATCCTCATGATATGCACACCACTTGGACTTATCCTTTGTAGCAGCTGGTTTATCACTTTTTCTCGGCCACCTAGCTTTCTCACCTAGATTCTGCATTGCAAGAATTAGTTCATTGTTATCAACAGAAAAATAGTATTCTGAAATGGGAGGATAATCCTCATCATCCTCTTCCTGTTCCACTGCATGCACATTCTGGTTATCAGATTTGTTGTAGGATTTTGATTTGTTGTTCCTGAAGTAGGATCCTTGTTTTTCCTGTTTTGAGGACCCTGTCAGTCTTTCCTGGATCCTTTTATCATCCTCTAATCGGATGAATCTAAGGGCCCTGGTTCTTACTTCATCAAGATTCCTGCATGGGGTCATAACAAGATCATCATAGAACAGTGAATCCCTAAGCAAACCCATTTTAAAGGCTTCTACAGCCGTAGCTATATCCAGGTTAGGGATATCTAAGGATTCTTTACTAAACTTAGTGATGTAATCTCTAAGTGATTCATTTTGACCTTGTGTTACCCTATATAGATCACTAGTTAATCGTTCAAATTTTCTACTACAAGAGAATTGACTATTAAACAAATTAACTAGATTAGCAAATGAAGTAATAGAGTAGGGGGGAAGACTTAGCAGCCATTTAAGAGCAGATCCTGTGAGTGTGGATCCAAAACCCTTGCATAGACATGCTTCTTTTAACCTCTCAGGAATTGGATTGATCTCCATCCTCTCCCTGTATTGAGCTACATGTTCCTCTGGATCCGTTGAACCATCATATAGCTTCATAGTTGGTATTTGGAATCTCTTGGGTATCTCAGCATCACAAATAGGTGGTGCAAAGCGAGATATCCTGTGGCTACCATCTGCAATTTCAGGAATGGGTTTAACCACTCCTGGTACACTGGATATCATATCCTTAAGCTTCTGTAATGTCACACCCCGACCACGTAGAACATACAAAACGTGGCGGAAACGTCGGGGAGTGTTGTAACAGAATTAATTGTTTCAAATCCATGGCAATTGAAGTTTCGTTTTATTGATTTAAAAGTGTTACAATGTCTTAACAAACAAAGAAATACAACATAATTAACTAGTCTTGCATCTTTTATTGTCACTAAAGCCCAAGTCTGCCTATGTGTATCTTGATCATCTTATGCAACAGCTCCTGAAAAACACATGTGAAAATAGGTACGTCAGCATAAAAATGCCGGTGAGATACATAGGTTTTGTGAAAATAGGTTTCATGACTTATGTTTTGAGAAAATGTTTAGTCATGAACCTTGTTATTTGCTTTGTTTTGTAAATCATTTGAAAATCGATAAGATCAGATGATATGTATAAATAATGTATGGTTAAATGAATAACCCTGTAAAAATGAGTTTGTATTAGATAAGTTGTTTGTAAATCAATGTCTTGTGAAAAATATGTTATTTGTATAAAATGTTCTATGTTTCAACTTGAAATGATTCAGATAACGCTACAATATGTAATACCATACAAACACTTATATATAGGAAGTACCAGCGGCGTATCCACCATGCTTGTATCATATTACACACGCCTCGTTACTTAATCACTTAAACAAACCAAACCAACAATGTAAGATGTCTATGTTAAAACCAAATGTCCTACCAAAATGTAAGCATATGATGAATAAGAAATGTACTAAGTATGCTACAACAGACATACATAGCATGTGAACTGAAATATCTGTACTAAGTATGCGACAACAGACATACATAGCATGTGAACTGAAATATCTGTACTAAGTATGCAACAACAGACATACATAGCATGTGAACTGAAATATCTGTACTAAGTATGCAACAACAGACATACATAGCATGTGAACTGTACTAAGTAATGCACACAAATGGGCACACGTAGCATGAAATGTAATGTAAAACGATGTACTAAGTAATGCACACAATGGGCACACCTAGCATGAACACAATGAAATCATGTACTATAATGTACTAATGAACATAGCAAGTATATGATGTGAAAACAGGAAAGCATGAAAGTAACAAGTAGGCACATGTGTTCCACCCCAAAACGTTTGGAAAACAGTAAAAGAGGGGTCTATGTACTCACTTGAGAGTGCTCAGTAGTCCTTGAGTAACAACCAAACAAAGCTAGAGATCACGGAAATCGAACGGCACCTAATATAGGTAACTATGTTAATTAACCGGACCTAAATCGGAAGATTGGGTAGCATTAGGGTTTGTAAACCAAATGAGTGTAGGAACTCATATGATATGGTTTAACAAAGCCTACATACTAAATGAAACTTAACCTAAGTGCTTTCGACCCATTACGACCCGTTTAGGAAGCTTATGCTACTTTAACGCGTCGTGCGCGTGAAACGCGTTCGGACCGCCTAACTAGTCCTATGACAAGTGTTATATGCCTAAACATGTTACATAATCAGTTATGTGACAAAAGTTTAGGTTACATATGCTTAATTACCAATTATACATGAAAAGGGTATTCTGGTAATTTACCTAAGGCATATAAACTACCTATCATACAACTACTTAAACGATGTGACCATAGGGTATAACCTCGGAAGGTTATTCCCTACCTACTATGGTCACCTAATGAGTTTGGTCGGATCCTAATGATCGACCAAATGGGTCGAGTTCGAAGGTATAGGCGATTTATTAGATCGCCTACCCTACGACCCTAGACAACGTGGTAATCAGTGGGCATAGTCCCAAGGGACTATGACCAACGTGATTACACTCACGTTGCGAAGTTCAAACGAACTTCGCATTGACCATTACTGGTCAACGCTGAAAGTCAAACAAAGTTTGACTTTCTGACTCGAAAAGCAGTAAAATAAGGAAAAGAACGAAAGAATACTTACGAAGGGTCCCCGAATGCTAATCCCGATCCAAGAATCTCAGGTATGAAACAATGGTTTCAACTTAGAGCTTCTCAAATCAGAATTCTAGTGATTTTTGAGGTAATGGGGGTGGGGTATTTATAGTTTTCGGGTAACCGTTAAGATCGTTTGTCGAATATCGTGCCTTAATCGTATCCGTACAAGTGTCGGAAAGTTGTGGTGCCTAAAAACCATCCTTATCAGCTGATTAGGCAAGTGGGAAAGATGTGGTTGTGGTTAAAACAGCTGGAACACGCTGACTGTTCGATCTGATCTGTTTTGGGAGTCTGACGCGGGCCGCCTAAGATTTAGGCTTGGCTGAGGCGGGCCGCCTAGCTGTCTGATCAGCAAACTTCTTGCAGAATTGACAGTTTTGGTCCCTGCACGTGTTTAAGCCCATTTCCGGCACTTCTAAGGCCCGTAAAGCCAACTTTAAGGCCCTAAAATGATGCCTAAACATTGTGGACATGAAACATGCTCAAAAATATGTCGGATGTTGGTTCGTTTAGTCGTACGAACGCGATGTTCGCTTAATTACGACGGAATGCGCATAAGCGCGAAAAACGATCCAAATGACGAAACGAATGGATTTTTCTTATGACAAACACTAAAATAAAATGTTTTAGTGCTTACATAAATTTTTGGATGTCCGGATGTATTCAGAACGTAAGTTATGCGTAAAAATGCAAACTTGTGCACTTTTTGACGCTTTTAGTCCCTGAATGACACAAAAGTTTATTTTAGCATACCGAACACCTCAAAGCCTATTTCTAAGCTATGTAAAGGATATTTATGGTATGTTTAACTTATGGTCATGTTCCGGAATGTCTGTTACAGTTCAAATTGGCATACTTTCGCAGTTTGTCAACTTTAGTCCCTGTAAGTGATTAAACTTTGATTTCACCACACCAAACCTTCCAAAACTTATATCTAAGTTATGTAAAGGTTATTTAAGGTATGTTAAGCCTATTTCACTATTCCGGAGTGTTCGTTGGATTAAACTGGTTATATCTACACATCAGAGCGCGTATAACCCTCCAGAAAGCGATTTAAAGCTTGAAATCGAACAAGAGTTGATATGTGCAAACGATACACATATTTTTATAAGTCCAAAGTATGAAATACAATATTTCATTGGTTTGGCATTTGTTTGATGGTTGAAATGACACAGGTGTTACATGTAACTCCCTGGCCATAGCCTGATTGATACCTGTATCCTGCATAGAGCCATGGTTAGTGTTATATGAATTATTAAAAGTGTTACCTCCCAGAGGATTCGTGTTTGGAATTCCAGATGTGAATCCATATTGACGGGATTCTGGTATGATTGAAGGACCAGAGGAAGCAATGGTCTGCATTGGTATGAAGTCTCCTTGATGAACATCCGAGCTTGGAGGCTGCATACTTCTTAAGAATCCTTGATCCTGAAAGATGTTGGATCCTTGAGGCTGAGATGATCCTTGAACCTGAAAGGATCCTGGAACCATAAAGGATCCTTGGACGTGGGAGGATCCTTGGACCTGGGAGGATCCTTGGACCGTGTGCATTCCCAAATATCCTCCTGAGCTGACGAATGATCCCTGATGCTGAAAAGAGGATCCCGATGGCTGAAAATAGGATCCCTGAGGCTGGGAGTGAGAGCCAAATGCTTGACTCATAGTTGCTGTTCCATAACGCCTTTCTGATGGACCACTTTGATACTGGATACCCGGAACTGCCGATTGTAGGGTAGTTACAACTGGAGTGTCAAAATTCAATGACCTTGGCATCAGAGGAGAGTGATCCTCCACAGATTTCTTCTGTTTTTTTATATCACCAATCTCTTGGAGGATCCGTTCATTGGTTTTGTCCTGCTCTTGCATGCAATCCCTCATCTGCAAAATCAGATTAAAAAGATCATTTGTAGTAGAATTAGTGGAAACAGAAGAAGTTGGTGGTTTTGAGAAAATGGGGGTTTGTCTCTTCGCAGCATTTTTAGCATTCTTCTGGGATCTAGAAGGTGGTGGAGGCAAAGGTGGAACGCCTTGTGAAGAACTGATTGCCGGCATAGAGCTTGATGTGTTCTTTGTTGAGGAAGCTATCTGCTTGGTTGTAACGAACCGAAATGACCACAAAAATATGAATCTTCTTAGGAATGAAGCACCAATTGCCCCACGGTGGGCGCCAAACTGTTTTGGTCAAAAATCAAGCTATGATAATGCAACCAAACTTTCTGTTGTGAGGTGTGATGCTTGAATTAATGAACAATATAAAGGATCACTCAGAAATGTAATGAACAAAGTGACACAATGATTTATACGAGGAAAAAGCCCTTGATCAAGAGTTGATCTCCGGCATAAAAAACCTCGGGTGATGGAAACTACCGATCACCAACTCAGATTAAACAAACAAGGTATTACAACTTTGGATGATAGCGAGCTAGTTACAAGGATCACTAGAGTGTAATGTGCAAAAAAGTGTGTAATCGCCAAGTAAACTGTCGAGAGCTGATGAGAGCAGTTACGAGTGTGTGTGTAAAGCTAAAAATAGCCAAGTGTTCTAATTTAGCTCGCTATCCCCTTTTAAATTTGGAAAATATCTAATCTAACTAACTATCCGCATTTCATGCAAGTCTTCCACGAACTCCATAACGTCCATTTTAGTCATACACGTGCGGAATAAAAAAGGGAATATGCTCCAGGAATATCGCCAAGACCACGTCCAAGCTCGTACTCCTGCAAAACAACTTCATATTCAAAGCAGACAATCGTTAGTATAAGGATCCTTATGATGATCCTGGATCCTGGTCCTTCAATACTCTCTGAGGATCACTAATTCAAACAGAATTGAGGATCCCTAAGCCCAACAGTAATTGAGGATCACTGATCATAGAAAAATCCTCCCCTAACAATATCCTGGCCCCGAATCTTTAATTGCTATGCTGCACTTGGCTTTGTTGAGGATTTCATCGAAGAAGAATAGCACTCCTTTGCTTCCTGTTGATCACTTTCCACCTTGACAACCCCCCAAGGAGTAGGGATCTTGATGCATTGATGGTAGGTTGACGGAACAGCTTTCATATCATGGATCCAAGGCCTACCTAATATAATATTATAGCAGGATAGGGAGTCCATGACACAAAAGCGCTGCATTGAGTTGACCCCTTGAATATACACGGGCAACTTTATCTCTCCTACGGTGTTCCTAGCTTCTCCGCTGAAACCAACGAGCACAGTGGACTTCGAAGTAATATCCATTGGGGATACATTCATCCTCTTCAATGTTTCCAGCTGAATTATGTTGACTGAGCTGCCATTATCCACTAATATGCTACGCACAAAATGGTTAGCAACATATAACGTTATCACCAAAGCATCATGATGAGGATCCTGAACAGTATCCCTGTCATCATTGTCGAAGGTGATGACTTTCTATGTGGTGAGGGTTGACATTTTTGTCGGCTTATCTCCCCTCTCTGCCTTGGCTTCCTTCGCGTGTCTTTTTGCCGCAGAATATGATGTGCCGCAGATGTCGGATCCTCCTGAAATAAAGTTAATTATTTTTGCATCCGCAGGAGGAGATGCTGCACGCTCAGGATCCTTCTCAGGATCCTGGCCCTTATTCTTCTTTCTTCCCAAGAGGTCCTTCAGATATCCCTTACTCAAGAGATAGCTTATTTCCTTTCTCAAAGCGATGCAATCTTCAGTAACATGCCTGAAATCCTCATGGAAGGCACACCACTTGGACTTGTCCTTCCAATCAGCCTTTTGTTGATTCTTTCGGGGCCATTTTGCTTTGTCTCCTAAATCCTGCATAGCATACATAAGTTCAGGTATATTAACAGAAAAACAATATTCAGACAACTCAGGATACTCCTCAGGATCCTCGTCTTCAACAGCGTTCACTTTTTTGCCATCATTTCTGCCATACGGCTTAGAGCGGTATGGTTTATATGAGGATTCTGATTTCCTGTTGGTTGACTCATAGGTTGTGGACGAATTCATCCTCTCTTGCATCTTTTTATCATCCTCCAGGAGAATGTATCTCAAAGCCCTGTTACGAGCTTCGTCCAGATTTCTGCAGGGATTCATTACAAGATCCTGGTAAAACTGAGAATCTTTCTGTAATCCCATCTTAAAAGCCTGCACAGCTGTTGCAACATCAAGATGTGGGATATATAAGGATTTCCGACTAAACTTGTTCACATAATCCCTCAAGGATTCCTGAGGTCCTTGAGTTATCCTGTAAAGATCGCTGGTTAATTTCTCAAAACTCTGGCTGCAAGAAAATTGACTATTAAATAAATTAACTAAATGAGCAAATGAAGTAATAGAGTGTGGAGGAACGTTTAAGAGCCATTTCAAGGCTGGTCCTGTTAAGGTAGAACCAAAACCCTTGCATAAGCATGCTTCTTTGAGATCTGGAGGGATAGGGTTAATTTCCATCATTTCCCTATACTAGGCAATATGCTCCTCAGGATCCGTAGTTCCGTCATAGAGTTTCATGTTGGGGGTTTGAAATCTTTTTGGGATTTCAGCATCACAAATGGGATACGCGAACCGGGATATCATGTGGCTGTCCTAGGACACTTCAGGAATTGACTGAACCACCCCAGGTACACTGGATATCATGTCCTTTAGTTTTTGAAGCTCCCTGGAAAATGCTGATGTCATACCTGTCCTGCGAAGATCCAACACCATTAGTAGCAAGAGTATTATTATTATTGTTAGATACATTACCAGCTTGGGGATTCTGGCCATATCCTGAAGCATATCCTGTGCTTCTCACAGTTGATACTCTTACTGAAGAAGGTATCTCAGGAGTATGATTATGGGAATGGCTAGGCATAATATTCCCCCGGTTATCCTCAGTATAAACAGCAGAACTGAAGTTCAAAGCCCTGGGTTGCAAGGGAGTGACAGTGTCTTCAGCAGGCCTACCCGAGCCGGATTTCAATAGTTATATTTCTCTCATCAGCATCTGATTAGTTTCCTGCTGCTGCCTCATCTGTTCATGTGCACTACCAAACAAATTTAGAATTTCTTCGTTAGAAGCCAAAACAGGACCAGATCCCTGGATATTGCGAGCGGGGATAACAACCCGAGCCACATGACTTTCAGTTCCCTGTGAAGAGGCTTGCATTCTCGGAGGAGGTGGTGGAAGCACCGAAACAATTGTTGCAGAGGTTGTAGCAGACACGGTGGAAGAGCTCATGTTTGATCTCGAGGCCATTGAAAATAGTGTAGCAAAAAGTTTTGAAAATAGAAAACCAAGTAATGATTTTGCAAAAGCTTTTAGTAGAAATAGCACCACTTGTCCCACGGATGGCGCCAAATTGTTTTGGTAAAAAATTACCGAAGCAATTAAGTGATCAAATTAGTTAAGTGAGGTAGTGTGCTAGAAATGTGTGTTAAAAATATGCTAGTTAAGTTATTAACAAAAACAGTTTCAGGATACGGCTCAGGATATAGAGTTGTATCTATGATCAAACAATAAGTGAAAATGTAAAGTGTGACACAGGATATACGAGGAAAGCCCTTGATCAATCTAAATCGCCGGCATAAAACCTTGGGAGCTGACAATCGCAGCTGCCTTGTTCTTCTATTACTTCAAATATCAGGATACAGTGCAGGATATGATGCGGATCATATTCGAGTACAAGTGTTTGAGTGTAGTGATTGTTTGCAATGGGAGAGAAAAAGTGTGCGTAAGAGTGCGTGCCTTAACCTGATCCGATCAATCTATTTATAGTAAAAGAAAATAACAAACTACCCTATTAAACCGGGATACTTTGAATATTCCTCAAGTAAACGTTGTAGTCCGCTTCTTCCGGGTTCAACGTCTATAACTCAACTGATTTGCCCGAGTCTTGAGGAGAAGAAGTCCACTTGAACGTTGGAGACTTGCACCTTCTAATCTGCATGTGGTCAATTGATCAGTACCAGGATATCGTATCAGGATGTTACCAATATCCTGATCCGGTATCCTGATCACAAATAAACAATCAAAGCCAAAATATTAGTCAGGATATATAAGCAGAAAATGACCCATAACAACTGCTATATATTAAAACCAACACATGCGATATTTAAAAAACAACACATGCGATAAGTTAAAATCACCAAATAAACCCAGAAACAATCAAAAAAACCTACAAATCGAATTAATACGAACAATAATTAGATAGACGGTTTTGAAACGAAGTCGTAATCTGCTTCCTTGTTAACGGAATTCCCTAATTAGCCCTCAGATGATTGAACAGAATGTCTGATATACCCTTATCTAATTAAATTGAATCAGGGACATGTGTATGGCTATGGGGATCGCGTACGTAATGTACGATTAGGTGATTTGTATCCTACACTTTCTCTCTCTCTCTCTCTCTCTTTATATATATATATATATATATATTAAAAAAAATAGTATAAACGCATATCAATTCCAATATAGGCCCATTTACAAATCATTTTTTATGGTTTAGAATTTTGCTCACTTGACACTAGGTTTATTGAGCCAGTACTAATTTAATTTTCAAGAATATAAACAAGAAAACATAACTGTAAGGGCATAATGTAACATTTTTTCGAGCTCGAACATAGTACGCTAATTCTTAGAGATGCCACTGAGTATAAAGCAAGACTATAAAGCAAGACTGTTTTATAAAATAAAAGAATATTATAAAGGTATCTATTTTTTAGTATGTTATAACTTCATAATTATGTCGCTTTTTTCGCTCATTATTATTAGACTTTAGTGCCATGAAATACATGTTTTTCAGTTTAATTATGTGTCACGTGAACTACAAAATGTCATACGGAAATTTACTGTCGCGTATCAGATTCAAGGTCCATGTGACCGAGGGTTTAACTACGATAGTTAATATTCACACACTCGCCTCTATTTCTCTCTATACGTATATATATAGATATATATATATATATATATATATAGTATAAAAAGATGTGAAATAAGATTTATGGATGTGAGAATTATGAAAGCCTAACTATAAGGGTATCCGGGGCACTCTCGGGGAGAGGGTTCGGTGACCCCATTCCCAGATCGGGAACACCGCCGCCATCACCGCGGGGACTCGATTCGGGGAGGGGTTTCGGTGGGGAGACACCGCGATGAAATGGCACATTGATCGAGGATAGACGTTGGGCAACGGTCGTTTTTTTAAAAAAAAAAATCAATTTTTTTAAATATAAATAACCAACTTAAACTCACTCTCAAATAATTTTTTTACCACACCCACCACTCTCAAACTCACTCTAAAAAATTCTATCAAATACAACACAAAATGGATTCCAAGTTCCCGTTTTTTTCTCCCCTACCCGACTTTCCCGACGATGAAGGTTCTCAGTCAAACGATAGTAGTTTAATTTTCTTCCAAAATCTCATTCAACAAGCGGAGATACTAGACACGGCATCGTCTAGTAAAAAAAAATTGTCCCTCGAGATCGTGAGGGTGGCCACGAAACACTAATGGCCGATTATTTTGTAGAAAATCCAAAATTTAATGCCGATATTTTTCGTCAGAGGTTTCGTATGTCCAAGTCTTTGTTCCTAAAAATTGTTAGTGACGTCGAAGCGAACAACGAGTGGTTTCAAGAGGGCTTGGACGGGAGAATGAAGAAAAGTTTCACGCCGTTGCAAAAGGTTACTTCTGCGATTAAACAACTTGCAACCGGTAACCCACCAGACGAAAACGACGAGTATTTAAAGATGTCTGAAAGGACCTCTCGTGAGTGCCTTGAATATTTCTGCCAGACGGTCTGTGCAATGTATGCCGGTGAATTCTTACGTAGACCAACGAGCCACGACGTTGCGCTATTGTATCAGGCTCAGGAGGAGAGACATCACCTACCTGGTATGTTGGGTAGTCTGGATTGTACACACTTCGTCTGGAGAATGTGCCCCACAGAATTGCGTGGACAATATATGAGAGGCGATCATCAATACCCGACGGTTATGTTAGAGGCGGTGGCGTCTCAAGATTTGTGGATTTGGCATGCTTTTTGTGGCCCGGCAGGTTCACAAAACGGCATCAACGTGCTCCAACAATCTCCGTTATTTCTTACTCAACGAAACGGAACGGCGCCATATTGTCCATTTCAGGTGAACGACCACTTATACAAACGCGGGTATTATCTTACTGACGGGATCTACCATAGCTGGTCCGTGTTTGTGAAGTCTTTTCCATATCCTCACATCCCGAATGAAAAAAAGTTCAAGAGGCAACACGAGGCCGCAAGAAAAGATGTGGAACGGGCGTTTGGTGTGTTAAAGGCGAAGTGGGGAATACTAAAGCGTCCAATGCGTTCCAAAACGGTGAAAAAGATAAGGTTACTCGTGTATACGTGCATTATTTTACATAACATGATTATAAAAGACGACGGAAGGGCGATAGCACCGGTACACATTCAAGATCCTCCAGTCGAACCCGTCTTCGCTGATACAGCTTATAGCGAGCTCATTGACGAAGAAACGCATTGGAGACTAAAACACGATCTCGTTGAGCATCTCGGACGTTTCGATCTACCTCACCTTGAAGTGAGTTCCGACGACGAGTAGTTTGTTTTTATATTTTTCTAGTTTGAATGTAATTTTTATTTTTTCTAGTTTAAATGTAATTTTTATTTTTAATTTAATGAAATGTCTTTTATTAAATTTTATTTCATTTTTATTAATATTTTTTTAATTTATAAACATGCATAATTTTACAACAAATTAAAAAAAAAACACAAGTCCCCTAAGAGGGGAGTGCCGCCATCAAATTGGGGTGTTAGGAAAGTTTAAGAGGGGAGTTGACGTGGCATATACTGGTTGGTTATGCCCTCTCACCCTAAGTATGGTTTGTTAAACATAACACATCTAGAGAAACAGTAATTTCATAATTTCGATTTTAATAAAAGAAGATCTGTAAAGTACGTACGATTATTGTTTTGCACCCAAAACAGCCTTAACCGTACGAATGCATGTAGCTTCATAGCTATGCCCGTTTGTACATTTGCTTTTGTTTTTTTAATAAAGGCAAACCTCTGTTATCTCTTTTCTTTTTCTTTTTCTGTTTGTCATCCTATGATCCTAGTGTTCTATTTCACATGACTAGAAATAATGAGTCAAATGTCATTTTAGTCCCTGTGGTTTGGGTCATTTTGGCAATTTAGTACAAAGGTTTCATTTTTAACATGGGGGTCCGAAAAGGTTTCACAGTTGCCATTTTAGTCCACTTGATTAACTTCATCCATTTTTTCTGTTAACGAGAAGGCCAATTCGGTCATTTTATATGGCTAAATTGCCCTTTTAGTTAACAGAATTACATACAAAATGACCAAATTGGCCTTCTCGTTAACAGAAAAAATGGATGAAGTTAACCAAGTGGACTAAAATGGCAACTGTGAAACCTTTTTGGACCCATAGGTTAAAAATGAAACATTTGGACTAAACTGGCAAAATGGCCCAAACCACTGGGACTAAAATGGCATTTAACTCAGAAATAAATAACAAGTTATAACTCCAAAATAAATTTATTTTCGGATATTATCTATTTTTTTCATGTTTACATTTGATTTTATAACTTTTCATTTTTATTTCTGTAGGTGAAAACAAGGAGTGAATGAGATCATTGTTCAACTTTATACCACTATATCCAATGATATAAACCTCACAAAAACTAAAACAACATGATATCAAGACCCTTTACAATGGGTGGTATGTTAATGTTAGTCGTTTGTGGTTGCGTGGCATTGAACGTTGACATGCGTTTAAGAGAGGGGAGGATGTTTATGGAGGTAGGAAGCGAAAAGAGACGCGTGTGCAAGTGTTCCTTGTGGCCGACGTTGCGTCCATCTATTTCAGATGCTCTAATAAGAATATATTAAGAGCACGGTGTTTATTGATAGACAAGCGGGTAGACAAGGTCCAAGGACTTAATTGATGAGCCCATATACTATATGAGTGCATGTGCTACAGTCACATAGAATTAGACATGATGATAATAGAATAAGAAGAAATTTTAGGCTTGGCTTCACAATATCCTTTTGGTTTTTTAACTTTTTACATTCGTTTTAACTACTTTATCAGCAACACACACTGAGAGGTCAAATTCCAAAACAACACCTCACAGAATAATCTTCATTGGTACAAAACTTAGGGGCTGTTTGGCAACTTTTGAATGGTTAAGTGCTGAACCATTAAGTGTTGAACCAGTAAGATGTATGTACCATTCAGAGCCAATATAATGCTTAACTGTTCAAAGGCAAATGTCTGACCAATTCAGATTAGAGGTCTTAACCATTCAGACTCAGCATAATGCTTAGTCATTCAGAGGCAAATGTCTGAACTATTCAGACATCTACTCGCGAAACAAACATTCTGAACCATTAAGAGCTAAACAAATAGCCCCTTAATCAGTTAGGGGATCATTCCCCTCTACTTCCGCCTTCGATGATAAACAATTACAATATTTTCCTTTGAAAACCCCTACTTGCAAAATAAAAAGATTAGAATGCTCCGAAAGCTAACTACAAGAATCTTGGATATCACTCCACTTGTAATATAAAGATATTTAGGGCTAAATTAAATGCAAGGAAAGTGTCTCTCTTCTATAAAGGCAATTAGGACATAAATCTTTTAAACAACGAACCATGCTGAATTTAATCCAATAAACTGAGACAAGATTGGGGTTCATTAACTCGTCACTTGACCAATGGGTTATATTAGACGTCTAACCAGACTCCCAAAATATAATTTCGGGTTACATTAGCTATTTAACTGAGATATATTAACCCGCATGTTAGTAGTTACATCAATCTTTTTTAAAGAATTTATACTAAATTAATTATCTTGACTAGACTAGGAGAATTCATTCAACAACATTTTGAAGATCAATCCTTACTCTGGCAAGGCTTGGGCACCTAGTCGACCAACGGGCCTTAATCCAGTGCTCTTCTCTGATGCTCGATGCAAATGCAACGGCATATTGTTAGTATCAAGAAAATGAAGCACGCAAACCATCATCAATGACGTTGCAAACATTGGAATCGGTCCGAAAAACCATGTTAACAACAATAATGCTAGATAAAGAGCCCTAAGCCCAAGTGACCAAAATCCCCCACCCCTAATTACAGCCAATTCAACTGATTTTGTAGGCACATTGCTACTCGGTATACTTATTAAATATGTAGCATGAATCAGTGATCTTGTGGATTCAACAAAACAAGTAAAGGCCAAGAGAACAAAGTAGTAGGCACATGTATTTTATTGAGATAGTCGACGAACTTGTGTCTCCATAGATCAACATGCTTTCGAATACCGAGGAGCGGTTTGCTGCCCACGTGCCGATGATTGCACAAAGAGTTAGACATATTGATGATAAGACCATTGCTGCTGATATGTTGGAGGAAAGCACACTTAGAGGTATCGAAAGGGCGTTTTTGTCCATCTAATGAGAAACGGAAAAACAAAACTTCAATGATTCAAGAAAAAAGGGTGTTAAGGTACAAATTACAATATTGTGTAGAGATTGAAGAAATCTTGCCTGCATAACCTTGTCAACCCAAGCTTTCTTGTCATGGTTTTCAAAGCCAATAATGGTGGTATGAGGGCAATTTAGACATCTATAGAGAAGCCATAGGTGGTATCCAAACATGACTATAAGCCCACTTGGTACCAACACCAAATCAAGTTTCTCTTTTTGATAAATCATTGTGGAAACAAACTTTTTACAAAATGCAAAGGTTTGAGTTCTTATAAAGATGAAAGAATCTTAAACATTATCCACTTGGTGACGCCAAGGTTTTGAAGCTAGTTTAAGTTTGGGATTTGAAGGGTTGACTTCAAACAAATTGTCATGGATATGAGTTGGATTGAGATGTTGCTTAATGGTCACTTTAACATTCACCAATGCAATTGTTGAGGTTTCTTGAGATTGCAACTTTGGGGCATATGAATGATTTAGGGTCAGGAAAAGTCAAACAGAATAAACTTCAATCGGGGTCGTAATGATTTTGTTTTTTTTACGTTCGTTTTAACTATTCTACTGACGACAACTTGTAGTCAAGTTACAAGAAAGCAACACACTGAATAATCTACATGATACAAACTTAGTCAGACACAGGATTATTCTCCTCTACTGACGACAACTTGTAGTCAAGTTACAAGAAAGCAACACACTGAATAATCTACATAATACAAACTTAGTCAGACACAGGATTATTCTCCTCTAATTCCACCCATCGATGACAAAACTACAATATTTCCTTCCGACAAAATGAAAAACTCTGCTTGCAGTACAAAAAGATTAGAATGTTGCAAAAGCAAAGCAAACTACAAGTATCTTGGAAATTACTCCAGTTGTAATACAAGAAATACTTAGGGCTAAATGCAAGAGAAGTGTCTTCTAGAAACGCAATTAGAAGATAAACCTTCCCAGATTATTCAAACATTTAGAAAGTCAAAACATCATGTTCTCTAAATACCAAGTAATCTATAACAAAAAGCCCTACAAAGATCAAGTGAAGTAACAAGCAATCATACCCTTGAAGAAGTCAAAAGCTCTTATAGCAGACTGAGTCAAAACAAGAACTCCAAATAGTGATAGCTGGGCACCAATTCAACGATTGATGGGAGTGTGCATACGCTCTACGATCTTGTTAACAGCATCACGAGACATTACCAATGTGTCATGTAGAAGGATGCTATACACATTCAAGCCCTGCAACAAACCCCAAACATTACAAATCATCTTCAAAACATCCATTCATGTAACTTCGACCCATTTACATATGATTATGTTGGTAGCTTACAATGGAGGGAAGAACATTGACATAATGTAAGTTTTGAGTAGCCAGCTTTAACTTCTCATCAATTGGACCTCCATCCACCAGCAGAAGCTTTTTGGTTTCTTCCATTTGCTTCACATAGCTCACGATATTCTTTGTTTTGTGAGTCAGGAGCTCTAAATCATCAAACACCAAAAGCTGCACATACCCATGTTCACATCACATATACCACAAATATAAAAATATACAATACATATGTAGGGGTGCTAAACGGGTTTTGTTCGCAGGTTGGCAAGTTCAACCCGACCCAAACCTGAAAATTTTAGACGAATCCAAACACGACCCGAACCTGAAAATCGTGTCATACATATGAACCTGAACAAAACCTAAATATTCGCGGGTTGACCCGAACACGACCCATTCAGCCCGATTTTTTTTTATTTTTTTCCGCAAATTTATATTAAAATTTATTAAAAGGACACAAACATATATAATACAATTACATTTAAATTATAAAATTTTATCATTTTATGTCAATTTCTCTTTTTAAGTTATAATTATAGCATAAAATACACACCCAAATTTATTTATGACATAAACATATTGTAAAAAAATATATAATATAATATAAATGGATCAACCTGCCAACCCGACCCGTTTAGCTAAACGCCTGAACAGGTTCGCGGGTTCAATCTGAAACTGTCCCGAACCCGTTTAGACTAAACCCAAACCTGCGAATTCCGTGTTAAGTTCATGCCGTTTTTCAGGTCGTGTAAGAAATTCACACCCCTATATATATGTGTGTAATACATTTGCAACAGAATTACAACAATTTTATTCTGATTGTTCATGTTAAGATCTATAAATTACGTCAATATGCGAAAGTCAAAATATTAATAAACTTGCCTTCCCTTCGGCCGCACGAGCAGATAGTGCAATTTTAAGCCCTAACCGCCTGACCTTTTTGTTGAGCTTAAAAGCATGGCTACGTGGCTTTGGACCATGCATAACAGCACCATGCCTAAACTGTATATTTTCCACAATTTGTCCACATATTAGTTAATATTCGTACAAATCCCGCGTAAATCATACAATATTTATGTATTACCTGGGGTCCACGCAGTGTTCCATGTCTTGCTCGCCCTGTACCCTTTTGGCGCCATGGCTTTCTCCCTGTACCACTCACCTCACTGATTGTTTTTGTCGAATGGGTTCCCTGTCAAATGGGGTCCACACATTATTTGCAAAGAACATAGTTGATATATATAGAATCCGGTTCAATTAAGAACCACTTTGAGTTGTGAAAACTTCTACTACCCGTGCGAGTTATGTCGCCATTTTTTGCACAAATATAGATGAAAATGTTACAAACACATCTGTAAGAAAAATTAAAAAAAGTGTCGAGCCGATATTCATTCTCTGTTTACACTGATGTAATTTTTTTTACAAAACGATGATGTCACCAGTAAAAAAAATTATAGCGATGTAAATTTTCGCAAGCGACATTTTTTTGTTTTTCTAAAACAGTTGATTTTTTTTTAAATGGGATTTTTTTTTTTTTTTGAAAAAACCTTTTGTAAGGCCTAGTTCTCACAACTCAAGGTGGTTCTCATTTTACCCTTTCCCTATACACACACACACGCACCAAAACATGAGGGCCAACGCTAGTTGTTTTGTAGGTTAGGATGGGAAGAAATTGTTATAGTATATTCAATGTTGTACAGTTAAAGATGGTAGATATTCTGAGATTAAGTTGTAATTTAGAGAAATATATAATACCTGTTGTCGTTTAGCAAGCTGCCATCTTACAACACGGTGAATAATATCCTTTCTAATGGGTACATCAAAAACGTCACCTGCCAACACCATCATTCCTTTGTCTTCATTATGAAAATTTGTCACTGGGATCACCAGATCCTGTAATTGCCCTGCGTCCATGTTTCAGTTACATCAACATGAGTTGATTATCACATTTGTAGCAGTATTTAACTTTCTAATTGGTGATAATACAAAAATAAAAAGGAACTTCTATGAATAAGACACCATTCCACCACATATGCTAATGAAATGATAAAGACTAAATGATTGAAGCTTCAATGATGTCAATATGGAATGTGAGTCATTATTTGGCCTTTCTGTATCTCAACATAAGTGCTACTCGACTATCTATAAGATTGAGAATCTGAAATTTAACTTGTAATGGGTTTATCCTAAATCCTTAGTCAACATGACAAGCCACCTGTGTTGACCATATCATTGTATATACAATATACTATATACATTCGAACTTTCATATACGTCACTTAGATATGAATGACAATAACATCAGGAAAACCTCCATTTCCATATGTCACACAGCTATCAGCAGTAGAATCTTTTATATAATATATATTAAATATAGCAGGGTAAGTCATGGGGTTCAGAAATGAACTGTATAAATATAACCTCAGTAAACAATATCTAATCCCATTCCACTTACTGGACCGCAATTAATAGCCTACAAACGTATGGTAGTAAAGGAAAAACAATTAAAAATAACAAAAGAACTGAAGGTTCTTTTGGACTAGTGACAGAGCAATTGCATACTGCGTAAAATCTTTCTCGACCGTTCCAAGGTAATATCAGCATTCATGAATATGATGTGTCCAATATCGTTATTCAAACATCATTTATTTACTAAAACCACTCACTACCAAACAAATAGATATATAAATAGTTCACTATTTCAGTTTAAGGTCCTTCTAACAGATACATTCACCACCCTCTGTTTTATCTAATGCGCAATCTTAGTTGTAGTTGTAAGAAAATAGATAAGTACACCAACAAAATAAAGAAGTATATAACATATGACACATTGGCACTTAGGTAATAGCAAATATAAATTTAAAACACTTAAAAGAATTAGGGGGTTGATGTGATTTTATGCAGATACCTATAGCACGTTCAGGAGTTATAATTTGTTTTCTGGATAGTAGATCAGAGGGGAATGAGCCTTCACTTGATTCTGGACTTAGCATGGAAGTACAGAGCCCTCTAGTGCCCATCAAAGAAAATCCTACCTGCACATAAATATATGATTTATAATGAAAAATCTATTACTAAAGTAAAAAAAACTGAAATTACAATAATATGGTCTACAGCTAAAGCCAAATGAAACTTAAATAATACCGCATTAAACTAAACCAATCATTGAAGATAAAGCCTATAACATACTGACAGAAATTACTTACCTTTCTAAGGATTGAATATTCCATAGAAGACTGTGTATCGGCATTTTCATGATCATGCAAGCCTATATGCCGAATCATAAATTATAAGCCCCATAAATTTGAGTTAATAACATCATCAAGTGATCAGCACAAAGACTTTAACTAGTGAAATACGCATATCTTACCATTAGAAAGAATGTGGAAGGATCGACGCACAACGTCCAGATTATTATTGCAATGGGGCTTATAACCCGAAACCACCGTGGGTAACAACTTCCTGGAACACCGCAAGGCCATGCTGGTAACACAAACCTAGAAAGATTTATTGTAGTTCTTTAATAACCTGTAAACAAGTTAGAATACGGTGAGACCAAATCTACTAATTATCTCAAACTGTTCATATGTAGGTATCTTCTTATGTTTAGAGAGCATACACAAACGATAATAACAATAAAAACGTTCTTTTATAACAAATGCATATCAGTAATCCGCTCAATGAATTACCAATTTGACCTCAAAATAAACCACATTTTTCATTATTTTAGTAGAAGCTTATACATATGCATCTGAGTACTCCCAAAAGGTAGCTTTGAAGCCTGAATATCAAGCACCCTGCTTTTCATCTTCAAAATTGCTATACTTAAACTTTGCGTAAAACTGGATACCTATAACAGACTATATATCAAGTAGAAATGAGATCGGTGCTGGTACCGTAGCGAACCGGTCCTTACCATATCGGTACCAATACCGCAATTTAGCTAAAACCAAAGCCTAACCGGTATTGGATACGAAATTTCCCATCCCTAATATTATCTTAAAAACGATAGCGAAACTCTAATATAGCTGAATCACAAACAACAGGAAGCCATTTTCATGTCACATATTGTGCAAAAACATCAAAGATCATTCAAAACTAAATAAAAACTTTCAATAATCGAAACAGAAAGCACTCGGTACAGAAAAATCACATATATAACTTTAGACAGAATAAAGAAACCTAATTAACAAACAACAAACCTATCAAATGTAGATTAGCAACAACAAAACTACTTAAAATGAGAAATCTAAAGCACTAAACCCTAAATTACTGTAGCATTATCGTGTGACTTAGGGTTTAGTGCGATTGAAGCGTTAACCAGAAGGGACATTGAAGGTAACTTACAGTAAGTTTATAATATAGATCGAAAACGGAGAGAGAGAGGTACCTGGTCCGGCAATGGCGGAAGGCCGAGCTGCCGCTATGGAGTGGTGGTGGCGATTGTTGTATTGTATGTACGGGAAGATGAAATTGGTGGTTTCTGAGGGGTAAATGTGTCAAAGTGATATAATAGTGAAAACCTCAAAAAGGATTAAGAGGTGGTGTTTGGGTGATGGGTTTGGACCGTTTGGGTGAGAGTGGAATGCCAACACATGGGTTTGTTTGGAAATATTATCATCATCATACTCAATAAATCTCACCAATAACAAAGTAAATGTAGGGTTTGAAGAGGGTAAGATTTAGACAGTCTTACCTCTATCCCGTTTATTCCGCTGCGTTTTTTTAATTATATATTTAGTTAATAAAATATATCAAACCCGTTTTGATAATAAGTAAAATTGACACCACTTAATCCCAACAGTGGTATCAGAGCCACGCTTACAACATGTAAATCCAAACCAGTCCTTTTAACCGGTTATAAATCTCAAACTTAAACTTGTTTAAAGTTTCAGATTTAAACATTTCTTGGGCAACAAGTTGTTTGACCAAAAAGGATTGACCAGTTTAATATGATTGTGTTGAATATGTAAATATGGCCGACCTTGTACTTGTATTTTTTTTCTTACTTTGGGTTTGTTTTATGGTTTTTGCCCCACTTTGTGGCTCAAAGTTGTAATAGATTAGGGTTTCAGTTTTATTATATTTTTTTATTACATTGAAGACTTGAAAACAAATTGAATACATTACAAGAATCATGGAGGTGCTGAAAACAACTAGATGCACTAGGTCCATCATTGTGGTTGTTTTGTGTTTGTTACCCTATGACCCAGTTTGGTCTTGCTATTTGGCTCTAGCAAGAACAAACGAAATGTTCTAAAGATTTACATATTTATTTTTTTGCTATTATGGTTGCTTTTATCTTATAAGTTGTTATATAACACACCAACCTAATACCAAACTTTTAAAAGGTGTCTTGAAATATTCACAATCAATTATAACAAGTTCTAAACTGATTTTTACAACTTGTAAATATTTGTATAAAACAAATAATTTATTTTAAAATAAATAATAACCGTTAGAGTTTTTTGAAATTGACAAGTTTTAACTTTCTAAAACTCATAACTTAATAGTTACTATTAACTTTTAAATGGTTATACAAGTCACGACAAACTTAGTTTTAATAAGTTATTTAAAATTAAGTGCCCTGAGAGATGAAATGGTTCATCAAAATGTCATGACTAAATTGTAACGCCTTGTATTTTCGTATTTCTATTTTAAAAATGTTCGTATTCGTATTCTAAATTTAGAAATCTTACATTCGTATTTTTAATTTCAATCTCACAATTCGAGGCGTTGATCATAATAAAATTCATATTTTTATACATATTTGTTATTTACACAACCGATCATTTAAATACGTATTTATACGCAAACCGACACTATTCATACGTATAAATACTTGTACGCACATCCTCAATACTTAAATTATACTTTTATACTTTTATATACTCAATTAAATAATATGTACTTAAGAAATACCAAGAAATATACCAATCATTTTTCCACCTCATCAATCCTCTTTCACCTTCTTTAACCTATCATATTTCACCATTTTTCACCTTCTCCATCTATAAATACCAACCTCCTACCATTTTCTTCACACCATTCTTCTCTCCATCTCTCTAATTCTCTCAATCTTTCTAAATCAAGAATTCTAAGAATTATTAAATGGACACTAAGTGTTACAACCATTTTTCTCTCAACCTCTCTACTTCTCTCAAATCTTCCAAGCAAGGCAGAGAACTCTAAGAGTTCTAAAAGAAAACACTAAGTGTTTTAAAGGAAGCTTTGAAGCTCCAACCTTCAACTCTTCACGGAAAAGCGGACTATGTCCCAATACGAGTAAGATCGATGCAGCTCGTGGTGACCTCGGGTATACTTGAACGTATCCGAGAAGCGCAAGTAGAAGCAGTAAAAGAGGAGAACTGGAAGAATGAAAGAATAATCGGTCAGTTAAAAGATTTGTCGGATGGAAAGAACGGGTTGAAGACTCGATCCGGAAGAATATGGGTTCCAAATACTTGTGGGGTGAAGATGTTTCTACTTGATGAAGCTCATAAATCCCGATATTCTATTCATCCGGGTGCGACCAAGATGTACAATGATCTGAAACAAAACTATTGGTGTCCCGGAATGAAGAGGGATGTGGTGATATATGTAGAGAAGTGCTTGACTTGTTTACAAGTCAAGGCGGAACACCAGAAACCTTATGGGAAACTACAACCTTTGGAGATCCCGGTTTGGAAATGGGAACATATCACTATGGACCTATTGACCAAACTACCTAAAACGATTCGAGGATTCGACGCCATATGGGTGATTGTGGATAGATTGACGAAGAGTGCACACTTTATTCCTATACACGAAACATATACTTCTGAAAAGATGTCCGAGGTGTATACAAACGAAATAGTGGCACGTCATGGAGTACCGGTATCTATTGTGTCGGATAGAGATACCCGGTTTACTTCAAATTTTTGGCGAGATTTCCAAGAACAGATGGGAACGAAACTTTTCATTAGCACCGCCTACCATCCTCAGACGGATGGACAGAATAAAAGAACAATACAGATGCTAGAGGATATGTTACGGGCATGTATCATCGACTTCGGTGGAAGTTGGGATGTTTATCTACCTTTGTCCGAATTCTCGTATAACAATAGTTATCATTCGAGTATCGGCATGGCACCTTACAAAATGCTATATGGTAGAAAATGCAGAACCCCGGTGTGTTTGGGTGAAGTGGGTCCGTGTGAATTGGCACATAAAGATATAGTTCAGGCCACTAATGAGAAAATTGAAGTGGTGCGAGCCCATTTGAAAGCAGCCCAAGATAGGCAAAAGTCTTATGCCGATAAAAGACGAAGACCGATTGAATTTCAGATAGGCAACATGGTTATGTTAAAGGTTTCTCCATGGAAGGGCGTTATCAGATTCAGAAAAAGAGGGAAACTAACCCCGAGGTTTATCGGGCCATTTAAAATCATCGAACGAGTTGGTGTAACACCTCGAAAATTTACGTCCAATAATGTACTGACACGTGTCATGGGCGTGGAATATGTGAAAACATAATTTAGAGGGACTAAAGTTGACAAACAGTGAAACTATGTGAAAATAAGGGTCCAAAGTGTCAACAATTGATAAATAGGCTCTACAATAACCCTACATGGTGTTTATAACCTTAAACGGATAAATCATGGATCATACGAAGCGAGAAATGAAAGAAAGTGAGGAATTACAAACTACAGGGACTAAATGTGTCAACATGTTGAAAGTACACCTCTGAGTGACCTTTTGGCAAACCCGAAGCCTTGTAATGATAAAATATACTCACTAGAATATGTGATAAAAATTTCATCAAGTTTCCTCATCATATGAGAAAGTTATGATCAAAACCGTACACGAAGGGTTAAATACGTTAACGTTGATTTCGTGACTTTTCGGGTAAGCACAAAGTTGTTTAAGGACTTTACCATGTTTGTAAATATCCCAAGGCCTTTAAAAATCAGAATTTAGGGTCTAATGTGCAAGATAAATAAGAAAAAACACGTATCAAAAGAGGAGGGACTGAATTGCAACAAGTGTGAAACTTGGAAACCTGGTCGCCACACCCTCGCGCCACGCGAGGGGGGTCTCGCGCCACGCGAGCAACCTGCCAGCGCAGAATACATGCACAGCTGCCAGTCAGTTCGGTTTTGCGAGTTGTAACCAGCTGTTGTCGACTCCAGAGCCTCACCAATCGTTTTTCATGCATCTAGGGACACTTGTATACTTCTTACAACATCAGTAGACTGTTGTGGCAGCCTCTAATCAGATCAAACTTATGATAAAAGGGTCTTGAAGTAGTAAACTTTGAACACTTGCATTTTCTAAAAATCACAAGACAACTTCTGGAGCTTTCTGGACGACAAGGCATCTTCCTAGTGATCTCTAAGCTTTGTTAGGACTCTTGTAAGTATTCATAACCTTTGCAAATTCGTTCTAGCCTTGTTTATCAACCGAAAGTCAATCCATCGTAAATTAAGTTTGACTTCGTGATTAAACGAAATTGGCTCTGTCATTTCTCAAATTGAAAGTACCTACAAGTTGGTATTTATGTGGGTAACAAACCCTCAAAAGGGTATTTTCAGATTCCCACTCTAAGTATGTTAATTGTCGAGTCAAAGCTTTTCTTAAAAAGTCAACAGAATGTGTTTTTGCAAAATTAAGCATAATTAGCAATGTAGGCTACATGCAACCTGTTTGATCATCAAAATAACTTTGTAATTAATGTAAGAACATGTTTCATCATGATCAACTCGACAATTTTCAGTTTAAACCCAAATCGGAACCGAAAGTCGCATAAATTGACTTTTTCTTTGACTTTCAGTTCTGATCCGTTCATGCATGTTTGAGATCTGAATTAGAGCATATTTTGGACCAATTTTCGTATAAGTTTAATTCTCTGAGATTTTACAACTTGGTTCAATGCTTAACCGATTCATATGCATGTTTCCGATTTATGCCTAAAGTTGACTATTTTGCCCTTTTTACTATAAAACGTGATTTTTGAAAAAGTGAAAGAGTAGGAACATTTGTTACTGATTTATAAACTTGCACCAAAAATTTGATATCAGTTTGAGGTCCAGAATAAGAGTTATGCCCATTATCGTAATTTGAAAGCTTTATGTCACTTAAACGGCGTAATTAGCATATAACCCATTTAAACCCACTTTTTGATACCAAACTTTTTTTACCCACTGCTGTTATATAATATTTTGGGATTTTTAAAGATTTTATTTGATTTTTGGCTGATCATATCATAGGTCTCTAAGTTTAATTCGGTAAATACCGATTTTGCCCTTTTAGGCCATAAAATGAGTTTTACAAATCCTTTTGACCCCAAACCTTTTTCTACTGATTTTATTTGATAAATAAAGTATTTTGAGCATTCTGGAAACATAAAAATATCAGCTTTCTTTTTAAAAACCCGGAAACGGCTCTAAATCGCCTTTTTAAGCGTTTTTAACACATAGTATGTACTATAACCATAATAAACATATAAGGTTGATACCTACTGAAGTTCTTAGCATATTTTTATAAAATAACAGTAAGTACAAATTTATAAACTCAGGTTTCCAATTTTGACATTTTTAGCCCTTGTGAAATTACCAAAATACCCCTAAGGTGCATAGTTTGGTTTTAAATGATGATTTTCACTTATGGGTCATACCCTACTGTTATAATATGTTAAATTAAGTATATTTACTGTATGAACCAGACCTGTAACTCAGATTTTCAAATAAACTCTTTTATAATCTTTTAAATGACCAAAATGCCCTTATGGGGCATAAATTGTGTTTAAATCCGTTTTGGGCAAAATAGAAGATAACTTACTGATATTATAACATATTTAGAGCATATTATGTCAGGGAACTTGCATACGACTCTTACGGTTACCCGTAGCGCTCTTTTCGCGTTCGGTTCGACTTATGTAACTAGTTTGCATAAATTGACCGAGACGGGTCAAACATTATCATTTTTGTCTCAAAATCCAGAATGTATTTAGTATACCCATATTATACAAGTATTCCAACTTGTCGGCTCTAAATCACATTCTATCCGGTCTTCGCTTAATCGTGCGTTTGAACGGTTTCGTCCTTTAAACTAGCCGGTCTAAGCATAAGCTTAAATAAAGACCCGTTAGAAATCTAATAGGTTATTATAAACCTTCGTTCCAGATTAGGAGCACCGGTAAAAGCTACTTGCATTTTGCTTGTTGAGAATTATACTTTACTCATGTAAATACTTTTAACTTATTTTCCCTATACGGGCTTGGGTTACGGTATATAGAATACCGCTTGATCGAGCATCAAATCTTACATATCTGAATGGTTAATTGAATAATTTGATCGGCTCGTTTAAACAATCTTGTTTACTTAAAAGCCTTTGGGGGGTTAATGACCATGTCCCGGATATCCTCGGCATCATCTTACGAGATGGCCACGACCTGAGCACGGAGTGTAGGCGTACACCTGTCAGTGTATAACTCTAATGTGGAGGGTCTATTGATCTTTAACCCGGACAAGATCCGGGCTACTGAACGCATAGTAACATGTAATTCGTTCACATGATTATATTGTATAATTAACCCAAGTTATAAAAATGTTTTTTGCCACGTGCATTCAGATCAATTTTCAATCATTTTCAAAATGAGTCAGTTAAATTGTATTTACCAGTGTAAACTGACGTATTTTCCCAAAAGGTTAAGTGCAGGTACTACGCGTAATAGGTTGGCTGTCTTCTAGAGCGTCCACAATAAGTCTCGCAAGCTTGGACGACAATAAACTGTTGAACAATATCTTATTTTTATTTTGATCCGCCTGTGGATCCGTTTCAACTATCCGTGATATTTAATATTACACTTTGTTAAAGTTGAAATGAATCTATCTTTGCTTCCACTGTGCATTTAAATATTGTGTTGTTTGTCTATGATGATACCAACTACGTCACGATACTCCCCACCGGGCCCACCGGTGACACGTGGAAAATAGGGGTGTGACAGGTTGGTATCAGAGCCAACTCTGAGTGAATTAAACACTAGTCTTTTGTGTTTAATCTCAGTTACACAATTGCACAATCCTCGATTCTCGAGTCTAGACAAAGAACTTAGGAAATTTCCAAATTTTTGTTTAAATTTTCTAACTTTGTCTTATATATTTTTTTGTGTATCACTTGTTGTTTTTGACAGGATCACCAGAATGCCGCCAGGTATGAGAGGTAGAGGCCGAGGACAAGGAGCACATGTAGCTCCAAATGACCACGAGGCCGGACCATCACACCGGCGAACACCATCGGACCCTCACAACACTGATGCTTAGGATCTTTGGAGATCCTTTACTGAACAAGCTAGGCGCTCAGTTTCACTGAGTACCTCACCTTCAATCCCACATTCCTTTGGGCCTCATTCTGAGAATGAGCCCCATAACTCTCACCAGTCCTATATTCCTCTAGGACACCAGTCACCTTTTAACCAACCATCACCTGTTTACCAGGGTTTGTTCAACCCTGATGACTACCTGGATGTGCCTATGGGTGTTAACCCACTTGGGCCCGAAGACCACTTCTCTGGTGGCAACCCGATGGACATCGATGAGGATAATGATCCTTCTATGCCGCCATTTGGAACTCCAAACCACCCCATCGAGATTTCTGATGGGTCACCTTTCATTGGATCACCATACAATGGTCCCGACAGCTTTGAGGAGAACTTCAAGCAGTACGACTGGGTGTTCACCCCCAGCTATCATAACTCTCCCCTGCACCAGCCACATCACTCTCCCTTGCACCAGTCATACCATAACTCTCCTCTTCACCAGTCTTACCATAGCTCTCCCCTGCACCAGCCACATCACTCTCCCCTACACCAGCAGGAGCAGCCACAGCAGTAGCCACAACAGCAGCAAAATCCTTCTGAGGATTCCCGACTTGTAGCGGTCACTCCGCCAGCAGCACCACCTTTGCTTCAGCCTCCCTCGTCCCCGAGGCGAAGGAGAACTACCGTGCGAATATCCGCACGAGGGGGAATACGCATTAGCACCCCTCCACATTCAAGTGGCAGCCGGTTCTCGCCACTTCACGAAGAACCGGAGACGGGAGAATCTTCGCAACCAGTCTCAGAAGTGAACACTGCGCCAGTCGCGCCTCAGCCACCATTGGGATTTGGAGACCCAATCCCCGCTTACACTAGTGCTGCAGCATTCAACCCCTTCGAGCAGCAGATTCACACGGGGTACAACTTTATGGAGGACCCCTATTGGATAGCAGCAAACTCCAACACGTTCCATCAAGAAGGTCCCTACGGAGGTACTTGGGCTACGGGACAATCGACATATGGATACCCACCATATGGGTACCGGCAACCGCAGCCTCCTCAACCTCCACATTATCAACAACAGCCTCCTCAACCTCCGCATTATCAACAACCACCTCAGGCACCGGCGATGTCACCACCCCAAATGCAAGAAATCCTTCATGAGATTCAAGGGGTGCGTCAGGAGATGCGGCATGGGTTGCAGCATGAACGGAGGCGTAATCGGGGGATGTTTAAGAAGATAGCGGATCTGATTAAGGGGAAGAACAAGAAGGATCATTGAATCCTTTGTTTGTTGGTTATTTTAGTGTGGTACTCAAGTCCTTGCGTGGACATTTATTTATTTTAGTACTCTACCCCTGCGAGGGCATATCTTTTTATTTGACCCCTGCGTGGGTTTGTTGTTTTGTTAGTTGGCCCCTGCGTGGGCATGAATTTGGTAAAAGTCCCGTTTAGGGCAAAACTCGTATTGGTTTAGTTTTTATTTGAATGGTTAATTTAAGGTTTTCATTTTTAATTATGTGCATAAACATAGTGTATAAATAAATGAAAATAACATTTATTATTTTGATGAACCATTTTAATAAAATAATAAGGATCTTAAAAAGGTAAAACCTAGCTGTTATGTTGTCATAAATCTAGCCAATATGGTGGAACCTGTTTAAAAGATTCAGATCTCTGTTAACATCTGTAAACATGTTAACATTCTTGGCTAGTGTGATCCGTAAAATCACACACGCCACCCTTTTAATAAATTAACCAAGAGTATATTTTTATATATATTTGGTTGTGACATAATGCCTACGGGTTATAATTAATGTCATATAAAATAAAAAGGCAGCTGTAGTTTATAAACTCCCTGCCAAGAAAAGGATTTATTTGTCTTTTTATACAAGCTTTAATCCTATAAGATCTAGATTTGTAATTTAGAAATTTGTCTACGTGACTAGGCTTATTATGCCAATAGTATATTTCATTCTAAAAAGATTATTAGAAAAAAAAATCCTGAATGAACTTATTAAATTAACTAATATGGCTTTTATTTACCATGGTTAATAAATCGTCAAGAACGATAACACTGTTTAGACTTCTAAATAGACCTTGTCCTTATTTTGATGTAGCAATTTAGACTACATGGCTAAGTCTGAAGAATTAAACAGTCGTCCAGCAGAAAACCCTGATAATACTAAAATATTAGTAACGGGTGCGGAGTTGAAAGCATTAGTGAATGATGCTGTTATCGAAGCGCTAAATAGACAGTATAGTGAATCGAGCGGGACCCGGAGTAGGACCTGATCTGCATCACGTTCCAAACCGAAAGTCCACTCGGAAGCTCATAGCAAACCGCCCTCTCAGAAGGAGGTACTTAAGAAAGATAAGCCAAAGAAGGATGATGAGGATCATCACTCCTCTAACCAGAACAGTGTCCCGATAAAGAAGATCAAGCAGAAACAGGAACCGCATAGTAAGTCCTGTACGTATAAATACTTTGTCTCATGTAAACCCAGAGACTTTACTGGGGAGAAAGGAGCGGTCGACTGCATGACCTGGTTGGACGAAATGGATACAGTAGTAGATATCAGCGGGTGTGCTGAAAGAGATGTAGTGAAATACGTGTCCCAATCATTCAAAGGAGACGCGCTGGCATGGTGGAAGTCTCTAATACAAGCTGCCGGAAAGATCCCACTCTACAGTATGACATGGGATCAGTTCGTTGCCCTTATCAAGGAAAATTTTTGCCCGCAGCATGAAGTTGAATGGATCGAATCTGATTTCTTATCCTTGGTAATGAAAAATTTAGACTGCCAGGCATACCTCACCACTTTCAATACTCTATCTCGGTTGGTTCCGTACTTGGTAACCCCAGAACCGAAAAGGATTGCCCGTTTCATCGGGGGTTTGGCCCCTGAAATTAAAGCAAGTGTTAAGGCATCGAGGCCTACAACTTTCAGATCAGTAGCTGATCTATCTCTATCTCTCACCATGGACGTAGTCAGGTTGAGAGCACTCAGGAACTCAGAAGAGAATAAGAGAAAGCGTGAGGACGATACCTCACGAAGATCAGAAAAGAGACACTGAGGAAATAACGACCACAGGAAAGGGTCGGGATCTAAGAGAGATGGGCAACAGTCGGGGGATAAGCCCAAATGTAAAACTTGTAAGAAGAACCACTTTGGGAAGTGTCGTTTGGAGTCGAGATCCCAGTCTCACGTGAGATCCTGTGGGATTTGCAAATCCACATATCATAAGACTTTGGAGTGTAAGAAGTTGAAGGATGCAACATGTTATGGTTGCAACGAAAAAGGGCACATTAAGTCTAATTGCCCAAAGTACGCCAAGAAAGCCGAAGATGGGAAGAAGACCAATGCGAGGGTCTTCAAGATGGACGCTAAGGAAGCTGTTCAAGATGACAACGTTATTACAGGTACTTTTCTTGTAAATGATGTTTTTGCTAGAGTATTGTTTGATTCTGGAGCAGATAAGTCTTTTGTTGATGATAAGTTCTGTAAGTTATTAAACCTACCTGTTAGAACCTTAAGCGTAAAGTACGAGGTGGAATTAGCTGATGGAACCATAGAAATAGCCTCAACTGTTTTAGATGGATGTGTTATATCCATTAGGAATCATTCTTTTCCTTTGTCCCTACTTCCCTTTAAGCTCGCCGGCTTTGATGTAGTTATAGGCATGGATTGGTTATCGCATAACCAAGCCCAGATTGTATGCAACAGGAAGCAAGTGATAGTCAGAACCCCGTCTGGGGAGTCACTTACCATTCAAGGGGATACTCAGCATGGATTGCCTGAGCAAGTGTCCATGCTCAAGGCATCTAGATGCTTGGGAAAGGGTTGTGTCATTTATATGGCACAAGTTACTATTGATGAGCCAAAGCCCAAGATTGAAGACATCCCTATCATTTCGGAATATCCTGAAGTTTTTCCCGAAGAACTACCTGGTCTACCACCAGATAGGCAAGTGGAATTCCGAATTGACATCATCCCGGGCACAGCACCAGTAGCAAGAGCACCTTATAGGTTAGCACCAACGGAGATGAAGGAGTTAAGGACGCAGTTAGATGATCTGTTAGCTAAAGGTTTTATTAGACCTAGTTCGTCCCCTTGGGGAGCACCGATTTTGTTTGTCAAGAAGAAGGATGGGTCGATGCGTCTGTGCATCGATTACCGTGAGCTTAATTAAGTCACTATCAAGAATAGGTATCCTTTGCCCAGGATCGACGATCTGTTCGATCAGTTACAAGGAGCAAGCTACTTTTCTAAGATCGACTTGAGGTCAGGCTATCATCAGTTGAAGGTCAAGGATGAAGATGTACACAAGACAGCATTTAGGACTCGTTATGGACATTACGAGTTCCTAGTGATGCCTTTTGGGCTCACTAATGCACCAGCCGCATTCATGGATCTCATGAATCGCGTCTGCAAGCCTTATCTGGACAAATTTGTCATCGTCTTTATTGATGACATTCTCATCTATTCAAAGAGCAAAGCTGACCACGAGAAACACCTTCGTTGCATTCTCAAACTTTTACACCAAGAGAAACTCTACGCCAAATTTTCAAAGTGCGAATTTTGGCTTCGGGAAGTCCAATTCCTTGGACATGTGGTAAGTGAGCGTGGTATCCAAGTGGATCCCGCTAAGGTAGAAGCAGTTATGAATTGGCAAGAGCCAAAGACACCTACTGAGATTCGTAGCTTCCTGGGTTTAGCAGGATATTATAGGCGTTTCATCGAAAACTTTTCTAGGATTGTTGCGCCCCTAACCTCGTTGACACGTAAGAAGGTTAAGTTTGATTGGGGCCCTAAGCAGCAGGAATCCTTTGACATTCTGAAGAAAAAGTTAAGCAATGCACCGGTGTTAACATTGCCTGATGGTATAGAAGAATTTGTGGTGTATTGTGATGCATCACACACTGGTATGGGTTGTGTACTCATGCAGAAAGGCAAGGTTATTGCCTATGCTTCGCGACAGTTAAAGGTGCACGAAAAGAACTACACCACCCACGACTTGGAGCTGGGTGCCGTTGTATTTGCATTAAAACTTTGGAGACATTACTTATATGGTACCAAGTGTGTGATCTATTCAGATCACAAGAGCCTTCAACATTTGTTCAATCAGAAGGACTTGAACATGCGACAAAGACGATGGATGGAAACTCTAAATGATTATGATTTGTGAGATAAAGTACCATCCAGGCAAGGCAAATGTAGTTGCTGACGCCTTAAGCAGAAAAGAAGGAGTGAAGCCAATAAGAATCAATGCCAAGCGCATTGAAATCAAGAATGATTTGAATGAAAGGATACTAGCTGCACAGAAGGAAGCTGTGTTAGAAGCTAATTATCCTGAAGAAAAGTTAGGAGTAACTGAGGAGCAGTTATCCCATGACAAAGACGGAATGCTTGATTGAATGGACGAATATGGGTTCCAGTTTATGGAGGACTTCGGGATGTTATCCTCCAGGAAGCCCACAGTTCCAAATATTCCGTTCATCCTGGAGCCGATAAGATGTACCAGGATCTAAAAGCAAACTACTGGTGGATTGGTTTGAAAAAGTCTGTAGCTGCTTACGTAGCTAGATGCTTGACTTGTGCGCAAGTCAAAGCGGAACACCAGAAGCCGTCAGGTTTGTTACAACAACCTGAAATTCCCACATGGAAGTGGGAGATGGTGACAATGGATTTTATCACCAAGTTGCCAAAGACGAGAAAGGGAAATGATACTATATAGGTCATAGTAGATAGACTGACGAAGTCAGCACATTTTCTACCCATCAAGGAGACTTATAGCTCCGATATGTTAGCTCAATTATACGTTGATAAGATTGTAGCTCTGCATGGTATACCTGTATCTATTATCTCTGATAGAGATACTAGATACACGTCACATTTTTGGAAAAGTTTCCAACAATCCTTGGGCACTCGTCTGAATTTTAGTACGGCTTATCATCCTCAGACTGGCGGTCAGAGTGAGCGTACTATTCAAACATTGGAAGACATGCTACGTGCATGTGCGATCGACTTAGGTGGAAATTGGGATAAGAACCTACCACTAATTGAGTTCTCCTACAACAATAGCTACCACACCAGCATAAAAGTTGCGCCTTTTGAGGCCTTATACGGTAGAAAGTGTAGATCGCCTATTTGTTGGGCGGAAGTTGGAGATGTCCAACTATCAGGACCAGAGATAGTTTTTGAGACGACGGACAAGATTGTCCAGATTCGCGATCGTTTGAAAGCTGCCAGGGATAGGCAGAAAAGTTATGCGGATCTAAAGCGTAAAGATTTTCACTTCGAAGTAGGTGATAAAGTGTTGCTTAAAGTATCACCCTGGAAGGGGGTGATGCGATTTGGTAAGAAAGGCAAGCTAAGCCCGAGATACATAGGACCCTTCAAGATTATCGAACGTGTCGGGTCAGTTGCTTATAAGTTAAACTTGCCTGAAGAACTTAGTGCTATCCATAATGTGTTCCACATCTGTAATTTGAAGAAGTGTTTCACTGATGAATCACTGGTTATACCGCATACAGATGTACATATAGATGAAAGCTTGAAATTTGTGGAAAAGCCATTATCGATTGAAGATCGACAGGTAAAGAAGCTTCGAAGGAAGCATGTACCTATTGTAAAGGTCAAATGGGATGCCCGTAGAGGTCCCGAATACACATGGGAGGTAGAATCCACGATGAAAGAAAAATACCCTCATTTGTTTCAGTAAATCTCGAGGTCGAGATTTCTTTTAAGGGGTGAGGATGTAACACCTCGAAAATTTACGTCCAATAATGTACTGACACGTGTCATGGGCGTGGAATATGTGAAAACATAATTTAGAGGGACTAAAGTTGACAAACAGTGAAACTATGTGAAAATAAGGGTCCAAAGTGTCAACAATTGATAAATAGGCTCTACAATAACCCTACATGGTGTTTATAACCTTAAACGGATAAATCATGGATCATACGAAGCGAGAAATGAAAGAAAGTGAGGAATTACAAACTACAGGGACTAAATGTGTCAACATGTTGAAAGTACACCTCTGAGTGACCTTTTGGCAAACCCGAAGCTTTGTAATGATAAAATATACTCACTAGAATATGTGATAAAAATTTCATCAAGTTTCGTCATCATATGAGAAAGTTATGATCAAAACTGTACACGAAGGGTTAAATACGTTAACGTTGATTTCGTGACTTTTCGGGTAAGCACAAAGTTGTTCAAGGACTTTACCATGTTTGTAAATATCCCAAGGCCCTTAAAAATCAGAATTTAGGGTCTAATGTGCAAGATAAATAAGAAAAAACACGTATCAAAAGAGGAGGGACTGAATTGCAACAAGTGTGAAACTTGGAAACCTGGTCGCCACACCCTCGCGCCACGCGAGGGGGGTCTCGCGCCACGCGAGCAACCTGCCAGCGCAGAATACATGCATAGCTGCCAGTCAGTTCGGTTTTGCGAGTTGTAACCAGCTGTTGTCGACTCCAGAGCCTCACCAATCGTTTTTCATGCATCTAGGGACACTTGTATACTTCTTACAACATCAGTAGACTGTTGTGGCAGCCTCTAATCAGATCAAACTTATGATAAAAGGGTCTTGAAGTAGTAAACTTTGAACACTTGCATTTTCTAAAAATCACAAGACAACTTCTGGAGCTCTCTGGACGACAAGGCATCTTCCTAGTGATCTCTAAGCTTTGTTAGGACTCTTGTAAGTATTCATAACCTTTGCAAATTCGTTCTAGCCTTGTTTATCAACCGAAAGTCAATCCATCGTAAATTAAGTTTGACTTCGTGATTAAACGAAATTGGCTCTGTCATTTCTCAAATTGAAAGTACCTACAAGTTGGTATTTATGTGGGTAACAAACCCTCAAAAGGGTATTTTCAGATTCCCACTCTAAGTATGTTAATTGTCGAGTCAAAGCTTTTCTTAAAAAGTCAACAGAATGTGTTTTTGCAAAATTAAGCATAATTAGCAATGTAGGCTACATGCAACCTGTTTGATCATCAAAATAACTTTGTAATTAATGTAAGAACATGTTTCATCATGATCAACTCGACAATTTTCAGTTTAAACCCGAATCGGAACCGAAAGTCGCATAAATTGACTTTTTCTTTGACTTTCAGTTCTGATCCGTTCATGCATGTTTGAGATCTGAATTAGAGCATATTTTGGACCAATTTTCGTATAAGTTTAATTCTCTGAGATTTTACAACTTGGTTCAATGCTTAACCGATTCATATGCATGTTTCCGATTTATGCCTAAAGTTGACTATTTTGCCCTTTTTACTATAAAACGTGATTTTTGAAAAAGTGAAAGAGTAGGAACATTTGTTACTGATTTATAAACTTGCACCGAAAATTTGATATCAGTTTGAGGTCCAGAATAAGAGTTATGCCCATTATCGTAATTTGAAAACTTTATGTCACTTAAACGGCGTAATTAGCATATAACCCATTTAAACCCACAATCTTGTTTACTTAAAAGCCTTTGGGGGGTTAATGACCATGTCCCGGATATCCTCGGCATCATCTTACGAGATGGCCATGACCTGAGCACGGAGTGTAGGCGTACACCTGTCAGTGTATAACTCTAATGTGGAGGGTCTATTGATCTTTAACCCGGACAAGATCCGGGCTACTGAACGCATAGTAACATGTAATTCGTTCAGATGATTATATTGTATAAGTAACCCAAGTTATAAAAATGTTTTGTGCCACGTGCATTCAGATCAATTTTCAATCATTTTCAAAATGAGTCAGTTAAATTGTATTTACCAGTGTAAACTGACGTATTTTCCCAAAAGGTTAAGTGCAGGTACTACACGTAATAGGCTGGCTGTCTTCTAGAGCGGCCACAATAAGTCTCGCAAGCTTGGACGACAATAAACTGTTGAACAATATCTTATTTTGTTTTGATCCGCCTGTGGATCCATTTCAACTATTCGTGATATTTAATATTACACTTTGTTAAAGTTGAAATGAATCTATCTTTGCTTCCGCTGTGCATTTAAATATTGTGTTGTTTGTCTATGATGATACCAACTACGTCACGATACTCCCCACCGGGCCCACCGGTGACACGTGGAAAATAGGGGTGTGACAGTTGGTAAGGTAGCCTATCGCCTCGAGCTACCGAAAGAGTTGAGTGGAATACATGGCACGTTTCATGTATCACAGCTACGAAAATGTCTAGCGGAGGAAACAACTTACATCCATTACGACGATATCGAGGTGGATAATCGCTTGAATTATATTGTAAATCCCATAGAAATTTTAGATCGAAAGGTTAAGCACTTGCGAAATAAACAAATCGATCAAGTCAAGATCAAGTGGGAGCATAGGAAAGGTTCGGACACTACATGGGAGTCCGAAGAAGAGATGCGGCGTCTCTACCCTACCCTATTCGGTACGTACTTTGGTTTCGAGGACGAAACCCTTTTTAAGGAGGGTGGACTTGTAACACCCCGAAAACACAAATTATTATAATACAATTATGTAGTGAATAAATAAGAAACATAAACTAACTAGGAATGATATTAACCTAGTTAGATGATGACTTATGAGTAATTAGAGAGCTAAAACAGAATAAAAACGAAAGTTGAGGGACCAAAGGTGTTTAAATGTAAACTAATAATAATAATAAAACAAGAAAATTAAAATCACAACACAATTGTTTTGTGTTGCTGAGATCGACCAGGAGACAGGGGCGAACCCAAGCTCCCCTTCAAACCCTAGACTATCCTAAATCTTACAAATTGAAGGTCAAGATCTGTCCCAAATCAAAATTAGAGCATGGATTAGTGATCCCCATTGCAAGGAGATCATAAGGTATGTAAAATTTGACGAAAACTCTCTACTCGAAATTCTCATGAATTTAGAGAATCTGAGATCTGATGATGCATGTGTGATTTGTAGATGAAATAGGAACATTAGAATGTCTAGGAGTAAACCCTAGACAAGTGCATGTTGAAATCATGCTAAATTCTAGTGAAATCCATGGCCACCATTGTTGATGATATTTGGGTTAGATGGAACTTGATGAACACTAGGGTTTTGAAGGTCATTCTAGTGTAATATGATTCATAGAAACTGATTTCTGAAAAATATGATGTTTGATTTTATATGTGTTAACTCGATTGATGTTAATTTTGGCTAAGTGACAAGCCATGAACTTGAAAATAAAAGATATAAAATCCTGCACTTTAAGTGTTCGTAAAAATGCCTCAAAGAGGGCCCGAAACTGAAATTTAAAGTTAAAAACGCATAATTGTGATGTTTGGACAAACTATGCGATACGTGATTGAAAAGAGTTCTAAACACGTTATGATTGAACTCTATAGGAAAAGATACCGGAACGTCGAGTGGACAAGTCGGTGGCGATTTGCGTTTGAAGGGCGTGCACTAAAGGTATGTAACTTGATTTGTTACATTGGGTAAATTTTGATATTTTGCTTATGTGTAGTGAATTGTAGAATAAAGGTTGTGTTGATTTAAAGTGATAATGTTCGCTATGTTGAATAATAAAACAAGGATTGGTTAGAACTTGTTGGTAGTCATCATAATGGAGGATTCCATAGATGAGCCAAACGGGTCGAATAATCAATTAATGCGTGGCAAATGCTTCGTAACATAGTTAATTGGTATTTCGTTATTATTGATAATGACATATTAGAACACGAGAATTTAACGTGTTGGTTTGTAAGAATGAGGAAATCCGAGAATTTGGGTTTTTAGTGAAATAAACAAAATCAGTCAAAACATAATATTCCAGGGACTACCGTAACTTACGGTGTCTAACGTAACTTACGGTAGAGGCTAAATTGTTACGGTAGTTCTTTACTGCCTTACGGCAGGTCAGAGTTTTCCAGGAGCTACCGTAAGTTACGGTAGAGCCCTGCCATGAATGCTGAATTTTTGTACAACTTAGATAATCGAATCTGTTTTTAAGCGTAGTTTCGATTAGGCAATATTTCTAAGAACTATAATATTAATTTTTGATTAAAAATATCCAGTTTTCAGGTATTGCAAGCATGTGGATGACGATTAAGTTGATGTTTCAAGAACCGAACACAAACCTTTTGGATGTTTCCGCACGAATTAACTCTAGCTAAACTATGTAGTTTTGTAATCACTACTGAACGACTCATGTTTGAAACTAGTTATTTGATTATGTTAAACAATATAATGAAGTAAAACTTAGTCTACCAACTAAGTTTTTGTTAGTTAAATATTTTGTTTATAAATTTTACATTTCGTACGATTAAATAAATGAATTAAATAGATGAGTGTTACAAGTTGGTAATCAGTGCTTAAGGTTGTCAATAAAGTGTTCGGTTCAAGCTTGATTGATCGTCCGGTAAGAATTAACTTATTATTTTAATAGATTATATCTTATGTAAGAAACGAGAAGTGAATTGACGTGCATGGGAAGAGTATGTTAATTCACTCAAACCCGGAAAGTGCACCAAATGTGAACGGTTAAAGCAAGTTAGGAAGTTGGCTAAACCGAAACAAATTAAGCAATGTTATAAATGAAATTTTTAACGTTTAATGTAAACATTTCAGTTTCAAGATGTCGGAAAGAAACGATGATGATCCGGTGCAGACAAGCACCGAACAAATGAAAGAGATAATTGCCGAAGAAGTGGGGAAGGCAATTGAAAGTAGTCTATCCGGGTTTATAGACAAAATTCAAAACACGGTATTGTCACTAGTCGAAGAACGAGTCAAAAGGTTGGAGGATAGTGTCAACCTTATGAAGGAGAAATCAGGAGAACGTAAAGGGTGTTCATACAAAGAATTTATGGCGTGTAAACCGCCAATCTACAACGGGGAGGTTGACCCGATAATTTGCCAAAGATGGTTGGGCGACGTTGAAGGGGTGTTTGAAAGGACCCATTGCGACGAAAGTGACTTTGTTGCTTACGAAACGGGTCAGTTGAGAGGACAAGCCAAATATTGGTGGGACAATAAAAAGAATGAAATAGGGGCCGAAGCGGCAAGGGCCATGACATGGGAGGAGTTTAAGACGCCATTTCTTAAACATCATAGTCCCAATGCGGTCATTAATAAAATCAAGGAAGAGTCCATGCAACTTAGGCACAAGGGCGAGACCATAGACAAGATTACGACGACGTTTATGGATAAGATGAAGTTTTGCAGTGAATTAGTGACGAATGAGGAACAAAAGATATACTACTACTATAACATGTTGAGCGCCGAGTATAGGGAGTTCATGACTCCTTCAAAATACGAGACCCTTACCGAGATCATAAACGTTGCTCGGGAACGGGAAATTGAGCTGAAGAAACAAGTTGAAAGGGGTGAGCGAAGGGCACAGGATGTGAATCCAAGCCCTACAAAGAAAGCTCGAACTGGGGAATCGGGAAAGAAGGTTGATGCTAAAGGTGGGTCGCTAAGTTGCAAGGTGTGTGGAAAGGGGCACAAGGGTGAGTGCCGCTTCAAAGACAAACCGTGTCCGGTATGTGGGAAGACGGGACACACCGCGTCGTTATGTCCCGGAAAGGTTTCCGTTTGCTATAAATGTTATCAGCCCGGCCACAAAAGGTCTGAATGCCCAAAATTGGTTGGAAAGAGAGACACTAAAGAATCTCCAACGGAAGCTCCAAAGGCGAAAGCTAGGTCCTTCCAACTTATAGCAGTGGAAGCAAAGACAGAACCCGATGTGGTCTCATGTATATTCGCAATAAACTCGATCCCCGCACGTGTATTATTTGATACGGGTGCGAATAAATCCTTTATTTCACATGGATTTATTCAACATCCTTCATTTGTATTGACGAAATTATCAGTCCCCTTAGAAGTTGAAATAGGGGACAACAAAAGTTTTATAGTTTGTGATATTTGTCGAGGCTGCAAATTAAACATCAACGATGAAGAATACTTGATAGACCTAATCCCGATGTCAATGGGGGAATTTCAAGTAGTCGTTGGGATGGATTGGCTATCTCGGCACCATGCAAAGGTCGTGTGTTTTCGTAAGGAGATAAAGCTAACATCTCCGAGCGGGAAACACGTCACTATCTATGGCGAAAAAGGAGGTAATCCCATTGATGCGTGCGAAGTGTCGTATATTTTAGGTGTATATTTTAAGCCCTTTTTTTAACACTTATTTTAGCCAAGTTTTAAATTTATAAAACACGATATTTCACTAACACTAAACACACATATGGGCAAGTGCACCCATCGTTGAGTGTAGTATAGCGTTGGTAAGATACCGAGGTCGTCCAAGGACACAAGAGCTTTTAATACCGGTTTATCCTCAACGTCTAACCAAAATAAAAGTTTAGAAAAATGTTTTAAACTAATAAAAATAAAAACTAACTAAAATGCTGAAAATAAAAAAAAAAAATAAAAACAGATAGACAAGATGAATCACTTGGTTCCGACTCGTATCTAGTATAACCTTTGATTATTTCCGCACTTTTGCACATAATTAAGAGATTATCTTAGTTATTGTAGTAGGCCCCTCTTTTGAAGGTGACGTTACCCTCACCCCAGTAGTTTGAGTCAGCAGGGATACAATCCTAAAGGGGTGGATTATTGGAAGATAATGAATTAAGTTATTAATGCAGTATTGTGGTAGGCCCCGCTTTTGGCGGTGACGTTACCCTCGACTAAGTAGTCTGAGTCAGCAGGGATACAGTCCTAAATAGCCGGGTTATAGTATTAATAGTAGTTAACTTATGAGGGGATCAAAGAGTTTGGACCCCCGCCATCCAATACCGTGAAGTATTGAAGGAGGTCCTACTAAATTTGACCCAGGTCCATTGCAGGACCTCTAAACGCTGAACAATGGCAAGACCTTTACCAAACCGTTCCCTTAACCCCCTACCAGGTAGCCAACATACCTCCATATAGACCGTGGAGATATGAATGGTGAAAATCCTTTATTTTATATAGACAGTAAAATAATGCCAAGACACCACGGACAAACGATAAGGAAAGATCACCTTCAACATAAGTAACTAGTTATTAAAGTCATTAATACAAAACCAAATAAAAAGTGCAAAAGATTAGAAATAAAAAGTATTATACTAGACACTTTGTCTTCACCAAGTGATGTAAGAGACTTAGGCAAACATGGCCTTGATTGTCAAGAACTCTTACGATCAATCTTGGATCCCGAGACGACTCACACACTCTATGATGGACAATGGATGATGGTGGTGGATGATGGTGTTGTGATGGTGGTGGGTGGTGGATGAAGTGTGAGAGAGGTGGTGTGCCAAGGGATGAGATGAAATGAATCCAAGCACTCCTATTTATAGGCTGAACAGAGAGCTGGACACGGCCCCGTGTCCGCTGGACACGACCCCGTGCCCGTCTGACACTCTCTCTCCTCATTAATTGTAATTCGCAATTACAATAAATGCGCCTGCTGTACTTTCGACACGCCCCCGTGTCCGCTGAGCACGGCCCGTGGTGGGCAATAGAAGCTTCTATAGGTTTGTCTTTTCTGCTGCTTCTTGGGCACGGCCCCGTGCTGGCTGAGCACGGGGCGTGTTCAGCCTTCTGTTTTCTCTATTTTGCTTTGGAAGGTGCCGTTGAGGGTTCGGGCAATCCACTAATGTTCCTTTTCTTGTATTTATGTTGGATTTAGCTGTCTTTTTGCTTCTTTTGCGTTTTTGAGCTCATTTAATCCTGAAAATACAAAAGGAAGACAAAAACACTCTTTTTCCAATATTAGTACTAAAAAAGGGTTAGTTTTATGCCTCATTTGATGTAATTTATATGTTGCATTTTACACACATCACCCATAATATGCTCGATGTTGAAAGCTCACAAGCTTATGAAGCAAGGATGTAAGGCATTTATGATATACGCAAATGAGCCCGAGAAAGAATCACTGAGGATTGAAGAAGTACCGGTAGTACGGGACTACGAAGATGTGTTTCCGGAAGATTTACCGGGGATACCGCCAGAACGGGAAGTAGAGTTCGGAATCGAATTGATTCCGGGCGCAAAACCCGTAGCTAGAGCACCGTACCGACTCGCACCATCGGAATTACAAGAGTTAATGTCCCAGATTCAAGATCTGCTTGACAAAGGATTCATAAGGCCGAGTGTGTCTCCTTGGGGCGCACCGGTACTGTTCGTGAAAAAGAAAGACGGAAACATGCGCATGTGTATCGATTACCGGGAGTTAAAAAACTCACGATAAAGAACCGATACCCGCTTCTGAGGATAGATGATTTATTCGACCAATTACAAGGTGCGAACTGGTTTTCAAAGATTGACCTTAGATCGGGGTATCACCAACTAAAGGTCAAGGAGGAAGATGTGCCGAAGACGGCTTTCCGCACGCGATACGGACATTACGAGTTCCTCGTGATGTCATTTGGGCTAACAAATGCACCCGCGGCTTTCATGGACCTCATGAACCGGGTTTGCAAGCCAATGCTAGATAAATCGGTCATCGTGTTTATCGATGATATTTTGGTGTATTCGAAAAGTGAAGCTGAGAATGCGCACCACTTACAAGAGGTGTTAGAGACACTTAGACGAGAAAGGTTGTATGCGAAATTCTCTAAGTGCGCCTTTTGGTTACGAGAGGTGCAATTCCTCGGCCACATCATAAGTGCCGATGGAATATTGGTAGATCCGTCAAAGATCGAGACTGTGTCGAAATGGAATCCCCTGAAGAACCCTTCGGAGATTAGAAGCTTCTTAGGGCTTGCGGGGTACTATAGGAGATTCATTCAAGATTTCTCCAAGATTGTGTCGCCGCTAACCAAGTTAACCCGGAAGGAGGAGAAGTTCACTTGGGGTGTTGAACAAGAAAGGGCGTTTCAAACGCTAAAAGAGAAGCTAACTCAAGCTCCGGTATTAACATTGCCGGACGGAGTCGAAGACTTAGTGGTTTACTCGGATGCCTCATTATCGGGGCTCAGATGCGTTTTGATGCAACAGGACAAAGTCATAGCTTATGCCTCGAGGAAATTGAAAATACATGAAAAGAAATACCCAACGCATGATCTCGAATTAGCTGCGGTGGTGTTTGCGTTAAAAATATGAAGGCACTATTTGTATGGGGTAAAGTGCACCATATTCACCGATCACAAGAGCCTAAAATACTTCTTCGATCAGAAGGAGTTAAACATGCGACAGAGGCGATGGTTAGAAACGGTGAAGGATTTCGACTGTGAAATACACTACCATCCTGGAAAAGCAAATGTGGTCGCGGATGCTCTGAGCAGAAAAGCGGACTATGTCCCAATACGAGTAAGATCGATGCAGCTCGTGGTGACCTCGGGTATACTTGAACGTATCCGAGAAGCGCAAGTAGAAGTAAAAGAGGAGAACTGGAAGAAGGAAAGAATAATCGGTCAGTAAAAAGATTTGTCGGATGGAAAGAACGGGTTGAAGACTCGATCCAGAAGAATATGGGTTCCAAATACTTGTGGGGTGAAGATGCTTCTACTTGATGAATCTCATAAATCCCGATATTCTATTCATCTGGGTGCGACCAAGATGTACAATGATCTGAAACAAAACTATTGGTGTCCCGGAATGAAGAGGGATGTGGTGATATATGTAGAGAAGTGCTTGACTTGTTTACAAGTCAAGGCGGAACACCAGAAACCTTATGTGAAACTACAACCTTTGGAGATCTCGGTTTGGAAATAGGAACATATCACTATGAACCTATTCACCAAACTACCTAAAACGATTCGGGGATTCGACGCCATATGGGTGATTGTTGATAGATTGACGAAAAGTGCACACTTTATTCCTATACGCGAAACATATACTTCTGAAAAGATGTCCGAGGTGTATACAAACGAAATAGTGGCACGTCATGGAGTACCGGTATCTATTGTGTCAGATAGAGATACCCGGTTTACTTCAAATTTTTGGCGAGATTTCCAAGAACAGATGGGAACGAAACTCTTCATTAGCACCGCCTACCATCCTCAGACGGATGGACAGAGTGAAAGAACAATACAGATGCTAGAGGATATGTTACGGGCATGTATCATCGACTTCGGTGGAAGTTGGGATGTTTATCTACCTTTGGCCGAATTCTCGTATAACAATAGTTATCATTCGAGTATCGGCATGGCACCTTACGAAATGCTATATGGTAGAAAATGCAGAACCCCGGTGTGTTGGGGTGAAGTGGGTCCGTGTGAATTGGCACATAAAGATATAGTTCAGGCCACTAATGAGAAAATTGAAGTGGTGCGAGCCCATTTGAAAGCAGCCCAAGATAGGCAAAAGTCTTATGCCGATAAAAGACGAAGACCGATTGAATTTCAGATAGGCAACATGGTTATGTTAAAGGTTTCTCCATGGAAGGGCGTTATCAGATTCAGAAAAAGAGGGAAACTAAGCCCGAGGTTTATCGGGCCATTTAAAATCATCGAACGGGTTGGTAAGGTAGCCTATCGCCTCGAGCTACCGAAAGAGTTGAGTGGAATACATGGCACGTTTCATGTATCGCAGCTACGAAAATGTCTAGCGGAGGAAACAACTTACATCCATTACGACGATATCGAGGTGGATGATCGCTTTAATTATATTGTAAAGCCCATAGAAATTTTAGATCGAAAGGTTAAGCACTTGCGAAATAAACAAATCGATGAAGTCAAGATCAAGTGGGAGCATAGGAAAGGTTCGGACACTACATGGGAGTCCGAAGAAGAGATGCGGCGTCTCTACCCTACACTATTCGATACGTACTTTGGTTTCGGGGACGAAACCCTTTTTAAGGAGGGTGGACTTGTAACACCCCGAAAACACAAATTATTATAATACAATTATGTAGTGAATAAATAAGAAACATAAACTAACTAGGAATGATATTAACCTAGTTAGATGATGACTTATGAGTAATTAGAGAGCTAAAACAGAATAAAAACGAAAGTTGAGGGACCAAAGGTGTTTAAATGTAAACTAATAATAATAATAAAACAAGAAAATTAAAATCACAACACAATTGTTTTGTGTTGCTGAGATCGACCAGGAGACAGGGGCGAACCCAAGCTCCCCTTCAAACCCTAGACTCTCCTAAATCTTACAAATTGAAGGTCAAGATCTGTCCCAAATCAAAATTAGAGCATGGATTAGTGATCCCCATTGCAAGGAGATCATAAGGTATGTAAAATTTGACGAAAACTCTCTACTCGAAATTCTCATGAATTTAGAGAATCTGAGATCTGATGATGCATGTGTGATTTGTAGATGAAATAAGAACATTAGAATGTCTAGGAGTAAACCCTAGACAAGTGCATGTTGAAATCATGCTAAATTCTAGTGAAATCCATGGCCACCATTGTTGATGATATTTGGGTTAGATGGAACTTGATGAACACTAGGGTTTTGAAGGTCATTCTAGTGTAATATGATTCATAGAAACTGATTTCTGAAAAATATGATGTTTGATTTTATATGTGTTAACTCGATTGATGTTAATTTTGGCTAAGTGACAAGCCATGAACTTGAAAATAAAAGATATAAAATCCTGCACTTTAAGTGTTCGTAAAAATGCCTCAAAGAGGGCCCGAAACTGAAATTTAAAGTTAAAAACGCATAATTGTGATGTTTGGACAAACTATGCGATACGTGATTGAAAAGAGTTCTAAACGCGTTATGATTGAACTCTATAGGAAAAGATACCGGAACGTCGAGTGGACAAGTCGGTGGCGATTTGCGTTTGAAGGGTGTGCACTAAAGGTATGTAACTTGATTTGTTACATTGGGTAAATTTTGATATTTTGCTTATGTGTAGTGAATTGTAGAATAAAGGTTGTGTTGATTTAAAGCGATAATGTTCGCTATGTTGAATAATAAAACAAGGATCGGTTAGAACTTGTTGGTAGTCATCATATTGGAGGATTCCATAGATGAGCCAAACGGGTCGAATAATCAATTAATGCGTGGCAAATGCTTCGTAACATAGTTAATTGGTCTTTCATTATTATTGATAATGACATATTAGAACACGAGAATTTAACGTGTTGGTTTGTAAGAATGAGGAAATCCGAGAATTTGGGTTTTTAGTGAAATAAACAAAATCAGTCAAAACATAATATTCCAAGGACTACCGTAACTTACGGTGTCTAACATAACTTACGGAAGCGGCTAAACTGATTACGGCAGTTCTTTACTGCCTTACGGCAGGTCAGAGTTTTCCAGGAGTTACCGTAACTTACGGTAGCTACCGTAAGTTACAGTAGAGCCCTGCCATGAATGCTGAATTTTTGTACAACTTAGATAATCGAATCTGTTTTTAAGCGTAGTTTCGATTAGGCAATATTTCTAAGAACTATAATATTAATTTTTGATTAAAAATCTCCAGTTTTCAGGTATTGCAAGCATGTGGATGACGATCAAGTTGATGTTTCAAAAACCGAACACAAACCTTTTGGATGTTTCCGCACGAATTAACTCTAGCTAAACTATGTAGTTTTGTAATCACTACTGAACGACTCATGTTTGAAACTAGTTATTTGATTATGTTAAACAATATAATGAAGTAAAAACTTAGTCTACCAACTAAGTTTTTGTCAGTTAAATATTTTGTTTATAAATTTTACATTTCGTACGATTAAATAAATGAATTAAATAGATGAGTGTTACACATTGTACATTTTACTAGGTTTACCAGCTTAACAAGTAGGCAAGCTTTGACCGTTTAAATCCGCAATGCGAGTCATTCTCTTTTTACCAAATTGCTTTCAAAACCCTACTTGTTTTCAAAGTTATAATTACAGTGATTAAGTCTTTATAATCTACAATTATTGCCGGTGTGTGGGGTTTTGTATACACTACTTGATAGGCTTAACCATTGGACAACGTGTTAGCCAATATGTGATATGACCATAGTCATAGATCCGGTCGAGTGACAAATACCGATTTGGGGAAATTGGTTGATATAAACATTGTAATAGCTCTTAATACTATATTATAACGATGTGTCTTTTGTAAAAATTGAATGCACTCGCCAGTATTTTTCACTAATCAAATCTTTTTAAAGCATGTTTCAGTTAATTTACTGTGAAGAAAAGGAAAAGTGTCGCGTAGCACTCCAGCTTAAATAAAGTGGCTCAGTAAATAGAAATAAACGTGTTTTCTGTAATCAGAGGATTTCCCAGTGAAATTCCTTTCTTGTAAATACGGGGTTTGTCCCAAAATTTATAATAAAATAAATCGGTGTTTTTAAAAACTCTGATATTATTTTTCTGACAAGCGGTCCTGTTGGAATTCCACTGCAAATTAAATATCGATACCACGGGTTTCTGTCTCGCGGCTTCCAAACCGGACAAAACGGGTCGGGGGTCGTAACAGAAAAGGTGGTATCAGATCCACTGGTTTAAGCAAAATTAAGTATTTGAAAAATACTTAAATTAAAGTAGTCAGGGATTTGGTGCTTCCGTGAAATTTATTTGCAACAATGATGTGTGCTAAACAGACTATAAAAATTAACTAAATTAGACTCTCTAAGCTAGACACTAAAAAGCTTTAATTCTAGACTCGACCTAAAACCACACAATCGGCAAGTGTACCGATCAATGTAGTATAACCTAGGAAGTCCGGATATCGAACCACGAGACTCTATAAATCACGTAAACTAGACTCTGACTAGACACTGACATACACGACTAAGATTTGTTTAATTGTTTGGGGGGGGGGGGGGTTACGGAAACTAAGGAAATCTATATTAAACTACTAAGTAGACTAAAGCTAGACTAAAACGAATAAAGACTGAGGACTTTACTTATATGAGAATGAGACCACCTAGACAAGAATCCTGGATCGTTTTTAAGAGATTACCGATTAAGTTAAATGCACGAGTTATGGAACCGGGATCTTAAAGTACTAAACCTAGTAAGAACCATCGAGGCCCCTCGACCCTTCTCAAGGAGAAACCTGTGGAGCTACCTAGGCCGTTAATCCTACCGGTTATTAGACGCTTTTCCAATTGTCTAATTATTGTGTAAGTACCCTAATGTTGACCTATTCTTTTCCAATCCTAGATCTAGGGTAGTTTGAAGTAATTAATTTGACTTGATAGACTAACAAGACAGACAGATAAACCAAGACATGACCTTTTCCAAGGACTATCTAAAGCAATTCGTCGGGTAAGACCTACCAATAGCCCCTCACTTTCCAGGTATTAGGACTAGTAGAACACTAAGACTTAGCAAATTATTACTAGTTACTTCTAGGGGTTATTGCGCAATTCTCCCTAAAGAGTTGAGGTTTTCTTATGTGATATAGACACTCACCGAAATCCTATACCCTAATATGACTCTATGTTGTGATATAGACCGTCACTAAGAATCATATGAAGCAAATAATAATAATAAACCAACTCAAAGCATGCATGCACATCAAATCATTAAACCAAACTTCTTACAAAACACAATTAATCCATAATAATCATGCAATTAACAAAAACGGTGAAAACTTTATATTAATCCATTCATCAAGTCTAGGTGGTTTATAAATTTAGCCAAGCATGTTGGTTTCAAAATAATAAAACAAGGTTTAAATTCAGAATTCATTGGATAAAACAAAGAATAAAAGAAAACTAGAAGAATCGGATAATTAAACCCGGTAATTCCTTGTTCTCCCAGCCTCCCGCTCTATCCCGATGATTCCGTAGCCTTGAATCTTTGCTAAAGAAGCTTCACAATTCCCAACTGATGTCTTCATCCGTAGGGTTCCTTCTGTTCGATGTTGCACGATGTCCCCCCTTTTTTTTACGTCTGATGTATATGGAATTAAATTCCCATCCTTTTTGCCGTCAATATGTTGTTGATGATATTATCCGTCCAAAACCCTTGGTTGCGTGTGTCTATTGTTATCGGCCCACTCTAAAGTGCGGCCCAATTGATGAGATGATTAAGTGTTTTATTAAAACAATAATGGGCTCCATTTAATTCCCAAAAAATCGACACACTGTCTCACTGTTGTGATGATGATTTGATGAGAATCTCTTTGAAATCAAAGCCCCCCTCACGTGATGTTTGTTACTTCCTGCCGTCAAAATCCTCTCACACATAAAAGTCTTGCATGTGCACTAAGTAAAATCCTCCAAGTTTCGTTGACTGTGATCTTTCAACAATAATAATAATGGCACAACCCTTTTTTTTTCTTTCATATTTTTAACAATATAGAGAGATAAGTGGGCTCGACCCAATCACAGAAAAATAGCGGCAATTTCAATTCGGTCACTGGCACCCCACTTTGTCCAACTGGCTGGTTATTTTAATATTACTCGTTTTTGCTCCATTTGCACCAGGACCTGCCAAAACACCAAATAATGTAATATAATACTAAAAACTAAATAAAAATAAAACATATACAAAAATTATACATTTTACACGGGACAAATATGTGTATTTTACCATTTATCAAACAATTAATATTTAGTTTGGAATTTTGTATTTACTTATTTGTGACTAACAGTATGAATGAGTTATCGGAGGCTCTCCAAAACTTCTCGATACATTCCACTGACATGGAAACCACTGAGAACCAGACCGGGTACCAAGTTGAGCCAGATGAACCGATAGTGTTCCAAGCCCAAGAGAAATCCAAGCCAAAGAAAAGAAGGAGGCTTTTGGACTGGAAGAGGGGAAGGAAGAAGAAACCCGCAGCTCAAAAGGTGAAGAAAACAGTCGAACCAAAGGGAAAAGAGGTGTTAGGAGAAAGCTCTAGTCAGGCTCCAGCTTTACCACCCTGGGAAGAACTAGACAGGAAATTAGCAAACTGCGATATATTTGGCCCAGCTGAGGAAAACCTTGTGAATGCTCCCTTCCAAACTGAACTTCCTGTAAACCTGGAACATGCCATCCCTGAACCTATTGTCAACCCACTACCCCTTCCTGATCCAATTGAGGAGTGGTAGACGAATGATTGGCAATTCCAGAATCTCATGAATAATCCAAACCCGTACTACCCACAATTTGAACCCGCCCCCTCCACCTTTCCCCCTATGAACCCAGAAAATGTTGCTGAGCTACACTGCTACGGTGAAGAGTTGGTGGACGCGGGAAACAGAATTCGATCTGTGGTGAAAACATCTCCTGGAAGTATGATGAACAGAAATTCCACTTTTGAAGATGGTTAACCATAAAATAGGTGTTTTGTGTAATAATAATATGTGAAAAAAATAAATATATAAAATAATAATAATAATAATAATAAAATAATGTAAAATAATAATATAAATATCACCTAATAAAATAAAACATCTGTAAATATGTAGTTTGTACGGATGCATATATATATATATATATATATATATATAAACGTCACAAAGATCGACAATTTTGGCTATATATTCTGACTCAGTCTGTGTTTGTGATTGCAAATATTGTGTTTGTTTGCTATCTATTTTTTTTTGTAATATTAATCAATGTATATTATCATTAATTCAGATGGCAAACGCAGTAAATCAATCGGCAAACGAAGTAAATCACCCGGAACAGAATAACTCCCTAAATAGAGAAGATATAGAAAACATAGTTGCTCAGGGTATAGCTAATGTTATCCCAGCAATCATAGCAGCCGTTAAAAATCCAGTCGAACCTTCCAAAGCCGATAATAGCAAACGCTCCCGTGATGATAATTTCAGTTATAGCGTAAATGGAGGCAATAATAATATAATTCAAGCCCCATTACCTAAAAAGATGAAAGTTGTGACAACTAGTTGTACTTATAAGGAATTCCTAGCCTGTAAGCCAACCGGATTCGCGGGCAGTGAAGGAGCAACTGTTGCACTACGATGGTTATAGAAGACAGGAGTTGTTATCAAAATAAGTAAGTGCGCAGACGAAGACAAGGTGATGTATGCTTCCAACCTGTTCAAAGAAGAGGCATTAGAATGTTGGAATACGGTGCTACAAGCTAAGGAAAGCGACATGGCTTATGCCATGAGTTGGGAGGAGTTTAAGAAACTGATAGAAAGGAAGTTCTGTCCTTCCTACGAAAAGGAACAAATGGCAAACCAGTTCCTGAACCACAGGATGGTGGATGTTAAATGTCGTGAGTATACTTCGAAATTCTTCGAGTATGTAAGAATAGTACAGACTCTGGCCTCGCCAAAACCTGTACTTATATCTCGCTATATTTGGGGATTGATTGGCGAAATCCGCGATATAGTCAAGACTCCTAGAATTCGAACTATCGACGATGCAGTCGAATTGGTCAATACCTTGACTGACGGATTGATTCGTACGAGAGAGGAGAATAGGAATAAGGAATTGGCTCAGAAAATTACCCAAGGTCTTCGTTCGGGTAATAATAGTAACTACAAAAAAATGGGAGCCGGGCAGTCTTCCGCACCGGCATTTTGTAGAAAGTGTAAAAGAAAGCATTTTGGAAAATGTAAGGAATAGTGTAATTTCCACATAATATCGGGGCACCGAGAGGAACATTGCAGAAATAAATCCACGATCTGCTACAATTGCGGGGAGGCGGGGCATTTTAAACCAAATTGGCCTAAATTGGTCAAGACAGCTGACAACAAAGCAAATGCGGCTGACGGAACTAACAAGAAGAACGTAAGAGCTTTTCAGCTAACAACACAAGAGGCAGATCTGATTCCTAACGTGATCACTGGTACGTTCCTTGTACATGACGTTTATGCAAAAGTATTATTTGACTCTGGTGCCAGCCAACAGGGGCGGATCTACCATAGAGGTAGGGGTAACCAGGGTTACCCCTTGGTCGGAAAAAATTTGGAAAAAATAGTGTAAATTTTGGAAAAATTTGACATTTTTTCGATTTCGTTATGGCTTATTTATATAAGGTTACCCCTTGGTCGGAATCCTAGATCCGAAGGTTATCCCTTGGTCGGAATCCTAGATCCGCCACTGCCAGCCAAAGTTTTATAAATACTTCATTCAGTCAAGCTCTTAAGCAACCATTAACCAAACTTAGTCAAGTTTGTACGGTAGAAACGGCCGAAGGAAACTCTATCAGTATAGATGAGGTACTTCAAGAAGGAAAAATAGAACTATCGAGACATAAGTTCTCTGCAACCCTTCTACCTATGAATTTAGCAGGATTCGACGTAGTGTTAGGAATGAATTGGTTAGTAGCCAACCATGCTCAAATCCTATGTGATCAAAATTCTGTAGAAATTTGTGCGCCAATAGGAGAGATGATTCTGATTACAGGAGACAAGCTAAGCAGGCCAATGAAATTCATTTTAGAAATGAAAGCTGCTAGCTATGAACGAAAGCAAGGTGTAGTGTATATGATTTCAGTAATCATTAGCACTAAGAGCAAAGAACTTAAGGAAATTCCAGTAGTATCAGAATATCCCGACGTACTCCCAGAAGATCTACCTGGATTACCACCGGATAGGAAAGTAGAATTTAGAATTCATCTAATACCTGGAACTGCTCCAATAGCTAAGGCACCCTATCGTTTAGCACCAACGGAAATGTTGGAACTGAAAAAGCAATTAGATGAATTGTTAGGAAAATGATTCACACAACCCAGTTCATCCCCTTGGGAAGCATCAGTGTTGTTTGTGAAAAAGAAAGATGGGTCAATGCGAATGTGTATCGATTATAGAGAACTAAATAAGGTTACCATTAAGTATCGATACCCATTACATAGAATTGATGATCTTTTTGATCAACTTCAGGGAGCTAGGTATTTCTCTAAGATAGATTTGCGCTCTGGATACCATCAACTAAAAGTACATGAAGAAGACATTCCTAAAACTGCTTTCAGAGCTAGGTATGGTCACTACGAGTTTACAGTCATGCCATTTGGATTAACAAATACTCTTGCAACATTCATGGATATGATGAACAGGATCTGTAAACCGTATTTTGTTAAAATTGTGATTGTCTTTATTGACGATATACTTATTTATTCCAAAAGCCAAGATGAACATTCTGAACACCTACATGCGCTTTTAACCCTGTTAAGAAAAGAAAAGTTTTGTGCTAAATTTTCTAAGTGTGAATTTTGGTTACAAGAAGTGCAATTCCTAGGTCACATGGTGAATCATGAAGGTATTCACGTAGATCCTTCCAAGATAGAAGCTATCACAAATTGGAAAGTCCCAAAGTCAGTTACAGAAGTCAGGAGTTTTCTAGGATTAGCTGGATACTATAGACGTTTTATCCAAGACTTTTCTAAGATAGTTGTTCCATTAACTAAGTTAACATGTAAAAGTGTTAAGTTTGAACGTGGACCTAAGCAGGAAGAAGCTTTCAATACCTTAAAGAAAAAATTAACAAATGTCCCAATTCTTGCATTACCTGAAGGAACAAAAGATTTTATAGTTTACTGTAATGCTTCCAAGCTAGGATTAGCGCGTGTGTTAATGCAACGTAAGAAAGTAATCGCTTACGCATCAAGGCAATTGAAAAAGCACGAGGAAAATTACACAACTCATGACTTAGAATTAGGAACAATAATTTTTGCCCTTAAGAATTGGAGACATTATCTGTATAGTAGTAAGTTTACTGTCTTTACAGATCATAAGAGTTTAAGATATATTTTTGGGCAAAAAGAATTAAACATGAGACAAAGAAGGTGGATGGAAATCTTAAGTGATTACGACTGTGATATTCAATATCACGAAGGAAAAGCAAATGTAGCAGCAGATGCCTTAAGTCGTAAGTATCATGAGAAACAAAGACGAGTACGTGCTCTCAGGTTAAATCTACAATTAGATTTAATGGAACAACTGAAAAATATTCAAGAAAAAGCAATCAAGGATGATGCTTAAGAAATGAAAGGAAGAATAGAGGAATTAGAACAAGGAACTGATGGAATCTAGAGATTCCATAAGAAAAGAATTTGGGTACCTAGACAAGGAAATCTACGAGATAGAATATTAGAAGAAGCCCATAAATCTAGGTATACGATGCATCCTGGTAACAACAAGATGTATCAAGACTTGAGGAATATTTTTTGGTGGATAGGAATGGAAAAGAACATAGCTAGTCACGTTTCTAAGTGTTTAACTTGTTCACAAGTTAAAGCAGAACACCAGAAACCTCCAGGTTTACTACAACAGTTAGAAATGGCTGTATGGAAATGCGAATTAATAACAATGGATTTTTTTCTAAGCTACCCAAAACAAGAAGAGGTAACGATGCAATCTGGGTGATTGTAGATCGATTAACCAAATCAGCTCATTTCCTACCAATGAAGGAAAACTTTAGCATGGAAAGACTAGCTAAGTTATATGCGGATGAGGTAGTATCATTAAATGGAGTTCCACTCTCTATTGTATTTGATAGAGATAGTCGTTTCACTTCACAGTTTTGGAAACGTTTCCAACAAGCAATGGGGACACGATTAAACTTAAGTACAACATATCATCCCCAGACTGATGGACAAAGTAAACGGACGATCCAAACCTTAGAAGACATGTTGAGAGCATGTGTTATAGATTTCGGTGGAAATTGGGACAACCATTTGCCATTAATAGAATTCTCCTATAACAACAGCTATCACACAAGCATCAATGTTGCCCCATTTGAAGCACTTTTTGGATGGAAGTTCCGAACTCCAGTATGTTGGGCAGAAATAGGAGAAAGTCAGTTATCAGGTCCTGAAATTGTACAGGAAACCACCGACAAGATAACTCAAATCAAGGAAAGATTAAAAACGGCTCGAGATCGCCAAAAGAGTTATGCCGACCATCGTCGAAAGCCTTTAGAATTTCAAGTTTGAGACAAAGTACTACTAAAAGTTTCTCCTTGGAAAGGGGTAGTTCGATTCAGTAAGAAAGGAAAGTTAAGTCCAAGATATGTCGGACCTTTTAAAGTCATCCAACGGATAGGACCAGTTGCTTATCAGTTACACCTACCATAGGAATTAGCCGGTATACATGATGTATTTCATGTATGCAATCTTAAGAAATGTTTATCGGATGAATCACTGGTAGTACCTCTTCAGGACATAGAGGTAAATGAGAAGTTAAAGTTTATTGAGAAACCTCTTCAAATAGAAGACAGAAAAGTCAAGAATCTCAAACACAAGAGATTGGTTCTGGTCAAAGTAAAATGGGATTCAAAGAGATGACCTAAGTATACGTAGGAGCTAGAAAGTGAAATGAAATTGAAATATCCTTACTTATTCCAGTAAATCTCGAGGACGAGATTTTTACAAGGTGGGGAGGATGTAACAACTCACACAAAAACGTCCTAAAACACTCCGTAAGTAAAAACCCGAACCCGTATATCTTTACTTTTTATAAAAATCCAAGAAAAAACAAAAATTTCCATCTGTCACGTGTCGTGACAAATTTAGATGGGGGCTTCGCGGGGCGTGACAGCCCTAGCGTTTCCGGATAACGATAAGGGGCACGTGTCGTCCACGTGTCGAAGCTAGGGGTGACACGGTAGCCCTAACAATAGCTAGGATGGCCCTCGCGGGGCACGAAGGCTTTCCTTTGGTGCTTTACGGGCCGCGAGAAAGCTGCGAAAATTCTATAAATTGAGCAGTCAGTGGCCTTTCAACATTTGCTCGAAAATTTTCTTCTGTCTCTTATATTCTGATCAATATTATACCCACAATACCAACACTCTGCTATGATAACGGGGTAATAACTCAATCACTGCTATTGTACAATATCCAATCGATTAAAACCGATCCGATGGATGTTTAAGTGCTGCCTAAATTTGGGCTATACTTTGTCATTCGTCGTGAGGGTTTCGATCTCGCGATTATCGTAAATGTTGTATTAAGTTACGAACCTAGTTTCATTTGCATTATACATTTTACTAGGTTTACCAGCTTAACCAGTAGGCAAGCTTTGACCGTTTAAATCTGCAATGTGAGTCATTCTCTTTTTACCAAATTGCTTTCAAAACCCTACTTGTTTTCAAAGTTATAATTACAGTGATTAAGTCTTTGTAATCTATAATTACTGTCGGTATGTGGGGTTTTGTATACACTACGTGATAAGCTTCACCATTGGACAACGGGTTAGCCAATATGTGATATGACCATAGTCACAGATCCGGTCGAGTGACAAATACCAATTTGGGGAAATTGGTTGATATAAACATTGTAATAGCTCTTAATATTGTATATTATAGCAATGTGTCTTTTGTATAAATTGAATGCACTCACCAGTATTTTTCACTGATCAAATCTTTTTAAAACATGTTTAAGGTAATTTACTGTGAAGAAAAGGAAAAGTGCCGCGTAGCACTCCAGCTTAAATAAAGTGGCTCAGTAAATAGAAATAAACATGTTTTCTGTAATCAGAGGATTTCCCAGTGAAATTCCTTTCTTGTAAATACGGGGTTTGTCCCAAAATTTATAATAAAATAAATGGGTGTTTTTAAAAACTCTGATATTATTTTTCTGACAAACGGTCCTGTTGAAATTTCCGCTGCCAATTAAATACCAATACCACGGGTTTCTGTCTCGCGGCTTCCAAACTAGACAAAACGGGTCAGGGGCCGTGACAACGGGCCTGCCCTTAACATGTATAGCGCTATAGGAGTAACGTACCGCCCGTGTTCGTGAGGTCATGTTAAGTCTTTAAACTTTTGCGAAAACTTTGGGTTGACTTGAATGATCACATGCCAGTTTTACGTTAATCTTGATAACTTAGGATGCCATGTGGATTTGTTTAAAACTTTATTACTTATGTTATGTATTAAACTTGTGTACTCGTCAATGCCTTGTGTGTTGAACTATACTTTTAACATGTTGTAGGTTGATGATGATCATCATCATGAATCTTTTAGGGACAACTTAGAAATGCTAGATTTGGATGTTGTACTTGTTGTTGAATTTTGTTGTACTTTATCTTTAAATGTTGTACTTTGATTTCCATGTTGTAATCGACAATTATTACTATGAATGAAAGCAAATTTTGAATTAAATATTGTCACAATAGTGTTATGAAGTCTTTGAGCAATCCAGTTCGTCTCACTCCGATGTTTCTGCCATCGGTTGGGGTATGACAGATTCAACCACCGAATCTGAATATATAGCCGCATCAGATGCTGCAAAGGAGGCTACTTGGATGAAGAAATTCATAACCGACCTCGATGTGGTTCCAAGCATTAAGAAACCATCGAGATATTTTGTGATAACACAGGTGCTATTGTTCAAGCCAAAGAGCCCAGATCTCATCACAGGGCCAAGCACATTCTAAGAAAGTTCCACTACATATGGGAAATCGTGGAACGTGGAGACATTGTGATAAGCAAAGTGAACACAGATCAAAACCTAGCAGAGCCGTTTACTAAGCCCATGACTCAGGACAAGCATGATTAGCACATGGATGCTATCGGGCTTAGATTAGCTAGTTGTATGTTTTGATTTAGTATTTGGGTGTACGAACTATTAATAGTTGTGCTTTTGAATTCATTGTTGATTTATTGGTTAAATCCAATTCTAAATCTTATAACTGTGTTCGATTTTAATATGTTTAATCCGTGAATCTTGCATTCTAAACTATCCGTAGTCGGTAAGACTCGTGGGAACGATTCTGAATTAAGACTATTTTGAATTTGAATTCAAGTAGTTGACTTCCAAATTCACATACCTCATTGAGAATGACGTTGGATGTAACTCGCATCAAATCATCTTCATTGATCTTAGTCATAAGATGCTTTGATATTGGTATACTCATTTAGTATCCTTTTACCTGAGATACATATTAAAGCTTCCGTTTACCAAGGATTATTCTTTGATTACTGTCAACCGCTGTCGCGTAACTAGGAATAGTTCTGAAATTCAGTGGGAGTTGTATGTAGTCGATAAAGGCTTTAATTAGGAATAGTTCTGAACTTCAGTGGAGTTGTATGTAGTCGATAAGGGATTATGTACTCTTACATGATATGTAACAGTTAGACATTGTGGCGCCCTCATTGATTCAAACTGGTGAAGTGTAAGGCTTTACCCAAACTTACTGTGTGTTTGTTCGGACCACTTTGACTCTTGATAGAGAACAATAATAATTGAACACCATATGAGAATGAACTTAATCCAGTCTCATTGATTCAATTTATGTCTTTTACAGAAAGGATGAATGACAACAATTTCCACAGGTCTATTGTCTTACAATAGTAAGCTGTTACTATTGCCAAGGTGTTTTGGTTAATGACTTTAAAGTGTCATACCTTGTTGGGGGCAGCCTTGTGCAGCTAAAGCGCCGCTGCCTGTTTATGTTGAGGATTTTATCGAAGGTCGTCCAAGTGGGAGATTGTTAGATTTATATGTACGGGTTCGATAAGTCAACACTGCTGACTGAGCTATGACCCGTAAGAGTTACATCTTAGGCAATGAACATTACATCCACTTAACCCGATTAACTGTGATCACGAACAATTAACGAGATGAAACATATAATTATTTATACTGGTTATAAATAATTTTATCGTTTAATTATTTGTTTAATTAAACTATATTATCCGGGCTTCGTATCGGTCTGGGCTTGTACTAAACGTGTTGGGCTTTGGGGGCCTGAGAGATCACTAGCATATGATTAATATGGGTTATGAGACCTAAACCTAATTATCTACCGCTACCTATTATCCCAACCGTAACCCCAAGAAAACAATTGCCATTTTTTGTTTTCATTGTTGCAACATCAACCCCAAGAAAGAAAACAAAATTTTTCACAATCAAAAGTCAGTCGTCATCTTCAAAAGGGTGCCGCTCACTTTTGGTTCTGTTTGCCAGTCACATCGTTCTCATCTGTATTCGTGTTCTAGCACCCGTTCGTTGCACCTTGGTGTCTCGAACGATTAATTATTAACCACAAGGTATATTTAATCTCGTTAGTAGATTAACTAATAATATTTATACCGTATTTGCATGTTTGTAACCATGATCATGTTCGGTTCACTTTTGGTGTTGATTATTTATATATTTATTCCGTTGTGTTTTTATTAATTATATATTTAGTTAATAAAATATATCAAACCCGTTTTGATAAAAAGTAAAATTGACACTACTGAATCTCAACAATTTGATCTTTGTAGAAAACCTAATAAGATATATTGGTCTTACACGTGGCAAAGTAGAAAAAAAATAAGGGGGAGGGTATTTTGGTCCACAACTAACAACATTATCATCACCACACAAAAATCCCATTGCAGCTCCAACCTCCATCAAAACCTCAATCACCACCATTACCCTGCACCTTCTACACGATCTGTACACCACCAATTACGACCACCATATTTCACCAACGGCTCCACATTGTACACCATTCACCACCATCAAAACACCACCCCTAAGCCACCATCATCACATTTGTCGTCCACCTCACCATCCGTTTTTTTATTTTGGGTCTGTATTTGCAAGTCATTGCATTTTCTAATTATGTTTTATAACACACACATTTCATTGTGTTTCTTAATTATGTTTTATAACTAACCGGTTCATCATGTTTTGTTCATTACGTTTTCAATTGTGTTTTATAAAACACAATGAACTGAGCATGTAACAAACTTTCATTTAAAACACAATGCTTTTAATTTGTTGTTCATTGTGTTACAATGTGTTATGCCGGATATTGTGTTTTATGCATATGAGTTTTCATTTTTTTTTGAAGTATAACAATAGTATACTCGTTTTAAAGATAAAAAGACGTTTGTTTTTATGGTGTTTATTTTTTAAATAACATCATATTGAAAAGTTATTAACGTTTTAAAAAAAATGATGAAAGTGGAAGAGAGAGAATACTACTTTGAATGGACCAAAATACCCTTCATTCAAATTACGCATCTCTTTTTGAGTTGTGGATTCCCCTATTTAATCTTAGCTATCAATTACAGAATCTAGTGACTATGATAACTTCAAAGACTTCCTATAAAAACACAACTTCCCAATATATCACAACCCTTATTATCTTGGACCAAAATACCCTTAATTCAAAACACTTGAACAATGTATATATTGTTTTGTAAATATTACCTTGAATGGTCAAAAATACCCTTAATTCATAACCCTTATACAAAGTCATCTTGACTCACTTGAGTTTTACGTGCTTATTTTTATGTACGCATCGGTATAAATTCAACTCGATTTACGTTCCGACGTATATTTAAAAAAATGAGTCAGATCAAATACAATACGTTTCCATGCTTATTTTTATGTACATTTTCAGTTGATTTATTTTGACGTACATTTTGTTCGAAAACGAGCCGGGTCAAAAATACCATGTTTTACTATACATTATAAATTCGATCTAGTTTACCTTTCGATGTCGCCGCAACATTCGACGATCAAAATCACCTGTTCATATTAGTTACTATATATTATTATTACTATATATTAATAAACGAATTGAAATGAATAGTGATTTTAATATTATAATAATATATAGTTTTTTAATACTTTTATTATTTTAATATTATAATGGTAACGACCCTCCTAAATATTTTCGACACCCTAATATATTTTAAAATGCCCTTATATGTCTTAAAATATACACCGTATGTGAAAACCGGTCCCAATATACAATATATCATTAAAAATAAAATAAAAACAAGTTTTTGCATCTCTCGCGGGCCGCGTAGACCCTTAGGGCCTCTTACGCGGGGCGCGACAGCTCGGAGTCAGGGCTGCACCCGGTGCCGCTGTCACACCCCCAAATTACCACCTAGGGCATGTCCCTAATGGAGGTGCAACGATTCAACAAAGAGCCACCAATCATATCAAACACAAGTAATAATGTACTGAAATACTCAATTAAAAGAAATGTATTGTTTGTAATCAAAACCAAAGTATTGAGCGGAAGCATAAACGTATAAGTGTGTAAATGTATCAAAACCAATTCAGTGTAACTGTTTATCATGACCACAACCACTCCAGTAGCATCAGACAGCAAGCTCCCAATTCCCTTCAATGGTTACCTACAAGCATGTAAACAAGTGTGTCAGACTACGCTGGTGAGTTCAAGGTTTGTGTTTGTTTACCAAGTTGTGTTACCAATCGTGTGAGTAAAACAGTTTACAAGACGATATGTTGTTTGTTGTTACGATGTTTGTTGTTTTGATGTTGTTATTACTCGATTACCGTATGTGGCTACTAGATGTGAATGCCCAACCCCAATGCCTCCATTTAGGCATTGGTCATGATGTCAAGGTATCAAACAACCTTGAATAGATGTAAGGGGTCTTATATGTACACGATGTGAATGCCCAACCCCAATGCCTCTAACTAGGCATTGGTCATGAAGTCCAGGTAATTAGTTCACGCCCGTCCTTTCGGCCCGGTGTTCGGGTGCCAAACCTAATAGCGCTATCAACTAAATACCTCGTTGCCTTACCGGCAACACGGTAGATGTAGGGGGTCTTACATAATAGAAACTAAGTGCGATAACCAACATCCCATTACACATGCATTCCTCTTCGGAACGTTACCCGTTATCCCTTCCCTGGGATCCATGCTTGAGACAGAGCAATGAACTCACCTTAGGTTTGCTCGGTTTAGACAAGTGACTTGTTATTTAGTTCAATACTCGTGACCTAAGAGAGTGTTTGGTATTTATCAGTTTCACAGTTCGCTTTCACATAGGTCACATTAACTATCATCATACAAGGCTCGTATAACAGTTACGCAAGTAATCCAAGCAAAACACTGATTATTCAAATACGTCCTATCTCGATTTACCAATGGCAACCAGTTTCACGTATTCACGCAATACACATCTATTACACGTATTACACACATAAACCAACATGTGATATCACATACGCCATACAAGCCCTCTTTCATTAAATTCTACACCACAGAATTACATCATACTATCCGAATATAATGTATGTAGATTACATGTTTTACAATCACCACGTAAACCGAACAACATTATATCAATACTTGCAATTGAGTCTATTTCGTAATTGCCCAACTGACCGGCCCAGCACTTACAATATGATGCGGCCCATTACTTAATACCCACCCCTTTTCAATTATATGACCCCATACCGAATTAAACATGTGCAGCCCACTAGTGCCTCTCATCCGCAAACATTAACAGATAATACCCATTTAAATTCTATAACTAAAGTCAACATACAGCATAAACTAATAGATTATATTAAGTGTGCAATCAAGATGGTGGCCGACATCTAGTTACCATTCATGAACTTGATGTCATGAATTGACATGATGAGGGAGCAGTCATATAATAACTAATGAAATCTGATGAATTCTAATCATCATGGTCGACATACAATATTCACAATACCACCCTATTTGTGACAGTTTCATGTAATATTATATACATCACATGTTTCCTTGGACATCATACCCATAGTACAGTTCATTCGCATCTCACAGTTCATGCAATACCCTTTTATTTCATGCACATCATAAAGAAACAGTCAATAAACCATTCAAGATTCATACCCATCGACTAGTAGTTGCCTTCCAATCTTTAACATCAGCACATTCGAATAAAGTCACACCAAGTTATTTAGTTTATCATTATCATATAGAGCTTTATGAAATCATAGAGATCTAATCATGAACGTATAATCACACTCAACAAGATTCAAATCAATGAAATTATATCACATATACTTCTACGAATATCAACATACTTATATATAATCTAGAACAATCAGCAATATTCGAATCATTTAAAGTTATACTAACCGGAATTGAGAAGGTTCAACTAGGAGGCTTCGAAGAAGAGGGGGGGGGGGGGTTTCTCCTGCTGATCGTAACTAAGGGAATTAGGGTTTGGGTTTATTGTGTGATGATTGGAAAATAGTAGAGAAGTTATGTAAGCATGATACGTAAATATAGTTGGAGTGCAAACCGTATTCCTTTTAGGATAAGTGGACTTGGTTTGGTTTGGCATATAATACTTGCAAGTGGGCCGATAAGCTAAGGCTTTGGGCCGAGATCTTATAATGATGTACATTAACCCTAAAGTGGTGCACAAGATATACAATTTAACGTACACAGTCGTGTATAGTTAGTCGGTTAAACGTACGTAATCATAGAATGGTGCATAAGCTAGGCAGATAAAACAAATAAACACACTACAAGTTGTGGGATTTCAAGTGGTGCTAACCTTAAGTATTCGAGTTGTCACATCATCCCCAACTTGAAAGAAATTTCGTCCCGAAATTTGACAAGCAAGCACAGAAGAGTGAAGTGATAATCAGGATTGTTGCGGATTTTGTTCAGGTGTGACATCATCCCCAACTTGAAGAGGAATCTCGCCCTGAGATTCACCAGTTTTGCTTGATTCGGCTTTGTCTTTAGGAAAAAGGTGAGGATACTTAAGCTTCATCCGATCCTCGCGTTCCCACGTGAACTCCGGTCCACGTCTTGAGTTCCAACGAACTCTAACGATGGGAATACGACTGTGTTTACGCACTTTGACTTCACGATCCACAATCTCGATGGGTTCTTCAACAAACTGCAACTTGTCGTCGATTTTTAACTCTTGAAAAGGTACCGCTAATGGGTCGTCAGCATAACACTTCTTTAACTGTGATACATGAAATACGTCGTGAACATTACCCAACTCAGTAGGTAACTCCAACCTATAAGCCACTTTACCGATACGCTCAAGGACTTTAAACGGCCCAACATAACGTGGATTCAGCTTGCCACGCTTCCCAAAACGTACAACCCCTTTCCATGGTGAGACTTTCAGCATGACACGGTCATTCACTTCAAACACTACCTCCTTAGCCCGCTTGTCAGCATAGGCCTTCTGGCGGTCACGAGCAGCTGCCATACGTTCCCTGATTTTCTCAATCATATCTGAAGTTTCGAGTACCATCTCAGGACCTGTGATCTGACTATCACCCACCTCAGCCCAGCAGAGAGGTGAACGGCACTTTCTCCCGTACAGTGCCTCAAATGGTGCCGCTTTGATACTGGTGTGGTAACTGTTATTGTAAGAAAACTCTACCAACGGCAAATGCTTCTCCCATCCTTTCCCAAAATCAATAACACATGCCCGCAGCATGTCCTCTAGTGTCTGAATAGTACGCTCACTCTGACCATCTGTCTGTGGATGATAAGCCGTGCTCATATCGAGACGTGAGCCGAACATCTTATGCATAGCCTGCCATAACTCCGAAGTAAAACGAGGATCTCGATCAGAAATAATAGAAGTCGGCACCCCATGCCTAGAAACCACCTCTTTAAGGTACACTGCTGCGAGCTGCGAATACTTATCTGTCTCCTTGATTGCTAGGAAGTGTGCTGACTTTGTGAGACGATCGACAATCACCCATATAGTATCGTTCCCAGCCTGTGTTCTAGGTAACCCTGTAACAAAATCCATAGAGATCTGTTCCCATTTCCACATGGGTATCTCTGGCTGCTGAAGTAGACCCGAAGGCTTCTGGTACTCTGCCTTGACCCTAGCACAGGTCAAACACTTACTCACGTAGGTTGCAATAATAGCTTTCATGTTCGGCCACCAATACAAAACCTTGAGGTCCTGGTACATCTTATCGGACCCTGGATGAATAGAATATCGCGACTTGTGTGCTTCGTCCATCACAAGCTCTCGAAGATTACCACATGAAGGAACCCATATCCGTTCCATGAAGTAGTAGATATCGTCAGACCGTTGCTCGAACTTCTTCTTGTGTAGAGCTCGTAATCCTTCAGCTTCGATATTTTCTTCCTTTAATGCTTCGATCTGAGCTGAACGAATCCGAGCAGGTAAATCAGAGTGAATAGTAAGCTGTAGGGCACGAACACGCTTCTGTTTCGGTTCCTTGCGACTAAGAGCATCAGCTACAACATTAGCTTTACCCGGATGATACTTGATAGCACACTCATAATCATTAAAAAGCTCGACCCAACGACGTTGCCGCATATTCAACTCCTTCTGGTCGAAGATATGTTGAAGACTTCTGTGATCGGTATAGATGGTACACTTGGTACCATACAGGTAATGCCTCCAAATCTTCAACGCGAAGACTACGGCTCCTAACTCCAGGTCATGTGTTGTATAGTTCTTCTCATGTACCTTCAACTGTCGAGAAGCATAAGCTATCACCTTGTCTCGCTGCATCAACACACAGCCGAGACCCTGAATAGACGCATCACAATAAACCACAAAATCTTCAGTACCCTCTGGTAGAGATAGAATCGGCGCACTGCACAACTTCTGCTTTAAGAGCTGAAAAGCTTCTTCCTGCTTCGATCCCCAAAAATAAACAACTTTATTTTGAGTCAGGGCGGTGAGGGGTTGAGCAATCTTAGAAAAATCCCGAATAAACCGACGATAATATCCCGCAAGACCAAGAAATTGACGCACCTCCGAAGGATTCTTTGGTGCCGCCCAATTTCGAATAGCATCGATCTTGGCAGGATCCACATGAATACCCATTTCGTTAACGATGTGCCCGAGAAAGTGTACTTCCCGAATCCAAAAATCGCACTTAGAAAACTTCGCGTACAACTGCTCCTTCCTCAGGAGCTCCAAAATGAGACGAAGATGGCGCTCGTGGTCCTCCTTGTTCTTGGAGTAAATCAAAATGTCGTCAATGAAAACGATTACGAAGTCATCAAGGTAAGGTTTGCACACGCGGTTCATGAGATCCATGAAGACCGCTGGTGCGTTAGTCATCCCAAATGGCATGACCAAGAACTCATAGTGGCCATATCGCGTTCGAAAAGCTGTTCGAGGCACGTCCTCCTCTCTAACCCGTACCTGATGATATCCCGACCTCAAATCAATCTTGGAATAGAAACTTGACCCTTGCAGCTGGTCAAACAAGTCGTCAATACGTGGCAGAGGATAACGATTCTTGATCGTCACCTTGTTGAGCTCGCGATAGTCGATGCACATACGAAAAGACCCATCCTTCTTCTTTACAAATAATACAGGGGCTCCCCAAGGAGATGAACTGGGACGAATGAAACCTCGGTCCAATAACTCCTGAAGTTGGTTCGACAGTTCTTGCAACTCTCCTGGTGCAAGGCGATATGGCGCACGAGCAATCGGCGCTGCTCCTGGCTGAAGATCAATCTGAAATTCCACCTGTCGATGTGGAGGTAAACCGGGGAGTTCTTCAGGAAAAACATCAGGAAACTCCCGAACAATAGGAAGATCTTCGAGTTTCCTTTCGTCAGTCTGAGAATCAGTAACTAGGGCGAGAATGGAAGGATAGCCCTTTCGTAGAAAACTTAGGGCCTTCATGGCTGTGATAATACCCACTGAAGCACCACTACGATGACCCTGAACAGATAAAGATTCACCACCAGCAAGGGGAATACGAACGACTTTCTCCTTGCAGAGAATTTCCGCCTGATATTTGGATAACCAATCCATTCCAACGACTACATCGAAGCTTCCGAGAGTGACAGGAAGTAGGTCAATGTCGAATACTTGACCCAAGAGATCCAACTTACAACCCGTGAGAACATGTGACGCTTCGATAGTTTTACCATTTGCTATTTCTACTATATGCTTAACAACAAGAGGCGTAGGACTCAATCCTAGACGTCTACTGAATCCCATAGACACATAACTCCAGTCGGCACCCGAATCAAATAAAATAGAAGCATAAACACCATTCACCGAAAACGTACCAGTAACTACATTGCCGTCGCTCCGAGCTTCACCAGCTCCAATAGTAAATCCGCGACCACGCGCCACGTTGCCCCCATTGTTCCCATCATTGATCCCTACGTTGTTACCACCTGTATTCTGTTTCAATTGAGGGCAATCCCGCTTCATATGTCCCTCAGCCCCACACTGATAACACCCCTTTTTAAACCCTTGACCCTGCTGAGATTGCTGCCCTTGCTGTCTTTGATTTGGCTGAGTCTGATGCTGCTGCTGTTTTGGCTGAGGAGCCCTACAATCCTTGGCCTCATGGCCTACCTTGTCGCACCTGCGACAAACCCGAGCACACTGTCCATAATGATGAAACCCACATTTGCTACACTGAGGCTTCTTTCCCACATAAGAGCTCTGATTTTGATTCACTGAGGATGATTGGCTAAAGTTACGAGTACTGCCAGTGTCTGTCTTCTTTTGGGACTGAATCGAGTTGGACGTCTTGTCCATATCACTCCACTTACGCTTACTATCAGTGACAGGAGTAGTGGCTGTGGTGGTGGTAGCAGTAGCTTTAGAAACACGCGGTGGTAGCGAGTTGCTCTCCACCTCCTGGTCCACTATTTTATGCGCCAAACGAACAATCTGAGTGAGGTTATTAAGGTTGGCAGCAGTAACTAGGCCCTTCACTCGTGGAGGCAAACCCTTGATGAACAGCTCAATCCTCCTAGCCATGGGTCGAGACAAATTGGGACACATAACAGCTAGCTCATGCGACCTCTTCACATATGCTTCAATTTCAGAACCAACCATCTTTAAGTCATAGTACTCGTTCTCTAACTTCTGTATCTCGTCTCTAGGGCAATACTCCTCCCTAATCAGCTCCTTGAAATCCTCCCAAGTAGTAGCATTTGCTGCATCAATACCCAGCAGTTGAACCTGGGCATTCCACCAGGTTAGGGCACCATCCTCAAGCGTGCCTGTAGCATATTTCACGCGGTCCCCCACGGGACAATTGCACATAGCGAACACTGACTCAGCCTTCTCGAACCACCTCAATAGTCCCACAGCCCCTTCCGTCCCGCTGAAGGTCTGTGGCTTACAATCCATAAATATCTTGAATGTGCAGGCAGGCTGGTTGATTGGGTGCGCTGGGTGAAAGAAGATACAACACAGGAGTAAGAGTTGTGTACACGATACAAGATTTAAAAAAGATATTTGGTACAGTTCATACCAGCTTGGTAGGCTGCCAGAGCCTCAGCCACACGTGTGTTTATCAGGTTTGTTAATTCAGCCTGAGTCATGTTGATGCTACCTCGTCCGTGTCCTCGTCCACTCATGGTTCTATAATAGAAGAAGGGAACAAATTTAGGAGTCGAGAACGAGAGAAGTGTTCAGGTTCATCACGTTAGGAACGACTAACTACCATGTTCATACACAAACAGGGAAGAACCCCTCTCACACTCGTTAAGTCTCATTGGGATTTGCACGCACCACGCGTTATTATTATGTGTGCACCCATGATAATAAGACGGTTTGCATGCTCCTCTCGATGCTTCTTAACTTATGTTTGAAGTTTCTCCCACCCACAAAATATGCACTACCAACAAGATTAGGATTTACTAGATGCAAGGGTTGTGTTGCACTATCAATGTGTCATGATATCTACCATATCGTGTCGTGCATGCTATGAATATAGATATGTCTACTAGACGTGAAATGTATAAATTAACGAGGAACAAACCTTGCAATCTGAAGCTGAGTGTCATGGTCATCGTTTGGTTCAATTCGGTTATAGTCTGGTTTTATGAAAACATTTTAAAACCGAGTTCTCTATAACCAGTGGCTCTGATACCAAACTGTCACACCCCCAAATTACCACCTAGGGCATGTCCCTAATGGAGGTGCAACGATTCAACAAAGAGCCACCAATCATATCAAACACAAGTAATAATGTACTGAAATACTCAATTAAAAGAAATGTATTGTTTGTAATCAAAACCAAAGTATTGAGCGGAAGCATAAACGTATAAGTGTGTAAATGTATCAAAACCAATTCGGTGTAACTGTTTATCATGACCACAACCACTCCAGTAGCATCAGACAGCAAGCTCCCAATTCCCTTCAATGGTTACCTACAAGCATGTAAACAAGTGTGTCAGACTACGCTGGTGAGTTCAAGGTTTGTGTTTGTTTACCAAGTTGTGTTACCAATCGTGTGAGTAAAACAGTTTACAAGACGATATGTTGTTTGTTGTTACGATGTTTGTTGTTTTGATGTTGTTATTACTCGATTACCGTATGTGGCTACTAGATGTGAATGCCCAACCCCAATGCCTCCATTTAGGCATTGGTCATGATGTCAAGGTATCAAACAACCTTGAATAGATGTAAGGGGTCTTATATGTACACGATGTGAATGCCCAACCCCAATGCCTCTAACTAGGCATTGGTCATGAAGTCCAGGTAATTAGTTCACGCCCGTCCTTTCGGCCCGGTGTGAGGGTGCCAAACCTAATAGCGCTATCAACTAAATACCTCGTTGCCTTACCGGCAACACGGTAGATGTAGGGGGTCTTACATAATAGAAACTAAGTACGATAACCAACATCCCATTACACATGCATTCCTCTTCGGAACGTTACCCGTTATCCCTTCCCTGGGATCCATGCTTGAGAAAGAGCAATGAACTCACCTTAGGTTTGCTCGGTTTAGACAAGTGACTTGTTATTTAGTTCAATACTCGTGACCTAAGAGAGTGTTTGGTATTTATCAGTTTCACAGTTCGCTTTCACATAGGTCACATTAACTATCATCATACAAGGCTCGTATAACAGTTACGCAAGTAATCCAAGCAAAACACTGATTATTCAAATACGTCCTATCTCGATTTACCAATGGCAACCAGTTTCACGTATTCACGCAATACACATCTATTACACGTATTACACACATAAACCAACATGTGATATCACATACGCCATACAAGCCCTCTTTCATTAAATTCTACACCACAGAATTACATCATACTATCCGAATATAATGTATGTAGATTACATGTTTTACAATCACCACGTAAACCGAACAACATTATATCAATACTTGCAATTGAGTCTATTTCGTAATTGCCCAACTGACCGGCCCAGCACTTACAATATGATGCGGCCCATTACTTAATACCCACCCCTTTTCAATTATATGACCCCATACCGAATTAAACATGTGCAGCCCACTAGTGCCTCTCATCCGCAAACATTAACAGATAATACCCATTTAAATTCTATAACTAAAGTCAACATACAGCATAAACTAATAGATTATATTAAGTGTGCAATCAAGATGGTGGCCGACATCTAGTTACCATTCATGAACTTGATGTCATGAATTGACATGATGAGGGAGCAGTCATATAATAACTAATGAAATCTGATGAATTCTAATCATCATGGTCGACATACAATATTCACAATACCACCCTATTTGTGACAGTTTCATGTAATATTATATACATCACATGTTTCCTTGGACATCATACCCATAGTACAGTTCATTCGCATCTCACAGTTCATGCAATACCCTTTTATTTCATGCACATCATAAAGAAACAGTCAATAAACCATTCAAGATTCATACCCATCGACTAGTAGTTGCCTTCCAATCTTTAACATCAGCACATTCGAATAAAGTCACACCAAGTTATTTAGTTTATCATTATCATATAGAGCTTTATGAAATCATAGAGATCTAATCATGAACGTATAATCACACTCAACAAGATTCAAATCAATGAAATTATATCACATATACTTCTACGAATATCAACATACTTTACATATAATCTAGAACAATCAGCAATATTCGAATCATTTAAAGTTATACTAACCGGAATTGAGAAGGTTCAACTAGGAGGCTTCGAAGAAGAGGGGGGGGGGGGGTTTCTCCTGCTGATCGTAACTAAGGGAATTAGGGTTTGGGTTTATTGTGTGATGATTAGAAAATAGTAGAGAAGTTATGTAAGCATGATACGTAAATATAGTTGGAGTGCAAACCGTATTCCTTTTAGGATAAGTGGACTTGGTTTGGTTTGGCATATAATACTTGCAAGTGGGCCGATAAGCTAAGGCTTTGGGCCGAGATCTTATAATGATGTACATTAACCCTAAAGTGGTGCACAAGATATACAATTTAACGTACACAGTCGTGTATAGTTAGTCGGTTAAACGTACGTAATCATAGAATGGTGCATAAGCTAGGCAGATAAAACAAATAAACACACTACAAGTTGTGGGATTTCAAGTGGTGCTAACCTTAAGTATTCGAGTTGTCACAGCCGCCACGTGTCGGACTCGTGTTGAAGCTAGGGCAATGACTGGGGCAGGCTAGGGCCTACCCAGCATACTACGCGGGCCGCGTAGCCCTTGGTCTCAACTTACGCGGGCCGCGACGGAACCAAAATCAGGCCCGATTGATCCAGGGTTTCGTAACGACTGTCGAGGTTCTGCCCGACGTAGTCGTTAGAATGTCGTCTCGGGGAGGGTATTACTAATGTAAATATTGGATTATTATATTAACATATGTACATTTGTGTAATTAATAGATAACTACCAGGAAACCCTTAAAAGAAGTCTAAGACAACAATGTGAGTAATCTCCTTTTTGTAAACTGTTTTTACAAAACTTTAAATGTTTACAATACGATTAAGTAGTGATTGAGTCTTTGTAGTTCTTCAATTACTGTCCGTATGTTGGGGTTTTGTATACAAAATGTGGAACACGTTACCATTGGACAAAGAGTTAGCCAATGTGTAATATGACCCACCAATCAGGATTGACAGTACTGAATGAGTAATTGTGTAGACATAAACATTGTAATAGCTCCCAATACTGTTAAAGGATAAAACTCTTCTTGATTAAACTGGGATTCACTCACCAGTATTTCCCACTGACAAAATGTTTTTAAACGTGTTTCAGGTAACAAAATGTGAAAGCCAACTAGAAGCCAGCTGGACAGCACTGAAGGCTTGGAAAAAGTGGCTATAAAAGTTACATAAATAAAAGAAGATGTTTATTCAATAAATTAGGGATTTTCCCCTATGAAAATGTTTGTAATGAAAACTTGGGTTTTATCCCAATATGTTTAATATTATAAAAGCGTTGTATTTACTCTGATAAATATTTCATAACTACGGTCCTGATGAAATTTCCGCTGCCAAAATGTTAAACACCGATACCACCAAAACTGGTCTCGCAGTCGCCCGTTCCCGGGACAGATAGGGGGCGGGGGTTGCGACAATAATAATAGTTATTTTCTTTGTTTTTTAACTTTAATCATTTTTTTAATATCAGGGGTTGGGATAAGCTTGGTGTCAACCGGTATCGAACCAGTACTGGTATCGAAAATACCGGTACAATTCTGTTCGGTATCAGTACATGAAGGTAAAAACCGACACTAATACAGAAAACGCAAAAAGTTAGTGCTGAATGATATTTGGAATCTTTTGGTTCGGGAAATTAAGTGCTGCTACCCGGTACCATTTGTTCAACCCTGATCACGGTTACCGTACGAAAAACGGTGTCGTACATTTTTTTGTTGATTTTCTTCAACTTTTAAATTTATCTTTTTTTAGTTTCAGGGGTAGGGATGAGCTCGATGCCAACCGATACAGAATCGATACTGATACCGAAAATACTGGTTACGGTACCGGTATATGAAGGTAAAAAACGGTAGTGAACCGGACCAAAAATGCCAAAAGTCGGTACTGAATTGGTACTTAAGATCTTTCGGTTCGGCAAATTTGGTACCGGTACCCAGAACAATTTGCTCATCTCTGACCACGGGTTTCATACGAACAACATCGTTACCATACAACTTTTTTGGTTGATTTTCTTTCGGTTATCTTTTTAGTGTTTGTTTCTACATTTTCTTTTTATTCTTGTCAGCAATTCCGTTTGCAACACGCTCGTAGTGATTTCAAAACACATGTAAACACAGACTAAATAGAAAAGAAATTTGCTGCAACGCGACGAACTTCTTTAAACCTAGTATATATAATTTAGTATTTCTTATTATAATTTTATAAACGTATTCTACATGCTAGAAAAAAGATGCAAATCTTTTTTAACAAGAAACTTTTTTCACTTAAATACCACTTTTACATCTAATTACCAAGTAATTTTACATTTACAATAATTATTGGTTAAGGTTATGGGTAAAAAAGCATACATCTTCTTAATCGTTCCATACAGTCATTTCATCAAACACTTGGGGAGCGTCATACATGCACACACAAGATCACAGTCAGACAGGGCCCGAACAGCAATGGTTCTCCCGCTATTGAAGCTCGGGACGCTCGCATTAAAGACGCTAAGTAAACCCATTGCTAGCAGGCTCAAACAACAAGCTGCCATTCACCCAAAGTTTCGTGCTTCCATCATCGGTTTAGCCCAGGTAATCAACTGTTTGATCGTCTGATAAAACGTTCGTTATGAATTTGTTCAATTGATGAAACCCTTTTGTTCATTTATTTTCATTTGCACTGAAAATGGTATTAGTGAACACATATATGTTAGCATTAGGGTTTAAGGTTTGAGATTATTTTTTTACTGATTTTGGGTTAGATTGGCATGTAATTGTGGCCAAAGATACAACTTTTGTTGACCATATTTCTGATCATAAAATATGGGAATGAATGTCATAGATTATGAAAGATGATGCATCAATCAAAATCTGAACTTTTGATTTTGCTGATGACATGTTTATCGTAAACAAGAAATTAATTTTCGCACTTGTGAATGTCCGTATATGTGTGTATATATATATATATATATATATTTTAAATAAAATAAAAGGATTGTTCTTGTGAGAATCATTTGTGTGGAGAAGGAATACAAGGGTTTGGTTTGGCGTTTTGGGAAGACGTAAGATCATTGTTTAGAAAGGTGATGTCGAAACGTTTATGTTTGATGAAGTAAATGTGATATTGAAATAGCAGAACTGCTAAAAGAAAAAGTAATTACATATTCTGAGTCATGTAGTTATATGTTACAACCGATAAGGTGATGGTTATCCTACATGAGCATCCTAGTTATTCCCACAAGTTCTATATATACAAATTTATCTCTAGATGACAGTAGCGGTCAATTTTTTGTTCTGCAAGTTTCAGGCAGCACGTTTGTCATACGTTCATACCATGGTTTTAAAAAACGTTTGAGGCGTGCGCCTCAAGGCGCGCCTCGAGGCGAAACGACCAAAAAACGAGTCTGAGGCGCGTCTCATGGTGTTTTTAATGTATATGCGCCTCAGAGGTGCTGAGGCGCTAAGAAAGCTGCGCCTCAGGTGCGCCTCAGGGGATTTTGATAGTTGTTTTTGATGTTTATGACTTTTTGTGTCAATTTCAAGCATTTCATGTCTTTTTTAAGTGTGTTTTTGATGAATCTGATGATGAAATTAGTTAGTATTATTATTTTTATAATATATATAATTTTTATATTTATTTATTAATCCCGCCTCGGCTTTACACCTCGTTTCGCCTCGAGGCTTACGCCTCGTGAGGCGAAGGGAAAACGCCTCGAAACTCGTTTCCGTTCTTTTAAACCTTGGTTCATACACAATGTTACTATCATGATATAGTGATATACCCAATGGTGATTGTCATATGAGTGCACATCATTCTCATAAATCATTATAATCACTTTCTCCCTATCGTGAATGACACATCACTAGTAGTTACATAATTTGGTACTTTTTCGCTGATATTTTTTTTTTTTTTTTTTTGGGTTCATATTATGGAACATACTAACATATGCCATTGTTAGATTTTTTGATAGAGCAATATAATTTTTTTGTGACGTTGTATAATGTAACAGGCAAACCACCGGCTGACTACAAATATACAAAGACGAATATACGGACATGCAACAGATGTTGAAATCCGGCCCTTGAATGAAGAGAAAGCTGTTCAGGCAGCTGGGGACCTTATAGGGGAACTCTTTGTCTTCTCGGTATAGTTTTCTCTTGCTAATATCTTCTTCGTAATAATAAAGCTGTTAAGAATCGCCAAGAATTTAAAATGTGATAAAAGAAATTGATGCAAAAAATAGTAGCATCTCCACTCTGCAGAGATGAAAGGGACACTGATTAATCCATTGCATCAATTGTATTTAGCGGTTTGGTCCAGAATTTTCATCAAAATGGGCTGAATCGGACCGTGAACACCATATCTCTAATTATAAAGAGCTTTAAACACATTAAGGATGGTGACTGTAATTATTGAATCGGTTCAATCACCTACTTTGCTTACAAATCAAGTCAACTTTTTTCCTTTCATTCCGGATGGGTTAACTTTAAATTTTACATGTGTTTTAGAAGCCTGCAGAAGGTGTTGATTTTATTTTGCATGTGAAAGACATTAGGTTTGAGGAACAGTGGAGTATGAACCAACAGTTTTGCTAAGAATTTGTAATAAAAGATCGGGATAATTTTATAGATTCCTCTCCAAACTTGGTAAAAGTATTATATTTAGTCAACAAAAAATCACAATATCAAATACACTTATTTTTTAAATTTATGACATTTTTACCCTTCCCTTAAAACTTGCGTTTGGATACGAGAGTTTGGAGTATAAGGACAAAGATGAGGTATAATGGTCATATTATAGATTTTATATTTTATGTAATGGGTAAGTAAGAAATTCAAGTATTATGGACGGGTATTTATGAATATGGTATTGATTTTGGTTGAGTAAATTTATTTGATATTATGCAAGTTTTCAAGGGTACATATGAAATTGCCCCGTTATTAATGATATACTTGAAATAGAATACTATATATATCTTAACCCAACTTTTAAATTTATAATTCTCAATAGGTTGCAGGATTGGCCGTCATCTTTGAAGTACAAAGAAGTGCTAAATCAGAAGCCAAAAAAGAGGAAGCCCGCAAACAAGAATTGGAGGTAATTTATTGATCTCTACCTATCAGTGGAGTTTCAAACAAACAAACAAATATGCATAGTAACCCACTATCATCCCACTCAGTATCAGTAGAGTTTCATGTGTGCTAAATATAGTTTAACCACAGACAATCATATTACTTTACCCAAAATCTTATATTATCAGTTGCATAATCAAGCTAAGTATGAAAATGAAACAAATAAGATTAAATATGTCCATAACATGTTCAAGACACATTTTAGCATGTTTTATGTAGATCAAGATCTATGCTAGATTGCTAGGTGGCAAATTCGACCAAATTTACTTCTTAATGGGTCGATTTGTGTGTGCTTACATCTCTTAAGGGTCTAACTGGTATAATAAAATAAAATGTAGTTTCGTGTTGAAAGTCGCTCAAAATGTATTTTTAATGTATAAGACCGTATAAATCATTGTAACCAGATATTTATATCAACTCTTTGTGAGCTATATAGATTTTAAGGCGACGGGATGAAAATTTAGCAAAAGAAGTGGAATGTCTGAATCAAAAAATTCAAGAACTCGAGCAGCTTGCTAAAGGAAAAGGACTTGCAGGTGTTTTCAACTTCAAAACTATTCAAACCAAAGATGCAAATCCAACCAAATCACCTTGATCTGGCCAGCCCTGCTGCTTTTCACTATAAATACTGCAATTATATATCATGGGTGTTAATTGATGGAGACTTTTAGATGTGAAACCTTTCATTCTTGAATCTTGATTGCTATCTAGTGCTAATACTAGTGAATTTTGACCCTAAACCGCTTCACTGTTTCATTCACATTCCCAAATAGAAGGGTTGACCTTTTCGTGAGTTTGTCGGTCTACACTAGTTGGGATATTATGATATCGTGCCGTTTTCAACAACTCATATGACTTTTAATCAATATTTTTTATGCGTATGGGTGTACGGTTATGGTATGAAAGTATCACTTATTGGTAAATCTTGTATGGGTGGACCTATTAGCTTTACTGCATGTTGTTATGGACTATGGTCATGATATGATCTTTTAAGAAAAAGGAACAAATTTTTGGGCACAAGATGCTTATTGTTTTTATTAGTTTTTATACTCTAGAAAAAAAAAAGGATAACCTTTGGTGCTTTCATGAGTTTTCTTTTATATCAAATGGAGGATCAAGAATTGACACTAAAGAATCTAATGAATGGTAGTGGGAGGATGGATGACACTTTATGCCTTTCTTCATCTACTCTTTTTCACTAAAAGAAAATAAAAATAAAAGTGACACAATAATTAAGTTACATTTGTTGGTATCATATAAAAGGTAATCAAAGATTAAACACATAGGTTATACAAAATGAACTAATGATTGATCCATAATTTTTTTTTATCTGGTTTGTTTTATGCCAAAAGACTATATTTGTTGTTTTGATGATTAGATAATTTAGTTATTATTTTTTAACGTCAAATGTTACATAATCCCTAATTCTAAATTACATCAGTTTACCCCATGTCATAAATTGAACCACCCACCAAAAAAAGACAATTTAATCATTCAGTGCAATTAAAGTGAGATATATCGTCATGTCCCTTGTTTGATTAAAAAAAAAAAAAAATATTCACTATAAGCATTAAATATGTGAAATTATTCATGTATTTATTATTTTATGTTACGTATAATACTGACAAACATTTTACCAATTATTTTTTTCATACATAAAATTTGTGTGAAGTAGATCGTCAATCTAACTTTTACGTATCTACTTTACTTTTTAATCTGTTTTACATTAACGTATATGTTTTTTCTTTTACTATAAGTGGGCATGTTTGTACATTACAAGATATTTATGAATAAATACAAAATTTGTTTGTGTACTTTCATGGCTATAGATGTATATATAAAACTAAAAATTATTACTTATATGTTTTTCACTTGTTTTATTTACAGTTTTTATTTTATATTATTTTACTGTTAAGATATTTATAATAACATCACATGACATGTGACATGATACATGGCTAATCGACCAACCAAAACGGGCCTTGTCATGGATATAGGATGGCCGACACATGATAATCCACTTTACTTCTACTTGCCTAAAAATAAGTAATAAGGAATGGATATGATCGGGTTTCGGTTTCAAAACAGTAATGAAGGGTTTTTTTCTATATGTATTGGTTTTTATTTTTTTTATTTTTTTGAATTGGTGTATAAGCATTATGTCTAGTGGAGATGTATATGATCGGGTGGTTCAGCTGGTGACACGATGATACTCCAGTAGTCCGTCAGTGATCCAAATTTACCGTTCAAAATAAAATTATTAGTATATTATCATCACAAATTATTATAATAATTAACTTTTATCCTGTACTATATATAATGTACGCTTTTAACCGTTTAACTTTTAAATAATTTGATTTTTCTCGGATTACTTGTGTTCTTTTGCTTACAAAAAACTAAACGAAGTTGTGCTTGATTTTTTTCTCGACATTTCTATATAAATTTTATTAAAAACGCAATTGTGTTTGAAATATAGTCTTTTTTGTATCGTGGGCTATATCAAGTGCCGGTGTCATAGTGGTTCCATGACGAGCGAAACTGACACCGACCGAACCACGTCGATACCAGTATCAGTATTATTGGAACCTGTATCGGTATATACTTACAATAATATACGCTTTTAACCCATTTGTTTTTATTTAGTTTGATTTTCATCTGATATCTCGCGTCCAATATCTTTTTTATAAAGTATAATACACAACTTTGTTTAAAAAAAATCTCGCCACCAAAACCGACACTGACATTGGTACTGCTATAGCTATTATTGAAACCGACACCGGTATTCGTTTTTTATGATTTTCAATGTAAAACACATTCTTTTAACATATCATGAATTTTAACCGAGTATCGGTACCATAACGAATCAAACCAAACTGACCGAATTGCTGCCGCATCGCGCGGGCAAAGTCACCTAGTTATATATATATATATATTGTTAGTGAAGAATGATGAATAGTAATTTTAATTTTATAATAATATATAGCTTTTTATTATTTTTTTATGTTTAATAACATATTTTTAATTATTTTTCCTTTTTTAAGACTATATATTTCCTATACCTTTTTTTTAATAAAATTATCTTTTCTTTTTTATAACATATATTATCGATTAATTTGATACTTCTTTAATATTATACGTTTATAACTTTTTCTTAAAACTTAAGTACGTAGTTATGATTAATTTTTTCCCGGACATTCCGTTATAAGTTTTGTTAAAAACGAAATTGTACTTATAATAAAGTATTTATTTGGTATCATAAAACAGTACGATGATAAACTAAACCGTTCTAATGGTTTAGCTTTCTAAACAATATGCTTTATTTTCAAATCACGTTTGTTTTACATTATCATTTGTTCGCTTTCGCCGCAACGCGCGACGAGAAAAAAACTAGTTTGCATTAAATTGGAAACCAAGTTATTGATTGAACCGGTACATTAAACAACTTCCTTGAAGTTGCCTCCATGACTCCATGGAGAGGGTGGGGTCCTAGTAAGAAAGTTTAAACGTACACGAAGGGCTTAAACCTCAAAAAGAACTCAAATTATTTTGTTAGTTAATTACAAAGATATTCCCTATGATGTACCTAAAATAACACCTAAACCTAAGGTGGTTGTTTTTTTTAATAATAATTCTAGGTTTTATGGTTTCAATTTTGTAACATTTTAGGGTATTAAGGTTAACTCACGTTAAAATTTCTGTTAAGTTTGGGTTAAATGATTGTTTTACCCTTTGATAACCATATGTACCGTATATATGTAAATAAATCATACATAATTACAGGGACCATTTGTGTAAATGTCATGTGTGGGCCGGGAGTTTTATCACAATGGGTTTTCAGGCGATGGCAGGGTCACCATCGTTGTCTGTGATCGCGGGTGTGGATGACCTTTTGCCTGAAAAAAAATAAAAATAAAAAAATAAAATAAAAGGTTGACTATGATTAAATATGTTAATTAGCAAGTCTTATGGGATTGTGGTTAGAGTATTTTGCCGCGTCCGTATAATGAGCACTTTCTTGAAGCCTAAAACCAAATCTACAAAAACCAGAATTTGCTTTGATTTCCTGCCCTCAATTCCATACCAATACCCTACACCACCAGATCATCATACTCTCCACTCTCCCTCCCTCTTTTAGGTAATCCTTCCATCTTTAATCATTCTTTTCTTAACATTCTTCTTCACTTTCATCAAAAGATTTGATCTTGCATCTATTTAGGGCCTGCGATCGCCTTCAATTTCGTTATTTTTATGTGGGTTAACTGATTATCTGAATCTTTTTGGGGATTTTGATTTCAAAGTTAATACCGTGTCGTTTTATTGATCTATAGGGTTTGTGATTAGGGTTTTTTGGGTTTGTGATATTTAGGGTTTGTGTTGTTGATTTGTGGGGAAAGTGAAGGGTTAGGGTTTGTTATATTGCTGATCAAATTCTTCATGCATGTAACCTGTAATATGCATCTTTAATCATCTTTTGTTTATATTTTTGTGGTATTCAACTAAAAGATTTGTTTTTAGCATCTGTTTATTGTTTGTGATCACGTTTATCGTGTTCGGTTTTGTTATGCTTGTGTGTGTTAATTATGTGCATCTTTTTAGGGATTATGATTAGGGTTTGGGTTTTGTGACAGGCGATTGTTGAAGAAAGTGAACGGTTAGCGTCTGTTATACTGAATGGGGAAAGGTACAAGATGCAAGTCTGGGTCCCACCAGATATTCAAAGATAGGGCTAAGAGCCGCGTGGAGGATCTGCAAGTCATGTTTACTGATCTGCAGTGCGCGCGCAAGGAGAGCCGTGGGATCGATGTGGCCGTCGTTGAAGAACAGGTTTATCAGATGCTTAAAGAATGGAAGAATGAACTTAATCAACCGTCGCCCGCTTCTTCTTTGCAGCAAGTTGGTTAATTAGATGATCAAAGATTCAAATAAGATTTTTTAATGTTGAGTATTGATGTTTTTTTTTGTATATGCAGGGTGCAAGTGTGGAGCTTTCTTCTCCGGATATAAGTAGGCTTTTGCAGCTATGCAATGATGAAGATGATGATGCGACTAGTGGATTAGCTGCCCCGAAACCTGATCCTGATGGGCATAAATCTGGTGAAAATGCAGCTTTTCATGAGGTGAGTGTTTGTGTTGTACTGGTCTTTGTTACTTTTGAGATGTTTCTGTATGGTGTATATGGGAGTTTGTTACCTTATGCTTTGTTAGGTTGAGTTATAGCGTCGTTTGCGATCTTGGTTTTAAAAAGCACGCCTAGGCGTGAGACGCAGGCTCGACTTGATGAGGCGCACTGTGTACAAAAAGTGCACTTGAGGCGCAAAAAGTGCACAGAAAAGCGGCATGAGACACAGTTTTGAGGCACACCGTTCGTACGGGGAAGGTTTTGTGCATCAGGATGCCGTACATTACATATAGCTTTTTATGTACATATATGTTATTTATATATTATGAGAGAGTGTAAAATACAATTGACCTTAACGTACGGGCGTACGCGATGAGAATTTCGCACGTTGTAAACCTTCCGAGTTTTTGAGTGTGTGAGCCCACATGTTGGAAACCTTCCGAGGTTGTGAGTCCGAGTTTGTGGGTCCGCATGTTGGAAACCTTCCGGGTTTTGTTAAGTCGCATGGTGAGTATTCCGACTTTGTCAAGTTTCCGAGTTTGTACCTTCAAATCCCGCATGTTATAACCTCAAATCCGCATGTTATATTTTCATGCGTGATTATGGTTTCACAACATGCGTGATTAGGGTTTTGAGTTTTACAAAGTGCGTAATTTCACAGCGTACGCATCGTACATTAAGGCCAATTGCACAATAACCGGCCTCTATATATTATGTATTAAAACATATATAAAGCTTATTTATAGCTAAATTTTGGGTAGGTGATGCTAAAAACATACGAGACATGTAAAAATTTATATAAGTAAATTACGCCTCGTGTACGATACGAAAAGCGGCAACGCTCTTTCCTCACATATAGCTTTTTGTATTTTGATTTTTGTTTTGAAGCGAACTTTTAGTGGCATTTTTTAAAATTAAATATTAGTTTTACATACGATGAATGGTTACTAATGAAAGCGTAACATGTAGTTGCAGGATTTTGCTGTTACCCAAACGCCACAGGAACAAAGTTTTCAAAAACACAAAGGCTCTCCTTCAGGGGTTAACAACAACAACAATATGGACACCATCGCAAATCAACTGGACAATTTCTCATACGATCTACCTCTAGATTTCGACCCCATATTTTTTAGTGGCGGGTTAGACGGCATGGGTCAAGAAAACGATCTACCTCCGCAAATGCCAGGGTATTATCCCACAATAAGCCCACCACCTTTTGCTTTCTTGGGCCCAAAATGTGCTCTTTGGGATTGTCCCAGGCCCGCACAAGGGTGGTGCTCCGATAGGCCCGTTCAAGGGTGGTTCCCTGACTATTGCAGTGGCTTGCATGCTGCAACTGCTCAAAATGAAGGTCAGTTTGGGATGACACCGGTATTACGACCTAAAGGTATCGAGTTGAAGGATTCTTTGCTTTTTGCTGCACTTAGTGCCAAATCACAGGGGAAAGATGTCGGTGTTCCGGAATGTGAGGGGGCCGCTACTACTAAATCCCCGTGGAATGCGCCTGGTTAGTTTGCTTCTTTTGTTTAGATGGTCGGGTCGGGTGATGGGTCGGTTTTTGTGCAGGTCAAGATGGGCCGAGTTGGGTTTGGGACGACCCGCAAGGCGAAAACACTTTCCTTTTTCTTTTCTTAATATTTTAAATAATTAGTGTGTTTAAATTTAGAGTAAAATGCCATTTTCGTCTCTGAGGTTTGGCTAGTTTTGCGACTTCTGTTCAAAGGTTTGCTTTTGCGCATCTGGATCCAAAAGGTATGAAATCTTGCCATTTTCATCCGGCTCGTCAACTTCATCCATTTTTCTCTGTTAAGTCAGTGGTATTTCTGTCTTTTTTGCTAAGTTAAAGGGCAATTCGGTCTTTTTCAGGGGTATTCGGTCTTTTTACATAAAGTGAAAAAGACCGAATTGCCCTTTAAGTTAGCAAAAAAGACAGAAATACCATCGACTTAACGGAGAAAAATGGATGGAGTTAATGAGCCGGATGAAAATGGCAAGATTTCGAACCTTTTGGCTCCAGATGCGGAAATACAAAACTGGCCAAACCTCAGGGACAAAAATGGCATTTTACTCTTAAATTTTATTCCAATACTACATCATCATGCGAGTTTCATCCTATGTTGCATCCCCTTACGTGTTCTTACCCTTTCTTGGTAATTTTATTTTCAGAGCTTTTCGATCTCTCGGTTTTTGATGGCGAAACACTACGCGAGTGGTTATTTTTCGATAAACCGCGAAGGGCGTTCGAGAGTGGTAACCGAAAACAGAGATCACTCCCGGACTACAACGGGCGTGGCTGGCACGAATCACGAAAACAGCTCATGAACGAATCCGGGTGGCTAAAAAGATCCTATTACATGGACCCTCAACCCATGAAGTTCCTCGAATGGCACCTTTACGAGTATGAAATCAGCAAATCCGATCCTTGTGCATTGTATAGACTCGAACTCAAGCTCGTTGATGGTAAGAAAACCCCGAAAGGAAAGATTGCAAACGATTCCGTTGCGGATCTTCAAAAGCAAATGGGAAGACTTACTGCCGAGTTTCAATTGGAAAACAACAAGAATAATAATAATAAAAAGTCGGTTAAAGTTCGGGGGAAAGCCAGTTTGAAAGACAATAGTCCCGGTTCAACCGTCTATCCTGGTTCGAACCCAAGCCCACCAAATGACGGTCTTGATTCATTTAACTATCTTATAGATGACGTTGGCGGCTACTACATGACCTGATGGTAAGAGTTTCAAGAGGTATGAACTATGAAGTCGTGTTTATCTTATTAGGGGCGAATTGCAAAGCTCAAGTAGCCTCATATATTGTTTATGTAGTCAAAGTCAAAGTCAAACGTGTGTGCGTTAATAGTGCTTGATTTTTAGGCGGAGCACGATTCTAACTGTTGGAAGGTGGTATTATATGAAAAGTGAAGACAGTTGCTTGCTGGTGGTGTTGCTTACTTTTTTTTTTGGACCGGGTTCTCTTATGATGGTAAACAACGTTAGTGTCGTGTCGGTTGTTGCCATATTTAAGGTATATGGTTGCCCCAAGTTATAAGACTTTGATTTGGTGGTAATCAACTAAAAACATTATGTAACTTGTGGTCAGGTGGGTATATATGAATTTCTGACTCCTGAGGTCATATGTTGGTTTTTGTTTTCTAGCAAAACATGTTTTGCGCAAGTAAGATATGTGAATATTTTCTTGTTTTTTTTGAGCGACAAAGAATCTCACATGTAAACTCACCCTGCTTGGGCTATGTCCAAGGTCGACTCCTCGACCGCCATGAGACCGTGCCCCCTCGATGGGCGGGAACCGAATGGAATCTGTAAACCCTCGACCCCGTCAGGTTCGAACCTGGGATTAAAGCCCTGATTCGTCCCTTCACCCAGATGTCCTTTGAAAATGGCTCGATTTGTCTATGTTGTCGGCACCAATGTTGTTCATTAACTGATCAAAGCGTTGTTACCAATAAAAAATGAAGGCTGATTCATGGGATAGTGATGACGAGATGCCCAAAGAAGTTCGGGTCCGTATTTTTTATTTGTTAGTTGATTATTCTCCTCTTTGGATTGTAAATAGAAATCATAAGATTGGGGTCAACTGGACACAATGGATAACATTTGGGTTTGCTAGCTCTATGCTAGCTTGAGTTAGAATATGGTCTTTAAAAAAAATTTGCTCGAACCATTCTTGCTTCATATCACAGTTAAATTTATTATTATTATCATTATCAATTCTATTAGTTATAACTTTAACAAAATGTGTGTTGATTATCCCCTACCAAATTTACTAACACCAAGTGTTAGATAAAATTTTCCAATGAAAGTAAGAAAGTAGTAGAAAGTAGACCTGAGTGGTAATTTGATGAGAACGTGTAATGTCGATTGTCTTTCTCTATTTTCTTGCTTAACTTCTTTCCTGTACTTGATCCGATTGATGGTTGCGCGTGCATCCTCTGAAGATTGGAGCTTTTCATTATAAGCAGACGCTTTCCATGCAGGATTTCGCCCCTTTTTGTTACGTCTTTCACTAGCGTGCTGGTTATGACTGTACTGACGGCCCTTGTTGCCGGTCAGGTTTTCCTTTGTTTGCGCAATAATCTTTGCAACTACAATAAATGTTTCCCAATCTTTCGGGCATACATCCCTTCCGGACACTCTTCGTAGTAAGTCGTCACATTTGACAACACGCATGAAGTGTGTGCGCATGATCTCATCACCCACATTACCGATCTCTAAACATTCTTATACCTCGTGATAAAGTCTTCAATACCTTCGTTATCTTTGCGCCAGATGTTTAGAACATCGGCTGGATCTCTTGTATATTTGCGCTGTTAGATGAAATGTGATAAGAAGTTTTCCAGGAAATCCATCCAAAACCTGATCCTTCCAGATGGTAAACTGTCAAACCATGCGCGTGTTGTGCCAACGAAAGTCTGGACAAATAAATGACACCAAGCTGGAGGTAGAGGTGTACAAATCGTTTTTTTTTTAACCGGTCCGGTTTTTAACCGAACCGGTTAATTTTAGTCAAAGTTAAAATCGTTTTTTTAACCGGTTCCGGGTTTTAACCGGTTGCAACCGGTTATAAATTAACCGAAAAAAAACGGTCAAAAAACCGGTTCTGCAGAATGCTGTTTTTTGGTTGTAAATGCAGTTTTTTTACTTTTATATAAACATAACATAAAATATAATATCAATGAGTCTTGGAACAAACGTTTTTACATAACAAAGAAAATACGAACGCTAAATATAACACAGGAAATACATAAACTTAAAATATTAATCCGCAAGAACGTCCACTAATATATATATATATATATATATATATATATATATATATTAGTGGGACTACAATACTAATATATGTGGATAAGCCTCGTTTAATCTTCTTCGCTCGAACACGAACTGGAACTATTGCGTATGAAGTCATTGTATGCGGCTTCTTCGTCGGTCATTGGGGTTGTCAATTCGGCTTCGACCTCGTCCTAGTACACTTCACCTTCGTAATCCAATTCTCCCTCGAGCGAGCGTATATCTCTCCGCCGCATCCAAGTAATCTTTCAAGCAAATCGACATCTCAACCGCTTTTGGTGTTAGTCGAGTCCTCCTTATCGAAATTACCCTACCACTAATAGAAAAAGCACTTTCCGAAGCTACCATGGAAGTTTGGACCGTTAGTAAATCTCAGGCCATTGTGGCTAAGATCGAAAATCGATCTTCCTTACTTTTCCACCAACCCAACAAATCAAAAAGTTTTAAATTCTTGTGAAGTCATCATTTGTAAAAAGTTCGACCCACCATACCGACCGAGTTCGCTACTACTAGTGTTACCACGTTGCATTTGACAACTCATCATACAATTGGTTAAAAACATACAAATGTTGACCTTCCATACTTGAACCTTCGCCGAAAGCGGCTTTCTCATTGACTCGTGAATGTGTGACGAGGTTATACCATATTTTGTTACATAAACATCAAACATTTTTGAAAGTTGATCTTTGAAACGAATTTTTGAGGTTTCACCGAAGTTTGGTTCTTGTTTGGTGTTTAAATTCAACTCGTTTGCAATTTTTTTCAATCAAAGACCCGGTTCCAAAAATATTAAAGCAAGAGTTTAAAACGGCGGCACAAGTGAAAACCGCGGGTAGTTCTTTAAAATATTTTATTAGTTTTTCCTTCATCAGAGCTACCAAATCACAATATGGTCTACCTCTAACCGACAACTCGCTTAATTTTAAACACATTTTAAACAAATTGTGAAGTACCAATGAACTTGTTGGATAGTAAACCCCTGATAAAGTCTTTGTTAATGTTTTGAAAACTTGAAGCAATTGTGTAACCGTTTCAATAGTAGCCCAACCCGATGGGTGGTAAGCCGGAACCTTTCTACGACTAGACAAAATGTTATGAAATTCTATTATACTTTCTTTTTGCAAAATAGCCTTTTCAAACATGGTGCAAGTCGAGTTCATCTATGAGCAACGTCCCAATTGGGTCCTAAGCATATTCGACCTGCTTCCTTACATGTTTTAATATATTTTGTATGTCTTTGCGTGTTACTATATATAGGGTTAGGATCATGTGAGAAGCACTAGGCTAATTGAGAAACTTGAGAAACATTTTGGACCACACGTTTTCCTTAAGTTTTTCGTAATATACACATATGTATAGTTTAAAATTGACTATATACATATGTGTATAATTCAAGATTTGACAATATACATATATGATATAGTCAATTTTAAACTATACATATGTGTGTATTACGAAAAGCTTAGGAAAATGTGTGGTCCAGAATGCTTCTCAAGTTTCTCAAATAGGGTGGACTTCTCTTAGGATCCCTACCTATATATATATATAGGGGAATGCTAAAATGAGAACCACCTCGAGTTGTAAGAACCGTGAGAACTACTTAATTTGGGGTGCGGTGGACCAATTTTTTTTTTCATAAACGTAGATGCATGTATTATAACAACATTTGTAAAAAAAAATTCAAAAAAAAAAATGTCGTGTGTGTAGTTTTGAGCACCACAAGTTTGTATTTACGGGTACCGTAAATTTAACCGGAAAATTTACGGTACCCGTAAACACAAACTTGTGGTGCTCAAAACTACACACACGACTTTTTTTTTGAATTTTTTTTTACAAATGTTGTTATAATACATGCATCTACGTTTATGAAAAAAAAATTTGGTCCACCTCGCCCCGGATCAAGTAGTTCTCACGGTTCTTACAACTCGAGGTGGTTCTCATTTTAGCGGACACTTATATATATATATATAGAGAGTAAATTACAAGTTTTGTCCTTTATGTATGTCCAAAATTGCAGGCGCTGTCCTTTGTCTTTAAAATTGATGAGTTTTGTCCTTAATGTTTGCAAATCTTGCACGTTATGTCCTTTATGGCAAACCCAGTTATATTTTTCAGTTAAATGAAGGCATGTGCAGGGCACATGAGGGTAGAAATGTCATTTCACCTCTCACTTTTCTAAAAAAGGTTTTAGAAAATAAAAAAATTTATATATAAACCTCTCTCTCTACTCTCTACTCTCTACTCTCTCTCTCTCTAAAACACCCAGATCTTCAAATTCATGAACAAAGAACCCAGATCTTCAAATTTATGAACAATCTTCATCTAGTTCAAGTTCATGAATAATCTTCATCAAACAAGAACAAGGAATCCAGATCTATCCATCTTCATCAAATTGCAAATTCACCAAATTCATAACTTTAACCACACAGATCTATCCAGATCTATCCATCTTCATGAATAATCTTCATCACAGGAATCAATAACTTCAACATCACCATTAACACCATTAATCTTCATCAAACAAGAACAAGGAATCCAGATCTATCCATCTTCATGAATAATCTTCATTAAACAAGAACAAGGAATCCAGATCTATCCATCTTCATCAAACAAAATAATCAATAACTTCAACACAGGAATCAATAACTTCAACATCACCATTAACACCATTAAAATCAGGAATACGTACATCTCAAAACAGGAATCAATAACTTCAATATCGCACACAATTGACACATTAACGCCTTTTCTGTACTCACCGATGCCCCAATTTCCTTCATCACCGCCTTTTCTGTAATCACCGATGCCACCCCTGTTCAGATCCGATTCTACCCACCGCAACAGTCCAGTCGCCGATCACCACCACCCTCCACCCTTCACCGACATCATCACCACAACTACTGCCCATAAACCTATCTTGAGATCTGATGTGATGAAGACCATAACCGCCACAACTACCGCCTTTAACCACCCTCACCGATTTCCACACAAAACCTCCATATTCAGCCACCCCTAACCTCCGATTCACATATTACTTATCACCACCAAGATGTTTTCAGATCTTTCAGGCGAACAAGATGGTGGAAGTTGGGGTTTTCAGATCTTTGAGCGATGGTGGAAGTTGGGGTTTTCAGATCTTTCAGGCGAACAAGATGGTCGACGGGGATGGGGGCTAGGGTGTTTCAGGGTTGGGTAATGTAGAAGATGAAGATGCGTATATAGAGAGAGAAAGGGGGAGAAAATCTGGTGGAGAGAGAGAGTTATAGAGTGGTGGATTAGATTTTTATTTAATTTTATAAGCTACCCTTTATAATACATTAGTAAAATGACAACTTTACCCCCATGTGCCTTGCACATGACTGCATTTAACCAAAAAAATTAACTGGGTTTGGCCTAAAGGACATAACGTGCAAGATTTGCAAACATTAAGGACAAAACTCGTCAATTTTAAAGACAAATGACAGCGCCTGCAATTTGGGACATACATAAAGGACAAAACTTGTAATTTACTCATATATATATATATATATATATATATATATATAGGGAGGGGCTCATGCGAGAACTCCATTTATTGCGAGAACCAATGTGAACACAACCTAAAATAGTTAAAAAAACCTAACCCCCCCCCCAAAAAAAACCTAACCCCCCCCCCCCCCCCCCCCAAGCTAAATGCTAAAAACTAAAACTCTCAAAAAACCTAAAAAAAAACCTAACCCCCCCCCCCCCCAAAAAAAAAAAACCTAAACCCCCCCCCTCCCCCACCCCCCAAAAACCTAACCCCCCCACCCCCAAGCTAAAACGCTAAAAACTAAACCCCCAAAAAACCTAAAAAAATCTAAAAAAAAAAAAAAAAAATCTATTTTTTTTTTTTAATATTTTTTATGCTCAAATCGCTACTTTTAGTGGCCAAAAAATTTTTTTTTAATTTTTTTTTTTGCTTCGAAAAGTAGCGATTTTTATATAAAAAATATTAAAAAAAAAATTTGTGTGATTTTTAGCTATTTTTAGGCATTTTTGGTTGTGTTCACATTGGTTCTCGCGGTTCTCGCAATAAGAGGTGGTTCTCGCATGATCTTCTCCATATATATATATATAGGTTTAGGATCCTGTACATTAATCAACTTTTGTGAGAAGAGTGATAAATAATTTGGGAATGACAAGTGTCCTTTATCTTAATTAATTCAAAAGGGTGTATTAGTAATTTTCCATTCTTATCAATTAATTGATTCCAAGATAACTGCAAAAAAACTGGCGATGAGATATTTTAGGGATTGTTTCGAATTTTGTAATTTTTTGCAAGATCCAATAAGATTTTCATGTACGCATTAACCTTCTGCGATTCTGGTGTTAGTATGCTTTGATTTTGTGTTTATGTAGTGTTTTATACATTGAATTGTTTAGGGTAAGTTGTTGTTTTAGTGTTTTATCATGAACATAGTTATTTTTTTATATTTAAATGTATAGTGTTTTATCCCTAATCAACAGTGTTATATTCTGTACAGACATCTTAATTTTCTGGTTCATAGTGTTTTATCCCCAATCAATAGTGTTATATTCTGTACAGACATCTTAATTTTCTGGTTCATAGTGTTTTATGATTATTAAGTGATTTAAATCAACAGATTATTGTTAATTAAACTGTATAGTGTCTTACAATAAACAGATAGTGTTATATCTTCATATAGTGTTTTATCAAGGGTTAATAGTCAAGGAAATCGGATAATCAACTTTTGAAGGAAAGTCGCTGGTTTTTAGGAGAATGATGGGGGTTTTGGTTGTGTAGTATACGGTTACCATATTTGAAACATTTGAAAAGACACTATTGCCTTTCAATTTTACATAAGGTCATTCTAATTAAAACACAATTTACATTTTTATACCCTATTGATCTCAACCATTAGATCAAATATCCAATGGTTTAAAACACTTCTTACCCTTCTCATATTTTAAACACCTTTTACCATATCCCTACCCTATATATATATATATATATATATATATATATATATATTACGTAACATTCTTTTGAAAGCTTCTTTTTGTGGTTCAATAATCTTTAAACCGTCTTGAACGGCCAAATTTATGATGTGTGCACATCGACTATGGAAAAAAAATACCCTCACAAATCGGATTGTATTTTAATTTTAAATGCATTACCGAAACCGTATTGTTAGAGGCGTTATCAAAAGATATTAAAAAAACCTTTTTTTCAATTTGTAGGTTGTAATACATTTGTCGATTACTTTATATATAGCTTCAGCGGTGTGAGGGTAATCGAATAATTTAAACAAAATCGTGCGTTTCATCATTTGCCACGTCGCCGGTTCAATCCAGTGGGCGGTGACACAATATACGAGTCGGGTGAATCGTGCGATGCGGACCAAACGTCGCTAGTGAAGTTAACACCAGTTTCTAATTTTTCGAAATAAGAAATTAATTCTAGTTTAGCATTTTTCCACAATCTTAAACAATCCCTCCCAAGAGTAGCACGACTTACATGGGTGTATCATGGTTGGAGAGTTGTTTGAACCATCTTTGTATAGCGTTGCTTGTTAAAATGGTTGAACGACAAACTTTCTTGGATTACAAACTTCGCCATTTCCTCCTTAGCCATATCGAAATTGTAGGCGAACAAAGTAGCGCCTTCACTTGCCATAGAAGCTTGACCACTAGCGGGTTGTTTCAACGTCTTGCAAAACGGTTTTTCGATATGTTGTTTCAAGGTGGAGTTTGCGGTTTCGGCGTAAAAGTTTTGACAATGATGACAACACACTTTTTTTAACCGTTGGCCATCTCGCACATATCGAAATGTGACCAAACTTCGGGGTTTCGCTTCGTTGGAAGAACACGAACCACCATGTCGGTTGTAGACTAGCCAACATTGACAGAATCATGAGCACTAGAGGTTGCCATAACTTTTTTGAGAATTATCGAACAAGAAAGTGAGCTTTTTTTAGAGTTTTTTGAGATTAGAGAGTAGTGTGATTGAACCTAAACACCCACTATCCATTTATACTAGTTGGAGATGGATTCTAGGCAAAAAAATACAAAAAAAAAAGAAAAAAAAACGGCTAGATTATTGCCCAAACAGTCATATGACCGTTAATGTGATGTGCAGCGAAACCGGTATTTTTTTCCGGTTAAAAAAACCGGTTAATATTAATACGTTTTTCGATTAATCGGTTAAAAAAACCGGTTATAAACCGTTTTTTTAAATCGATTATAAAACCGGTTTTTTTAATATTCGCTTATAAAACCGGTTTTTTTATAATTCGATTATAAAACCGGTTTCCAGACAAAATACCAAACCGGACCATAACTGGTCTAACCGATTACAAACCGAACCAGTTATAAAAACCGGTTTTTTTATTAACCGGTTTCAATTGTGTAACTGTTTTTTTTACATCTCTAGCTGGAAGTTACCATCCACCCACGACTCTTGCACTCTATGCAGTCAATCTCGGCGATATATCGGTGATATCTCACCGATATATCGGTTATCGGACCTTGGCTGGCATATCGGTTTGAAAAATCGGTAATAATATCGGTGGCGCTAATATCGGTGATATATACCGATATATCGCCGATATTTTGTATTTCTGATATCGGTCATCTCACCGATAATATCGACAGGCCCAACTATAGTCACATAATTCGCTAGTGATAGAGAATTCAATTGTGATAGAGAAGAAATGGTGACTAATCGAAGTTGTTGAATCGAAGCTTACATGCTGATCGAACCTTACCTTCCCGCTGAATCGTAGATGGTAGAATGAAAGAAGATCTGTATCGGTTGTTTGTTTTTTAAGTTTAGAAGATGGGGGAGCGAACAGGGGAAATAGACATGAGGAGGACGGCTGCTTTAGTTTAGGGTTTTTTTAGGTGACGGTTGATTACTATCAGTAGGGTTATAGAAATTAATTCATTCTTTTTCTTGTTTACACACCTTTTTTTTAACTGAATTACAATTTCATCCTCTAGTTACAGATTTATCAAAATTAACCCTAGACTTTTACAAGTTAGTGCATAAAGATGTTGTATACATATATTATATAGGTTCTAAATATTAATATACGTATATTATATAGGTTATAGGGGACCGCTAAAATGAGAACCACCTCCAGTTGTAAGAACCGCGAGAACCACTTTCTAGCCATTAGATCAAGTAGATGGATGGATGAGATTAAATGTATTTAAAAATAATATTAAGTATTTTTTGTCTTATTATGTCTTTAATATTTTAATCCAAAAGGGTATTTAAGTAAAATTACACTATTTTGTCTTTTTGAGTTTATTGTTTTTTATTACTTTATTGTATCATTATATTAGATTTTTATTTTTTAAACATAGTTTTTTATTAAGCATTTTTAAATTCATATTTATTTACAGATTTTTACGTTTAACGTTTTAAGTTTTACGCCCGGCCTTTTCACGCCCCGTTTTTTGACGCGCCGTTTTTACGCCCGGCTTTTTCACGCGTCGTTTTTCCAACGCGCCATTTTTACGTTAACGTTATTTACGTTTTACGCGCCGGTTTATTACGTTTTACGCGCCGATTTTTTACGTTAACATTTTTTACGTTTTTACGATTTACGCGCCGGTTTTTTACGTTTTACGCGCCGGTTTTTTACGTTAACGTTTTTTACGTTATACGCGCTGGTTTTTTACGTTAACGTTTTTTTACGTTTTACGCACCGGTTTTTTACGTTTTACTAAAAAAAATTTACGTTTTACCTAAAACTTTTTACGTTTTACGTAAAACTTTTTACGTTTTACGTTAAAAAGTTTACGGTTTAACTTTTTTTTTACAAAATCTTTTTTACACAAAAACGAACGCACCCAGAAAATCGTTACTCGGTAGGTGTCTCAGATAGTTTGCTATCATCATCGACACCTCAAAAAAAAATCTAAAAAACCAACAAACAAAAATAAAAAAGAACGAGTGGATTCTTGAAAAAAAAAACGAAGTTTTGGCTCAGATTTTCCGATAATTAGAGGCTGCAAAGTGGGGTTGCGGGTTCAAAAACCTACCCTCCACCATACTTGCCGCGCCATCGTCCGTTTTTTTGTTTTGCATCATCACCGCCGATTCGAATAAGGCACCAGATTCAACCGATTTAACACATTCAAAAGGAACATGAACATCATTCAAACCCAGAAGGAACATGAACATCATTCAAACCCAGAAGGAACATGAACATCATTCAAACCGATTTAAACATTCAAAAGGAACATGCACATCATTCAACCCACATATCAGATCAAACCCACATATCAAAAATCAAAGTTCATAAAAAAAGCACCAGATTCAAAGCACAAGATTCAAACCCAACAAAAACCCAGATTCAAAACCAACAACATATTAAAACAGATTCAAACCCAACAAAAACACTTACCAACAAACCATCAAGAAAGTCAAAATCACAAGATTCAAACCCAGATTCAACGGAATCAACAGAATCAAAAAGCACCAGATTCACCCACCCCCTTCACCCCATCATTCGCCGCCACCACCGCCGTCGACACACCGCCACCACCGCCGTCGACACATCAACCGGAGACACCAAAGGGGGGTGTCTGGCCGGTTAACCGGCGCCGTCGGCTTTCCTCTTTCTCCCTGTCTCTCTGATCTATTCCGTCGTAGCACCACCACCAGACGGTGGTGGTGGTGGTCGGTGGTTCTTCAGCATGAAACAGGGGGGTGGGGGGGACGGTGGTTGCGATGTGGTGGTGGGTGTGAGGTTGGACTTGGGGCTGGATGTCATCGAGAGATAGAGGGAGCAGGATGATGTTTGTTGGAGTTTTGAAGATGAAGACTAAATGAGAGAGGAGAGATGAGATATTTAGAGAAAGTCTGCAACTTTAAAAGAGGAGAAAGGAGATAGGATAAATTAGACATTTAAAGGAAATGTCCAAACTACCCTTTTCTGTGATTGGTTGAGAGTGGTTCTCGCGGTTCTTACAACTGGGGGTGGTTCTCATTTTAGCGGCTCCCATAGGTTATATATATATATATATATGGGCAAGGATAAATTGAAAACCCACTTGAGTTGAATAAACCCTCAAAACCCAATAACAACCATTGATTATGATGCATGGATGGTTAAGATTAATTTTTGGATATTTGTGGCTTTTTCTCAATATTTAAATATATATGATGTACTTGAAGGGTAAAATGGGAACACTCTTACACTTATTTTCTTACAAACAAACAAAAAGTCTACATGCATGTGTCAGATTTTTTTTTCTTTTGATGTAATTATGCTTTTTTCATTTTTTATATAAATCAGATCTTTTGTTTCTTTTTTTATATACATTTGTATTTGTATTACATAAAAATGTAACATACATTTTTTAATTTATCAATTTATGCCTCATTTGTAATAACACACTTTATTTCTGTAACATAAAATATTACATAGAAACGTAACATATAATTTTTACATGATCAAATGCACTTTATTTTCTGTAACGGACATTATTTATGTAACACAAAAAAATGTAACAGACATTTTTGCTTTGATTGATTGTTACATTTCTAACACAAAAAAATGTAACAAAACACTTTGTTTTTGTAACAGTCACTTTGTTTTTACAATAATCTTGGAAAAAATGTAACAACACACTTTATTTTTACAACAGTTATTTTCAGTAACGTGCATTATTTATATAACACGAAAAAATGTAACATACATTTTTTAATTTCAATTTATGCCACATTTGTAATAACACACTTTATTTCTGCAACATAAAAAATTACATAGAAACGTAACATATAATTTTTACATGAACAAATGCACTTTATTTTCTGTAACGGACATTATTTCTGTAACAAAAAAAAAATGTAACATGCATTTTTGCTTTGATTGATTGTTACATTTCTAACACAAAAAAAATGTAACAACACACTTTGTTTTTGTAACAGTCACTTTGTTTTTACAATAATCTGGAAAAAAATTTAACAACACACTTTATGTTTACAAACAGTCTAAAAAAGTGTAACAATGCACTTTATTTTCAGTAACGTGCATTATTTATGTAACACGAAAAAATGTAACATGCATTTTTTCTTTGATTGTTACATTTCGTAACTATGTACAACATCAAACATATTTTGAATCATCTTCAACATCTGAAACATCATCTTCAAATTGTCTTGGTTGGTACAGATCTGAAACAAATGTTACACAAAAAATTGATGCAATCAATAATAAAAACAACAAACCCATAAAACAAGAACTTAAAAACCTCCATCTTTTTGAACAAAAAAAATTGCAGATCCACAAAACACAACAAAAATGCAGACTAAAAATGTGTAGATTTGCAAACCAAGATGAAAAAAACATAATTATTCACCTTCTTGAACAAGATTTTCGAACAAACCCCTTCAGCCTCCTCAAAAACGTTAAAAAATGTGTAATTTCACCGGATCTTTCCCTGGTTTCGAACAAAAACTTCAGCCTTCTCTTCGATATCTGATTCATCATCTTCTTCGTGTACGATTTTCTTCAAAAATAAACCAAAGAGGATCCGTCTTCATGGGGTATGAAAAGAAACATGATGGATCCAGATCTAGATGACGAGTCCAGATCTAGATCTTGACGGGTTTAAAAGAAACATGATGGATCCAGATCTAGATGACGGTCCAGATCTAGATCAAGATGGCGTCTACATGGATCTAATACTCATCAGTTTCTCTGATTTCATTTTTGATCTTGTTTTTATCTATATTGGAACAAGAGAGAGAGAGAGAGAGAGGGAAAAGTGTGCTAGAGAAGAGAGATGAAGGAGGAATATGAGATATGAGATCTTTTAAAGTTCTGGTGACTTTTAATTGTAGAGAGAGAGTGCAAAATAGCTGTTACATTTTCTGCCATCATGCAAAATGACGTATATACCCCACTTATCAATGTGGCAGATGTGACGTGGCTGAATGCTAGCCACATATGTGGGTTTCTTGGGTTTTCTCAACTGGAGTGAGTTTTCTCATTATAATTAGCCATATATATACACACACACACACACACACACACACATTATATTATAAATTACCGATATCCCACCGCGATAACCGATATCTCAAATATCGGTCCTTGACCGATATCCGATATTTTTCCGCATTAACTGCATAGCTTGCACTTGTGAATATTTGAATATGGTCGTTTGGGTGACTGGGTCTGTGAGCCCATTGTACTTCCCGACATTGTGTGGCAACTTTGTCTTTTCAAGCGGAGCCATGGTGATTTCTCTGACGAACTTTGTTTTTCAGCTACACCCTTTGGTCTGTAGCTCAAGGTAAAATCGTGTTATGCTACTAGATTGTACCCTGCGCGTGCGCGGGGTTTATATGCTTCATGGCCTGTCGAGAGTCTGCTAAACACGCTTGTGGTGTTTCCCTCTTGATAAGATGGGTCATGTTCGTCTGACATTTCTTCGAACTCATCTGTCATCCTGCACGGACCTAGCCGGTCGCGCACCGTCATGCGCCCTCAAGGCCGTGTGAGGTAGTTATCATTGGGATTACCTGTGTTGGTGTATGTGTTGCGACTACTGCTTATGTTCTGATAACTTTCTCGTGGGTGTTGTTCTTCGCCAATGTTTCGTGCTGTCGCGCGCGAGGGTGTTTGCTGGTGTGACTCGATGTCATAACTAAACTCCCGGTGGAGTGATTGAACTCGCTGCGATGGATGTGGTGATGTGTGTTGCGCATGTGTTTGTTGCATTGGCGTTTGTGCTGGAATTGAGTGTGCGCGCACATCTGCATGTACGCCATGTTTAGAACAGCTTTTGACTTAGCGTACCAGGACGCTGGTGTGTCTCCCACTGGAGGGAAGGGAAAACCGTGTTGATTGTACTCACCGTTGGTGCGCTAGGGGTCGTCTGTTGGTTTGCTCGGGTAGCGCTACCAAAGACGTTAGTTACTACTGGTTCTGTAAACTCTCTATCGATTTGCTCGTCCCTTTGGTGACTTTGGACGTGTGTGTTGTCCGCTGCTGTATCAAACAGAGAGTATTCGCCGTCGATTTGTGATGTGTGCAAAATGCAACATATAAATTACATCAATTGTGGCATAAAACTAACCTTTTTTAGTACTAATGTTGGAAAAAGTGTGCTTTTGTCTTCCTTTTGTATTTTCAGGATTAAATGAGCTCAAATTAACAAAAGAAACAAAAAGACATCAAAATCTAACATAAATACAAGAAAAGGAACAAGACGTGACATGCCCGACCCCACGACAGCATCTTCCCAAGCAAAACAAGATAACAGAAGACTGAACACGCCCCGTGCTCAGCCAGCACGGGAGCGTGCCCAAGTGTCAGCAGAAAAGACAAAGTGGTAGAAGCTTCTATTGCCCACCACGGGGCCGTGCTCAGCGGACATGGGGCCGTGGTCAACTATAAGATTCGCACAATCTAAGCAAATCTTCATAGTACAAAGATTCTTCTGCACACGGGGTCGTGCTCAGCGGACACGGGGGCGTGGTCAACTAATAAGACAAGCTGCAATAAATGCAGAAAGAGAAGGATATGGACACGGGGCCGTGCCCACTGGACACGGGGCCGTGCCCGAGCTTCTGTTCAGCCTATAAATAGGAGTGCTTGGCTCAAGCTCAAACCATCCCTTGGCACACCACCTCTCTCACACTTCACCCACCACCACCATAACACCATCATCCACCACCATCATCCATTGTCCATCATAGAGTGTGTGAGTCGTCTCGGGATCCAAGATTGATCGTAAGAGTTCTTGACAATCAAGGCCATGTTTGCCTAAGTCTCTTACATCACTTGGTGAAGACAAGTGTCTAGTGTAATACTTTTTATTTCTAATCTTTTCGCACTTTTTACTTGGTTTTGTATTAATGACTTTAATAACTAGTTTCTTATGTTGAAGGTGATCTTTCCTTATCGTTTGTTCGTGGTGTCTTGGCATTATTTTAATGTCTATATAAAATAAAATATTTTCACCATTCATATCTCCACGGTCTATATGGAGGTATGTTGGCTACCTGGTCGGGGGTTAAGGGAACGGTTTGGTAAAGGTCTTGCCATTGTTCAGCGTTTAGAGGTCCTGCAATGGACCTGGGTCAAATTTAGTAGGACCTCCTTCAATACTTAACGGTATTGGATGGCGGGGGTCCAAACTCTTTGATCCCCTCATAAGTTAACTACTATTAATACTATAACCCGGCTATTTAGGACTGTATCTCTGCTGACTCAGACTACTTAGTCGAGGGTAACGTCACCTCCAAAAGAGGGGCCTACCATAATTTGCATTAATAACTTAATTAATTATCTTTCAATAATCCGACCCTTTAGGATGGTATCCTTGCTGACTCAAACTACTGGGTTGAGGGTAACGTCACCTTCAAAAGAGGGGCCTACTACAATAACTAAGATAATCTCTTAAATAAGTGCAAAAGTGCGGAAATAATCAAAGGTTACACTAGATACGAGTCGGAACCAAGTGATTCATCTTGTCTATCTGTTTTTTCTTTTTATTTTATTTTCAGCATTTTTAATTAGTTTTTATTTTTCTTAGCTTAAAACATTTTTCTAAAATTTTTATTTTGATTAGACGTTGAGGATAAACCGGTACTAAAAGCTCTTGTGTCCTTGGACGACCTCGGTATCTTACCAACACTATACTACGCTCACGATGGGTGCACTTGCCCATATGTGTGTTTAGTGTTAGTAAATATCGTGTTTTATAAATTTAAAACTTGGCTAAAAAAAGTGTTAAAGGGGCTTAAAATATACACCTAATATATATAACACTTCACACGCATCAATTTGAAAGGAAGAGTTCAAATCAGCCATCGAAAAGTGTTTTCCAAAGAGAGATGAAAATGGTTGTAAAAATGCGGTAGGTGCCAATGAAGAAACACTAGATAGCATGATACTATTTAGCCAGGTCGTCTCGTATAAGATGGTTCAATCTCTATTCTTCACTCGATTCCAAGGTATCCTACAAAACGAATAATACCGGTGACTCTTTACAAGGAAGAGAAGATGGGGGTTCTCCTTGTAACCACCCTTCAGCGTGAGAATAAGTAATCGCTTTAAAGAAAGTGTGTGTATAGAGAGAGAGAGAGAGAGAGAGAGAGAGAGAGAGTAAGAAATCAGATCCTTAAACCTGGGGCTAGAGCCTTCTATTTGTAACCGGAGAATTGTGGAGGAAGATTGCCAGCTAGCCGTTGTTCCTCAGTTGTCCGACCAGGAGGAATATCCATTATGTCCCCTCTGACATAGTCAGGCTTGGAGGTGATGTGGCGCATGGTTATTCGCGCCAGCTCAGCGTCCTTTTGTACTGGTTGTCGGTCTGTCTTATGAAGATCTTGCGATCGGTGCTGGCGCCCTACCATTGGCGCCACTTGTCGTCCTTTCTGTCTGCTGGGAGCATCTTCTTGTCGCCAGGTGTTCTTTTCCAGAACCTTCTGGATACTTTTGTATGCCGAGGCTGTCAGCTTGAAGCGGTGTGGTCCCTTTGACACGTGTCCACGCATGATTTGGGATCATATCTCTTCACACACAATGTGTTAAATACATAATAATTAAATAAAGAACTACCCAATCTTTGGACTTAAAAATAGGCATCATCAAAAATCACCCACTGATAAATGCAACTAGCTTACAGCCAAGAAAACCGTGTAGATAAGTTAAATAGTTCCATAAGCCATTCCAACTTGGTTCTGAATTTTGGATCCAAATACCCACCCATGGTTCAATTTGGTTCCCGAAACAAAAAAGAATGGTTCAGTTCAGATTTCCAATCAAACCCTCCCGTCTAAACACCGACTTAAGGTACTATTTTGTGCATCATGGCCAATTCTACATAAACATGCTCACAATCCAAGATAATACGACTAAATATTTACAAACTTGTTTATTTTTTAATATTTATACGATTAGGCCATCAACAGGTTCCCAATCTAAGTTCGACCTACAAGTAGTGATTAGGTCTCAGGTTCATGAAATTCGAAATCATACATGACAAGTGCATAAGCAGATTTCTCTAAACATTCATACTTGGTTTCTAATCAATATCATCTTCAACAGGGACCCCATCATCATCAACGTTGTTAACACGTTCACATTCATCAATCCACTCACTATATCTGTACATTTTTAACAATCCACCATGAGTGTGAGACAAAGACAAAGACAGTGTCTTGTGAGAAGAGAGATAAGGGTGAAGAGTGTTGAACTTACATGTCTATTGGCTCTGTCAAAGCTGCAGGTAACAAAATGAAAGAAAAACAAGTTACTAACGGATGGTTTTGATTAAAAAAACATGCAACAGGTTTACAGGTTTTCGCTATTCTGAAAATAAATTAATATTTGTTATTTCACCTCATTCTTCATGTACCAAATCAAGATTTCTTTTAACTTTATTGATTTACCCATAGTTGTTAAAAGCCATCGCCTCTTGCGCCTAGGCCCAATTTCCAGGCGAGGCGAGGCAATTGCGCCTTAAGCCTAGGCAATTGCGCTTTAATTCTTCAGGTGATGGTTCAGGCGCAGACTCCGACGAGACTCCTAGATCCGGAGAGTTTCCGGCCAAATTCTCTAAATTCTGACAAAATTCCAGCTACATTACTACTTTTATCTAACGAAAACTACTTTTATACACTAATATTTTATAACTAGTTTTGGTACTAAATAGATGATAGTAAATAATATATAATAGCTTTAGTTTATTTTATTTGAAGAATAATATTAATTTTCTAATACATAAACTTCTTTTTCATTGTGCGCTTTCTTTTTCTCAGGCCCTCGCTTTTTTTGCGCCTTACGCCTAGGCCCCAAGTGAGGCCTATGCGCCTTGAGTGCGCCTAGTGCCTTTAATAACTATCGATTTACCAATAACAGAAAACACAGAAGTAATACCTGTGACAGTAGTGCTGAAGTTCTCCTGGCAAATTCTGCAAGACGCCTCACCAATCAAGTTCTTCATATCACTGTAATCACACAAACACATATATAAGCTTATTCATTCAAGATATGGCTCACATCCACAGCAAGAAATGTTTTGATATTTAAAAATTCATACAACTGATAATTTAATCATTACTATTTAAAAAAAACAGACACAATCTGCTAAAACTTGTTTTATACAACTGATATCTTATAATTCTAATATTTAAAACCAGATGATCACTTTCAAAACCACATTAGTCTCGACTAATCATTAATCATCACCTATGACCTAACCAACACGCCAGAACCCAAAATAAACCAGATAATAAATAAACACTTACATACGACATTCGACGCTGGTTCCATGGTTGCAAAAGGGGCAACTAAACACCGTGTCGAGTTTATCCATCCGCTTCTTAGGTGGCGGCTTTGCTCTCGACTTCCTCTTTCCCATTGTGCAAACAACTTCCCTGAAACCACAACCATCATCACCAAATAAAATTTTGCAGCCATTTAATAAAACCTAAAGTCAAAAAAAAATTCATCAACTTCTTGAATGTAACTATATCATACACTTTTTATACATGTATATCAAACCCTAATACTATACCTAACATCATATATTCATATTTCTCTGATTCTACAAATGTTGAATGAAAATTTAGCATCAATTTACGACAAAATGACGAGATTTGAAGCAAATTCATTGTAACAAATTATGAACAATCGAAATTACCGGACAGATCAACGAAACGAACGCAACGTAGCTTAAAATCTTCAAAAACAAACATAACAACGATGAAAAAGATAATTCAACCACAGATGTATATGAGGAATCGAATTAATGGAGCAAAAACGAGCGAATTTCATACCTGATCGAATGAATTAGGGTTACGAGACGAATGATTTAGCCCTAGAAACGCGAGAGTTATAATATCGGAGTGACGGATTGAGAAATATATGAATATGTCGGTTAAAGTATATGATATTTACGAAAATGGTACTTGTGTTATTGTAAATGTGTATATGTAGTCCCTCTAACAAAATACTTTAGATGTATACCGGTTATTCACTAGTAACTACTTATCGTTAATAAAACAAAACATTTAATTACTTTATAAAAGTTTCAATTGAATTGATAAAAAACTTAGGTTTTATAAAGTAGTTTTGCATCGATCGTTTGTTAGTTTCTACACACTTAATCTAACCTTTGCTTGATTGTGTCTTAAATGTTTGTGAAAGAACAAGTCTGATGTTTACATATTTATAAACTGCTATATAGTGCAACAATCACATGCGTTATGTTCTTGAATTTTCTAGCTTTGAGTTTTTATTGTGATCCTCATTAATGGGATGGGTGATATCCATTTTAACCATGTATCGTAAAATGGGTCCAACCTGACACGAGCCCGAAAACTTGTTAGGAACCAAACATGATCCGTACCTGAAAATTTGTTAGACACATGAACCCGAACTCCACACGAATATTCATAGGTTGATATGAATGTGACTTGTTAACCTGATTTTTTTTATAAATATTTTGTATGTTAATACTTTGAATTTTTTTTTTTAAATTTAAATTTTTTTTTTTGAACAATATTATCCCATTATAAAGAAGCAAGTTTTTCATGCATCACAAGTTGTACATTTCGCTTTGGATGCTTTTCAAAAAAAATTGACTCAGCTACATAGACTACCCAAACAGTCTCCTTCTTCCCCAAGACACATCATCTTTCTTCCTCCCAAAACCCATCTATTCTCTCTGTCAACACAAAGAAGTTAGGCCGACAGGTAAGACAGAGAATCGCTGTGGTTCTGCGGCGGTGGTGCCACCACGGTGATGTTCGGGGCCAGCTTCAAACCCTAAGTCGAACCTAAACAGAACGGTCCAGACCATCGTCCTCTCCGGTTACACCGTTTTCTTCTCCGGCCAAACCATTATTATACCATATGACGACAGCGGTGGCTAGGGTTTCACCAGAAAACACCACGGGCCGCACAAGGCCGCCCATCACTAACCGCCACCGCGACATTTGTTTTCCCCTTTTGCCGAAAAACATTCATCATCTGGTAACACACAAGGTGAACAAGTATGGTGGTGGGCCGATCCATTTGGGGCGCTAAATCGAAGGTCGCATTTGGTTCCCTAGCTTTGGTCGCCGGTGCTGGGACGGCTACCATTGCTAAATCCAACGATCCTGCAACTGCTCTCAAGCTTTGCACCACTGTCCCCGTTCGTCTATTCCGTCATCGCTTCCACGATTGCATTCGGTAAGTTTCCTTTATGTAACTCCCTTTATTGACGGCAGTTTAGCGTCGTACATCTTGTAAGTATTAAATGTTTGTCCCTGTGGTCAACTATACGGAGCTTTGAAAGTTTGATTCCATTTTGAAATGGTGTTTGTTTCTTATTAGAGTGTTTGTGCCTTTAGTAGCTTAATTACTAACTTTTGGAAATTGGAAGTTATATTTTAGAACCTGTATAAGACTTTATTTGATAACATTTGACTTCATAACAAGGCTTCCAAATTAGAAATTCTATGTGATCTGAAGTTTAATTTTGAATATTATGATCAAGCAACAGTAGGTTTGATGAAAAAAGAACAAAATTCAACTCCAGTTTTGTTTATATTCAAATTTCATGGCTATTTATTACTTAAGATCAGGAGCCAGTATGGTATTTCATCACTGTTTATAATTCTAAACCTGTATACAAGTTTATTTAGGTGCTGTTTGTTTAACATCTAAAATCAGCAAAATACCCACAAATCGGCCATACATCCGGTAACATTACAAGTAGTCACATTTCCAAGTCGCGAGTGATGCAGGTCAGTGGTATCACTTTTGTTATCATGCTAAGATCTAGCGCGTTACGCGTGTAATATGCACATTGGTTAAGTCTTAGTCATATAAACAAGTTGTACCCGCCGCATTGCGGCGGGCACTGATTAACAACTTTGTGCATATGGTGATTGTATATGGCTTTGGGTGTTTTTCAAAAATTATTGGGGTGTTTCGGGTGGGTCTATAAAAAGACAAAAATTGCTTGATGTTGTTGACCGAATTGTAGACAAGTTTTCAAAAATAATTGGGGGTGTTTCGGGTGGACATGGGTGTTTAGGGTGGGTAGTGTTTCGGGTGGGTAGGGAATTCAACAATTTATGTTTGCTCTATTTCGGGTGTTTGAAATATAGTAGACTACTGACTTTTGAATTTGATGAATAGGGGTGTTTCGGGGGGAGGGATTTTTCGGGTGGGTTGTTATCATTATTCTTTTATAACTTTTCACATTAATATTTGCCTGTTCACATTTATATATTTGTGATCTTATTAGTTAAATTAGTTAAAAACTTGAGATTTGAAAAAATAAAGACCTAAGATTGACTATATTGAGCAGACTTATGGGATTAACAAAATATGGACATCAAAACTTCCAATTTGTATAAAACTCTATATTTTTTTTGAAAGGTTTACTTCATTCACAAAACAACCAAGCCAAAGAGGCTAGGTTGCGGCACTAATAAAACTACGATATAAAGTCAAATTTACACCAAACTACTTTACAACTCACTTTTGGTGTCGTTTAGATCCGGCTTTTTTTTCTGGTGCGATGAGATAACTACGAGTCGGAAGGTTGGAGAAGAAGACAAGGACGGATGCTCGCATGTAAGAACCCCGCCGCATTGCGGCGGGTACTAATTCCTAGTTATTCCAAATTAGCAAATTACAAACAAGTGGCAGGTAAACGGGCAACAAGCTGCGCCGCAACCCCCTTTTGAATTGCAAAACCAATCCTACTAAAGACGAAACGACCCTTAAAGGTTGAGAGATTACTATTCACAACCTGTTGGACCCTGTTTAGAAATTCCACAGCCTCTGGGGCTAGGGAACCAAATGTATCAAAAGCGAATGGGATAAACACATGTTGATTCTCTAAACAAGCCTTCTCGTGTTTAGCGACTTTGCTTGATTCCGCTTTCAACGCAGCTTGGCCAGCAGCAAACCCATTATCCCTGAGCCCAACAAGAGGGGACACTCCTGTAAGGTCCACACAAGCGTGTTTTCCCCTGGCCCACCCAAACACAAGAATATCAGCTGGTCGAAGAGTAGACCTCCCATCAAGCGGATCCGTCAGAAAGTTCACCGGAGCCTCCTTTTTCGACGAAATCCCCGCCCGCTTTTAATTTTAATTTACAATTTACAAAAAATAAGTAATTCAAATGTATATTAAACAATTGTATTTTAATTATTAAATCTTATGTCAATATCTCTTTTAAGTTTTAGATTTTGCTCTAATATACCCAACCAATTAAATTTGCATATAACACATACTAAAAAAATAATAAATAGATTAAAATGGTTAACCAGTGAACCTGCCGGTGGAAGCGAACCCGACTTGTTTAATTAAATGGGTTCGCACGTTCGTCCAGAACTGATCCAAACTTGTTTATACTTAACCCAAACCTGCAAAAATCATGTTAGATTTCGTGTCATAATAGGAATTCATACCCCTAATCACAATGATGTTTTTGATTCAAGAAATAACATTAAAAACATATTTTATATAATTTTGTTAATAATCATCAAAGAAGGTCCGTTTATAAATTCAAACACAACAGGGACTATTTATGACACTTCACCAATCTTCCCCACAAAACTTTTCCATTTTCCCAAAACCCTCACTAACATGCGCCATTCTTCTACTAAAATGAACCAACCTCCATAACCCTTCAATGGCTTCCTTCAACCACCCCCATCCTCTTCAACTCCACTTTTTCCCTCCAAAATCCAACACTCTCACATCCAAAACCTTCGTATTCCTCCCCATAACACCTTCTAAACGCAAACACTCTCCAATCTCCCTCACCGCACGCGCCGCTAGCACACCACCGCCGCAGCCGCTGCCGGAGACACAGAAATACATTCTCGATATTCTTGATGGTGAAGATGTGAAGTCTCTACCGTGTGTGAGAACTTACGAGAATGATTTAGGTAGGTTATCGGTTATCGGAGATGTTGAATTGGAACAGGCGCTTACGGCCGCCGCCGCCGACGGCGGCGAAGCGGCGGAGGAACATATTGCTCATGGTTTGGATGTTATGGTGGCGGAGACGGTGTTTCCAGGTCATGCTGATGAGCATAGCACTATCTCCACTAGACTGGTTAGTTAGTTAGTTATTGTTAGTATGTTAATTGTTATTTAATACTTTAAATAATTGAATTGCTATGAATTTGTTTGAAATTAGTAATTGTTTATTTGTTATGTTTGGTTTACATTTTTAAGCCCTAATTTTAATCCAATGAATGTTATTTATAAGGTAGGGGAGATTGGGATGGTTCGGGCATGTGAGGGGAGATAGATGTTGGCCGCGGTTAGAACTGTCGAAATTCTCGTAGTAGAGGAGGAGGAGGAGGAGGAGGAGAGGCAGGACTTGGTAGACTTGCACTTGCACCTCTATGAGGACATGATCAGGGATAGGACTTATTGGAGATGTCCGATTAAGGTTATGGACTCTTAGGGGTGTTAGATATAGATTTTTCACATGCCCGAACCATCAAAAGTACTAACAATGATAGTAGCGAATTACCGCTAGCATAAGGTAGTGAGTAAGCTATGATAGCAACAGACAAAAGAGCAGAGATGCAAGAAAAGTTATCACCAACCCCCTAGAAAGTACCTAAACGCTCCCGTAAAAAATCTATATCTAACACCCCTAAGAGTCTATAACCTTAATCGGACATCTCCAATAAGTCCTATCCCCGATCATGTCCTCATAGAGGTGCAAGTGCAAGTCTACCAAGCCCTGCCTCTACTCCTCCTCTCTATTACGAGCTATGCAGTTAATGCGGAAAAATATCGGTTATCGGTCAAGGACCGATATATGAGATATCGTTTATCGCGGTGAGATATCGGTGAGATATCGGTAATTTCTAATATCATGCATAAATATATATATTTATATTCATATCTAGAGCCTATATATATACTAGAAGTCTAATATCATGCATAAATATATATATTTATATATATAAAAGAGGTGGTAGAAAGTCTAGGTGTGGGAATGAAAGTCTCAAAAGGTGGTAAATACTTTGTCCCACATTGGTGTGGGAACAAAGTGAGTGGGTGTTTATAAGGTAAAGCATTTACTACTCCATTGTAGCTTTATGACATGTTTTACCACAAGTCCTACCCGCGCGCGCAGGGGGGTGCAAAAAATGGGTTTCTGAGCTGGAATTTGGTTGAACTCGTGCGTGCCCGCGCATCCTGCGGACACGAATGCAGCTCCGAAACCCCGTGGGTCCGCGTGAGGTCGGTTTTTGCTGTGGAAAGCAGCTTTTCTTTTTTTGTGAAAAAATGGCCCAAACATTGCTGTGGAAAGCAGTTTTTTTTTTTTGGTGGAAAAATGGCCCAAACGATATTTCGGCGATACAACCGAAACGGTTTTTTCAAGATATCGGCGGTATTTCGGCGTTGACCACCGATATTATCGTTGACCGATATCGGAAACCGATATTTTGGTGAAGGGCCGATAACCGAGATATCGCCGAGATATCACCGAGATATCGCCGAGATTAACTGCATAGATTACGAGAATATCGACAGTTCTAACCGCGGCCAACATCTATCTCCCCTCACATGCTCGAACCATCCCAATCTCCCCTACCTTATATTGTTAGTACTTTTGATTGGTTGTGCTTTGCTTATTTAAGCCATTTCCTAAGAAATCTGGATATCTCGACTACTTTACTTAGCCACACTATTTGAATTTGTTATACTTTGTATGTTAAAAATTGATTTTTTTTTGTACTTCTGAGGGTCTATGTCGAGGTAAGGTTGGCCCTCACTTACCCTCCACAGACCCTGCCAATAGCTTTTTCTACAAGTGGGATTCTATTGGGTATGTTTGTTTAAATGTTATTTATTGGAATCTGAGACTACATAGTTGTCAATAGCGACAAGCTACTTATATGTTACATAGCGACAGACTATGATGTCAAAAGCGCGCGCCTAGGCGCAACAACAACGCCTGGTGGTAGGGTAGGCGCAAAAATGTTTTTTTTTTGAAAAAACGGTTCTGAGGCGCAAAAAGCGCGCGCCTGGGCGCAAAAAAACGTTGCTGAGGCGCAGGAAAAAAAGGTAAAACAGAACAAATGACCATTAAAACACGAAACTGAGTGCGTGCAAAAACTGGCTCACGCGGGCCCGGGGTTTTTGGAGCTGCATTTGTGTCCGCAGGTGCGGGCATGCACGAGTTCAACCAAATTCAAGCTCAGAAACTCATTTTTGCACGGCGCAAAAAAACGTTGCTGAGGCAGGAAAAAAGGTAAAACAGAACAAATGACCATTAAAACACGAAACTGAGTACGCGGGCCTGGGGTTTTTGGAGCTGCATTCGTGTCCGCAGGTGCGGGCACGCACGAGTTCAACCAAATTCAAGCTCAGAAACTCATTTTTGCACCCCCCTGCGCGCGGGTAGGACTTGTGGTAAAACATGTCATAAAGCTACAATGGAGTAGTGAAGGCTTTACCTTATAAACAACCACTCACTTTGTTCCCACACCAATGTGGGACAATGAATTTACCACTTTTTGAGACTTTTATTCACACACCCAAAACTTACAACATATAAGTCCTAAACTTTTGCTACTAACTATTAGCTACATGATCTTAAATGGCATATATAATAGTTTTTTTAATTTTATATGTGGAATCCTATTTATTTTCAAAGCATAACATATATTTTTTTTTTCTCTATGTGCGCTTTTCTTAAAAAAGCCCACGCTTTTTTTGCGCCTTGCGCCTAGGCTCCGGGCGAGGCCGATGCACCTCGCCTGCGCCTTGCGTCTTTGACAACATAGGCGAGTAGGCGACAGAAACAAAATAGCGCCCGCTATTTCATTAAAAAAAATTTAAGAAATATTTTACATGCATGTTTCATCTAAATACACTATTATTACGTGTATATTTCATCTAAATACACCTCTTTTTTCAATCGTGAAACAAAAAACCCTAATGAGCATCGCTAATTATATTTATCAAAAAAATAAATCAATACAAAAAAAGTCGCTATTTGTCACTAAACACCTTATAGCGCCATATGGGGGCATCGCTACGTAGCGCGCTATAGCCGCTATTGACAACTATGTGAGACTAAAAAGTTCAAATGTATAATTTGTTGAAATCTGTCAAGAATAAGATCAGTTTATGAGTTGGTAAGTTGGAACATGTTTGTAGATATATATCCTGATATTGTGAAATGGTAGCTAAGTTGCTTTTTTGTGACCTAATTCGACAGTTTTTACCATCTAGAAAAGTCAAAGAGAGAGCAAAAAGGCTCAAAAACTATTTAACCAAAGAGGTTCTTTCGAGCACGACGTCTACGAATATACTCGCTATGACATTCCGCCAAGTGACTTTAAGGAAACTTTGGAATTTTGAGCTTCTTTTGTTTAGGCCCGGAACAACAAGAGATATGAACGATCTTGTGAATGCAAGAGAGGTTAGGATGCAATCTTCTTTCTTACAAATAATCGGTTTCATACTAAATTTAGAATTACACTGATTATCTGATTTGATTATTGAAAGTCACTTAAAACCTTTCACATTTGCAGGTTCCTGCTTCGTTCACCTTGAGTTCCTCAAATGAAACAACAATATCCATGCTTGCAGAAGTGATATCTGTTTCTGCACTTGAAAGCACCAAAAAGGACTTTCTCGATAATTCATTAGGCGTATCATCATATAACATTTTCCGTTTATTTAAAAAATCCGAAAAAGTTACATCAAAAGACTCTTCGGTCATCTTATACAAAGTACTCGAAGATGAAGTGGTAGAAAATGCTAAAAGTCTTCTTGAAACATTTAATTCCATGAAGGAAAGTTATACGCCTCCGGAAACCTTGTTGAAATTTAACTGGTGGCCGTTGTCGGCAATTTCTAAGTTGGAGAAAATCGGTGGTCGTGAATTTGGTGCTTGGGTGACTGAATATGTTCCGGCTTATAAACTGCAAATTGATAGTGAGAAAATACGAGATTTGAAGTTTGAAGGGTGGAGAGAATTTGATAAAAATAGGTGGGAAGTTCTTCTTACCCACTCGCAAATGGTATTATTATTCCCTTTTAAATTATTTAATCAAATCTCGTATGAAATAGTTGTACCGTGTGAAAAGTGTGATTTATATATGTAGTTGGGTGCTTGCTATTGTAATCACCCTTTTTTCAAATGGGTACAATTATTTATTGAAGAGTAAAATGCCATTTTCGTCCCTGAGGTTTGGCCAGTTTTGTGACTTTCGTCCAAAGGTTTGTTTTTCCGCATATGGATCCAGAAGGTTTGAAACCTTGCCTTTTTCATCCGGCTTGTTAACTCCATCCATTATTCTCCGTTAAGTTAAGGGTATTTCCATCTTTTTTGTTAACTAAAGGGTTTTGAATACCTGTACTTTATGCTAAATGCTTGTACATAAAGTGAAAAAGACCGAATTGCCCTTTAAGTTAACAAAAAAGACGAAAATACCCCTGACTTAACGGAGAAAAATGGACGGAGTTAACGAGCCGGATGAAAATGGCAAGATTTCAAACCTTTGGAACCATATGCGGAAAAACAAACCTTTAGACGAAAGTCGCAAAACTGGCCAAACCTCAAGGACGAAAATAGTATTTCACTCTTTATTGAATAACAGAAAACCCATTTAGTGTTTTTCTAGTGACGAATTTCGTGTTGATTATGTTTTCAGTTATGCTTGGCTAACATTTTGGATATGTATTATGAGGATTTATTCACACTCCCGAATAAGAAAGTGCCATACAATGCAGCTGCCAAGATTACTAACATGCACATAAAAAAGGTACTAGAAATTATTTTTAGCTTCATTGACGTGTCAATTTGTGTTTTTTTGTATATTAATTTGATCAGTACAATCCCAGTTCATTGTGCATTGAATCTGGTTGTCAAAAACATTGTGTGACAAGTAAACCTTTCAAACTTTTTTGTTCATATTCAACAAACGGTTCTCTGTAATTTTAATATAATGTTTAAACATGCTATCTATGCCTTCATTTTTTCTTTAACAATATGTGATTATTTAAGGTGATGTTTGTCACGTATTTGTTGCAGAAAAGTAATTCTTTGGTGAAAATGCTATCAACTATCATCATAAGTGGATGCTTCATTGCTGCCATTGGTGCAATGGGTCGGGCTTATTTTCCCAATTTCCAAAACACGCAAAAGCATATCAGAGCAAATCAACAGTCTCAGTCGTCACATACTGAATCAATCCGTCTTTGGTCCATGGATTCAGCTATGGTATTATGCACAAATACGCACATATGACCATACATACAAACATATACATAGGGTTAGGTTCACGAGAAAACCACTAAAAACATGAAAACCGGGAAAATTACTACAAACCAGTCTTTTAATATTTTTTCCGTTTCTTTTAAGTATAGAGTTACTGTTGTAAAAAATAAATGATAATATATGTAGTTCATGAATGTAGCTTGCGAAGTTACATATATGTATCTCATATGCGGTATATATATATGTAGTTTACGAGCTACATATTAGTATCCCGTGAACTGCGTATATTTTTATTACTAGTGGGTTACTACCCGCGCTCCGCAGCGGGTTTGTAACGTAGATAAAAATAAGCAAATCGCGAGAGTTAAAGTTGTTTGATGTTTTAGTAAGGGGCTAAATATGTCATTATTAAAGTTGAGGGGCTAAAGTTGTTTGATATGGTTAAGGGGCTAAACATGTCGATATTAAAGTTGAGGGGCTAAACATGTCATTGTCAAAGTTAGGAGCTGAACATGTCATTATTAAAGTTGAGGGGCTAAACTTGGTTAATGCTAAAGCTGAGGGGCCAAACTTATATTTATAGTCTATAATATATAATATAATTTGTTTCGTTTTGGCAAAGATTAATAACATATAAAAAGAATAGAAAAAAGAGAATAAAAGTTATGTTTAAAAGTGGTTTTCTCAAAGTTTTCTAGTATCTTTTAAGTTTTCTTATGATCTCTTCGCTGCATATCTAATTGTACTTTTTTTGTAAATAGTTGGAAGACGTCTGCATTTCAATTGTCAAAAAAGTTCAGTCGGTGTATGGGTGGAGTGGAGAAATAAGAAAAGAAAACGGTGGTGGTGTATCCACGGGTCAACTCCCTGACTACATGAGAAGACTCGTTCACGTTGATAATGACGTCTCACAAGCTTCCATTCCAACCAATGAGAACGATCAAGAGTTATTAGCAGCATCTGGCCATAAAATTGCAAGTTATCAGGTTTTCATTCTTTGATCACGTTATGCTTTATTTCAGATTTGTTATTTTCATAAAGTTAATATATTTGTATTCAAATTTCAGATTGTATTATCATCTGAAGGGAAAATAGTCGGATTCCAGCCCACGAGTCTTCTTGCTGTCAATAATTGGGCATCAAACCCCTTGACTGAAGAGTTATATGGGAGGAAAAAACTCTCGCCCGGTAAGCAAAATGAGGGTCGAGCGGGTTGGGTAACGGGTTGAAAAGGTTTTGGGTCAAATTGATATTTTTTAAAGTGGGTCAAAATGGGTTGGGTGGTTTGGCCCAACACATTTGTTCCTTTTGCTTTGAATTTTCTAAATGATTAATATGTTAAATATGATTAAGGGGTTTTATGTATGTCATAAAGTAATCCTATTTGTTCAGCACATGAACTCTTTATCTTCCTTTTGAATTATGTTGAACAGGATTCTTTGAACCCTCTCTGAAAATCAAACGGCCGACAGAAGTGATCCTTTTAGAGCTGGTGATGTCGGAAGTTAGCGGGTCACAGTTTGTGTTGGTGAGACCGGTTAATGTGCCTGAGGACGTTTAGGTGAAAAGTTAACATAGCATACACCTCTGGAGGTAATCGACTGCATAAACATGATTACATTGTTTTTTATTTTTACTTATTAATCTAGATGTATATTGACTATTGAGATCAAAATCTTCATATTTTTCATTGTTTAGCCTTCAATTTTGACGATTTTAATAATTTTGGTTCTCATTGTGGCATTTGCCAAAGGGACTTCGAATGGTTTAACCGTACATAAACCGTAAATTGTGATCTTTTGTTTCTTGGTACCGCTACTACTTATTATGGTTCGCTAATATCCATCGTTGGAGTCACTTCAATTACGTCTTTCTAATGGTTATTTGTGCCGGTTCTAACACCACCTCTTTCTCCTGATTGGTGAGTTTGCATACGAGATTCTTTCGTCTTCTACATTCATACCACCACCGTTGGAGTCACTGTTAGACTTATAGACCCCGTGTATGTGGGTCTAAGAACCTCAATAGGGTGCATAGGTTCTTTCGTGTAAGAACTGTGTAGATTACAAGACTAGGAGTGAAGAGCTGAGAGTATGAGATATATTATCACATGAAAACATTACAACTATGAGCGAAGAGTTGAGAGTGCGAGATATAATCATCACATGAACACAATAATGAATTGCGGTTTAGGTGGATGTTAAACAACTCATATTAAACCAAGAGTGTACATTCTACTATCTAAGTAGTAGGGATAAGTTTGGATCACAACTTTAACTTCTTTATAAGTGTGGTACGGATCACTAACTTATGTCTTCCTAATCTTGATTGGGATTACGATTATCCATTATAGATTCTTATCTACGTATGATTGCGATCGCAAATATATATTCTCCGTAATCTTGATAGTGATTACGACTCAACACTTGCATAATAAGGCTGGAGGGTGTGGTATAAAGCCTCTAGGGGTTTTATCACGCCACGTCAGATCCACCTAGGCGCCACGTCATATGGAGGGCTTCAAAGTCCATCCCTTTAACTTGCATGGTGTGGTATAAAGCCCCATATTAAACAAAATTAAAAAAAAAAGATTTTATTGGTTGAAAAGAGGTGAGCCCCACCTGCACTTGGCTCGTTATCACCATGGCGGACAAGGGGTAGTGCCCCCCTTTTAACAAGCAGGGGGTGGTTGATGGCGTCCCGGGGCGCTATAGCTGTTGATGTGGCGGTGTGGCGCCATGCCACACCCACCGGCCTAAGTGTTTAGATAAATACTACAATAAACACATTAACTCACTTGTTCTCTTGATATCTTTGATCTTGAGTCTTATATGAGATGTGTTTAAAACATCATAATATTGTTACAAAAGGCTACAAGTTTTTGTTGGCCAGAGGTTAAGTCAAAGTGATGTGCAAGAACCTTTTAAAAAGTTACGTCAGCCTACAATAAGTCGTGCGTCAACCATGCTCCTTTTTTATATCACTTTTCTCACAAATTTCTAGTTGTTAGGTTCAGTTAATTTTTTATCTTTTGGGGTCGGTTCTTCGGGTAGCCTGTCAAAGACCCAGACCTGCAAAAAAGATCAAAATCAAAGGTAAATAAATTTGCTAAAAGCAGGGGCGGACCCACCACCAAGCCAAGGTGGGCGGGCGCACCCCCGGGAAAAAAAAATTTATGTAATTTTCCGAAGAAAATCCCGTCCGCACCCCTTGGAATTTTTCGTCCGCACCCCTTGGATTTTTCGTCCGCACCCCTTGGATTTTTTCGGTCGCACCCCTTGGAATTTTTCATCCGCAACCCTTTGGTAAAAAATATTATGGATTTATATTATAATTTTTTTAGTAAACTCTGATTTTTTATAAAAAAAAACTACCTATATCCATTACCCAATACCCAACATTATACTACTTAAACAGTTAAACCCAAACCAAACTTTTAGCCCAAAAATAAACATTAAGAATTAGCCCAATACCCAACAATAAACATTAACATTTAGCCCAAAAACCCCTTCAATAATACTCCCGCCCTTCTGTTTCTTTTCTAATACGACTGCCCAGTGCCCAACGACTTCATCAGCATTCAGCAAGCCAGCCAGCAGCAACAGCAGCCAGCGACAGTCAAAATTCCGGCCAGAAACTGACCGGAATCCGGCCAGGCAGCAGCAAAACAGCAGCGACATCTTCATCAAGGTTAGTTTTTTGGTTTTTTTTTTATGATTTTACTTGATGATTTACTGCCATAGATGATTTTTATGATGGTTTTTTTGATGATTTTACGTGATGATTTACTGCCTTAGATGATTTTTTTTGATGATTATGTTATTTAGATGATTTTTAGGGGTGATTAAACAATTCTAGGGCTTGATGATTATGTTATTTAGATGATTTTTAGGGGTGATTTTTAGATGATTTTTGGAACGATGAATTTATGGTCATGGATGACCAATGATGGATCAATATGATTGTGATAGGAACCATGAGTAGAGACGTTATGGCGCGATTTCTCAAGCGGAAAGTGGATACATCTTCCAAACTAATTGATTTGGATACTCTTCCTTCGGATCCGTATGATCGCAAGCCGATAGAAGAATATAACATGAATCAACGGGATGAGATTAGAAGGGCATATATACTAAGAGGACCGTATCAACCAAGAGGTATCGAATTCCCACAAACACCGTTTCAAGGTGACGAGTTAAGAAAATTTAACGTGGCTCACAAACACACACCAATTTGGAGAGTTTTTGAAACGATAACATGTTTAACAAATGTCGTTTGTGCATCTTCTAAACGGCAAGATATGCTTCGTGAAAGCCAAAGAAGACAATTGGAAAAAATGGAAGATGTACTTTGTACCGGAAGTGGGTTGAACCAAGAAATGACGCTTTCAAGGCCCGGGGATACACGTTGGAATTCCCATTACAAGACACTTTCCCGTTTAATTTCTTTATATCCAAACATTATGGAAGTTCTTGGATGGTTAGTAGAAACGGGTCAAACTCTTCCTTGTAATAGACAAGCGGACGGACTTCTAGAGGATATGAAAAAATACGACTTTGTATTTTACATACACTTGATGGAGCATATTCTAAACATCACACATACGTTGTCCCAATGTCTTCAAAGAAAGGAGCAAGATTTGATGAATGCGGTTAAATTGGTTTCTTCCACCAAAAACCAACTTGAAAAGTTTAGGTTGGAAGGTTTTAATGAGTTCTTGGAGAAGGTTAACTCCTTTTGTGACATGTATGAACTTGAGGTGAAAAATTTGGATGATGAATACGTTAACCCAAGGTGGCCAAGAAGAAAGACGAACATCACAAATCGGCATTATTACGAGTATGATTGCTTCAATGCGGTTCTTGATTTGCAAATACAAGAATTTGGGAACCGTTTTAATGAGGTAACATCTGAACTACTTGTTTGTATGAGTTGTTTGAGTCCTTGTGATAATTTTAGTGCATTTGACATTCCAAATATACTAAAGCTAGCCAAGAAGTATCCATATGATTTCAAGGAAGAGGAAAAACGAAGGCTTCCGGTTCAACTCGAAAACTACTTTAATTTTGTGAAAAAAGATAAACAATTCGCCAACTTGGATGGTTTGTCAAGTCTTGTAAGGTTAATGGTTTCAACAAATGTTCACGTAACTTTTACATTGGTATATCGGTTATTGAAGCTTGTTCTCGTATTACCCGTCGCAACGGCAACCGTTGAAAGATGTTTTTTCGGCAATGAAGAATGTGAAGACCGACTTGCGTAATCGGATTGGGGATGAGAATTTAGGTGATAGTTGTGTATGTTATATAGAGAAAGACTTGCTTAAGAAAGTAGCTTTAGATGATGTTTTGGATAGATTTCAAAAAATGAAAACCCGTAGGGCGACGTTTTAATTATGTTTGTACAAAGTTTGACGTGTTTGCCAAATATATAAATTTAGTTTGATGTTCTTTTGACTTACATGACCCGACCCGACCCGATACAACCGATTTTTTTACTTATGTACCTAGGGGCCTAAAATTTTTAAAAATCTTCCGCACCCCCATGAAAAAATTCCTGGGTCCGCCACTGCCTAAAAGTTGATACAAAAAACTTTTGTTGGGTATCTTATGTCCCAACCTGAGGATCGAACAGAAACTGAGTAACTAATAATCTAGAACCTTAGGACCACCCGAGCAATAAGGGTGTAAATGAGCTAAACCAAGCAAAGCCAGAGCCTAGAGCCTGTCTAAGCTCAAGTTCAACTCGTTTAACTTTTGAGAAGCTCGACTGGTTTCGAGCTTTTGTTTCTAAAGCTTGAGTTCGACTGGTGAGTAGTTTGTTCTAGCTCTAGCTCAGCTTTGTTTATTAATTTACAAGAAAGCTGTGAATTACAATCGTTTGGTGGCAACTGTCGACTTAGCTTCCGTTGTGTTTACCGGCGACGGAGGTGGATGGATGGAGTTATGGTGGTAGCGCATTCTGTAGTTAATGTTTTGGGTCTACTTCCGTCTCTCAAGTTACATACATATCCGGATGATAATAATTACTGTTGCTTGACACGAAGGTTAGTAGGATGCCGTATTCATTTTCATTTGAGACATTAGAGTTAAGTCCCCAATTTGGTTGAATCTATTCGTTCATAATTAGAGCTCCTCTATTGAATTTCCCTATATATTAAAAACTGAATGGATTGAACAGTAACAAACAAATAATTGAATAAATAAACAAATAATTGAATAAATAATATCACTAAGGAATGAGTAAATGGTATTAGGTATGGGTACCGGTACCGTTATCAAACTTATCAAACCGAGTGTGTTTTTGGTACCGGTTCGGCACCGGTATTCATCGGTTTTTATCCTCAAATACCCGTGCCGTACCAGTGCCGACCGTATCGAGCCGTACTGTACCAGGTATATTCCGTACCGGTAACCACTTTTGGGGATTTCGGTAACGGTATTTTCGGTACCGGTTGGTACCGAGCTCATCAAATCCCGTAGCAACGTAGCAATTCAAGTAATTGCACCGTTTAGATTATTTTTCATACACATAGTAAGTAAACTGTATTTCGTTTGAATGAGGTTTTATATACACAACAACTTATTTTGCTTTATTTTTTTGTCTCTTTCTGTAATGAATGAATTGTAGCATGTAAAATTAACTTGGATATTTAGATTATTGACGAGCAAATCGTATCAAATCCTGTAATCAAACCGGTATCGTATCGGTACCAAATTTACTATACCAAATCATTTTCGGTACCAATTTGGTACCCACCTTTTGGCGTTTTCAGAATCGTTACTTTCGGTTCGACACCGGTCTAACACCATACCTATATTTATTGATTTTTACCTTCAAATACCATACCGTATTGTACCGAGCATTTTCGGTGCCGGTACCTAATTTTGATGATTTTCCGGATCGGTACTTTCGGTGCCGTTACCGGTACCGAGCTCATCCATATTTTAACGTGTTAGCACCGTAATAACTGAACTGAAAACAACCGAATTTCCAACGTGTAGGTCGTGTGGGTCCCATTATTATATATTAGGTTATTTAAAATCGTTTTTTTAGGACGGAGTGACTATCCTTTTCATGACATTTTTATTTATGTTTCGATATTCGGTATCTGCTTACCGTTACTGACACGCGTTTTGCAGTCATTGGGTCCCCGCCGCAACACGCGGGCGAAAAATCAACTAGTTTAATTTAATTTTTATCTTTCTGTTTCTTGTGTTTATCCTATTCATATCATACTTTCTTGGAAAACAAGATCTCTGATGTATGCATTTATCACAGGGATGAGCAAATCGTTCCCGGTACCGGTATCGAATTTACCGAACCGGGTACTTTTTCGGTGCCGATTCGGTACCGATTTTTAGCATTTTCGATATCGGTACCCACTTTTGGGAATTTTCAGTACCGGTATCGGACGGTACCGAGCTCATCCCTACATGATATTAGAGCTCCACTGAATCTTTGATGTATGCATTCATTATTAGAGCTCAACTATATGGATGTTAATTGTGTTTTATTTTTAAGGTATTGCGTTTTAAGTTTTTATATTGATAATTTCAAGTATTGCGTTTTAAGTTTTTATAAATGATAAAATACGCATTTTTTCCTATTATATAACATCTTAAAGGAGAAAGTTGGCGCTACAGTGCACCGACAAATTTACAAAATTGCCATTCGTATATGAATTGACCAGTGTGCCCTTTCTCCCACGAAGCACTCCGGGAGTCAACATGGTTTTCCGATGAAGGTGGTTTCAACCCTAACAACCACGAGGGTTACTGCTTCTGAACTGACGGTGTATTGTGGTTGCGCTGTGCAACAGTCTAGGGTTACCGTCAATCGTTGGCTAACCGGTCTTCCAGCAATGCATGTACTAGATCTGAGACGGACTCATCAGATCGACGACGGCTAAGGTAGAGGTTGCGATTCCGGTACGGTACTCGTCGGCGGCGACCCAAAAACACAACGAAATCTCGCCGCGAAAAAAAATATATAAATAATTAAAGAATAAAAAAATAGATACTTGAATAATTCAATAGAAATAGAAAAAAAAAGTTAATATGTTTGTTAAAAAAGAAAAGGCAAATACAAACAAGAAAACACTATTTTGGTAAATAGTTTTCAAAGAACACCATTTTGGTAAATAGTTTTTCCCTTAACACTAGTTTAGGAAAAAACTCCAACATTTAAACTGTATTTAGAAGCTCTATAGATATGCATTGTTAGAGAGACTATATTGTGACCCACTAGCAACACGCTGAGAAGCCAATGTTTAAAATAAAAATAGCTATGATACTTTAACCGCGACCCACCGGCGTATATATGGTAAGCCGGTACACATATGCAGTTTAGAAGAATTGTAAAATTGAAACCCAATTTTTTAAAATCTTTACATAAACGAGATACGCGCAAGGCGCGGGTGGATCAACCTAGTTCTATTATAAGATGTGTAAGTATGTATTTGACATACTTTATACCAAATATTATTATTCCAGTAAATAATAATATTAAGGATTGTGTATATACATTATTTTAACTAAACTAGTTGATTTTTTGCCCGCGCATTGCGGTGGGGACCCAATGTATACAAAATGCGTGTCAGCAGCAGATACCGAATATCAAAACATAAATAAAAATGACGTGGTAAGGATGGTCACTCCGTCCTAAAAAAAGCGATTTTAAATAACCTAATATATAATAATAGGACCCACACATCCTACACGTTGAAAATTCGATTGTTTTCAATTTAGTTATTACGGTGCTAACACGTTAAAATATGGATGAGCTCGGTACCGGTAACGGTACTGAAAGTACCGATCCGGAAAATCATCGAAATTAGGTACCGGCACCGAAAATGCTCGGTACAATATGGTATGGTATTTGAAGGTAAAAATCAATAAATACAGGTATGATGCTAGACCGGTGTCGAACTGAAAGTAACGATTCTGAAAACGCCAAAAGGTGAGTACCAAATTGGTAACGAAAATGATTTGGTAATAGTAAATTTGGTACCGATACGATACCGGTTTGATTACAGTATTTGATACGATTTGCTCATCAATAATCTAAATATCCAAGTTAATTTTACATGTTACAATTCATTTATTACAGAAAGAAGACAAAAAAAAAGCAAAATAAGTTGTGACGGTGATGGCTGATCCGTTTAGAGAGAAGAGGGATTAAAAGAGATGAAACTTTGCTTTTGGATTTTCATAACCTGCAAATCGAGCACATGGTTTTCATTTGTGGTATTAAAGGCTCAAAGTTATCAAAAGAACCCTCTCTAATGCATTTATGACAAAAAGAACCCCTCAACTAATATGATTTTTTACTCATGGTATAACTTTCATGTTAGTGCATTATGTCTATCGCCTCCGTCATCTCAAGACCGTAGCAGAAATAGATTAAGTTTAGTGCTTATAGTGTTATATTTTAGTAAAAGGCAAGGTGGCATTTGTGTAAATAATGAGATATCTCATTATGTCCCTTGGCCTATAAATAGAGAACTTAGGGTTCTCATTTAGGACTTTTAGAGACTTTTGCCATTTCACACTTTGGAGAGATCTAGTTCTAGAGAGAGAAACTAGAGAGAATCTAGAGAGAGAAAGGCAAAAGGTGATTCGTGTTTCTTGTACGATTTCAGATCTTCAATAGAATCACAGTTATAATTACTGTTCGTGTGTTCGGTCACGATCGTTCAAGGATTCCGCACTTCGAACGATCGGTTTGCAATCGAAACGGAGACGATTCCGGACCTAACAAGTGGTATCAGAGCAGGAGCTCGGTTGCACTGATCTATCACACGATTTCGTACCAGATTTCATCGTATTCAGATCTAAAATCGCATCAGATTTGTCAAAATTCTCATATTTTCTTGTTCTTCACATTTTACTCTGAATTTTGCAAAATTGACATGGTTTTTACGGTTCAAATTCGCTCATTTTTTGATATGTTATGCGAAACTGTGTGATCTATTACTCTACAAATTTACAGGTCAAAATTCCAATCCGTTTGGAAGATAATTGGATTTTTGTGGTGCGAAAAAGTTGAAAACTTTTGCTGTGGTTCTTGATGTCACACGTACGGATGGTAATACGCACGCATGACTCATACGCACGCATGAGTCATACGTACGGGTGAGTCATACGCACGGATAGCATCTTCGTGCGTACAACTTACTCGGGTTGACCATAATTGACCTCTTAATCCGTGTCACAATTATTCACAATACTTCCTGATAGGGTCACGTGATTTCCTTCATGTGATAGTGATTGTCATGTGAAATTGTCAGTTCATGTGAATAAGAAGAATTGCATGTGATAGTGATTGTCGGCTATTGATTGTTTATCAGCTATCACGTGATCTTGTAGACAAGCTTTAATTGAAATTCAGATTTTCACGAGATTGTAGTCAAAGAGTCAACCGTTCAACACAAAGTGGTTTTGTTGATCGAATAAGAGTTGTGCCATACGTACGTATAGCTTCATACATCATACGTACGGATAGCTATCATACGCACGGATAGCTTCACTAGTCATACGTACGTACGAGCCATACGCGCGGATAGCCATACGCGCGGATAGCCCACCCGTACGTATCACCACCCGTGCGTATCACTACCCGTGCGGACAACATTATCCGGATCCTCATCCGCACGCACAGCCATACGTGTTGAGTAGTTGACCTCTCGGAACGGATACACTACTCACGCGGATATCATTACACGTCAGAATACATGTGATTGTCGGTTGTACATGTGATATCTTTTAATTGAACTGTGAATTGTAATTGTCGAGATTTAGAGGTCCAATAATATTGTAACTAGCATAAATCATGTCGGCCACTTAATTGTTGTTATCGAAGATTGAACCGTACAACAATTTTGTCGATTAGTGAAAGTGGTTTGTGTCAAAGAGTCAACAGGTCACGTGTTTGGAGAATATCTTAGTCGCACGGATTGTTTCATCACCCGGACACTATCTCACCCGAACGAAGAGCAGTCTCACTCGAACGGACAAACGTTGTCACGCGATTATTTTCACTATTGACTTGTGTTGACTCACTTGATCGAATATCCGTCCTATTCATTTGTTTGATATTGATTAAACTCACTGTGTTTGATTTGTTTGTTTGTCTCAAAGTTGTTTGAAGATGTCAAGCAGTAAGGTTGATCATGATAGTAGCAGTGAAAAAGCCCTCGCTTCTAAAGTTTGTACATTTACGATCAGTGGGAGTAATTTTATGGAACAACACTGGTATTTCTGTTATACATGTGATCTGACTGATTCAAAAGGTTGTTGTTTTGTTTGTGCAGATGTCTGTCATCGAGGACATCGTGTTGTCTACTCTCGATCAAGTAGGTTTTTTTGTGACTGTGGAGCAGGGAGTGTACAGGACAGGATTTGTCAGTGCCTGAAGTCTAGGAAATTCACTGGAAATGATGGGGATCAGATGCCTGAAATTGCTACTGGTAATCAGTTGGCAGTAAATCAAGAAGCTAAAAACATGCCAATATTTGATCATGGCGATTCAGATTCTGAGGTGGAGCAGATTTCAAGTCAAACAAAATGTGATAAACTTGATGCTGAAAATGTCAAACTCTTGAAGGATGTGGAGAGTTTAACATTGGAAATCAAAAGTTTGAAGGATGAGAAAGAATCTGATAATAAACAGATTCTTGAAATGAGAGAAAATTGTGAGAAATTGACGTCAGAAAATGACAAACTGTTGAGTAGTTTGGACAGTTTGACATTGGAAAATGAAGCGTTAAAAGAAAAAGAAAAAGATTTTCAAAATCAAATCAAGATTTTAGAAGATGAGAGAGATATTTTTGGTAAAGATAATCTTGAAAAACAAATTAAAATCAATTCTCATCTTGCTAAAATCATTCAGCTTGAAAAAGAAGCTGAAAAAGCTCGGATTAAAATCAAAGAGCTTGAGAATAAATTGAAAGGTTTTGTGAATTCTACTTCACATGATTGTCCAAAACCGATCAATTCTGTTCCAATAAGTGACAATGTCACAAACTTTGATAAAGTCAAAGTTGAAGATTGTGATGAGAAAACTGATGATGATGTTGAGAAAAGTAAAATATTTTTGAAATTAAATGAAATGTTTCAAGAAACTGTTCTACATTCTACTGAAAAAGGTGAATGCTCAACGCAAAAACCTGTAAAGAAGAATGTGGAACAAAAACAAAAGGATAAAAAGCCGAAAATTGTTCAAAAAGATAATAAAAGCTCATCAGTTCAATCATCCAATCGTGATAAAAAATCACAAAAATTGAAAAATCAAAACTCACAAAATGTTGGTAATAAGTGGTGCAGGTTTGACCACAGTGCTCAAAAGACAAATCCAGCATTGAAGAGGAGAAATGATTATCACCAAGCCAAACAATGTTATGATCTGAAGGTTTGGACTGACAAAAGTGGATGGTATGATAACAGAGTGTGCTACACCTGTGGTATTAGAGGACACATTGCTGTTAACTGCCAGAATTGGAATTTTGAGACAAGAAGATGCTATAATTGTCAAATCAGAGGTCATATTGCCAGAGATTGCCCAAGGAGATCGATGGGAAGATCGAGGGTTGAATCTCAGAGAACAGTAAAGAAACCAGTCACTGTCAAGCCCAAAGAACAGAAGGTTCTAGAACAGAAAGTGAAACTTTCACAGGGGCAGAGAGACAGACTGAGGAAGAAGAGGAAGAAGGCGAGAGAATATTTGGAGAAGATTTTGTCTTCGGGTTCACCGGTTGGTTCGAATAAAAGTTCTGATGAATCGATTCACTCGATTGCAAAGTCAAGCAAATCGAATTCTTCAGATACAAATCTGAGGACAAACAAAAGGAAAAAGAAAGTTATTGGCGATGAATCTGGCTCGTCAAAGTCAGACAAGCCAAGTTCGGGCAATGAATCTGATTTCACAAAATCAGATGAGCCACAAGTTGAGGTAAAAAAGGAAGAAAGAGTTCCATTAATGAACGATGAGAATTTTCCACCATTACAAGCCGCAAACCTAAAATCAAAAGGTGTTGATGCTGGAAAAATGTTTAATAGCAATGTTAAACATATTTTTAGCAAGATGGCTGATGGTAAGGAAAAAGGAGTGAAAGAGTTTTATGAAGAAAAGAGAAAAGCTCAAAATGCGCCTAAGGCTGGTCAGGCTTGGGTGTCAAAATCTGTTAGTTGAATTTCTGACTTGCCGGAGCTTCCAGGTTGGTAAGTGTGAAGCAGGTATCGGCATCATTCTTGAGAAATTCACAGGATGGTAACTGTGATATTTCGTCTTACAAGTGGTTAATCAAGGACATTAAGTTGTACTTGATTTTCTACAAGTGATAGTGGTGTTTGACCTAATAATGTTAAATTTTCATAATGGTTAAAAGAGAACAAGGTGATGTGATGACCCCGAACCCACAAGTGAAGGGTAAACAAACTAATTTTTCCGGAAAAAACATTCTGATTAAAACAAACTTAAGTGTTTTGAAATCATTATGGGAAAATAGTTTGTTGTAAGGGGGAGTTCTGATTGAATATGCCGAAACCCTCACGGCTGAACAAACATGATTACTTTCACAAGATTGAAAAACGGTTTTCAAACTGTCGAAAATCAATGGGTTGTAAAGCATGGGGGTACTTTATATTAGTTTTTCTGCAAAAACAGGGCATAGTTAGCAGAAAATGGATGGCGAGACAAAGCTATCAGTGTCGGTTTGTCAAAATTTCTTTAAATGGTTTTGAATTTTAGGGGGAGTAATATTGTCAGAAAATCCAAAAACATTAGAAAATTTGAAAAAAGTCAAAAACATGATAAAAATTCAAAAATGAGTTTTTGTGTAAAAAGAGGAAATGATGGTACATCAGTAGACAGTTACAGTACGCTAAAGAAATGGAATGTTTAAATAGCGTTAAACAGTCTCACTGATGATGTGTCGGTAGATTTTTATACATTTAGTAAACTTTTTCGGGATATAAACTTAAATTCAAACTTGCTTATTTCGTGGGGAACACTACTTGGATATATAGGTAACCCCTGAAATCTTGTTTGAAAGGTCTCATAATCTGATATACTAGGTCTTTATACTCAATGATGTCTGGGGTATTATTTCGGGACTTCTGCTGAACGGTAGTTCTGACCTAGTCCTTGGATAATACTTTCTGCAAATGCTTGAAACATAGCATAAACCCTCAGCATGCCGATGAAACAATAAAATTGATAGTCGCTGCTGTTGTAGCTAAAAGATCCTCTAAAGGGGACATTCCGAAAAGTCGAAGCTGATATCTCTCTGCGTATACGGAAGTATCGATCTGAGATCCCTCGGCCCTCGCATACCTAATTTATGTACAGATATCATTGTAGTATACTCACCTGTAAGACTGATTATTGGGATTCTGGATACGGGAGTATATTCAAGAGGTGGGACACATGAATAAGTTTAAGTTCTTAAAATATCTAATTCGTATCCTGAATCAGTTGAACTTTGTATGAAAAATTTAAGTGGATCAGTATATCGACAATCTAAGTGAATTGTTTAATTCTTAATGTGTAATTAAGCTCAACGGTACTTGTGACTTGTCAAAAACTGATATGATCCTCTGACGCAAACTCAAACAAAAATATTGTGTGTAAATATGTTTGTACATATTTCTTTACTGCTTTTTATTTTCAGAAAAATTCAAAAAGATTTTGATTTCTGCTTTATTTTCGACAACCAATGTCTGAAGCTGATTTTTCAAAATCTAAGTATGCTGATCGTGTTTCTGAAAATAAAACAAGTTCATTAATTTGAAACTTGAAAATCAAAAATAAAAAACAGTTTGTGATATCTCCAAGGTCATTAAGTTGGACTTGGATGATTAACTGTGAGGGATTTGGATGCTTATATTGTTAAAATCTGTAAAAGAGTTAGTTTCCGATCCGGTTCGTTGAAACTGCCAAATCCATGAAGCATGTTGATAGGGGGAGAAAATCAAGTTTTCCTGGATATATTTCATATTTTTATATCTTAGTCCCAGGATCTTGATTTAGAAAGTTTAATAGTGCCAGGTCACGATTCCTGGAAAAACGAAAATGCTTTCATTGTTAAAATATTTTAGAATATGTTGAGAGAGCCAGGTTACGATACCTGGAAATCTAAAAACGTTTTACTTATAAACGTATGAGTGTTGCAGATTCCAGACTACGATCCCGATAGCCGAGTCTTAGGGGGAGTCTGAAGACGAGCTCAACGCAAGGGGAAGCGTGCATAGGCGCCAGGATATTTTTCCCAGAAGAGCTTGTAAATGGAAAGCCAGGTGTCGATCCCAAAGCACGGAAGCTTGACGAAAGGGGGAGCCTGAAGAGTCTACCGAAAGGAAGGAGCTAGAGCTGAAGACAGATCCACGGGGATTCTGTTTGAGCTAGAGAGAGAGAAAGACCAGAAGCTACGAGTCTGACTAAATGTTTGAGATTGACTGCGGCAATATCCAAGGGGGAGTCTGTTAATGCATTATGTCTATCGCCTCCGTCATCTCAAGACCGTAGCAGAAATAGATTAAGTTTAGTGCTTATAGTGTTATATTTTAGTAAAAGGCAAGGTGGCATTTGTGTAAATAATGAGATATCTCATTATGTCCATTGGCCTATAAATAGAGAACTTAGGGTTCTCATTTAGGACTTTTAGAGACTTTTGCCATTTCACACTTTGGAGAGATCTAGTTCTAGAGAGAGAAACTAGAGAGAATCTAGAGAGAGAAAGGCAAAAGGTGATTCGTGTTTCTTGTACGATTTCAGATCTTCAATAGAATCACAGTTATAATTACTGTTCGTGTGTTCGGTCACGATCGTTCAAGGATTCCGCACTTCGAACGATCGGTTTGCAATCGAAACGGAGACGATTCCGGACCTAACATTTCATATAGATATTAGAAATGTAATTAAACAAATAGTTATATAGATATTAGAAATGTAATTAAACAAACAAGTATTGTAGTTAAAAACATAAAAATGAAATATTTTGTTTTCATCTATCTTCTGTAGCCTCAAAGTGTGATGATACTTACAAAATTAAATTACATAATCACCTTTTCCACTTACGTGCAAAAATATTATAAATATTATTTATTTCCGCACTTCATTATAAAGAATAATAACTAAATATTTAACATTTTATAGCAGTGTATCATTCGATTATTTTAAGCTATTCAAATGAATAAATATTTTATACTAGATAAAGCAAGTTTTTTGTTACGTTGAAAGCGTGATACAAGTCGTAACGTGTGGGGATTTGACATACTTATTTTTTAAATGTTTTTACAATTCAATGTTGTTGCTGTTGTCGGAACGTGCGGGTCTTCACACTTGCTCATCTTTGCTACCCCTTCACTTTGGCAAATGGCACCTTTAGCCTTTACTCCATTTTACATATAATATACGCTTTTAACCTTTTAAGTTTTTTACTAACTCAATTTTCCTTGGATAACTTTCGTTCGCTAATATCGTTTTAGAAAAAGATAATTTGTCGCGTTGCATATATAGGTTACATTGAATTCTATCGGATACATCTAAACGGCGCTTTCATATGATTAACGCATCACATAACGCTTAGATTAAACCATTCGATGTTTGCGATGTACCAACGCCGCAACGTGCGCGGGTCTCATTACTAGTTGTGTTTTAAAAAAGAGGTCAAGCAATAAATTGGACATACTCAAGTCATTGTGTTTTACGTCAATTGATGAGTTTGTGGTTGTTGGTTGGTTGTGTGTAATTCATTACGTTTTTCAATTGTGTTTTTTAACACAATGGTAAAACACATTTTATTATATATTTAGTCTATTACGTTTTATAACACAATAATAAAACATATTGTTTGTGTGTTTTTTGTCAATTGTGTTTTAATTTAAACACATTATTTTAATCCATTACGTTTTATAAAAAAAAACATATTTTTTTGTGTTTTAGATAAACACATTTTTTGTGTTTTAGATAAACACATTTTTTGTGTTTTAGATAAACACATTTTTTGTGTTTTTAGTCCACTGCGTTTTAAAAAAACACATTTTTTTTGTTTTTGGTCAATTGCGTTTTAGGAAAAAAAAAACACATTTTTTTTATGTTTTTAGTCTGTTGCGTTTTAGAAAGAACACTTTGTTTTGTGTTTTTAGTCTATTGCGTTTTAGAAAGAACACTTTGTTTTGTGTTTTTTATCCATTGCGTTTTAGAAAAGACATTTTTTTTGTGTTTTTTGTCCATTGCGTTCTAGAAAAAAAATTGTGTTTTTAATCCATTGCGTTTAAAAAAACACTTTATTTTTTGTTTTTTGTCCATTGCATTTTAGAAAAAACACTTTCTTTTGTGTTTTTAAACCATTGCGTTTTAGAAAAAAAAAATCATTTTTTTGTGTTTTTTATCCATTGCGTTTTACGCATTTAGGTTATTGAAAACTTCTGTTTTCAAAAGTATAGCAATAGTGTGCTTGTTTTAAAGATAAAAAAGTCCATTTTTATGGTGCAATTTTTATAAAAAAATAATGTCATATGAAAAGGTTACTAACGTTTTAAAAACAAGAGAAATTGGAAGAGAGAGAAACTATTGAATTGGATGGACTAGAATACCCTTAGAAATCTTGCGTGCATCCTTGTTTTTGTTTAATTATATCTATTTAATCCAAACCCTTGATTACTAAATTAATGGTCAAAATTACTTTCTATTCTTACTATCGAAATAAACTTCCTAGTAAGGCTGGAGGGTGTGGAGGCGCCACCCCTGCCACCTCACCTTTTATGGCGCCGATGGGGCTCCATCACCCATACGGCCATCTTTAGGGGGGGGGGGGGCGCCATGGTGGTTTCGCCAAGATGTTAACGGAAGAAAGGGGCGCTATAAGGGGAAGAAAAGGCTGCTGAGATAGGTTAAATGGGGCGCTATAGTGTAAAGGAGGCTTTATCCCACACCCTCCAAGTTAAGGGGAGAGGCCTTAAAGCCCCTGTGTGACGTGGCGTTGAGGTGGCGTTGATAAAGCCTGTTACACCCCAACCGATGGCGGAATCATCGGGGCGCGGCACTGAGTGAAACAGATTGTCCAGAAGTTTCCATAACAACTATATTTACCAAATATTTAAAGCAACACGTCCCATACCATGTCATAAATAATAATACAATTATTACAGAAAAGATCTAGTCAAATTGTTCTGTTCCGACAACTCAGATTTTTATTACAGACAATTGTTTATTGTTGACCTAGGTCTTTCCTAGCCTCGATTTCACAGCAAAGTAAGCAAATAAGCATCCTAAGCACCTGTCACATACGTTAAAGTAAAAGTCAATACACATAGTGTAAATGTGAGCATACAAGTTTAATAGATATAATAGAGTTCGAAATCAATTACGCATAACCAGCACGTACACAATGTGAAATGAGGCATGTTAGTTATCGACATGAACCTATCGATACCAATGACTGCGGGTTGAGTGCCCAAGGCAGTTCGCGATATACACTCACCACTGTGAGCCATGTAACTAATTGTCCTTAACAACCCCTAAGTGAACAAGTGCTGAGTCCAAACTATAGTACTATCGTTGCTAAGGCAGGTAGACAACATTCCATGTGTAAACATAACAAACAAGCATTCATTAAGTCACGTATAACATGCGGTAATTGGTTAGCGATTAAAGTATTTCGTAGTGTGTTTGATGTGATTTAGGATATGTAACGTATGTAACACCCAAAAGTGCGTAAAGCAAAAAGGGATCGAGTATACTCACAGCGAGTGGTGGAATGAAGGGAGCGCTAGAGAGTAAGGTTAGCCTGAACAGATCGATAGCATAACAATGAGCGACGTGTAAGACGAAAGAAGTGTTAGTGGGTCGGACGGCAGCGCGATCGGATGGTAGTCCGATCGAATAGCCGGTCGTGCGTGTGACAGTCCGCTCGGATGGTCATCCGATCGGGTGACCTTTCGAGTGGATTGTTTCCTCTTTTGGGAAGGATGTGTTTGTGTATGATGGCTTGACTTTTGAAGTTTTCGTTGTAGCATTTGAAAACACAGAAGTATCTCTACCTTTCAGGTCGGTCGATCGGACGGACGTTCGATCGGACGACAACCCGATTGGTTGAATATTTTAGTGAGAACAAATTCACAGCAGTTTGTCACTCGATCGGATGGTAGTCCGTTCGGGTGGCAATCCGTTGATATTGAATCATGTTGAAAATTATTGAAGTGTTGAAGTTTAAATGTCTCATGATCGAGCGGTAATCCGATCGGGTGGTAGTCCGATCGGACAACAATTCGTTCAACGTTTAGACTTCAAATGTTGGTAAAAAGTTTAAGTGTGGGACCCAAGGTGCAGGTGTAACACCCCGTGTTCTCAGGAAAGTCAAAGTCAAAGTCAAGGTCAAAGTCAACGACCGATCGCGCGACTTGACTTATAGTGAATTCGTTTTATGTGTTTATTTTAGTTGTATTATGTGGAGTAAGTGTCAAAATCGCAGAAATCGATGTGTATTATTCGCCATTTAATCGACTTACGACTGTGAATTATAGGAAGTAACAATGCGATAAAGTTAACTAAGCGATAATCAACCTAATGCTAATCAAATCGACATCGAATCATAACACGAATCGCAACTCGAAATATGCGTTCTGGATACTGTTATGTGTGTGTACCTTATGTGTTACTTGTGCATGATTATTTATTTTATGTGTGGTGATCAATTGAAACGCAATCGAACTCAATCGCAATCGAATCACAACCGGTAAACGAATACGAAGTAAGGATGCTTGTATGTTGATATAGTAGTTGGGATTAAAAGGAATTTGACGAGGAAACTCTATCACATCAAAACGCTCGCAATCGCAATCGAAACGGAAACACTCGTCGCACTGAACACTCGAACGAGGTGACTAATCGACCAGGCGACCTGCCGATCGACCAGCCATTCGATCGGACTGACGTCCGATCGGACAGGCTGTTCGATCTAGCTGCCTAGCCGATCGACCAGCCCCTTTCCACTTTGGGTAACCCTATAAATACCCCTTGTCACTTTCATTCTTTCTACTTTTGGCAACTGACGTCCGAACAGCACGCTAACCTTGCTTTTTCTTCGATTTCTCACAATTCCGGTAAGATCTTGTCCTAAATCTTGTACTTCCTTAATCTACATGCACTCCTACACCTTTCTATCTTTGAAATCTTAATTTTTAACCGTGAAATCATCCAGATTCAAGGTGTTCTAGGATGACGCCATCATGTGTTCTTGAAGAACTTCATGTTTTGGCCTCAATCCACCAAGAACAACTTGGATCTAACCGACTTCCACATAAACAAACAAGGATCTTTCATAGATCTAAACATAATCACTTCAAAACGGAATTGAAAGATGATTTTCCAACTTTCTTCCAACTCTTTTACACTCAATGCACTCAAAACCAATAGAATCGGAGCTTGTGCCGACTTGCTACTCATTATTGTGGTTGTGTTGGTTCAAGATCCGTACTCCATCCACGAGATTATCGATTCCGGGTTAACCAAGAACAATCGTCCTGAACCGGTGAACTGACCGAACTTGGGTGGTTCCTGTTCGATCGGGTCACTAGAGCTAGGGATGGAGTTCTATTGGTTAGCACGATATCAGCACATCTCGATAAAACGACAAGCTATCAAAACAACCAAGTGTAAGACGAACAGGTCAACCAGGACGGAGTGCCGTCCGAACGGACAACCAGCCACCCGTACGGCTTGCACCTTGGCCCCACTTTTAGTTTTCAAACCAAGTTTTAAGAGTTTTGGAACACCGAACGGATTGCAGTCCGATCGAGTTACCACTCGATCGACCGACCATCCGACTATGTGATGCTTCGAAACTCAACACTTAAACAATTTTCAACATGTTCAATGCACAAAGGATGCCACCCGATCGAACAATCGTCCGATCGAGTGACACCCTGCTGTGAACTTATTCTCACTGAAGTGCCCAACCGAACGGGTTGCTGTCCGATCGAACGACCGTCCGATCGACCGACCTGAAAAGTAGAGATACTTCTGTGTTTTCAAAATACAACAATGAAAACTTCAAAAGGCAAGCCATCATACACAAACACATCCTTCCCAAAGGAAGAAACAACCCACTCGAACAGTCATCCGACCGGACGACCGTCCGAACGGACTACCACCCGCACGACCGGCTGTCCGATCGGACTACCATCCGATCGAACTACTGTCCGAACCACTTGTACTTTGCATCGCTTTACGCATCACTCATCGTTATGTTATCGTTCTGATCAGGCTAACCTTACTCTCTAGCGCTCCCTTCAATCCATCAATCGCTGTGAGTATACTCGAACCCTTTTTGCTTTATGCGCTTTTGGGTGTTACATACGTTACGAATATTCAAATCACATCGAACACACTACTCAATACTACTTTAACGCTAACCGTTACTGTATGTTATACGTGGCATAATGAATGCTTGTTTGTTATGTTTACACATGGAATGCTGTCTACCTGCCTTAGCAACGATAGTACTATAGTTTGGACTCAGCACCTATTCGCAGGGGTTGTTAAGGACACTTACTTGCATGGATTACGGTGGTAATCATGTATTGCGAACTGCCTCGGGCAGTCAACCCGCAGTCATTGGTATCGATAGTTCTATGTCGATAACTAACGTGCTTCATTTCACTATGCGTACGTGTTGGTTATGCGTAAACGAATTTCGAACTTTACTATATCTATCAAACTTGTATGCTCACCTTTACACTATGTGTATTGACTTTTACTTTAACGTATGTGACAGGTGCTTAGGATGCTTATTTGCTTTCTTTGCTGTGAAATCGAGGCTAGGAAAGACCTAGGTCAACAATAAACAACTGTCTGTAATAAAAATCTGAGTTGTCGGAACAGAACAATTCGACTAGATCTTTTCTGTAATAATTGTATTATCATTTATGACATGGTATGGGACGTGTTGCTTTAAATATCTGGTAAATATAGTTGTTAAGGAAACTTCTGGACAATCTGTTTCGCTCAGTGCCACGCCCCGATGTTTCCGCCATCGGTTGGGGTGTGACAGATTGGTATCAGAGCCATAACTAAAGGGAATTAGGCAAGACTCGACCTAGTCCGGGTCGAAGTCTTAGAGACCTAGTCTATAGTTAGGAACCAACAGACCGACTCGTACACGTCCAGTAGGGACTGCCATCTCTCACTAATCTCGCCTATGCTGCACTATCACTGTACTCGAATTTTCAACTATGAATAAGGGATTAAGTCGAGATTAGGTGTGAAAACCGTAAACTCCCGACTAAACTACTTGATCAACCCGCATTTTATCTATAAACACGAGAATTTGCGTTGAACCAGGAGTGGAATCCATACTTTGACGCAAAATTCTCCTTTACTTTTTCAAAATAGGGTCAAGTTGTTGAGTCAGGGATGAAACCTTAACCTTGACAACTTGTTCTGACCTTTACTTTGTTTTTACAAACTCTCGTCAAAGTCTCGACGGACTCCAACGACTTGACAACACACCGAAACTGAAAGGATACGGGCCATTCGCCCAAGAATCGAGGCGAAAGCACAGTCCCAAAGGCCAAAGTGTGCTCAGAAAGTCCTTGAGAATAGTCGAATCACTTTGGTTAGTCAATATCTAATAGCCACAGACAGTCTATTTCTTCATTTTTATGTGTTTCGATTCTGAGCCCGCAATTGTTGTCTCTGATAATTCGTCGATTTTATGTGTTTGTATATGTATTTACCTACTTATGTGTTCTGAATTTTTGGAGATTTATTCGATTTCCGCTAACGCTTTGATCGACACACACGACTCGCACTACACACTATCTCAAGACGTTAACAAATCGCTATTACCACGAGGAACCACCGTACGCTATGTTGCTCGATATATTATTCGATTATACTATACTACTCACTATGTTAATTGCAGACGACATTCTCAAACGCTCGCGAATTTTGAACGATAGGTTTCTGTATTCTGACTGCCTCTGTGATCCCGTGCGTATGTGCTTCTGTGCTTTTGTGCCCTACGTGCTTATGTGTTTCTGTGCCTTACATGCTTCTGTGCTTATGTGAATTTGTGATTAAGTGCCTATGTGTTTACGTGATTGGATGTGTTCCTAAGCTTTATGACGAATCGCTAGACTATATTAGGAGTAATCGAACTTGTGTTGAGCCCTGTGACGATGTCTGTTGTAGCCAATGTCGTCATCTGGATCTCGCGCTTCTCGAGATACTCGCCGAAGACAAGCAGATAAACGCCTCGCTGCCATGCTCTCTAAACAGATGGCAAAAGTAGTTCCTCAGCTCGTGAGCGAACTGTACGAGAACATGAGCAAATCATCTGAGGAGTCCCGAACTGAAACTCCCAAGACTGTTTTCAGCTTCAAGCAGTTCAAGACTTGTGGGCCAAAGGAATTCACTGGCGAGGAAGGCCCTACAGCTTCGTTCCAATGGTTTGACTCCATCGAGGTCACTCTACGACAGAGCGGTTGCCCCGATGATCTCCGCACTCTCAACGCAACTGGCGTCTTCCAGTCCCGCGCTCTAGACTGGTGGATGGCTGAGAGAAACAAACGTGGAAACGATGCAGCCTACGGTCTGTTGTGGGACGAGCTCAAGGAAGTCATGCTGGAAGAATTCTGCCCTCCTCATGAACGCCAAAAGTTAGAAGATGAATTCTGGCACATAAAGCAGAAGGATGGTGAAAACGCTGCTCTCACCGCTCGCTTCAAGCAGCTCAGTAATATTTTTCCCGATCAAGTCAAGACTCCGGAGATCGCAATCAAAAAGTACATCCGCGCTTTGCCCGACTGTGTTGCAGATTTCGTGCAAGCGGCCAAGACCACGACGATCAAAGAAACTTATCTACTGGCCACTGAGATCAACGACAAGCGGGTTAAAGCTGGTGTCTAGGATAAAGCTCCCAAGAATCTGCATCAAGCCACCGTCGCACCAACTACTGAAACCACCACCACATCGAGCAACAAGAGGAAGAACAAGAGAAAGAACAACTCCAACAACAAGAACTGTGCGATCACTGCTGCACCAGTTCAAGCCATACCTGCTCAGCAACAACGTCAAGTAACGGCGCCTGTGGCAAATGCACCACTTGCTAAGCGTGCATATACTGGGCCACACCCGCTTTGCCCTACTTGTACCTACCACCACCCGACTACCATCGCTTGCCGTTTCTGTGTGAACTGCAATATGTATGGTCACTTCACCACCAACTGCCGTGGTCGTCAAACCCAAGCACCAGCTCCAGCTACTGCTCATCAAGCTCTACTTCCTGCCCCTCAGGGTCAACAAGCTCCTCAGGCACCCGAGGTCAACCCTAGAGTCTGCTTCGCGTGTGGCGATCCTAACCATTTCGCCAACATGTGCCCGAACAGGGTTGTGAAACAAGAGCCTCATGTGACAACCCGCACTAAACCAGGTATCCGTACGACTTAATTAATGATTAATTACTGCTTAATTACTGTGCTTGATTGAACTAGCTGATGAACTGCTACTTGATATCTGATACATGTACTTACTTGCATCATACTTTGCTTATCGTCACTACATTATTTACATGCTAAACCCTAGTGACAAACATGATGCACAAAAAGCACAGTAGCACTATCACGGATAACCTACTGAACATGCTGATGAAGCCAGCATCAGGCAAACACTGCCTCTAAGGCCTGTAAGAGCCTGAGATGTTTTGCTACACTAGCAGTGAGTGTAGGGATATAAGGGTTGTGGAACTGCGTCTCTAGGAATAAGTTACAATGACTGGATGTGCCTAAAACGTACTCTAAGCACAAAACACAGCACTTTAATAAATAATCCAGCTTCTAGCTGACTAGTAAAGTGCCAAAACTTGGGGAAAATAACACTAGACACTTTCTAAAGTGTCAGGAAAACAAATTGTGTCACTAAAATAATATAACGACACTTTAAAGCTTTGCTAACACTTTAACGGATTACTATCCAACCGAACAACCGGACTTTACCCGGAACATGAAAATATTGTTATTTTCACTATTTATATTTTTCTGAGCCAGTTAGGGTCCCTGATTACCCTAACACCCGCCATAACGCATAACACACAAGTAACCAAGTTAAATACTTAACTTAACTAATTACTCCCTAACCCTCTAGTTAAAATCGAACCAAGGGACCCCCCCCCAACCGAATCGGTCACCTAGGGGACACCCCCATGTACTTGTTGATTGAGCAAATCTCTTGTGTCAAAGATCTAGCCTACACAAGAACCATTGGGTAATTAACTCTAATTTTTGCCTATAAGTTCTAGTCATTACACATAATCATCATCACACAACTTCACACTTAACCAACAAACTCTCTCTCTTTCCCTCTTGCTCTACTTTCGGCCGAGACCCCCACCCACATCCATCATATTTTCGGTTCTTGATCTTGCCATTCCAAGGTTATTCAAGCATCAAGGGTTGCGTATTAGGAAGTTTGGAGCAAGCGGAACACGAAGGACCTCTTTCTTTGGCTTTTATCCACCTCTTTTGCGCATAGATCCTTCCCTAGCCTTGAGCTAGAGGTATAATACTTAAAACTCGTATTTGAACTATTCTAGAGTGGTTAAAAGGATTTGTATCGGTTAAATCTCGTTAAAATGCAATATGATGCACAAAAGTCTACTTAAAACACTAAAAATGGTGGTTAATAGCATATATGTTGTGTAAAAGTTGTAGTATTCGAAATGTGTGATTATTTAGACCCGATCTATGTTGTGGTAGCTCGGATCATCGTTTAACCCGGTTTGGTAAGATCGTGGATCTTAACATAAGCTTGTTTTAAATGATACGAGGGTTAAACGATGAAACTCTACCACACATGAAACACGAACTTGTGTAAAAGTGTTTTGACTTGTACAATAGTGATTAAAACTAGTAGATCTACGTATCTACAACCGGTATTTTCAAAGAACCACGCATCAAGAAAATCATGTATTTTAAAAGATGGACCTTACACTAACAAGCATGATTTTTATAAACCACAAGTGTGTAAGCACTTGTGAAATAAAAAGATCCGACAAAGAACTAGTTTTGTCAAATGTTACTAGAAGTTGTAAAGATGGATTTTCTCTAAAAACGAGGTTTTTACAAAATCGGATTATTTACACAAAAGATCCATTAAAAGTAAAGAGATTTACTACGTATTTTTAGACAAACCACAAGTTCGTATATTTTTGCGATTTAATCTATCTTTGACTAGTTAAAATGTTGAAGAGTTGTTTGATAATGTTGAGAACATTGGTTGATTTGATTTGTTAAAGAAAATGATACGCTTGAAAGCGTGGCCACCTCCAGTTACAGAGGAAACTCTGGCGAAATTTTTCTAAAAACCTAACACTTAAAACTATTTGCACTACAAGTGTTAGAAATCATTTTTGACATGTTTTCGAAATATGGATTTCGCCATGACTTTATTTACTAAATATTCGGAAGTGGGATTTTCACAAAATTTAATGTGATAAATATATTTTTCACACACTGTTTATGATTACTTTGTGAAAATACAAAATATTATTTTTAGAATAAAAATAATATTTACGAACGTTAACGAATCCAAATAATACGAACGCTTTCACCATAAATATATATAAGTTACACCGGTAAGTATTTTACCACTCGATTGTTAAATCGTAACCTACGCACTTACGAAAATATTTATGAACGCATATTTTAACAACGTATTATTGGAGAAAAATTATGTGAAATGAAAATATAATATTTTTGAGAAAAATACTTATATTTTGGAATTGGAAAGGTATATATATTAAGTGAGACTTAATGATATAATTTGAACGCACATGTATTGAATCCCCCATCCTTGGGAAGGAAATTAACTACCAAGTATATACAGAACGTAAACACGAAATAGTTGTCTAACTATTTCCCAAAAGATTTAACTATAAAGCTAAGGCACGGCCGTCCGTCTAATAGAATTAGCACTTGTAGGTCGTCGCACAGCTTCCTGATTTGGAGATACTTGGTAGAGACGCTTCACTGTGAGTTCATGTCCCCCTTTTCTCTAACTGTTTTCAGTTTTCTTAACTGCGGGGGTGAAATACATGTTACTTTGTTTACAAGTACTATTATACACGGTATGTTAACGTAAGGAGGTTTACTACTTAGATAATGTGAATGGGTAGGCAGAACACCGAGGGACAGTAGCGGTAGATCTATCTGGGTGTAGCGAGCCCAACTCTAGGCCCAACAGAACGGACCTCTAAGAGGACCAACAGAACGGACCTTGAGTGACTTTGTGCCCGACGCATAAATCGGCTAGGTTGAGTCTTCCTACTTGCATTTCACAACATGCTAATGGCCTTGCAAACCATTGGTGATCTCTTTTCCTTACACTGCTACATACCAGGAAACTTTTATACTTACAAGTGTTTTACATACTCACTTGCACATGAACTCGCTCAACATTATTGTTGATTTTTCAACTTACATGTATTTCAGGAAATTAACAGGATCTGGCACGGTATGACGTGTTTTCCCGCTGCATATTGGGTTCCAAGGTCATCCCAGTTTAGGAAATGTGACTCTTTCCTGGACAAGTCACAAATCTTAAACTGCGTTTATCTCATGTTGATGTTTAAGACAATGTTTTATGTTATGATGTTGTAAGTTTTTAAGACAATGGTATGTTACTCTGGTTTTAAAACTTAAGCGAACGGATGATCTTGCATGTTTTTATTTCATATAGCTTTGTTATGATTAAGCTATGGTATTAAGAAGTCACACCAAATTAACCACGCTTCCGCAAAGCCAGGGTGTGACAGCTTGGTATCAGAGCTCTGATCATAGCGAACTAGGATTCTTTCTCGAGTCTAGACTATGATCACTAGGGCTCTCACGAAAACATTTTTCTGCATACCACTTAAGTCCAGATCCAAAGCTTTTTACAAACAAATGTTGAGCACATTTTATTATTTATAGGCTCAGTCCGGAAGGGCTGAGGCTCGGTCTGAGAGGCCGAGGCTCGGTCTGAGATATCGAGGTTAGTTGGCTAGTGGGACTAGGAGAATTGGCTAGTGGGACTAGGAGGATTGGCTAGTGGGACTAGGAAGAGTAGGCTCAGTTTGGAGACTGAGGCTCGGTGTTGGAGACCGAGGCTCGATCTGAGAGGTCGAGGTAGTTGATAGAGCAGTCTAGGAGACTGGGAGGCTAGTGGGACTAGGGGAATTATGTGATATCTTACTTGGTGACTTATGTGATTATCTGATTGTATGACTGATTATTTGAGCATATTTGTGTTTATGTTACAGACTCATGGATTCAGCCGGTACTGGCGATTCGGACACCACTGGACCCATACCTATCGTATCTGATGACCTCACATCCTCCGGGCATGAGGTGCACACATCTGACTATACCAGTACTGACGAGGATGATTTCCAGCCTTTCGCACTACCCGATGGTGCTGGTGAGCCTGCAGATGACCCTCCCGCTGAGTACCTACCTCTAGTAGAGATTCCGGCTCCTATACCCTTAGCCGTTTATCCAGCATATGATTTTCTCCATGACGCCGAGGCTGATGGCGATATTGACCTGTTTGAGGATGAGCCCTTTGAGGATGAGATCCAGGGCGAGGCCCTTCTTCCTGCGGACGATCTTCTGATGATCGCTGACGTTCCCGCTGAGGATCCGCCAGCACATTCTCCTGTCCCAGACTCCTTCGAGTCTGTGGCATCCGCACCTTCTCACACATTGAGCGCACAGCACTTGGCGCATAATTCTGATCCTGACCAGGCATCCTCTGTTGCACCTATACCTAGCTTTGAGTTTGACCATGATGACATAGAGGATTCTGATCCTATCTTTCCCCCGGGATACGACCCGGATCATGATATCGAGTTTATACCTATGGATCAGCCCATGGAGGATCCAGCTGACCCAGTAGACCCTATCGACCCCGAGTTTGACTTCGAGATGGCTTTTGATGATCCCGAGCCTGTCGTCGCCCCTGAGCAGGCAGCCGCTCTAGACCCCATACTTGAGCATGACCCCGTACATGCTGGCATCCCTATTGAGCCTGTTATAGCAGACCCACCTGTTGATGATCTCCCCGTGGATGTTCCTTTGTTAGAGGGCGATCATGTCGTTCCTCTACCTGTTGTTGATATACCTATTGACCATCCTATTGAGCACATTGCACCTGTTCACCCTTTTGTTGCACCTGATCCCATTCCACTAGAGCCCGAGCATGCACTGTTCGCGGCACACATGGATCCACCAGATGAGCATGCGCAGCACGGTTGGATACCTGCTGATGAGGATGTCCCACCTTTTCCCCCTCAGATCCCTGATACACGACATGTTGATTTTTCTTTTCAGGTTCCTCAGTTTGTACCTCCAGCGAGGCCTGGAGAGGGTTCTTCAGCCCATCCTATTGGGCATGTACCGGTATCTATCCCCTTCATGCCCCAGATGTCATCTATTCCACCCTCTGTTGCTCCATTTCACATGGCACCTTTTGATCCCACCAGGGAGCCGTTCCTTTGGGCACCAGACTCTGCTATGCCACCTACTGACCCCTACCATTCTTTCCACAGGGGGTATACCATCGAGGACGTTTTGATGTCCTTTGTCGCCCAGCACGAGTCGCACACGCAGCGCATCCAGGAGCTTGAGAGAGCTCAGCTGCCACCATGCCAGTGTCATGGTCAGACACACTCTCCTCTGCAGATATTTCGACCCTTACCTCCAGATTATGCTGCCCGTCTCTTTACACTAGAGCAGCAGGTTGCTTCTATCATTCGTACTCAGCAGGCCATGGAGGAGGACTGGCTCCAGTTACGTCGTTTGTTTTACACCCACTTTCCCCCTCCTCCACCACCATCTGTATAGAGCTCATCAGTGCTGTTTGGGTAGACGAGGGTGAGAAGACGGCGATTGTTGGACTGCACAGCATTTTTGGAGACTACATTTGATCCTGACTTTTGTTGACATGTATTTGACGTATTTGACATTGACATGATATAGTTTTTGGACAGGGGTGATGTAGCCCCTAGTTGATTGATGATTGTATGACACAGGGATGTACTGATACACTTACTATGTGGTCTCGATATATGGCAATCGCAGTATTCTCATCATATTTGATTCGCTTGATTGCTTACTTGTATTTTTATGACATGGGATGTTGTGTGATTGGTATTTGTGATGTATTGATAACATGAGATGTTATGTGTTTTTACTATTATTATCGTTATATACGTACGCTACATTATGACCTGACCTACGTATTATAACATGGGAGCTTTACTATGGCCTGACCAACTTAAACCATCTTTTAGAAGATGCCGCCAAGACGTGAAACACGCATGCCTACTAACGAGGCAGAACTACAACAAGTCATTGCTGCTGCCATAGCACAGTATGCAGCGTCTCAGCCAGGAACGAGCGGAAGTATTAACCAAGGCAATAACAATCCACCTCACGGGTGCACCTACAAGCAGTTCTTAGACTGCAAGCCCGTAAACTTTGATGGCACAGGAGGTGCTGTCGCCTTTGTTCGTTGGGCTGAGAAAACCGAATCTGTTCTACGCATGAGCAAGTGCGCGCTGGATCAGCAAGTCACCTATATCTCAGGGCTGTTTCTAGATGGAGCCCTATCTTGGTGGAATCTACAAGTACAGACACTAGGCGAAGCTGCTGCCTACGCGCTGACCTGGACCGAACTGAAGGAACTTATGCGCAAAAAGTACTGTTCCCGCGCAGAAATCCAACGATTGGAGACCGAGTTCTGGCACTTGAAAATGGACGGTCCAAAGATAGCGGAATACGTTCAAAGGTTCCATGACTTATCGCATGTGGTACCCTACATGGTCACTCCTGAGTTCAAGAGAATTGAACGCTTCATTTGGGGACTAGCTCCTCAAATCATAAGCATGGTAACCTCATCCAAGCCTGCGACCATTACTGAGGCGATTGATTGAGCGTAGCTCTCACAAAGGAGGCTATTCGTCTGAACAAGTTTGATGATGCTGAGCATAAGAAGAAAGAGACTCACGTCGAGTCGTCAGGAAGTAGCAAACGGAAGTTCTCAAACTTCAAGCAAGGCGCCGGTGTGGCGGTTAAGAAAGGAGGACCAGCTGGTAGTGGAAAGAAAGGAAAAGGATACCAGGGCACCCAGCCCAAGTGTAATGCCTGTCAACGCCATCATACTGGCCATTGTAGTGTGAAAGTATGTGAAGCATGTGGAAAGCCGGGCCACTCGAAAGATTCTTGTTGGGCTAGTGCTGGCCGGGGAGGCCAGGGAGGATTTGGAAATAGGAGCAATAATCGTGGTGGTAATCGCTCACAAGGAAACTATGGAGGTAACGAGAATCGAGGCAACAATGCTAACCAAGCGGGCGCCGTGAATCGTAATCAGAGGAATGATCAAGCTGGTGGAAACGGGCAAAGACTTGGATGTTATAACTGCGGAGATATCGGGCATTTTAAGAAGAACTGCCCAGAGTTAAACCAAGCCCGTGGAAGAGTATTCCAACTCGAAGCTAGGGAAGCGCGCCAGGACCCCAATGTCGTTACTGGTACGTTCCCTGTGAACCAACGCTATGCATCCGTTTAATTTGATACCGGTGCCGATTATAGCTTCGTATCGTTAGAATTTAAGAATATGCTTGGTTTAGCCGCTAATAAGTTAGATATTCCGTACTCAATCGAATTGGCCAATGGAAAGTTAGTAGAAGCCAATGAAGTTATTAGAGGTTGTGTGATCGAATTAGGAGAGCGTGAGTTCGCTCTAGATCTACTACCAGTCCAGTTGGGAAGCTTCGATGTGGTGGTAGGAATGGATTGGCTATCAGACAACAAAGCAGAGATCGTTTGTCATGAAAAGGTTGTTCGTATCCCAACCGATGATGGTGAGACCAATGTGGTTCATGGAGAGAAGCGTGAGACGCCGTTGAGGATTATCAGCTGCTTGAAAGCAAGGAAGTGTTTGCAGAAAGGATGTGTTGCTTTTCTGGCACACATTGTGGATAAGAAGGCTGCTGAGCCAAGAATCGAAGACATCCCTGTCGTGAGGGAATATCCAGAAGTCTTCCCAGAGGACTTACCTGGACTGCCACCTCAGAGGCAAGTAGAGTTCCACATCGACTTAGTTCCAGGCGCCGCGCCTGTGGCTAAGGCACCGTACAGACTTGCTCCGTCTGAGATGCAGGAACTGTCGACACAACTTCAAGAGTTGTTAGACAAGGGTTTTATCTGACCAAGCTTCTCGCCTTGGGGAGCTCCAGTCCTGTTTGTCAAGAAGAAGGACGGTAGTTTTCGTATGTGCATCGACTACCGGGAGTTAAACAAGCTGACGATCAAGAATAGATACCCTCTGCCAAGGATCGATGATATGTTCGACCAACTGCAAGGTTCAAGCTTTTATTCAAAGATCGATCTTTGATCTGGATACCATCAGTTAAGGATACAAGAGGAAAGTATCCCGAAGACAGCCTTCAGAACTCGTTATGGACACTACGAGTTCCTTGTTATGCCGTTTGGTTTGACAAACGCACCTGCGGTATTCATGGATCTAATGAATAGAGTTTGCAAGCCGTACTTGGACAAGTTCGTGATTGTATTCATCGACGACATCTTGATTTATTCAAAGACGAAGGCTGAACACGAGCAGCATCTTAGAGCCATTCTAGAGCTGCTGAGGAAAGAACAGCTGTATGCCAAATTCTCTAAGTGCGAGTTTTGGCTACGGGAGGTGCAATTCCTTGGGCACGTGGTGAATGGAGATGGAATCCACGTGGATCCAACCAAGATCGAGGCGATCAAGGATTGGGAAACGCCAAAGACGCCAACCGAGATTCGGCAATTCTTGGGTTTGGCTGGCTACTATCGAAGGTTCATTGAGGATTTTTCAAAAATTGCTCAACCTTTGACGCTCCTCACCCAGAAAGATAAGACGTTTGATTGGGGAATCAAACAGGAAGAAGCGTTCCAGATACTGAAGGATAAGCTTTGTAACGCGCCAATCTTAGCTCTACCGGAAGGTACTGATGATTTTGTGGTATACTGCGACGCATCGCGTCAAGGACTGGGTTGTGTGTTGATGCAACGCCAAAAGGTTATTGCTTACGCATCGCGTCAGCTGAAAGTGCATGAAAAGAACTATACCACACACGATTTGGAGCTCGGCGCAGTGGTTTTTGCTTTAAAGATCTGGAGACACTACCTTTATGGTACGAAGTGTACAATCTTTACAGATCACAAGAGCCTACAGCATATATTCAACCAGAAGGAGTTGAATATGAGGCAAAGACGATGGGTTGAATTGTTGAACGACTACGACTGCGAGATAAAATACCATCCAGGGAAGGCGAACGTGGTCGCCGATGCCCTAAGTCGTAAAGAGAGAATCAAGCCCATAAGGGCTAGAGCTTTAGAAATGATTATACGAACCGATCTTTCCTTGCGCGTTCGTGCCGCGCAGAAAGAAGCTCTCAAGGAAGGAAACCTTGAAGAAGAATACCTCCGTGGAATGGAGAAGCTTTTGGTACCAAACGAAGAAGGAACGTTATGTTTTGAGAAAAGGATTTGGGTTCCTCTGTTTGGTGATTTAAGGAAGGTTATTTTCGATGAAGCTCACAAATCGCGGTACTCTATCCATCCAGGAGCGGATAAGATGTACCAGGATCTCAAAGATTACTATTGGTGGCCTAGGATGAAAGGCGATGTTGCTGTCTATGTGAGCAAATGTTTAACGTGTGCTAAGGTTAAGGCCGAATACCAGAAGCCTTCAGGACTTCTGCAACAGCCTGAAATTCCCAAGTGGAAATGGGAACAAATCTCCATGGATTTTATTACGAAATTGCCAAGAACGCCAAGAGGCCATGATATGATTTGGGTGATAGTTGACCGCCTAACAAAGACCGCACACTTTCTGCCAATCAAAGAGAAAGACAGTACTAGTAAACTTGCGGAAATTTACATGAGAGAGATCGTCACGCGCCATGGAGTACCTCTCTCAATCATCTCTGATAGAGACGGAAGGTTTGTGTCAAGGATATGGCAATCCTTCCAAGAAGCGTTTGGATCACAATTGAATCTGAGCACTGCGTTTCATTCGCAAACTGACGGCCAGAGCGAGCGAACGATACAGACTTTGGAAGACATGCTGAGAGCGTGTGTTATGGATTTGGGCGGTAGCTGGGACAAACATTTACCTTTGGTCGAATTTTCGTACAACAACAGCTACCACACCAGTATTGGTGTCGCGCCATTCGAAGCCCTTTACGGACGCAAGTGCCGATCACCTCTATGTTGGGCTGACGCAGGTGATAGGCAACTCGCTGGTCCCGAGATCGTCCAAGAGACGACAGACAAGATCGCGCAGATTCTTAAACACATCGAAGCAGCTCGCCACAGACAGAAGGCCTATGCGGATCCAAACCGGAAACATGTGGATTTCCAAGTTGGAGAAATGGTTTTATTGAAGGTATCACCCTGGAAGGGGGTGGCACGCTTTAGGAAGCGTGGGAAGTTAAATCCGCGCTACATTGGTCCCTTCAGGATTCTGGAAAGGATAGGACTAGTAGCATACAAGTTGGACCTACCTGCTGAACTGAATGGTGTTCACGATACATTTCATGTATCCAATCTAAAGAAAAGTCCAACTCAAGTTGACGTTACCATTCCCATCGACGAGATTCATGTTGACGACACGCTCCACTTCGTTGAAGAACCTGTTGAGGTCACGGATTGGAAAGTGAACAAGACCCGCCGGAGCAGTGTCAAACTCGTCAAAGTTCGTTGGAATGCCAGACACGGTCCTGAATTCACCTGGGAACGTGAGGACCGGATGAAAGAGAAATACCCCCACCTTTTTCCTAAGAACTCTGCATCTAGTAGCAGAACTTAAATTTCGGGACGAAATTTATTTAACGGGGGGAGAATGTGACAACCCGCACTAAACCAGGTATCCGTACGACTTAATTAATGATTAATTACTGCTTAATTACTGTGCTTGATTGAACTAGCTGATGAACTGCTACTTGATATCTGATACATGTACTTACTTGCATCATACTTTGCTTATCGTCACTACATTATTTACATGCTAAACCCTAGTGACAAACATGATGCACAAAAAGCACAGTAGCACTATCACGGATAACCTACTGAACATGCTGATGAAGCCAGCATCAGGCAAACACTGCCTCTAAGGCCTGTAAGAGCCTGAGATGTTTTGCTACACTAGCAGTGAGTGTAGGGATATAAGGGTTGTGGAACTGCGTCTCTAGGAATAAGTTACAATGACTGGATGTGCCTAAAACGTACTCTAAGCACAAAACACAGCACTTTAATAAATAATCCAGCTTCTAGCTGACTAGTAAAGTGCCAAAACTTGGGGAAAATAACACTAGACACTTTCTAAAGTGTCAGGAAAACAAATTGTGTCACTAAAATAATATAACGACACTTTAAAGCTTTGCTAACACTTTAACGGATTACTATCCAACCGAACAACCGGACTTTACCCGGAACATGAAAATATTGTTATTTTCACTATTTATATTTTTCTGAGCCAGTTAGGGTCCCTGATTACCCTAACACCCGCCATAACGCATAACACACAAGTAACCAAGTTAAATACTTAACTTAACTAATTACTCCCTAACCCTCTAGTTAAAATCGAACCAAGGGACCCCCCCCCCAACCGAATCGGTCACCTAGGGGACACCCCCATGTACTTGTTGATTGAGCAAATCTCTTGTGTCAAAGATCTAGCCTACATAAGAACCATTGGGTAATTAACTCTAATTTTTGCCTATAAGTTCTAGTCATTACACATAATCATCATCACACAACTTCACACTTAACCAACAAACTCTCTCTCTTTCCCTCTTGCTCTACTTTCGGCCGAGACCCCCACCCACATCCATCATATTTTCGGTTCTTGATCTTGCCATTCCAAGGTTATTCAAGCATCAAGGGTTGCGTATTAGGAAGTTTGGAGCAAGCGGAACACGAAGGACCTCTTTCTTTGGCTTTTATCCACCTCTTTTGCGCATAGATCCTTCCCTAGCCTTGAGCTTGAGGTATAATACTTAAAACTCGTATTTGAACTATTCTAGAGTGGTTAAAAGGATTTGTATCGGTTAAATCTTGTTAAAATGCAATATGATGCACAAAAGTCTACTTAAAACACTAAAAATGGTGGTTAATAGCATATATGTTGTGTAAAAGTTGTAGTATTCGAAATGTGTGATTATTTAGACCCGATCTATGTTGTGGTAGCTCGGATCATCGTTTAACCCGGTTTGGTAAGATCGTGGATCTTAACATAAGCTTGTTTTAAATGATACGAGGGTTAAAAGATGAAACTCTACCACACATGAAACACGAACTTGTGTAAAAGTGTTTTGACTTGTACAATAGTGATTAAAACTAGTAGATCTACGTATCTACAACCGGTATTTTCAAAGAACCACGCATCAAGAAAATCATGTATTTTAAAAGATGGACCTTACACTAACAAGCATGATTTTTATAAACCACAAGTGTGTAAGCACTTGTGAAATAAAAAGATCCGACAAAGAACTAGTTTTGTCAAATGTTACTAGAAGTTGTAAAGATGGATTTTCTCTAAAAACGAGGTTTTTACAAAATCGGATTATTTACACAAAAGATCCATTAAAAGTAAAGAGATTTACTACGTATTTTTAGACAAACCACAAGTTCGTATATTTTTGCGATTTAATCTATCTTTGACTAGTTAAAATGTTGAAGAGTTGTTTGATAATGTTGAGAACATTGGTTGATTTGATTTGTTAAAGAAAATGATACGCTTGAAAGCGTGGCCACCTCCAGTTACAGAGGAAACTCTGGCGAAATTTTTCTAAAAACCTAACACTTAAAACTATTTGCACTACAAGTGTTAGAAATCATTTTTGACATGTTTTCGAAATATGGATTTCGCCATGACTTTATTTACTAAATATTCGGAGGTGGGATTTTCACAAAATTTAATGTGATAAATATATTTTTCACACACTGTTTATGATTACTTTGTGAAAATACAAAATATTATTTTTAGAATAAAAATAATATTTACGAACGTTAACGAATCCAAATAATACGAACGCTTTCACCATAAATATATATAAGTTACACCGGTAAGTATTTTACCACTCGATTGTTAAATCGTAACCTACGCACTTACGAAAATATTTATGAACGCATATTTTAACAACGTATTATTGGAGAAAAATTATGTGAAATGAAAATATAATATTTTTGAGAAAAATACTTATATTTTGGAATTGGAAAGGTATATATATTAAGTGAGACTTAATGATATAATTTGAACGCACATGTATTGAATCCCCCATCCTTGGGAAGGAAATTAACTACCAAGTATATACAGAACGTAAACATGAAATAGTTGTCTAACTATTTCCCAAAAGATTTAACTATAAAGCTAAGGCACGGCCGTCCGTCTAATAGAATTAGCACTTGTAGGTCGTCGCACAGCTTCCTGATTTGGAGATACTTGGTAGAGACGCTTCACTGTGAGTTCATGTCCCCCTTTTCTCTAACTGTTTTCAGTTTTCTTAACTGCGGGGGTGAAATACATGTTACTTTGTTTACAAGTACTATTATACACGGTATGTTAACGTAAGGAGGTTTACTACTTAGATAATGTGAATGGGTAGGCAGAACACCGAGGGACAGTAGCGGTAGATCTATCTGGGTGTAGCGAGCCCAACTCTAGGCCCAACAGAACGGACCTCTAAGAGGACCAACAGAACGGACCTTGAGTGACTTTGTGCCCGACGCATAAATCGGCTAGGTTGAGTCTTCCTACTTGCATTTCACAACATGCTAATGGCCTTGCAAACCATTGGTGATCTCTTTTCCTTACACTGCTACATACCAGGAAACTTTTATACTTACAAGTGTTTTACATACTCACTTGCACATGAACTCGCTCAACATTATTGTTGATTTTTCAACTTACATGTATTTCAGGAAATTAACAGGATCTGGCACGGTATGACGTGTTTTCCCGCTGCATATTGGGTTCCAAGGTCATCCCAGTTTAGGAAATGTGACTCTTTCCTGGACAAGTCACAAATCTTAAACTGCGTTTATCTCATGTTGATGTTTAAGACAATGTTTTATGTTATGATGTTGTAAGTTTTTAAGACAATGGTATGTTACTCTGGTTTTAAAACTTAAGCGAACGGATGATCTTGCATGTTTTTATTTCATATAGCTTTGTTATGATTAAGCTATGGTATTAAGAAGTCACACCAAATTAACCACGCTTCCGCAAAGCCAGGGTGTGACACCTCAGCAGCAACAACAGCCTCAACAGCAGCAACAACAACAAGCAGCACGTGCCAGAACTTTCAACATCAATGTGCGCCAAGCCCAGGCTGACAACAACGTGGTCAATGGTACGTTCCTTGTGAATGGTATTTATGCATCATGTCTGTTTGATACTGGTACCGATAACTGTTTTGTATCGTTTGAGTTCGAAAAGCTCCTTAGTCGTAAGCGCTCCTATCTCTCCTCGACGTTCGATGTTGAAGTCGCCACCGGAAGAACTGTTGCCGTTAATTCTGTTCTTCGTGATTGTACTCTTGAGCTCAACAATCACATTTTCCCTATCGACCTTATTCCAATGCAACTCGGAAGTTTTGATGTCATAATAGGCATGGACTTTCTTCGCAAAAACCATGCTGAAGTTGTGTGCTTTGATAAGATGATTCGATTCTCGCTCGCGAACGGTGATCTATTGTGTGTATATGGTGAAACTGCTTCAAAAGGCCTCAAGCTCATGTCATGTGTCCAAGCTAGTAAGTATCTCCGCAAGGAATACAGAGCTTTCTTGGCTAACATTGTAGTAGCGGAGAAGGAAAAGAAAGAGAAGAAGGAAGCGAAAGACGTTCCCGTTGTCCGAGAATTTCCTAACGTCTTTCCTGAGGATCTTCCCGGACTACCACCAAGTCGTGATATCGACTTCCGTATCGACCTCGTTCCTGGAGCCAATCCTGTTGCCAAAGCTCCTTACTGACTCGCACCGTCCGAAATGCGTGAGCTCTCGAGTCAGCTTCAGGAATTACTTGAGAAAGGCTTCATTCGCCCTAGCACCTCTCCTTGGGGCGCACCAGTCCTCTTCGTCAAAAAGTAGGATGGGTCGTTCCGAATGTGCATCGACTATAGGGAGTTGAACAAGCTGACAATCAAGAATCGCTACCCTCTGCCTCGCATTGATGATTTATTCGACCAGCTACAAGGTGCTACGTGTTTTTCCAAGATCGATCTACATTCAGGCTACCACCAGTTACGCATTCAAGAGGAGGATATACCCAAAACCGCGTTTCGCACCCGATATGGCCATTATAAATTCGTTGTTATGCCTTTCGGTTTAACAAACGCACCCGCGGTTTTCATGGATCTTATGAATCGCGTGTGTAAACCTTTTCTCGACTGTTTTGTCATCGTGTTCATCGACGATATCCTGATCTAATCCAAGTCGAAGGCCGAACATGCGCAACATCTACGTTTGGTTCTCGAGCTACTCCAGGGGAATCGACTCTATGCCAAGTTCTCCAAATGCGAATTTTGGCTGGAGGAGGTTCAGTTTCTGGGTCACATTGTAAATAGTCAAGGTATTCACATCGATCCCGCGAAGATCGAAGCCATTAAGAGCTGGATTACACCCAAGAACCCGTCAGAAGTCCGTTCTTTTCTCGGACTAGCGGGCTATTATCGACGTTTCATCGAAGGATTCTCAAAGATCGTTGTGCCCCTTACCGCTCTTACACATAAGGATAAGCCTTTTGTTTGGGGAACTGAACAGGAGTCTGCTTTCCAAACCCTCAAGCACATGCTTTGCAATGCTCCTGTCCTCACTCTACCCGACGGAAACGACGACTTCATTGTCTATTGTGATGCTTCCAACCTTGGTCTTGGTTGTGTTCCCATGCAACGGGACAAGGTTATAGCTTACGCATCTCGTCAGCTCAAAATCCACGAGAAGAACTATACAACCCATGATATCGAGCTAGGCGCGGTTGTTTTTGCGTTAAAGACTTGGCGACACTACCTGTATGGTACCAAGTGTACGATCTTCACAGATCATAGGAGCCTACAACACATCTTTGATCAGAAAGAACTTAATATGCGTCAACGCCGATGGGTAGAACTTCTCAACGATTACGACTGTGAGATTCGTTATCACCCAGGCAAGGCAAATGTCGTTGCCGACGCTCTCAGCAGACGGAGTTATTTGCTCAGCATTCGTAATGTCCAAGCCCAATACGACCTCGAAACCCTCATCCGCGAAGCCCAGTTTGCATGTTTTAATGAACCCACCTTGAAGAAGGAAAGAATCTATCACGATGGAGCCCAGCTGGTGAGTAATTCGAATGGGATATTCCACTTTCTGGACCAAATTTGGATCCCTAAATGGACCGATTTGCGAAAGATATTGATGGACGAAGCCCACAAATCCCGGTATTCTGTTCATCCCGGTGCCGATAAAATGTACCAGGATCTTCGCTACAAGTACTGGTGGCTGGGCATGAAAAGGGATGTTGCTCTCTACGTTGGAAAGTGCCTGACTTGTGCAAAAGTCAAGGCTGAACACCAAAGACCCTCTGGCTTACTCGAGCAACTGCCGATCCCTATGTGGAAGTGGGAAAGTATAGCCATGGATTTCGTAACCAAGCTCCCACACACGTCATCAGGCCACGACAGCATTTGGGTCGTTGTTGACCGTTTAACCAAATCAGCTCACTTTTTGCCAATACGAGAAGACTACAAGGTAGAACGGTTAGCCCGAATCTACACCAATGAGATTATTTGTCGACATGGGACGCCTCGTGACATCATCTCTGGCCGTGATGCTCGGTTTACCTCGCGACTGTGGGAGACGTTCCAAACGGCTCTCGGTACTACGCTTAATCTAAGTACCGCATTCCACCCTCAAACCGACGGTCAGACTGAAAGAACGGTCCGTACTCTTGAAGACATGCTCCGTTCGTGTGTCATAGATTTCGGTGGTAATTGGGATGCATACTTGCCGTTAGTCGAATTCTCGTACAACAACAGCTATCATACCAGCATACAAATGGCACCATTCGAGGCTTTATACGGAATAAAATGTCGATCGCCGATTGTATGGCATGAGATCGGTCATTCGCAATTAACCGGTCCCGAGCTATTGCAAGAAACGACAGACAAAATTTTCCAAATTCGAGACAATCTAACGAAAGCTCGGAATCGTCAGAAAAGTTACGCTGATAGACGACGCAAGCCCCTTGAATTTGACGTTGGCGACCATGTACTCCTAAAGGTATCACCTTGGAAGGGTGTGGTCAGATTCGGCAAGAAAGGAAAGCTCGCGCCTCGATATGTGGGACCCTTTAAGATTCTGGAAAGGATCGGCAAAGTGGCCTACAGGCTCGAACTACCGGAGGAACTTAGCAACGTTCACCCGACTTTCCAGTTTCGAACCTCCGAAAGTGTCTGGCTGATGATGATTTGCACGTACCTCTTCAGGATCTACAAGTGAACGAAACATTACACTTCGTGGAAAAGCCTGTCGAAATCATGGACCGACAAACAAGCAGCTCAGGCGCTCACGCATTCCCATTGTGAAGGTCCGCTGGTAAGGCAAACGAGGCGCAGAGTTCACTTGGGAACTCGAAAGCGACATGAAGGCGAAGTACCCGCAGTTGTTCGTTACGGCTTTAGCCTAATTTCAGGACGAAATTCCATAAACAAGGGGAGGCTGTAACACCCCGTGATCTCAGGAAAGTCAAAGTCAAGGTCAAAGTCAACGACCGATCGCGCGACTTGACTTATAGTGAATTCGTTTTATGTGTTTATTTTAGTTTTATTGTGTGGAGTAAGTGTCAAAATCGCAGAAATCGATGTGTATTATTCGCCATTTAATCGACTTACGACTATAGAAAGTAACAATGCGATAAAGTTAACTAAGCGATAATCAACCTAATGCTAATTAAATCGACATCGAATCATAACACGAATCGCAACTCGAAATATGCGTTCTGGATACTGTTATGTGTGTGTACCTTATGTGTTACTTGTGCATGATTATTTATGTTATGTGTGGTGATCAATCAAAACGCAATCGAACTCAATCGCAATCGAATCGCAACCGCTAAATGAATACGAAGTAAGGATGATTGTATGTTGATATAGTAGTTGGGATTAAAAGGAAATTGACGAGGAAACTCTATCACAACAAAACGCTCACAGTCGCAATCGAAACGGCAACACTCGTCGCACCGATCACTCGAACGAGGAGACTAATCGACCAGGAGACCAGCCGATCGACCAGCCCCTTTCCACTTTGGGTAACCCTATAAATACACCTTGTCACTTTCATTCTTTCTACTTTTGGCAACTGACGTCCGAACAGCATGCTAACCTTGCTTTTTCTTCGATTTCTCACAATTCCGGTAAGATCTTGTCCTAAATCTTGTACTTCCTTAATCTACACGCACTCCTACACCTTTCTATCTTTGAAATCTTATTTTTTAACCATGAAATCATAAAGATTCAAGGTGTTCTATGATGACGTCATCATGTGTTCTTGAAGAACTTCATGTTTTGGCCTCAATCCACCAAGAACAACTTGGATCTAACCGACTTCCACATAAACAAACAAGGATCTTTCATAGATCTAAACATAATCACTACAAAAAGGGATTGAAAGATGATTTCCAACTCTTTTACACTCAATGCACTCAAAACCGATAGAATCGGAGCTTGTGCCGACTTGCTACTCATTATTGTGGTTGTGTTGGTTCAAGATCCGTACTCCATCCACGAGATTATCGATTGCGGGTTAACCAAGAACAATCGTCCTGAACCGGTGAACTGACCGAACTTGGGTGGTTCCTATTCGATCGGGTCACTAGAGCTAGGGATGGAGTTCTATTGGTTAGCACGATATTAGCACATCTCGATAAAACGACAAGCTATCAAAACAACCAAGTGTAAGACGAACAGGTCAACCAGGACGGAGTGCCGTCCGAACGGACTGCTGCCCGAACGGACAGCCACCCGGACGACCGGCCACCCGTACGGCTTGCACCTTGGCCCCACTTTTAGTTTTCAAATCAAGTTTTAAGAGTTTTGGAACACCGAACGGATTGCAGTCCGATCGAGTTACCACTCGATCGACCGACCATCCGACTATGTGATGCTTCGAAACTAAACACTTAAACAATTTTCAACATGTTCAATGCACAAAGGATGCCACCCGATCGAACAACCGTCCGATCGAGTGACACCCTGCTGTGAACTTGTTCTCACTGAAGTGCCCAACCGAATGGGTTGCTGTCCGATCGAATGATCGTCCGATCGACCGACCTGAAAAGTAGAGATATTTCTGTGTTTTCAAAATACTACAACGAAAACTTCAGAAGGCAAGCCATCATACACAAACACATCCTTCCCAAAGGAAGAAACAACCCACTCGAACAGTCATCCGACCGGACGACCGTCCGAACGGACTACCACCCGCATGACCGGCTGTCCGATCGGACTACCATCCGATCGAACTACTGTCCGAACCACTTGTACTTTGCATCGTTTTACACGTCACTCATCGTTATGTTATCGTTCTGATCAGGCTAACCCTACTCTCTAGCGCTCCCTTCAATCCATCAATCGCTGTGAGTATACTCGAACCCTTTTTGCTTTATGCACTTTTGGGTGTTACATACGTTACGAATATTCAAATCACATCGAACACACTACTCAATACTACTTTAACGCTAACCGTTACTGCATGTTATACGTGGCATAATGAATGCTTGTTTGTTATGTTTACACATGGAATGCTGTCTACCTGCCTTAGCAGCGATAGTACTATAGTTTGGACTCAGCACCTGTTCGCAGGGGTTGTTAAGGACAATTACTTGCATGGATTACGGTGGTAATCATGTATTGCGAACTGCCTCGAGCAGTCAACCCGCAGTCATTGGTATCGATAGTTCTATGTCGATAACTAACGTGCTTCATTTCACTATGCGTACGTGCTGGTTATGCGTAAACGAAATTCGAACTTTACTATATCTATCAAACTTGTATGCTTACCTTTACACTATGTTTATTGACTTTTACTTTAACGTATGTAACAGGTGCTTAGGATGCTTATTTGCTTTCTTTGCTGTGAAATCGAGGCTAGGAAAGACCTAGGTCAACAATAAACAATTGTCTGTAATAAAAATCTGAGTTGTCGGAATAGAACAATTCGACTAGATCTTTTCTGTAATAATTGTATTATCATTTATGACATGGTATGGGAACTTCTGGACAATCTGTTTCGCTCAGTGCCACGCCCCGATGTTTCCGCCATCTGTTGGGGTGTGACAGCAGGTCGATCGGGTGACAACCCGATCGGATGACAGTCCGATCGGACGGCATTCCGTCCTGGTCGTTCTGTTTCTTCTTACACTTGGTTGTTTTGATTGTTTGTCGATTTATTGCGATGTTTTGATAACGTGTTAAGCAACAGAAACCTCGTCAATACTTGGTACTCCTAATCGGACAGGAATCACCCAAATCCGGCCAGTTAACTGTTCGTGACGGTGTTCCATGTTTAGCCCAAAATCTGTAGCCTCGTGGATAGAATCCAGATATTGAACCAACACAACCACAACAATGGGTAGATGGTTAGAACAAGCTCCGATTCTATCGGTTTTGAGTGCATTGAAGGTAAAAGAGTTGAAAGAAAGTTGGAAAACCATCTTTCTGTCACAACCCCCGCCCCCTAACTACCTGGGAACGGGCGGCCGCGAGCCAGTTTCGGTGGTATCGGTGTTTATTAATTTGGCAACGGAAATTACATCAGGATCGTAGTTAGGAAATATTTTTCAGAGTAAAACCACTATATTTTATATTAATTACTACATGGGTAACACCCAAGTTTCTTATTACAACATGTTTGTAGGGATAAACCCTATTTTATTGAATTTAAAACATCGTCTTTTAGATAACTTTTATAGCCACATTTCTCCAAGCCGTCAGTGCTCTCGAGCTGGCTTTTTACTAATTGGCTTTCACATTGTGTTACCTGAAACACGTGTTTAAAAACATTTTTCAGTGGGAAATACTGGTGAGTGAATCCCAGTTTAATCAAGGAACATTAATTTAATTTAAACAGTATTGAGAGCGATTACAATGTTTATATCTACACAATTACTCCATTAGTACTGTCAATCCTGACTTGTGGGTCATATTACACATTGGCTAACTCATTGTCCAATGGTAACGTATTGTCATCCCGACTTACTACTCACAGTGTAGTAAATTTTGTATACAAAACCCCAACATACCGGCAGTAATTGAAGAATTACAAAGACTCAATCACTGCTAAATTGCATTGTAAAATATTTAAGGTTTTGTAAAAACTGTTAACAAAAAGGAGATTACTCACAAAAAGGTTTACACAAAAAGAAGGATTACTCACATTGCTATTTTAGGTATTTCCTTTATGGCTTCCTGGTTATAATCTAGTTAAATAAACAATGCACACGCGTTAGTATAATAACCCATTTTAACATTACTAATACCCTCCCCGAGACGGCATTCCAACGACTACGTCGGGCAGAACCACGACAGCCGTTACGGAACCCTAGATCAATCGGGCAGAGTATCTAATACGTATGCAAGGGTTATGATACTTACAACAGAGCAGAAATTCGTCATTTAGGGGGGTATAATACCCGCGTATTATGCCTAATATCAGAATTTGAGATTGAGAAATGAATTGTGAGCGAATTCGAATGAAATCCGAGGCCTCCTTTATATAGTTGCTGAACCCGGTTCTCTCGCGGCCCGCGTAAAACAAAGACAAGGGTTACGCGGCCCGCGTCAACCCTGGTCAAATGTGTAGCTAGTCCGAGTCAGCAAGTAGGGATCAACACGCGTCGGCCACGTGGCCACACCGGGCTGCGCCACCTTTTGAGACTCTCGCGGCCCGCGTTAACTAAAGGGGGTCTTATGCGGCCCGCCTAAACTTAAGAAAATCAACGAAATCAGGTTTCAACCTTCATACCGCCCGCGTAAGGATTGGGGTGGGTCTACGCTGCCCGCCTCAACTTAATATTACCTGTTTTTTATTTATTTTTAAGACTATATTGTATTTCGGGCTCGGTTTTCACATACGGGGTGTATTTAAAGACATATAGGGGTATTCTAAATATATTAGGGGTGTCAGAAATATTTTGGAGGGTTGATATATCTTGGTACAACTCCTGGATTATTTAATAGAATATATTAAGTATAGTAACCCAATTTCACTTTATCCCTACGTCACGAGACAGAACCCCAACGAATTTAGGCAGAGCCTTGACATACGTTACGGGGCCCTACGTCAGTCGGACAGGGTATCAGTAATCAAGGGTTAAAATACTTAAAACGGCACATGACTTTATTATTATTATTGAAATAATAAAAGCTAGAAATTTAGAGAGAGAGGGAAAGATTGCGAGGGAGAGAGGGAGTAGAAATGGATTTAGCAATCTGAAATGCTTTCCACCATATTCTATTTATAGATGAATTCTTCCTTGGAGCTTACGTTGGAAGATTCCTTTTGACCATAATTTTACAACGCGTATGCAATAACATTTAATGCATGAGTTAGTGACTCTTCTCAACCTATATATGTGGACTACAATACTAAATTAGTAAATGTATTAGGTGAATGATAATAAAATAGAGTATATTAGACGTATAAACATTCTAGCCTAATATAACATTAAATAAGATTGTACAATTGTGTTAAAGTCATCACTGTTTAAATCATTTTCCCACCCAACGAAATTCATTTTATGTTGACATATATAGTTAAATTGTTAAGTTTATAAGTATAATTAAAATCTTATATATAGATTATATTAGCTTATAAATTGTAAAGTATAACTATAAACTAGATATCAATACATACACGGCAATTGCTTGTAAGTTTTAATTTTTATGATTTATTATTTTATTATTTTATTTTTATAATTATTGAACGGTTCCTAGGCCCGTCTAGGTACTTCATATTTCTAACATTCAACTTACCCATGATCTATTCGTATAGTAACTTTATTTTAAATTTAAAATTTTGGGAATGTTACATCCTCCCCAACTTGTTTTAAATCTCGTCCTCGAGATTTGCTAAAATATAGATGAATATTTTTAGTTAGTTTAGTTTCAAGATATATTCTGGTCTTTGTTTTGAATTTCACTTTACTTTGACCAGAACTATTCTCTATGAGATTCTTATCCTTGACTGAAATATGTTTTATATTTTAACACAACTTTTAGTTACAGGTTTCCTAATGCGTTAATAATTGCAAAGGAAATTCTTATACTTTTGAGGGCGTCCCAACTTAAAGAGTTCCTGTCGTTCATCTTGTCGCACGAATTTCGAGACGGATGATCAAACGAAATAGTGTTTGATATCGGAATTATAGGTGTTATACGAGGGATTTCTAAAATTATCATTGATATACCGGTTCGTGATTTATCCCTAATTGTCAATCATTATGGCTTTTGGATTCCCTTATAGACATACATATCTATATAATATTTCATATACTGTAATATGCACACTATCCATAATGTCAATGTATTTAACAGATTCACAATTCAGACATCAGGTCATGGTACTATTTAGGGAATTCCATTATCATAACATATACCCCATCTCACCCGGTTTCGCCGGAGAGGTACCCCCATCTTACCCGGACAAGCTGGAGAGTCTACTACACCATATCCAGTATTGCCGGAGAGGTAATTATCATTGTAATTCCCTTAAATAGGATTTTCTCAAATCATGATTTTAAAAGTGCATCATTTATTATGGCTTGCATCAAGAAACAAGGAAATTAGTATTCTCATGATGGATCATATTCTAGAACCGAGTAGTACTAATAAACAAGAAATAACAGTGGCTAGGTGTTATTGCTTATTTATCATACTTGCACTGTTCTAGTCATTATCCTCACGACATACCAATAACCATTACACTTTATCTATGCAAGTAATTGGCTTATCTCAAAGCTTTATACTAAGGCATTTTCCTTAGGTTCAAGTCTAAATACTCTCCTGGGTGTTTACCAGTACTTATAAAAATTCTAACTCTTTTATTTATGCATATATATAACCTTAGATTCCGTTGCAATGAATATTTTATTGAGACATATGGTATTTTTAAAACATAGTAGGTTTCATGGTTTATAATGATTTCATATGAATCACCAATGGTATTTTCTCTTATGTTTATTTTACAGAAGATATTATATTGGGTATATCATCAAGAAATTCTATTGAGTATATGCATATATGTGTATAAAATTTCAAATCTCTTGTTAAAATTAAACTTACGGAATATATACACATATATAAAATAATAACTATACATCCGATGGTACCAATCATCAAGCTTATTTCCATGACTTTATTTTATTCTTTTATAAAAGTAGTATATTGAAATAAATTTCTGTCAAATATAATATTTTAGAATTAAAAGTTTAGGGAAATAAATTATTCAAAATATAAATTTTCTGGACTTATAAGAACAATTTCATTTTTAACTAATGGGTTAAACTATACCAGACTCACTATTTATATTACCTTAATAATTTCTCCTTAAGTAACCATCTATACATCTATTCCAATTATTACATTCCTACCTTTTCCTTTATAAGATTCAATTATAATATACATTTAAGATTGAGAGGCATTATTTAGAAGAATATGTGCATATGTGACCCATGACATTGTATTTATGGGTTACCAAGAGATATATATACTATACATAAATTACTTTCTGTAATTGAAAACTTTAGTTATAACAATATAGCAGATATAAGATTAAATATTAACACATAACTTCTTTTTTTTTTCTAACCTTATGTAGCGTACTTTATCCCATACCATCAAAGTATGTCTATTTTATATTCAAAAAATATATTTAGTGTTTTGATTTATGTTAAGATTAATATTTTACTTCGTATATATTCAAGATCTATATTCAAGTATTCAATTAAATAGATCTTTTATAGATTCACGTAACCAATTAAAATTTATTTGTGTTACGGGTACATCACTGATATTTTATTACCACAGTTATTTTATGAGAATCTTCATCTCCATTATTTAACCAATCACAATTCAATCTCATCTCTTTTATCTTCATTATAATCTTTTTAAAGTATGAGAACTTCGAAACTACTTAAGGTAAGTTTAGCATCCAATTTATCAACTCAACTCATTTACTAATATTGTATTATTTAACTATTATACATCAGCCAGCTGACTCGAATATTTTTCTTTAGGATACATAATCCTATAACTAATATGACTGGTTAATCTTATAATCTTTATATTAATTATTTCCAGGCATAAGACCTATTCTGGACATACCTTAATATTAAAGATTTGTAGAAATGCTTTCAACGTTTAGTTAGGTCTTTCTACGTAGTCCAACTAACCCAAATCTCTAAAAATTTTAAATGATTTTATTTAATCATGAATAACCATCATATTCATTTAACCATTTATTTTATTACTAAGTATTTTAATAGAAACCTTTACAAGTAATCCCAACATCAGTTATTTCATAAAACTATGAAAGTATGAAGTCTTATGGCCAACTGGTTACAAACCAGAAGGGATAAAGTAAAGTGGGAAATTGGTACACCTGGGTTTCAAAACTTGCTTTGGCTCGATCCACTAAAGCAATCTTTTTAAATTTTATTAATTCTTAAAATCCTTTTGGTTAATGTAATAGCTTTGGTTTTATAAATTTAAATATAAATTATTTTGAAACAATATTATTAAAACCATAAAGTTTTAAAATTTTATACCATATATTTCAATGTGTATTTTAAACCAAAGTAAATGATTGGTTCCAAAAAAGAGTCATAAACATGACTGCTTTGTTAATCACTAACTTAGTTTGATGTATATTATGATATTATTTGAGTAGGTGGTATTAATTATCACAGAAAAATTTCTAGTACAAACATTTGGGTACAATCATAAAATAGATTGATTAAAAATGGCGAACATTGCGACTTATATATATATATATATATATATATGTATATATATATATATATATATAGTGTAAGTATCTATGGAAAACCCATTTAATCTAGAAAACTTGGGAAACTTGTTATGTGTGGTCAAGATTAATCCACCTCACTTTCTATATTCAAATGTCTAAAGGGCAATTTCGTCATTTGGTAAACCTATCCATATCAAATCACTTTTTTTGTACTTTACCTACCTTTTCCACTCCCCATGTCATCTTGATTCCCACCCCACCAACTTCACCTTTCTCTCTCGATTCCCACCCCACCTTACTTTCTATAGTTCAAGAGATCTTCATCTTCCCTCCATTGATCATTCTCATCTCTTTCTCTCTCACACACAAACTCAAACTCAAACACAGTTCTAGTTTTTTTTATCGGTGTTTCATGAGTGACCCACATGACTTTGTGGATGATCTTAGTGTGTACTCTCCTAGACGTGTATTCCGTAACAACTTTATCGGTGATCGAAGCCACCAAATCTGAAGATCGAAGCCACCATTGAAGATCGAAGCCCCCATCAAAGCTCTCAAAGAAAAGGAAGCTCGGTGTCATTTTAATCACATCTTTGTTTATGTTTTTTAGAGAGAGAAAGCTAATGTTTTGGAAGGAGAAACAACATTTTTCATCTTGTTTACCTAGACACCAAGAACACACACACACAAGTGTGTGAGAGAGAAACAGGTTTAAAGATCTTACTTTTGTTATTTATGTAATTTGTTTAGATTTATACTTTGTATAACGTTTGGTAGATTTAAAATCAGAGCTAGTTTGTTTATTTTATTTTTTAAATCAAGATCTAGAAGAAATTTTTGTATGTTGTATTTCTCTCTTCAAAGTGTATTGATATTTTTTATGAAGATTAATGTTAAATTTCTAAATTGTTTGTCCAGCGATTTTGAGTTAATGATTGCTTTTAGTTGGATTTTTTTTTGTGTGTGTGGGGGGGGGGGGGGTGGGTGAGCTGGGTTTTTTTAGGGTTTATAAATTGGATTTGGTTTAATTTGTTTTCTGGTTTTGTTTAAATTCAGCATCACCATTGATGGTAGATAATTAGTTTGAAAATCCATAATTTTTACGATGTATGTTTCAAATTTCTTTGTTGTTTAGTTGTTTTTTGAATAAATTCACTCCGATATTACATTTTCATTACCTTTAGAAAGTCCATAATTTAATCGGATATCGGGTTTGTTTTACAAATAGAAATTCGTGTTTTTTACGGGCATAATTTGCTACATATGTTACATTTCTATCAGCTACATTTATGTGAAGAGTATATTGATATTTTTTACGAAGATTAATGTTGACTTTCTAAATTGTTTGTACAGAGTATATTGATATTTTTACGAAGATTAATGCTAAAATTTCTAAACTGTTTGTCATTTATGTTGTAACACGTGTTACACTGAGGGTTACATATGTTGCATACAGGGTGTTACATGTGTTACACCCAGTGGGCTAGACATGTATACACATGTTACATGTTGATGTTACCTGCGTCTAACACAGGGTGTTACATGTGTTACATATGTTGCATACAGGGTGTTACATGTGTTACATATATAGCCTCTTGTCTAACACATGAGTATACACTTGTTAATGTAATTAGGTTTTGTGGTTTTTTATTTACCAATTCAATATCTAACATATACAAGAAACATGTTTGTTAGCACATATGTTCTTTTTATTAAGTTTCATGAGAATGACAAGTGTTTATATGCAAATATAATATAACATGATGTAATATGACGTGTACCTATTTATCCCTTTAATTTGTTACACTAGTCTCATATACTGCTAGTTACATATATTACTTATTTATCAATTGATGTGACGTGTTGGATGATGTAATGTTGTTACATATGTAATTTTACTAAGTTTAAACTAACACTGACGGAGCTGCACATATGTAACATATGTTTGTAACATATGTTACGCTAGAGGATAACACATGTATAGCCACATTACGCATGTTACATATGGTTTTTACATGTGTTACACAAGTGGTTTTGACATGGTTTTTACACGTGTTTTTACATGTTTTTGTTAGTTTGGTTGCTTGTTTGGGGCTTTTGATCTGAATACTAACTGTTTTTTTTGTGTTATACTAGGCGGTAATACATGTATAGGCATGTTACATGTGTTACAACAAAAAGTTTACACATGTGTAACATGTAACAGTAAAGATATCTTTTTTCATTGTTACTTGAAAAGATATCTTGTTTTGAAGTAACAGTAAATATATCTTTTTTCATTGTTACTTGAAAAGAATAGGTAGTTGTAACATGTGTTACACATTTTAAAATTGTCTATCTTTTTCAAATAACAACAGGCATTGTGACATGTATCTGGATAATGTAAAGGGTTCGAATAAGACTATGCATTTTATTTGGAGTTCTGACACTTGTTACATGTGTTACCCCCGACGTGTAACATGATTTTGTGCTAACCGCCTACCCTCTTTTTTCCCAGGTACAACATGATTGGTGAAGCTCAGTATGTTCTTCGTTACTTAGTTTAACGTATGTACGTTTCATGTGAAACATAAACAATATCCCGCTCGTGTTTCAACATGTATTTTGGTTGTAATTTGACAATGGCATGGTTGCCCTTAACTTGTTTTACTAGATGTGTATATTCTTGTGTATGGTACCACTTTTATATGTTACCTTTACCACTTTTTATGTTTAACGACCTATTTTTGTTTTTTAAAAGGGTGCACCTCTGTAACCAATTCGGTAACCAATCAAACCATCATGTGATTTCTTTTATGTGATTACTTCGATTATATTAGATGAAAATGATTCCCATGTGTTGCATTTACTTTGGTAACGTGTGTTACAAATCACATGTACTAGCATGTTTGGATGTATACATGTTACATATACTAAGTGTTTTATAGGGGAAGGATGTATAAAAAACCCACTTTAATTTAGAAAACCCGGGAAACTCAAAGCTCCTGATGTTTTTTTTTTTGAAAAAATTTATACATGTTTTTAAGGGTTTTGGGCAAAAAAAATAAAAAAAGCGCCGAGTAGATATTTAAAAAAAAATAAATAAGTTTTGGTGTAACACGTGTTACATTCATCTGACATATTTGTAACACGTGTTACACCAAAACTTGTTTATTTTTTTAAAAATATCTACGCATGACCTCCCATTCAGCTTCTTCTTTTTCTTCATCCCATTCATCGTCCGTTTCTTCGTCTACTTTCTTTCGCTTTTTCGGTATCTTACCAGTTTGCGATCTTGTTACTCTCTTTGTTGCTGCAAATAAAACAGGTTTAACACATGTTACTTAATTTCATTAAAATAAAACAGGTTACCTAATATGTTTTTGATAAAATAAAGTCAGGTTTAACATATGTTACCTATTTTTATAAAAATAAGACAAGTTTAACACTTGATACATAACTTGGAAAAAATATGAGAGCTTAACACATGTTAACTAATCTGATAAAAATAATACAGGTTTAACACATGTTACATAATTTGATAAAAATAAGACAGGTGTAACACATGTTACACTAACATGTTTACCTAATAGGAGAGGTTTAACACATGGTAATAAGACAGGTTTAACACACGTTTACATCATTTGATAAAAATGAGACAGGTTTAACACATGTTACACTAATATGTTTACCTAATCAGGGAGGTTTAACACATGGTACCCTAATAAGAAGGTTTAACATATGTTACGCTAATATGTTTATATGCTTTTTAGTCCGTTGACTTGTACCCTAATATCAGACAGGTTTAACACATGTTACGCTAATATATTTATATGCTTTTGAGCCCTTAGACTTGTACCCTAATATCAGAGGTTTACCTAATTTGTTTTTGACAGAAAACAAGGCAGGTCTAACACATGTTACCTAATATGTTTTTGATAAAAAATATAAGACATGTTTAACACAAGTTTTTGACAGTAAACAAGACGGGTTTAACACATGTTACAAATCAATAGTTTTAACGTGCAGTTGGCAAGTTGGCAATCCAAAAAAAAAATAATAATAAATAACCCGAGACTGTTTCTACTCAAAATAACTAACACTTCCTAGTCGCATTCAAAACAAAAATCACCATCGATCGGACCAAAAAAAACCTACCGATTGGAAAAAAAACATAAAAACCAACATTAACAATTTCTAGTCTCATTCAAAACAAAAATCACCACCGATCAAATCACACACCGATCGGACCAAAACACCTACCGATCGGAAAAAACAGAAAACCCAACATTTATCCGATCAAAACACCTACCGATCGGAGAAAAGAAAAAATCATCACCGATCAAAACACCTACTGATAAAAAATCGAACCAAACTTACTTGCTTCTGCACTTAGTTCTTGCTTTCTTCCATTTCCGGCAACTTTTACCGGTCAGATCATCTTCTCTGGTGCCCCTTTTCTTCTCCGGTCAGATCATCTTCTCCGGTCAAAACACCTTTTTCCGGTGCCCCTTATCTTCTCCGGTCAGATCATCTTCTCCGGTTCCCCTTTTCTTCTCCGGTGGGTTTTGGGAAGATCGATTGTTTGAGAGAGAAAGAGATGAATTTGGGTTGAGTATTTTGAAATGTTTGAAATGAGGTTGGGGTATTTGATTAGTTCTTATAGATATTCGTGCACCTCCTTTAATGCATGTCAAATCACATAATATTATAATATATATAATGTACTACAATTATAGTTGATTTTACCCATATGCCCTTGAAGTACCTTTATTGACTTTATCACTCTATTTAATTTAATTAAAAAAGGCTTCAAATTTTATGAGCCATTGGATGATCTTGATCAATGGTCATAGATTGGGTTTCCTAGGTTTTCTTAGTACAAATAAGTTTTCTATACATCCATGCCCTATATATATATATATGTATGTATTTATTACAAACTACAACTGGAATTCAAAATATACTAATGATTATGTATCCGTAACTTATTTTAGTCTATCTAGGTTATAGGAGTATTATGCTCAACATGCTTTTATATAAGGTTTATTCTATCTCCTGTCTCTACTAAGTTGTTATCTAATGGGCGAAGTTCCTTTTAAAGTTTCTAGCTCATAGGTGGCATGGGTGCTGGTACTGGTTTGGCCGTTCGACTATTTAATATAAGTTAGCATTTACTGCTGTAGTGGCTAACATATGGAGATTTACCCATTGTTCATCTAATTCATCTTCCCATGGTAGGTTATTGCCTGTTTCCCGAGTTTGTGCATTTATTTCCTTATTAATTTTCGCTCCATTTGGTTGTGACTTCTTTATTTTCTCTTGACCTTTTCTAATAATCCAACTTATCTTCTTAGTGGTAAATGGTTTCTTAGACCGTGCCTTACGAATAAATATTCCTTCCTCAGTATCTGCTGAGTATCCTGAGGGATTTGGTTGAAATGAGGTTCCCTTATCTTTTGGTGAATTATCTAATTGACGATAGATGTCCGAAATTCTTTGCTTACCCATACTGTAGACTAACAAATAGTCAAATAATATAAAACACATAATCACATAAGTTATTTCCTAACACAAAATTTAAAACTTAAGTGTCAGCAGAACACTTCTTTGGCTTGAACCAGTGGCATGGCTCTGATACCACCTTCTGTCACAACCCCCGCCGCTAACTACCTGGGAACGGGCGACCGCGAGCCAGTTTCAGTGGTATCGGTGTTTATTAATTTGGCAGCGGAAATTACATCAGGACCGTAGGTAGGAAATATTTTTCAGAGTAAAACCACCATATTTTATATTAATTACTACCTGGGTAACACCCAAGTTTCTTATTACAACATGTTTGTAGGGATAAACCCTATTTTATTGAATTTAAAACATCGTCTTTTAGATAACTTTTATAGCCACATTTTTCCAAGCCGTCAGTGCTCTCGAGCTGGCTTTTTACTAATTGGCTTTCACATTGTGTTACCTGAAACACGTGTTTAAAAACATTTGTCAGTGGGAAATACTGGTGAGTGAATCCCAGTTTAATCAAGGAACATTAATTTAATTTAAACAGTATTGAGAGCGATTACAATGTTTATATCTACACAATTACTCCATTAGTACTGTCAATCCTGACTTGTGGGTCATATTACACATTGGCTAACTCATTGTCCAATGGTAACGTATTGTCATCCCGACTTACTACTCACAGTGTAGTAAATTTTGTATACAAAACCCCAACATACCGGTAGTAATTGAAGAATTACAAAGACTCAATCACTGCTAAATTGCATTGTAAAATATTTAAGGTTTTGTAAAAACTGTTAACAAAAAGGAGATTACTCACAAAAAGGTTTACACAAAAAGAAGGATTACTCACATTGCTATTTTAGGTATTTCCTTTATGGCTTCCTGGTTATAATCTAGTTAAATAAACAATGCACACGCGTTAGTATAATAACCCATTTTAACATTACTAATACCCTCCCCGAGACGGCATTCCAACGACTACGTCGGGCAGAACCACGACAGCCGTTACGGAACCCTAGATCAATCGGGCAGAGTATCTAATACGTATCCAGGGGTTATGATACTTACAACAGAGTAGAACTTCGTTATTTAGGGGGGTATAATACCCGCGTATTATGCCTAATATCATAATTTGAGATTGAGAAATGAATTGTGAGCGAATTCGAATGAAATCCGAGGCCTCCTTTATATAGTTGCTGAACCTGGTTCTCTCGCAGCCCGCGTAAAACAAAGAAAAGGGTTACGCGGCCCGCGTCAACCCTGGTCAAATGTGTAGCTAGTCCGAGTCAGCAAGTAGGGTCAACACGCGTCGGCCACGTGGCCACACCGGGCAGCGCCACCTTTTGAGACTCTCGCGGCCCGCGTTAACTAAAGGGGGTCTTACGCGGCCCGCCTAAACTTAAGAAAATCAACGAAATCAGGTTTCAACTTTCATACCGCCCGCGTAAGGATTGGGGTGGGTCTACGCGGCCCGCCTCAACTTAATATTTCTTGTTTTTTATTTATTTTTAATACTATATTGTATTTCGGGCTCGGTTTTCACATACAGGGTGTATTTAAAGACATATAGGGGTATTCTAAATATATTAGGGATGTCAGAAATATTTTGGAGGGTTGATATATCTTGGTACAACTCCTGGATTATTTAATAGAATATATTAAGTATAGTAACCCAATTCCACTTTATCCCTACGTCACGAGACAGAACCCCAACGAATTTAGGCAGAGCGTTGACATACATTACGGGGCCCTACGTCAGTCGGACAGGGTATAAGTGATCAAGGGTTAAAATACTTAAAACGGGGCATAACTTTATTATTATTATTGAAATAATAAAAGCTAGAAATTTAGAGAGAGAGGGAAAGATTGCGAGGGAGAGAGGGGGTAGAAATGGATTTAGCAATCTGAAATGCTTTCCACCATATTCTATTTATAGATGAATTCTTCCTTGGAGCTTACGTTGGAAGATTCCTTTTGACCATAATTTTACAACACGTATGCAATAGCATTTAATGCATGAGTTAGTGACTCTTCTCAACATATATATTTAGACTACAATACTAAATTAGTATATGTATTAGGTGAATGATAATAAAATAGAGTATATTAGACGTATAAACATTCTAGCCTAATATAACATTAAATAAGATTGTACAATTGTGTTAAAGTCATCACTGTTTAAATCATTTTCCCACCCAACGAAATTCATTTTATGTTGACATATATAGTTAAACTAGGGGAATTCCCGTGCGTTGCGACGGGAAATTCGATTGGTATCATTTTGGATTGTTACAGTACCCATAACATATCGTCACTCAGTATAGCAACCACAATCGAGAGACATATAACCAAGTAGATATCGACACATGTTTTGTAATATTCGAAAACCATAAGAAAGAATACCGTCACTGGTTCAGATAATAATATAATACCGATACTATAATAATATAATACCGATACTGGTACTGATGTCATTCAGTCATATTTGATTCCGTTGTTCACAATCTTGGACATTATTGGCTCGGTTCATCAAGGTAAAGAAAAAAAATTAACATTTATCGAAACATAATATTCTAAATTTAGTAAAGCATTATATTAAATTAACGAAAAAAGGTTAATGAAATGCACGTATGTGCCATGATCATTCCAAATTATATAAAATTTCGTGATGACACACTCCAAGTTATATAAAATATCGTATTATAAAAGCTATAAGTGGTACAAAATAAAGTAAAAAGTAGTTATAACATAAAATAAAAAAAAATACATATTGATATAGATTAAAAAATAATTTAATTTTACTTTGTTTAACTTGGCTATGTAAGTTTGTATATGTATATGTAAAATTATAAGAAATTAGTTAATTATAGATATATTGGTTTTTTTCCTTTTCAAATAAAAAAAATTTACATGAAAAAGGTAATGATAAACATGTGAACTTATCAATAAAATAAAAAGTACTGTACATCTACTTTGAAAATGTAAGTATATAGAATTGTTAAGTTTATAAGTATAATTAAAATCTTATATACAGATTATATTAGCTTGTAAATTGTAAAGTATAACTATAAACTAGATATCAATACATACACGGCAATTGCTTGTAAGTTTTAATTTTTATTATTTATTATTTTATTATTTTATTTTTATAATTATTGAACGGTTCCTAGGCCCGTCTAGGTACTTCATATTTCTAACATTCAACTTACCCATGATCTATTCGTATAGTAACTTTATTTTAAATTTAAAATTTTGGGAATGTTACACTTTCCATCCCTTTTCATCGTGAATATGTTTAGATCTATGAAAGATCTTTGTTTGTTTATGTGGAAAATCGGTTAGATCTAAGTTGTTCTCGGTGGATTAAGGCCAAACATGAAGCTCCCAAGAACACCATGATGACATCATCCTAGAACACCTCAAATCTAGAGGGATTGGAGCGCTGGTCGGACAGGAGAGTGCCAAAAGTGGTAAGTTTGATGGTGACAAGGGGGTATTTATAGGGTTTCCCAAAGTGGAAAAAGGTGGATCGATCGAGTGGCAGCCTGGTCGACTGGCTGATCGATCGATCGGTAGCTCGATCAAACGGCTGGTCGATCGGCCGGTCACTTGGTCGATTAACCAGTTGGTTCGAGTGTTCGGTGCGACGAGTTTTGCCGTTTCGATTGCGATTGCGCGATGGAGTTTCCTATTCAAATTACTTTTAATCCCAACTACTATATCAAGATACAATCATCCTTAATTGACTTGCATTTAGCGTTTGCGATTCGATTTCGATTCGAGTTTCCATTACGTTTCGATTAATCACCACACATAACATAATTAAACATGCACAAGTAACACATAAGGCGCACACACCCATAAAACAATACCCAGAACGCGTAATTCGAGTTGCGATTACGATAGCAATAAGCGATAAAACATGCGATAAATATCGAATAAACCTCGATTATTAATAAGTACTCCACATAATACAGCTAACGTAAGGCATAAAATGGACTATCTACGAGTCAAAGAAGTCAAAACAGGAATTGAGCAAGGTGTGACATATCGCAATTAGAAATCTTGTCTCCCATTGACTTTAATCTTGACTTTGACTTTGACTTTTGAAACACGGGGTGTCACAGCCTCCCCTAGTCGAGGGAATTTCGTCCCGAAATTAGGCCGAAGCCGTAACAAACAACTGCGGGTACTTCGCCTTCATGTCGCTTTCGAGTTCCCAAGTAAACTCTGCGCCTCATTTGCCTTCCCATCGGACTTTCACAATAGGAATGCGCGAGCGTCTGAGCTGCTTGGTTTGGCGGTCCATGATTTCGACAGGTTTCTCCACGAAGTGTAGTGTTTTGTTTATTTGAAGGTCATCAAGAGGCACAATTAAATCATGCTCAACCAGGCACTTTCGGAGGTTCGAAACGTGGAAAGTCGGGTGAACGTTACTAAGTTCCTCCGGTAGTTCGAGTCTGTAGGCGACTTTTTAGATCCTTTCTAGAATCTTAAAAGGTCCAACATATCGAGGCGCTAGTTTCCCTTTCTTGCCGAATCTGACCACACCCTTTCAAGGTGATACCTTTAGGAGTACGTAGTCGCCAACGTCAAATTCAAGGGGCTTGCATTGTCTATCGGCGTAACTTTTCTGTTGACTCCGAGCTTTCAGCAGATTGTCTCGAATTTGGAGGACTTTATCAGTCGTTTCTTGCAATAGCTCAGGACAGGTTAATTGCGAGTGCCCGATCTCGTGCCATACAATAGGCGATCGACATTTTCTTCCGTATAAAGCCTCAAATGGTGCCATTTGTATGCTAGAACGATAACTGTTATTATACGAGAATTCGACTAACGGTAGGTAAGCATCCCAATTATCACCGAAATCTATGACACACGAACGGAGCATGTCTTCAAGAGTACAGATCGTTCTCTCAGTCTGACCGTCGGTTTGAGGTGGAATGCGGTACTTAGATTAAGCGTAGTACCGAGAGCAGTTTGAAACGTTTCCCATAGTCGCGAGGTAAACCGAGCGTCACGGTCAGGGATGATGTCGCGAGGCGTCCCATGTCGACAAATGATCTCATTGGTGTAGATTCGGGCGAATCGTTCACCCTTGTAGTCTTCCCGTATTGGCAAAAAGTGAGCTGATTTGGTCAAATGGTCAACAACAACCCAGATGTTGTCGTGACCTGATGGCGTGCGCGGGAGTTTTGTTATAAAGTCCATAGCTATACTCTCCCACTTCCACATAGGGATCGGGGGTTGTTCGAGTAAGCCAGAGGGTCTTTGATGTTCAGCCTTGACCTTTAAGCAAGTTAGGCACTTCCCAACGTAGAGAACGATATCCCTTTTCATGCCCGGCCACCAGTACTTGTAGCGAAGGTCCTGGTACATTTTATCGGCACCGGGATGAATAGAATACCGAGTTTTGTGGGCTTCGTCCATCAATATCTGTCGTAGATTGGTCCGCTTTGGGATCCAAATTCGGTCCAGAAAGTGGAATATCCCATTCGACTTATTCACAAGCTGGGCTCCATCGTGATAGATTATTTCCTTCTTCAAAGTGTGCTCGTTAAAACAAGCATGTTGGGCTTCACGGATGAGGGTTTCGAGATCGTATTGGGCTTGGACATCACGAATGCTGAACAGATAGCTCCGTTTGCTGAGAGCGTCGGCAACGACATTTGCTTTGCCTGTGTGATAACGAATCTTACAGTCGTAATCGTTGAGAAGTTCTACCCACCGGCGTTGACGCATATTAAGTTCTTTCTGATCAAAGATATGTTGTAGGCTCCTATGATCGGTGAAGATCATACACTTGGTACCATACAGGTAGTGTCGCCAAATCTTTAACGCAAAAACAACTGCGCCTAGCTCAAGATCGTGGGTTGTATAGTTCTTCTCGTGGATTTTGAGCTAACGAGATGCGTAAGCAATGACCTTGTCTCGTTGCATGAGGACACAACCAAGACCAAGGTTCGAAGCATTACAATACACAATGAAGTCGTCGTTTCCGTCGGGTAAAGTGAGAACAGGAGCATTGCAGAGCATGTGCTTGAGGGTTTGGAAAGCAGACTCTTGTTCAGTTCCCCAAACAAAAGGCCTTTCTTTATGCGTGAGAGCGGTAAGCGGCACAACGATTTTTGAGAATCCTTCGATAAATCGTCGATAATAGCCCGCTAGTCCGAGAAAAGAACGGACTTCCGACGGGTTCTTAGGTGTAATCCAACTCTTAACTGCTTCAATCTTCGCCGGATCGACGTGGATACCTTGACTATTGATAATGTGACCGAGGAATTGAACCTCCTCCAGCCAAAATTTGCACTTGGAGAACTTGGCATAGAGTCGATTCCCTTGGAGTAGCTCGAGAACCAAACGTAGATGTTGCGCGTGTTCGGCTTTCGACTTTGAATAGATCAAGACATCATCGATGAACACGATGACGAAGCGGTCGAGATAAGGCTTACACACGCGATTCATCAGATCCACGAAAACCGCGGGTGCGTTGGTTAAACCAAAAGGCATAACAACGAACTCATAGTGGCCATATCGAGTGTGAAAAGCGGTTTTGGGTATATCTTCCTCTTGAATGCGTAACTGGTGATAGCCTGAGCATAGATCGATCTTGGAGAAACACGTAGCACCTTGTAGCTGATCAAACAAATCATCGATGCGAGGAAGGGGATAGCGATTCTTGATTGTCAACTTATTCAATTCCCGATAGTCGATGCACATCCAAAACGACCCATCCGTCTTTTTGGCGAAAAGGACTGGTGCGCCCCATGGAGAGGTGCACGGGCGAATGAAGCCTTTATCAAGTAGTTCCTGGAGCTGACTCGAGAGTTCACGCATTTCAGATGGAGCGAGTCGGTAAGGAGCTCTAGCAATAGGGTTTGCTCTAGGAATGAGGTCGATACGAAAGTCGATATCACGACTTGGCGGCAGACCGGGAAGATCATCAGGAAAGACGTTGGGGAATTCGCAAACAACAGGTACTTGGTTTACCGCCATTTCTTTCTTTTCCTTCTCTGCTACTACGATGTTAGCCAAGAAAGCTCTGTATTTCTTGCGGAGATACTTGCTAGCTTGGACACACGACATGAGCTTGAGACCTTTCGCGAGCGCGAATCGAATCGAATCATCTTATCAAAGCACACAACTTCAGTATGGTTTCCATGAAGAAAGTCCATGCCTACTATGATGTCAAAACTTCTGAGCTGCATCGGGATGAGATCAATTGGGAAGATGTGATTGTTGAGCTCAAGAGTACAATCACGGAGAACAGAATTGACGGTGACGGTTCTTCCGGTGGCGACTTCAACATCGAATGTCGAGGGGAGTTGGGAGCGCTTACGACTAAGGAGCTTCTCGAATTCTGTAACATCCCGAAAATGCGAGTTCATAAATTTGCAATTAGGTTGCAAATAAACTAGTAAAATAAACTAACTAGGAATGACACTAACCAAGTTAGTTAGTCACTTATGAGTAGTTAGGAGTTCAAACAAATAAAGAGTGAAAAATGAGGGACTAAAAGTGTCTAAATGAAAACTATTTTTATTAAAATAACAAAATAAAACATAAAACACACTTGTCTGTGTTTTGTTGAAATCGACCAAGAACAGGGGCGACCCCAAGCTCCATCAAAACCCTAGTTGTAACATCCCGAAATTTCAAAACTTTATACTAGAATTATAAAGTGTATAATAAACAAGAATAAACTAACTAGGATAAATAACCCAGTTAGTTAGAAGTCTTGTAGTAACATAGGAATGAGTTAAAAAGCCAAAGATATAAACTAAATAAGGGTGGAGGGGCCTAGGTTGTCAAAATTGAAACTTTCATTACTAATAATTAGTAAAATAAGAACCAAACACTCCATTTTGAGTTCCTGGTCGACCAAGAAAACACAGGGGGCGACACCCACCCCTTCTCAACCCTAAATTCTACTAAAATCTCAAATTGAAGGCTCAAATCATGTCATAATCGAAATCTGAGCATAGAATCGTGATCTCCTCGTCAAGGAGGTCATAAGGTATGTCAAATTAGGTTGTTTTGATACAACTCAAATTCTTGCATGTGATTGAAATCGAAGGTTGAGCTTGATTATGTGTTGTAAAACATGAAATTGGAAGTAATGTGAAGTCTAGGGACAAACCCTAGATGAATTCTTGTCAAAATCTTGCATGTTAGTTATAAGGATCAAAATCACTATAGTGGGTGATTAGTAAGTTAGTAGAACTTGATAAACACTAGGATTAAGATTCTTGTTCTAGTGTAAACTGAAATTGTGAGCTAATCTCTGAAATTGTTGATGTTAAAATATGTGTATATTGACTAGTTGAAGTTAATTTGAGTGATAATTTCAAGTTATGAACTTGGTTTAGATCATGTAGAAATCTGACCCGCAAGGTGTTTGATAAAACGCCTAAATAAGGGTTAAAATGTTAAAGATTTCTAAAAACGCCGATTTGTATATGTTATGAATTTATGCGTTAAAGCTTATGAAAGAGTTCTAATCTTGTTATGAATTGAACTCTTTAGGCAAGGAATCCGGAACGTCAAGTGGACACGCCAGAGGTGATACTCGCGGAAAAGGTGTGCTTTAAAGGTACGTGGCTTTAGTCCCGTTAAATTATGCTTAAATGCTTTGGTTTGTTATGTAAATGATGTTGTAGTGTAAAAGATGCGTTTGATGTGTTGTTAAAGTGGCGAAGTACACTCGACCATTAAACGGGTCAAAATAAGGATTTGGAATTTAGTTTGGCATATCGACAAAGTGATAGTTTTCACTAAATAGCCAAACGGGTCAAAAGATGTTTTTAAAAGAATCATGAGAATAGAGACTAGAAAGTCTCATATTTCGTTAAACGGTGGATTGTACCACGCTATTGAATTGGTTATATTAATTTAAGTCTTAGAACCCGGGAAATCGGGTCAACTAATAGAAGCTCTATGAAAGTGTTGTTTGAAACGAAATGCTTGAATTCCGAAGAAACTAGTATTTAGCCCTAAGGGAACGCGAAGCCAAGGAATGGCGCGAATACACCAAGTATATGAGCCCGGGAAATTGGGTAATTATGTCTAAAAGGTTTTAAGAATGGAAAAGAGGTGCTATGCACTTATACTAACGGGTTGGATAATTGAAATAAGGAAACTGTGAACCGATTATCGGTATCTCGGTTTCCGTAATGAGAAATTTACGTGGTCGGGTCCGTAATTTTATTACGGACTCGTAGGAAAAAGAATCGGTTAAAACGGAATAACGAGTGAAAAGTTATGATCTTTTAAGTTGAAAAATAGTTAAAGGGCATAGATGCAGAGCCCACCGTAAATTACGGTACCACCGTAATTTACGGTGGACAACAAAAGTGTTACGGTGTGTTACTCCTGTGTTACGGCAGACCAAGTTTGTTCAGGGTCTACCGTAACTTACGGTGGAACCCTGAAAACTTGAATTTTGTTTGTTATTTTGCGATGTTAGAATTCGTTTATACGTAATGTATTGATGTCAAAACTAATGGTTTTAGTGTTTGACCCTAGGTATGATGAGGTTCTCCCGGATGGTGATCAAGTATGTTGTCAAGAACCGAACACGCATTTTGAAGCTTCCGCACTAAAAATAACTATGTCTAGAACTTTGTTATGTTGTAAATGCTTTTGTTAATCATGTTTTAAATCCCTTAAACTAGTGGTTAGTTTACTAGCAAGGGTTAACTTTTAACTTGTTATGCACAATCTTGGATGTGTTTGGTACTATCACAAGTGTGTATGGTTTTCAACAATGTTTTGGTATTACAACAAGTATGTATGGTCCTTAAAACATGTAAAAGTTTTTGTAAACTCTGATTTGTATCTAATTTAATATAATTATTAATTATATTCTGTTCAAATATTAAGAGTGTTACACTAGTTCAGCATAAAATTGATCAATTGAAGGCTAATTTCTGTCCCAAATCAAAGTCCGAACATAGATTAGTGATCCTCATCACAAGGGGGTTACAAGGTATGTAAAATTTGGTGTTAATTCTCTGTTTGAAATTCTCATGAAATTGGGAAATCTGAAATTTATGGTTGCATGTTTGTTTTATGATGGATTAGGAACAATATAGTGTCTAGGGACAAACCCTAGACAAATACAAGTTGAAATCATGTGAATTTTTAGTGAAATCTATGAACACCATTGTAGGTGATTTGTGGGTTATGTATAATTTGATAAACACTAGGAAATTGGGTGTTGTTCTAGTGTAATTTGACAATTGTGAAGTGACTTCAGAATTTTAGAAGCTAACAATTATGTAAAATGGGTTGATTGATGTGAAATTTGGGTTAAATGATAAGCTAGGGACTTGCTATATAATCATGTAAAAATCTGCCCTTAAAGTGTTTGTGAAAATGCCTCAAAGAAGGCTTAAAACTGAAATTCAAAGTTGAATCACATAATTTTGATGTTTCGGTTTACTACGCGATATATGGTTTAAAGGGAGTTCTAAACATGTTATAAATGAACTCTATAGGAAAGGATGCAGGAGCGTCAAGTGGACAAGCGGGTGGCGAATCGCGTTTGAAAGGCTTACTTTGAAGGTATGTAACTTGACTTGTTACATTGGGTAAATTTTAATAACTAGCATACATGTAATCGAATCGTAGAATAAAAGTTAAGTTGATCTAAAGCGACGATGTTCGCTATACTGATTAATAAGACCAAGATTTGGTTAGAACTTGTTGGTAGTCATCATAATGGAGGATTCCGTAGATGAGCCAAACGGGTCAAATAATTGATTATTGCGTGGCAAACGCTTTGTAGTATAATAAATTGGTCTTTTGTTAATGTTGATAATCGACATATTAAAATACGAGAATTCAACATGTTGATTTGCAAGAGCGAGGAATCTGAGAGTTTGGTTCGGGCTAAATGACCAAATCAATCAAAACATAGACATGCAGTGTCTACCGTAAATTACGGTGAATACCGTAATTTACGGTAGAGATCAAAATGCTTACGGTGGTTCAGTACTGTGTTACGGTGGACTGGTATAACTTAGTGTCTACCGTAACTTACGGTAGATACCGTAAGTTACGGTAGAGTGCAGAAACCTTTGTTAAATCTTGCATATTATGGTTATTCGAATCCGTTTCTAAGCGTAGTTTCGATTAAGCAATAATTCCAAGAACTTTAATACTAATATTGGACAAAATTTCAGTTTGTAGGTATAGCAAGTATGTGGACGACGATCAAGCATGTTTTGAAGAACCGAACATGAACTTTTGAAGCTTCCGCGTAAATTAACTTGGTTTAGACAATGTTTATGATGTAACTAAATTGCTAAAAAAAAACTTATGAATGTTGAATTAGTCGGATCTTGACTAATGTTTGCTACCTATGAACCTTACTTTTGGAACTTATATTTAAATGGGTTATCTTTTATATAAAATCTTATGAATTATTGTTAAATTCGAGTAGTAATTTATATGGGTGTTACAAGTTGGTAATCAGAGCTTAAGGTTGTCAACAAAGTGTTCGGTTCAAGCTTGATCGATCGTCCGGTAAGAATTAACTTATTATTTTAACAGATTATATTTATGTAAGAAATGAGAAATGAATTGATGTGCATGGGAAGAGCGTGTTAACACACTCAAACCCGGAAAGTGCACCGAATGTGAACGGTTAAAGCAAGTTGGGAACTTGGCTAAACCGAAACAAATGAAGCAAAGTTATAAATGAAATGTTTAACGTTTAAATGTAAACATTTCAGTTTCAAGATGTCTGATGGAAACGATGATAATCCGGTGCAAACAAGCACCGAACAAATGAAAGAAATAATTGCCGAAGAAGTAGGGAAGGCAATTGAAGGTTGTCTATCCGGGTTTATAGACAAAGTTCAAAGTACGGTGTTGTCGCTTGTCGAAGAGCGAGTTAAAAGGTTGGAGGATAGTGTCAACCTTATGAAGGAGAAAACGGGAGATCGTAAAGGGTGCTCATATAAAGAATTTATGGCGTGTAAACCGCCAATCTATAACGGGGAAGTTGACCCGGTAATCTGCCAAAGATGGATAAGTGACGTCGAAGGAGTATTTGAACGGACCCATTGTGACGTAGGTGACTTTGATGCTTACGGAACGGGTCAATTGAGGGGTCAAACCAAAGATTGGTGGGACAAAAAAAAGAAGGAAATAGGAGCCGAAGCGGCAAGGGTCATGACTTGGGATGAGTTTAAGGTGTCGTTCCTTAAACACCATAGTCCCAAAGCAGTTATCAATAGGATCAAAGAGGAATTTATCCAGTTAAGACAAAAGGGATAATCAATTGATAAAATCACGGGTATCTTCATGGATAAGCTGAGATTCTGTGACGAGTTAGTCACCACGGAAGAGCAGAAGATATACTACTATTACAACATGCTGAGTGCTGAATACCGGGAGTTTATGACTCCCTCAAAATATGAAACTTTCACAGAAATCATCAACACCGCCCGGGAGCGGGAAATCGAGTTAAAGAAACAAGTTGAAAGGGGTGAGCGAAGAGCACAGGATGTGAATCCAAGCCCTACAAAGAAAGCTAGAACTGCTGAATCAGGGAAGAAAGTGGAGGCTAAAGGCGGGTCGCCAAGTTGCAAAGTATGTGGAAAGGGGTACAAAGGTGAGTGCCGCTTCAAAGACAAGCCGTGTCCGGTATGTGGGAAGACGGGGCACACTGCATCGCTATGTCCCGGAAAAGTTTCCGTTTGTTACAAATGTTATCAACCCGGCCACAAAAAGTCTGAATGCCCCAAGTTGGTTGGAAAGAGAGACACAAAAGAGTCTCCAACGGAGGCTCCAAAGGCGAAGGCTAGGTCCTTCCAACTTACCGCGGCTGAAGCAAAGATAGAACCCGACGTGGTCTTAGGTATATTCACGATTAACTCAATTCCTGCACGTGTATTGTTTGATACGGGTGCGAATAAATCCTTCATTTCGCATGGATTTATTCGACATCCTTCATTTGTATTGACGAAATTATCTGTGCCCTTAGAAGTTGAAATAGGGGACAACAAAAGTTTTATAGTTTATGATGTTTGTCGAGGCTGCAAATTAAGCATCGACGATGAAGAATACTTGATAGACCTAATCCCGATGTCAATGGGGGAATTTCAAGTAGTCGTTGGGATGGATTAGCTATCTCAACACCACGCAAAGGTCGTGTGTTTTCGTAAGGAGATAAAGCTAACATCTCCGAGCGGGAAACACGTTATTATCTATGACGAAAAAGGAGGTAACCCCATAATATGCTCGATGTTGAAAGCTCACAAGCTTATGAAGCAAGGATGCAAGGCGTTTATGATATATGCGAATGAGCCCGAGAAGGAATCACTAAAGATTGGAGATGTACCAGTAGTACGGAACTACGAAGATGTATTTCCGGAAGATTTACCGGGAATACCGCCTGAACGGGAAGTAGAGTTCGGGATCGAATTGATTTCGGGCGCAAAACCCGTAGCTAAAGCACCGTACTGACTCGCGCCGTCAGAATTACAAGAGTTGATGTCCCAGATTCAAGACCTGCTTGACAAAGGATTCATAGGCCGAGTGTGTCTCCTTGGGGCGCACCGGTACTGTTCGTGAAAAAGAAAGACGGAAGCATGCGCATGTGTATCGATTGCCGGGAGTTAAACAAACTCACGGTAAAGAACCGATACCCGCTTTCGAGGATAGATGATTTATTCGACCAACTACAAGGTGCGAACTGGTTTTCAAAAATTGACCTTAGATCGGGGTATCACCAACTAAAGGTCAAGGAGGAGGATGTGCCGAAGACGGCTTTCCGCACGCGATACGGACATTACGAATTCCTCGTGATGTCATTTGGGCTGACAAATGCACCCGCAGCTTTCATGGACCTCATGAACCGGGTTTGCAAGCCAATGTTGGATAAGTCAGTCATCGTGTTTATCGATGATATTTTGGTATATTCGAAAAGCGAAGTTGAACATGCACACCACTTACAAGAGGTGTTAGAGACACTTAGACGAGAGAGGTTGTATTCGAAATTCTCTAAGTGTGCCTTTTGGCTACGAGAAGTGCAATTTCTCGGCCACATCATAAGTGCCGATGGAGTACTGGTAGATCCGTCAAAGATCGAGGCTGTGTCGAAATGGAATCCCCCGAGGAACCCTTCGGAAATTAGAAGCTTTTTGGGGCTTACGGGATACTATAGGAGATTCATACAAGATTTCTCCAAGATTGCGTCACCGCTAACAAAACTAACCCGGAAGGAAGAAAAGTTCATTTGGGGTGTCGATCAAGAAAGGGCGTTTCAGACGCTAAAAGAGAAGTTAACTCGAGCCCCGGTATTAACGTTGCCGGACGGGGTCGAAGACTTGGTGGTTTATTCGGATGCTTCACTATCGGGGCTCGGATGCGTTTTGATGCAACGGGGCAAAGTTATAGCTTATGCCTCGAGGCAATTGAAGATACACGAGAAGAAATATCCTACGCACGATCTCGAGTTGGCTGCGGTTATATTTGCATTAAAAATATGGAGGCATTACTTATATGGGGTAAAGTGCACCATATTCACCGATCACAAGAGCTTAAAATACTTCTTCGATCAGAAGGAGTTAAATATGCGACAAAGGCGATGGTTAGAAACGGTGAAAGATTTCGACTGTGAAATACACTATCACCCCTGAAGGGCAAACGTGGTGGCGGATGCCCTAAGCAGAAAGGCAGATTATGTCCCGATAAGAGTACGATCATTGCAGCTCATTGTGACCTCGGGCTTACTTGAACGAATCCGAGAGGCACAAGATGAAGCCGTAAAGACGGAAAACTGGAGAAAGGAAAGGATTGTTGGCCAAGTTAAAGATCTCGAAGTAGGAAATCACGGTTTGAAAACACGTTTCAATAGAATTTGGGTACCTAACACATGTGGAGTTAAAAAGATTCTACTAGATGAAGCTCACAAGTCCCGTTATTCTATCCATCCGGGGGCGACCAAGATGTATAATGATTTAAAACAAAACTATTGGTGGCCCGGAATGAAATGAGATATTGTGAAATATGTGGAGAAGTGTTTGACCTGCTTGCAAGTCAAAGCGGAGCACCAGAAGCCATATGGTAAGTTGCAACCATTGGACATCCCAGTTTGGAAATGGGAACAAATCACCGTGGATAGATTGACGAAAAGTGCTCACTTCATTCCGATTCGTGAGACTTATACATCCGAGAAGATGTCGGAGGTGTACACCAATGAAATCATAGCACGTCATGGGGTACCGATATCCATTGTGTCAGACAGAGATACTCGGTTTACTTCGAATTTTTGGCGTGAATTCCAAGAACAAATGGGAACTAAACTGTTCATTAGCACCGCTTACCATCCGCAAACGGATGGGCAGAGTGAAAGAACAATACAAACGTTGGAGGATATGCTGCGGGCTTGCATTATTGACTTCGGGGGTAGTTGGGATGTCTATTTACCCTTGGTCGAATTTTCATATAACAATAGCTATCACGCGAGCATTAGGATGGCCCCGTATGAAATGTTATATGGTAGAAAGTGTCGAACCCCGGTATGTTGGGGAGAAATGGGTCCACGAGGACTAGCACCTACTGATATAATCCGAACTACGAATGAGAAGATTGATATGGTCAGAACTCACCTAAAAGCGGCTCAGGATCGACAAAATTCGAACGCGGATAAACGAAAGAGGCCGATTGAATTTCAAGTGGGTGATAAAGTAATGCTGAAAGTATCGCCGTGGAAAGGAATAATACGGTTCAGAAAAAGAGGAAAATTATTGGGCCATTCAGAATCACCGAACGGGTCGGTAAAGTAGCATATCGTCTCGAACTACCCAAGGAGTTGAGTGGGATTCATAGCACATTCCATGTGTCACATCTCCGAAAATGTTTAGCAGACGAAACTGCTCATATCCACTATGATGATATCGAAGTGGATAATAGCCTGAATTATGCGGTAAGACCAGTGGAAATTTTTGATCGAAAGGTCAAGCACTTACGAAACAAACAAATCGATCAAGTCAAGATCAAGTGGGAGCATAGGAAAGGCTCGGACACTACGTGGGAGTCCGAAGAGGAGATGTGACGTCTCTACCCTACTTTATTTGGTACGTACTTTGGTTTCGGGGACGAAACCCTTTTAAGGGGGGTGGACTTGTAACATCCCGAAAATGTGAGTTCATAAATTTGCAATTAGGTTGCAAATAAACTAGTAAAATAAACTAACTAGGAATGACACTAACCAAGTTAGTTAGTCACTTATGAGTAGTTAGGAGTTCAAACAAATAAAGAGTGAAAAATGAGGGACTAAAAGTGTCTAAATGAAAACTATAGGAAAGGACGCAGGAGCGTCAAGTGGACAAGCGGGTGGCGAATCGCGTTTGAAAGGCTTACTTTGAAGGTATGTAACTTGACTTGTTACATTGGGTAAATTTTAATAACTAGCATACATGTAATCGAATCGTAGAATAAAAGTTAAGTTGATCTAAAGCGACGATGTTCGCTATACTGATTAATAAGACCAAGATTTGGTTAGAACTTGTTGGTAGTCATCATAATGGAGGATTCCGTAGATGAGCCAAACGGGTCAAATAATTGATTATTGCGTGGCAAACACTTTGTAGTATAATAAATTGGTCTTTTGTTAATGTTGATAATCGACATATTAAAATACGAGAATTCAACATGTTGATTTGCAAGAGCGAGGAATCTGAGAGTTTGGTTCGGGCTAAATGACCAAATCAATCAAAACATAGACATGCAGTGTCTACCGCAAATTACGGTGAATGCCGTAATTTACGGTAGAGATCAAAAAGCTTACGGTGGTTCAGTACTGTGTTACGGTGGACTGGTATAACTTAGTGTCTACCGTAACTTACGGTAGATACCGTAAGTTACGGTAGAGTGTAGAAACCTTTGTTAAATCTTGCATATTATGGTTATTCGAATCCGTTTCTAAGCGTAGTTTCGATTAAGCAATAATTCCAAGAACTTTAATACTAATATTGGACAAAATTTCAGTTTGTAGGTATAGCAAGTATGTGGACGACGATCAAGCATGTTTTGAAGAACCGAACACGAACTTTTCAAGCTTCCGTGTAAATTAACTTGGTTTAGACAATGTTTATGATGTAACTAAATTGCTAAAAAAAACTTATGAATGTTGAATTAGTCGGATCTTGACTAATGTTTGCTACCTATGAACCTTACTTTTGGAACTTATATTTAAATGGGTTATCTTTTATATAAAATCTTATGAATTATTGTTAAATTCGAGTAGTAATTTATATGGGTGATACAAGTTGGTAATCAGAGCTTAAGGTTGTCAACAAAGTGTTCGGTTCAAGCTTGATCGATCGTCCGGTAAGAATTAACTTATTATTTTAACAGATTATATTTATGTAAGAAATGAGAAATGAATTGATGTGCATGGGAAGAGCGTGTTAACACACTCAAACCCGGAAAGTGCACCGAATGTGAACGGTTAAAGCAAGTTGGGAACTTGGCTAAACCGAAACAAATGAAGCAAAGTTATAAATGAAATGTTTAACGTTTAAATGTAAACATTTCAGTTTCAAGATGTCTGATGGAAACGATGATAATCCGGTGCAAACAAGCACCGAACAAATGAAAGAAATAATTACCGAAGAACTAGTAGGGAAGGTAATTGAAGGTAGTCTATCCGGGTTTATAGACAAAATTCAAAGTACGGTGTCACACCCCAACCGATGGCGGAATCATCGGGGCGCGGCACTGAGTGAAACAGATTGTCCAGAAGTTTCCATAACAACTATATTTACCAAATATTTAAAGCAACACGTCCCATACCATGTCATAAATGATAATACAATTATTACAGAAAAGAGCTAGTCAAATTGTTCTGTTCCGACAACTCAGATTTTTATTACAAAAAATTGTTTATTGTTGACCTAGGTCTTTCCTAGCCTCGATTTCACAGCAAAGTAAGCAAATAAGCATCCTAAGCACCTGTCACATACATTAAAGTAAAAGTCAATACACATAGTGTAAAGGTGAGCATACAAGTTTAATAGATATAATAGAGTTCGAAATCAATTACGCATAACCAGCACATACACAGTGTGAAATGAGGCATGTTAGTTATCGACATGAACCTATCGATACCAATGACTGCGGGTTGACTGCCCAAGGCAGTTCGCTATATACACTCACCACTGTGAACCATGTAACTAATTGTCCTTAACAACCCCTGGGTGAACAGGTGCTGAGTCCAAACTATAGTACTATCGTTGCTAAGGCAGGTAGACAACATTCCATGTGTAAACATAACAAACAAGCATTCATTAAGTCACGTATAACATGCGGTAATTGGTTAGCGATTAAAGTATTTCGTAGTGTGTTTGATGTGATTTAGGATATGTAACGTATGTAACACCCAAAAGTGCGTAAAGCAAAAAGGGATTGAGTATACTCACATCGAGTGGTGGATTGAAGGGAGCGCTAGAGAGTAAGGTTAGCCTGAACAGATCGATAGCATAACAATGAGCGACGCGTAAGACGAAACAAGTGTTAGTGGGTCGGACGGCAGCTCGATCGGATGGTAGTCCAATCGAATAGCCGGTCGTGCGTGTGACAGTCCGCTCGGATGGTCATTTGATCGGGTGACCTTTCGAGTGGATTGTTTCCTCCTTTGGGAAGGATGTGTTTGTGTATGATGGCTTGACTTTTGAAGTTTTCGTTGTAGCATTTGAAAACACAGAAGTATCTCTACCTTTCAGGTCGGTCGATCAGACGGACGTTTGATCGGACGACAACCCGATTGGTTGAATACTTTAGTGAGAACAAATTCACAGCAGTTTGTCACTCGATCGGATGGTAGTCCGTTCGGGTGGCAATCCGTTGATATTGAATCACGTTGAAAATTATTGAAGTGTTGAAGTTTAAACGTCTCATGATCGAGCGGTAATCCGATCGGGTGGAAGTCCGATCGGACAACAATTCGTTCAACGTTTAGACTTCAAATGTTGGTAAACAGTTTAAGTGTGGGACCCAAGGTGCAGGTCGATCGGGTGACAACCCGATCGGATGACAGTCCGATCAGACGGTAGTCTGATCGAACGGCTTTCCGTCCTGGTCGTTCCGTTTCTTCTTACACTTGGTTGTTTTGATTGTTTGTCGATTTATCGAGATGTTTTGATAACGTGTTAAGCAACAGAAAGCTCGTCAGTACTTGGTACTCCTGATCGGACAGGAATCACCCAAATCCGGCCAGTTAACTGTTCGTGACGGTGTTCCATGTTTAACCCGAAATCTGTAGCCTCGTGGATAGAATCCAGATCTTGAACCAACACAACCACAAGAATGGGTAGATGGTTAGAACAAGCTCCGATTCTATCGGTTTTGAGTGCATTGAGTGTAAAAGAGTTGAAAGAAAGTTGGAAAACCATCTTTCTATCCCTTTTCATCGTGAATATGTTTAGATCTATGAAAGATCTTTGTTTGTTTATGTGGAAAATCGGTTAGATCTAAGTTGTTCTCGGTGGATTATGGCCAAAACATGAAGTTCCCAAGAACACCATGATGACATCATCCTAGAACACCTCAAATCTAGTGATTTCTCGGTTAAAAGTTAAGATTTAAAAGATAGAAAGGTGTAGAATCAAGTGTAGATCAAAGAAGTACAAGATTTAGGTTGAAATCTTACCGGAATCGCGAGAAATCGAAGGGAAGGTGGGATTGGAGTGCTGGTCGGACAGGAGAGTGCCAAAAGTGGTAAGTTTGATGGTGACAGGGGGTATTTATAGGGTTTCCCAAAGTGGAAAAAGGTGGATCGATCGAGTGGCAGCCTGGTCGACTGGCTGATCGATCGAGCGGTAGCTCGATCGAACGGCTAGTTGATCGGCTAGTCGATCGGCCGGTCACTTGGTCGATTAGCCAGTTGGTTCGAGTGTTTGGTGCGATGAGTTTTGCCGTTTCGATTATGATTGCGGGTGCTGCGATGCGATGGAGTTTCCTATTCAAATTACTTTTAATCCCAACTACTATATCAACATACAATCATCCTTAATTGACTTGCGTTTAGCGTTTGCGATTCGATTGCGATTCGAGTTTCGATTACGTTTCGATTAATCACCACACATAACATAATTAAACATGCACAAGTAACACATAAGGCACACACACACATAAAACAATATCCAGAACGCATAATTCGAGTTGCGATTGCGATAGCGATAAGCGATAAAACATGCAATAAATATCGAATAAACCTCGATTATTAATAAGTACTCCACATAATACAACTAACGTAAAGCATTAAATGGACTATCTAGGAGTCAAAGAAGTCAAAACAGGAATTGAGCAAGGAGTGACAGATCGCAATTAGAAATCTTGTCTCCCTTTGACTTTAATCTTGACTTTGACTTAGACTTTCGAAACACAGGGTGTCATAAAGCCCCTCCCACGCCCTCCAGCCTAACTATCACTTTTAACCTATACTAAGGGGGTGTTTGGGATTGCTTATTTAACTCAAAAAGAACTTTTTGGCAAAAGAACTTATTGACTTATGACTTATCCAAAATGAGTTTTTTAAAAAAAGTGTTTGGATAAGCTTATGAGGTTGGAAAAGTCAATAAGTCAATGTGTTTTAAAATAGTGTTTAATAAGCTTATGAGTTGGAACAAAGTAATAATTCATGAAAAGTTAAAATGAGTTTCAAAAAGTCAAGTATCCTAGCTTTTCAAAATGACTTTTCCACCATATACAAAAAGTTGTTTCAAAAACCTCTTTGCACTTATCCAAACATTGTTTTGACTTATTGGTTTTTTCAAAAAACCAATAACTGAATAAGTTGTTTCATAAAACCTAAGCCAAACACCCGTAAGTAAGACTGGACGGTATGGGCTTCGTCCCAGCCCCGTCCTGCTTCGTCGCCGACCCAAACACCGTGCCCCCCCCATCCTCGTCCTCCCCGTCACGTACAAGACATTGGAGACGGGCCACTAGAAGACAAAAAATCACGCCTTTCCATATCCTATTTAACCGTTTGAAAATAAAAAAAAATAATTTCCTTCCAATTTTTATATAAACTCAACATTTTTATACCATTTTTTACCCACTACCACCCCATCTCTCTCTCAAAATTAATCATGTCTTCATCTTCTTCATCGACGTAGTATTCGTCATCTTCGGACGAGAATGACGCATTTTTCGAAAACATGATTATGTACGCGGCTCAGATCTTCATGGCGGAGGATGAAAACTCTGAAGCGTCGTCCCAACGGCAAACTAGGAGAGCAAAATTAAACCGAGACAAAGAAGGTACTTTAATTTTATTTTTACCGTATGTTTATTTAAATTTAATAATGAATTTTATAATGAATTTGATTTATTTTTCGTTTTAAATATATAGCCGCCCACGATAAACTAGTTGCCGTTATTTTTCTGACGAACCTGTGTACACGGACGAGATGTTTTGACGTCGGTTCCGAATGAGTCGTCGACTTTTTTTACGTATCGCAGACGACATGGCCCAGTCTGATCCGTTTTTCACACTACGATACGACGCTAGGGGGCAAAGGGGTTTCACTACTTTACAAAAATGTACGTTGGCCATTCGCCAACTGGCATACAGGTACGTACCCGATGCATTGGACGGGTATTTAAGGATGTCCGAAAGAACCGCACGTCTATGTTTGCACAGATTTTGCGAATGGGTCATCAAATTATATAGCAAGAGATACCTACAGAAACCAAACGCAAACGGCGTTCAAAAATTATATCAAGCACACGAACAAAGACATGGTTTTCCAGGAATGCTCGGGAGCATTGATTGCATGCACTAGCCGTGGCAGAACTGCCCTACTGCCTGGCAAGGTCAGTATACTCGGGGAGATCATGGTCATCCCACTATTATTCTAGAGATTGTTGCGTCACAGGATCTTTGGATCTGGCATGCTTTTTTTGGTCTACCTGGTTCGCTTAATGACCTTAACATCATATACCAGTAACAGATATTTGACGATGTAGTGGCGGGAACAGGTCCAGACACAAGTTTTACGGTTTCGGGGGTGGAATACAGGTGGGGTTACTACCTTGCAGATGGAATATACCCAACGTACTCGACAACCGTTAAAACTATTCCGCACCCGACATACGATAAAAGAAAGAAATTTGCGAAGTATCAAGAGGGTGCGGGAAAAGATATTGAACAGTGTTTTGGGGTTCTACAAAAAATGGCATATCATTGAACATCCAGCACGTTCGGCTACACCAAAGAGGTTACGACACATTATGTACGCTTGTATCATCCTTCATAACATGGTCATTGAAGATGAAGGTAGAGCGATATGCGAGTACGACGAAAACGCGTCTACCGGGAATTCTGTTCCAGTTAGTTTGGAACAACAAGATTTGAACATGTTCACTCTACATAACGAGTAAACACGTCATAACCTACAAGCGGACTTGGTGGATTCCATTTGGAACAACGCTCAAAACGAACCATACGACCACATGCATGATGAAGACTAGTAGGTTTTTTAATATTTTTTTAATCCTTAGGATTTTTTTGAAGTTTTTTTGAAGTTTATGTTTTTTTTAAGTTTATGTAATGTTTTTTTTATATTAATGAAAATATTTTCTCATTTTATTTGTTAAATGTTAAAAAAAGAGGATGTTAAAAAAAAACACAATTAAAATGGTGAGGTAAAATCATCCTCCCATTTCCATTGTTTTTGTGGGATGGACCATCCTCAAGAGAACTATAATGTGACGCCTAGGAGGCGGATCATCCTCAAGGGAGGAGAGTCACCATACCATGTAGCCTAACTATCTCTGCAGCTTTTATTTAGGGTCCTAATAAATCCACATGGTATCATCTTATTCTAACATGGTTGATACGGGCCGTATAAGGTTATACGGCCAGTATAGAATAAAGTGAACCAACAAAGGCTGTGCCAGCAGCCTTTGTCAGTTCACTTTACTCTATACGGGCCGTATAACCTTATACGGACCGTATCAACCATGTTAGAATAAGATGATAATGTGGTCGTATATATATTATACGACGATGTTATACGGCTCGTATATATCTATACGACCCGTATACAATGAATTTCGTTTTTTTACTGTTTTATTACTATTTGACGCGACATATTATTACTCGATTCACGTGTGATTAGACGTAAGATTCTCCGATTCGATGTTATATTCCTCGAATCTCGTGCGAGTTATGTGATTAGACGTTAGATTCCTCGATATTCGTGCGAGTTATTTGATTCGACGTTAGATTCCTCGATTCGCGTGTTAATCATTTGAAAAGATGTAATATTCCGTAAAATTCTCTATATAAACGACACTAATTTCATTTATTTTCATTAAACTTCTATTCGTTTCTTCTATTTTTCTCTGTATTTAAATTATTTACGCTATAATGTCGGGTCGGGGTGACTTTTTTAATGTGTTTGGTAACGAGGCGAATCGGGGGAGTTATGATAACAATGAAGATAACAAAGCGGGAATGTTTGATCTGAATGCTCCGTTCGATCCCATTCTTGCGTCTGATTTAGGTCAGGATACTTGGGGTTTGGATGCCATTCAGCCTAATAATGCTGATTATTATCCATCGTAACACCCGGTTAATTTTGAAGCCCCTCCTGTTAGTGTTGGACCGCCGACTGATAGTTCTCATTCTCCTCCCATAAGTTGTGGACCGCCCGAGGGTCCAAATGCTGAACAGGAACGTAGTGAGTTTCAAAACAATGAGGTATAACATTTAATTATACGTTCATTTGTTGTACGTTAACTATTTTAGTGTTTTTACGTTTGATTTTATTTTTATTAAAATCTTAGATTAGGGTTGCTCAACGGGTCGTGTTCGCGGGTTGGTGGGTTCAACCCGACCTGAACCTGAAAATTTTACACAAACCCGAACCCGACCCGAACCCGAAAATCGTATCATACATAAGAACCCGAACACGACCCGAAGTTTCATGGGTTGACCCGAACACGACCCATTAAACCCGAATTTTTTTAATTTTTTTTTCTGAAATTAATATATTAAAGTTAAAATTTACTTAAAAAACACAAATATATATATAATAATATCATATTTAAGTTATAAAATCTATGCTAATTTCTCTTTTTAACTTATAATCATGGCATAAAAATACGCACCCCATTTAATTTATATATATTGTAAAAAAATATAATATAGTATAAATGTGTAACGGGTCAAGCCGCCATCCCGACCATGTTGACCCGAACCCGACCCGTTAACCCAAACGGGTTCGCAGGTTCAACCTGAAACTGACCCGAACCCGTTTATACTAAAACTAAACCGATGGGTTAATCATTTGAGTTAATCATGAATTGACACATATAAGTGTTTCCATTAGAAATTCGCTAGCATGGATGAATTGGTAGAGTGGTGTAGAGACGTCGGACGCGTAAATGGCTACGCCCTCGTCACCAAACGCACCATCTACGATAAACCCCATAGCGGTCAGCCGGTAAAAATTTGGCTTACGTGCGATTGTGCCGGCAAGTACAAATCAACAGCCACGGCCAGACGCAGCGGGACTAGGAAAACCGGTTGCAAGTTCCAACTGGTCGGGACATACAGAAATAGGTTAGGTTACTGGGATCTAAGGGTTGAGGAAGCTAAACATAACCACGAACCATTTCTGTATCCAGAGGGTCATCCATCCCTAATGAGGCTGACTCCATCGGAAGAGAGGACGGTGGAGCAAATGACGCATCAGAACATAAAACCACGAGACATTCTTGCTGCCATTAAAGAACATAACCCCCATAAGGTCTCAACAAGAAACACCATATACAACGCTCGAGCCAAATTGGGTCGAATGGAACAAGTCGGCGAGACTCCAATGCAGATACTTTTCGACCGGTTGGAGAAGGTTGGGTTTGTTTTTTACCATAGAACATCTCAAAACGGTGAACGGGTCGAGGATGTTTTCTTCATCCACCCGGAGTCGAACATGTTGTGGTGCGCCTTCCCGCATGTGTTGCTTATAGACGCCACCTACAAGACGGATCAGTACAAAATGCCGCTAGTCCAGATTATCGGTGTTACATCCACGTTGATGTCGTTTTGCATTGCTCATGCGTTCGTAAGCAACGAGAAACAGGAAAACTTCACATGGGTTCTACAGAGGTTGAAACACTCATTAGACAGTGTTATGGAACCCCGTGTAATAGTAACGGACAGAGATCGCGCCCTAATGAACGCATATGCAACCGTGTTTCCCAGGGCTAGACATTCATTGTGTAGGTGGCACATACAGCAAAACATCTTCAAACATTGCAGGAAAAGCTTTAAAACAGAGGATAAATGGGACCAGTTTCTTTACAAGTGGGGCGAGCTAATTAACTCAACGACCGATCTTGACTACAACTACTGGTACGAGCGAATACGATCAAAGTTGCCACGCAAAAAAAACGACGGTAAGTTTTATATAATTTTTGTTTAATAACCGTATTTATTTGACTTGTCTTAACTGCACTTGACTTTGATTACAGAGATTATGAACTATTTGGATTCAATCTGGTTACAACCATATAGAGACCGGTTTGTTTCGTTCTGGAGCGACCAACATCTGAACTTCGGTCAACGTACAACGAACAGGGCAGAAGGTCAACATGCCCTTTTGAAGCAGTACCTAGGCGACTCTAATTACACCCTGGAGAAAGTGGTACCACTTATCGATAAACTCATAAGAAACCAGGTGACAGAAATCAAAGGCAGCATTGAAACAGGCAGGAGCCGAACATTGGGTCATCATAACAAACCAATATTTAATCTCCTACTAAAGAAGGTTTCACATGCCTGCCTAGAGTTGATATCAGACGAAGTAAATGAAATAGAAAAATTAAAGTTATATAACGGTACATGCGCGTGCCGTTTGTATACAAGCTGTGGGTTTCCGTGCGCGTGTCGGTTGGAACCGTATACAACGAATGGTAATACATTATTCGACCAACCACATTTTATAATCATAGCCTTTCATCACGCAAAATCTTATTGACGTTTTATGTTGTTTGTTGATATGTTTCTTAGGTCAAATGATCCCGTTGGAGTTGATAGACCCTTTTTGGAGAAAGTTAAATTTGGACTCCATAGTGGAACCGAGCGAGGTGGACTCTTTCGACTTAGATGGCGAATTTGCGCTTCTCAAACAACATTTAAGTGCTCAGCCGAGAGAACTCAAGAAAAACCTGATTCAAAAGATGAAGGAGTTGGTACAACTCAATAAGACGAAGCTTAAACAACCAGTTGTGCAAAAAAACACACGGGGTCGTCCAACTTTAAAAGCTCAGCAACAAAGGAAGGATGATTCGTTTACGGAGCCTTCAAGATACAGCTTTTTTACAACGCAGGACCAGTATAGTGATTCACCCGATGGGTTTGGCACACAAGAGTCAAAGATCGAACCTACCAGGCACAGCTCATTTATCGAGTCACAAAGTTATTGTGCTGAAACACCTATGTTCTTCGGAGAGATTGCGAAAGGCGCTAAGAATTCGAAAACGAAAAAGAAGGTCGCAAAATCAAAGGAAGAGCAACCAGACTTACCTTTGCTGCCTGTCGGACAAGTTAATATGTTCATGCACTTCAAAAAGTTCATTCCACCTTGCTTCTATCCACACCTCAATCACATACAAAATGTGCAGGGTGATGATAATTGTGGGTTTCGATCTATAGCGGTCGGCTTATCTCTTAAAGAGTATCAGTGGCCGTTCATACGGGAGCAGCTTCATGATGAGTGCAACCGGTTCCACGAATTATGGAAAAAGATAAATGGACCTCAGTATCAACAAGTTCTAGAGTCATTAGTTTGGTCCAACCGTATAGACGGAGCACCTGAACATAAGTGGCTACAAATGCCATTCACGGGGCTTCTGATAGCAAACCGGTGGAATGTCATTTGTCTCTTATTAAGTGACCTTGGTTGTGCTTCATTTTTTCCCATGTTCAGAACAGCCGAAGAAAGTATTCCGCATCGAACAGTCGCGCTTGTACATGTACACAGGAACCATTTTATTCACGTCAGATTAGAAGGGGAATATCCAATGCCAACCCCATCAGGATACTGGCGACAACCGACATGGAATAAGCCAGCAGAAAGTTGGTATCACTATTACAAGGAACGTATTGACCAATATAATACGATCGTTGATGAATACAGGACCAGGGATTACGTGGATTTAGGTGCCCTATGAATATAAAATGTTATTTGCATGTTTTGACAATTTGTAATGATCAACATACACGTTATATAAATGTTTTGGCAACTTGTTGAAATTGAACTTGAAAAAACGTTTAAACGAATCAATTTGCATGTTTTGACAATTTGTAATGATAAACATACACGTTATATAAATGTTTTGGCAACTTGTTGAAATTGAACTTGAAAAAACGTTTAAACGAATCAACGTTAACGCATATCGACCGTATCTTCGTCAGTTCCGCATGTAGTAATTGAAAAAAAAAATACTGAATTGTATACGGGCCGTATAAAAGTATACGCCTCGTATACCCTGATCGTATATTAAGTATACGACAGAATTAAAAAAAAATTAAATTACTGTATACGGGTCGTATACTTTTATACGGCCCGTATACGAAGTAAAAAGCATCGTATAAGTTTTATACGACCTCATTTCCACCATACGGCCTCAACATTCCACCAAATATTCTCTCGGTTTTCTCTCGGATCGTTCTTGGATAGCGTTCTTCGGCGTTTTCTTCTCGTTCTTCCTATACGGTACGTTTTCGTATAGTAAACTTTCAAATTCCGTAACATGTTAGATTATGGTCTTCTATAGTAAAGCGTAGATAGGCGTAACGATTACGATTGTATAATTCAATTTGAAAAAAAAATTGAAACAGAAAATTGTAACTGATTATTCAAGTGTATACGGTCGTATATAATTTATACGATCGTATAATGTTTGAATATTCAAACATTTTACGATCGTATACAATATATACGACCGTATACCTTTGAATAATCATAGGTTATACGATCGTATACATTATATACGCTCGTATAATGTTTGAATATTCAAACATTATACGATCGTATATTTTATATACGGTCGTATACTTGTTGAATATTCAAACATTAAACGAGCGTATATGATATGTACAATACGTTCGTATATGTCACGGCCCCCGACCCGGTTTGACCCGTTCAGGAGCCGCGGGACAGAAATCCTGCGGTATTTAATTAATTGAGTTTTACAGCGGAGGTTTTCATCAGGATCTTTTTAAAATGTAAATATTTCCCTATTATTTTATTTCACAATGCGGGATAAAACCCGATAATTTACAATCTTGAGATTTCACGAAGAAATCTTTTATTTTACAAAACATGTTTCTTTATTTTATACTGAGCCACTTCTTTGAGCTTGTAGTGCTATATGGCACTTTTCCTGGTTCATAACAGGTCACCTGAAACATGTTTGAAAAAGGTTTTGTCAGCGGGAAATACTGAGTGAATCATTCTATTTTGCATAATGATGCATAGTTAATAATTACAGCATAAGAGCGATTACAATGGCTTCTATCTTATCTTTATCTGGATCTATGTCACAATGGTGACATGTCACAATGGTGACGATGGTCATCCCACTATTTAGATCAATGAACCTAAATAGTGACGATTATCCCTGTAGGTCAATGAATCTAACAGTGATTATCCCGAGTAGGTCAATGAACCTAACTGGGAGAAAATTAGTAATGTGCACAATACCCCATTAACCAGTAATTCAAGATATCCACGACTTAGTCCCTGTAATTATAACCTTGAAAATAATTTGAGGTATTGTAAAATAGTTGATAAAAAGAGAATGACTCACATTGTAGATTTAATTCGGGCAGAGCCTAGCCTACTGATTAGCCTTTTTAACCTAAATTTAATAACAGGCACACAATTCGGGGTTAGTAATCAATACAGCCTTTACGATAACTCACGAGATCAACCATCACAACGAGTGACAAAGTGCTATGCTTAACATCTGTCGAATTAACGACTAATGACAAAGCATCACCCTAATGTGGGCAGCACTTAAACACCCGTTGAGTACATTGATCGATCGGAAAATGAATCGTAGCAGCGATCGTGCTAATACCCTGATTGCGGCGTCGATTAGTGAACCGTGTGTGTTAATTGTGATAATCAGAGCATAACTCAGCGTATTTTTTGAATTTCTTCGTCGTTCTGAAGCCAGAATTCAAGTCCCAATCTCCTGTATTTATAGCCGAATTTTGACCCTGAGGCGGCCCGCGTGAGAATTAAGCAAACCTGAGGCGGGCCGCGTGAGACCTATTTTTAGGCATAGGGTTGCCACGTGTGGGACTAGCTCAGCTGAGTCGACGGTTTCTGAAAATTCGAATTGGACAGCTTTTTATGTGGATAAACATAACTAGGAAATACCCCCCTGAGTTTTAGGGCCCTGATCCTGATTCTGATTATTCTGAAAATTTTAGGGTTTGCGCAGAATCACTTGGGTGTCTCAATTAGGGTTTCCTATTGGTCAAATTAATTTAATAATTATGACTTTTGATGAGAGTCGTTACATTCTCCCCAACTTAATAAAAATCTCGTCCTCGAGATTTACTGGAATAAATGAGGATACTTTCTCTTCATTTCTGATTCCAGCTCCCAAGTGTATTCAACTCCTCTTTTTGAATCCTATCTAATTTTGACTAAAACGAGTCGTTTATGTTTGAGAAACTTGATCTTTCTATCCTCAACATTGAAGTAGTTTCTCAACAAATTTCAGCTTTTCGTTACCTTTATTTCTTGAAGAGGTACTACCAAAGATTCGTCTGATAGGTATTTCTTGAAATTGGATACATGAAATACATCATGTAACTAACTTTTCTGGTAGTTGTAAACTATAAGCAACTGGTCTTATACGTTGGATCACTGAAATGCTCCTACGTATCTTTGGACTTAGTCTTCCTTTCTTACCAAATCTACCAACTCCTTTCCAAGGAGATACTTTTAATAGCATTTTGTCTCCAACTCGAACTCCAACGGCTTTCGTTTATTATCTGTATAATTCTTCTGGCGATCTATATTTTGTCTTCAACCTTTTCTTCGTGATACTGAATATCACAGTTGTAATCACTTAGGATTTTCATCCATCTCCTTTGCCTCATGTTTAATTCTTTTTGCCCAAAAATATATATCTTAAATTCTTATAATCCGTATAGATAGTACCCTTACTTCCATACAGATAATGTCTCCAAATCTTAAGGGTAAAAATTATAACTCCTAATTCTAATTTATGCGTTATATAGTTCTCTTCGTGCTTTTTCAACTGTCTTGATGCATACGCAATTTCCTTTTTGCGTTGCATTAACACACATTCAGATCCTAACTTTGAAACATTATAATATACTTCAAAATCTTCAGTTCCTTCTGGTAAAGCTATTTTGGGAAAATCCTTAATAAACTACCTGTAGTATCCGGCTAAACCTACAAAACTCCTAATTTCCATTGCTGATTGCGGAATCTTCCATTTGGTAATTACTGCTATCTTAGCAGGATCTACGTGAATACCTTCATGATTTACCATATGACTTAAAATTATACTTCTGATAACCAAAATTCATACTTCGAAAATTTGGCGTAAAGCTTTTCTTTTCTCAACAGAGTTAAGAGTATATGCAAATACTGACCATGTTCGTCCTGACTTTTTGAATAATTAAGTATATCATCTATGAAGATAATTTATTCAAATATGGTTTACAGATCCCATTCATCATGTCCATGAATGCTGCAGGTGCATTCGTTAATCCGAAGGGCATGACTGTAAACTTGTAATGACCATACCTAGTTCTGAAAACAGTTTTAGGTATGTCTTCCTCTTGTACTTTCAATTGATGATATCCGGAATATAAGTTGATCTTAAAAAAATTATCTAGTTCCCTGTAATTGATCAAAATAGATCATCATTTCTAGATAATGGGTAACTTTATTCAATTTCCTATAATCAATACATATTCTTATTGAATCATCCTTTTTCTTAACAACCAATATTGTGCTAACTGATAAGGTTCCCTGGCTTATCGGTGAAATTCCTGGAATTAGATGAATTCTAAATTCTATCTCCCTATCTGGTGGTAATCCGGGTAAATCTTCTGGAAATACATCTGGGTATTCTGAAATTACAGAAATTTCCTTAATTTCTTTATCTTTAGTATTAATGATTACTGAAATCATATATACTATTCCTTGCTTTCGTTCATAACTAACAACTTTCATTAGATATGAACTTTATGGGTTTACATGGCTTATCTCCTGTAATCATTATTATTTCTCCGGTAGGTGCCTGAATTTCTATAAAATTCTGATCACAGATAATTCGAGCATGATTGTTTACTAACCAATCCTAACATCAAATTTAACTAATTTCATAGATAATGGGGTTGCAGAAAATTTATGACTTAAAAGTTTTATTTCTACGTTTTGCAGAACCTTATTTATTTTAACTGAATTCCCATCTGTCGTTTCTAATGTAGAAATTTGCCTAATGCTGGTTAACGGTAAGTTAAGAGTTTGGCAGAATGAAGTATTTATAAAACTTTGGTTTGTACCAGAGTCCAATAATACTTCTGCGTAAACATTATGAACTAAGAACGTACCGGCTATCACATCTGAAATCATCTTTGCTTCCTTAGCAGTCAGTTGGAAGGCTCTTACATTCCTTTTTGCTCCTTCTGCAGGTTTGGCTTTATTGTCAGATGATTTGTTCAGTTTTGGACAATCTGGCCTAAGATGTCCAGCTTCTCCACAGTTGTAACAGACTGAAAATTTCTTCCTCCTGCAGTCTTCTTCTTGATGCCCCGGAATTTTGCAAAAATTGCAATATCCTTTGCATCTTCCAAAATGCTTCCTTTTGCAAAAATTGCAAAATAGACTAGTGGTAGATTGCCCATTCTCTCTTTTCTTGAAATTGTTATGGTTACCCGAACGGAATTCTTGGGTAATCTTTTGGGCTACTTCCTTCCTTCTATTTTCTTCTCTTGTCCGTACTAGTTCGTCAGTCAGAGTATTGGCTAATTCCACCGCATCATCAATCGTGCGAGGTTTCGCAGCCTTGACGATATTACGGATTTCGGAAATCAATCCCCAAATATAACGAGAAATAAGTACCGGCTCTGGCGAAGCCAGGGTTGATACCACTCGAGCATATTCGAAGAATGTCGTAGTATACCCTCGACAATCTACATCCACCATCCGATGGGTTAGAAACTTATTTGCCATTTGATCTTTTTCATATTCAGGACAGAATTTTCTTTCTACAAGACTCTTAAATTCTTCCCAATTCATAGCATATGCCATCCTTCTTCCTTTTGCTTGTAACACCGTATTCCACCATTCTAGCGCCACTTCTTTGAAAAGATTTGAGGCATACATGACCTGATCATCCTGAGCACATTTACTTATGGCAATTACTGCCTCGGTTTTCTCTAACCAACGCAGTGCCGCAGTCGCTCCTTCATTGCCTGCAAACTCAGTGGGTTTACAAGCCAGAAATTCTTTGTAAGTGCAACCAGGTGTTGCAACTTTCCTTTTCTTAGGGAGCGGAGCTTGCCGTGGTTCATTATCATGATTAACATGATTATTGCCTCTGTTTATGCTATTACTGAAATTATCTTCAGAAATACGTTTACTAGGAACAATTTGTTGCGGTTCGATTGGATTTTTAATAGCAGCAACGATTGATGGAATAGCATTGGCTATCCCTTGAGTAACTATTCCTGGAATAGCGTTGGCTATCCCTTGAGCAACAATATTTTCTATATCTTGCCTAGTCACATATTGATCCCCCGGTTGTTGCTCCGATTGATTAACCTCATTAACTGGTTCATTATTAGCGTTTTCCATCTGATATCTAATTTATAGATATATAATTAGTATAAAGGAAATAATCCAATGTCACAATTTAATTGCACATAATCATGTAAACAAATATACAACCAGAATTGTAATTTTTTTTTTTTTTAATATTTCGTTTGTTGTATAGATTATATCATGCTTCTATATACAACCGTTTTATTATTTACTTTACACAAACTGATTTTACTATTACTATTACACAATCATAGTTTCATAATCCCTTATCCTTTGTCAGATGATATTCTAGTAACGGCGTTCCTTCTCATCGTATTTCCAGGAGATCTGTCCCAAAATCTCTTGAATCCTATTCCCAGCATCCATTTCGTCAAAATGACGAAGTTCAGTCACATTCTCGTTACTCATTGGTGGATTTGGTAAAGGTTCTGGTTTGAATTTAGGAAAAAGCTTATAAGGATGGTTTTGTAACAGTATTTCATTATTCACCCATTCGTCTATTTGCCATTGGATTGAAGGGTTTGGAATAGCTGGTTCTAAGTTCATTGGTAGTTGTGTTTCAAGAGAATGAATAAAATCATTTTCATTAATAGGCTCAATAGTATCATCGTTTGCCATTATAAAATCTAGTTCTTCTTGAGATGGTAACCCCTCAATTTGCCTAGAGCTTTCCCCAATTTCCATTTTCTTAGGCTTAGGTTTCTCGAGAGGTGAAACGTTGAATTCTATAGGTTCTTCTATGTCTGGAATATACTTATTGAAATCTCTGGAAACTTCTATTCTTACTGGATAGAGATTTAATTTCTGAAGGGCTTCCGACAAATCACTCATGCTGTTTATGCAAGATACACACAATTACTAAGTTAAAAATCATATAGAAAACCTTTTAATATTATTTCATACTGGTTAACTACCAAAATAACTGAAAATTAAAACACACTAGGTTTTATTTGTAAATTTATTTATAAGGTTTCTAGATTATAAATAATAAAAGTGCTAAAACTTTGAGTCAAATTATTTAAAGATTTATATTTACTACTACAGTAGCAAACATATAAAAATCTGCCCATACTATTCAAAATTAGTCAGATAATAAAACATATAATCACAAAATAGCAATTTATTAAGTATTTTGAAATACTTAATTGGCTTAAATCAGTGGCTTGATAAGTGGCTCTGATACCACCTTTTTCTGTCACGACCCCCGACCCGGTTTGACCCGTTTTAGGAGCCGCGGGACAGAAATCCTGCGGTATTTAATTAATTGAGTTTTACAGCGGAAGTTTTCATCAGGATCTTTTTAAAATGTAAATATTTCCCTATTATTTTATTTCACAATGCGGGATAAAACCCGGTAATTTACAATCTTGAGATTTCACGAAGAAATCTTTTATTTTACAAAACATGTTTCTTTATTTTATACTGAGCCACTTCTTTGAGCTTGTAGTGCTATATGGCACTTTTCCTGGTTCATAACAGGTCACCTGAAACACGTTTGAAAAAGGTTTTGTCAGCGGGAAATACTGAGTGAATCATTCTATTTTGTATAATGATGCATAGTTAATAATTACAGCATAAGAGCGATTACAATGGCTTCTATCTTATCTTTATCTGGCTCTATGTCACAATGGTGACATGTCACAATGGTGACGATGGTCATCCCACTATTTAGACCAATGAACCTAAATAGTGACGATTATCCCAGTAGGTCAATGAATCTAACAGTGATTATCCCGAGTAGGTCAATGAACCTAACTGGGAGAAAATTAGTAATGTGCACAATACCCCATTAACCAGTAATTCAAGATATCCACGACTTAGTCCCTGTAATTATAACCTTGAAAATAATTTGAGGTATTGTAAAATAGTTGATAAAAAGAGAATGACTCACATTGTAGATTTAATTCGGGCAGAGCCTAGCCTACTGATTAGCCTTTTTAACCTAAATTTAATAACAGGCACACAATTCGGGGTTAGTAATCAATACAGCCTTTACGATAACTCACGAGATCAACCATCACAACGAGTGACAAAGTGCTATGCTTAACATCTGTCGAATTAACGACTAATGACAAAGCATCACCCTAATGTGGGCAGCACTTAAACACCCGTTGAGTACATTGATCGATCGGAAAAGGAATCGTAGCAGCGATCGTGCTAATACCCTGATTGCGGCGTTGATTAGTGAATCGTGTGTGTTAATTGTGATAATCAGAGCATAACTCATCGTATTTTTCGAATTTCTTCGTCGTTCTGAAGCTAGAATTCAAGTCCCAATCTCCTGTATTTATAGCCGAATTTTGACCCTGAGGCGGCCCGCGTGAGAATTAAGCAAACCTGAGGCGGGCCGCGTGAGACCTATTTTTAGGCATAGGGTTGCCACGTGTGGGACTAGCTCAGCTGAGTCGACGGTTTCTGAAAATTCGAAATGGACAGCTTTTTATGTGGATAAACATAACTAGGAAATACCCCCCTGAGTTTTAGGGCCCTGATCCTGATTCTGATTATTCTGAAAATTTTAGGGTTTGCGCAGAATCACTTGGGTGTCTCAATTAGGGTTTCCTATTGGTCAAATTAATTTAATAATTAAGACTTTTGATGAGAGTCGTTACAGTATACAAGAACAGTATTCGTATAATACGTTAACGATAATCGTATAGTGATTGCTAAGTTGTAATTGTTATTTGTTACAGACGATATGGCTGAGTCATCAGCAGCTGGTGCGGCCCGTAGAGGTCGAGGTCAGGGTCAGGGTCGGGGCCGTGGACGTGGACGCGGACGGGGACGTGGACGTGGATAGGAGGAGGAGGTTGTGCCCGATTTTACTGAGACGGGGCGGTTTATTAGAGATATCCCCCGAGGTACGGCTGCCTATAGGGTTTTGGGCAAATTACGGGAGATGGTGCTGGATGCGCCTCGGACCATAGATTTTCAGTTTTTGACCGATATTGGAGCGATCGGTCGGGTCCGGGAGCTCATGCCAGCTAACTCCCCGTGGGACCGCTTATTTGATGCCGCAGCAGAGCGGGCCCACAGGGAGATTACTTTAGAGTTTTTATCTACCTTTTCATTTATGGACACCCGGGGTGGGGGTTTTCAGCATTTTTGACGACAGTCGCCGTAGCTTTTACTATTTGCGGCAAGTCTCAGAGGATGACACTTCCTCAGTTCACAGTTGCCTTGGGTCTGTACTCACAGGAGGACTCAAGGTCCCGCGCATTTTTTGATGCGCCAGTCAGCACGTCCACTGACGTGTTGTGGCCGTATTGGCGCACTATTGGGTTCGGGGAGTTCTCGAAACCGAGACAGCGATCCCCGAAGGCACGGGCGACTGATCTTTACGACCCATTACACTGATACCTACATCGGTGTATCGCCGTGACGATCGCCGGTCGTCATGATAGCAGGGAATGGGTCACCCAAAGTGACCTATTCTTCTTGCACGACTTACTTACCGGCGGGAGGGCCAACTTGGCGTATAAGTTGGCCGCATATCTCGCTGAGTACGCTTTTAAGCGTACCTCTTCCCACATCAGCTGTGGGGCCTTCGTCACCCGTCTGGCGAAGGGTTTCTTTCGCCTCTTGTCCCCGCAGGTGGCAAGTGATATAACCCTGACACGCCAGCTTGACAGGGTTGGGAGGGACACAGCCCTATCGATGGGTTTGGCTCGCGAGGTCGAGGGAGGGCAGCTGGTTTGGGCTTATGGTGTGGGTGAGGGACCCCGTGTAGAGGGAGGTGATGAGGAGGGAGACGAGGGAGGCGAGGGAGAGGGAGGCGACGGAGAGGGAAGCGGGGTAGGTGAGGGGGTCGCTCATACTGTCGATCGATCACAGGTAGCTGCGGAGGATTTACGGGGTGATCGCCCGTACGTTCGACGCAGCGTGAGACAGCGTGTGATGCCTCCACCGGGGGTGGATGAGAGACTCGTTCAGGTCGAGTCGGATGTAGCTGCAGTCAGAGGGGATTTAGCTGCAGTGAGAGAGGATGTACAGTGGATGGTCGAGGCGATTGTGGCTATGCATTCTGCCGCGCCCCTACCTCCACGAGCTGGCGCTGCACCACCACCACCACCACCGCCGTAGCTGTTTGTTGTATTTTTTTTTTTGGTTATTTTACGTTTGAAACTTTGTAAAAGTTTATCTTTTTTTTTTGTTTTAGATGTAAAACATTATAAATATTAATCTTATGTTTAGATGTTAAGTTGTTTGTTTAATAATTGTTGTCGTAGTTTATCATAATCATATCACATATTTATCGTTTTACATAGTGGAAACTTACTAAACATTATAAATACGTTTAACTACAAACTCGTAAAATTAATCTGATATATACAATACTATTTTAAAATGAGTTAACTGCCATTTTCGTCCCTGTGGTTTGGTCACTTTGGCCATTTCAGTCCATTTTTAAAAAATGCGCCATTTTCGTCCCCCACGTTCTGGAAAGGTGCCATTTCAGTCCAAAAATCATAACCCAGTTAAGTCAGTTTGTAAATAAGGACTGATTGTGTAAATTTGTAACATAAAGGACTGATTGTGTAAATTTGAAAAATGGACTGAAATGGCAGTTAACACCACCACCACTAGCCCTGCCACCACCACCACTCCGCTGCCACCACCGCCACCACCGCCACCACAGCCACACCGCCACCACAGCCACACCGCCACCACCGCCACCACCGCCACCACAGCCACCACCGCCACCACAGCCACACCGCCACCACAGCCACTGCCTGAATTCGGATGAAGTTGCAGGTTCCAGTGAAGTTGGATCTTTCAGAAACGATGATTGGATCTTCGTTTTTATCTTCAAAGTGGTCGATTTGCCTGAATTCGGATGAAGTTGCAGGTTCCGAACCTTCAACTTCGCCGGAATCTTAGCCGGAACCGAACCTGCAACTTCGCCGGAATCTTCACAATGCTCAAACACATCGATTTTAGCCGGAACCGAACCTGCAACTTCGCCGGAATCTTCACAGTGGCCGGAATCAGTCAACACGTCGTTCCAGCCGTTAACGGTTCGTTTTTCTTGTTCCGGTTCATTCGTTTATACTTGTACAATGTTTGCACCAGGTTAATTGGAATATAACCTGATTTTGGTCGTTAACTTGAGCCGTTGACTTTCCTGTTTGACCTTCTGTTGACCGATTTGGGGGAGATGACACTGTTGACATCTGTGAGAGTGGTGGTGGCAGGGCTGTGGTGGTGCGGTGATGAACGATGAACGAGAATGTGATGGTGCGGTGATGAACGATGAACGAGAATGTTTGAAGGAAGCATCATTATCAGACGACGACAAATTCATCATCATCATCATCGCCTCTATTAATATTTGAAGGAAGCAACAGTAACAGCAGCAACAACATTATCAGCAACAACATTATCATCAACAAAATTGGTGGTGGCGGTGGCAGCGGAGTGGTGGTGGTGGCGGTGGTGGTGGTGGTGGCAGCGGAGTGGTGGTGGTGGCGGTGGCAGCGGAGTGGTGGTGGCGGTGGTGGCGGTGGCGGTGGTGGTGGTGGTGGCAGCGGAGTGGTGGTGGTGGCAGGGCTAGTGGTGGTGGTGTTACAAATTTACACAATCAGTCCTTTATGTTACAAATTTACACAATCAGTCCTTATTTACTAACCGACTTAACTGGGTTATGATTTTTGGACTGAAATGGCACCTTTCCAGAACGTGGGGGACGAAAATGGCGCATTTTTGAAAAATGGACTGAAATGGCCAAAGTGACCAAACCATAGGGACGAAAATGGCAGTTAACTCTTTTAAAATTTACAAAACTTATTAAACGGTTTCCCGATTGCAACAAAAAATTAACTTTTCTATACATACATATTTATCGTTTTACAAAGTGGAAACTTATTAAAAATAATAAATACGTTTAACTACAAACTCGTAACATAATCCGATATATAGAACACTAGTTTAAAATTTACAAAACTTATTAAACGGTTTCCCGATTGCAACAAAAAATTAACTTTTCTATACATATTTATCGTTTTACAAAGTGGAAACTTATGAAACATAATAAATACGTTTAACTACAAACTCGTAACATAATCCGATATATACAACACTATTTTAAAATTTACAAAACTTATTAAACGGTTTCCCGATTGCAATAAAAAATTAACTTTTCTATACTGGCTATACGGGCCGTATAACATTATACGACCCGTATACAGATTTCAAAACCAAAAACCCCTATCAAACATTCGAAACAAAATTATGCAAACATGTATACGGCCCGTATATAACTATACGTCCCGTATACATATAAAAACAAAAAAAACATTCCACCGCATTAAATTCTGCGCATAAACATTCTATACGTCCCGTATCAGTGTATACGGACCGTATACAAATAGGGATGTGAAAATAAGATTATAGGGGTGTGGAAATAGAACTACCCTTTATTTATTTGAACGGCAAGTCTGCTACTAGTGCATAAGTTAATAATGGCTCGAGCTTCGAACCATCAATTTACACTCAGCTAGCCCTCCTCTAATCGCTCAATATTCTTCTTTTTTCCCTACGACGACAAATAACGGCTCCATGACCTTCCAACCATCAATTTACACCTCAACCCAGCAGTGACCTACGCTTATTCCATTTGTCGAGTCTTGAAGGGTCACCGCTGCTGTGTACAACCGACCATCAATAACTGATTCACAGCTCTTCAAGTAAACGATACCAGCCTTTGCCTCTCTTATAATTGTTTCTTTTCAACGAATTTCTGCCTAAAATCAATTATGAGGGTGAAGAGTAGAATGCCGCTTAGATCATGTGTTGGGCCGAACTGCTTTTGATTAGCCCACAAACTTAAATTTTCTTGCTTTTTGGGCCGAAAGTAAATCAACTTTTTTTTAACGGGACGTGTAAACCCACACTGCTGCGCTCTGGGTCCACTCCTCCACCGAGACCATGCCCCAATGTGTGGAAACCGGATAGAATTCGTAAACCCTCACCCTCTGTCAGATTCGAACCTGGGATTAAAGCCCTTCGTCCTTTCATCCAGATGTCCCTTAAAATGGCTTAAGCGGAAATTGAACATATGTCTCCACTAATAAGGGCGGGTCAATTTACCACCAAGTGAATCAACTTACTTAAGATTTAAGAAGTGGATATAGATTAATAGTTTCTTTTGGGCCGAAAGGCAAACAAAACGAGATTTAGGCCTTGGCTTCGCGGTGTGATTTACAGGTTATGTTTATCGTTTCTTATTCAAATATAAAAATGTTTAAGATGTCATTTATAAGTGGATTTCAGGGTTGTCTGTGTTGGCTGGCAGTAAAAAAAAAGTAGATATTTGAAAAAAAAAAGATACAAATATATATTATTATCTAAGGATGCCTTACTAGTTTTATAAGGCCATAGGTATGGGGGACGGCCGTGGACCGTCGAGCCCCGTCCAGGCCCGGCCACACCGCCCCTAGGTGGGTCGTCGCGTCCTCGGTGTCCTTCTGCTGCCGCTGTCTACGTGGAGCCCCATCCCTTGAAGAGGGGCTCCTTCAGAGCATAAGTATATTTAAACGAGTCAAAGTCAACTTGGTTTACTTAATATCTAGAGAAAGTAGGCCAGATCTGACAGTGTAACAATGAAACAACCCTAATCAACGCTTCAGAGCATCACCCAATCCCATTCACACACCTACAATCTCTCATAAAAACCAAACCAATGGCTGAACTGGTGCTTTCTGCCTTCCTGGGTGTGCTCTTTGAGAAGCTGGCCTCTGCAGCTGTCAGAAACATTGCTCGCTACAACGGAATCGATGCTGAGATCAAGAAATGGCAGAGATGGTTAAACCAGATCCAAGATGTGCTTACTGATGCTTCTCACAAGGAGCTAACCAGTAAATCTGTGAAAAGGTGGCTCAATGATCTCCAACATCTGGCTTATGACATAGATGACGTACTCGACGATTTGGCAACCCAAGTTATGCATAGTGACTTCACCCGCGAATCAGAAGCCATCACCAACAAGGTAAAAAAGCTAATCCCAAGTTGTTGCACGAATTTCTCACGGAGTACTAGTAGGACACATGACAAGTTAGATAGTATTACCGCAAAGTTACAAGATCTAATAGAGGAGAAAGCTACTCTTGGTTTGAGTGTGAAAGTGGAAACTAGGCCACAAAATACAAATAGAAGATTAAAAACCTCCATAGCTCATGCATCTATTGTTGGACGGCAAGTTGAGAAAGAGGCATTAGTCCGCATGTTATTGAGGGGTGAACCATGTGATCAAAACTTTACTATTGTTCCCATAGTTGGTATGGGTGGGATTGGTAAAACTCATCTAGCTAGACATTTGTATCATGAAAAGCAAGTTCAGGATTACTTCCAACTCAAGGCATGGGTTTCTGTTTCAGATGAGTTTGATAGCTTTGGTATAAGCCAAGTTATCTATCAATCTGTGACAGAGGTACACAAGGAATTTGCAGATTTAAATCTGCTTCAACTAGAGCTTATTAATCACCTAAGGGGGAAAAGATTTTTATTGGTGTTAGATGATGTGTGGAGTGAGAGTTATGAGGATTGGGAAACACTTGTTGGCCCGTTTCATGCATGTGCTCCCGGAAGTAAAATTATCATGACAACACGGAAGGAACAGTTGCTCAAACAATTGGGTTACGATCATCTAACCAATCTGCAGATCCTGTCACATGATGATGCTCTTTCTTTATTTGCTCTACATGCATTAGGTGTAAATAAATTTGATTCACATTTGGCACTCAAACCACATGGTGAAGCTATTGCAAAAAAATGTGATGGCTTGCCTTTGGCTTTGATATCAATTGGGAGATCACTAAGAACAAAACACGACGAAGATTCTTGGGGGAAAGTGGTAGAAAGTGAGATATGGAGGCTAAGCTACCATGATCTTTCTGCACGTTTAAAGCAGTTGTTTGCATACAGCTCCTTGTTCCCTAAGAACTTCGTGTTTGACAAAGAGGAATTGGTTTTGTTATGGATGGCAGAAGGATTTTTGCACCATCCAACTCCAACCGATTCAACAGCAGAAAACGCAGGTCATGAATACTTTGACGAGTTGTTATCAAGGTCTTTTTTTCAACATGCACCTAATAACGAATCACTTTTTGTGATGCATGACCTGATGAATGACTTGGCGACATCTGTTGCTAGTGACTTTTTTATAAGGGTAGACAACGAGACAGAGGGGAGTATTAGGAAGGAGATGATGGAGAAGTATCGCCATATGTCTTTTGTTCGTGAGAAATATGTAGCTTACCAGAAGTTTGAGGCATTCACAAGAGCCAAAAGTTTGAGGACATTCTTGGCAACATGTGTTGGGGAGGTAAAAAGTTGGTCATTTTTTCACTTATCAAAGAAGATTCTCGTTGACTTGCTTCCTGAGTTACCAATGTTAAGGGTTCTGTGTTTAAGTGGTTTTTGTATAAGGGAGGTACCAGAGTCCATTGGTGCATTAAGCCACTTGAGGTATCTTAGTCTATCTCAAACTGAAATCACACATCTACCAGAAAATGTCTGCAATCTCTACAATTTAGAGACGCTGATCTTGTTTGGTTGTAGGAGTTTAGCTAAGTTGCCGAACAACTTCTTAAAGCTAAAAAAATTGCGGCATCTTGACATTAGGGACACACCGCTTTTGGGTCAAATGCCGTTAGGGATTGAGCAGCTGAAAAGCCTACAAACTCTCTCAAAAATCGTTATCGAAGGTAAAAGTGGATTTGAAATAGCCAAAGTTAAAGAATTCAAGAATCTATGCGGGAAGTTTTCCATTGTAGGTTTGGACAAAGTTCAAAATGCAATTCATGCACGTGAGGCGAACTTTTCACAAAAGAGGCTTAGTGAATTAGAGCTTGTATGGAGTGATGAGCCGTATGGTTCAAGAAATGAAGTGCTTGAAAAGGAGGTCCTAACTGAGCTCAAACCTAGTAATGATAAGTTAATACAACTAAAAATTAGGTCATATGGGGGATTAGAATTCCCAAATTGGATTGGGGATTCTTTGTTTCTTCATTTGAAGCATGTGTCAATAAGCGGTTGTGAAAAATGTACATATCTGCCGCCACTTGGGCAGCTACCGTTACTTAAGGAGTTGTTTATTGAAGGCTTATACAAGGTGGAAGTTGTGGGTTTGGAGTTACTTGGTACTGGTCGTGCATTTCATTCACTGGAAATTATAAGTTTAAGAAGTATGCGCGCGTGGAAGAAATGGTCAATGAATAGTGGGGTTGTGTTTCCATGCCTGAAACAACTTCTTATAAGAGATTGCCCTAACTTGGTTGAAGTCACACTTGAAGCATTACCTTCATTGAATGTTCTGGACATACATTATTGTCCTAATTTGGTTGAAGTCTTCCTTGAAGCACTACCGTCATTGAATGTTCTAAAAATAGTTACATGTGATAATGGTGGGTTGAGAAGGGTGATTCCAGTAGCTTCGGCAGTCACCAAGTTGGATATATATGGTATTTCAGGGCTTAATGATGTGGTGTGGAGAGGTGTTATAGAGTATCTTGGTGCAGTTGAAGAATTAAGCATTAAGTATTGTAATGAGATAAGATACTTGTGGGAATCAGAGGCCTTTGCGAGTAAAGTTTTTGTGAAGTTAAGGAAATTGGAAGTGTTTGGTTGTGATAAATTGGTGAGCTTAGGAGAGAAAGAAGAGGAGGGGGATAATTACAGGAGCAACCTCCTAACATCTCTTAAGATATTGGAAATATATAAATGCAAGAATATGGAGCGCTGCACTTGTCCCGTTAGCATTGAGACGTTGAGTGTAAGGCATTGTAGTTCAGTTACACATATCTCGTTACCAACAGGAGGGCAAAAGCTCAAGTCACTTGACATTACTAATTGTGAGAAACTATCAGAGATGAACTGGGGACGACAAAAGATCAACAACAGAAGCATCATGATCATGCCGGTGCTTCAACATTTAAAGATAATTGGTTGGGCAAATCTCAAATCAATCTGTGAATTGGATTACTTGGTTCACCTCACGACATTGAGCATATTAAATTGTGAAAGCCTGGAGTCATTTCCTGACAATGAGTTTTCAAATTTGACCTCGTTAAAGGAACTATCAATAATAAATTGTCCAAGTCTGGATGCTTCTTTTCCTCGTGGGGTTTGGCCTCCCAAGTTGTGTTACTTAAAAATAGGGAAGCTGAAGAAGCCCGTCTCAGAGTGGGGTCCACAGAATTTTCCAACCTCACTTGTCCATCTACACTTATACGGTGACAGCGGAGTGACTAGTTGTAGCCAATTTTCTCATTTTCTTCCTTCGTCGCTTACTTATCTAGAAATAAATGAATTCGAGAAATTGGAATCATTTTCAATGGGATTCCAACACCTCCAACATCTCTTTTTTCACAAGTGCCCGAATCTGAATAAACTGTCACATCCCCAGCAGCACCTCACCTCCCTCCAACATCTTTGTTTTTGGCATTGCCCAAACATGATCGATCTACCCGACGGGTTGTTGCCTTCACTTTTGAGTTTGATCATCTGGGGTAATTGCCCAAATCTGAAAGAAAGATGCAGTAAACCAGGTTGTTACTGGCCCCTCATCTCCCATATCCCCTGTATCGACATATGAATTATATAACTGAATTGTATTGTTTTTTTTTTTGAACAAACTCTTTTGAATACGATCACAATAGTTGTTAACATGCGCATGCTTACTGATTTAATTTATGAGTATGTAGAGATCATGAATCACTTAAATGAGGAATTAGCCGAAAAAAATGTCTTTAATATACTTGCTTTATATGAAACAGATTACATAAGAAAATCAGATTTTTATGACTTATAAATTAATACTGGTCTTGTATATTAAGAAACAACAATTTAATGGGATTTGATGAATTGTTGTTTGAAAAGGTTTGAGACACATGTCTGAAATTTGATGCAGAATTCTGAATTTAATGCCTGTTATGCTAGTGTTAATACCCACCTTGGTATGATATACATTGAAATAAAAGGGCTTAATTGTCATTGTTCAAAGTTGAAGGTCTATAGTGGAAATGACATATGGCATTAATCGGTTCCACACACTATGATTTAAAGCCGGCTCCATACCTAGTTACATCCGACCTGAACTGATCAAAATGCAAAAAAGACGGAGCCAGAACTGAAAATACCCGATAACTTTCTTTTCAAAACCAGGTTCTATGCATGAACCGGTTATTGCAACATCTGTATAACCCTATACGGGCTGTATAGGTGTTGGGGTGTTAACATAAGATTTTTGAGGCGTGGGAATAGTGAGAGTCTATTATAATAGAAGTTAGTACTTAGAGTAAACTGCAGTTTTACCCTCTATGGTTAATAGGCATGATTACCTTTACACCCTATTTTGAAAATCAATAAACTTTACACCTCATGGTTTCTTAATGTTAGACCCCGATTTTATGTAAAAATTGTACAAGATAAAAAGACGTGCTCGACATGGCACATAAACTTTTAAGTTTTTATCATATTTTTTTAAGAGCACAAGTAATCATATCAACATATTGTCCATTTTGCCTGGATGGTATCCAGTAAATCCCGATTTTGTTTTTACTTGACGAGTTGTTCGCCCAAACAAAACACGTCTTAGTAGAAAAGGTTTTCATCCCTTATAAGGAAATCTTTGTTCTAGTTCTCAACTAGGACTTACACCTTAAATAACATGGTGCAAGATTGTCTATTCGTATATGTTTATAAAAGAGAGTGGTGCAGTCGATAATTATGGTGGGGTGCTGGGCAATATGGCGTGCTCGAAACAAACGTGTATTTTCAGGGAAGCGTGCTAAGATTGACACCTTGTTCAACGAGATTCAATATATGAACTTTCTGTGGACTAAAATTTAAAAGTAGTGAATTGTAATTGGTGTTTCATTTAAGTTAGCACTTAAATATTGACGGGTTACACCAATTTAAATTAAGACCACGACACATAGAGGAATACATTAAACAAACCATGACACATGGTGTCAAAAATTCTAATTTTCTTGTTGTCATTACATGAACAGCAAGAAAAAACATGTAGAAAAGTGTTCTTTGTCAAAAAAAAAAAAAAGACATAGAAACACAAAGATACGAACATATGAGGATCAGATGTGACCAATACCCTAATTGTGATTTAAGTTGATAGTATAGTATGTACCTTTTTGTGTAAAAAATTCATACGGAAACACATCTATACTATATTATAATGCACGAGGGAGGGGTATTTTAAAATACTCAAAAAATAAGAACTTTTCCCTCCTTTATTTATAGAAAGACCCTTAAAATGAGGGTACTTTGTTCTTTTAAACATTATTTATTTTTTAGCCCCTAAACTTATTACACTTAAGTCCCTGAGGTTTTAACAAAATTATAGATAATTAGTTACAATTCACCCCTCCACAACAAACTTATAATTTTTTACGTATTCTTGACATATCTTATAAACTATATTGTTTAAAAAAAATCCAAAGATAGTATGACGACCTACACATTTTTGTCGACGTTTCGGTAGTTGTCTTGTTCAATATCGACGCACGGATTAAAATGTAAAAGTTGATAATGCTTTAATGTACAACTAATTAGTACTTGTAATCTAATGCGCCTAATCTACAAAGATGGGTTCCATCTATGCAAACAAAAACAAAAAGAATGAAAAGTAACGTAACATAAAATGAAGATATTATGTGTCACATTTTATTTTATTAAAACTGCCTGATATCTATACTTGGAAAAATATTTTATAAAAACTTAAAACTAACCACAACAAACTTCCTAAATAAAGGGGTAGCAAATCTAAAATTAAACCCTAATGCACTTCTATAGTTACAACTATAAATACATAGCAGGACACCCCTATATCTATTGCTAAACAAAGTTAAAACTGGATCCAATCTGAATTCAACTGTTGCGAAAAACTAAGCATGCGAGATTGAAAATTCTAAGGTCAGTTCTGTTATATCGCAGTAGTGAATAATTGTTTTCTTTTATTTACTTTTATGTGAATGTTAACTTATTTGATTTTTCAGATTCAGTTGCATGATGAACATGCCAATTTAAACAACTCAATTGTCGAACAAGCTTCTAAGATATTAATTTTGTTGGTTTTTAGTATTATTTTTGCGTATATCTTTCATACTAACATGTTTGTTATGTTATTATATGTGTGTTTTATTGCAGGATGATGGTGATAAAAGTGTTGATATTATTTCTTATGGTGCAATATTTAGTCCATACAAGTCTAATCTTCAACGTGAATTTAATTAAGAGGTAATTTTAAGGTTTATTGTTTTTAACTTTTGTATTCAATTTTTGTCCTTTTTAAGGATCAGAAGTTTGAGACTCAAAGGAAGAGATCCAAGAGACTCTCTGAATGGAAATGGAGTGAGGTTATTAATTTAGATGATTCCGAGGACAATGACAAAGAAGAGAAATTAAAAGATACTGCCGATTCAAGCACAAACCAGAAAACCCGATTAAAAATTCCTCGAGTGTCAATTCAGAAGTGGAACAAATTTCATGCAGTCTAATATGAAATCTATCAAGTGTTTTTATGTTTTTTTTTTCATTTTCAGTTGTTATATTTGATCTAGACGTATGAATAAGGTTTATTTTATATTTGAACTTTAGTTTTGGTGTTAATATAATGCAGTTATTGACCATATTAATAAAGTTCAAAATAAAGTGTTGGTGCATTTTTCGTACGTCTGCCACTGTGCAAATAGTTAGATAGAGCGTGTGTTGAATATTGTATAGAATATAGAAAAGTTGGACAGGTTTTGTAATTGTCAAAGCCAATCCGATCGGATGGCTGTCCGATCGGGTGGCAACCCGATCGGGTGGTAATCCGATCGGATAACACATGTGTGAGATGTCTATAAATAGGGACCTTGGGGTTCCATTTGGACAAGCTTTTGGTTCCCAGAGGGGAAATGTTGTCCAACTGGTCTCGCGGTGCTGTAAACGTCGAATAATCAATAGAGACCATATTATAAATGACTGCTCGGTGTCGTATTCTGTTTCTACTCCTTTCTTAGTCGTAATAAACGCACCGAACACCTTGTTTCGGGACCGAAGCTCCGTCGAACTCACCGAATCCTGGATTCAGCAGTGGTATCAGAGTAACGGTACCGGCTTAATCGATCTAACAGTCGGTTAAATCACCCAAAGCTCATCAATTTTGGGTTAAACAGGAGTTTTGACGTTAAACAGAGAAAATTATCAAAATAAAGGTCAATTCACGGATGGATTTTGGAATTGAACACATCAATCTGTGCGGAATTAACTCGCGAACAATCCTGTGAAGTTTCATCATAAAATTCACAGTAATAAAGATTCTGGATCGAAAAAACGTGATTTGGAGTGTTCTTGAGCCGTTAGAAGATTTCCAATCGGATGGCGACCCGATCGGATGGCAATCCGATCGGATGACCATCCGATCCACGTCACTATCTTTGTTGAAGGACTATAGATGCTTTCAATCGGATGACCATCCGACACTTGTCACCATCTTGAAGGCTTATTGGAGGATAACTGTCTTTCAATCGGGTGGCAATCCGATCGGATGACCATCCGATCTATGGTACTATGGGATATTTGAGAGATAAGATGTTATCAATCGGATGACCACCCGATCCATGTGACACCTTGTTCTTTATGCCCTTCAATCGAGTGGCAATCCGATCGGGTGGTCATTCGACACTTGACACTCGACCAGATGATCAAATGCCTAAAAAAATGATCGCAACGACGAGGAGTGTCTCCAGAAAAAATTTGGTGATTGTCAATTTTTTCGGGTCGGGGGCTTCAGTGAACATATTTGATGATGCAATCACATATTGTGGAAATTAGTGGGGTGGTCATGATAATGGTGCAGAATGTTTATCATTCAGGTTATCTGACTATTTATGGGTCAAAACGTAAAATCCACAAAGGTGAAAAACTGACAATTGTGGCGAATATTGTGATATTCTAGTTTGGTCAAGTTTTTCGGAGAAGAGAATTAAAAACCGAATTCAGTTTGTGGGGGAATTCAGCGATAGAGGCGTCAGAATTTGCAAAAATGAGGGGGAATAAAAATTTCATTGTCGTATGTTGAAACTCCGACATTTTTGAAATTCGTGACACTGCAACAGTATTCGGGTAGTTTTCGGCTTCAGATTGTCAGGGGTAATGTGAATCTGATCATGAGTGAAAGCTTCCGAGATTAAGATGATCCGAGGTGTTGATATCTGATCGTGGACGAAAGCATCAGAGATCAAAAAGTGATCGTGGATGATAGCTTCTGAGATCTAGATTATCCGAGGAGATGAATCTAATTGTGGACGATCAGATTGCATTATCAGATGATTTGTTTTCCAATGAAGATTTGCTGATTGTGGAGAATACCGTTTACACGGATCTGACATTCTTATGGTGCATTAACGTGGATCACGGTAAACGGGATATCAGATCTTCAGGGGGAATCATGGATTTGAAGTTAACCAGTGGAGTATTTGAAGTTTCTATCAATTGCTGGTTGAGTTTTTGTACATTCTTAGATCGAGCAGGCGGAATGCGAGATCGTGGTGCTTACTTGTGATATCAAAAACTGAGCTCGGATGCGGTTAAAGTTGAAACAGAGGATGCTGCATTGATTAGTTTCAAGTTGGTGATTGTTCGTGAAGGTTGCAGTTTAGCAAATCAGAGGAGAGTCGTGAACTGTGCTAAAAGACCTGAAGATTCATTCCAGGGGGAATTCGTGGTTTATCTTGGCAAAAGCAAACCCGAATCATCAATCGAGGGGGAATTTGGATAGTCAGATTTCAAGATACCTGATTGAAGTTGCAGAAAAGTTGAAGATTACAGAATATTCAAACACGGCTCAAGGTTCTCAAATTTTTAAAGACGATTCGACAATGACATCCGAGGGGGAATCTGTTGGTGCATTTTTCGTACGTCTGCCACTGTGCGAATAGTTAGATAGAGCGTGTGTTGAATATTGTATAGAATAGAGAAAAGTTGGACATGTTTTGTAATTGTCAAAGCCAATCCGATCGGATGGCTGTTCGATCGGGTGGCAATCCGATCGGATAGCACATGTGTGAGATGTCTATAAATAGGGACCTTGGGGTTTCATTTGGACAAGCTTTTGGTTCCCAGAGGGGAAATGATGTTCAACTGGTCTCGCGGTGCTGTAAACGTCGAATAATCAATAGAGACCAGATTATAAGTGACTGCTCGGTGTTGTATTCTGTTTCTACTCCTTTCTTAGTCGTAATAAACGCACCGAACACCTTGTTTCGGGACCGAAGCTCCGTCGAACTCACCGGATCCTGGAATCAGCATAAAGTTAGTATCCTAAAATTAGAAGACAACTGAACTTATATAAGTTAATTTCCTAAAGTTGCAATAAATAGATATTGCAGTTAGATGTAGTCAAGCTGAAATTATAAAATATTGCAGTTATTCTTGGATATTAATCTAATAATTTGTATTTCTTAATTAAAAATTAATAAAGTAATAAACTTTAAAGCTAAACTAAAAAATTGAACTTACTATGATATAAAGTTAATAAAGATATAAACTTTTATAAAAATATATTTTTTATATACATAAAAACAAAATTTAACAATTAAAGTTAAAGGTGTAAAACGTACTTACGAATCAACTACTATTTTTTATTTTTATAAAAACAAAAATTTTAAATTAAAGTTTATTGGATGAGTACCATGTGGATATTTAAAAAAAGATATGAACTTTAAAAAATAAAATCATAAACTTTATCATTTAACCAACAAAATAAACTTACTTTACAACTATAACAACTTATCTTTTATTTTTTGTCATTTGATTATTATTATTATTATTTATTAAAAAACGAAACTTTACATGTGTAAAACAATTTTTACTTTATTTATAAACAAAACATTTGTTTTTATAAAAAAATAATTCTTTTATAAACATTTTTTTGTAACAAGTAATATAAATAAAATACTCCATAAATTTACAATCTTTACTAGATAAATACTAATTGTGTTGCTAATTTTTATGAATTATAAGTGCAACTATATTGTTATAGATAATATTAGTCAGTTTCAAAAGAATTATTTGACAAATTAACTAGATACATAGTAGATTGAGTTGCATATTTTTAGGGATTATAAGTTAAAAGTAGACTCATATAGATAAGATTAGTTAGGAACTAAAAATCTGAACTTAGTATGACATAAATTTAATAAAGATAAAAACTCTTAACATTTTTTTTTGTAAAAACATTTCAGGAAATTTTATAAAAATACAAATTTTTAATATCTATAAAAAAACGAAATTTAACAATTTAAGTTAAAGGTCTAAAACGTACTTACGAGTCAAATACTATTTTTATTTTTATAAAAACGAAAATTTTAAACTTAAAGTTTATTTGATGTGTACTATGTGGATATTTAAAAAAGTAATGAACTTTAAAGAATAAAATTATACTATATAATTTAACCAATAAAATAAACATACTTTACAATTATAACAACTTATCTTTTATTTTTTGTCTTTTGATTATTATTTTTTATAAAAAAACAAAACTTTACATATGTGTAACACTTATGATATATATCCATCACAATAATGTTATCATAAATATTATACATATAAGAAAACTACCAGAAACGTGTGTCGCAATGCAAAGTGTCGCCCCCGCTGTATCACGCGGGCACCCTACTAGTAATTATTAACATATGAGGATCAAATGTAAATTATGCCCTAATTGTGATTTAAGTTGATAATATGTATGTATGGGATGTTAGAAATTACCCATTAATGTGGCCTAACGAATCATTTGAATAAAGTTACCAATATGACATAACTAGTCTCCTACAATTACTTGATGGTACTAATTGTAAGTATTAATTAGTTCAAAGGGGCAATTATGATTTTCCTTTAGGTACCTTTAATAGAGAATGTAAAGAGTTTTCATAACCGATGATTATTCATGATCATGATTCATTGATCTTTAATGTTAAATATATAAAGATGAAAAACTCCTTAAGAACACCAATACTAAGAATTTTTTTCTCTAGTGTGATCCATCAACACAAGGTACCAGAACGGGAATCATGACCTCATCTTTATCCTCAAAGATAATCATCCCTACAAGTAAGTATCTCTAACTTGGCATCTATATTTACGTTACGATTGAATAAACATGATTAGGGTTCTTTATTTTTTACCCATGTTTAAAGATATAATCAACATGTGGTATCAGAGCGATGTTAATCAACATGTTTAAAGATATAATCAACATCTGATCATGTTAATTTGTTCGTTGTCTTGTTTTCGCTCGCAAGTATATCGACAAATCGATCTTATGGAATTGGAAACTTAAATCATTAAAAATTATTTTCTATGGTCGATGAATCAATTTTTCTAGTTGGATCTTGAAAATTGGCATGATAAAATCAATTTATTTTTTAGTCTAAGCAACGTTTTGGTTGCATTTCATGAATTGAATGCATGATTCTATTCTTTTAATATTCACATAAATAATTGATTGGAATGATTTTGCTTATGAATTATTAAATATTAATATTGAGAAAAAACCCAAAGAGAAATAGAGATAAACTGAATTATATACTTCATTCTATTCAACATTACAATATATGGATAAACATAGCTATAAACCATAAAGCCCACAAGTAATGGGTTGGGCCTAAAACATCTGGTTTATAACACTCCCCCTCAGACATTTAGAATTATACACAGTTTAACAACATACTTCAGGATGATGTTAAATAGGTACTTCAGGACCTGAATAAATAAACTGATACTACTGGATCAGCTATGCTGCCTCATTAAAAACCTTACTAAGAAAACCCAGTGGGACAAAACTTAGTTAAGGGAAAAAGAGTACAGTGTGTATAATTCTCCCCCTGAATTCAACAAACATCTTTCAATCTACGAAGACCGATCTTGTGTGATAGCTGCTCGAAACTGCTTCTAGGTAAAGATTTCGTGAACAGGTCAGCTAGATTTTTACTTGACTTAATTTGGCAAACATCAATTTCCCCTTCTTTTTGCAAGTCATATGTTGAGAAAAATTTTGGTGAGATGTTCTTTGTTCGATCACCCTTGATATAACCTTCTCCGATTTGAGCTATGCAAGCAGCATTGTCTTCATAAATAATTGTCGGCTCCTTCTTGATCTGTTCCAATCCGCATGCTTCTTGTATGTGATTAATCATTGATCTCAACCACACACATTCTCGACCAGCATCATATAGTGCTATTAATTCAGCATGATTTGATGATGTTGTTGTAAGTGTTTGCTTAGTTGACTTCCAAGAAATCGCTATGCCACCGTATGTGAATACATAACCTGTCTGAGATTTTGCTTTGTAAGGATCTGATAGATATTCGGCATCATCATACCCAACAAGCTGGGACTTTTGATCTTTTTGATAGAAAAGACCTAAGTCTTGTGTCCTGCAAATATACTGGAATATATGTTTTACACCATTCCAGTGTCTACGTGTTGGATTCGAACTGTATCTCGCTAGTACATGAACTGCAAATGCAATGTCAGGTCTTGTGTTATTTGCGAGATACATAAGGGCACCGATCGCGCTTAAGTACGGTACTTCCGGACCAAGTACTTCTTCTCCTTCTTCTTGAGGGCAATAAGGATCCTTGTGTGGATCTAGCGATCGGACAACCATAGGTACGCTAAACGGATGTGCTTTATCAATATTAAAACGTACTAACATCTTCTGGATGTAGTTTGATTGATGGACAAACGCGCCATTGCACAGATACTCAAATTGTAGTCCGATACATAATTTTGTCATACCAAGATCTTTCATCTCAAATTCCTTCTTTAACAACTGAGCAACTTTCTCTATCTCTTCAGGAGATCCGATGATGTTGATATCGTCAACATAGACTGCTATTATAGTGAAATTTGAGAGTTTTCGTTTTATAAAGACACATGGACTGATTACATCAGACTTGTATCCTTCCTTTTCGAGATATTCACTAAGTCGATTGTACCACATACGACCAGATTGTTTGAGACCATATAAAGATCTCTGGAGCTTTATAGAACACATATCTCGAGGTGTTGATTTTAATGCTTCAGGCAATTTTAATCCTTTAGGGATTTTCATGTAGATGTCAATTTCAAGTGCCCCGTATAAGTATGCAGTGACGACATCCATTATTCTCATATGAAGTCCTTCAGAGATTGTGAGGCCGATTAGGAACCTAAGGATTATCGCATCCACTACAGGGGAATACGTGTCACACCCCGATATTTCCACGTATTACAGGTGGGCCCGGTGGGGAGTATCGTGACGTAGTTGATATCATCATAGACAATTGATCACAGTTTAATGCACAGCGGAAGTCTAAAAATAATATTACAAACCGAATTCGAAAGTATAATAAAATATTACACAACGGTTGTAAGCGGATGCACAGGCGGATCTAAAACAGAAAATAAAAATAGTTCAACAGACTTAAAGTATTAGAGCTTGCAAGACTCTTTAAGTAGTACTCAGGAGTTCCAGCCCATTTCGTGTAGTACATGCACTTAATCTTTTTGAAAAAAACGTCAGTTTACACTGGTAAATACAATTAACTAATTCTTTTGAAAAGTGTTTATAAAATTAGTTTGGATGCACAAGGCATAAATCTTTTATAACTTTGGACAATTATTAAAATAATCTTGTATACAGATTTATATGTTTGTCGTCCATTCAGGGCCCAGTTAGAAGAGCCGAGACAAGATTAATAGACACACCACTAGTATAAGCCCACAAGAAGTTTCCTCACGAGTGAGATACCGTTTTACATACGCAACTGTCAGGTGTATGCCTACACCCCGTGCTTAAGTCGTGGCCATTTCAAATGAATGAGCCGAGGATATCCAGGACACGATCATTAACCCCCCAAAGTCTTTGTATCATACAAAACAGATTAAAACGGGTTATGCAATTTATTAATCACAATCCGATTAAATGATTTCATACCCGACCAAGCGGTATTATTATAATACCGTATCCCAAGCCTGTATAAGGGAAAATAAGTTAAAAGTATTTACCTGAGCTAAATGAAATTTATTCTCAGTCGTATTTTCTAATCAGCAAGTACAGGGAGCTTTACTGGGCTCCTAATCTGGAACGAAGGTTTTAATAACCTATTAGATTCCTAACGGGTCTTATTTAGGTTATAACTTAGACCGGTTAGTTTTAAAGAAAGGTTTACGGTTCAAAATGCGAGATTAAGCGATGACCGGATTGGAATGTGATTTAGACCCGACAAGTATGAAGACTTGTATATAATGGGTAAACTAAACACATTCTGGATTTTGAAGTAAAAATGATAAGGTTTGACCCGTTTCGGCTAATTTATGCAAACTAGTTACATAAACCGTACCGAACGCGTATATGCATAACGGGTAACCGAATGAGTCATGAACAAGTTCCATAAGTTATTATGCTTAAAATATGTTATGATATCAGTAGGATATCTTCCATTATGCCCAAAACGAATTTAAAATCAAATTAAGCCCCGTAAGGGTATTTAGGTCATTTTAATGTTTATAAAAGAGGTTAAATAATAAACTGAGGTTCTGGTCTAAAATATCAGTAAAAACATTTATTTTTATTAAGTTAAGTCAGCAAGATATCATACATATGTGAGGTTTATCATTTATGGCCAAACTATGCACCGTAGGGGCATTTTGGTCATTTCACACATGCTTTTAAGGGCAAATTTAGAAGTCTGAGTTCAAGACTTATACTTACTGTTAAAGTATAAAATTTTATTTATAAAATTAGTAGGTAACAAGTCTTAGGCGTTAAATATGGTTTTAAACCATACTATGCGCCTAATTAGCGTAAAAGTCGGTAATTGACGGCATTCAAGATGTTTAAAATTTTTTGAAGTTTTGATCAGTCCTTAGTGTTCAAAATATTTTATTTAACATATGATATCAGTAGGAAAAGGTTTGGCATTCAAATGATGTGCAAAACTTATTTTATTAATGAAAAGGGAATTATTGTCAATACCGAATTTACACTAGAACTCTATGTTACGATTAGTATAAAATTTGGCAAAAATTTCCAAAAATCCCTAAATATTATATCATAACTGTGGGTAGCAAGTTTGGTGCCAAAAATTGGGTTTAAATATGATTCATGCCAAAAATGCCATTTAATTAATAAAAAGTTTTTGTTTTACGATATCTTGCATATCTTTTATTTTAGACCAGAAACGGATGTCAAAGTTTTAGGACATACTTATAAATCATTAATGAAGATTTTTGTCCACTCACATTTCCAAAAAAATTGTTTTTATATCAAAAGGGCAAAATGGTCAATTTTAAGCAAATAACGGAACTTGCATGTAATCTGTGATTTCTAAGGAACCATGTAGTATAACTTCAGAGAGTTATACTAACTTATAATATGGTCCCAAAGGAACCCTAAGGCATAACTAAACTAAGCTAAATCGGGTCAGAACTGAAAGTCAAAGCAAAAGTCTACTTTTGCGACTTTCGGTTGCGAACCGAGCCTAAACTCAGAATTGTCAGGTTGAACATGCCTAAACATGTTCTTATATTATTTACCAAGTTATTTAAGTGTTAAAACATGTTCCATAACTTCTACATTATCAGTTATGAATTATTTCATAAAAACTGACTCGTTTGACTTTTTGTTAAGTAGTTTGACTCGACAATTGACCAAGTAAATGTGATAATTAAGAGGTGCCCTTTTAAGGGTTTATTACCTACATAATTACCAACACATAGCCACTTTCAATTCGAATAATGGCTGGACCGTTAGTTATTAATCACAAAGTCAAAGCATCATTACGATAACTTTGACTTTCGGTCATTAAGCTAATGAAAACATAACTATGGAAGCTAAGAACACTTACAATAGTCCTTAGCACGAAATTTGAACTAGAGAAAGCTTCCTATAAGACCAGGATGCTTCAGAGAGTGAGTTGTGAAGTGAAAATGAAATGTGCAGGTTTCAAGTGACCAAAATGGGAGCTATTTATAGGAGATTTGAGGTTGCCAAGATCAATCCATCTGTTCCTAGAGGTAATCCAGATGATCCCAATTCTCCCCAGGGCAGTAAAAACCAGTTGCTCAGTCCCTGGTATAAAAAACAAGCATGCAATCGCGGTGGAACAGTGTCACACCCCGATTTCCACGTGTCACCGGTGGGCCCGGTGGGGGAGTATCGTGACGTGGTTGGCAACATAATAGTCAAACAACACAATAATCAATATGCACAGCGGAAGTAAATTTAAAAATATGATACAACCGAATTTAATATTGTAATATCAACTGTCACAATATTCGGAAGTTTATCCACAGATGGATCGAAAATAAAATAGTATTAATGGTTCAACAGACTTCAGGCATCTTAAGCTTGCGAGACTTCTAGTGATGCTAAGGAGAAATCCCAGCCAATTACGCTTAGTACCTGCATTTAATCTTTTTGGGAAAATACGTCAGTTTACACTGGTAAATACAATCAACTGACTCATTTTGGAAAAATGATTGAAAATTGGTTTGGATGCACGTGGCATAAACATTTTATTTAACTTGGGAGAATTATTTAATATTATAATTTTGTGAACGAATTACATGTTCCTTGTGCGTTCAGTAGCCCGGATCTTGTCAGGGTTAAAGATCAATAGACACACCACATTATTCTTTTGTGCACTGACGGGTGTACGCCTACACCCCGCGCTTAAGTCGTGGCCATTTCGTAAAATGATGCCAAGGATATCCGGGACATGGTCATTAACCCCCCCAAAGGCTTTAAGTAACAAGACTGTTTAAACGAGCAGATAAATTTATTCAATTACCCACTCAACGGTGGAGAATTTGATGCCCGATCAAGCGGTATGCTATATACCGTAACCCAAGCCCGTATAGGGAAAATAAGTTAAAAGTATTTACCTAAGCAATGTATAAATCACAATAATCAAAATGCACGTAGCTTTTACTGGTACTCCTAATCTGGAATGAAGGTTTTATAATAACCTATTAGAATCCTAACGGGTCTTTAATTAAGCTTAAGCTTAGACCGGCTAGTTTCAAAGATACGGTTCGTACGCACGATTAAGCGAAGACCGGATAGAATGTGATTTAGACCCGACAAGTTCAGAGACTTTCTTAATATGGGTTTATTATTCACATTCTGGATTTTGAGATAAAACCGTTAAGGTTTGACCCGTTTCGACTAATTTATGTAAACTTGTTACATAAACCGAACCGTACGCGTAATAAGCGTGACGGGTATTCATGAGTGCCATATACAGGTTTCCTAAGTTAATTATGTCTCAAATATGTTGTGACATCAGTAAGATGTCTTTCATTATGCCCGAAACGTGTTTAAACACAAACTAGGCCCCGTAGGGGTAGTTTGGTCATTTAAAAGTTTATAAAAGAGTTTAAGTAACAACCTGAGTTACAGGTCTGATGTAATCAGCAAAAATACATAATTTGCTAAGTTATATCAGTAGGAAAAAGTGTATATGTGAAATTTATAAATTATAACCAAACTATGCCCCGTATGGGTATTTTGGTAATTTCACATAAGCGGAAAAGCTCAAAACTGAAGTCTGAGTTTATCAACCTTTGCTTACTGTTAAAATATTATAATTTGCCTCATATATCAGTAGGTATCAACCCGGGTATGTCCAATATAATTTTAATACATACTTTGCGTTAAAAACGCTTAATAAGGCGATTAAAGGCCATTTCCGGGTTCGATACTTAAATATGATATTTTATATTTCCAGAAGGCTTTAAATAATTTATTTATCATATGTGATCAGTAGCAAAAGGTTTGGAGTCGTTTAGATATGTAAAACTCATTTTATGGCCCGTAAGGGCAAAACCGACAATTACCGAATTAAGCTTACGACTACTAGTTATGCTCAGTCTAAAATTTATTAAAAATCTTTAAAAATCCCAAAATAATATATTGCATCATTGGGTAAAAGATTTGATATCAAAAAGTAGGCTTAGCTAGGCTATACGCTAATTACGCCGTTTTATTAACATAAAGCTTTAATTTTGCGATATTGAGCATAACTCTAAATTTACAATTCAAACTGATGTCAAACTTTGCATACAAGTTTATATATCATTAATTAAAGTTTCTACTCTTTTACATTTCCAAAAATCACGTTTTAAGGTAATAAGGGCATAATGGTCAATATATGAGCAATTAACGGAATCATGCTTATTAATTGGATAACTAATGATCCGAGGTGTATAATCACAGTGGGTTATACTAGCATGTAACCTGTTCCAAATAAAGCTCTAAGGCATTTCTAAAACATGCCTTAACGGGTCAGAACTGAAAGTCAAAGTGAAAGTCAAACTATGTGACTTTCGGTTCTGAACCGGGTATTTACAGGAATTTGTCGGGTTGAACATGTTTAGACATGTTCTTACACTTATTACCAAGTTATAACAATGTTCAAACAGGTTGTATATGTTTTACATTGCTAATTATGCATAAATTAGGATTTAAGCTTCCTGTTGACTTTTTGTTAACACGTTTGACCCGACTTTTGACACAGTTAGAATGGGAATCAGGGGGAACCTTTTTGAGGGTTTATTACCCACATAATTACCAACTTATAACTACTTTTGATTCGACTAATCACTGGACCATTAGTGATTAATCTTAAAGTCAACCGTTAATTACGACGGTTTGACTTTTAAGCTATAACTAAGCTAAAACTTAATTAGAAAAGGTTAAACATACTTACAAGTGTCTAATGGATGATTAGGAAGGCTTGGGATCTGCTTTGGAGTTCCAGAGATGATCAGAAGTGAGTGCAAGAATGTTTGTAAACTTGAAGGCCTTATATACTAGTTGTAATCACCATAAAATGTTGACAACTAAGGCTACAAGTGACCACAATTGTCTCACAAGTGTCCCTGGGGTCTAGGAACATTTTAGGGGTCGCCCAATAGTGAGAAATACCAACAAGATCGGTCAAAATCGGGCAAAACAGGCTGCAGTCGGTTTCTGGTTACTGGGCACTACCTTACAGACCTCAACCTCAACAATGTTGAGGTCCGTAAGCTGGACATCAGACCCAAAAATTGCTTGTTCTTTGTTGTTTCGAAGGGGCAACCACTTGTTTCGAATTTGGGACTTGTTTTATCAGTTTGGGACCTCCCAAAAGGGCCTTGAACAGTTACAAACCCTACCACATTGGTATGTTTCAATGAATGCTTAAAGAAAGTGCCGAACAATAAGGTTTACCGTAGAAATTTCCATAGGAACCCATCATGCACTTCGAACTCAATTATTTTCAATACCTTTCTGGATTTACAAATACATTAGATGTTTAATATACATATACTTGGGTCTTGGGATTCATAAATGAGGTCGTTCAGAGGTAAAAATTAACATGACGCCACTTTTAAATCCTGCCAAAACATCTTTATTAAATCCTGGTTTACAACGCGTTTTGTCTTTCATGACACGTGTCGCAATTTAATTGAACACGAATTTTCGAGGTGTTACATCCTCACCCCCTTAAAATAAATCTCGACCCGAGATTTACTTAAACAAATGAGGGTACTTTTCTTTCACGGTGGATTCAACCTCCCACGTATACTCGGGACCTCTACGGGCATCCCACTTGACCTTAACAATAGGTACATGCTTCCTTCGAAGCTTCTTTACCTGTCGATCCTCAATCGACAAAGGTTTTTCCACAAATTTTAAGCTCTCGTCTATATGCACATCTGTGTGTGGTATAACCAGTGATTCGTCAGCGAAACACTTTTTCAGATTGTAGATGTGGAACACATTGTGAATTCCACTGAGCTCTTCAGGTAAGTTTAGTTTATAGGCAACTGACCCGACATGTTCGATAACCTCGAAAGGTCCTATGTATCTCGGGCTTAGCTTGCCTTTCTTACCAAACCGCATCACCCCCTTCCAGGGCGATACTTTAAGCAACACTTTATCACCTACTTCGAAGTGAAAAGCTTTACGCTTTGGATCTGCGTAGCTCTTCTGCCTATCTCGGGCAGCTTTGATACGGTCACGAATCTGGACAATCTTGTCCGTCGTTTCAAAGACTATCTTTGGTCCTGATAACTGGACATCTCCAACTTCTGCCCAACAAATAGGCGATCTACACTTTCTACCGTATAATGCCTCAAAAGGCGCAGCCTTAATGCTGGTATGGAAGCTATTGTTGTAGGAGAATTCGACTAATGGTAGGTGCTTATCCCAACTACCACCCAAATCGATCGCACATGCACGCAGCATGTCTTCCAACGTTTGAATAGTACGCTCACTCTGACCGTCAGTCTGAGGATGATAAGCCATACTAAAATTCAAACGTGTGCCCAAAGATTGTTGGAAACTCTTCCAAAAATGAGACGTGTATCTAGTATCTCTGTCAGAGATAATAGACACCGGTATGCCGTGTAAGGCTACAATCTTATCAACGTATAACTGGGCTAACATGTCGGAGCTATAAGTCTCCTTGATGGGTAAGAAATGTGCTGACTTAGTCAGTCTATCAACTATAACCCATATTGTATCATTGCCTTTCCTTGTTTTTGGCAACTTGGTGATAAAATCCATCGTCACCATTTCCCACTTCCACGTAGGAAGTTCAGGCTGTTGTAGCAAACCTGACGGTTTTTGATGCTCGGCTTTGACTTGCGCACATGTCAAGCATTTAGCTACATGGGTGGCTACAGACTTTTTCAAGCCTATCCACCAATAATTTGCCCTTAGATCTTGGTACATCTTATCAGCTCCAGGATGAACGGAATTTTTGGAACTATGGGTTTCCTGGAGGATGACATCTCGAAGTCCTCCATAAATTGGAACCCATATTCGTCCATTTAATCTTAGAATTCCGTCCTTTCTAAGAGTTAACTGCTCCTCAATTACTCCTAACTTTTCATTAGGATAGTTAGCTTCCAACACAGCTTCCTTCTATGCAGCTAACAACCTTTCAATCAAATTATTATTTATCTCCATGCGCTAGGCATTGATTCGGATAGGTTTCACCCTCTCCTTTCTACTCAAGGCATCGGCGACTACATTCGCCTTGCCGGGATGGTATCTGATTTCACAATCATAATCATTTAAAGTTTCCATCCAACGGCGTTGTCTCATGTTTAATTCCTTCTGATTAAACAGATGCTGAAGGCTCTTGTAATCAGAATAGATCACACACTTGATCCCATATAAATAATGCCTCCACAGTTTTAGTGCGAATACGACGGCACCCAATTCCAAGTCGTGGGTGGTGTAATTCTTTTCATGCACCTTTAACTGTCCTGAAGCATAGGCAATAACCTTGCCTTTCTGCATAAGCACACACCCCATGCCAGTGTGCGATGCATCGCAGTAAACCACGAACTCTTCTATTCCATCTGGCAATGTCAGTACTGGGGCGTTGCTCAACTTTTGCTTCAGAATATCAAAGGACTCTTGCTGCTTAGGGCCCCAAATGAACTTTACTTTCTTCTTAGTCAAGGAAGATAGGGGTGCAGGAATCCTCGAAAATTTTTTGATGAAACGCCTGTAATATCCTGCCAATCCCAGGAAGCTACGAATCTCTGTAGGCGTCTTTGGTTCTTGCCAGTTCATAACTGCTTCAACCTTTGCGGGATCCACTTGGATACCACGCTCACTAACCACGTGTCCAAGGAATTGGACTTCTCGAAGCCAAAATTCACACTTGGAGAATTTGGCATAGAGCTTCTCCTGATGCAGGAGCTTGAGAATACAGCGAAGGTGTTTCTCATGGTCAGCTTGATTCTTCGAATAGATAAGAATGTCGTCGATGAAAACGATGACGAATTTATCTAAGTACGGCTTGCAAACGCGATTCATGAGATCCATGAACGCGGCTGGTGCATTAGTGAGCCCAAAAGGCATCACTAGGAACTCGTAATAACCATAACGAGTCCTAAATGCTGTTTTGTGCACGTCTTCATCTTTGACCTTTAGCTGATGGTAGCCTGACCTCAAGTCAATCTTCGAGAAATAACTTGCCCCTTGCAATTGATCGAACAAATTGTCGATTCTGGGCAGAGGATACATATTCTTGATCGTGACCTTATTAAGTTCACGATAATCGATGCACAGACGCATCGATCCATCCTTCTTCTTGACAAACAGGACTGGCGCTCCCCAAGGAGACGAACTAGGTTTAATGAAACCTTTAGCCAGCAATTCATCTAGTTGCGTCCTCAACTCCTTCATTTCTGTGGGTGCCAATCTGTATGGTGCTCTAGCAACTGGTGCTGCTCCGGGGATGATATCAATCCTGAATTCCACTTGCCTATCTGGTGGCAAACCAGGTAGTTCTTCCGGAAAAACTTCTGGGAATTCAGAGATGACAGGGATGTCTTCTATCTTCGGTTTAGGCTCATCAATAATCACTTGTGCCATGTAGATGACACAACCCTTCTTTAAACACTTGGAAGCCTTGAGCATAGTTACTTGCTCCGGCAATCCATACTGGGTATCTCCCCGAATGGTAAGTGATTCACCAGACGGAGTCTTTATCACCACTTGTTTCTTGTTACAGACAATTTGGGCCTGGTTATGAGATAACCAGTCCATACCCAGAACTATGTCAAAACCGGCTAATTTAAATGGAAGTAGAGACAGAGGAAAATAATGGTTCTTAATGGATATAACACATCCATCTAACACAGTTGAGACGGTTTCTAGGGTGCCATCTGCTAACTCCACCTCATAATTCACATTTAAGGTTTTGACAGGTAATTTCAGCAATTTCAAAATTTATGATCTACAAACGACTTATCAGCGCCTGAATCAAATAGTACTCTTGCAAAGACATCATTTACAAGGAAAGTACCTGTAATAACGTTGTCGTCTAGAATCGCTTCCTTTGCGTCCATTCTGAAGACTCTAGCATTAGTCTTCTTGGCCTCTTCAGGCTTCTTGGTGTACTTAGGGCAGTTGGTTTTAATGTGGCCCTTTTCATTGCAACGGTAGCACGTTGCGTCTTTCATCTTCTTGCAATCCAAGGTTTTGTGATCCGTGGATTTGCATATACCACAAGCATAGGTTTTTGATTGAGTCTGTGAGTTCGACTCAAGTCTGCACTTTCCATAGTGCTGTTTCTTGCAAATTTTGCATCTGGGCTTCTCACCAGAGTGATGCCCATCTTTCCTTGACTCCGATCCTTTCTTGTTGTCACCGTTTCCACGGTGTTTCTTGTTCGATCTACGTGAACTATCATCCTCATGTTTCCTCTTCTCAGCCTCCTTATTCCTCAGCGATCTCTGCCTGACCGCATCCAAGGTGAGGGATAAGGATATGTCAGCTACAGACCTTAAGGTAGCTGGCCGAGAAGCTTTTACGCTTGCCTTGATTTCCGGGGCTAAACCACCGATAAAACGAGCGATTCTTTTTGGCTCCGGGGTTACCAGATATGGAACCAACCGGGACATCGTGTTGAAGCTAGTTAGGTAAGCTTGACAGTCAAGGTTTGTCATCACCAATGATAGAAAATCAGATTCTATCTTCTCCACCTCATGCTGAGGGCAGTAATTTTCCCTGATAAGGGCAACAAATTGATCCCACGACATGTTGTACAATGGGATTTTTCCGGTGGCTTGAATCAGAGATCTCCACCATGCTAAAGCTTCACCCTTAAAAGACTGCGACACAAACTTGACCACGTCTCTCTCAGCGCATCCGCTGATGTCTACAACCGTATCCATCTCATCCAGCCACGTCATACAGTCAATGGCTCCCTTCTCCCTAGTGAAATCCCGGGGTTTGCAGGAAATGAAATATTTATATGAGCAACCCTTGTCACGGGGTCCCTGATTTAGTATAACCTGCTGAGATGGAGCACTGTGGTTCGAGGAGCGTCGATCATCATCTTTCTTCGAGTCGTCCTTCTTGGACGGTGGCTTTGAAGGCTGCGTAGATAGGGTCCTACTACGAGTCCCACTATACTCTTCGTACTGCCTTTCCAAGGCTTGTGTAACTGCGTCGTCTATTATTGCTTTCAATTCAGCACCCGTTAAATTAATTCGGGCGTTCTGGTTATTCTCCATTGGATGACTATTACCCTCGTCCGAGTTAGCCATTTTAATTGAACTGTTGCAGAAAACAAGGACAATAGTTTATATGGAAGTTTATTATGGAATTGTCTTTTATGGCAATTCATTAACCATGGTAACAGAGACCATATTTGGTTAACTTATAAATCATAATTATTTAGGATTTCTATTATAATTTATCCTAATTATAAAACCATTAGCAGTTTTATTTGTGGCACAAAAGGCCTAGTCACGTGGACATTTTTAATTTAATCTATGATTTCAGAGAATCAAAACATTAAGGTATACTGGCACAATAGGCCTAGTCACAAGGACATTTATAAATTATAAGCTATGATTTCAGAGAATCAACGCATGAAGGTTTGAACCTAGTTCATTACCTTTATCTGATAGGGAGTCATAGCTACCACTGTATTTTGGCTCATGTAGAAATGAGTAAGGCCCGTAGGCATTATATTACCAACGTATGGTAAAAATATGATCACCTTAATTGATGATCTTAACCCTTGATTCAGAGATCATTAAATTGGGTTAGGAATCTTCTAAAGAATCCTTATATATATAAAAATGACGTGTGATTTTAACGAATCACGTCTGCCAGGAGTGTTAACATGTTTTCAGATGTTAACTTGGATTTGAATCTTTTGAACAGGTCTTACCATCTTGGCCTGGTCTTAAAATGACCCGAAGGCTAGGTTTCACACTTTAAGATTCTTAATTAATAATTACATAGGCAGATTATTTCAAAAGGAATGGTTTTAATTTATTTATTTCATTTATAATTTATATATGCACATAATGGCAAACATGAAATTTATAAAACAAACATTCCATTAATTTATTATAATATTACATGCTGCCCTAAACGGGTCTTTTCAACAAACAATTACCCACGCAGGGGTCAATCAACATGCTCGTCCACGCAGGGACTTTTAACTAACATAATAGTCCACGCAGGGACCTTAAACAAACAAACTAGTCCACGCAGGGACTTTAAGCAAACATCATACTCACGCAGGGGTTAACGGAAAATAGACCCACGCAGGGGTCAAAACAACACACATACATACCCACGCAGGGGCTTAAACAAATACAGCAGATACAGGCCCACGCAGGGGCTCAACAACAATTGGAAGGATTTAGTGATCCTTCTTGTTCTTCCCTTTGATCAAGCTTGCCAATCCTTGGAAGAAGCTCTGTCTCTCCCTACGGTCACGGTGGAAGCCTCGCTCTACTTCATCCAACCTTTGTAGGATTTCCTCCCTTTCTGGGGGAGAAAACCGTGGCGGCTGCGATTGCATCCGAATAATAGGCCTGGGAGGTATCTGGTACCCATGTTTTGGGTACCCTACTCCCCATGGATCCCCATAGGGTCCTTGGGTGTTGTAGTTCGCCGCTACCATGTACGTGTCGGCCTCCGCGTAACCATAGTTGTGGTGAGTCGGCGGTTCAAACGGGTTATACGCCATGGAACCCGTATATGCCGGAATTGGGTTGTCAAAACCCATTGGCGGTGGCTGTGGCACAGCTGGGTTGGAGGGTCCACCCATTTGTGGGTCCTCCTGATGTGGCAGATAGTGGCTGCCACTGGATTGATGTGGGGAACTGAAATGGAAATCCCCTGCTCGTGACGACATGCGCGCACCGGTTCTCCTTCGCCTTGGCGGTTGCGGAGGTGCCGGTTGCACTAGCGGCGGTGGAGGCGGTGGCGTGACTGCCACGAATGTGGAATCCACAGAGGGATGCTGTTGTTGTTGCGGCTGCTGCTGCTGAGGCGACGAATGGTGAGGAGGTGTATAGTACCACTCGTGCCTGGTGAACATAGCTTGAAAGCTATCTAGACCAACATAGGGTGATCCATGGAAAGAAGATCCGTCGGAGATCTCTATAGGGTGGTTCGGTGTTCCACTGGCAGGCTTGACGGGGTCCGTATCCTCGTCCATGTCGTCCGCATTATCTCCAGAGAAGTGATCATCTGGCCCTAGTGGGTTAACACCCACGGGTTCTTGTATGTAGCCTTCCGGATTAAACCGGCCCCGAAAAACAGGTGTGGGGTCCCCGAAAGAATGATGCGATAAGGATCGCTGTAAGGGTATATACGAAGGCTGAGGGTTGTTGGGCTCGTACTCCGGTTGTGGCCCGTAAGGGTTTTGGATCGGAGGTGTAGAGCTGTGTGACACCGATCTTCTGGCTGGTTCAAACAAGTTCCTCCTGTTCTGCCGAGGGTCGTCACTCTCGGTAGTAGACGGAGCTCGCGCATGTGATGGTCCAACTTCATTATCATTGGGGGCGGTGATTGGCCCCTTGCCTCGTCCTCTCCTTCGGAAGAATCTTGGCGGCATTTTATCAAGAGTCCTGTCAATATAGCATAAGATAATAAAACAAAAATATATGCAAAAATAAAGGACAACACAACAAAGTGGAATTTGTCCTATGTTATATGTCTAGACTCGAAAGTTTAGAATTGTGCAATTGTGTAACTGAGATTAAACACAAAAGGCTAGTGTTTAATTCACTCAGTGTTGGCTCTGATACCAACCTGTCACACCCCGATTTCCACGTGTCACCGGTGGGCCCGGTGGGGGAGTATCGTGACGTGGTTGGCAACATAATAGTCAAACAACACAATAATCAATATGCACAGCGGAAGTAAATTTAAAAATATGATACAACCGAATTTAATATTGTAATATCAACTGTTACAATATTCGGAAGTTTATCCACAGATGGATCGAAAATAAAATAGTATTAATGGTTCAACAGACTTCAGGCATCTTAAGCTTGCGAGACTTCTAGTGATGCTAAGGAGAAATCCCAGCCAATTACGCTTAGTACCTGCATTTAATCTTTTTGGGAAAATACGTCAGTTTACACTGGTAAATACAATCAACTGATTCATTTTGGAAAAATGATTGAAAATTGGTTTGGATGCACGTGGCATAAACATTTTATTTAACTTGGGAGAATTATTTAATATTATAATCTTGTGAACGAATTACATGTTCCTTGTGCGTTCAGTAGCCCGGATCTTGTCCGGGTTAAAGATCAATAGACACACCACATTATTCTTTTGTGCACTGACGGGTGTACGCCTACACCCCGCGCTTAAGTCGTGGCCATTTCGTAAAATGATGCCAAGGATATCCGGGACATGGTCATTAACCCCCCAAAGGCTTTAAGTAACAAGACTATTTAAACGAGCCGATCAAATTTATTCAATTACCCACTCAACGGTGGAGAATTTGATGCCCGATCAAGCGGTATGCAATATACCGTAACCCAAGTCCGTATAGGGAAAATAAGTTAAAAGTATTTACCTGAGCAATGTATAAATCACAATAAGCAAAACGCACGTAGCTTTTACTGGTACTCCTAATCTGGAACGAAGGTTTTATAATAACCTATTAGAATCCTAACGGGTCTTTAATTAAGCTTAAGCTTAGACCGGCTAGTTTCAAAGATACGGTTCGTACGCACGATTAAGCGAAGACCGGATAGAATGTGATTTAGACCCGACAAGTTCAGAGACTTGCTTAATATGGGTTTATTATTCACATTCTGGATTTTGAGATAAAACCGTTAAGGTTTGACCCGTTTCGGCTAATTTATGTAAACTTGTTACATAAACCGAACCGTACGCGTAATAAGCGTGACGGGTATTCATGAGTGCCATATACAGGTTTCCTAAGTTAATTATGTCTCAAATATGTTGTGACATCAGTAAGATGTCTTTCATTATGCCCGAAACGTGTTTAAACATAAACTAGGCCCCGTAGGGGTAGTTTGGTCATTTAAAAGTTTATAAAAGAGTTTAAGTAACAACCTGAGTTACAGGTCTGATGTAATCAGCAAAAATACATAATTTTCTAAGTTATATCAGTAGGAAAAAGTGTATATGTGAAATTTATAAATTATAACCAAACTATGCCCCGTAGGGGTATTTTGGTAATTTCACATAAGCCGAAAAGCTCAAAACTGAAGTCTGAGTTTATCAACCTTTGCTTACTGTTAAAATATTATAATTTTCCTCATATATCAGTAGGTATCAACCCGGGTATGTCCAATATAATTTTAATACATACTTTGCGTTAAAAACGCTTAATAAGGCGATTAAAGGCCATTTCCGGGTTCGATACTTAAATCTGATATTTTTATATTTCCAGAAGGCTTTAAATAATTTATTTATCATATGTGATCAGTAGCAAAAGGTTTGGAGTCGTTTAGATATGTAAAACTCATTTTATGGCCCGTAAGGGCAAAACCGACAATTACCGAATTAAGCTTACGACTACTAGTTATGCTCAGTCTAAAATTTATTAAAAATCTTTAAAAATCCCAAAATAATATATTGCATCAGTGGGTAAAAGATTTGATATCAAAAAGTAGGCTTAGCTAGGCTATACGATAATTACGCCGTTTTATTAACATAAAGCTTTAATTTTGCGATATTGAGCATAACTCTAAATTTACAATTCAAACTGATGTCAAACTTTGCATACAAGTTTATATATCAGTAATTAAAGTTTCTACTCTTTTACATTTCCAAAAATCACGTTTTAAGGTAATAAGGGCATAATGGTCAATATATGAGCAATTAACGGAATCATGCTTATTAATTGGATAACTAATGATCCGAGGTGTATAATCACAGAGGGTTATACTAGCATGTAACCTATTCCAAATAAAGCTCTAAGGCATTTCTAAAACATGCCTTAACGGGTCAGAACTGAAAGTCAAAGTGAAAGTCAAACTATGTGACTTTCGGTTCCGAACCGGGTATTTACAGGAATTTGTCGGGTTGAACATGTTTAGACATGTTCTTACACTTATTACCAAGTTATAACAATGTTCAAACAGGTTGTATATGTTTTACATTGCTAATTATGCATAAATTAGGATTTAAGCTTCCTGTTGACTTTTTGTTAACACGTTTGACCCGACTTTTGACACAGTTAGAATGGGAATCAGGGGGAACCTTTTTGAGGGTTTATTACCCACATAATTACCAACTTATAACTACTTTTGATTCGACTAATCACTGGACCATTAGTGATTAATCTTAAAGTCAACCGTTAATTACGACGGTTTGACTTTTAAGCTATAACTAAGCTAAAACTTAATTAGAAAAGGTTAAACATACTTACAAGTGTCTAATGGATGATTAGGAAGGCTTGGGATCTGCTTTGGAGTTCCAGAGATGATCAGAAGTGAGTGCAAGAATGTTTGTAAACTTGAAGGCCTTATATACTAGTTGTAATCACCATAAAATGTTGACAACTAAGGCTACAAGTGACCACAATTGTCTCACAAGTGTCCCTGGGGTCTAGGAACATTTTAGGGGTCGCCCAATAGTGAGAAATACCAACAAGATCGGTCAAAATCGGGCAAAACAGGCTGCAGTCGGTTTCTGGTTACTGGGCACTACCTTACGGACCTCAACCTCAACAATGTTGAGGTCCGTAAGCTGGACATCAGACCCAAAAATTGCTTGTTCTTTGTTGTTTCGAAGGGGCAACCACTTGTTTCGAATTTGGGACTTGTTTTATCAGTTTGGGACCTCCCAAAAGGGCCTTGAACAGTTACAAACCCTACCACATTGGTATGTTTCAATGAATGCTTAAAGAAAGTGCCGAACAATAAGGTTTACCGTAGAAATTTCCATAGGAACCCATCATGCACTTCGAACTCAATTATTTTCAATACCTTTCTGGATTTACAAATACATTAGATGTTTAATATACATATACTTGGGTCTTGGGATTCATAAATGAGGTCGTTCAGAGGTAAAAATTAACATGACGCCACTTTTAAATCATGCCAAAACATCTTTATTAAATCCTAGTTTACAACGCGTTTTGTCTTTCATGACACGTGTCGCTATTTCATTGAACACGAATTTTCGAGGTGTTACAAACAGGCTGCAACATGCAGCTGTCCACTTCTTGGTCACTGGCAGTCCTCTCGGGGCCCGCGAAGACATCAGGGAGTGGTCTTCGCGGCCCGCGACAACCCCTGATTCCGGTAAAAACTTTGCAAACTTTTCATTTTCAGTCCCTGGTCCATTTTAAGTTTAAATAACTTTCTTTTATTGCACTAATGACCCCCATAGTTAACTTCAAGTGCCTTGGGTCATAAATTAACTTCGTTAAGCTCCCGGTTAGTTACTAGACCACCCAAAATGTACTTAAGTGCATCGAAACTCTACGAAATCATTATCCGTTATACATGGGAGCATAATGAAGTATTACAAAGTCTCAGGATCGTTAAAAGGTCACTCAGAGGTAAGAATTAACATGTTGACACGTTTAACCCCTATGCTTTGTAAACTTTTGATCTTTAAGCACAAATGGCTTTCCACGTTCGATAATTTATTCATGAAAGAATACGAACGTCGTGTGAGGTCATTCAGAGGCTCAAGTTTGGCATGTTAACACTTTGGATCCTTTTACACACATACTTTCTTTGTTTGTCAATTTTAGTCCCTCGATTTCAAATCATTACATGTTTAAAGATCATGACACGTGTCTTTATAATATTGGACATGATTTTTCGAGGTGTTACATCCTCACCCTCTTAAAAGAAATCTCGACCTCGAGATTTACTGAAATAAATGAGGGTATTTCTGCTTCATTGTGGACTCAACCTCCCACGTGTATTCTGGGCCTCTACGGGCATCCCATTTTACCTTTAGTATCGGCACGTGCTTCCTTCGAAGCTTCTTAACCTATCGATCCTCAATCAACAAAGGTTTTTCGATAAATTTCAAGCTCTCGTCAATCTGCACATCCTTATGCGACATTGCTAGCGATTCATCGGCTAGACATTTCTTTAAATTGCAGATGTGGAACACATTATGTATCCCACTGAGCTCTTTGAGTAGATTTAGCTTGTAAGTTACCGTTCCGACACATTCGATGATCTCGAATGGTCCTATGTATCTTGGGCTCAGCTTGCCCTTTTTTCCAAAACGCATCACCCCTTTCCAAGGTGACACCTTGAGTAGCTCTTTGTCACCTACTTCGAATTTCAGAGGTTTGCGCCTCATATCAGCATAACTTTTCTGCCTATCCCTGGCAGCTTTGAGACGATCACGGATTTGAACAATCTTATCCGTCATCTTGAGGACTATATCAGGTCATGATAGTTGGGTTTCCCCTACTTCTGCCCAACAAATTAGCGTTCTGCACTTTCTCCCGTACAAGGCTTCGAAAGGCGCGGCTTGAATGCTCGAATGATAGCTATTATTATATGAAAACTCAATCAAAGGAAGATGGTTATCCCAACTTCCACTCAAGTCTATAACACAAGCTCGTAACATATCCTCAAGCGTTTGAATCGTACGCTCGCTTTGACCATCCGTCTGAGGATGATAAGCAGTGCTGAAATTTAGACGAGTGCCTAGAGATTGCTGAAAGCTCTTCTGAAAGCTCTTCCAAAAGTGAGACGTGTATCTCGTATCCCTATCAGAGATAATAGACACTGGCACTTTGTGGAGAGATACTATATCCACATACGGTTGAGCTAGCATATCGGAGCTATGTGTTTCTTTAATAGGCAAGAAGTGAGCTAACTTGGTCAGCCTATCGAATATAACCCAAATTGTGTCATTTCCGTGCTTCGTCTTGGGTAACTTAGTAATAAATCCATAGTTACCATTTCCCACTTCCAGGTGGGAAGTTCAGGCTGTTGTAGCAAACCTGACGGTTTTTGATGCTCAGCTTTAACTTGCGCGCGCGTCAGACATTTAGCCACATAAGTGGCTACAGATTTCTTCAAACCTATCCACCAGTAATTTGCCTTTAGATCTTGGTACATTTTATCACTGCCCGGATGTACCGAATATTTTGAACTATGAGCTTCTTGAAGAATCACATCTCTCAGCCCTCCATGGATTGGAACCCAGATTCGACCATTTAATCTAAGGATTCCATCCTTGCCATATGATAATTGATCAACAGTTACACCTAACTTCTCATTCAGATAGTTATTTTCTAAAATAGCTTCCTTCTGGGCAGCTAACAGCCTTTCATTCAAGTTGTTCCTAAGTTCAATGCCTTTGGTGTTGATGCTTATTGGTTTGATCCTTTCCTTTCTGCTCAAGGCATCAGCGACAACATTCGCTTTACCTGGATGATAACGGATTTCACAATCATAATCATTTAGTGCTCCATCCAACGACATTGTCTCATGTTAAGATCCTTCTGGTTAAACAAGTGTTGAAGGCTTTTATGGTCTGAATAAATTATACATTTGATTCCATATAGGTAATGCCTCCAAAGTTTTAGTGCAAATACAATGGCAACCAATTCCAAATCATGGGTGGTGTAGTTCTTTTCGTGCACTTTTAATTGATGTGAAGCATAGGCAATAACCTTGCCTTTCTGCATAAGCACACAACCCATACCGGTGTGTGATGCGTCGCAGTACACAACAAACTCTTCAATTCCTTCTGGCAATGTCAACACAGGAGCATTGCTTAATTTCTGTTTAAGAATCTCAAAGGATTCTTGTTGTTTGGGACCCCAGTCAAACTTGACATTCTTGCGAGTCAACAAGGTCAAAGGTGCAGCAATTCTTGAAAAGTTTTCAATGAAACGTCTGTAGTAACCTGCTAGGCCCAAAAAGCTGCGAATCTCTTTTGGTGTCTTAGGCGCTTGCCAATTCATAATTGCTTCAATCTTAGCGGGATCCACCTGGATACCACGCTCACTTACTACATGTCCAAGAAATTGGACTTCGCGAAGCCAAAACTCACATTTGGAAAATTTGGCTTAGAGCTTCTCTTGTTGCAGAAGTTTGAGAATACACCTAAGATGTTTTTCATGATCAGTTTGATTCTTTGAATAAATAAGTATGTCATTGATAAAGACAATGACAAACTTGTCTAGATATGGCTTGCAAACGCGATTCATGAGATCCATGAATGCTGCAGGTGCATTAGTGAGCCTGAAGGCATCACCAAGAACTCGTAGTGGCCATATCGTGTTTTGAATGCGGTCTTGTGCACATCTTTGGTTCTGACCTTCAACTGATGATATCCTGACCTTAGATCGATCTTTGAAAAATAACTTGCTCCTTGAAGCTGATCGAACAAATCGTCGATCCTGGGCAATGGATACCTATTCTTGATTGTAACCTTGTTCAGCTCGCGGTAATCGATGCATAGACGCATCGAGCCATCTTTCTTCTTCACAAATAGAATGGGCGCTCCCCAAGGAGATGAGCTAGGTTGAATAAAACCTTTCTCCAACAAATCATCCAATTGGGTTCTTAATTCTTTCATCTCGGTCGGTGCCAGACGATAAGGAGCTCGAGCTACAGGGGCTGCTCCTGGAATAATATCGATCCTGAATTCCACTTGCCTTTCTGGAGGCAAACCAGGTAGTTCTTCAGGGAATACGTCTGGATATTCAGAAATAACAGGGATGTCTTCGATCTTGGGTTTCGGCTCATCAATGGTCACATGTTCCATGTAAATGACACAACATTTCTTCAAACACTTTGATGCCTTAAGCATAGACACTTGCTTAGGCAATCTGTACTGCATATCTCCTTGAATAGTAAGTGGCTCACCATAAGGGGTCTTGATAACCACTTGCTTCTTGTCACAAACAATTTGGGCTTGGTTATGAGATAACCAATCCATACCTATCACTATGTCGAATCCGGCCAATTTCAACGGAAGCAAAGACAGTGGAAAAGAGTGATTCTTAATGGATATGAAACATCCATCTAATATGGTTGAAGCAGTCTCTATGGTACCGTCAGCCAATTCTACTTCTTACTTTATGCTTAGAGTCTTAACAGGCAGATTTAATAATTTACAAAATTTATTATCTACAAATGACTTATCTGCACCCGAATCAAACAACACTCTAGTATAAACATCATTGATAAGAAAGGTACCTGTTATCACATTATCGTTTTGCACAACTTCCTGAGCATTCATTTGGAAGACCCGAGCATTGGTCTCTTAGCCTCTTCCGGTTTCTTTGCAAATTTGGGGCAATTGGTCTTGATATGCCCCTTCTCGTTGCAACCATAACAGGTTGCATCTTTCATCTTCTTACAATCCAAAGTTCTATGCTCTTTGGACTTGCAGATCCCACAAACTTTAGGCTGTGATTGCGATTGTGATTTCGATTCGAACCTGCACTTCCCAAAATGGTGCTTTTGGCAGGTTTTGCATTTGGGCTTCTCTCCTGTCTGTTGGGTATCCTTTTTAAACCCAGAACCCTTCTTGTATTCAGAGTTCCCCTTCTTGTATCCTTTTGCGACGTGAGTTCTCATCTTCACGTTTCCTCTTCCCTTCATCAGAATTCTTAAGCGACCTTTGCCTAATCGCATCGAGTGTAAGAGATAAAGACAAATCAACTACTGACCTAAAGGTGGTAGGTCTGGATGCTTTCACATTTCCCTTGATTTCTGGAGCTAGACCTCCAATAAAACGTGCTATGCGCTTCGGTTCCGGTGTGACCAAGTAAGGAACCAATCGGGACATGGTGTTGAAGCTTGTAAGGTACGCCTGACAATCCAAGTTCTTCATAACCAGAGTCAAGAAGTCGGTTTCAATCCTTTCCACCTCATGCTGAGGACAGAAGTTATCCTTTATTAATGCTACGAATTGTTCCCAAGACATGTTATAAAGTGGGATTTTCCCTGTGGCTTGAACCAATGATCTCCACCAAGCCAATGCTTCTCCCTTAAACGATTGTGAAACAAATTTCACAATATCCTGTTCCGCACAACCACTTATATCAACTACAGTATCCATCTCATCTATCCATGTCATACAGTCAATGGCTCCTTTTTCTCCTGTGAAATCCCTTGGCTTGCAAGAGATGAAGTATTTGTAAGAACAAGTCTTAACACGTGGTTCCTGATTAAGCACAATCTACTTGGATGGGATACTTTTCTGATTCGATGAATGATGAGAATCGTCCTTATTTGATTCGTGTGTTTTAGAAGGGGGCTTACTATGAGTCACAGATAGAGTCTTTGAGCGAGTATTACTTGGTTCTTTGAATTGTCGGTCAATGGCTCTGGTGACAACATTGTCTATCATTGCTTGTAGGTCTGCACCCATTACATTCATTCGGGTGTTATCATTTCTCTCTCTTGGATGGCTGATAACCTCTTCTAATTCAGATATGCTGAAGCTTGATTTCTATAAAACAGTTGACAATAATTTATTCAGAAGTTTATTATGGAATCATCATTTTTGATGATTCATTAACCATGGTAATATAAACCATATTTGGTTAATTTGATAATCAAGTTTTTATTTTAAACTTTACGTTATAATTTATCCCAGTTATAATCATTAAGAATATTAGAGTGGCACAAAAGGCCTAGTTACAAGGACAGTTTTAATTTATAAGCCATGATCTTAGAAGATTCGAGGCATTAGGGTTTGAACATAGTTCATCACCTTTCTTGACAGGGAGTCATAAGCTACAACTGTCATTTGTCTTTTTGGACAAAATGGGGCCCGTAAGCACTTTATCACTAATGGATGTTTAATATATGATCATCTTAATTGATCATTTGGATCCATGATTTCTAGATCATTAGGCTAGATAAGGAATTTGAACAATCCAATATGAAGATGACATGTGCGACTTTATTGATTCACATTTTGCCAGGAGTGTTAACATGTTTTCAGATGTTAACAAGGATTTGAATCTTAAAAAGGTTTTACCATAAGGCCATGTCTAAAATGACACATAGGCTAGGTTATACCTTTAAGATTTTTTCTTTTTATATATAATGGCATATCAAATGTAAATTGGAATGACATTTTGATTTTTTTTTGATATAGTATATGCATATATTTAATGACAATAAATTTTCAAAACGAAACATTCCATAAATTGAAAGAAGTACACAGCTGCCCTAAACGGGACTTTAATGAAATAACATCGTCCACACAGGGACTAAAATAAGAAATACAAGTCCTCGCAGGGACCAAATACATAAATAAGATGTCCATGCAGGGACTTAATTGAAAATTAAAAATTACAAAACAACAAATTGGATTTTTAATAATCCCTCTTCTTCTTCCCCTTTATAAGATTTGCCAAACCCTTTAGTAGACCTCAGCGGCTCCTACGCTCCTCGTTTACCTGTTGCTCCACCTCGTGCAACTGCTGAAGGATTTCCTGCTGCTGTGGTGGTTGAATTTGTGGCGGCTGCGGCGGCTGCTGCTGCTATGGTTGAGGAGGTGGTGGGTATTGATACCCATAAGTAGGGTACCCAGTTGGGTAAGTAGTTGGATAGGGTCCAGGGTAGAGAGCATTGTAGTTTGCCGCTTCAAGGTACGGGTCAACGGCAGAGGCATTGTTGTAATTATAACCCGAGTAAGCTTGCGGCTCAAACGGGTTGTACCCGGCTGCACCTGGGTACGATGGGATTGGGTTATCATAACCCATATGTGGTGCAGGTACGACTGGTGCAGAGTCGACCTCAGAAACTGGATTTGAAGGCCCACCCATTTGTGGGTCTTCATACAGCGGCGGGTAGTTGTTGTTGCTGGAGTGTTGGGGGTGCTAAAGTGAAAATCCCCATGCACAGACATCCGTGTACCTCTTCTTCGCCTCGGTGGTTCTGGAGGCAGTTGCTGTTCTAGCGGTGGCGTGACCGCCTCAAAATGTGGGTCCTCAGAGGGGACCTATTGGTGAGGTGGTGAGTAGTGGTGAGGGGGAGTATACTCCCATTTATATGTAGCCCATCTTTCAGCAAAAATGTCTGGGCCTCTGTAAGGCGAACCATGAAAGGATGATCGGCTAGAAATCTCAATGGGATGCGTGGGCATCCCAGATGGTGGCATTTCAGGATCTGGATCTTCGTCCACATCCATATCCTGCATCTCAGGATAATGATCGGCTGGCCCCAAAGGGTTTGGACCCTCTGGTTCTTCTATTTGGTTTACCGGGTTGAACCGGCTCTGAAAGTATGGGGTCGGGTCCTGGAAGGCACGGTGTGAACTCGATCGTTGCAACGGGATAAAAGAATGCTGCGAATCATGGGGTTCCTCGTCTTGATGTGGCCCGAACGAATGGTGGTAGGACGGTGAAGAACTGAGTGAGACTGAGCATCTCGCTGGCTCCAAGTAAGTTCTCCAGTCTTCGTGAGGACTAGAGCTACGTGTTACTGATGGAGTACGCCGGTGTGATGGCCCGACTTCATGGTCGTTTCTAGCAGTCATTGGGGCCTTTCCTCTTCCACCTCTTCCTCTAACTCTTAGCGGCATTTTGTCTTTGATCCTGTCAAAACAAAAGAAAACAACGAAAGACCAAAAACAATTAAGATTAGGATTAATCCTAAGTTGTTTGCCTAGACTCGGAAGTCAAGGAATGTGCAACTGTGTCATTGAGATTAAACACAAAAGGCTAGTGTTTAATTAACTCAATGTTGGCTCTGATACCAACCTCTCACTCCCCGATATTTCCACGTATTACCGGTGGGCCCGGTGGGGAGTATCGTGATGCAGTTGATATCATCATAGACAATTGATCACAGTTTAATGCACAGCAGAAGTCTAAAAATAATATTACAAACCGAATTCGAAAGTATAATAAAATATTACACAACGGTTGTAAGCGGATCCACAGGCGGATCTAAAACAGAAAATAAAAATAGTTCAACAGACTTAAAGTATTAGAGCTTGCAAGACTATTTAAGTAGTACTCAGGAGTTCCAGCCCATTTCGTGTAGTACCTGCACTTAATCTTTTTGAAAAGTACGTCAGTTTACACTGGTAAATACAATTAACTGACTCTTTTGAAAAGTGTTTATAAAATTAGTTTGGATGCATAAGGCATAAATCTTTTATAACTTGGGACAATTATTAAAATAATCTTGTATACAGATTTATATGTTTGTCGTCCATTCAGGGCCCAGTTAGAAGAGCTGAGACAAGATTAATAGACACACCACTAGTATAAGCCCACAAGAAGTTTCCTCACGAGTGAGATACCGTTTTTGTTATATACGTAACTGTCAGGTGTATGCCTACACCCCGTGCTTAATTCGTGGTCATTTCAAATGAATGAGCCGAGGATATCCAGGACACGGTCATTAACCCCCAAAGGATTTGTTTCAAACAAAACAGATTAAAACGGGTTATGCAATTTATTAATCACAATCCGATTAAATGATTTCATACCCGACCAAGCGGTATTATTATAATACCGTATCCCAAGCCCGTATAAGGGAAAATAAGTTAAAAGTATTTACCTGAGCTAAATGAAATTTATTCTCAGTCGTATTTTCTAATCAGCAAGTACAGGGAGCTTTTACTGGGCTCCTAATCTGGAACAAAGGTTTTTATAACCTATTAGATTCCTAACGGGTCTTATTTAGGTTATAACTTAGACCGGTTAGTTTTAAAGAAAGGTTTACGGTTCAAAACGCGAGATTAAGCGATGACCGGATTGGAATGTGATTTAGACCCGACAAGTATGAAGACTTGTATATAATGGGTAAACTAAACACATTCTGGATTTTGAAGTAAAAATGATAAGGTTTGACCCGTTTCGGCTAATTTATGCAAACTAGTTACGTAAACCGTACCGAACGCGTATATGCATAACGGGTAACCGAATGAGTCATGAACAAGTTCCAAAAGTTATTATGCTTAAAATATGTTATGATATCAGTAGGATATCTTCCATTATGCCCAAAACGAATTTAAAATCAAATTAAGCCCCGTAAGGATATTTTGGTCATTTTAATGTTTATAAAAGAGGTTAAATAATAAACTGAGGTTTTGGTCTAAAAATATCAGTAAAAACATTTATTTTTATTAAGTTAAGTCAGCAAGATATCATACATATGTGAGGTTTATCATTTATGACCAAACTATGCACCGTAGGGGCATTTTGGTCATTTCACACATGCTTTTAAAGGCAAATTTGGAAGTCTGAGTTCAAGACTTATACTTACTGTTAAAGTATAAATTTTATTTATAAAATTAGTAGGTAACAAGTCTTAGGCGTTAAATATGGTTTTAAACCATACTATGCGCCTAATTAGCGTAAAAGTCGGTAATTGACGGTATTCAAGATTTTTACAAAATTTTGAAGTTTTGATCAGTCCTTAATGTTCAAAATATTTTATTTAACATATGATATCTGTAGGAAAAGGTTTGTTATTCAAATGATGTGCAAAACTTATTTTATTAATGAAAAGGGAATTATTGTCAATACCGAATTTACATTAGAACTCTATGTTACGATTAGTATAAAATTTGGTAAAAATTTCCAAAAATCCCTAAATATTATATCATAACAGTGGGTAGCAAGTTTGATGCCAAAAAAATCCCTAAATATTATATCATAACAGTGGGTAGCAAGTTTGATGCCAAAAATTGGGTTTAAATATGATTTATGCCAAAAATGCCATTTAATTAATAAAAAGTTTTTGTTTTACGATATCTTTCATATCTTTTATTTTAGACCAGAAACGGATGTCAAAGTTTTAGGACATACTTTTAAATCAGTAATGAAGATTTTGTGTCACACCCCGATATTTTCACGTATTACCGGTGGGCCCGGTGGGGAGTATCGTGACGTAGTTGATATCATCATAGTCAAACAACACAATTTTAAATGCACAGCGGAAGCAAAAGATAGATTTATTTCAACCGAATAAAATTGTAATATTAAGTATCACAACGTAGTTGAAACGGATCCACAGGCGGATCAAATAAACAGGAAACATAGTTCATCAGACTTAAATGCATCCAAGCTTGCGAGACTCTTAATGATGCTAAGGAGTGGCCAGCCTATTACGCTTAGTACCTGCACTTAACCTTTTTTGGGAAAATACGTCAGTTTACACTGGTAAATACAATTAACTGACTCATTTTGAAAAGGTTTAAGAAAAATTGATTTTAATGCACAAGGCACAAAACATTTTATAACTTGGGATAATTATTTATATATAAACTTGTAAAAGAATTACATGTTCGTTATACGTTCAGTAGCCCGGATTGACACCGGGTTAAAGATTAATAGACACACCACATGGTATAGTCCCGCGGCGGGTTATTCCCGAAACCGACGGTTATACCTTATTATTTATTTATGCACTGTCGGGTGTACGCCTACACCCCGTGCTTAGGTCGTGGCCATTTCGTAAAATGATGCCAAGGATATCCGGGACATGGTCATTAACCCCCCAAAGGCTTTAAGCAAACAAAACAATTTAAACGGGATATTTCAATAATTTAACCTTCATACGATTAAAGATTCAATACCCGACCAAGCGGTATTTTATATACCGTACCCCAAGCCCGTATAGGGAAAATAAGTTAAAAGTATTTACCTTTGCAAGTATTAATCACAAACAGCAAGTGCACGTAGCTTTTACCGGGTCTCCTATTCTGGAACAAAGGTTTTTTAATAACCTATTAGATTCCTAACGGGTCTTTAATTAAGCCTAAACTTAGACCGATTAGTTTTAAAAGAAGATACGGTTCAAACGCACGATTAAGCGAAGACCGGAATAGAATGTGATTTAGACCCGACAAGTTTGAAGACTTGTATAATATGGGTAAACTAAACACATTCTGGATTTTGAGACAAAAATGATAAGGTTTGACCCGTTTCGGTCAATTTATGCAAACTAGTTACATAAACTGAACCGAACGCGCAAAATGCGTAACGGGTAACCATATGAGTCATATACAGGTTTCCTAAGTTAATATTCCTTAAATATGTTGTGACATCAGTAAGATATCTTCTATTATGCCCGAAATGGATTTAAACTCAAACTCAAACTATGCCCCGTAGGGGCATTTTGGTCATTTTAAAAGTTATAAAAGATTTAATTAATAATATGAGTTACAGGTCTGATATAATCAGTAAAAATACTTGATTTAATAAGTTATAACAGTAGGGTATTACATATATGTGAAATTTTATCATTTAAAACCAAACTATGCACATTAGGGGCATTTTTGTAATTTCACATAGGCTTAAAAGGTCCAAACTGGAAATCTGAGTTTAAAACTTTTTCTTACTGTTAATATATAAAATTTTACTGAAAATATCAGTAGGCATCAAACCTTATATGTTTAAAATAGTTTTAATACATACTATGCGTTAAAAACGCTTAAAAATGCGATTTTGGGCTATTTCCGGGTTTTTAAAGGAAAGCTGATATTTTTATTATTCCAGAAGGCCCAAAATATTTTATTTATCATATTAGATCAGTAGAAAAAGGTTTGGTATTAAAATAATTTGTAAAACTCATTTTATAGGCCAAAAGGGCAAAATCGGCAATTACCGAATCAAGCTTAGAACTCTATGTAATGCTCAGCCTAAAATTAAATAAAAATCTTCAAAAATCCCAAAATATTATTTTACGTCAGTGGGTAAAAGGTTTGGTATTAAAAATTGGGTTTAGATAGGCTATATGCTAATTACGCCGTTTATTTAATAAAAAGCTTTCTAATTACGCTAATGAGCATAACTCCTAATCTAGACCTCAAACTGATATCAAATTTTAGGGACAACTTTATAAATCAGTAACTAAGGTTTCTATTCTTTTACATTTTCAAAAATCACATTTTAATGTCATATGGGCATAATAGTCAACATTTAAGCATTTAACGGAAACATGCATATGAATCGGATAACTAATGAACCAAGTTGTATACTCACAGAGGGTTATACTAACATGAAACCTGGTCCCATTAAAGCTCTAAGGCAATTATAAAACATGCTTAAACGGGTCAGAACTGAAAGTCAAAGCAGAAGTCAAATTATGCGACTTTCGGTTCCGAACCGGTCCTAAAATGAAAATTGTCGGGTTGAACATATTTAGACATGTTCTTACATTAATTACCAAGTTATATTAGTGATAAAACAGGTTGCATGGGTTCTACATTGCTAATTATGCATTAATTTGAAAATAAGCTTTCTGTTGACTTTTTAAGATTAACTTTGACCCGACAATTGACCTAGTTAGAGTGGGAATCAGAGGGTGCCCTTTTAAGGGTTTATTGCCCACATAATTACCAACTCATAGGTACTTTTAATTCGAGATTTGACTGGACAATTATTGATTAATCTCGAAGTCAAACTCTAATTACGACGGTTTGACTTTAGGCTAATTAACTAGGCAAAACTGAATTAAAGAGGGTTTAGGACACTTACAAGGGTCCTATGCACGACTTAAGATCACTAGGAAGTGTGCTTGAACTCCAGGAGCCTCCAGAAGTGAAGTTGTGAAGTTTGCAAATGAATGAACAAAGTGTTGCAACAATGCTCCTCTTATATAGTGATTTTGATCACATATGATCATGCCATGCAAGTCTACACATGTTATGAGATGGTCCCATATGTCCCTAGTGCATGGAATACCAGTGGGGGAGTCCCTGGTATAAGAAAACAAGATTTTAAGTCGGTTAACAGGCCTGGACAGACACCTGCAGGTGAATTCTGTCGCTGTACTGCTCACACGGGCCGGGTAAGCCTATAGGGCACTCTTACGCGGGCCGCCTGGCCTTCCAGAACCAGCCAAACAAGTTTTAACTTTTGCACTTTTGGTCCTTGGTCCTTCCAAACCTTTCAACTTCCCAATTTGCATTTTAAGCTCTCTAACTTGATTTTTAAGGACTCAAAGACATATACAAACTTTTTTAAGTCCTTGGTTAACTTTATGATCACCCGAAAAGTCATAAATTTCAACGTTGACGCTTTTAACCCCTCGTATACGAATATCGCCATAACTTTCTCATACTTTATCGAAACCTTGTGAAATTTTTACCACTTATTCTAGTGAGCATAATTAACCATTACAAAGCTTCGGGTTCACTATAAGGTCACTCAGAGGTATACTTTCAACATGTTGACACATTTAACCCCTGTAGTTTGTAATCTCTCACTTTCTTCCACAATTAGCTTCGTATGATCCATGATTCATTCGTTTAAGGGTATAAACATTGTGTAGGGTTACAGTAAAGTATATTTATCCATTGTTGACACTTTGAACCCTTATATTCACATACTTTCTTTGTTTGTCAACTTTAGTCCCTCTAAAGTAATCTTTTACACGTTTAAAGCTTATGACACGTGTCGATACATTATTGGACATAAATTTTTGAGGTGTTACATCCTCACCCCCTTAAAAGAAATCTCGACCTCGAGATTTACTGAAACAAATGAGGGTATTTTTCTTTCATTGTGGACTCTACCTCCCACGTATACTCGGGACCTCTGCGGGCATCCCAATTGACCTTTACAATCGGCACATGCTTCCTTCGAAGATTCTTAACCTGTCGATCCTCGATTGACAAAGGTTTTTCCACAAATTTCAAGCTCTCATCTATATGCACATACGTATGTGGTATGACTAGCGATTCATCAGCTAGACATTTCTTTAGATTGCAGATGTGGAATACATTGTGAATACCACTGAGCTCTTCAGGCAAGTTTAACTTATAGGCCACGGATCCGACACATTCGATGATCTCAAATGGTCCTATGTACCTTGGGCTTAATTTGCCTTTCTTACCAAAACGCATCACTCCCTTCCAGGGTGATACTTTAAGCAACACTTTGTCACCAACCTTGAACTTTAGAGGTTTACGCCTTAAGTCTGCGTAGCTTTTCTGCCTATCTCTGGCAGCTTTCAGGCGGTCACGAATTTGGACAATCTTGTCCGTTGTTTCAAGGACTATATCAGGTCCTGATAACTGAGCTTCTCCTACTTCTGCCCAACAAATAGGCGTCCTGCATTTCCTACCATATAATGCCTCAAAAGGTGCATCCTGAATGCTTGTATGGTAGCTATTGTTATAGGAGAACTCGATCAATGGCAGGTGGTTATCCCAACTACCACCTAAGTCAATCACACATGCACGAAGCATGTCTTCCAAAGTTTGGATGGTACGCTCACTCTGCCCGTCCGTCTGAGGATGGTAAGCCCTACTAAAATTTAAGCGCGTGCCCAAAGATTGTTGGAAACTTTTCCAAAAATGAGATGTGTACCTAGTATCTCTGTCAGAGATAATAGTCACTGGTACGCCATGCAGAGATACAATCTTATCTACGTACAATTGGGCTAACATATCGGAGCTATAAGTCTCCTTAATGGGTAAGAAATGTGCTGACTTAGTCAGTCTATCTACTATCACCCATATAGTATCATTTCCGTTCCTTGTCTTTGGCAACTTGGTGATGAAATCCATTATCACCATCTCCCACTTCCAGGTGGGAAGTTCAGGCTGTTGTAGCAACCCTGACGGTTTCTGATGTTCAGCTTTGACTTGAGCGCACGTCAAACATTTGGCTACATAGGTAGCTATAGACTTCTTCAAGCCTATCCACCAATAGTTTGCTCTCCGATCCTGGTACATCTTGTCAGCTCCAGGATGAACGGAGTATTTAGAACTATGGGCTTCCTGGAGGATGATATCCCGAAGTCCTCCATACACTGGAACCCATATTCGTCCATTTAACCTCAGTATTTCGTCCTTACCATAGGATAACTGCTCTTCAGTTACTCCTAGCTTTTCATCAGGATAGTTAGCTTCTAATACAGCTTCTTTCTGCGCAGCTAACAACCTTTCGTTCAAACTATTCCTTAATTCAATGCTCTTGGCATTGATTCTTATAGGCTTCACCCTTTCCTTTATACTTAAGGCATCGACGACCACATTCGCCTTGCCTGGATGGTATCGGATTTCACAATCATAGTCATTTAGAGTTTCCATCCATCGTCGTTGCCTCATGTTTAAGTCCTTCTGATTAAACAAGTGTTGGAGGCTTTTGTGATCAGAATAGATCACACATTTGGTACCATACAAATAATGCCTCCACAGTTTTAGTGCAAATACAACGGCACCCAACTCCAAGTCATGGGTGGTGTAATTCTTTTCATGTACCTTAACTGACGTGAAGCATAGGCAATGACCTTGCCTTTCTGCATAAGCACACACCCCATACCGGTGTGTGATGCATCACAATACACCATAAATTCATCAATTCCATCTGGCAATGTTAGTACTGGAGCGTTGCTCAACTTCTGCTTCAAAATATCGAAAGATTCTTGCTGCTTAGGCCCCCAGTCAAACTTGCTATTCTTTCGAGTTAGAAAAGTCAGGGGTGCTGCAATCCTTGAGAAGTTTTCAATAAATCGCCTGTAGTATCCTGCTAAACCTAGAAAACTACGAATCTCAGTAGGCGTCTTTGGCTCTTGCCAATTCATGACAGCTTCAACTTTAGCGGGATCAACCTGGATACCATGCTCGCTAACCACATGTCCAAGAAATTGGACTTCACGAAGCCAGAATTCACATTTTGAAAACTTGGCATAAAGCTTCTCCTGTTGAAGCAGTTTCAGAATGCAACGGAGATGCTTCTCATGGTCAGCTTGGCTCTTTGAGTAAATGAGAATGTCATCGATTAAGACGATGACAAATTTGTCCAAGTAAGGCTTGCAGACGCGATTCATGAGATCCATGAATGCGGCAGGTGCATTAGTGAGCCCAAAAGGCATCACTAGGAACTCGTAATGACCATAGCGAGTCCAAAACGCAGTCTTGTGTACATCTTCATCTTTAACCTTTAGTTGATGATAGCCTGACATCAAATCGATCTTAGAAAAGTAGCTTGCCCCTTGCAATTGATCGAACAGATCGTCGATCCTAGGCAAAGGATACCTATTCTTGATAGTGACCTTATTAAGCTCACGGTAATCGATGCATAGACGCATCGATCCATCCTTCTTCTTGATAAACAGGATTGGCGCTCCCCAAGGAGACGAACTAGGTCTAATAAAACCTTTGGCTAGCAAATCATCTAGTTGTGTCCTCAACTCTTTCATCTCTGTTGGTGCCAACCTGTAAGGTGCCCTTGCAACAGGTGCTGCTCCTGGAATAATGTCAATTCTGAATTCTATTTGCCTATCTGGTGGTAAACCAGGTAGTTCTTCCCGGGAAAACTTCTGGGTACTCAGAAATGATAGGGATGTTTTCAATCTTGAGCTTCTGCTCATCAATAGTTACATGTGCCATATAAATGACACAACCTTTCTTCAAGCACTTAGATGCCTTGAGCATGGACACTTGCTCAGGCAGTCCATACTGGGTATCTCCCTGAATGGTCAGTGGTTCACCAGACGGAGTCTTGACCACCACTTGCTTCTTGTTGCAAACGATCTGGGCTTGGTTATGAGATAACCAATCCATGCCTATTACCATGTCAAAACCAGCTAACTTAAAAGGAAGTAAGGATAATGGAAAAGAGTGGTTCCTAACGGATATGAAACATCCATCTAACACAGTTGATGCGGTTTCTATGGTGCCATCGGCTAATTCAACCTCATATTTTACGCTTAGAGTTCTAACAGGTAGGTTTAACAACTTACACAATAAATGACTTATCTGCTCCCGAATCAAATAACACCCTTGCATAAACATCATTAATAAGGAAGGTACCTGTTATGACATTATCATTCTGGATCGCCTCCTGTGCGTTCATCTGGAAGACCCTAGCATTGGTCTTTTTCCCTTCCTCGGCTTTCTTAGCAAACTTTGGGCAGTTGGACTTGATATGCCCTTTTTCATTGCAGTTATAGCACGTCGCATCCTTGATTTTCTTACAGTCTAAGGTCTTGTGCTCAGAAGATTTACAAATCCCACAAGGCCTTGGCTGCGATTGTGATTTCGACTCGAATCTGCACCTTTCGAAGTGGTGCTTCTTACAGACTTTACACTTGGGCTTATCGCCCGACTGATGACCATCCTTTTTAGTTCCAAAACCCTTTTTGTGGTCATTATTTCCCTTATGCTTCTTGTCTGACCGTCGTGAGTTGTCATCCTCACGCTTTCTCTTCTCAGCATCGGTGTTTCTGAGTGATCTTTGCTTGACCGCGTCCAAAGTAAGGGACAATGATATATCAGCTGCAGACCGAAAAGTAGCTGGTCTAGAGACCTTCACACTGGCCTTGATTTCTGGGGCCAAACCCCCAATGAAACGAGCTATCCTCTTGGGTTCCGGAGTTACCAGATACGGAACCAGTCTTGACATGGTGTTGAAGCTTGTAAGGTAGGCTTGACAATCCAGATTCTTCATAACTAAAGACAAGAAATCAGACTCAATCTTTTCAACCTCATGCTGAGGGCAGTAGTTCTCCTTGATGAGAGCAACAAATTGATCCCATGTTAAATTGTACAGTGGGATTTTTCTGGTGGCCTGGATCAAAGATCTCCACCATGCTAATGCCTCGCCTTTGAATGACTGAGATACAAACTTTACCACATCCTTATTAGCACAACCACTGATATCTACTATCGTGTCCATCTCATCTAACCATGACATGCAGTCAACTGCTCCTTTCTCCTTAGTAAAATCCCTGGGTTTGCAGGAAACAAAGTACTTATAGGTGCAACCTTTAGCACGTGGTTCTTGGTTCAGCACAACTCTCTTGGATGGAACACTCCTTTGGTTCGATGAGTGATGAGAATCACTTTTGTGTGCAATATGAGTTCTTGAGGGTGGCTTCGTATGTGGTACAGATTGGGTCCTTACATGGGTTCCACTGGATTCATTGAACTGTCTCTCCAAAGCTCATGTGACAGCATTATCCATTAATGCTTGTAACTCTGCTCCTGCTACGTTGACTCTGGAGGTGTCATGATTTTCTCTGGGGTGGCTATTGGCTTCGTCTGACCCGGCCATGTAGCTTGATTGCTACATAAAATAATGATTTTTAATTCATTCAGAGGTCTATAACAGTTTTATCATTCTAGATGATTTATTTATCATGGTATTTAAGAACCATTTTGATTAATTCGTTAGGCATATATATATTCAGGAATTTATAATAATCCTTAGTTAAAATTAAAATATATATTAATGGCAAAAAGGCCTAGTCACATGGACGGTTTTAAATTTTTAATCCTGATCTTATAGGATCAAGGTATTGAGGTTTTAATTATAATTTATTACCTCTTCTTAACAGGGGGTCGAAGACCACGACTGTCTTTTGTCTTATATGATAATGAATATAGCCCGTAGGCATTACATCCCTACTGGATGTTAATAAAAGAAATTTGAAAAAAAATCTAATATAGGGACGACTTATGCGATTTTATCGAATCACATTTTGCCAGGAATGTTAATATGTTTTAAAGATGTTAACGAGGATTTGAATCTTTTAAATAGGTTTTACCATCTTGGCCATATTTAGAATGACATGTGGCTAGGTTTTACCTTTTTAAGATTCTTATTATTTTATTAAAATGGTAGGTTTTATAAAAGGAAACGTTATTTTTCATTTATTTCACATATTATGTTTATGCATATAATTTAAAAATGAAAATTTAAACTAACCATTCCATTAAAATTTTAAGCAAGTACATGTTTGCCCTAAACGGGACTTCTACAGAAATAACATGCCCACGCAGGGGCTAAACTAACAAACATACCCACGCAGGGGTCAACAGAAAGACATGCCCACGCAGGGGCAGAATACAAAAAGATAGGCCCACGCAGGGGCAGAATACAGAAACAAATGTCCACGCAGGGACATGATTACAACACTAAAACAAACAAACAAACAAATAAGGATTTAGTGATCCTTTTTGCTTTTCCCTTTAATTAAGTTTGCCAGACTCTTGAACATTCCTCGGTTTTGTCTACGGTCTTCCCGTACTTCCTGCCGCACCTCATTAATCCTTTGAAGGATCTCCTGATGCTGCGGTGGCGGCATCGCTGGCGGCTGCGGGGGTTGCTGATATAGCGGAGGTTGAGGAGGTGGCGGTTGATGATACCCATAAGGTGGGTACCCATAGTGTGGGTATCCGGCTTGATATGGGACCCCAAAGGATCCTTCCGGATGATGGGCATTGTAGTTTGCCGCTGCTACCAGGTAAGGGTCGGCCTCTGCATAGTTGTAGCTGGTGTGGACCGGCTGCTCAAAGGGATTATATGCTGTCGCACCAGTGTATGTAGGAATTGGGTCTCCAAAACCCAATGGTGGTGGCGCGACAGGCGCAGAGTTTACTTCAGAGACGGGGTTTGAAGGTCCACCCATCTGCGGGTCTTCATGGAGTGGCGGGTAGCGGCTGCCACTTGAAGGTTGAGGGGTGCTGATACGCACTCCTCCTCTCACGGACATCCGTGCGGTTGTTCTCCTTCGCCTCGGTGGCTCCGGAGGCTGTTGCTGAGCTGGTGGTGGTGGTGGCGGAGTGACCGCGACAAAACGAGAATCCTCGGAGGTATCCTGCTGTGGCTGCTGCGGCTGTGGTGAGTTGTGGTAACTGGGAGTAAACACCCAGTCAATCTGTCGAAACCTTTCCTCATAGCTGTCGGGACCATTATAAGGTGATCCCACGAAATGTGACCCATCCAAAATTTCAACGGGGTGGTTAGGGGTTCCGGACGGTGGTTCTGCGGGATCGGTGTCCTCGTCCATGTCCATTGCATGGTCACCAGAGAAATGGTCTTCAGGTCCTAGTGGGTTAAAACCCACTAGTTCTCCAAGGTAGTTTGCCGGGTTAAACCGGCTCTGGAAAAAGGGCGTTGGGTCATCAAAAGGTGAGTTGTGGCCCTGGAGAGGAATATATGAATGGTGGGAAATTTGGGGCTCGTTTTCGGACTGAGGCCCAAAGGAGTTTTGAAAAGAAGGGGTGGAGCTCAGCGAAACTGAGCGCCTTGCTGGTTCAATATAGGTCCTCCAGTTATCTTGAGGACTCCGACAAAGTGAATCTAATGGTGTTCGCCGGTGCGAAGGCCCGACCTCATGATCATTCGGGGCAACGAGTGGCCCCTTGCCTCTTCCTCTCCCTCTCACTCTTGGTGGCATCTTGTTCAACTTGTCAAAACAACAAAGGATACAACAAGAAAATATAAAAGACAAAGTTAGAAATAAAACAAATTTGGATAAATCCTAAGTTCTTTGTCTAGACTCGAGAATCGAGGAATGTGCAACTGTGTAACTGAGATCAAACACAAAAGGTTAGTGTTTAATTCACTCAGTGTTGGCTCTGATACCAACCTGTCACACCCCGATATTTCCACGTATTACCGGTGGGCCCGGTGGGGAGTATCGTGACATAGTTGATATCATCATAGTCAAACAACACAATTTTAAATGCACAGCGGAAGCAAAAGATAGATTTATTTCAACCGAATAAAATTGTAATATTAAGTATCACAATGTAGTTGAAACGGATCCACAGGCGGATCAAATAAAAAGGAAACATAGTTCATCAGACTTAAATGCATCCAAGCTTGCGAGACTCTTAATGATGCTAAGGAGAGGCCAGCTTATTACGCTTAGTACCTGCACTTAACCTTTTTGGGAAAATACGTCAGTTTACACTGGTAAATACAATTAACTGACTCATTTTGAAAAGGTTTAAGAAAAATTGATTTTAATGCACAAGGCACAAAACATTTTATAACTTGGGATAATTATTTATATATAAACTTGTAAAAGAATTACATGTTCGTTATACGTTCAGTAGCCCGGATTGACACCGGGTTAAAGATTAATAGACACACCACATGGTATAGTCCCGCCGCGGGTTATTCCCGAAACCGACGGTTATACCTTATTATTTATTTATGCACTGTCGGGTGTACGCCTACACCCCGTGCTTAGGTCGTGGCCATTTCGTAAAATGATGCCAAGGATATCCGGGACATGGTCATTAACCCCCCAAAGGCTTTAAGCAAACAAAACAATTTAAACGGGATATTTCAATAATTTAACCTTCATACGATTAAAGATTCAATACCCGACCAAGCGGTATTTTATATACCGTACCCCAAGCCCGTATAGGGAAAATAAGTTAAAAGTATTTACCTTTGCAAGTATTAATCACAAACAGCAAGTGCACGTAGCTTTTACCGGGTCTCCTATTCTGGAACAAAGGTTTTTTAATAAACTATTAGATTCCTAACGGGTCTTTAATTAAGCCTAAACTTAGACCGATTAGTTTTAAAAGAATATACAGTTCAAACGCACGATTAAGCGAAGACCGGAATAGAATGTGATTTAGACCCGACAAGTTTGAAGACTTGTATAATATGGGTAAACTAAACACATTCTGGATTTTGAGACAAAAATGATAAGGTTTGACCCGTTTCGGTCAATTTATGCAAACTAGTTACATAAACTGAACCGAACGCGCAAAATGCGTAACGGGTAACCATATGAGTCATATACAGGTTTCCTAAGTTAATATGCCTTAAATATGTTGTGACATCAGTAAGATATCTTCTATTATGCCCGAAATGGATTTAAACTCAAACTCAAACTATGCCCCGTAGGGGCATTTTGGTTATTTTAAAGGTTATAAAAGAATTTAATTAATAAGTTGAGTTACAGGTCTGATATAATCAGTAAAAATACTTGATTTAATAAGTTATAACAGTAGGGTATTACATATATGTGAAATTTTATCATTTAAAATCAAACTATGCACCTTAGGGGCATTTTGGTAATTTCACATAGGCTTAAAAGGTCAAAACTGGAAATCTGAGTTTAAAACTTTTGCTTACTGTTAATATATAAAATTTTACTAAAAATATCAGTAGGCATCAAACCTTATATGTTTAAAATAGTTTTAATACATACTATGCGTTAAAAACGCTTAAAAAGGCGATTTTGAGCTATTTCCAGGTTTTTAAAGAAAAGCTGATATTTTTATTATTCCAGAAGGCCCAAAATATTTTATTTATCATATTAGATCAGTAGAAAAAGGTTTGGTATTAAAATAATTTGTAAAACTCATTTTATAGGCCAAAAGGGCAATTTATCATATTAGATCAGTAGAAAAAGGTTTGGTATTAAAATAATTTGTAAAACTCATTTTATAGGCCAAAAGGGCAAAATACGCAATTACCGAATCAAGCTTAGAACTCTATGTTATGCTCAGCCTAAAATTAAATAAAAATCTTCAAAAATCCCAAAATATTATTTTACGTCAGTGGGTAAAAAGTTTGGTATTAAAAATTGGGTTTAGATAAGCTATATGCTAATTACGCCGTTTATTTAATAAAAAGCTTTCTAATTACGCTAATGAGCATAACTCCTAATCTAGACCTCACACTGATATCAAAGTTTAGGGACAACTTTATAAATCAGTAACTAAGGTTGCTATTCTTTTACATTTTCAAAAATCACGTTTTATGGTCATATGGGCATAATAGTCAACATTTAAGCATTTATCGGAAACATGCATATGAATCGGATAACTAATGAACCAAGTTGTATAATCACAGAGGGTTATACTCACATGAAACCTGGTCCCATTAAAGCTCTAAGGCAATTCTAAAACATGCTTAAACGGGTCAGAACTGAAAGTCAAAGCAAAAGTCAAATTATGCGACTTTCAGTTCCGAACCGGTCCTTAAATGAAAATTGTCGGGTTGAACATATTTAGACATGTTCTTACATTAATTACCAAGTTATATTAGTGATAAAACAGGTTGCATGGGTTCTACATTGCTAATTATGCATTAATTTGAAAATAAGCTTTCTGTTGACTTTTTAAGATTAACTTTGACCCGACAATTGACCTAGTTAGAGTGGGAATCAGAGGGTGCCCTTTTAAGGGTTTATTGCCCACATAATTACCAACTCATAGGTACTTTTAATTCGAGATTTGACTGGACAATTATTGATTAATCTGAAAGTCAAACTCTAATTACGACGGCTTAACTTTAGGCTAATTAACTATGCAAAACTGAATTAAAGAGGGTTAAGGACACTTACAAGGGTCCTACGCACGACTTAAGATCACTAGGAAGTGTGCTTGAACTCCAGGAACCTCCAGAAGTGAAGTTGTGAAGTTTGCAAATGAATGAACAAAGTGTTGCAACAATGCTCCTCTTATATAGTGATTTTGATCACATATGATCATGCCATGCAAGTCTACACATGTTATGAGATGGTCCCATCTGTCCCTAGTGCATGAAATACCAGTTGGGGAGTCCCTGGTATAAGAAAACAAGGTTTTAAGTCGGTTAACAGGCCTGGACAGACACCTGCAGGTGAATTCTGTCACTGTACTCCTCACACGGGCCGTGTAAGCCCATAGGGCACTCTTACGCGGGCCGCCTGGCCTTCCAGAACCAGCCAAACAAGTTTTAACTTTTGCACGTTTGGTCCTTGGTCCTTCCAAACGTGGTTTCAACATCCCAATTTGCATTTTAAGCCCTCTAACTTGATTTTTAAGGACTCAAAGACATATACAAACTTTGTTAAGTCCTTGGTTAACTTTATGATCACCCGAAAAGTCATAAATTTCAATGTTGACGCTTTTAACCCATCGTATACGAATATCGTCATAACTTTTTCATACTTTATCGAAACCTTGTGAAATTTTTACCACTTATTATAGTGAGCATAATTAACCGTTACAAAGCTTCAGGTTCACTAAAAGGTCGCTCAGAGGTATACTTTCAACATGTTGACACATTTAACCCCTGTAGTTTGTAATCTCTCACTTTCTTCCACAATTAGCTTCGTATGATCCATGATTCATTCGTTTAAGGGTATATACATCGTGTAGGGTTATAGTAAAGTATATTTATCCATTGTTGACACTTTGAACCCTTATATTCACATACTTTCTTTGTTTGTCAACTTTAGTCCCTCTAAAGTAATCTTTTACACGTTTAAAGCTTATGACACGTGTCGATACATTATTGGACATAAATTTTCGAGGTGTTACATCTTGTCCACTCATATTTCCAAAAATTTTGTTTTTTTATATCAAAAGGGTAAAATGGTCAATTTTAAGCAAATAACGGAACTTGCATGTAGATTACTAAGGAACCATGTAGTATAACTTCAGAGAGTTATACTAACATATAATATGGTCCCAAAGGAACCCTAAGGCATAACTAAACTAAGCTAAATCGGGTCAGAACTGAAAGTTAAAGCAAAAGTCTACTTTTGCGACTTTCGGTTGCGAACCGAGCTTAAACTCAGAATTGTCGGGTTGAACATGCCTAAACATGTTCTTATATTATTTACCAAGTTATTTAAGTGTTAAAACATGTTCCATAACTTCTACATTATCAGTTATGAATTATTTCGTAAAAACTGACTCGTTTGACTTTTTGTTAAGTAGTTTGACCCGACAATTGACCAAGTAAATGTGATAATTAGGAGGTGCCCTTTTAAGGGTTTATTACCTACATAATTACCAACACATAGCAACTTTCAATTCAAATAATGGCTGGACCGTTAGTGATTAATCACAAAGTTAAAGCATCATCACGATAACTTTGACTTTCGGTCATTAAGCTAATGAAAACTTAACTATGGAAGCTAAGAACACTTACAATAGTCCTTAGCACGAAATTTGAACTAGAGAAAGCTTCCTAGAAGACCAGGATGCTTCAGAGAGTGAGTTGTGAACTGAAAATGAAATGTGCAGGTTTCAAGTGACCAAAATGGGAGCTATTTATAGGAGATTTGAGGTTGCTAAGATCAATCCATCTGTTCCTAGAGGTAATCCAGATGATCCCAAGTGTCCCTAAGGCAGTAAAAACCAGTTGCTTAGTCCCTGGTATAAAAAACAAGCATGCAATGGCAGTGGAACAGGCTGCAACATGCAGCTGTCCACTTCTTGGTCGCTGGCAGTCCTCTAGCGGCCCGCGAAGACATCAGGGAGTGGTCTTCGCGGCCCGCGACAACCCCTGATTCCGGTAAAAACTTTGCAAACGTTGCATTTTCAGTCCCTGGTCCATTTTAAGTTTAAATAACTTTCTTTTATTGCGCTTATGACCCCCAGAGTTAACTTTCAAGTGCCTTGGGTCATAAATTAACTTTGTTAAGCTCCCGGTTAGTTACTAGACCACCCAAAATGTACTTAAGTGCATCAAAACTCTACGAAATCATTATTCGTTATACATGGGAGCATAATGAAGTATTACAAAGTCTCCGGATCGTTAAAAGGCCACTCAGAGGTAAGAATTAACATGTTGACACGTTTAACCCCTATGCTTTGTAAACTTTTGATCTTTAAGCACAAACGGCTTTCCACGTTTGATAATTTATTCATGAAAGAATACGAGCGTCGTGTGAGGTCATTCAGAGGCTCAAGTTTGGCATGTTGACACTTTGGATCCTTTTACACACATACTTTCTTTGTTTGTCAATTTTAGTCCCTCGATTTCAAATCATTACATGTTTAAAGATCATGACACGTGTCTTTATAATATTGGACATGATTTTGCTAGGTGTTACAATACGTTTCCTCATAATCCACTCTTGGGATTTGGGAAAACCCTTGTGCTACAAGTCGAGCCTTATATCGTACAATCTCATTCTTTTCATTTCTCTTTATTGCAAACACCCATTTATAACCTACTGGTTTGACGTGTCACACCCCAACCGATGGCAGAAACATCGGGGTGTGGCACTGAGCAAAATAGATTGTCTAGGAGAAATCCATAACAACTAATTTTACCAAATATTTAAAGTTACGTCCCATTCCATAACATACTTAGCAAATCAGTTAATACAGACATAGCATCTCATAGACAAAATAAATTGTTTCGACAACTCATAATTTAAATTGTTCGTTTCTAGACTCTCCCTATTTGTTTCCACATAGCAAGCATCCTAGCGTTTCAAATACCTATCACATACATTAAAATAGAGGTCAATACACATAGTGTAAAGGTGAGCATACAAGTTTAATAGTATAATAGTAGTGAAAGCGAGTTACGCATAACCAGCATGTAACATGTATAATGCGAAGCAAGTAGGTTATCGATAATGAAATATGCACAGACGTGACTGCGAGTTGTAGAGTGCGCAACACATATCACCACTGTGACACATGAAGAAATACCCTTAGCAACCCCCGTCCATGACAGGTGCTGAGTCCAAACTATAGTACTATCGTTGCTAAGGTGTTAGGCAACAATCACTGTGTAAACATAACATACAAGCATTCATCGAGTAACACGTATAACATGCAAAACGGTTAGCGTATAAAATGTGTTTGCGTTGTGTGATTTGATGTGATTTGTTATAGGGAACGTATGTAACACCCAAAAGTGCTTAAAGCAAAAAGGGATCGAGTATACTCACAGATTGTGTTTAGTAAATAAACACTCTCTTGGATTGAAGGGAGCGCTAGAGAGTTAGCCTGATAACAGAACGATAGCATAAACGATGAGCAGTGCGTTAAACGGTGCAAGTGACTGAGTGATGAAGGGTCATCCGATCGGATGGCAATCCGGTCGGATGGTCATCCGGTCGGATGGCCATCCGGTCGGTTTGCCACTCGTTTGGGATGGATGTGTTTGTGTATGATGTGACTTTGAAGTTTTTGTTGTAGCATGTTATAAAACTTGAAGTGATCCTACCATTCAGGTCGTCTGGTCGGATGGTCATCCGGCCGGATGGCCGTCCGCTCGGATGATGATCCGAGTGGAGGGTATAATTTGGAGATTTATTGAAATGGTTAAGTGTTGACCATTATAGGTCATCCGACCAGATTGTCGTTCGATCGGATAGATGGCTATCCGATCGGACGGTGATCCGTTCCGTAACCTGTTCGTTTGAAGACTTGTAATATTTGCTAAGTTTGAAAAGTTTTGCGATTGCACCCAGACGGTATGACAACATGTCAAACAACGGAAACTCCATCAGGCTCAGGTCGTCCGATCGGATGGGAATCACTCCGTCCAAATCAGTTAACTATCTTTGACGGTTTGTTCATGTTTAACCCGTTAATTGATTGTCTCTCTGATAGAATCCATTCTTAGTCCAATACTTCACTATAGAACGAGTAGAAGGCCGGAACAAGCTCTGATTCTATCGGTTTTGATCTAAAGAGTGTAAAAATTGTGAGTAAAGTGAGGAGAAGCGTTCTTTCAACTCTTTTACACTTGAAAATGTTTAGATTTAGGTGAAATTAATGTTTAATCATGTTGAAATCTCTTAGATCGGAGTTGTTCTTGGTGGAACGAGGTCAAATATTGAAGTTCATATGAACTCCATGATGACATCACCATAGAACATCTCAAATCAGCTGATTTCATGGTTAAAAGTGAAGATTTGATGGTGAAAAAGATGAAGGAGTGTGTGTAGATCATAGAAGTACAAGATTTGAGTTGAAAACTTACAAGAATCATGAGAAATCGAGAGAAAAGAGAGCTGGATCGTGCTGGTCGAACGAGAGAGCTGTCATATCACGAACAGGGATGTGACAGGGCTATTTATAGATGTCCAAAAGAGGAAAGGTGGTGCAGTGAAGCGAGGGGTGGTTCGATCGGATGGCCATCCGGACGGATGACCATTCGATCGAATGGTCATTCGATCGGACGGGTTGGCGTTTTGTTTCGTGCGTTGAGCGTTGCGATGCGCTGCAATAGTATTACACATTAATTCTACAAATAACCTAGCTAACAGTCATAAACCTAAACATACTCATTCTGCGTTTCGTGTTGCGACGAGATTGCGTTGTGATAGAGTTGCGATTGCGTTTTCGATTAACATCCCAAAATAAATATAAACATGCACAAATAACACATAAGTAGCACACACACGTAAAACAATATCCATAACCTGTAATTCGAGTTGCGATGCGATAGCGATAGTGATGAGATAGCGATAAGTCGTTTAGCGATAAACCGTGATTATTAGCATTTACTCCACATAATACAACTAAAGTAACGTAAACTAGAGTATCGATTACAAGTCAAGGAGTACAATCAATGAATAAGCAAGGAGTGATAGATCGCATTTAGCAATCTTTTCTTCCTTTGACTTTGACTTTGACTTGTACTTTGACTTTCCAAAAAGCGGGTTGTTACATGACGTCTATGGGCATTCGGACTACAGGTCCGAACATATGTCGCTTTTCGAGCGAATTTAGTTCGGCATTTATGGCTTCTTGCCATCTTGGCCAATCATTTCTGTGCATGCATTCTTCTAAAGTTTTAGGTACGTAATCATTTTCATTGATTACATCCGTTGCTATAGCATATGCAAATATATCATCAACACGTGTTTTATTCCGGTTCCACATTGTACTATCTTGTACATAATTAATAGAGATCTCATTTTCGTTCGGTACCGGTGTTTCTTCTAAAACTTCATTTTCCTCTGGAATTATAGTTGTCTCTTCTGGGACATTTACCTCTACTGGGTTTCATTTATAATCTTTTGTGAGTTTTCACCAACTGCGTTACTTTGCTCTTTTCATTTCCGTGGGTTTCTGTCTTTGGAACCGATTGGTCTCCCACGCTTTCGTTGTATAGTAATCGCTTCTGGGATTACTTCAATTCGAGTAGGTGCATTTGATGCTGTTACATGTGACTTTGTCACTCTATTCGTGTCTGTGAATGCATATGGTAATTCATTGGTTATTCTTTGCAAATGTATGATCTTTTGGACTTCACATTCACATTGACCACTTCGGGGGTCGAGATTTGATAGTGAATAGTGATGATGCATTCTATGTTATTTCTTGTGTTACCAGTCTTTCTTTCTCCTTATCTCCCCCTGAGACTGGGAACATTGTTTCATCAAAATGACAGTCAGCATACCGTGCTGTAAACATGTCACTCGTCATTGGTTCTAAATATTTAATTATGGACGGGGAGTTAAAACCAATATAGATACCCAGTCTTCTTTGGGGTCCCATTGTAGTACGTTGTGGTAGCGGTATTGGTACATATACCGCACAACCAAAAATTCTAAGGTGGGACAAACTTGGTTCTCGTCCGGAGACCAGTTACAATGGGGAGTATTCGTGATCAGCAGTTGGTCTCAATCTAATCAGTGCAGCGGCATGCAAAATAGCATGGCCCCATGCAGAAGATGGTAGTTTACATCTCATTAAAAGTGGTCTAGCGATTATTTGTAATCATTTAATCACAGATTCAGCTAAACCGTTTTGTGTGTGAACATGAGGTACTGAATGTTCAACATTGATCCTGATTGACATACAATAGTCATTAAACGCTTGAGATGTGAACTCTCCCGCATTATCCATCCGGATGTTTCTAATTTGATTATCAGGGAAATTGGCTCTCAATTGTATGATTTGAGCTAAAAGTCGGGCGAATGCTACATTTCGAGTAGCTAAAAGACTCACATGTGACCACCTTGAGGATGCATCAATTAAGATGTAGGATCGAGTCGCGACCTGAATGAGTCGTTCGGAAGAGCTCTAGTCCGTTTCAGAGGCGGAAACTAAGAAACGGATGTAAAAACAGCTTGAATATCACTTTAAACCTCTTGTGTATTGAAATAATATCGATTACAATCACAAGGAACACCGGCAGCACCTCAGTATCAAATCTGGAATTCGTTACAAATGAAATGACAACCTGCCTATTTATACTAATCCTGGTCTCGCTTGAAATGAACATGGCTGCTTCAAGCGAGCCTCTCAAGCGAAACACCCAATTATCTTTCAAGCGAAACCTAAACTATATTATATTCTGTTTCAAGCGAAAGTCCCTAGGTTGACCTTTTCAAGCGAACTGTTTTTTATATTTGTAGAATCACAATTCCATGATGATGTCATGTTTGAACATATCCGCAACGCAACCCAGACCCGATATAAGATGAAGTCGACAGATGTATGCACCAACAGACTCCCCCTCAGATGTTGACGAGTCTTAAGTGTCGAGTCTTTTTCAATCTTCAGTCTTTATCAGTCTTTGGGCTTCCTTCATGATCTCTATCTGGCTCTATCCTATCTCCAATTCTCTTTCAGGATCTCTGGCTCCTAGCTCTTGCATCTTCAGACTCTCTTTCTCTAACAGACTCCCCCTCAACTTGAACTGGGATCGTAGTCTAGCTTTCACAGGTTCAGGTATCGTAACCTGACTCACCTGCATATTCTCTACCCAAAATATAAGTTTCATAAAAAATAAGGTATAACAAATTTAGAGACTTTGCAAATCACATGAAGACACAACTCTGAATACATCATTTTCAAATATCGAACAAAAAGATTTATCATGTCAATTTCTGATGAACCACTTGAATATATATCATTTTCATTTCACACATCTTCAAACACACTTTCCCAAACCTGTTCGTCATGTTTAGCACTCGGAATTTTGAAAATCAGCTTTTCAACATCAGTCGTCTAAAATCTTTTTGTATTTTCAAAAATTTATGCTAAAACACACAAAAAAATCTTTTTGGATTTTGAAATAACAGAAATGAAATGCAGTAAAAAATATTTACACACAATATTTTTGTGAGTTTGCGTAAGAGGATCATATCAGTTTTTGAGACAACTCGCCAACACCGTTAAGCTTTAAACATTTTAAGTTTTAAACGATTCACTTAGATTGTCAGTATACTGATCCACTTAAATTCTCACACAAAGTTCAACTGTTTCGAGATACGAGATTAATGTTTTAAGCACTTAAACTTATTCGCGTGTCCCACCTCAGAATATACTCCCGTATCCAGATCCCAATATTCAGTCTTACAGGTGAGTATACCTAGATGATATCTGTAAAGGGTTAATTGCGAAAACCGTGAGAGCTCAGGTCAGAACTTCTGTTCAGCAGAGAGATGACGGCTTCGACTTTAGGTGGGTCCCCTTTAGAGGATCTTTTTTACAACAGCGTTGATTAGCAATTTTATTGTCTCATCATTTATGCTGAGGGTGATGCTATGTTTCAAGCATTGCGGAAAGTATTATTCGAGGACTAGGTCAGAACTTCCATTCAGCAGAAGTCCCGGAATAATACCCCAGATATCACTGAGCATAAAGACCTAGTATATCAGAAAAAGGAATCTTTCAAACGAGATTTCGGGGGTTACCCATATATCCGAGAGATGTTACCCACGATATAAGCAAGTTTGAATTTAGGTTTATATCTCATCACAATCTACTAAATGTGCAAAAACCTACTCACACATCCACAGTGAGACCGTTTATCACATTTTTCTTTCCAAATCTTTAGCATGCTGTGATAGTCCACTGATGTACTATCATTTCCTCTTCTTTGACACAAAACTCATTTTCATTTTTTCAATTTTTTTCGTTTTTACCAGTAGGTTTTTTTATCATGTTTTTGACTTTTTCAAATTTTCTAATGTTTTTGGATTTTCTGAAAATTTTTACTCCCCCTAAAATGCAAACACATTTTAGGAAATTTGAAAATAAACTGTACAATAAAGTGACAACTGATATCAAATCACTTCAAATCGCCATCCACTTGGCATAAACAATTAGAACTCCCCCTCACAACAAACTATTTTCCCATTGTGATTTCAAAACACTTAAGTTTGTTTTAATCAAATGGTTTTTCCGGAAAATTAGTTTTGTTGATTTTCAAACCATTTGTAGGTTAGGGGTTCATCACATTGTTCTCCAAAATACCACTTGTAAGAATGATCCAATCAAGTTCAACTTAATGACCTTGATTAACCACTTGTCAATGAAAACCTTCTTCAATCACTTACAGGTTCACTCACCAACTATAATCACTTGTAAATCAAAATATAACAATTTAAAGATATCACCTGTACTTTACCAACTGTACCACTTGTAGAATCATTTGCTAAGAAAGATGCCGATTCCTGCTCCACTCTTACCAACCTGGGAGTTCCGGCAAGTCAGAATTTTTAGTTTGGAAAAGCTTTCCCCCAAGGCTGACCATCCTTGGGAGATTCTGGAACACATCTGTCCCACCAGCACTTTGATTTGTAGAACTCTTTAGCTCCTTTCACTTTTCCTGCAACCATCTTACCAAAAATATGTTTAACATTTCCATTAAACACGTTTTCAGCATCAAATTCTTTCTTATCAGCAAAGAATTGATCTGAAATCTCAAGCTTACCTTTTGATTTCAAATAATCTTTTGTCAGTGACGGAAAGTTTTCCTCGTTCAACTCAGGAACGGAATTATCAATCTTTTTCTCAACACATGACTCCTCTGATTTTGTGGAATCAGATTCATTGTCAAAATTACCCTTAGATTTAACCACCCACTTTTGCTTGTTCATATCACCTTTTCTTTTGTAAAACCGTTTTGAACTTTCTCCTTCCTCAGAAGTAGAATTTTCAAACTTTTTAACATTTTTTACAGGTTGTTCTTTCTTATCAACACAAGTCTTTCTCAAAACAGAGTTAGAAGAAACTTCCTGTTTTTGGTAGTTGGTCTTGGGGTAATTCCAAGCTATGTGTCCAACTTCTTGGCATTTGAAACAGATTCTTCTGTCAACTCTTGAAGCAAACTTTCTCACATTCTTCTTTACTTCAGCAAGAAACTCTTGATTCGACTGCTTCCAGAACGGTTTCTTCTGTTCATCCTCTGAACTTCCTCCCAAAACAAATTTTGTTTTTGGTTTATAAGTTTTCTGATTTTTATAATTTTTTGAAGAATTAAAACCAAGACCTTTCTTTTTGAGATTACCATTATGATTTGGTTTCTTTTGAAAACCATAACCACAACCGTAACCCTTTTTCTTGTTCAATCTTTGTTGAACTCTTGAAGTGTATTTTTTAGGTTTTTCAGCAAGATTTAAATCTTTTATTTCAGAAATATTAATTTCTGTCAATTTGAAAACCTGTTTGATCTTTTCAGTTTTAACACTTCTTATTGGAAATTCCTCATCAGAATATAATTTGTCTGAATCATACAAAGTATAAGCCACTTTGATTGACCCGTCATTCAAATTAGATTTTGATAATAGGAATTCTCTATTGTAAACCCTGTTAACCGGTGAACTAGGACTCTTTTCTGATGAACTCGAACTTTCCGACTTAGACTCCGGTTTTGACTCTTCATCCATATCTAACACCTGATCGACCACTTTCTTTAATAACTCAGACTCATGATTAGTGTCAGACGCTGTGAATGTAACATCAATATTGTCTGGTAATTCATCAATGATTAACTTGATGTTGACTGCCTTTTTTAGACACTCCTCGTTAGGATTCCTTGGAGAATAAGTTTCATGGATCGGGGGCGGACATCTGTTAAACTTGACACTTGGTTTCTTACCAGTATCAGTATCTTCAGTCTTTTTATCCATGAACGCTTCCAAACCTGCAACAGTAGGATAAACACGATCAATCAAATAATCACAAGTAGTATAACTCAACAACAATTGTTTAATCCTTTCACTCTCAATCTTTTCGAGTTCCACATCCTGCTTCAGCTTTGCACAATCTTCAATGTATGCATTAATAACACTCTGCTTTGTCATTAATGTTGCACTCATCTTTTCCATTGCATTTTCGATTTCTGAATTTGTTTTTTTTTCAGACGATCAACTGTGTTGTTCAGCACATCATAAGATTCCTTCACATACTTCACATCGGACAATAAATCTTCTTTAATCTTCTCTAATTCAGCAATCTTCTTATCTTTCTCCTCACAAACTTTGCAAGATTCTGAACACTTCGAACACGGTTTTTCAACTTCAACCAAATTTTCAACTATCTTTTCAACCTCGACAGTCTTTTCAACTTCAACGAGTTTCTCAATTTCAACAATTTTTTCTACTTCCACAATTTTTTCAACTTCGTCAAGTTTCTCTATCACTTTCTCATTCATCTGTTCTTCAGTTTCAACTTTTTCTGACGAGTTTTCCATTTGTGCTTTTTCTTCAGCAACTTTTCTAGATTCCAACTCGTGATCTTCAATCTTCTGAATAAACTGTGCCAGATTCATATTTTCAGATTTTCTCATGCGTTTCACTATCATCAAATAAGTTCCCCATTTCTGTTGTGGTAACGCATCAGCAAGTTTATCAATCCATTCATCATCATCTTTCTTAATTTTCAATCTTTCCATTTCCACGACTAAATGACAATATCTATCAATGGTCATTTTTGTTGTTTCATGGTCAAAAGCTACAAACTTATCAAAAGACTTCTTCAGTAACTCCTTTTCCATGTTTCGATTTCCCAAAATTCACAAACTCGGACTTTCAAATGAACTGGAATCAAATCTCAAGTGAACTGGTAATTACAAACGAACTAACTTGATGCGAACTGGTTCACCTCGTGAAATATCTGTAATCACCTGGAGACAAACAAACAAACAATCAGTTTAAAAACGAACTGAATATGTGAAAATGTGTGTTGATGAAATCAATCTAAGATTCGTCTCGAAGATTTGCGAACTTGTTCCAAAGTTGTTTGAGTGAAACCAATGAATGAATGAACCCGATCGGAATGAAATGGATTCAAATAGGCCTTAGAGTGATTTGGGCCGAATTCTTTCTTTGAATGTTGATTGGGACGGGATTTCTTTACTCAAATGGGCTGACTCTTATCAATAAACAAACGAATATGATAGGGCCGCCAATTTTTACAATATATCCGACACCTTCTGACAATCACATGAAATCAATCAATGAAAATTCTTTAATAAAATCCGACAACTTTGATATCAAACTTTATATCATTGGGCCGCAAATATTGAGTGATGAAATCAGATGCATACCACTTTATCACACTTTGAAATCGGATGAATGTGAGACTAATTGATATTGAGTGGAGTGATGATATTCTTTCTTGATTAATGAACCGATTCTTTGTATTATGTGCTGACCACAATTCAACTATTTAAAACATCTCACATGCAAACTGACAACTTTAACATATCTCGAAGAAATTCACATGTAAATTTGATGTGTGACCAACAATATTAATAATCAATCACATGCACACATAAACCGATATATTCACATGACCCGATGCACTTTCAAGCGGTTCACACAATACAATGCAATTTCAAGCGGAACCTCGTTCAAGTGTACTCAAGATGTAAACTCAAGCGAAACACAGAATGATTTTTCAAGCGAGATTCTCGTTTTCAAGCGAAACTTCGATGATGTCAGCAAATGTCGAACGAATTTCAAGCGGAACACATGATTTTAACCAGTTTTAAGTCGATTTAAGTTCTGAAACTTTCCAGGATTTGTTAAAACATGATTACGCACATTATGTGAGAATTTGAGCCGATTTTAACCGTGAAAAATTTTAATTTTGTGAAAGAAGGTGTAGAAAACAGATTTTCAAGCTGAATATGGCAAGAACTCCTCGTCCTGAGCTCTGATACCACTTGTAGGATCGGATTGTGACCCAAACGAGTCATTCGGAAGAGTTCAAATCCGTTTCAAAGGCGGAAACAGAGAAACGGATGTGAAAACAGCTTGATTCACACTTTAATCCTCTTGTATATTGATTTTACAATGTTTACAATCAGAAGGAAAACCGGCAGCACCTCGGTATCACTTGGCAAATTCTGTTACAAATGAAATGACAACCTGCCTATTTATACTAATCCTGGTCTCGCTTGAAATGAACATAGCTGCTTCAAGCGAGCCTCTCAATCGAAACACCCAATTATCTTTCAAGCGAAACCTAAACTATATTATATTCTGTTTCAAGCGAAAGTCCCCAGGTTGACCTTTTCAAGCGAACTGTTTTTTATATTTGTAGAATCACAATTCCATGATGATGTCATGCTTGATCATATCCGCAACGCAACGCAACCCAGACCCGATATAAGACGAAGTCGACAGATGTATGCACCAACATAAGACCAAAAAATAGCGGAATGGTCCACATGGAGGATGAATAGGCCCACAAATATCCCCTTGAATTCTTTCCGAAAATGAGGGGGTTTCATGTATCAATTTAGTTTGTAAGGGCCGAGTTATAAGTTTGCCCATAGAGCATGCTGCACATGATAAATCTTGTGGTAGCAAAACTTTTAAGTTTTTGAGAGGGTGCCCGGATGCACTTTTGATTATTCGTCTCATCATTATGCTACCAGGGTGACCTAGACGGTCATGCCATATATTGAATGTGTCTTTATCTAACAGCTTTTGGTTACTCACCATGTATGATTTGATATGACTGATATTAGTACAATATAACCCAGAGGATAAGGCTTCTAATTGTTCAACGATGGTTTCTTGGCCATTTTTGTTCGAAGTAATTTGAAGATATTCAATATTATTTCCAGATATTGTTTTTAGGTGGTAACCGTTTCTCCGAATATCTTTAAAGCTAAGTAAATTTCTTCTGGATTTACTAGAATATAATGCATTATGTGTGCTCTGCCGGAGCCTTTGATAAGGTTACTGACACCCGATATAGTACCAATCGGTGTCTCCGCCGGAGACAACTCAGAGAAAAATTTCATATCTTTTAGAATAGTGTTAGTACTACCGCTATCTACCAGACATTCATCACCAATAATAGCTCTACTGAAGCTAGTATACATATTTCTTTAGGAAATAAAAGTTAATGCAAAGAAGTAAAATGCATTGCAAGAGTTTCAAACCAAACCAAATACAAAGGTCACGGTGTGAAAAGTAAAGCATAAAAGGTATATTAAATATGTTTAAACATCACGAACATTTTCAATGAAATCACATGCATCCAAATGAACGTCTGGTATCGTGGCTGGAGGTGCATCCTCAATCAGATTAGTTTCAGCATTCTTTCCTTTTCTTTCATCATGCGTTGATATGCCTCAACGAGGTGTTTAGGTGTGCGACATGTGCGGGACCAATGATTTGACATCCCATATTTATAACAAATGTTGCTTTGGTTCCCACTACTTTTCCCTTTTGAAGGTCGCCCCGTATTATGTCGTCTCAATTCACCACCGCTATTTTTAGTGTTCTGGGACTCTCGATGCCATGTGTATCCTCGTCCTCGACCACGACCTCTGCTAGGGCCGCGACCTCTACCTCGCCCACTTTGATAATTGGCCACATTCGCTTCAGGGAATGGGCTTGCACCGACGGGTCGCGATTGATGGTTTTGCAGTAGGAGCTTGTTGTTTTGCTCCGCGACCAGAAGACATGATATCAATTTAGAATATTTGGTAAATTGACGTTCCCAGTATTGCTGCGACAGGAGCATATTTGAGGCATGGAACGTTGTGAAAGTTTTTTCAAGCATGTCTTCATCTGTAATTTTCTCACCACATAATTTAAGTTCAGAGGTAATGCGGAACAAGGCAGAGTTATACTCGGTAACAGTTTTAAAATCCTATAGTCGTAAATGAAGCCATTCATAGCGGGCTCTAGGGAGTAAGACCAACATCTGGTGGTCAAAACGATCTTTGATGTTTGTCCATAATTCAAGAGGGTCCTCAACAGTTAGGTATTCCCGCTTTAGATCTTCGTGAAGATGATGGCGGAGAAATATCATAACTTTCGCTTTATCTTGAGGTGAGGTCTGATTATCAACATTAATTGTCTCCCCCAAGTTCTTTGCCGTCAAATGGATTTTAGCATCAAGAGTCCACGGGAGGTAGTTGTTACCCGAGATGTCAAGTGCGGTGAATTGAAGCTTTGATAAGTTCGACATTTTTATCTACGAAGGAAAGATTCATGCATTTAAAACGAGCCAATGCATAATATATGAGAACTTCAGGTTCATTTTTAGTTAGAACTTCAAGTTCTAAAGTTGAATCGATGTTTTTATATAAGTGTGAAAGAAATTAAGAACTTGTGCATGTTTACTTTTGTTGTTGTAAGTAAATATTTCAAAACAAAGTTAAAAGAAATATTTAGATATACTATAAAATATATAACAGTTGTCATATAAAAACCAATATAGATGCTGTGAGATTACATAACAATATTGGAAGACAGTTATAATATTTAGATGCATTTCATTTCATAACAATATTAAAAACCAATATTGGTTACAGTTGTCGTGAGATTACATAATAGCATTTATTTTATATTTCAAATAAATTAAATATTAAATAATAATAATATAGTAATGGGTACAGCTGTAACCCAAACATCTTTATATTAAAAGTTTGTGAAAAGGGTAGATAGCCCCATCCTTGAAATTAGCTTCAATTAGCGAATCCCCTTTCCTGATCGACTCTCCTATACAACCCATTCGCATCAACCCTATCAACCAAGATCCATTTTCATATTATTGTTTAGTATTTAATGTAATTTTATGGTCCCTGTTTTGTTTGCATCTTGATCGGAGGTCGGAGTGCGACGCAAGAACCCAACATTCCTCCACCTTCAGATCTGACATCGAATACGACTTCTCCTCCTTCACCCCGGAAGAAGGTTGAACCGCAATTTGGTTTTCCGGTGAAAGAGAAGCAACCGGTGATTTCAAGATTTGCCAACAATCGGAAACCGGTGAAAACCAGCCTGGAAAGTTTGTTTTTTTTTCATTCGCGCGGAGAAAAATGTTCAGGTCAGTTTCTTTCTTTCGTTGTGGTTTAATGTTTTATTATATATATATATATATATATATATTTTATGGGACGTTCGTGCATTGGAGCGGCAGTGACCGCCGGATTGATTGGGGTTGACATGAGACGATAAGTTTAGATCGGAAAACCCCGGATTGCGAGTTTTATAAAAATATATATTTTCATTTCAGTTGTTCATGGCGGCAGTTTCCGATGTGATTATTGTCCCTGTTAGTGCATAAGGAAAAACCCTATACTTTGGTTCTAAAGTGCAGTAAAAGAATTCTTCGTCTAAAACTCTCCAAAATTCAGATTTAAATAAACCGATGCTAGGTAGGTTTATCCAAATCTAAAATCACATATATGTTGTTCCAAAGAATAAAATCTACGATCCAGTTTGAAAAATATTTGTAAAAGGCTTGTATCCTTTCTGTGAAAAATTAATAACGTAGAAATCATATGAAAAAAGAGAACTTTTCTTTGGTACCATATTTAAATTCGCAATATGTGATTTATCTTTGGATACACATATGTATACTGTAATAAAAATAAGAAGAAGACATAGTACAGTGTGAGATATGATGGTGTGTACCAGGATGCGATGAACAATAAATTCCCGTTGAATCCGTCTGGTTGAAGATTGCCAGAAATCCCAGTGGAGAGTCAAAGTGCTGATAACGTGAGAAAAACCCAAAGAGAAATAGAGATAAACTGAATTATATACTTCCTTATGTTCAACATTACAATATATAGATAAACATAACTATAAACCCTAAAGCCCATAAGTAATTGGTTGGGCCCAAAATGTCTGATTTATAACAAATATATATTTGTCTTCATTTACGATTATGATTATTGGCAATTTAGTTCTTGATAAATCTCACCTTTTCACATTTCACAATTTTGTTTGGTGATCTGTTATTGTCTCTTACGTTTCATTATGACTGCTGGAATGAAATCACAAACAAAACCTTTTTTTTTGTTTGACTCATTGCGTCTGACCATCAGACTTTTGGTTTTGTATTCCTATGAAGTGAGTGGGGATATAATTTTATTATTAAAAATGAGATTAACGATGGGTATAAATAAAATAATGGGCTCAAAGTGAACCAATGGGTTTTATTGTTAAGACTTTTACTTAGGCCAACGTAATTTTGTGATTAAAAATAATATCACTAGTCACATATATTTATGTTATGCCCATTAATGTCACATGATATACAGAATTAATTTATGTTTTCGTATGACTCATATGAATTATATATTGAGCTTTCGCATGTGATATTTTGTATAAATTATTTTTGCATAAATTTTCGCATAATGTTTATACGAATTCGCATGCCTTATGTTAACTTTTGGAAGCCTTATTTTATTTGTTTTCGCGTGACCATAACTTGCGAATTTGGTCAAAGCGAAGCCAAAGTTCATATAGAACACTAAAGATGGCCTATTATTTACATTGTTCATAATGCTTGAATTTTGGTCAAAGCCAACGCGAAGCCAAAATTCAGGTAGAACATTAAGCCCAGTTTTATTATTTTATACCGTTCATAATGTCTGAATTTTGGTCAAAGCCAAAGCGAAGCCAAAGTTCAGTGAAAACATTAAGTTAGTTTTTTTTATGTATGTTCATAATGCATAAATTTTGGTCAAAGCAAAGCCAAATTTATGTAGAACATCAAGACAATCTGTTATTTATGTATGTTCATAATGTGTCTAAATTTTGGTCAAAGCGAAGCCAAAATTCAGGTAGAACCTTAAGTTAGTCTGTTATTTTGGTGTTATAGTAGACTATATCTTCAATATAATAATTTTGTGTTTGCTTTACTTGATTACCTCATACTGTAAATCACTTCAAGCTTCTTCTTAAGTTTGTATCCTATCTATTTCATCCACTCTAATTTCAAAACCTAAAATGTTTTGCTTACTAAAGAGTTTCTACAAAATTTGCACTGATTGGATTGTTGATTATCTCTTAAGATATGACAATCATACTGCTCTTTTCTGATAAAAGTATCACAGAAGAAAATTAGAGCATGACTAGTGGGATAAGTCAAACATTATATCTCATATGATAATCAAGACCTCACTTAATTATTGCTATCATGTGAGCTATTCTAGATTCTAAATTTCCTAAGACTAATTTGTTTTCTTTGGAAGAATTAAAATAACTCCTAAGACGCACGCATTACTCTAGATTCTTACTATAAAGTTAGTGGCATATGTGAATACATCATCATGTACAATACCATGACCCATAATTTAAAGGTTTACACATGGAAATCAGTACACTTTTTCGGTGCATTACATATAACTTTTCCACTAATACCATAAGTTTCTTTAAGAATCATCTATACCACTCAAGAGTACCAAAGGAAAATGAGTGTGTTGATTAGCAGCATATATACAGGAAAAGGAATGCATGAAACTGAAAAATTAGATGTTGTTCATCTCACCGCCACTAAACCTAAAAGGAGGATACTTTTAAGATTTGGAGACAGTGTACAAGTTCTACTTCCAGCTATAAGTTTCTTCAAAGGAAAGTCTCACTGTAGATTTATGTCATTAAACTAGGCATGAGCATGAAGACTATCCATAATTCAATAGAACAGTTGGCTAAGATAAGTAGTAAGATATTTATGGTATTTAAGTCTGCTAATGGTAATATTCCAACCAACACATGACCGGTTGACTCTAGTTCTGTGTGTTTCCTTACTAGAAATCAACGAATAATTAATACAAGAGTTAGTGACAAAATTTTATGTTAAGACTATAAGAACCATAATAAACTGTTTTATAATTGGGCTTTATGATACCTTATATATTCTGTAAATTATTCAGAATTTAGTATCAATACGAAAGCTACATTATGACAGTTGTGAGGTTTGCATGGTCATGACAAAGTCACTCTTACCTTAAACTCTCATATTATTTGTCATCACAATCTGGATAGAAACCTTATAAGATAGAACTAGATAATACTACATTTTTTCACAACTTTTGTTATCATGAAAATGAAAATTTAACAAAAGAATAATGAGATCTACAAACTTCATCCATTAAGACCAAATTGCATGCGAAATTTGGACTAGGTTAATGAAGGATGAAATATTATCTAATCTCATTTTTAGTGACTTACGAGAATGTGTTAAAAGCCTTACTATTTAAATGGCTAAGGGAATAAATCAAGTTCCATCAGAAATTATATTTCATTGGAACTTATCCCAAAATGGAATATTCAGACATAAGTCATTTATCATTTCAAATAATATTTACTTGTGTCTAACATGTCTCTTATGGATCAAGGTATTAAAGAAATTAATTCATATATACTATGATTTCTTCTAAGTATCTCCCTCAAATATTTTATAACATCTGGACATTAAGAAAATCAAGTCTAACATATATGAAAGGTTCTCACAACACGCACATAGCTGAAACTTATCTTGTAGCATTCCTAGAGATCTAAAAGGTTAGTGGGAGCATTAAGTATCTTTATCTTAACTGGCGAGAGTTGCAAGAGGTAGGGGAGTGAAAACTTGTTGTTACATCAATTTGTACCTCTTGTACAAGACACTGCTACTTCACAACTTTTCTCTTTAAGAATCTACTGCTACTCTAACAAAAGTTTCATTATTGCTGAAACGTGGATACACTTAGATTTCTTGTCTAAATTATAATCTTCAAACAGATAAACTACAATGAGTAACTTTATTAATTTGTTTCTCTATTAGAATTTATTGGTCTTCTAATGTTGACCATAAGCATGCTAAATTGTTAAAGATTTCTAAGATCGGTGGGAGCAGTAAAAGTCCTTATCAGGACTTGCCAGAAGTGCAAGAGGCGGGGGGAAGAGACCTATTAAATTTTACTCTGATTACACCACTTGCACTCCATACTGCACCAACTCTTACACACTTAGAATTATGAAAGTGATAGCAACTTAAGCGAGAATTAATCCATAAAACTGAAACTCATAATAAAACCCAATAATCAACTACGGAGATCATCTAGGTTTAACTTTGATGATTATGTATCCTCCCTGACTGAAGTTGAAATGGATATTGGAAAGTTTACTGATCCTACCTTTTCTAATTAAGTCATTTGCATCAATCAATTTTCTAAATGGAATAAAAATTGTTTTTAGCAAAATTGATTTTATGTGTTAAAATAACGTTTGTTATCAAAGAATCATCTTACCTTTTTGCAAAAGTTTTCTTTGAGGATCATTGTTGTTTTAGTAGCTTATAATCACTTGTAGCTACATCAAGTGAGTATTAAAACAACTTTCCCTGAATAAACACTTACTTTTAAGTCAATTAATTCCATATATGGGTTTAAAGCAAGCATCAAAATGTGATGAAATCTTAATGCAATTCTTTTCATCAAGAATTAAGTGGATTTATGCACACACCTCAAGATGAGTGGGAGCAATTAATGTAAACTTGTCCTTATATAAATGATATTCTTTTGATAAGTATATGTTACATAAGTCAAAGAATTGTTCACACATACATTGATATAATGAATCTCGGGATACCACTTATGTGAGAGATATCAAAATATACCAAGATAGACCCAATGGGATATTAGTTTCGTCCCATAAACTTTACTCTAAAGTGGGCTCTTACATGTGTAACAAATAATATTGCTCTCCTTAAGAGGATAAAATGATAAATGAAATTACTTTCTTATGCTTCATAAATTAGAAGCCTTATGAAGGTCAAGTCTATACTCATTTAGATATTGCTTACATTGATGAACATTAGACCACTCTAGATTATTGTGAAGCATCTTACAATATCTTTAAGAATCGAGAAAGACTATAAGAAGAAGTTGATTATTCTTACCTTGATTTTGTAATATTCAAAAGAAACTAAAAGTCAATTTTGGGTAATCCTTATGTTTGCGGACAAATCTTACTCATGGAGGAGTTATAAGAAACTGTTAACAACAACCTAAATCATAATGACATAATATGTTGTTAATTAACAACTTAATTGTCATTAAATGTTGTTGAAAACTTATCAGTGGACTCATAAACTTATGAACTTCATATATATACTATATTGAAGACTTACTGTGAAAAGTCAGCTACCTTGTTTCCTCGAACAGTAACAGTTCGAGAGGTGCTGCATTAAACTTCGATACAAAATTATTGTTCGTTTATGAACAAGAAGAGGAAACGAAATATTTGTATCGAATACATTTACATTCATGATATGCTTGCGGATCCGATAACTAAGGTCTATACCCAAAGTCTTTTTAAGAGCTCATAATAAAGACGGATTTTACTAAAGGCCTTACATAATAGCATATCGTACATATGAATGATTAGTTATTATTTTTCCTCAATTATACAATTTGTTTGTCTATAAATACGTATGTGCACCTAATGATGTATAGACAAGAATTATACAAATTAATTTTTAAAGGGCTTACCTCAGTCATTTTGGTCTTAAATTTACGTATGTTTGGATTGGGGTTGTAATTTATGATTAATGGGGGTCTTCAGTTAACAATAACTCAATGATTGTATTTTTCTGTTACAACTTCAATTTGAAACATTAATTAATGTTTTAATTTGGCCAAACTAACTTATGCTAATCACAAATGATCACTTGGCCAAGTGGGAGAATGTTAGAAATTACCCATTATTGTGGCCTAACGAATCATTTGAATAAAGTTACCAATATGACATAACTAGTCTCCTACAATTACTTGATGGTAGTAATTGTAAGTATTAATTAGTTCAAATGGGCAATTATGATTTTCCTTTAGGTACCTTTAATAGAGAATGTAAAGAGTATTCATGATCATGATTCATTGATCTTTAATGTTGAATATATAAAGATGAAAAACTCCTTAAGAACACCAATACTAAGAATTTTTTTCTCTAGTGTGATCCATCAACACTAGGTACCATAACGGGAATCATGACCTCATCTTTATCCTCAAAGATAATCATCCCTACAAGTAAGTATCTCTAACTTGGCATCTATATTTATGTTACGATTGAATAAACATGATTAGGGTTCTTTATTTTTGATCCATGTTTAAAGATATAATCAACATGGGAAGAATATAAATGCAAACGAACAGAGTCGTACAGAATTTTTCCTTTAATGTCGTCGTGGTTGGTGGTTGATGAAGAGCATTTGAAAAGAAAATGAAGATTGGGCGCTTGGGATGGTGGAAGAAGGAAACGGTTATGGGAAAAGAAATAGACTTTAGAATATGATGGGTTTATGCCTAAACATGTTGAAAATTATAGTGTTGGGTAATTACATTTATAAACTTGTGTAATACATGGGATTATAACCTAGCAATATATATATATATATATACATATACACACAATTACACATACACGCACACACTTTCACTTCTCTCCTCTCTTCTCCAGATATACCCTAGCCTCCTTCACCACCGTCGCCGCCACAACTACCCCCTACACCACCACTCCCACACCACACACGTTCAACAGATCCACCATCATCCCCATACTATCTCCAAATGGCAACCCCATCACCACCATCCTCATTTATTAAACAAGTCGAACCAACCACGACCCATTTAATAAATGCATTAACCTGAACACGACCCGTTAATAAGTGGGCTGACATGCTAACCAGTTTAGTGGCTTTAAAAAGGTTAGCATTTACATTTTATAGATGAAAGTGTTAGGTTTTGAAGTTATACATTTTAATTTTCAATTTTTCCTATAACTTTTAAATTTTAAAATTGAAATTAATTTTCTATTTTAAATCATTTCATTATCTTCACTTCCAGTAATTTTAATTTATTAGTTCTAGTCATTTATCCTTTAATCATTTTTATACGTTTCTTCTAATCTCAAGCTAAATATAGAAACTTAAGTTTGTTATTAAGAAATAAGAGATAAAGAATCCAAAGATGATAATGAGACGAGTATTGGTAATCACAATCTAGTATTCGGTTGTAAAGTCGTGTCTCATACTCGTTCTAACATCTGTCAGGTAATTACTCGTCATGTATCAGGCATACTTATGGGTATTGGACATACCCGTCAGTTTCTGAACATTATCCATTGTGATGCTTAAATACATTTTGAGTTAATTGCAATTTTAGTTCTTGTGATTTTACCAGATTTGGCACTTTAGTCCATTTTTTTATCAGTGTCCTGAAGGTTTGTAATTTTTTTTTGTCATTTTCTTCCAATCTACTAAATCTATCCAATGAAGTCAGTTAAGTTAGAGGTATTTAGGTCAATTTACATTAATCTTTTGTTTTTATCGTTTTCATTCAAAACTCTTTAAAACATAAAACAATACACACACGCACACACACACAAAACATAAATATATAAATGTGTGTATATATATATATATATATTAATCTTTTTTTTCTAAATCTAAACAATATACACACATACATCATTTCACTCTCTTTCTACTTCTACCTCTCTGCCACCACCACCTACCACACCACCATCGCTACATGTCAACACTGCCACCATCCATCCCCCCTCTCTCTTTTTCTCTACCCGAAGAAGACAATCATCTCCACCTCCACCCACGACCACCACCACTAGATCTGTCCCCACTCCACTCCACAACAATCAACCTCCGACAACCAACTCCACAACCACAACCACAACCACCACCACCATCAAATCTATCCAGCCCAACAACGATGACAGACGAAGATGGATAGGGTTATAGGAAGATGAACTTTGGTGACATAAGAAGGTTTAGGTTTCAAAATCACGACGGCTAGAATTTTGAATGGAAAGGTGAACGATATGGTGTTCCGTCAAGCCTTCAATCAGTGACTATGGCAACAAAGGTTTCCTAATGAAAAATCTAGGTTTTTAATGAAAATGATGGTGGGGATTGTAACCGGCTCCAGATATGGTTACCAAAGACAAAGACGACGATGGGAGTGGTAGGCGATGGTGGTGGTGAGAGAGAAGAGAGACCTTCATGAGAGTGTGTGTTTGTATAATGGTGGTGTTGGTAATGGTGATGACTGGTAGTGGCGTTAGTGATGGGGGTGGTTGTTGACATTGGTAGGGTCGCGATGGCTGCTTTGAGACGATGGCGGTGATGGTTGGTGTGGTGGTAGGGGTTCAATTGAGGTGAGTGTGGTGGTGGGACAGTTAGTGATGTTAGGAGAGAGTGAAGTGAGGGTGGTGTCAAAGGAGGTTTGGCAATGGTTATATAAATATATAAGAGTGTTTATATATTATAATATATAACTCTATCATGTTTTTTATTTATATAATAAAAACATTTTGTTATATATATAAAATAAAATAATGAAAGGGGGTTTGGCAATGGTTATATAAATATATAAGAGTGTTTATATATTAGATATATATATATATATATTATTTTTTAAATTAAAGAGTTTTGGATGAAAACGACAAACAAAAGATAGATGTATATTGATCATAATACCCCTGAGTTAATTGGCTTATTTGAAAGGAGTTAAGGGGTTGGACGAATATGACAAAAATGAGAACATTAGGAGATACATATTTTTTTTAGTAAATTGCCAAAATCGTCCCTAAGGTTTGGGCATATTTACCATTTTCATCAAAAACAACTTTTTTGTACAATATAGTTATTCACTTTTGAGATTTTTTGCCATTTTCATTCAAACATCTAATTTGCTTTATTTTTTCTATCAAACATTTGGATGAAAATGACAATCTCAAATCTCAGGGACGATTTTCATAAAAAATTCTGACATTTGTATAAAAATGGCAAAAAATCACAAAAGTGAAGGACTATATGGTACAAAAAAATTGTTTTGGATGAAAATGACAAATATGCTCAAACCTCATGGACTATTTTGGCAATTTACTCTATTTTTTTAATTGAAGTGACAAATCTAGCCAAATCACAGGGATTAAAATGACAATTAACTCATACATTTTTTTCTTATCATTCTAAATTTTATATTTCTAAAAACTACATTAAACTAAAATTTGGTAAACACACTACACCCCGAGGCTTTGATTGATTTAGAAGTAGTCTTTTAATGGAATTATTAAGAGGCTCTCATATATCCGTCCCATTATAACCTTTCAATATGATGTTTTAAAATTTTTTAGATTTGCTGTTGTGACGTGTATATTTTATCATCGTTTTAACATGAACTTTTTTCACGGGGTTAATATTAATGCACAAATCGTTAAAATCGAGCCTTACACATTTTAACACCCTTGTTGCATCGCACTAGTTTCGTTCAACAATATATGTGAAGCGACAACCGGCAACATGTTATGAAGTGGGAGTTTTGGTCCCTTTAAAGGTTAATTTATTTATATGGAGGGCGGAGATGGATCGGCTTCCTACGAGGACCGCCTTACTCAGAGGGCGAATTAATATTCAGGATGTTTCTTGCTTTTTTTGTTCTTCGGCTGACGAATCTTTGGATCACATCTTCACAGGTTGCGGTTTTTCCATGGGTGTTTGGTCCAGAATTGGATCTTGGTGCAATATTGGGCCGATTTTCTTTTTTGATTTTACCGATCTTCTTTCTTACACAGATTTGAGAGCTGGCTCTAAAAAGGGGAAAAAGGATTTTGAAAGGGATCGTTATGATAAGTTGTTGGGCGATTTGGAGAGCTCGGAATAGGAGGATTTTTGAAGGCGTTGATCCTAAAATTTGTGATATGATGGCTACGATAAAGTCTTTGTCGTTCTTGTGGTTTAGGAGTCGGTCTATGTTTACGTCTCTTCAATGGAAGGATTGGGCTATGCACCCGTTGTATATGTTGTAATGGTGTTTTTGGCGATCCTTGTTTTGAGGATGCGTCTTTCTTAACGAAGTTTACAGTTAAAAAAAAACTATTTGTAAACACGTTAGAGAAAGTGTGAATCATTTAATTTAGATTTCAACCTTTAATCTATTTTATCTTCTCATCGTCAAATGCCATTTCACGTATTTTAACTTTACCAAAAATACATTTCACCAGTTTATGTGAAATACTATTTTAAATACGTCTTAAAATACTATTAACTATTTTAAACACGTTAGAGAAAATGTGAATGTTTAATTTAGATTCCAATCTTAATCTATTATATTTTATCTTCTCATCGTCAAATACCATTTCACGTATTTTAACTTTACCATCAATACATTTTAGTATATAAAAATATATATTCACTTGTATTATTCTTAAATCATTTTAATGAAAAATATACTCATTTGTATTATTCTTAAATCATATTAAATGAAAAATATACCCCCTTGTATTATTCTTAAACCATATTAATACCATTTTGAAAATTATACAATCTCTTATTTTTTCTTCCCCTGGATAGAATTTCGATATAACGAATCAATCGAATATGGGGAGAGGGAAGTTTAAGGTCAAGCCTACTCGTATTCGTGAGTTCTCCACTATCGAAGAGATACGTATGTTCATACACTCCCGCATTCTTTATAATTAATGTTTGTTTGTATGGTATTCCATCCATATGTGTAAGTTTGTAATTTTTGAGTGGATATGTATCACACCGATTTGGCTTGGCCGACATGGCCTATTTATTAAACAAGTCGTTATGACTTATGACGGTTTTATAAATGAGTTAACCCAGTCACGATTCGTTAACAAATTAGGTTGACATGTTAACTGTATAATGGTTTTTAAGGAAGTTTACATTTATATTTATATTTATAGATGAATCATGTAAAATTTTATATGTGAATATTTTGATTTTTTATTTTTTCTGTGACTAATAACTTTTTAAAAATTGAAGTTAATTTTCCTTTTAAACTTTTTTCAACTCTTAACATTTAAGAATTTTATTTGAGTGTGGAGATACAATAGAAAGTTTATTTGGCTAAGAAGGCTAGGAAGTGATCTTGACCATCAATTAGTTAATCAATGGCTAAGATTAAATGATGGAAATTGAAGGGAAGAAAAGATGCGCGTGAGTTTGTTTAGGGGCATTCTAGTCAATCCAAGACAATAGTTTCACTTTCCTCCAATCCCCCCCCCCCCCCCCATTTTTTAAACGTTAATAACTCTTTCATACGACATTATTTTTTTATAAAAATTGCACAAAAAACGAGCGTTTTTTATCTTTAAAACGAGTATACTATTTCAAAAAAAAAAAAATTAAAAAACCCAGTTGCGTAAAACGCAATAGAAAAACCCCCAGTTACGTAAAACGCAATGAAAAAAAAAAACTAAAAAATGACATTTTTTTAAAACGCAATGCACAAAAAACACAAAGAAATGTCTTATTTGTAAAACGCAATGGCAAGAAAACACAAAGAAATGTCTTATTTCTAAAACGCAATAGCCTAAAAACTCAAAAGTAAATGTACTTTCTAAAACGCAATGGACTAAAAACACATAAAAATGTGTTTTACCTAAAACGCAATGCACCAAAACACACAAACAAATGTCTTATTTCTAAAACGCAATGGCCAGAAAACACTTAAAATGTTTGTTTTCTAAAACGCAATGGACTGAAAACACATAAAAAAGTGTTTTTACCTAAAACGCAATGCACAAAAAACACAAAGAAATGTCTTATTTGTAAAACGCAATGGTCAGAAAACACTTAAAAATGACTCATTCTAAAACGCAATTGACTAAAAAACAAAAGAAAATGTTCTCTGTAAAACGCAATGGACTGAAAACACCTAAAAAAATGTTTTTACCTAAAACGCAATGCACCAAAAACACTTCAAAGAATGTGTTTTTTCTAAAACGCAATGGCCAGAAAACACATAAAAATGTTTTAGTTTTAAAACGCAATTGCCTAAAAACACCAAAGAAAGTGTTCTCTCTAAAACGCATTGAACCCATGACAATAGTTTTGTTTGTGCTGTGAATTGTCTGTGCTGTGAATTGTATGTGCTGTGAACTGTCTGAACCAATGCAGTTTACGAATGCAGTTTTTCAGCTCAACCCCAGCCAGGGGCTCTGCCCCTTGGACCCCCGCCAGGGGGCTGCCGCCCCTGAGACCCCGCTACCAGGGGCGCTGCCCCCCGGACCCCGCCAAGATCGTAAAACGCAATGACTAAATCAAAAACCCAGATCATAAAAATGAAATTAAAGAATTTCTTACATGGATCGAAGTGATTTCTTCAACAACTGACGAATTTTCAATCATTGAAACACTTATCAGCGCTCGAATCGAACGGATCGAGTGATTATCTTCAAAATCACCGGAAAAAAAATGAGATTTTGTATGAAATTAAACTGGGTTTTCTTCAAAAAAAGCTGAAGAATACGTTGATCGGGTGTTTGAATCATTGAACGGTGATGAAAATCGCACTATAATGTAGTGATTATTGAGATAGAAAAGTGAAGAAATGGTTGAAGATGGTGGGTTTTGAAAATGGTGGGTTTTGAAGTTACTGGGTTTTGAAAAGGAAGAGAAAGTGTTGGATTGACTAAAATACCCTTTTTCTTTATTTTAAATGCTGTCCACGTGTCCTAATCATATTACTTCCTACATTTCCTAGACAAAATAAACTTTCTATTTGATCATTTCCCCTTTTATTTGATTAGTAATAAATATGCATCCTGAATTCATTCCATTTTAGAAACTAAATATATCAACCTAAGTTTGTATTTGAGAATAAAAGATAAAGAAAAAAAAACAATTAAAAATAATCATTCCATTCGAAACTAAATATATCAACCTAAGTTTATATTTGAGAATAAAAGATAAAGAAACAAAAACAATTAAAATAATACTAATTACATAAAAAAGGGTTTAGTATGAGCCAGAATAATTGATTATGCAAATTGTTACTAGTTTAATTGAACATAAAATAGGTTTACCTGAAACGCAACATAAATTTTAATTGGTTCGACACGACATGACACATCCTTACAGCAAAGAACTTAACTCGCTAACGCAACCAAATTTGGAACTTTTGAGATCAAAATTACCCACATACCATATTATACATATTAAAATAAACTTTCGATGAACGGTGCTTAAATATTTTTATAATATTATTTATACTTTCGATTATTTTATTATTTTATTACTTAATTAATTGCATTATTAATTATCATTATTATTATATATACTTAAACGTTATTTTTAATATATACATATTAACTCTATAACGTTTATGAAATTTGGTTAACAGTAGCTCACATGCTTTGGGCCAAATTAAATTACGATTTTGTCATCGCTTTAAAATTACGATTTTGCGATCAGTTTAAAATTACGTTTTTACTTCCAGTTCAAAATAAAATTATGTTTTTGCGCCCAGTTAAAAATTACAATTTTGCCGTCGGTTCAAAATTACGATTTTGCCCCGTTTAAATTTACAGTTTCGTCATTAGTTTTGTTTTGTTCCTTCCAGCTAAATTACGATTTTGCCCCCAATTTAAATTTACATTTTTGTCATCGTTTTTGTTTAATTTCCCAGTAAAATTACGATTTTACCCCCAATGTATAAATACAGACACAAGATGGGGGAATAGTGACAGGAAGCTGCCTGTCACTCCCAATTGGGCCAACCAATTTATGATTTTATCCCCGCTTTAAAATTACGATTTTGCCATCATTTCAAAATTACGTTTTTACCCCTAGTTCAAAATGAAATTATGCTTTTGCCCCCAACTAAAAATTACCATTTTGGCCCGTTTAAATTTACAGTTTTGCCATTAGTTTTGTTTTTTCCCCACCCAGCCAAATTACAATTTTGCCCTCAATTTAAATTTACATTTTTTGTATCGTTTTCCTTTGTTTTCCCAGTTAAATTACCATTTTACCCCCAGTGTAAAATTACAGTCATGCCATCGTTTTAGTTTTTTTTTAACAAAACTATAGTAGTGTTTTGTTTTAATTGTTTGACTTGGTGTAATTTTTTATTCGTGCCACGCGCCTGGCACACACTCATTTATCCTGAAAAATTACAATTTTGCCCCTAGTTTAAAATTATTGTTTTTCTATCCGTTTTTGTTTTTCTTAAGCAAAAGTATGATAGTGTTTTAATTTAATTGGTTGACTCAATATAATTTTTTGAGATCGTGTTATGAGTAGTATGTACAGGTAACCGAAACAAAGACGTACATGTTACGAGAGAGAAATATTCGGCTTAGTGCCCCGCAACGCGGGCGGGACAAAATCTAGTTTATATATTAATTGTTATGGGCATCTTTTTTAAAGCTATACATTATATTTTATTTCTCCACCTATGCTAACATAACATAATTAGAGGGGATAATCTTGACCTAAAGCCTTTCAAGTGGGTCACTTTTGGTTGCTTTTAAAATTATATGAGTTGGTTTGAGTAAGATATTTTCACTCAATGGATCAAAATGGGTCAATTAAAATTCCATCTCATATATTTTCGGGTCGGGTCGACAACTTCAAAGAAATGGATCAATGTGGGTTGGTGTCTTAAAGAAACAGGACAAGTTTCGGATCGAAACGGGTTCGGTTCGGATTGAGTTTCGGGCGGCCGGGACGGGTTTCGGATCGGAACGTAGTTGGTTCGGATCGGATTTCGGGTCGGCACGGTTTCCGCACGGGACGGGTTTCGCGCCGACATGAGTTTTTGCATGGGACGAGTTTCGAGTCGGGACAGATTTTAGCACGAGACGGGTTTCAGTTCGGTTTTTTTTTTGTTTGTTTTGTTTGGGTCGGTTATTTTTGGTTTCGGTTGAGATTTTTTGTTTCGTTTTGGTTGCTTTTTCTTCGGTTTCGATTTTTTTTTTCAGTTTTTTGTTTCGTTGTGGCCGGTTTCGATTTGGTTTTTGTTCCGTTTTGATCGGTTTTTACGGATCGGTTTCGATTTTTTCAGTTTTTTTGTTTTGTTTCGGTTCAGTTTTCGGTTTTTTGTGTCGTTTTGGTTGCTTTTTTCGTTTGATTTTTTCAGTTTTTTTTGTTTCATTTCTGTTCAGTTTCGGGTTTTTTGCTTCGTTTTGGTCGCTTTTTTCGTTCCATTTTTTCAGTTTTCGTTTTGTTTCGTTGCATCCTTTTAATTTACCAGATAGCCTAAGTCCCGTGATTTTAAAATCGGAAAGTACCACCGACTGATGCAGTAATCATGAATCCTTATGAACACCACCAAACAGATTTAAAACATATTTTCCAACACTCGGATTTATACATTTAGAAAACACACCCGGATCCGTTTCAACCCGAACCGACTCGGACCCGTTTCAACCCGACAAAATTGTCCATTGATGTACAATCTCTCTTTAAAAAAAACCATTTTTTTAACCAGACTGACCCGACTCGAAACCCGTTCTGACCCGGAACCATTTCAACCCGAACCCCTTCTGACCCGAACCAAAACAACCCTTTTTGTAACTGACCCGTTTTGACCCATGACCCAACCTGGCTCGTTTGCCAGGTAATAAGTCATAAAATATTATCTAAAATAATATTAACCATTATAACTATGTCAGAGAAAGCTTGGATCGTTTTATTTTAATTTCAATCTTGATCTACTTCATTTGCTCATCATCATCATCATCAAATACCATTTCAAGTGTTTGAATTATAGAACAAATGCTTTACTTTAAATGAAAAAAACGACATTCATGTGGTATATTCTTGACCAAAAGCCGAAATAAAAACAATTACATAAATAAATTCATCAGAATATGATTTATCACTTTATTCGTTAGACCACCTTCGTACGAATAACGCTACCAATTCTTTTTGCAATATATTCTCACAAAAGAAAACAATTAAACTTTTCCATCACTTTCCAAAATGGAGGAAAGTGGAGGTTGTGAATTCGAGTATCGTCTAGAGTAAAAATACTCTGGGTTAAGTAAGGTGTTTTACCATAGTGGGTTTTCGAGTGGTAAATTCCTCTAAAATTATGGCGCATTGGGTCATCAATGCTCTCTGTAGGGTTGTAAATGAACCGAACAAGGCTTTGTTCGTGTTCGTTCGTTAAGGAATAACGTGTTCACGAACAGTTTATGAACACTTGCTGAACGATATTTTTTGTTCGTCTTCGTTCATTAAGGAAATGAACGTGTTCACGATACAAATAAAATGTCGATAGTATTATTCGATGTGAATAATGAGAAGGAAAGAGAAACAGTACAAAAACAAGAGGAGAATAAGGTTTCCTATTTATTTTTAGGGTAATAAATAAATAAGAATTAAAGAATATAAACAATTTAGATAAATGAACAAAAATCTTTAATAAACAACATAAATAAACGAACATAAACAAGCGCGAATGAACAAACGTTCATGAACACAAGACCGAGCGTTCACAAACACAAATGAACAAACGAGACATCTGTTCGTGTTCATTTTCATTCATTTAACTAATCGAACAGAATTTCTTGTACATGCTCGTTAACAAACGTAAACAAACTTTCCGCTGAACGATTAATTGAACATTCGGTTCGTTTACAGCCCTAACCCTATGCGTTCATGGGGTGAATGGCCTTTTGTCATTAGGTTTACGTGATCAGGCTTTTGTTGGTTGGTTAAATAAATTATTATATTTTCAATCATCTACGGTGGTCAACCGATACACGTACACACACACAGTATCCCACAATTAGGGTTTCTTTTTCTCTCGAAGAACAATTCGCACCGATTAAATACCGTTTCAAAATCTTCAATCGCTTGTTCGTTCTTCATCTCGATCGAACGAATCGATCAAGCATGGGGAGAGGAAAGTTCAAGGGCAAGCCTACTGGTCGCCGTCAATTTTCTACTCCAGAAGAGATGCGTATGTTGTTATACTTCTGTTTTGTTTATGATTTGATGTTAATTTGTTTGTTTTTTGATTCATATGTGTGATTTTGTAGTTTGTTAGTGGATCTGTGGTTCTGATTTGAGACTTTAGGGTTTACGTTAGGGTTTTGGTATTGTGATTTCAATTTGATTGTGCGATGATTATTTTGTGGTGTTTGAATAGGTAGAATCTGGTTTTTAACTATGTGTTTTGGATGATTAGATGTGTGTTTTGTTGTTAGGGTTTGAATTTGATGTTGTTTGTTGTTGATGATTGCAGTTGCTGGTACTTCGTCTCGCCCGCGCACGTTTAAGAAGGTAATTTTGCAAGTTATTTTGTAATACAGTTGGTAGTTTTTATGGTTTATATGTTTTTGTTGTGATTTGTGACTGATGTTAATGGTTATTAGTGTTTTAAGAAGCTTAAAGCTGAGCTAGGCTTGTTGAGTTACAATTTTGTGTTTCGTTACTAAAGAGGGATTAATCGGTGCTAAATTACTAGTTCTTTTGCTCCTTCAAACATATGAAAGCTCTTAATTCAGTGATTAGCTGACAACGGAACCGGGCTGTGTTGGGCTATGGTCATCCAAGGCGCAGTCGTTTTGGGGACGGGCACAACATGGTTGCCTTCATTGAGGCATGCGTTTATGGCTTTTAGCACACCTTGTATAATTGGGTTTTAAGTAGAAAAGAAAACAGAAGGGGTTGTATTCACTCTTTTAGCATTAACTCTAACCATAAATGCTTAAATGAGAGTCTGAGTATGAAACAAGAGACAGAATCTGTTTGCATAGAATTTGAGGATTTTATAAAAGATTGGAGTCTTATAGGTTTTCTAATCTTATCACTTCTTTTTTTACCCATCCACCGCTCTGATCGTCAATAAAGGGTTCTTCCTTTTTGGTTTGTCTTCACTACTTCAAGTCCTAGTGGTTTAGGGTTTCTCCTTGCCAGTTTATTCATATTCACTAAATCTTCATACGTCAATTCACAATTTAACTTATATCATATTATCATTCATTTTGAAATTACCAGTCGATCTATTTTAGAGTGGCAGTTACCATGCTGTCATAAAATAAAATAATAGGTGATGCTATTATGGTAATTAATATTCATTCTATGATTTATCAGGAAGAAGCTGAAGTTGAATTTGAGGAGGAACGATCTGATGAAGAATCGGAAGAGTCGTCTGAGGAAGAATCTGATGTCAGTCAACCTTGACCTTTTTTAATCTTCATTGATATAATCTGCTCATACACATGATATTCTTTTTGATTATTACAGTGTGTGTGTGCTTATATTATTTTTTGTTCTTTAGAGGAAGAAAGGAACCCAGGGTGTTATCGAGATTGAGAACCCTAATATGGCTAGGCCCAAGACTTTGAAAGCAAAAGATGCTGATGTAAGTTATATATGTATAAAATCATCACCAGATGTGTATTTATATTTTTGTAACTATTTTGATTGGCTTCTGATTGCTCTTGCTGTTCAGATGGATAAAACAACTGAACTATCAAGACGTGAAAGGTTTGTTAATTCTTTCTTTTTCCGTTCTTATTTAGTTAATTCATATATAATATATGTGTTGTGTGTGTATGTTTAAAGGAAGCTGCAAGTCTGCAACTACTGATTACATTTCTCTGAATTACTTGAGGACTTAAACGTATTAAATATCATCACAAATGCTTTCGAAAAAAGTAACAATCTAATTTTTATTTTTCACAAATAAAAGAGATTTATGAGATTATTTTATAAGCATTTGGATACATTTCAGTCACTTTTATTCAATTTACCTGTTTTGTTTAAAATTACTTTTTCCTTTTCTTCCACCTGTATGTTTTGGTATAAATATATTACCATCCAAATTGAGCCGCTTTTACGATTGATTAATGTAACCATTTTTTTCCCAAGGACTGTCATGTTTTTAAATAATCACATGATCTACATTTCACCCATTTTGCGGATTTTAGTCGCGTGTTTTTTTTTTCTCATTGCAGAGAAGAAATTGAGAAACAGAGGGCTCATGAAAGGTACATGAAGTTGCAAGAGCAGGGGAAAACAGAACAAGCAAGAAAGGATTTGGGTGAGCATTCTGATATTTTTGAGAAATTATATAATTGTTTATTGGTCAAAATTGTCCAAATACTGTTAATAGTGTGAATGTTAGTGGGCAGCTAGTGTATCAAAATCAATGTAAAATATTGACCATGATAGCATAACAGTTTAGTGAAACTATCTAGTATTTTTATTCCATGTATATTTGTGCAAACTCAAGCCTAACATACATCTTTTTCCCATTGATAACCACTGCAAATATAAATTAGTTATTCTCTATTAAATTCTTATTTTTTCATATATTTTCAAGTCTGAACTTTGATTAACACATCGTATTTGCAGAGCGTTTGGCTCTTATCAGACAACAAAGGGCAGAAGCTGCTAAGAAACGAGAAGAAGAGAAGGCTGGTAATGTTTTAATTTTCTTTTATGGCAAAATGGACGGGTCAAGTTTGGTAGTGGGTCAAAACTGGTTTGCATCAAATTGGGTATTTTTTAGTGGGGTTAAATAGCGTTGGGTTGAGAAAAACTTATATTTCGTTTACAAGAAGGTTATAAATAATAACTAATTGTTGCAATAATAATCTGTTTTAAAGAGAATATTGATTTAGGTTATTATGATGTTACCTATTTTGACCCGCTAAGGATAAAGCATACTGTTTTGAATGTAAAAAAATCAATAAATATGCATCTTTCTCATATGCGCACACTTTCTTTTGTATTTTCAGCCAAAGACCAAAAGAAGGCGGAAGCGCGTAAATGAGCCTGTTTGGCCACTGGGGAATGATGGTTGGGAACCGGTAGCTTTTCATATTATATGTAACGTGTAGTTGATTTTATGTTGAAGATTTATACATATGCTTATTGTTGGGGGATCTCCGTTGCACCATTTTAATCATTTTGAAGCAAACATTGCATAAATTATTGATTGGCTTGGCTTTTTGTTAACTTTGGTAGCTTGTCTAAATTAAATGCCTACGAATTATTATTATTTGATCTCATTATTTCTTTTGTAAAATATTTAATAAATATCATTACTTTACATCTATAGTGACTATCCACATCAAGGATGTTTGTAGGTGACATGGAGGGTGTTCATTCCTATGTGGAGGGCATTTGTGAGAGGGATGGATTAGTGGGTGTTGTAGAGGATGACATGGAGGGTGTTCATTCTTCACAATTCTTGGGGAAGAATGGTGAAGAATGGCCTAATGGTGGGTCCTTTTTTTTTTTTTTTTATAAGGTTGTTTGTGGGAAGGATATATATGTTATTGTTGTGGGTAAAAAGTGTTTGTGGAAAGAATAAGTGAAAAGCTGATGTGGCATGCTGATTAGGCTGTTTGTAGAAAGGATAGTCTTTCACTGATGCGGATAGTCGAGAAGGAACATACCCAAAGGTTTAAAATTTTTTGTTTCTGCTTTTAATGCTCAGGTACAACTTATTATGTGGGTAAATTAGTATTTCAAACATTAATTAAACTTTAATTCTTATTATGTGGGTAAATTAGTCTTTCAAACACTAATTACACTTTAATTATTTCATATTTAACAAAATTATAGATAATTAGTCAGTAGTTACACTTTATATTCTTATAAAAAATTAACTATCTCATGATTTTTAAACCGTCTACATAAGTATTTTTTTTAAAGTTACACCATAAAAAGAGTATTTATTCTCTTTAATTTGTATATAGTATTGCTATATGTTTTTTAATTAAAAATTTGACATGTTACATGATTAACAATGTTTAAGGGTGAACAATAACTGTATCGTTAATTGAAACTTGATCAAAATGAACAAAAAACTTAATTAACTGAAAACCGATTAATCGAAACCTGAATGAACCAGAATCAGTTATTGATTTTTTTTGTACCATTGTTTAACCAAAATTAACTGAACCAAATCCTTCGTATTTTCATAGCTTTTATACCTTCAGTTCATGTATTTCATATTTTATACCTTCATTTTATGTATTTATATTTTCATTTCATGTATTTATGTCTTAATAATTTAATGTATTTCTAAGCAAAAGCCTTAGCCCAAGTTGATATTAATTGAAATCAAACGAATCAAACAAAAAACCGTCAATCTAATTGAACAAATCAAACCGATGACAAACTAATTGGTTAATAACATAGACTAACCGATGACTTCAATTTCGGTTGAAGATAATAACCAAACAAACCGAACAATGCATACCCTTGCAGTGTATGTGTTTTCCGCTGCATCCTAGTTTTATAAATGTGTAAACATATGTTTTTCAACTACAACACCCTTCGTTCTTCTTAACAGCAGCAGGAGCATCATCTTTACCTCCAACATTAATTGTTTGTCCTCTGCCTGGAACCATGGGATCACTACCCACTTCAAGTGCCCGTTTGCTGACGACGTGATAAATTTGAGTCAATAGTTCGGTGAAAGCATTCTCGACGTTTAATGATTCGAGAGCCGATGTTTCCATGAAAAAGTTGTTCTCTCTCTCGGCAAATAACTTTGCGTCATCCATTTGAATGGCTCGTAGGTGTCGAAGATCGGCTTTGTTCCCTACAAGCATGATCACGATATTTTGATCCGTGTGATCTCGAAGCTCTTTTAGCCATCTTTCAACGTTTTCAAATGTTACGTGTCGTGTGATATCATATACGATCAATGCACCTACCGCGCCTCTATAGTATGCACTTGTTATAGCGCGGTACCTGTGTTTGATTTGACATAAAACGTTAACATAAAATGCTAGGGAACAGACAGGGGTATCCCCACCGATTTTTCGCTCGTAGTGTTAATTTTACAGAAAATTTCTGAATTTTTTTTAGCGTAAAAATATTGGATTTTTAAGAGCTCGGCCCTCACTAAGTTTTCGTACAAGCTTCGCCACTGGGGACATGGGGATTTTCCAATTTTCAATAAAAATTACCTTTCTTGACCCGCGGTATCCCAAATCTGGGCTTTGATGATCTTGTCATCGACTTCGATGCTACGGGTGGCGAATTCAACCCCGATGGTGGATTTACACTCCATGTTGAATTCGTTTTTGGAGAATCGTGACAAAAGATTGGTTTTACCGACACCTGAATCCCCAATCAAAACAACCTTAAACAAGTAATCGTAGTCATCGTCTCTACAAAAATTTGCCATATCCCTATCGACGACTATTGTGATTTTAAAGGGACATGAGGATGAATGGAAAGAAAGAGATCAAAATTTGGATGATGATGATGATGATTTTTATTATTTCAGGATTTCAGAAATTTGAACGGCAGTTATAACGGTTGTGTTTGGGTATATTAGAAGAAAGATGCAAATGAAAATAGAGGACAAAAAGGTGATATTGAATGTTTGAGTTGACTCAGCCCAACTCAACTCGGCCAAGGCTAAAATTGTGGTGATAGGTGGTTCTTACTTCTTTTCATCCATGAATTTTGTTAACATTATGAATGTTTCAATACACATATCTAATGGTTATCATTTTTATTAACATTTATTAATTTTATTCGACCACTAATTTGTTATGAAAGTATCAAAGTTCCAATTTTAATTTATGGACATTTTAGTTTACGAGACTTGGTTTTATAACAATTTTTTTTAAATCTTGTTTAAACTTAATAAGATATATTCAAGTGAGTTTTTTCAACATGTACCATTTTTCATGTGTATGTGTTGATCCTAAGGCTTATCACTTGATATTTCGTTGTTCTCAAACTTTACTTTGTTGATGATTTATATTGTTTGAACCTACGAACTATCAACAACCAAACCGTACATCGACTGTGATGCTAACGTTAATTGGATCTTCAAGTTAGGGGTTGTTTGTTTACCTCTTAATTAAGCTCATAATGGTTCAGACCTCTTTTCAGCACTTAATGATTCAGACTGTTTGTTTCGCGAATAAATGTCTGAATGGTTCAGAAATTTGCCTCTGAATGGTTAAGCATTATACCGAGTCTGAATGGTTAAGACCTCTAATCTGAACTGGCCAGACATTTGCCTCTAAACGGTTAAACATTATACCGGCTCTTAATGGTTCAGACCTCTTACTGGTTCAGCACTAAACATTCAAAAGTTGTCAAACAGCCCCTTAGATGCCGATCTTGACAAGCTACGTTGACACACGGTCATAGTGTGTCATCAACCATGATGCATCTGTTCAATATTTATGATACTTATGATAGTTTTTAACAAGGCTTTCTTGTTACGACATCATGATCTTATGCAAGGAACATTTTTATCATATGTTTCTCCTTTTATCCATCATAAAAGATGGTATGTTATTATAATGATGCATGTACGGACGAGCAATCTCCCCTTTCTGTCAATGACAAAATTGGCAACATGTAGCAAAGTATTGTATAGGGTTATTACAACATCTTTTAACATAACTACTTATTCTTAACATCTGTGCTACATGTTGCTAATTTTGTTTTTTCCGTAATAAACATGTACGAACAAGCAATCTCCCCCTTTCGTTTTTTTTTTCAAGGAAAAAAACAATGTTATTGACTTGTTCCCACATGAATCGTATTATAGCAAGGTTTTATTTATTTATATAGACGAATGATGAACATGGTTATAGTCGATTATGTCTAATGTCTTATCATAACACCTTAATCCATGTATGCTGGTCGAATGAGTTGTCATCGTATAATCATATTAAACTAAGCTGAGATTTAAGAAGTCCTTTAGTACAACTTTAATTAAATAAACCTAATGTTAAATAAAAGATAGATGAATGCCTTTTAGAATAAAGTTTATAAAAGGTCCGAGATTATCAGTACATGATCTAAGTCAGGTTGTAGCATCCCCGGAACTTAGTAAATTAAATTATCATGTTTATTGATAATTGACAGGAAGTAGGCAACTAGGAATAATTAACCTAGTTGATTATTCGTATTGTTAAGTGATAGATATTGGATTATATCCATTTATAATTGGAATCTCAAACTTGAGGGACCAAAGTTATCAAAAAGGAAACTTGTGTTTTAAAAACAAAAATTTAGACATGACACACACATAGTGTGTGTATGTCGATCATCAGGAGGTGGAGACAAAGGGAAACCCTTGTTCATCCAAGATCATCCAAATTGAAGGGGAAATTGGAGCTCAAACTCATGCATGACCATGAATTAACGATCACCTAAACTAGGGGGTCATAAGGTATGTTTAAAAACCTAGATTGGTGAAAGTCTTAACTTGAGATAAGTAGAATACTTGCAATTAGATTGTTGGATTATGATCCAAAGATGAAATTGAGTGTATATGTATGCTTAATTTCGTTAGACATAATGAAATTTTGCAATATTTGATGTAAGAATTACTTGTAAGTGATTAACAAGTAGATTATGAAGTGGGTTTTGATAATATGATTAAGTTAATGATGTACTTATGTGTAAAATCATCATGGATGGTAGTAATAGGAAGATACTTGAACAATTTATGAGTTTGAGTATATGTTCATAGTTGCCATGAAATCGGTATTGCATGATATGACGAAATTGATGTTATATTCATGTTAATATATGCTTGAAATCATCATGTGTATATAAATGTTTAAAGTCTTTGACTAAGTTTGATGTTCGGGTAGATTTCATACATATGATGCAATGAGTTGTTTTGTGGTAATGAAACAATCCCAGGTTCTTGAATAATGATTGATAGATTAGCATATGATGGTAGAAACTGTGTTAACTTGATGTTAACAATTGCGTGAACTTGGTTGGGGAACGTAGTTATAATAATGGCCTAAGGATAACGCCTATCGAGTATTTAATGAAATGCCTAAATGAATTTGTTGAACTTAATTGTGCATTTGCATATGTTAATAGGCAGTTGACTTTTAAAAGTCAAACTGACCTATAATAAGATTGAATGATAATTTTGATATAAAATCCGTAAGGTGGGATAGTTGTAATAAATGATGACTAATCTAACCATCATGCGAATGATAAATGATAGTTTGACACTAGACAAACTAGGTGGAAGCTTGGGAAGAAGCGGGTCAAACGGATCAAGTACGCGGGAAAAGCATAATCGGATGCAAGGTAAGTTAAGCTTACATCTTTAAAATTGAACATTTACTTATGTATTGATTAAGGATAAAACGATTTAACATTTGAAATGAATACTTGAAATATGATGTTTCGACACGAATTGATACGTGTTGAAACGAATAAACATGGTAAGGAAACCATACATAATGAGTAAAAAGGGTAACACGGTAAATTGGTCACGTGTTGACAAATACACAACGAGTTATGAAAAGTTACTTTATGGTGTAAGCCATAATAGGTAAAAGGGGGTAAAACGGTAAATTAATCACGTGTTGACTGATAAATGATAAGTTCTAAAAAGATACTGTATGGCGTAAGCCATGATGGGTCAAACGAGTAAAGGAACAACATCTAAGAATTTTGACCCTATGGTGAAAAAGCCGTAATGGGTCAAATACGTGAAATGGTAAATAAATATTATTCCGTAATATATATATATGGTAAATAAATATTATTCCGTAATATATATATATATATATATATATATATATATATATATATCATAGTTAGTAAATTCTACCAATAGCAAAGCTAAGGTAGGGTCTGAGGAGGGTAAGATGTAGACAGCCTTACCTCTACCCCGTAGGAATAGAGAGGCTGCTTCCAATGAGACCCCCGGCTCAATCGTAGTTTTGTATCAAGCTTTGGACATGAGGCACATAACACTTAACAATCGGGACAAAGGCCAATTTGTGCATGTATCCCCTTGTCTTTCGGCTATCAACGCCACCACATGATGCATGATTAGTCGTCCGCCGCTAAGCCGTTTTTAATGTTATTTTCACGAAATTAGTAAAATAACGTTAAAATTAGTGCAATTTCATTTTTTCCCCATGAGGGCCCACACATATAGTGGCGAAGCTTGAATATTTCCACTGGGGTCGGAAGGTACCGCACCTAAAAAAAAAAATTCTCTCGCATTGTTTCGAGGTGATATGTTCGGGTTGGACGTTGGTGATTCGGTTCGGGTTGGTTCGGGTCAAACATTAATATCAAATAAAAAACGTTCTCAAACATTAAAACGTAAACATTGTTTAACAAACAAATGAACAAAGACACCAAAACATTAAAAAGGATAGAGGAATGTGGGTACCCGGTTCTCCTGGATGAAGAATTATAGTTCTGCCCGTCTTCCTTTAAGATTTTTGAATTCTTCAATTATGGACTCTGAATCAAAGTTCATAGCAATCTCCTTTTCTATGTAAATCACCATACTGTTTGCTAGATACTGATCTGACATCTTATTGCGAAGGCGATTCTTAAATATTTTCATTGAAGACGTTTAATCTCATTGTTTCCATCAACAATTCCCTCTACTTGTTCTTCATTCTTTCTTTTGAAAAAAGAAGTTATGCTTTTATACTTCCCCATAGCATAATCTAATAACACAACAAGTTAACTAATCACCCTAAATTTCAAACTCTAATTTCTATCTAAATCAAATCACAATAAGATTAAACAAATAAAATAAGACATAGTTACAGAAAGATTCAACAAGTTTAAGGCAAAAATTCGGACCAATTTCACCCCTAATTTCAACCTAAATCACATAAATTGCAGCCCTAAGTTAAACCTAAATATAAAAAAACACATACCTTTAACCTTAAGAAGATTGAAGAAGTCAAACAAGAGCGGTTTTGGTCAAACAAGAAAGATTCAACAAGCAGCAGCTGCAGTTGAACAACTGAAGAAGACCAGGCGACCAAGAAAGCAGTGATTTTCCCCCCTTATGTTCTGTTCTGGTCATAGTCCTAGGTAAAAGTGAGCTTTTATTTGGGCTATATAATATACATTGTTCCAAATATAATGATTTGGGATATATAATAATTGGGCTAACTAAATATTTTATTTGGGCTATATAAATAAAAAAAAGTTAAATCCGGGGGTCGAAAACGTATATACCTAATTTTTTTATAAAACCCGGGGTCGAAAACGTACAAAATTCTATATGAAATGTACTATAACAACTCTCCTAAAATCCTTAAAACACCCCTATATGTCCTAAAATACACCCCGTATACGAAAAACGGACCTGAAATACCTTTATTTTATCAAAAAACAAATAAAACAAATATTTCTGGTCGCTCGCGGGGCGCGACATGTGTGTCTGTCGCGGGCCACGACCCGCTGACACCAGGCGTAACCCTAGGATGCCATGTGTCCATATCTTGTCAAGCCTATACCCTTGAATCGAAAAGCCTAAAGCCTACCCTACTACCATCGCGGGCCGCGAAGGAGGTAGCAGAAGCTGTCGCGGGCCGCGAGGCCCCCCCGTGTCCAGCCTATAAATGGAGTAGTCGACGTTCAGTTTCAAATCGTTCAAAATCAAAATTTCTCTCTCGAATATCTAATAGTAGAACTAATTCTCGGGTATAATACCCACTAAAAAGCGAAGCTCTGCCTCGATGAAAGTATTATAACCCCGGTTACGTATTAGTTACGCTGCCCGATTGATCTAGTGCTCCGTAACGCATGTCAAGGCTCTGCCTGACTTAGTCGTTGGAGTTCTGTCTCGGGGATATAACTAATGTAAATTGGGTTATTATACTAACGCGTGTGCATTGTTTATTTAATCGATTATAACCAGGAAGTCACAAGGAATTATCTAAAATAGCAATGTGAGTAATTCCTCATTTTGTAAACTGTTTTTACCAAACCTTATGATACGTGGTTGAAAACCGGTGTTCGTTATTGCGTAACTTTGTGTTTTTACATAAGTTTCAATCTTGAATGGTCTACTTTTAATAAGATTTGTGTTATGCAGGTTTAACGAAGTTTAAGGAGCCTTTCGGGAGCTTTACGAGTCACCGGGTCGAAAACCGGAGCACCGGAACGCAATACGGATCAAACGGGAGCGAAACATGAAAAATCAGAAAGTGAAGGTTAGAGAACCCGTCGCCGACGGGTCCCAAGCCGTCGGCGACGCCCTTCGGTTAAGCCCGTCGGCCACATTTTCTCGTATCCAGGTATTTAGCCCGTCGGCTGATAAAGTGAGAACCAGAACCCGTCGCCGACGGGTTGAGGGCCGTCGGCGACGGCTTGTCAAATCCTGAAACGCGAATTTTGATCATCAAGGTGCTGAAAACGATTTTTATTGGCTGGCCGGCATTCAAGTCGGAGGTTACACTCACTTGAGAGTTTGAATCTTCATCTTGGAGCCATAATCATCCACCATTCACCATCTAATTCCATCTATCATCAACCTACAACCCGAATCATCATCATCCATCACACAATCAATCATACAAACCCTAATTCATCCAATCCATCATCCATCTCACCATCATCATCATCCATAAACCCTAATCTTCCATCATTCCTTCATCCACCAAGTTTCAAGATGGTTTCATTCGCGTTCCAAACTTCCGGTGATCAAGCTTTATCAACCATGAGCGGCTAATCATCTCGGTTTCACCCCGGTGTAGGTAGTTGTTGATTTTAGTGTTTCGAATTGTTCTTGTTTCATCTTAGTGACAATTTGTGTTTGGTTTTTGAAACTTTTGACAATAGTATTACATTTGTTACGAATTCGTGAATTGTCGAACGGTGTTAAAAGTTATGACTTTGCGAAATGGTGATATGTGATTGTACATTGTCGTTGTTAGGATTTACTTGTGTTGATTACAAAGTGTCTTTTTGTCCGTTCTTCGGGACGTTGATAGCTAGTAGCACCTAAGTCACGGTATACTAAATCCGTTAGTCGAATGCATTTGAGTTGAAACTAAAACTTGTAGAAATCCTAGGTTAACAATTACCGAAACCGGGTGTGATTCCTTTTTATCATTATTGTTCTAGTAACCATTTTTCTTGCAATCCTTAGTAGTAGTCGTTAATCATTCTCATCAATTCATTTAGTTAAAAATCATATCTCTCAATTAAACGAAAACACAAAATTATTCTAGCAAGCTTCATATATCGTGACAATTGTTTTAATTCATTCGAATCCATACACAAACCACATACTCTTCGTGGTTCGACCCCTTACTACCACTAACACATTGTTAAGGGTAATTTGGGCTTATAAATATTATATTTGACCGGAGCGCGACACTCCGATCAAATTTTGGCGCCGCTGCCGGGGAGTGCGTGCGCTTTGTGTTTGGATATTGTTTGAATTTGCGTGATTAACTGTTTAAATTGTTTAGCTTTCTTTTTGCACTTTGTCTTTTTCCTTGTTACGCTGGTGTGTTACTTGTGCAGGATACAGGTAGTGTATGCATACGCGGAACTCCGGGAGGACTTCACCGTTAGTCTACGAACCGGAAATTGAAAGAGTAGCAAGAAGGAACCTAGCAAGCCGGTTAGAAGCAACACTCGCTTCTAATCAAACCACCAACACACCACAACATACACCATCCATTGAAACCGATTCAATGGCGAACCAAAACTCAAACCAAAACCTTAACTCGAACCAATTTCAATACCGAAGCAACTTCAATCCCGCCCCAAATGTTCAACCTATGCCTCAAGAGCAACCGGGTGGTAACAACAACAATGGACCACCCACACCACCGTTTCAAAACCAAAATCACAATAACACCCAACGAACACCCCAACAACAAAACCTTCATAGACACAATTCCCTACCCATCAACCTAGATGACCGGAATGTCAATTCCGACCGTCGGGGAAACACCCCAACAACAAAACCTTCATAGACACAATTCCCTACCCATCAACCTAGATGACCGGAATGTCAATTCCGACCGTCGGGGAAATCGTGATCGCGGCAATCCCGCAAATGAAGACCCATTCTTCAACATCGATGACTTGAGGAATGCAATCCCCGATGATGAACCGTATAGTGTTCCCGGTTATCAATCGCCGGAACATGTGAGTGTTCATACGGAAAATTCGGACGACGGGGGATACTATGATGATAGAGCTAATGATGACGAAGATTGGGGCTATGTGAATAGGGGAAACGTCTACAATGCTAGAAGGTATGATGATGAGGAATTTGGCTACCAACATGCCAATTACGTTGGGGACGACGAATACGGTTACGGAGGTGGAAGAAATGATGGTTATGGGAACAACCGTCAACCACGAAACAATGACCAACGGAACCGGAATGATGGGTTTTATAACAACAACAACAATGCAAACCCTAACCGGATTCCTCGTTTCGTGGGAGGTGGTAACCCAAGGGATAATAGAAGAGAGGATCGAAGAGATGATCGAAGAGGTGAAAGACGGGATAATAGAAGACCGGTCGTTCAAGAAGTTAACGGTCCACATCGTCGTCAACGAACTCCACGGGGAGTGAATGATCGTTTCAGGCCGGTTGTCACCGAGAATGACTCACCAATCGTTTGTGAGAGGAGGATATTTGATTATAAACCACATTACATCAACATACTCCCTCATTTTAATGGAAGATCTAATGACGAACCGTACACACATTTGACAGAGTTTTCTTCCATTTGCGGCACTATCGGGGGGCATAACTTTGCATTAGATGAGGTTAAACTTCGTTTGTTCCAATTCTTATTGAAAGACAAAGCGAAGCAATGGTTCCTTACACTCCCGGCCAATAGCATCCGGACATGGGGAGAAATGCAACAAGCTTTTCTAGATGAATACTATTCTATGGCGAAGACCGATGATGCTCGTGATGAAATTAGGTCTTTTCGCCAATTATCGGGCGAGCCGTTGCATGAAGCCTTTACAAGATTTAAAGAAATGATGCGAAGATGCCCACATCATCAAATCGAGAAGTGGGAGTTGGTTAAATGCTTTGTATGGGGTTTAGATGACAACACATGGAACCGACTTGAATCAACGAGCAATGGGACCCTTCTAAGCAACCATGAAGATGATGATTGGGAATTCTTGGAATGGATGAGTAAACGTTCGAAAGAGAAAGAATCGGCCGATCGAGCTAAGAAGCATCCCATTTCACGGTCACTTCCCGATCTTGACTCTAAAGATCGGATTTCCACCTTAGAGCGGGAAATGGCTCGAATGAAGAAAAAGGAAGTAAATGCGGTTCAATTCGAGGTATGTGAAGGTTGCGGGGATATTGGGCATACCACCGAGCAATGTCCAACGGGGTCGAGTGGCTACATCGAAGAAGTCAACCAAGTGTATGGAGATAGGAAGCAATATGATATGAACTCCAACACTTACCATCCGGGGTTGAGAAATCACCCTAATTTCCGATATGGTAATGCCTCAAATCAAATGAACCCGAATTTTCAATCGGGGAATCAAGGTGGTCAAGGAGGATCTTCGTATAACATTCGCCAAGGTGGTAACCAAGGTGGTTACCAAAGGAATTACAACCAAGGTGGTAACCAAGGCTATCAAAATCGTGAAGGTAATTACCAACGTGGTTACAACCAAAGTGGAAATGGGGGCAATTCTTCTAACTCTCAAAGTGACGACCTGTTCAATTCTAAAATGGACGCTCTCATGAATGCTATGACCACCCTTACAACCGAAGTAAGGAAAGAATTTGAAGTGCGGGATAAATCTCATAAAGCGTTGGAGAAGCAAGTGGGGCAACTTGCTCAAGAGAAGGCTCAAATTCGTGGAAGTGGAGGAGGACTTCCAAGCGATACCACGGTGAACCCTAAGCATCAAGGGTCGAACTCGAAAAATATACGTGAGGTACCAATAAATAAAATTTCTTTATGTAGTGGTCGAGTCATAGATAATGGTGTTGAGCCACCACCACCCGAGTTTGTTGAAGGGGTGGTGGAAGATGCGAGTGATGATGAAGGTAAAAACGGTCAAACGGGTCAAAAGAAAAATGATACTACACCCGTTGTGACCTTTCCCATCCCAAAGGCTAAGGAAAAGGGTGTGGAGGTTAATACCGCCCCGTATCCCGAAGCTTTGTTGGGACCATCTAAGAAAGTGGTAAACAAACAAGGCCCACAACAAGAAGAGATGTGGGAAATTTTTAAACAAGTAAAAATGAATTTACCGCTCTTAGATGCAATTAAGCAAGTACCTTCATATGCTAAATACTTGAAAGATTTATGCACCCAAAAGCGAACTCACAAGTTTCCTAAGAAACTTGATTTAACCGAAAATGTGAGTTCGATTCTTTCGGGTGCACTTCCACCAAAACTCCAAGATCCGGGGCGCCCATTATTTCAATACAAGTTGGGGAATTCAAAATGACACGGGCACTTTTGGATCTTGGGGCAAGTGTGAGTATCCTGCCGGGTAGTTTATATGATCAATATGATTTTGGTCCACTTCAAGTGTCGAACACCACCGTGGTGTTAGCCGACTTGACCCCTAAACTACCCCGTGGGATAGTCACGGATGTAATAGTCAAGGTCGAGGACTTTTACTATCCGGTGGACTTTCTTGTATTAGATTATGTCTCTTTGGACCGAACCAAGCAACCAACGGTGATCCTCGGTCGACCATTCTTGGCAACATCGAATGCCCAAATTAATTGCAAATCGGGCACGGTCGACATGACTTTTGTTAACCGACGGCTGCGGTTGAATGTCTTTTCTGGATTAACGGATCCTCTAGTCAGTGATGAATGCTATATGGCGGACATTGTTGACGAGTGTATACCTCTATGCGACATTAGTGTCGAAGAGGAAAACACAATAGAGGAATGTTTCATGTTTGACAGGTTACAAGGAGAAATGAATCGAAGCATGGATGAAGAGGTGAGAGAGTTGGAAGTTATGGCGGCAAAAGAAGGAAGGCCCACTTGGACACATCAAGTGGAAAGTCTTCCGGAAAGCATCGACACAAAGTTGAAGCCGTCATTGGAAGAACCTCCGGTGTTGGAGTTGAAGGTGCTACCTAAGCATCATAAATATGCTCATGTGGGTGAAGGTAGCACGCTTCCGGTTATTATCGCATCAAACTTAACCGGGGAGCAAGAAGAGAAGTTGATGAAAGTATTGGTCATCCATAGAGCCACTATCGGGTGGACCATTGCGGATTTGAAGGGAATTAGTCCCTCGGTGGTGATGCACAAGATCATCACGGAAGATGGTATGAATCCTTCTCGCGACACACAAAGAAGATTAAATCCGAATATGCGAGAAGTTGTCAAGAAGGAGGTATTAAAGTGGCTAGATGCGGGTATTATATACCCTATCTCGGATAGCCAATGGGTGAGCCCGACACAAACAGTTCCGAAGAAGGCGGGTATTCAAGTCGTCACAAATGACGCAGGTGAAGAGGTCGCCACTCGGCCGGTAACCGGGTGGCGTATTTGTATTGACTATAGGAAGTTAAATGCTGCAACTTCCAAAGATCATTTCCCTTTACCATTTATTGACCAAATTGTTGAGAAATTAGCCGGACAAAAATTTTATTGTTTTCTGGATGGTTATTCCAGATACAATCAAATTGCTATACATCCGGAAGACCAAGCAAAGACTACGTTTACTTGTCCATACGGTACCTTCGCATTTAGGCGAATGCCCTTTGGACTTTGTAATGCCCCCGCCACCTTTCAAAGGTGTATGACGAGTATCTTTTCAGATATGGTGGGGGAGTCTTTAGAAATCTTCATGGATGATTTCTCGATATTTGGGTCATCATTTGATGAATGCCTTGGCCAACTCGAAAAAGTTTTGCAAAGATGTGTTGAGAAAAATTTGGTTTTGAGTTGGGAAAAGAGCCATTTTATGGTTCAAGAAGGGATTGTGTTAGGGCATGTTGTTTCGAGTCGGGGGATTGAGGTGGATAGAGCAAAAGTGCAAGTCATATCCACTTTGCCTTATCCTACAAGTGTTAAGGGTGTTCGGTTGTTTTTGGGACACGCAGGGTTTTATAGGAGGTTCATAAAAAGCTTTAGTGACATAACAAAACCCTTATGCAATTTGTTGTTAAAAGATAAAACATTTGACTTTGATAAAAATTGCCAAAACGCCTTTAATATTTTGAAGAAAAAGTTAGTTGAGGCTCCAATCTTGCAATCACCGAATTGGTCTTTACCATTCGAAATTATGTGTGATGCAAGTGATTACACGGTGGGGGCCGTATTGGGTCAAAGGGTAGATAAGAAACCGGTTGCCATTTACTACGCAAGTAAGACTCTTTCGGATGCACAATTAAATTATACAACTATTGAGAAAGAGCTACTTGCGGTGGTATATGCGTTGGATAAATTTCGTGCTTATATATGGGGTACTAAGGTCATTGTTTATTCTAACCATTCTGCAGTTAGGTATCTCATGGACAAGAAGGATGCAAAGCCGAGATTAATCCGATGGGTTCTGTTGTTACAAGAGTTCGATTTGGAGATACGGGACAAAAAGGGTACCGAAAATGTTGTGGCGGACCATTTGTCCCGGTTGATGGTTGAAGAGGATCCGAAGTCTTTAGATATCAATGAGTCTTTCCCAGATGAGCACATAATGAAATTAGATAAATTGCCATGGTACGCTAACATTGTGAATTATCTTGTTACAGGTGACTTACCGGCACATTGGGATAGACGGAAGAGGCAACACTTCATGTCCCAAATCAAGTACTATCGGTTGGAAGAACCGCATTTGTGGAAGGAGTGTGCGGATCAAGTGATAAGAAGATGCATAGATGATGAAGAAATTCCAAGCGTGTTGCATCATCTACATTCGTTTGCGTGTGGTGGCCATTTTAGTGGCCACAAAACGGGTCATAAAGTGTTGAACAGTGGTCTTTATTGGCCAACTATCTTTAAAGACGCAAATGAATTTTCTAGAAATTGTGTAGAGTGCCAAAAACTAGGGGGTATTTCAAAAAGGGATCAGATGCCCATGCAACCAATCCTTGTAGTCGACATTTTTGACGTGTGGGGAATTGATTTCATGGGCCCATTCCCCAATTCCTATGGCAATTTGTATATCTTGGTGGCCGTTGACTATGTGTCAAAGTGGGTCGAAGCAATAGCCACCAAGACGAACGACCATTCCGTAGTGTGTAATTTTGTCGGGTCATCATAAGTGATGGAGGAGCTCATTTTAAAAATTTTCGGTTTGGGAAACTTCTTAAACGGTTTGGTGTTGACCATAGGATTGCTACCCCCTATCACCCGCAAACAAGCGGGCAAGTTGAGGTTTCAAATAGGCAAATCAAAGAGATTTTGCAAAAGACCGTGCGGGCGGACTGTAAGGATTGGTCAATTAAATTGAACGATGCTTTATGGGCCTACCGTACGGCACATAAGACACCTATTGGCATTACACCTTACCGGTTGGTTTACGGTAAAAATTGTCATTTACCGGTTGAACTTGTGCATAAATCGTTATGGGCTATCAAAGAGGTTAATGTTCAATATGACGATGCAGGTAAGGAAAGGAAACTTAAGCTATGCGAGTTGGAGGAGCTACGGGAAATGTCATATGAATGCGCGTCCAAGTACAAAGATGGGATGAAGAAAGCGCATGATGCCAAGTTGAGAAAGAAAGAGTTCGAGGTGGGCCAAAAGGTGTGGCTTTACAATTCGAAGCTCAAGTTCTTTCCCGGAAAGCTCCGGAGCAAATGGATGGGACCCTATATTATCACCCGGGTCGGACAATTAGGTGATGTTACTATCGAAGACCCGAAGGATGGGGTACGGCAAACGGTAAATGGTCATCGACTAAAACCGTTTCTTGATGGTAACGAGAAGGTAGAGGAAAGCAAGGAATCAGTGAGCTTCGTGGTAAGCATCCCAGTTTATGAGGTCGAATGAAAAGGACCGGTAACAAATTTTGTAAAGTTATGTACCATTTATTTAATTGTTCGTGTGTTCTTGTGTTTTAATCGTTTTTGTCTCGTACTAATCCTCTTACTTGTGTGAAGTTCGGATATCACGAATAGGTTTTGAAGACAAAAAGGTATGTTTTAAGACTTATTTGTGTGTATTAGGGACAATACACGACTTTTCGGGGGGTGGTAGGGCCGTTAACGGTTTCCGTGTTTTTAATATTTTTTAGGATTTTTTAATGTACATAGTTCCTTTAAAGAAAGTTCATAAAAATCCTTATTTTTTTCGAAAAAAAAAATTTAAAGAAAATAATGCCCGTCGGCTCGGGGTAGCGGCCGTCGCCGACGGCTTCAAAATAAAGCCCGTCGGCACACAATTGCCCGTAGACAGACCCTTAAGCCGTCGCCCAAACACATGAATCCCCTTGCCCGTCGGCGACGGGGTGGAACCCGTCGGCGACGGGTTCTCGTTTGGTCTCCGCGCCAGAATCGTTTATAGGCTGTAAAACCGAACCAAACACCTTCCTTCTCATCTAAACTCAACTCTAACTCATTCCCAACCACTAAATTCGACCCACATTCACCCAATCTCATTCAACTCACATAAAAATCCCTGCCACTCTCTTTCCTAACTCACCTTTTACTCCATCTCTCCACCTTCTTCCTCACCAAGAACTCCAAAACCCTAAACCTTCAAGCTCCCATAATTCTCTCAATCCTCTACCAAATCAACTGATTTTTGTGTCCATCTTGCGTGATTTTTCGAGAAGAACAAAACCCCCAACACGGTTTTCATCAATTCTTGCTAATTTGCAAGATCTTGGGTCGTGTAACTTAGGGTTTTTGAAAGGGTGTTCATCAAGTTGCTTGCTTTCCATCTTTTCGTAGTTCTTCTTGTCTAACAACATCAAAGGTATGGATTTTCCTTAAATTTATGCTTGATTATCATATGTTTAGTGTTTTTCTTTCGAAATTTTAAACGTTTTAGTTTAAGAGTAGGTTGTTTAGACAATGTATGTTGTTCTAGCATGATTTTGAGTAAGATTGGTTGTTTTGGTTGGAATTTGAGCATGTTATAACCATAGTGAAGTGATTACACTTGTTATGAACATGATTGAACATGAGGTGATGTTGAATATATTGTTGAAATTATAAGAAATTGTAAGATTAACAAGAAATTGATAAGTTTATGATAAAGTGAGCGACTTTGGAAGTTTAAAGAGGCGATTTTACATTCACTTGTTAATTAAAATGTCAACATCACACATCATGTTCAAAGTTTGAGAGTTTAGTAAAGGTTTGGGTTATATTGATGTTTTGTTTGTTTGTGATTGTAGTTATGGCCGGTGGTAAAAGACAAAAGACTACAGGGCAAGCTTCATCATCGGGAGCCGGTTCTTCTTCTGGTTTACTACCGAGGAAGTGGGAGCAATTAAGCTCCATTGCAGAGGGTGATGCAAGACTGTACAGACAAGATTGGGAGTGGGCAAAGTTTAGGGATAGTCAAAATGCAAAGATATGGGATGATGAGAAGAACAAATCCTTATCCGCGTACCAAGATAGGAAGTTAGAGGCGAAACTGTGGAAATGGAAGATGGTTACCAAAGTCAATACTTCTATACCGGAAAGGGTGTTGTGCGAAAGAGTGGTGAATGTGGAAGAGTTCAGGCAAATCGGAATTGTACAAATTTTTGAGAGATTGGGATGGGAAAGAGTGCTTGATTGGTGCGAAGACAACACTTCGCGTATATATTTGATGGATGTGTGCGAGTGGTTGTCGACATTGAAGTTTGTGAATAAAGATAGTCCTCCTGCTGAGTGGAAATTGATTGGTAAAACAAGTCGGGGGGTAATGACGATGTCTTTCGAGACAATCAATTGCATTGCACGCTTTGATTCTTTAGGTGTGCAAGCATATGACTATCCAACTATGCAACAATTTTTGGATAATCATTTGAATGCTGGTGATCCGGAGCAGATGACCGCGGCTATTTTACCATACAGTGATGGGGGAGAGGCAAAGAGAAAACAAATGACGATTGAGGGAAAGATTCTCCAAGGGATCAATGTTGAGAACATTTTGGTGAGGTTTGGTGATCGTGGAGGTGTTAGAGCGGGTGACTGTAGGGTGGTGCATTCTTTGCTATATGGGACCCCGACATTGTCATCGAGACACATAGTGATGATGAACACGTGGGCTACTCGGGAGTCATCCCAGAGGCGTTTTATTCCATACGCACGCCTCATTAGTGCCATGATTGTTCAACAAAATTGCTTACCTACGGAATCACTATGGGTAACTAAACCGTTGGAGGAAATTAACAAGGCCTCCATGAAGAAGAACTGGAATATAGAAGTTAACCTCTCGGGGAACAAGTATGTTGTGACCGACAAGTTGGGTCATAAGTATGAGTTCCTTACTTCAGGGGCACCACCGGAATCGGGAGAAGATGAAGAAATGGGTGATGAAGAGGAGGAAGTTGGACCCTCCGGTCCACAAAGACCACGACAAAGATACATGAGGCCGCATAGAGAAATTAATGCAGATGTGGCGGGCTTTGTGACCACTAGACGGGTGCCCTCCTACACAAATTTTGATCGGGGACAGCAAGAGATATATGACAATGTCTCTGCATGCATAGGTGAAGGCCGACAGTATAACCGAAGGAGGGAAGTGTTACACCCTCAAAATTTTACTTGAATTTAATACTAATTTTATATATATTTATACAAAAGATACTAAATAGACATAAGTTTCATAGTCAAGTTCAAGTAGCATAAACCTTAGTCAACTAATGACTAAATTGGAACACCCAAACGTTGTTTAAGAAATTGTTTACAACCCATAAACAAAGTTTAAGTAAGATTAAAACATAGCGGAAGCTTCAAAAGTCGTGTTCGGTTCTTCGACGTTGCTTGACCGCCATCAGTAAAGTCCACCTCGTCACCTAAGGTCAAAACCATTAAAACTTTAGTTTTGACAATTGTTATAAATATATATAAACATGAGATTCATATAAATTTTAAATAATAAAATTTAAGTTTTATTTCTGATTCCACCGTAACTTACGGTGTCACCGTAAGTTACGGTGAGTCCTGGAGAATTATTGGTCCACCGTAAAACAGGGGTGATCCACCGTAAGCTCTTGACCTGTACCGTAAGTTACGGTACTACCGTAACTTACGGTAGTTGCTGGAAATTTATGTTTTGTTTTATTTGTTCATTACACTAAAACCCCAACTCTCGGATTTCAGTTTTCTAGGATACCAATACATTAAAATCTCATATTTCTACTATGTTATATATTATCCATATCAAAGATCAATCCATCATAATCCGAAGCATTGACCATGCTTTACTTGATTATTCGACCCGTTTGGCTCGTCTAAGGAATCCTCCCATATGACGACTACCAACGAGTTTCAACCAAATTTGATCAGTCATTCAATATAGCGACTTCACCGCTTAATTCAAAACAACTCTTATTCAAAAAAATTCAATTACGCATTATATAATCATCAACATCTACTCAATGTAACGGGTCAAATTACATACCTTCAAAGCGACCCCTTCAAACGTGCGTCCACGCCGGTTTGCCCGCTAGATGCCCCGGCCTCCTTTCCTATAGAGTTCAATCACTTTATGTTTAGAACTCTTGGTTTCACATACATAACGCACATTTTGCCATACATCATAATTATGCGTTTTTAACTTAACAATTCAGTTTCAAGCCTTCTTTGAGGCATTTCAACAAACACTATAAAGGCAGAATTTTTATATCTTTTGTATTCAATTTTATAGTTTGCTAATTAGCTAACTTAACATCAATCAAGCCCTCATATTGCATTTAATCATCATACCTTTCTGAAATCACTTTCTATAATCAAGTTACACTAGGATCATCATTCTAAACCCTAATGTTTCATCATTATCTTGTAAAACCCACAACCCACCTTCAAGGTGTTAATGGAATTTCCTGAATTTGAACATGATTTCACATGTAGTTGTCTAGGTTTCACTTCTAGACACTATCTCATCCTTAGTCTAACCAAATTACTCACATGCAACATCTAATTTCAGATTTTCCAAAATCATGAGATTTTCAAGTTTAGAGATTTCATCAGATTTTACATACCTTTTAATCCTCTTGCTATGAGGATCACGATTCTAGGCTCAGATTTCGTTTTGGACCAGATTTGCACCTCCAATTTGAGAGTTTTAATGAATTTTAGGGTTTGGAGCTTGGGGGTGTCGACCTGGTCTTTCTTCTGATCGACCAACACTTCTTTTGGGGGTGTTTGGTTTTATTTAATTTGTTTTAACAAATTAAGTTTTAATTTTGACAACTTAGGCCCCTCAACTTTGTTCTACCTATTGTTTAGTAGCTTTTGACCCCCATCATAAGCTATTTCTAGTCTATTAACTAACTAGGTTAAAAATTTCTAGTTAGTAAATTCTCGTTTATTTAAACTTTATAATTCTAACATAAAGTTTTATATTTTTCGGGGTGTTACAGGAAGCCTATGAGGAGGCACAGGGACCTCAAATGCAGGAGTTTTGGGCAGTTCAAGCAGCCCATCGGGAGAGAATGGATAAGTTTATGGAAGAGCAACAACTGTTCCAAGCAATGCAGAGGTCACACATGGAACAGTTGGCGAAGTGGCAAGAGGATGAGGCAGCCCGAAGATGGGCATGGGAAGAAGATGAGGTTAGGCGTCAAAATGAAGAAAGAGAATTGAACCGACGCCGTTGGAGTGCTTTGGCCGTCTCTCACCAAATGGCGATTAACAACACCAAGATACTCCACGATCAGGAGCGCCATCAAAGAGACCTTCAAGCCGGTCTCCCGTACGCCGAACACTCGGGGTGGACAGATTACCCCAATCTTCCTCATCCACTAGGCCCATCCGATCCCACCCCTCATTGGCCCGAGGCAGTCGGCTCTAGCTTTATCCCGATTCCGTACCAACCGCCGTCTCAAGGGGAGCAGAGTCCCCTCGATAACTATAGGGAGATGTTCGAGACCCTCACTGGTTATCAATACCAGCCCAACCCGCCAGTTGATCCCAACGAGCGATATCAGCGGTAGAGGCGAGGTATGCTTTTGTTGTTGTTGTTGTATATTATTTTGTTTCCGTTATTTTTATTTCATGTTATTTATTTTCGCCTAGTTAAATGAACGTTGTGGGTGTGTTCCCTATATAACCCTCACGAGACCTCTCGTCCTCCCAAGCTATTGGGGGGTTTAAAAGGGCTTGTTGCATAAGCTAAATGCAACCGTGATTCCTACGAAAGTGAGTTAGGTTTGTTGTTGTTGTAAATTATTTTCCACATAAATCAAAGTGAAATAACGCATGGCTTGGTAATATGTTCATAAAAAGGGTAGAACTAGGTAACTAACAAATTTTGATGGTTGTGAGACGCATGCTTCTACACAAGGATTAGAATTTGTAGGTACAACATGTTCGCGGGACAACCGTTTTTATGAAGAGACGAAGGAGATATGAGTATCAAGTGACGAAAAATCAGGTGCATGTGTTTCTTTTTACTTTGATTCTTAGTTAGTAATAAGTGGAATGTATCTTGTATATTATTTTCCGGGGTGAAATGTTGGGAAGGGTAGTCGTGTCACATCCCTTGTGCGTTTTAAAAACTCTAGTTCTTACACATTGAGGACAATATGTACTTCAAGTGTGGGGATGGGGGAGTAGTAAAAGTTTTCGATTTTGACCCGTTCATTTAAATTCTATACATTGAGGACAATGTTTATCTCAAGTGTGGGGATGGGGAAAAATTTCAAAATTTTTTCAAAAATTTCTTGTCTCAAAAGTGATCTTAAAAGCACAAGTAACCAAGTCAACGAGGGATGTCACAACCCATTTGGTCTTTTGTCATGGTCAAGTTCAAATTAATAAGCATAACGGGTATTTAGCGGGTGGTTATTTGGGAATAATCCGCCTAAGAAACTAGTCTTTTATGCATGTCACATACCATACCCTTTTAGATATGTGAGGTTTTGAGCCACTTTTATATCATAGATTACATTACCTATGTTTCTTTGTTGGAGTGGACCATTAGTCATATATTGTAGAACTTGCAACTTTTGATACGTTTGAGACTATAGACCGAATACAAGCACGAGAATGATTAAGGCATTAGGTAAACCTTTTCTCTTAAAACCATTTATCTATCCTTACCCGAACAGATTCCCTAGTCGCCCATTTTGAGCATAAACCTTTCGTTTGACCACCCTATAGCCCATAACCCTTGAACTTTTTTCTTTTAAACCCGTGTGATGGAAATTCGATTATAGGAGTCGTATTTGTATCGTTATTCTTGATTGTTTGTATTTATGTTAAAAAAAATTATTAAAAAAAAAGAATTGGAAATTGTTGGAGAAAAACACAAAAAGAAGTGTTAGTAGTTGTCGAATAAAAGGGTGAAAGTTTATTGCCCATAGTTGATGTTTATATGTAGTTTTGTTTAAGTTAGTAGGTTGCAATAAAAAATCGAATTTTCATCGCTTTAGCCACTTTAAAATATCCTAATTCCTACCCTTAGCCTAGCCCCGTTACAACCCTCATAAAGACCTTATGACTTGTGCTTAGTGTTTGTGTTCAATAGTGGAGAATGATTGAGTTGCAAGCTTATGCGGGTATGTATTCTAATCGGTTTTGAGTGAATATTCTTTGTAGTGCTAATACATTATAAATATTAGCCAATTTACAAGCCGAGTGGAGAGAACATTGTGAGGGATATGCATGATTTGTTAGTTTTACGGGCGGGTTAATCTTGGATAACCATTATTATATGTGATTATTCACTTAACCGGTAAATATGTGAAATTTGTAAAGAGTTTGAACTTTTGTATGACAATAGACCTTAACCTTTGTCTCGGGAATGGGATGTGTATTCGTTGTTCGACCCACGTGAAAGTGAAAAACAGATTTGCTTGAGGGCAAGCAAAAGACAAGTGTGGGGATGTGATATGTGGTTGAAAACCGGTGTTCGTTATTGCGTAACTTTGTGTTTTTACATAAGTTTCAATCTTGAATGGTCTACTTTTAATAAGATTTGTGTTATGCAGGTTTAACGAAGTTTAAGGAGCCTTTCGGGAGCTTTACGAGTCACCGGGTCGAAAACCGGAGCACCGGAACGCAATACGGATCAAACGGGAGCGAAACATGAAAAATCAGAAAATGAAGGTTAGAGAACCCGTCGCCGACGGGTCCCAAGCCGTCGGCGACGCCCTTTGGTTAAGCCCGTCGGCCACATTTTCTCGTATCCAGGTATTTAGCCCGTCGGCTGATAAAGTGAGAACCAAAACCCGTCGCCGACGGGTTGAGGGCCGTCGGCGACGGCTTGTCAAATCCTGAAACGCGAATTTTGATCATCAAGGTGCTGAAAACAATTTTTATTGGCTGGCCGACATTCAAGTCGGAGGTTACACTCACTTGAGAGTTTGAATCTTCATCTTGGAGCCATAATCATCCACCATTCACCATCTAATTCCATCTATCATCAACCTACAACCCGAATCATCATCATCCATCACACAATCAATCATACAAACCCTAATTCATCCAATCCATCATCCATCTCACCATCATCATCCATAAACCCTAATCTTCCATCATTCCTTCATCCACCAAGTTTCAAGATGGTTTCATTCGCGTTCCAAACTTCCGGTGATCAAGCTTTATCAACCATGAGCGGCTAATCATCTCGGTTTCACCCCGGTGTAGGTAGTTGTTGATTTTAGTGTTTCGAATTGTTCTTGTTTCATCTTAGTGACAAATTGTGTTTGGTTTTTGAAACTTTTGACAATAGTATTACATTTGTTACGAATTCGTGAATTGTCGAACGATGTTAAAAGTTATGACTTTGCGAAATGGTGATATGTGATTGTACATTGTCGTTGTTAGGATTTACTTGTGTTGATTACAAAGTGTCTTTTTGTCCGTTCTTCGGGACGTTGATAGCTAGTAGCACCTAAGTCACGGTACACTAAATCCGTTAATCGAATGCATTTGAGTTGAAACTAAAACTTGTAGAAATCCTAGGTTAACAATTACCGAAACCGGGTGTGATTCCTTTTTATCATTATTGTTCTAGTAACCACTTTTCTTGCAATCGTTAGTAGTAGTCGTTAATCATTCTCATCAATTCATTTAGTTAAAAATCATATCTCTCAATTAAACGAAAACACAAAATTATTCTAGCATGCTTCATATATCGTGACAATTGTTTTAATTCATTCGAATCCATACACAAACCACATACTCTTCGTGGTTCGACCCCTTACTACCACTAACACATTGTTAAGGGTAATTTGGGCTTATAAATATTATCTTTGACCGGAGCGCGACACTCCGATCACCTTAATTGTTTTAAATTATATTTAATAGTGATTGAGTATTTGTGGTTCTACAATTACTATTGGTATGTTGGGGTTTTGTATACATTACTTGTTACTACACTGTGAGTAGTAGCATGACCACAAGTCAGGATTGACAGTACCGTGGGTGGTAATTTGATAGATGTAAACAAATGTAATTGCAGATTGCCCTCAATGCTGTAAAATGATAAAAACTTGTTTTGATTAAACTAGGATTCACTCGCCAGTATTTCTTGCTGATAAAACTTTTTAAAACGCGTTTCAGGTAACAAAATGTGAAAGCCAGATAGAAGCCAGCTGGAGAGCACTAAAGGCTTGGAAAAGTGGCTATAAAAGTTACCTAAACAAGAAAGAAGTTTTATTTCAATAAAATAGGGTTTATCCCCTAAAACGTGGTTGTAGTGGAAACTTGGGTTTTTCCCATATATTTATTAATTATAAAAGTGTGGTGTTTTAATCTGATAAACTATTTCCTAACTACGGTCCTGATGTATTTTCCGCTGTCAAATTAATAAACACCGATACCACCGCTCTGAGACTCGCGGCCGCCCGCTTCCGGGGTAGGGGTTGGGGGTTGCGACAGAAGCTGGTATCAGAGCTACAGCCACTGATTTACCACGGAAGTGTTATGCTGACACCAAAATTTTATCATTTATGTTAGGAAATAATTTATGTGATTACGTGCATATCTGTATATCATTGTTTTGTGTTATTTGACAATTTGTTAGTTTACAGTATGAGTGATCAAGGTCCGTCTGACGCCTATCGTCACCTAGACAGTTCTCCCAAAAGTGAAGGAACTTCCTCACAGCCTACTCCTTCGGGTATTCTGCTGATACCGAAGAGGGGAACTTCATCTTTAAGGCGCAATCCAAAGAACCATTCCCTACGAAAAAGAGAGGATGGTTTAGTCGGGGAGCACATGAGCGTAGGAAACGAATGAGAAAATTGCAGCAACAAAGGGCTTTAGCAGCAGCTAATAGGGAGATGAACGCCCAGACCCAAGACATAGTCAATAGACGATTGGCCAACTTTCACATACTAGCCATCACTACAGCAGACCCAAACCTAGACCAAATATATGCACCACAACCATTGCCACTATTCCCAACCCAACCAATGGAGATAGAACTTAACCAAGGAGATCAAATTCCCATACCAGGATTTGACCCAAACGAGATACCTAGAGTCCCGACACCTAATCCTCTAATGTATGATCCATGGGAGGATGACCATAGGGATTATCGAGAACTCTATCCACAGGGAAACCCAATGCCAAACCCCATAGCACAATATAGCAACCTTAACCCTCTAGATCCATATTGGAATGCCGATCAGTATGTCCAGGAGATACTAGACAACCCATACCCATATGGAGAACCTATGCCCCAGTACCCTGAACAAGTACCCGTACCACTACCGTCCACGAGTGAGGAAAATGTGCAGGAACTCCGTAATTTTGATGAGGAGTTAGTTGAGGAAGGAGAGAGAATCAAACAGATAGGAGAGAAGCTCGTTTGGAAGTACGTCGAGCGTGAAATGCAATTCTAGAACCACCCCTAGCAACAACAACAACAACAACAACAATAATAATATATATAAATGTGTGTAGTTTAAAAAAAATCATAGATAGCTTAATACCTATTGATGCATAACTAGTAGTATGTTTCAATTTCAGTTAAAGACTGTAACACACACACACACACACACACACACATATATATATATATGAAAAGGAGTAGAATGTCGCAATGCCCGACGATTTTGATCAATGTGTTTGTGTGATTGTTTACACTAAATCTTGTTCTGTGATATTAATACCTGATAAATGTTTATAATTCAGATGGACAACGAAGTAAATCAGGAAAACCAGAATAACGATAATAATGGGAACCAAATAGATAACAGTGCCATTCAACACATAGTGGCACAAGGAATTATAGATGCTATGCCATATATCATTAAGACTGTTAAAGAAGCAGAAAATAATAAAACTGATAATGGAAGTAAACGACCACCTACTGAACCCAGTCACAGCGTGAATAATGGACCGCTACTTCAATTTCCTATTCCAAAAAGAAGAAGAACCATGTCATATGGTTGTTCTTACAAAGAATTCTGGTCTTGCAAACCAATAGAATTCTCTGGCAATGGACTGACTTTAAGAACATGGTTGAAAGAAAATTATGTCCTCCCAATGAAAAGGAACAAATTGCTAACAAATTTCTAAACCTTAGAATGACTGTAGTGGACTGTAAGGGTTACACTACTATATTCTTTGAATATGCTAGAATAGTGCCAACCCTAGCTTCACCAGAACTAGTATTAATCTCCCGTTACATCTGAGGATTAATTAGTGAAATCAGACACGTAGTCAAGGCAGCTAGACCACAAACCATAGAAGAAGCAGTAGAATTAGCCAACACCTTGACTGATGAATTAGTACGTACGCAAGAAGAAAACAAGAGGAAGAACCTAGTCCAAAAGCTTACATAGGAATTTCGCTACGGTAATACCAACCGTGGGAAAAATATAGGTTCTACTTCTGCACCTTACTGTAAGTATTGCAAAAAGAAGCATTCAGGAAGATGCCCCATATACTGCAACTTCTGCAAAATACCTGGACACAAGGAAGAAGACTGCAGGAAGAAACCCAGTAATGGGATATGCTTCAATTGTGGAGAAAAGGGATATATCAAACCGAACTGTCCGAAACTAGCTCCAGCAACAAACAACAAGACTACCAAGAATGCTAGATCGTTTGTTCTGACAGCTGAAGAAGCCAATATGATTCCGGATGTGATTGCCGGAACGTTTTTAGTTAATGATATTTTTGCTAAAGTATTATTTGACTCTGGTGCAAACCAAAGTTTTATTAATACTTCATTCTGCAAACTTCTCAATCAACCATTAACTAAACTTCAACAAGAATGTCCGGTAGAAACAACAAATGGAGAATCCATTAAGATCACTGAAATCTTGCAGGGAGCAAGAATAGAAATTTTAAACCATAAATTTATTACTAACCTTTATCCAATGAATCTGGCTGGATTTGATGTCGTATTAGGAATGGATTGGTTAATAGCCAATAAATCCAGTATTCTCTGTAATCAAAACTCAATACAAGTGAGTTCACTAAAGGGTGAAAAGATCACAATTAAAGTAGATAAGCCAACCAGGTCCACAAAATTCATCTCTGTGATGAAAACAACAAGCTATGCAAGGAAAGGATCACTAGTGTATATGATTTCCATAATCATTAACACTAAAGGAAAATAATTGAAAGATATTACCGTGGTATCTCGATTCTCAGATGTTTTTCCAGAAGAGCTACTTGGACTACCATCAGATAGAAAGGTTGAATTCAGAATTCACCTATTACCAGGGACAACACCGATTGCCAAGGTACCTTACTGTTTAGAACCAACAGAGATGGAAGAACTGAAGAAACAGTTAGACGAACTTCTAGAGAAAGGTTTCATACAGCCTAGTTCATCACCATGGGGATCACCAATCTTGTTCGTCAAGAAGAAGGATGGGTCTGTCACACCCTCAAAATCCACAAGCAGAGTATTACCGCGAGGCATGTGACTGTCCAGGATCATACCACCAATCATACTGAACATTTAATTAAGTAAAGTAAAATCCATAGCAAACCAAATGTTTAAAGTTCACCAAACAAAAAATCCAAAACCAAATTTAAAAGTTAGCGGAAGCATAAAGTTTAAAACCCATTAATAGTTCAAAAGCATAATGTTTATTATTAGGAACCCAACAGTTGGTTCCTTGCCACAACGTCCACTCCTCGTGCAAGCTCCAGCCATGTACCTAACAACCTGCAAAGCATGCAGTAGTGTGTCAACAAAAAGTAGGCGAGTTCACAGTTGGTTGTCTATTTTATTGTTGTTCCAAAAATCATAAGTTGTTTCGAAAACCATAAGTTTTCAAATTCCTTGTTCTCATAACCATATGCTGTGGGGGCTACCCCAATCTTCCAAACCACTAGACCCGTACCATATCGACTATTGACTTAAGTTATGTTGAGTGCCCTGAGTCAATGTCTATCATCATTGACTAAGTGCCCAAGTCCGTTAGTCCACGCCCGTCCTCTGCGGCACGGTGTGAGGCTTGTCAGACCTAATAGCGCTATTTAACTAATGACCCTTTCGCCAATGGCCCAACGATTAAGTCGATATAAAAATGAGGGAGTTAAGATAGAGTTGTTGTCTAGTAAGTATAAGGTTGTCGCTCTTCCCAAGGAGAGCGGAGGTACGTATTCTACCCAAGGAGAATACGTAGGTTGTATCCCACCCAAGGGGGGTTGTTGTTATTTAACCCATTCCCAAACCACCGGGAATCCCATGCTTTGTAGAAAAAGTGTGAACTCACCTTTGGTTGCTCGGTTTCTTAAGAATGGTTAACACTCACGGTAGTTAATTACGTCCTAGCATGATTACCATTTAGTTCATTAGTGTGTTCACATAAAGCACGAAACTCCTACACGCATCTACCACATAACATTCTCTCACTTTGACAGTTTATGCACATATACATATTCTACCTATAACACTTTCGTTATCATGTAACAAGTTGGATTATTATCAGATAGCATAACCGATATTTAGACGCCCGAATCACCACTTATACTGTTTCAGCTTTAATATCCAAAACTGGGCTGTTTTCGGGTATTTTTATAAAATAGTTATCTAATTCCAAAAATTCTCAAAATTTTACAGAATGTTCTAAACAGTCCAAATCCCATTTTGTAAAAATCTCGGGACTCAATTCATTACAATTATTTTACAAATATCATTTACCGGGCTGTAGTCAGATTCGTCACTTTCTGACTGCAGTCCACGTAAAAATTCATTTAAAATTCATCGTAAGTCCGATTGACGAAATTCCAGTTGGAGAATTACGATGACACCCGTGGACATCTACTGCACGAATTGCATGACCTAACAGTATCCAGATTTCAAGTTATGATGAAAAGCATAACACACTTTTTCTGCAGAAAAAACACAGCTTTTGCTGCTGTACCAAACAAACCTTTAAAAATAGCAAACAACCTCAAAAAAATATGATTCCAGCGCCATTTGAAGCGTTTTTTCGAAAACGTATAATTTAGATTTCAGAAAATCAATTTTAGATTTATAATGGTCTGTTTACAGCCAACTGAAATTGGATGCAGAATCATAGACATATTCTGTTTCAGCTCTAGTCGTTACCCGATCCCGCAAGCGACTATCTAGCGAACCCGCGACACATAATCGTTAATCACAGCAGGTTATAAGTTGTTTGTATCATGCTTATTATGCTAAATCACCAAGAGTTTAAACCCTACTCAACATAAATGTGTCTATGCAAACATATTCGATGACACCAAACCCCCACATAGCACAATAAATTATCATCTTTACCATTTAATTTATTAACACAACAGAACAGAAAAAAAAACGTAGATAATAACCAGAGGAAAACGCACCAGATCTTGATTAAACTTAACGAACTAATCATAAAACAAAAAGCCATAGAAACACGAACTCTAGCAAGTCCTAGTTCGCAATTTTTCACATAACATCAACATCAATTAAACAATAAAACGTAGCCTTGTATTAGTTGAACTTAAAACCAAAACGTATGAAAATACTAACTGAAAGAAGATGCGAGAGAGGGGGCTGCTGCTGCAGTATATAGCCAAGAGGGAGGAGAGGGAAAACAAATCGCAGCCAAGGGTTTTTGTTTGGAGGTGTTATACAATTTCATGCATTCACGTAAGTTTTTAACCCTAAAAGGGAGTTGGGGAGTTGGGCGATGTGGGGTAGTTTGTGTGGGGTTGGGCCATAAATAAAGGGTTAGGGATGGGTGGTTTGGGCTGCAATAAAGTAATGAAATCGGGTGGGGTGTTTGTGCCGTAAAGGGAACAAAGATGGCATATTATCACTTGTGGTTTATATATATGTATATTTCTTTTTTTTACGAATATAATCTAACAATTAATAACAATCAAAATCTAACAATTAATAACAATAATAATCAAATAGATTAATGCATGAAAATATATATGTGTACAATACATATTCGTCTAGACGCGGTACGATGTGCTGTACAAAACATAAAGGAAACGTAATAAAATGCTCGAAGGAATTGAACGGTTTATACATCGAAAATACGGGTTGTCACATCATCCCCAAGTTAAAGGAAATTTCCTCCCAAAATTTAGCATGCAGTCACTGAAGAAGCTATTGCGGTTGAGCGTTTTTGCGGGGTGTCACATCATCCCCCTGTTGGTTTGGAATTTCGTCCCGAAATTCCGAAATAGCTTCAGTACTGGACTCACCTTTCTTAAACAACTGGGTGTACCTGCGTTTCATCTGGTCCTCTCGTTCGCAAGTGAACTCTGGGCTATGACGGGAGTTCCAACGAACTCGATCAATGGGTATATTGCTTCATTTGAGAGTCTTGATTTCCCGGTTCATAATTTCCACCGGTTCCTCGACGAAGCACAACTGGTCGTCGATAGTGAGTTCCTTGAAAGGAACAATGAGGGTCTCATCTGACAGACACTTCTTCAGATTCGACACGTGAAAGACATTGTGAACACCATTGAGTTCTTTCGGCAAATTCAGTCTGTAAGCCACCTTGCCGATTTTCTCAGTGATTTCAATGGGTCCTACATAACGCGGATTAACCTTTCCCCGTTTGCCAAAATGAATCACACCTCTCCATGATGAGACTTTAAGTAGCACTCGATCCCCAACCCGGAACTCAAGAGGTTTCCTACGCTTATCAGCGTAGCTTTTCTGACGGTCACGAGCTGCCGCCATTCATTGTCTGATTTGGGCAATCTTTTCCGTTGTGTCGATAACGAGTTTTGGGCCAGTGATTTGGATGTCGCCAACTTCTACCCAGCATAGAGGCAATCGACATTTCCGCCCATACAAAGCCTCGAACAGAGCTTGCTTGATGCTGGTGTGGTAACTATTGTTGTATGAAAACTCCACCAAAGGCAGATGTCTTTCCCAGCCGTTACCAAAGTCGATAATACATGCTCGAAGCATGTATTTAAGAGTCTGGATGGTGCGTTCAGACTGCCCATCCGTCTGTGGATGATACGCTGTGCTCATGCCTAGACGTGAGCCAAAGGATCTGTGCATCGCCTGCCACAAATCAGGTGCAAAGCGGGGGTCACGATCAGAAATGGTAGAGGTTGGCACTCCGTACCTAGCAACTACTTCCTTCGAATAGATGTCTGCGAGTGTAGAAAACTTATCGGTTTCCCTAATTTCCAGAAAGTGTGCAGACTTAGTCAGTCGATCCATGATCACCCAGATAGTGTCGTTTCCTCGCTGGGATCTAGGTAAACCAGTGACGTAGTCTATGGAAATTTGTTCCCATTTCCATGTTGGGTTGTTGCAGTAGTCCTGATGGTTTCTGGTATTCAATCTTAACCCTAGCTCAGGTCAAGCATTTACTAACATAGGTCGCTGTGTTAGCTTTCATGTGGGGCCACCAGTACAAAGTTTTGAAATCTTGGTACATCTTGTCAGAACCAGAATGTACCGAGTAACGAGACTTGTGTGTTTTGTCCATCACAACTTCTCGTAGGTTTCTATAGGATGGAACCCAAATACGTTCCATGAAGTAGTAAGTACCATCTTCCTTGCGTAAGAGTTGCTTTTCCATGCCGCGCATGGACTCAGCTAAGAGGTTCTCTTCTTTCAATGCTTCAACCTGAGCGTTGCGGACCTGGGTAGGAATATTAGAGGGAATAGTAAGCTGTAATGTACGTACACGCTTAGGTTTAGTTTCCTTCTGACTGAGGGCATCAGCCACAGCGTTGGCCTTGCGAGGATGGTACTTGATCGCGCACTCGTAGTCGTTGAGGAGTTCGACCCATCGAAACTGTTGCATGTTCAACTCCTTCTGATCGAAGATATGCTAGAGATTCTTATGATTGGTGTAGATGGTGCACTTGGCACCGTATAAGTAATATCTCCATATCTTGAGTGCAAACACTACAGCTCCCAACTCCAAACCGTGGGTAGTGTAGTTCTTTTCGTGAACCTTGAGTTGACGTGATGCATAAGCAATGACTTTCTCGCGTTGCATCAACACATGCCCAAGTCCTTGGATTGACGCGTCACAATAAACAACAAAATCATCTGTGCCTTCTGGTAACGAAAGAATGGGTGTACCATAGAGTTTCACCTTCAACTGTTTGAAACGTGGATTCCTGAGCAATCTTTCGAGTTAGAGCTGTGAGGGTTTGTGCATACGATCAAGAAAAGCGGGCTTCGTGACGTCAAAAGTCGCACGTTGGAAACTTAACATAAGGTTGTTTGTGTTGTAGGAGCTCCATGGTAAGGCGTAGGTATCGTTCTACTAGTTCTTGGAGTAGATTCGGATGTCGCCGAAGAAATCAAGTGACATATCCGTCAAGGTAGGCTAAATTCGAATGTCGTGACTGGGAACCTATATCGATCGTATCAGGTTCTAAGGATAGTGCTTGTGATATCATCGTGTCTACGACATTTATGGCCCAATGCTCTTCGGGTAACATTCGTAGAGAGTAACTCGTCCAAGCGAAAGTTCGCGAAGACTTTTGTTAGGATAAGGATCATAGAATTCGAGAAGTATAACATGAATGGATGTGAAAACACGCAAAAAGGGTAGTCGCAATCGATTCGTAAGCATTTAAGGATCCGTAGCAGGGGTTTTCCTGATGTCGAGGGTATAGCTGGTCATACGCAAGTTGTATAAGGTTAAAATAAAGAACATTGTTTGTCGAATAGAGGTGTCACGTTGATATATTAAGCATAATAAGAATTAACCAGAGAAGAATGGTTGTCGCACGAGTTTATAGTGTTATGGTTCACTGAAGCTTTCGTCAAAGTTGTCGAGCTCGCCCATGTGCGAAGGAGGGATAATTCACCTTGATCCATGAACTTAGATAAGTTCGCGATTTATCAAGCTGGTAAGCAACCAAATTCGAAGGAGTTTCCTTAGGTCGTGTGGATGAATCTGAAATAATGCTTGTGTAGTCAAGAGGTTTCAAGGAAATGACGCGAAAACATGTACAAGATGGTATGATTGTATCAACAACACATCACCATCCTCAGGGTTTCAAGAAGTGATCACCAATAATCGAATGTCGAGCTTTCCAAATTCTCTAACCTATAGTGAGTTCGTATTAGAGTCTCTGCATGAAGACATGAGGATATAGTGTCGTTGTGGTAAAGGAATGATGGTTTTGTCTAAGTCAATAATAGAGTCTAGACATTGCATTAATCGACGAGCATTGGTCGGTACAAGGGCTAGTGAAAAGATTCCACATAATTAAGAAAACTATCACGGAAAAGAAAATACGACTATTGTAGTAAAAAGGGGGTAAGGTAAATGTGTAGATCATCACATTCGTCTGTGGGTTGAGTAATCCGTATCTCCATCCTCGAATGTCCCGAAGACTATCCCATCATTAGGAGGCATCCACTTGCTAAGTTGGGTATACGAAGGTGTAAACCAAAGTAGAATAAGAGTTAACCACCCAACAGGGTAATGGGGGGTAATCTTGTGATCGGTGGAAATCGTGGTATGGTTGTTAGCGTTTCGTTATATCGGTTGCGGATCGAAGAAACAGGAGGTTGGTGATGTTCATACGAAGAATTAAGCGAAAACAAAATCCAACAAATAACCGAAGAATTCCGTAAACTATTCTGTTCTCCAGAGGCAGTTCCAGTAATGGTGGATGGTGGCAACAACACGATAAGAAAGTTCGTTGCATCATGGTCACGTGAGTACATCATCTGTCCAAAACAGAGTTCGGATGACACGGTTTCGAGTTGCACAACAACAACGCGTGTAACTGTGACTACTTCATTTCTGGTGACGACGACTGGTGGAGATGATAAGGTTCGTCAACATGGACGCATGGGTATATTGTTCTCCTAAATCCGAGTTCGTTTGGGCCGGTTCTGGTCCACGTGAATGTTTTCGTGCAAACCGAATGTACGGAGGGCCAGACCTGAATTCTAGCTGTAATGGCGACGTCATGTCGAGACAATCGTATGAATAGATAGAACACATAGAACAGTTGTCATAGTGGGGTGAGGAGAAAACAGGAAAAGAATTTGATCACCACACGTCAATTTCAAGTAAATAGTTGGGTGTCATAAAGAGCACATTCGGGCTAATAGATAACATGCTACTGCTCTAAATGGGCATACCATAAGCAACACATCATGCAGAAGTAAACTAGCAAGTAGGCAATAAAAACATAAATCTTACCACCTAAAGTGTTGAGCCTTGCACGTGGAGCGAAGTGTTGTTGTGGATCGTTGAGCACTGAGCAGGTTATAGTCAAGTTTTTGTCAAAAAGGATTTCCCCCTTTTTAAAACCAAGTTCACTATAACCAATGGCTCTGATACCAATCTGTCACACCCTCAAAATCCATAAGCGGAGTATTACCGCGAGGCGTGTGACTGACCAGGATCATACCACCAATCATACTGAACATTTAATTAAAGTAACGTAATATCCATAGCAAACCAAATGTTTAAAGTTCACCAAACCAAAAATCCAAAACCAAATATAAAAGTTAGCGAAAACATAAAGTTTAAAACCTATTAATAGTTCAAAAGCATAATGTTTATTATTAGGAACCCAACAGTTGGTTCCTTGCAACAACGTCCACTCCTCGTGCAAGCTCCAGCAATGTACCTAACAACCTGCAAAGCATGCAGTAGTGTGTCAAGAAAAAGTTGGCGAGTTCGCAGTTGGTTGTCTGTTTTATTATTGTTCCAAAAATCATAAGTTCTTTCGAAAACCATAAGTTGTCAAATTCCTTGTTCTCATAACCATATGCTGTGGGGGCTACCCAATGTTCCAAACCACTAGACCCGTACCATATCGACTACTGACTTAAGTTATGTTGAGTGCCCTAAGTTAATGTCTATCATCATTGACTAAGTGCCCAAGCCCATTAGTCCACGCCCGTCCTCTGCGGCACGGTGTGAGGCTTGTCAGACCTAATAGCGCTATTTAACTAATGACCCGTTTGCCAATGGCCCAGCGATTAAGTCGATATAAAAATGAGGGACTTAAGATAGAGTTTTTGTCTAGTAAGTTTAAGGTTGTCGCTCTTTCCAAGGAGAGCAGAGGTACGTATTCTACCCAAGGAGAATACGAAGGTTGTATCCCACCCAAGGGGGATTGTTGTTATTTAACCCATTCCCAAACCACCGGGAATCCCAGGTTTTGTAGAAAAAGTGTGAACTCACCTTTGGTTGCTCGGTTGGTTTCTTAAGAATTGTTAACAGTCACGGTAGTCAATCACGTCCTAGCATGATTACCATTTAGTTCATTAGTGTGTTCACATAAAGCACGAAACTCCTACACGCATCTACCACATAACATTCTCTCACTTTGACAGTTTACGCACATATACATATTCTACCTATAACTTGAACAAGCACATAATATTTCACATAACACTTTCGTTGTCATGTAACAAGTTGGATCATAATCAGATAGCATAACCGACATTTAGACGCGCGAATCACCACTCATACTGTTTCAGCTTTAATATCCAAAACTGGGCTGTTTTCGGGTATTTTTATAAAATAGTTATCTTATTCCAAAAATTCTCAAAACTTTAAAGAATGTTCTAAAAGGTCCACGTCCATTTGTGTAAAAATGTCGGGACTCAATTCATTACCAATTATTTTACAAAAATCATTTATCGGGCGGCAGTCAGATTCGTCACTTTCTGACTACAGTCCACGGAAAAATTCATTTAAAATTCATCGTAAGTCCGATTGACGAAATTCGAGTTGGAGAGTTATGATGACACCCGTGGACATCTACGGTACAAATTTCATGACCTAACTCTATCCAGATTTCAAGTTATGACGAAAAAAATAACACACTTTTTCTGCAGAAAAAAGGCAGCTTTTGCTGCTGTACAAAACAGACCTTTAGAAATAGCAAACAACCTCAAAAAATACAATTCCAGCGCCATTTGAAGCGGTTTTCGAAAACGTATAATTTAGACTTCAAAAAATCAAATTTTCGATTAATAATGGTCCATTTACAGCCAACTGAAATTGGTTGCAGAAAATCCTAGACAGATTCTATTTCAGCTCTAGTCGTTACCCGATCCCGCAAGCGACTATCTAGCGAACCCACGACCCATAATCGTTAATCACAGTAGGTTATAAGTTGTTTGTATCATTCTTATTATGCTAAATCACCAAGAGTTTAAACCCTACTCCACATAAATGTGTCTATGCAAACATATTCGATGCCACCAAACCCCCACATAGCACAATGAATTATCATCTTTACCATTTAATTTATTAACACAACAGAACAGAAAAAAATGCAGATAATAACCAGAGGACAACGCATCAGATCTCGATTAAACTTAACTTACTAATCATAAAACAAAACGCCATAGAAACACGAACTCTAGCAAGTCGTAGTTTGCAATTTTTCACATAACATCAAGCATCAATTAAACAATAAAACGCAGCCTTGTATTAGTTAAACTTAAAACCAAAACGTATGACAATACTAACCGAAAGAAGATGCGAAAGAGGGGGCTGCTGCTGCAGTATATAGCCAAGAGGGAAGAGAGGGAAAACAAATCGCAGCCAAGGGTTTTTGTTTGGAGGTGTTATACAATTTCATGCATTCACGTAAGTTTTTAACCCTAAAAGGGAGTTGGGGCGGTGTGGGGTAGTTTTTGTGGGGTTGGGCCGTAAATAAAGGGTTAGGGATGGGTGGTTTGGGCTGCAATAAAGTAATGAAATCGGGTGGGGTGTTTGTGCCGTAAAGGGAACAAAGATGGCATATTATCAGGTGTGGTTTATATATATGTATATTTCTTTTTTTTACGAATATAATCTAACAGTTAATAACAATCAAAATCTAACAATTAATAACAATAATTAATCAAATAGATTAATGCATGAAAATATATATGTGTAGAATACATATTTGTCTAGACGCGGTACGATGTGCTGCACAGAACGTAAAGGAAACGTAAATAAAATGCTCGAAGGAATTGAACGGTTTATACATCGAAAATACGGGTTGTCACAGGTCAATGCGTATGTGCATTGATTACCGAGAACTGAACAAAGTCACGATTAAAAATCGGTACCCAATACCGAGAATCGATGATCTGTTCGATCAACTGCAAGGAGCTCGATTCTTTTATAAGATCGATTTACGCTCAGGATATCATCAATTAAAAGTACAGGAAGAGGACATTCCTAAAATTGCTTTTAGGACAAGGTATGACCATTATGAATTTACAGTTATGCCATTTGGTTTAACCAATGCCCCAACCGCATTTATGGACATGATGAACAAAATATGTAAACCATATCTGGATAAATTTATAATTTTCTTTATAGATGATATTCTAATTTACTCTATGAGTAAAGAGGAACATGCAGCGCATCTGCATGCACTCCTTACATTGCTGAGGAAAGAAAAACTTTATGCTAAATTGTCAAAATGTGAATTTTGGTTACAAGAGGTACAATTTCTTGGACATTTAGTTAATCATGAAGGAATTCATGTGGATCCCACAAAGATCGAGGCGATTACTAAATGGAAAGTCCCTGAGTCACCAACAGAGGTGAGAAGCTTTCTTGGATTAGCAGGATATTATAGACGGTTTATCAGAGATTTTTCTAGAATAGCTATTCCTTTAACAAAACTGACCTGTAAATCAGTTAAGTTTGAATGGGGACCAAAACAGGAAGAAGCTTTCAGAATTCTTAAGCAAAGATTAACCAATGCACCCATACTCGCGCTACCAAAAGGAACTGAAGACTTTGTAGTCTATTGTGACGCTTATAAGTTAGGTTATGGATGTGTGTTGATGCAACGTCAAAAGGTTATGGCCTATGCCTCTAGACAACTTAAGAATCATGAAGAAAATTATACAACCCATGATCTAGAGTTACGAGCCATAATTTTTGCCCTTAAAATTTGGAGACACCATCTTTATGGTAGCAAGTTTACTATTTTCACCGATCATAAGAGTTTAAGATATGTTTTCGGGAAAAGGAGTTAAATATGAGACAGAGACGCTGGCTGGAAATTCTTAGTGATTATGATTGTAATATCTAGTACCATGCAGGAAAGGCTAATGTAGTAGCTGATGCTTTAAGTCGTAAGTATCATGAAAAGCCAAGACGAGTACGTTCTCTTAAGTTAAATATGCAGATAGATTTAAACGAACAAATTAGAGAAATACAGGAATCAGTAATCAAGGATGATACTGAAAAATTAAAAGGAATGATTAAGGAATTAGAACAAGGAACAGATGAAATTTGGATCTTCCATATGAAAAGGATTTGGATACCCAAACAAGGAAACCTGCGCCACCGAATTTTGGAAGAAGCCAATAAGTCGAAATATACAATACATCCTGGTAGTGTAAAATGTATCAAGATCTAAGAAAGAATTTCTGGTGGATAGGAATGAAAAAGGATATAGCCACCTATGTTGCCAAGTGTCTAACCTGTTCACAAGTTAAAGCCTAACACCAGAAACCCTCAGGTTTATTGCAGCAACTAGAAATACGATATGGAAGTGGGAATTAATAACAATGGACTTTGTTACTAAATTACCCAAGACACAAAAAGGAAATGATACAATTTGGGTGATTGTAGACAGGTTAACCAAGTCTGCTCATTTCTTACCGATGAAGGAAACTCTCAGTATGGAACAATTAGCCAAGTTATATGTAAACGAAATAGTTTCATAACATGGAATCCCTTTATCTATTGTTTCTGAGAGAGATAGTCGTTTTACTTCTTATTTTTGGACTAGTTTCCAAAAAGCAGTGGGACCCAAGTTAAATCTAAGCACTGCTTATCATCCTCAAATGGATGGACAAAGCGAAAGGACAATTCAGACAATGGAAGATATGCTTAGAGCTTGTGTAATTGATTACGGAGGAAATTGAGACGATCATTTATCATTAATAGAGTTTTCCTACAATAACAGCTATCATACAAGTATCAATGCTGCACCATTTGAAGCACTTTATGGATGAAAGTGCCGAACCCCAGTCTGTTGGGCAGAAATTGGAGAAAAGCAACTGTCTGGACCAGAGATAGTGCAAGAAACAACGGACAAGATTATTCAAGTCAAGGAAAGACTAAAAGCAGCACGCGATCGCCAAAAGAGTTATGCTGATAACAGGCGAAAACCGTTGGAATTTCAAGTAGGAGATAAAGTATTATTAAAATTTTCTCCATGGAAAGGAGTGGTCAGATTCATAAAAAGAGGAAAGCTAAGCCCCATGTATGTTGGACCTTTTGAGATTATTAGAAGAATAGGACCAGTAGCTTACCAGCTACAACTGCCAGAGGAAATGGCAGGGATACATGATGTATTTCATGTATGTAATCTCAAGAAGTGCTTAGCAGATGGGTCATTAGTGGTACCTCTTAAGGACATAGAGGTAAATGAGAAACTTAAGTTTGTAGAAAAGCCGTTACAGATTGAAGACAGAGAGATCAAGAATCTCAAGCACAAGAGATTAGTTCTAGTCAAAGTAAAATGGGATTCCAAGAGAGGACCAGGGTACACTTGGGAGCTCGAATCAGAGATGCAGAGGAAATATCCACACCTGTTCCAGTAGACCTCGAGGACGAGTTCAAAAACAAGGTGGGGAGGATATAACAACTCTCCTAAAATCCTTAAAACACCCCTATATGTCCTAAAATACTTAAAACACCCCGCATACGAAAAAAAGGACCCGCAATACCTTTATTTTATCAAAAAACAAATAAAACAAATATTTCTGGTCGCTCGTGGGGCGCGACACACATATGTGTGTCTGTCGCAGGCTGCGACCCGCTGACACCAGGCGTAACCCTAGGATGCCACGTGTCCATATCGTGTCGAGCCTATACCCTTGAATCGACAAGCCTAAAGCCTACCCTACTACCGTCGCAGGCTGCGAAGGAGACGGTAGAAGCTGTGCCGGGTCGCGAGGCCCCATGTGTCCAGCCTATAAATAGAGTAGTCGACGTTCAGTTTCAAATCGTTCAAAATCAAAATTTCTCTCTCGAATCTCTAATAGTAGAAATAATTCTCGGGTATAATACCCACTAAAAAGCGAAGCTCTGCCTCAATGTAAGTATTATAACCCCGGCTACGTATTAGTTACGCTGCCCGATTGATCTAGTGCTCCGTAACTGTAACATTCCCAAAATTTTTATTTACATAAAATATATAAAAACTTATATTATTAAACGAATAAATTACGGGTAAGTTGACTGTTAAAAATATGAAGTACCTAGACGGGCCTATGAACCATTTAATAATTAAATTATAAAAATACATTATATTTGAACCTACTCTGTTTTTAATGAAACTTGGTTCAAAATGTAGATAAAATTATTCTCGTTCTAATGGCATATTCAACATTTTATAAAACGTTATATTTATAAAGTTATAAGCGCCAAATAAATAAAACAGTTTAATTAATTATAATATATAAATAATAATAATAATAATAATAATAATAATAATAATAAATTTCACTTTTTGAATATATGGAGTACCATGAGCCGTGAGCTCCTAAAAGAAAAGAAATAAAATAATATTAAAATAAACTTGCTAATAAATTCCAATAGGTGTACGTGTTCCTTTTTAAGATGAGAAGGAATCTCAAATTTTGTGTAGCCAACAAGTAAGTTTTTAACTATATATACACATGCACAGATAGAAGCAAAATTGCCCATTCCCTCTAGTGCTCTCTCAGTCTAGCCTTCCCCTCTTTACATTCTATAATCTATTCTTTTTCTTTTCTTTAAATAAATAATAAAATCCTGTCCCGTTTTAAGTGTTATAATCCCTGGTCACTGATAACCTGTCCAAGTGACGTAGGGCCCCGTAACGTATGTCAAGGCTCTGCCTAAATTCGTTGGGAATCTGTCTCGTGATGTAGGGATAAAGTAAAAATGGGTTACTATATTTAATGTGTGTGCACTATATATTTTATTAAATAACCCAGGAGTTATACCCAAAATATAACAACCCTCCTAAAACACCCTTGACACCCTACACTTTCTAAAATACATCCCATACGTGAAAACCGAACCCGAAATATGATATAGTATTAAAAATAAATAAAAAACAAGAAATAGTAAGTTGAGGCGGGCCGCGTAGACCCACCCCAACCTTTACGCGGGCGGTATCAAGGCTAAGATCTGATTTCTTTGAATTATAAGTTCAAGCGGGCCGCGTAAGACCCCCGTTAGGTTAACGCGGTCCGTGAGGGACTAAAAAGGTGGCGCAGCCCGGTGCGGCCACGTGGCCCAACACCCGGCGAGTCTATAAGCTGACTCAGCCAAGCTACACGTTGACCTGGAGTCAACGCGGGCCGCGTAAGCCCTGCTCTCATGTTACGCGGGCCGCGAGAGAGACAAGATCAGCACCTATAAATAGAACGCATCGGATCTCAGTAGAATTCGTTCATTTCTTTCTTTCTTAAGCAAATTTCTGAATAGTAGAAGTAATACTCGGGCATTATACCCCCTAAATAGCGAAGTTCTGCTCCGTTGTAAGTATTATAACCCCTGGATACGTATTAGATACGCTGCCCGATTGATCTAGGATTCCGTAACGGCTGTCGTGGTTCTGCCCGACGTAGTCATTGGAATGCCGTCTTGGGGAGAGTATTACTAATGTTAAAATGGGTTATTATACTAACACGTGTGATTATGTGTAAATTATAGATGTCACCAGGAAACCCTTACGGAGAATCTAAGACAGCAATGTGAGTTTATCCAATTTTTATAAACCTTTTTGTAATATTTTACAAAACCTTAAATGTTTTACAATGTGATTAAGCGGTGATTGAGTCTTTGTAGTTCTTCAATTACTGCTGGTATGTTGGGGTTTTGTATACAAAATTTACTACTGTGAGTAGTAAGTCGGGATGACAGTACGTTACCATTAGACAATGAGTTAGCCAATGTGTAATATGACCCACAAGTCAGGATTGACAGTACTGAATGAGTAATTGTGTAGAAATAAACAATGTGATCGCTCTCAATACTGTTTTAATTGATAAAATGTTTCGTGATTAAACTGGGATTCACTCACCAGTATTTCCCACTGACAAATGTTTTTAAAACGCGTTTCAGTTAACACAATGTGAAAGCCAATTAGTAAAAAGCCAGCTGGAGAGCACTGAAGGCTTGGAAAAATGTGGCTATAAAAGTTACCTAAAATACGATGTTTTAAACTCAATAAAAGAGGGTTTAACCCTATAAAAATGTTGTAATAAGAAACATGGGTTTTACCCTTGTGATTATTAATATCAAATAAGGTGGTTTTTACTCTGATAAAATATTTCCGAACTACGGTCCTGATGAAATTTCCGCTGCCAAATTAATAACTGATACCACCAGAAATGAATGTTTGCGGCCGCCCGTTCCCGGGACAGATAAGGGGGCGGGGGTTGTGACAGAAGGTGGTATCAGAGCCTTGCCACTGGTTCAAGCCAAAGAAGTGTTCTGCTGACACTTAAGTTTTCAATTATGTGTTAGGAAATAACTTACGTAATTATGTGTTTTATGTTATTTGACTATTTGTTAGTCTACAGTATGGGTAAGCAAATAATTTTGGACATCTATCGTCAATTAGATAGTTCACCAAAATATAAGGGAACCTCATTTCAACCAAATCCCTCAGGATACTCAGCAGATATTGAGGAACAAATATTTATTCGTAAGGCACAGTCTGAGAAACCATTTACCATTAAAAAGAGAAGTTGGATTATTAGCAAAAGTCGAGAGAAAATAAAGAAGTCACAACCAAAGGGAGCGATAATCAATCAGGAAATAAATGCACAAACTCAGGAAGCAGACAATATGTCACACCCCTTTCTACGGCGGAAGCACGAGGTGTGATCATGAAAGGTTCTCATTGCATACGAAGAGTAAACATACTACATGCTCAAAAATAACTTCAAATATTACATTACCAAAAACATATGTCAAGTGTTTACAACACTAGATAACATATTGTCTTAAAAGTCACGACTTTATTTAAAGATAAACAAAGCGACATCCACGAGCATGAGTAAGACCACGCGCACATCCATCCTAGTTACCTGAAATACATGTGAGTTTTGGAAAAACGTCAACATAAAGTTGGTGTGAATTCATGCAGTTTTGTTTTTCATGTTTGTATACTTTGTATGAAAACATAGTTTGTGAGTAAATCAAGTTTTCATATATAAATCCAGTTTCATGTGTACACCACGTACCCATGTATAATTCAATCTTTTCTTGAGTACCCCACGTACTTCAAGTTATATATCCATTTTAGTATGGTATGAATTTTATGTAAATACAGTATTTCTGTGATTATCAGATTGTAAATGGGTTGCAAAGCCATTAACATGTGGCACGACATAGGAAGTCACCAAACCTAAGGCATTTAATTGGTATATTATGAGACACAAAAGCACTACTCGATTCTCGCCCCGACCGAGTGTGAGGCTGCCAGGCACCCGTTAGATCTAACCTTTTGTTCTGCGGTCTAAGTATGTACACGATTAATGGTGCTTCTGTACCCTATTCGTGACACTATTTCTCATAACGCATCCTACTTGGTTCTCGTTCTCACCAAGCGCGTTTCTTGTTATCATTTCTCATAGCGCCTCATACTTGGTTCTCGTTCTCACCAAGTGCGCTTCTCATATTCTTATATTTCATCACACTTGGTTCTCGTTCTCACCAAGTGTACTTCTTGTATTCTTATATTTCGTCACACTTGGTTCTCGTTCTCACCGAGTGTACTTCTTGTATTCTTATATTTCGTCACACTTGGTTCTCGTTCTCACCAAGTGTACTTCTTGTATTTATATCATACCAATTATAAATTTTGTACATTTGTACTTGTATTTCACCCCCGAAGTTATAAAAACTGAAAACAGTTAAAGAGAAAAGGGGGAGCATGAACTCACAACTTTGCGTTCCTAGCGTCGTAAACTCCACCGGATTTGCTTAATTAACGTCGTAACCTATACGCGTTTTCTTAACGTTAGTCACTAGACTTGCGTCGCACAAGTACAGTCACTCTCTTTTGTATATATTCTTGTGTTAAAAATATTCTACATTTTTAACTACGTATTTTACTTATATTATTTTCTCCAAAAATAAATATAAGTCTTTTGTGTTTTGCACTTTGCACCCGAATTATGTATCTTGTATTTTGTATGTGCATTTTTATGTTTATACTCCTCATGAGCATTTAGTGTATTTTTAAGTCTTAATACACTAGCACGTATAACTCATACTATATACACTTAGCACAATAGTTGGTGATCAAATAATATATATTTTTCTTTCAAAAATATATACTTAATATCCATTTTTATTCTCGAAAAATCACCATTTCTTATCACCAAAAATTAGGGAAACCTTAGTAATACTTTTAAACACATTTTTAGGGAATAAGTTTCTCAAAACTTATATTTTTCTAAGTGTCAAAATTTATAAAAATTTTGACAGAGTTTCCCCTAAAAATGGACGTTTCCCATGTTTTCAAAACATGTGTTTATTTTCTTTTAAATCGTCATCGATCATCAACAACAATTATCAACAATAATCATCAACAATAGTCACTAATTTCTCCATTTCATGAACTTGAATATTTACAAAAATGTGTAGTAACTCACTAGCACATTTAGTAAATCTTTCCATCTTTAAAAATAATTTTAGTTTCTTAAAAACTTTATTTTTAAAGAATATGAAGTTTCACAACTTCTAGTCAAGATTCGCAAAAATACTTCTTTGTTAAATTTTCTTGTGACACAAGTGTCTACACACTTGTTTATTTACAAAAAATGCTTTTAGTTCGGATAAGATCCGGGTTTTAAACAAGACTAATAGTTTTGCTTGATTCTTCCGAAAAACCACTTGTAGATCTTTAGATCAACTAGCTTTGAACAATATTTTGCAAGTAAAAATACTTTTACACAAGTTCATGTTTCATGTGCGGTAGAGTTTCACCTTTTAACCCTTATATCTTCTAACATAACCTTATGTCATGATCCAAGAACATGACTACATCGGGTTAAATGGTGATCCGAGCTACCACAATCATAGATCGGGTCTCAATAATCATACATTTCGAATACTACATCATTTACACAACTTATGTGTTATTAACCACCATTTTTAGTGTTTTAAGTAGGCTTTAAAGCATCATCTTGCATGTTAACGAGTTTTATCCGATAAAAATCCTTTTAACCACTTTAGATTAGTTCAAATATGAGTTTTAAGCATTATACCTCTAGCTCGAGGCTAGGGAAGAATCTATGCGCAAAAGAGGTGGATAAAAGCTAGATAAAGAGGTCATTCGAACTCCGTTTGCTCCAAGCTTCCTAATACGAGACCCTTAACACTTGTAGATGCTTGAAATATGAAGATCAAGATCGAAAGTATGATGGATAGAATAGGGGTGTTTGGCCGTAAGCTTTGAGAGAGAAAGAGAGAGTGTGATGTGTGAAGTTATGAGATGTGAATGATATTGATCCTTATGCTTTTCTTATAAATACAATTTCATTGTCCAAGGGTTCTTGTGTTCCCTTAAGTACACACACACTATCATAATATATTCTCATCAAATCCAAGAAATATTTAGGTGATCTTGAGAAGATTTCACAATTCTCGTATTTAGGCATGTGGGGGAATCGAATACTAGCATATGGGGGGGGGGGGGGTAATGTGTAACTTGCAAGATCTTAATTAGATTTACCAAATCTAAGTGTATCAAAGTGAATCTATGAAAGATCTTGTGAATCTAAAAGAGATCTATGAAAGATCATGTAAGATTTTAAGGGATCTTGGCAAGATTATTATGGATTTGGAAAAATCTAGTAAATATTTGGATGTTCCGGGTAATGTCCGGTTGTTCGGTTAAATACCGATTCGTTAAAGTGCTAAATTACACTTTTTAGTGTCGTTTAAGTACCTTTCTTGTACTCTTTCAATTCCCAACACTTAGGGAAATATTCTGGATAATAAAATGACATTTCTGCATAATATTTATATGTCTAAATGCTGATTTATTGCTGAATTATATAAATTATGCACTTAAAGTGCGTTTCGGGTGCTTTTTAGTGCTTATATTTGCTTTCGTATTGCATATATATTAACCCTTGTATGTACTCTTGGGTTTTAATGCATTCTTGTTGTCGGACCTACACCTAGGCTCCAATTTTATTGTCTGACTGCTTTCTGCAGTTCAGTCGACACAGTGTGTCTTACCGGTGAGTTTACTATTATTTTTGACGCAACGCTCTCGTTTATGCATAAAGCAATATTTTGTAGTATACAACATGCATGAATTCACTTGTTTAATCATGTGTTCAGACATTGCTGACACTTAAACTCATAATTGCAGTCATTAAGCAATAATTAATGTGTACGGAAATTACCGGTTTGTGCCAGTTGTCACACAATAACCCACTAGGGGAAAATGAATTAGATGAACAATGGGTAAATCTCCATATGTTAGCCACTACAGCAGTAAATGCTAACTTATATTAAATAGTTGAACCGCCAAACCAGTACCAGCACCCATGCCACCTATGAGCTAGAAACTTTAAAGGAACTTCGCCCATTAGATAACAACTTAGTAGACCACGAGTTTAAAGGAACTTTAAAGGAACTTCGCCCATTAGAAACTTTAAAGGAACGTCGCAGTATACCACGAGTTGTGTAGGATAAATTTCAGTATGTGTAGGATAAATTTCAAAAACGTGTAGGATAAATTTTGATGTGTCTAGGCAAAAATTTTAGTGTGTAGGATGATACTCTTTATGACTAATTAATAAAAATAATAATAAATGAGATGAGAGAAAAACTATTTAATGTTTTACAATTGTACCCTTTATTCTTTTTCTTCTCAATTTAATTTTCTTCTCAAATGAAACTCCCCCTATATATATATATATAGGGATGGGCTCATGCGAGAACTCCATTTATTGCGAGAACCGCGCGAACCAATGTGAACACAACCTAAAATAGCTAAAAAAACCTAACCCCCCCCCCCCAAAAAAAAAAAAAAAAACCTAAACCCCCCCCAAGCTAAAATGCTAAAAACTAAACCCCCAAAAAATAAAAAAAAAACCTAAATTTTTTTTTAATATTTTTATGCTCAAATCGCTACTTTTAGTGGCAAAATTTTTATTTTATTTTATTTTATTTTATTTTATTTTTTGGCTTCGAAAAGTAGCGATTTTTATATAAAAATATTAAAAAAAAAATTTTTTTTTGTGTGATTTTTAGCTATTTTTAGGCATTTTTGGTTGTGTTCACATTGGTTCTCGCGGTTCTCGCAATAAGAGGTGGTTCTCGCATGATCTTCTCCATATATATATATATATATATATATATATATAAGTCGCAATGTTCGTCGTTTTTAATCAATCTATTTTTATGATTGTACCCAAATGTTTGTACTAGAAATTTGTCTATGATAATTAATACCACCTACTTAAATAATATCATAATATGTATACGTTAAAATAGTTAAAAGGATCACGAAATATTTTATTTAGAAATGGAAGTTGATCAGTTAAAATAATTACACAATTTATTATTAATACATGTTTTAATACTGTTATTAGATCTGACATATAAAATATACAAATGTAATCATTTGTATACCTATAAAAATGTATTTAAATACATTCAATTGTTAATATACATCAAACTAAGTTAGTTATTAACAAAGCAATCATGTTTATGATTCTCTTTTGGAACCAATCATTTACTTTGGTTTAAAATACATATTGAAATATATGGTATAAAACTTTAAAACTTTGTGGTTTTAATAATATTATTTCAAAATAATTTATATTTAAATAAATAAAACCGAAGCTATTAAATTAATCAAAAGGATTTTAAAAATTAATTTAAAAGATTGCTTTAGTGGATCTAGCCAAAGCAAGTTTTGAAACCCAAGATGTACCAAATTACCACTCCATTTTATCCCTTCTGGTTTGTAACCAGTTGACCATAAGACTTCACACTTTCATAGTTTTATGAAATAACTGATGTTGGGATTACTTGTAAAGGTTTCTATTAAAATACTTAGTAATAAAATAGATGGTTAAATGAATATGATGGGTATTCATAATTAAATAAAATCATTTAAATTTTTTAGAGATTTGGGTTGGTTGGACTACGTAGAAAGGCCTAACTAAACAATGAAAGCATTTCTATAGATCTTTAATATTAAGGTATGCCCAGAATATGTCTTATGCATGGAAATAGTTAATATAAGATTATAAGATTAACCAGCCATATTAGTTATAGGATTATGTATCCTAAATTATAAAGAAAAGTATTCGAGTCAGCTGGCTAATGTATAATAGTTAAATAATACAATTCTATTATCTTTGAAATGTATATATATACACTATAATACATTTAAATAATATATACGTGTATATAATATAAACTAATATTTTTTACATAGGGTACACGTAGAATTTTATACGTATAGCATAATTCAAAGAAAATATATGTTCAAAAGATTTTTATAATCATCATGTTTTTATTCTCTACCATTTAGAATATTATATTTAAAAGAAGTAATAAATTTTATTTTACAATATATTATAAAAGAAAAGAAAAGATGGATCTAATGATTTATACAATCGGAATATATAAAAGAGAATAAACAATTTTAAAAGTAAAAGATGTTACAAAATGAAAACCCCTTTTTCCTACTCGACTTAAATTAATAATTTAAGTATTCTATTTATTTATTTATTTATTTTACCGGGCACATTAAAATTTCCCTGAAAATTCTAGTTTTGTTTCATTTTCAAAACTAAAATTTAAAATAGATACCCCACATAAATATAATTGACACAAATGTGTATTTAATACAGCTTTCTTTTATATAACTTTATTTAAAAATGACATTACAATTTTAATATTTTTAAATAAAATTTCTGTTACTATTGTATGGGATATACATACATATTCTAATACATGTATATTACTCAAATATATTTAGAATCAATTTTAGAAACGTCAAACTTTGTATTACTTACCATAAGTACTTCTTTGAATAAATAATATAATATACAATAAATTGATAGTTAATGTAACACCTCGAAAATTCACGTCCTATAATGTGTAGACACGTGTCAAATGTTTAAACGTGTGAAAGAAATATCATAGAAGGACTAAAGTTGACAATCATGGAAAGTATGTGAATATACGTATTCGAAGTGTCAACAGTGAATAAATATAATATACATTAACCCTACTTGGTGCTCATACCTTCAAACGAATAAATCATGGATCATACGAAGCTAAAAGTGAGAGATTTCAAACTACAGGGGCTAAATGTGTCAACATGTTTAAATTATACCTCTGAGTGACCTTTTGACAAACCCGAAGCTTTGTAACGGTAAATTATGCTCTCTAGAATGCACGATTAAAATTTCATAAACTTTCGTTATCGTATGAGAAAGTTATGATCAAATTCGTGTGCGAAGGGTTAAAGCGTAAACGTTGAAAGTTAGGACTTTTCGGGTGACAACAAAGTTAACCGGGGACCTAACAAAGTGGGTATATGTTTTAAATCCCTTATAGATCAATTGTGAGGGTTCATAATGCAATAAACAAGTGCCTAATCGAGTTTTGAAGAGCCAAGGATCAAATCGCAAAAATCTAAAAATGTGGATTTTGTGCAGAAGGGGCCTAGCGCGACGCGAGGGGGGCCTAGCGTCACGCTAGAGGTGCCCAGCTTCGAATTTGTTGGCTGTTGCCTGCCCTTGCCTTTATGCGCGCCTTAAATCGATTTTCCACATTCCTCTTGACCCCTAAACGACCCCTAAACATCTAGGACACTTGTTGGAAGGGTATGGTGAGTTGTAGACCCCAAGTGTCAAGGATTTGTGGTTAAATTATCACTATAAAAGGCCATGAGTAGCAACCTTTGTTCTTCACATCTTCTTCAAGTTTTCTGATCATTCCTGGAGCTCAAGCCTGCTTCCAAGTGGTCACTAATCAAGCTTAGGACTTCAGTAAGTTTGCTTAACCTTCTTTAATAATGTTTATCTTAGTTATTTAGCTAAAAGTCAAACCATCGTAATTTCGGTTTGACTTCGAGATTAGTCAACAATGGCTCAGTCATATCTCAAATTAAAAGTAGTTATAAGTTGGTAATTATGTGGGTAATAAACCCTCAAAAGGGTTCCCCCTGATTACCACTCTAACCAGGTCAAAAGTCGGGTCAAACTTGCTAAGAAAAAGTCAACATGATACTTAAATTACAATTTATGCATAATTAGCAATGTAGATCATATACAACCTGTTTGATCATTGTTATAACTTGGTAATAAGTGTAAGAACATGTCCAAACATGTTCAACCCGACAATTTCCTGTTTAGACCCGGTTCGGAACCGAAAGTCGCATAGTTTGACTTATACTTTGACTTTCAGTTCTGACCCGTTTTGGTATAATTTAGAAATACCTAAGAGCCTTATTTGGACCAGGTTACATGCTAGTATAACCCTCTGTGATTATACACTATGGTTCATTAGTTAACCGATTAATACGCATGATTCCGTTAATTGCTCATATGTTGACCATTATGCCCTTTTCACCTTAAAACGTGATTTTTGAAAATGTAAAAGAGTAGAAACCTTAATTACTGATATATAGACTTGTATGCAAAGTTTGACATCAGTTTGAGGTGTAGAATAAGAGTTATGCTCGTTAGCGTAAAATTAAAGCCTTATGTAATAAAACGGCGTAATTAGCGTATAGCCTAGTTAAGCCTACTTTTTGATATCAAATCTTTTACCCATTTATGTAATATATTATTTTGGGATTTTTAAAGATTTTTAATAAATTTTAGGATGAGCATAACTTATAGTCGTAGGCTTAATCCGGTAATTGTCGGTTTTGCCCTTACGGGCTATAAAATGAGTTTTACATATCTAAACGACTCCAAACCTTTTGCTACTGATCACATATGATAAATAAATCATTTTAAGCCTTCTGGAAATATAAAAATATCAGATTTAAGTATCGAACCCGGAAACGGCTTCTAATCGCCTTTTTAAGCGTTTTTAACGCATAGTATGTACTAAAACTATTTTAAACATACCAAGGGTGATACCTACTGATATTTGAGACAAATTATAATATTTTAACAGTAAGCAAAGGTTGTGAAACTCAGACTTCAGTTTTGAGCTTTTCGACTTATGTGAAATTACCAAAATACCCCTACGGGGCCTAGTTTGGTTATAATGGATAAATTTCACATATATACCTTACTCTACTGTTATAACATGGTAAAATAAGTATTTTTGCTGATTACATCAGACCCGTCACTCAGATAAATACTTAAACTCTTTTATAACCTTGGAAATGACCAAACTACCCCTACGAGGCATAGTTTGTGTTTAATCTCGTTACGGGCATAATGAAAGACAACTTACTGATGTAACAGCTTATTACGCGTTCGGTTCGGTTTATAGCTCATATGTCACAGCATATTAACTTAGGAAACCTGTAAATAGCTCATATGAATACCCGTTACGCTTATTACGCGTTCGGTTCGGTTTATGTAACTGGTTTACATAAACTAGCCTAAACGGGCCAAACCTTATCGGTTTTATCTCAAAATCCAGAGTGTGTATGAAATACCCGTATTAAACAAGTCTCCAAACTTGTTGGGTCTAAATCACATTCTATCCGGTCTTCGCTTAATAGTGCGTACGAACCGTATCATTGAAACTAACCTGTCTAAGCTAAGGCTAAATTAAGGACCCGTTAGAAATCTAATAGGTTATTATAAACCTTCGTTCCAGATTAGGAGCCCAGTAAAAGTACTTGCATTTTGCTGTAATTGATTGATACTTTGCTCAGGTAAATACTCTTAACTTATTTTCCCTATACGGGCTTGGGGTACGGTACTATTAAAGTACCGCTTGGTCGGGTATGTAGTCATTTAAATCGGATTGTGATTAATGTATTTACATAACCCGCTTTATTCTGTATTATTTGATGTATGGCCCTTGGGGGTTAAATGACCATGTCCCGGATATCCTTGGCATCATTTTACGAAATGGCCACGACCTAAGCACGGGGTGTAGGCGTACACCTGACAGATGCATTATGTAAAAACTGGTAATCCACTAAAGGAATCAACCTTGTGGGCACTATACCTGTGGCGTGTCAGTTAACTTAAACCGGCTCTTCTAACCGGTGCTAATGGACGACAAATGAGTAAAACTGTATACAAGATTATATACAAATAATTGTCCCAAGTTATAAAGATATTTTGTGCTGAAGTGCATTCAAATCAATTTACAAACTCTTTTCAAAACGAGTCAGTTGAGTTGTATTTACCAGTGTAAACTGACGTATTTTCCAAAAAGGTTAAGTGCAGGTGCTAGACGAAATAGGCTGGCTACTCCAGGCATCATTACTCAAGTCTCGCAAGCTCTAGATATCAAAGTCTATTGAACTATTGTTTCTATTTTATATTCGATCCGTCTGTGGATAAACTTCCGAATATTGTGACATTGATATTACAATAATAAATTCGGTTGTATTATATCTTTTAAATTGCTTCCGCTGTGCATTTATATAATTATGTTGTTTGACTATTATGTTGCCAACCACGTCACGATACTCCCCATCGGGCCCACCGGTGACACGTGGAAAGTCGGGGTGTGACAGGTTGGTATCAGAGCCAACACTGAGTGAATTAAACGCTAGCCTTTTGCGTTTAATCTCAGCTACACAGTTGCACATTCTTGAGTCTAGACAAGAACATAGGACAAATTCCAATTTGTTTCATTGTCTTTTAATTACTCCCTTGATTATCTTTCTGATTAGCCTTTGCATGGGCAAGTCATTTTTTATTTTATTAGAAGTCCCATTTAGGGCAACCATATACTTGTTTAAATTTTAAAGGAACGATTATGTTTAAAACATCATTCCTATATTATAAGATCTACCATTATAATAAAATGGCAAAATCTAAAAAGGACGAGACCTAGCTCATGTGTCATTTTAAGGCAGGGCCAAGATGGTAGTTCCACAATTAGATTCAGATCCTCGTTAACATTCCAATTAAGGACTGTTCTGCGTTAATTATTAAAAAGAATCTAAAGAGTAAAACCTAGCCTAAATGTCATTATAGACATGGCCAAGATGGTAGAACCTATTTAAGAGATTCAAATTTTTGTTAAACATCTGAAAGCATATTAACATGCTCGACAAAGTGTGATACGATGAAAATCACATAAGTCATTTTTAATTGGGTTATTCTAAATCCCCTTATTTATATAATCATCCCTTATGGATGAAGTGCCCACGGGCTATGATTAACGTCCTCTGAGACTAAAGACAGTGGTAGCCTACAACTCCCTGTCAAGAAAAGGTAATGAACTTTGATTCAAACCTTAATGCCTTGATTTTCTGAAATCATGGCTTATAAATTAAACTTGTCTACGTGACTAGGCCTTTTGTGCTATTATTAACTTATAATTTAGGATTATGATAAAGATCCTGAACAATTTTTATATTTAACAAATTAACTAAAATGTGTATTAAAAGCATGGTTAATAAATCGTTTAAGAACGATAGTACTGTAAGGGCTTCTAAATAAACCTTGCCCTTATCTTCTTTTTGTAGCAACTAAGACTACATGGCTGACTCTGACGAGATAAACAGTTATCCTTTGGAAAACCGCGATGATAATGATCAGATTAATATAACCAAAGGAGAGCTTCGTTCACTAATTGACACAGCTGTATCTAAAGCTGTAGAAGAACAATTTAAGGAGTATAGTGGGATGCATAGTCGAGCCTCATCTATACCCCACTCTAAGTCTATCCCTAAAACTCATTCAGAGCCTCATAACAAGCCGCCCTCTAAGAATGAAGGGCCAAAGAAGGATGATGATCGACATTCATCAAATGAACACAGTGTTCCATCCAAGAAGATAGTGTTCGATAATGAACCGCATACCAAGTCCTGTACCTATAAGTACTTTGTTTCCTGTAAACCCCGAGATTTCACTGGGGAGAAAGGAGCAGTAGATTGTATGACCTGGTTGGATGAAATGGACACGGTGGTGGACATCAGCGGTTGTGCTGAAAGGGATGTAGTAAAGTATGTATCCCAATCGTTCAAGGGAGAGGCACTAGCTTGTTGGAAGTCTCTCATCCAAGCTGTTGGGAAGATCCCGCTCTACAACATGTCATGGGAGCAGTTTGTTACCCTCATTATGGAAAACTACTGCCCTCAACATGAGGTCGAAGGAATTGAATCTGATTTCTTAGCATTGGTGATGACCAACTTAGACTGTCAAGCTTACCTCACCAGTTTCAATACCCTGTCCAGACTGGTTCCTTACCTTGTAACACCAGAGCCCAAGCGAATTGCTAGCTTCATTGGGGGTTTAGCCCCATAAATCAAGGCCAGTGTTAAGGCTTCAAGACCTGCTACGTTTAGGTCGGCAGCTGATCTCTCTTTATCCCTTACTCTAGATGCGGTCAGGTTGAGATCGCTAAAGAAATCTGAAGAAAGTAAGAGGAAGCGTGAGGATGATAACTCACGAGGGTCAGAGAAGAAGCACAAGGGAAACACCGACTCTAAGAAGTCTGGGTCTGGAAGGAATAGTCAGCGGACAGAGGAAAATCCAAAGTGCACGAATTGCCAGAAACGCCACTTTGGAAAGTGCAGACTTGAGTCTGATTCTAAGTCAGGAGCACCTGCATGTGGGATATGCAAATCTAAAGAGCACAAGATGATAGAGTGCAAGAAGATAAAAGATGCCACATGCTACAACTGCAATGAGAAGGGGCACATAAAGACCAACTGCCCTAAGTACGCCAAGAAGCCTGAAGAGGCTAAGAAGACTAATGCTAGAGTCTTTCGATTGGATGCCAAAGAAGCGGTCCTAGACGACAACGTTATTACAGGTACTTTCCTTGTAAATGACGTCTATGCTAGAGTACTTTTTGATCCAGGCGCTGATAAGTCGTTCGTAGATAATAAGTTTTGTGAATTGCTGAATTTACCTGTCAAAACCTTAAGTGTGGATTATGAGGTGGAGTTAGCAGATGGCACCATAGAAACCGTCTCAACTGTGTTAGATGGATGTGTTATATCCATTAAGAACCACTCTTTTCCTCTCTCCCTACTTCCCTTTAAGTTAGCGGGGTTTGACATAGTTTTGGGTATGGATTGGTTATCTCATAACCAGGCCCAAATCGTCTGCAACAGAAAGCAAGTGGTGATAAAGACTCCGTCTGGTGAATCACTTACCATTCGGGGAGATACCCAGTATGGATTGCCTGAGCAAGTGACTATGCTCAAGGCTTCAAAGTGTTTAAAGAAGGGTTGTGTCATCTACATGGCACAAGTGATTATTGATGAGCCTAAACCGAAGGTAGAAGACATCCCTACCATTTCTGAATACCCAGAAGTTTTTCCTGAAGAACTACCTGGTTTACCACCAGATAGGCAAGTGGAATTCAGGATTGATATCATCCCCGGAGCAGTACCAGTTGCTAGAGCACCCTATAGGTTGGCACCCACGGAGATGAAAGAATTGAGGACACAGCTAGATGAACTGCTAGCTAAAGGTTTCATTAAACCTAGTTCGTCTCCATGGGGAACGCCAGTCCTGTTTGTCAAGAAGAAGGATGGATCGATGCGGCTGTGCATCGATTATCGTGAACTTAATAAGGTCACGATCAAGAATAGGTATCCTTTACCTAGGATCGACGATTTGTTCGATCCATTGCAAGGAGCAAGTTATTTCTCAAAGATTGACTTGAGGTCAGGCTACCATCAACTGAAGGTTAGAGATGAAGACGTGCATAAAACAGCATTTAGGACTCGTTATGGTCATTACGAGTTCCTAGTGATGCCTTTTGGGCTCACTAATGCACCAGCCTCGTTCATGGATCTCATGAATCGCGTTTGCAAACCATACTTAGATAAATTCGTCATCGTTTTCATCGACGACATTCTTATCTATACGAAGAATCAAGCTGACCACGAGAAACACCTCCGCTGTATTCTCAAGCTCCTGCATCAGGAGAAGCTCTATGCCAAATTCTCCAAGTGTGAGTTTTGGCTTCGAGAAGTCCAATTCCTTGGACACGTGGTTAGTGAGCGTGGTATCCAAGTGGATCCCGCTAAAGTTGAAGCAGTTATGAACTGGCAAGAGCCAAAGACGCCTACAGAGATTCGTAGCTTCCTGGGATTGGCAGGATATTACCGGCGTTTCATCGAAAATTTTTCAAGGATTGCTGCACCCCTAACTTCCTTGACTAAGAAGAAAGTAAAGTTCATTTGGGGCCCTAAGCAGCAAGAGTCCTTTGATATTTTGAAGCAAAAGTTGAGCAACGCCCCAGTACTGACATTGCCTGAAGGTGTCGAAGAGTTTGTAGTTTATTGTGATGCATCTCACACTGGCATGGGGTGTGTACTTATGCAAAAAGGCAAGGTTATTGCCTATGCTTCACGACAGTTAAAGGTGCATGAAAAGAATTACACCACCCACGACTTGGAGTTGGGTGCCGTTGTATTCGCACTAAAACCGTGGAGGCATTATTTATATGGGATTAAGTGTGTGATCTATTCTGATCACAAGAGCCTTCAACATCTGTTTAATCAGAAGGAATTAAACATGAGGCAACGCCGTTGGATGGAAACTTTGAATGATTATGATTGTGAAATCAAGTATCATCCCGGCAAAGCGAATGTAGTCGCTGACGCCTTGAGCAGAAAGGAAAGGGTTAAACCCATCCGAATCAATGCCAAGCGCATGGAGATAAAGAATAATTTGATTGAAAGGTTGTTAGCTGCGCAGAAGGAAGCTGTGTTGGAAGCTAACTATCCTAATAAAAAGCTAGGAGTAACTGAGGAGCAGTTGACTCTTAGTAAGGACGGAATTTTACGATTAAATGGACGGATATGGGTTCCAATTTATGGAGGACTTCGAGATGTCATCCTCCAGGAAGCCCATAGTTCCAAATACTCCGTCCATCCTGGAGCTGATAAGATGTACCAGGATCTAAAGGCAAATTATTGGTGGATAGGCTTGAAAAAGTCTGTAGCCACCCATGTAGCTAAATGCTTGACATGTGCGCAAGTCAAAGCCGAGCATCAAAAGCCGCCAGGCTTGCTACAACAGCCTGAACTTCCTACGTGGAAGTGGGAAATGGTAACTATGGATTTTATTACCAAGTTACCCAAGACAAGGAAAGGAAATGATACGATATGGGTTATAGTTGATAGACTGACTAAGTCAGCACATTTCTTACCCATCAAGGAGACTTATAGCTCCGACATGTTAGCCCAGTTATACGTTGATAAGATTGTAGCCTTACATGGCATACCTGTGGCTATTATCTCTGACCGAGATACTAGATACACATCACATTTTTGGAAGAGTTTCCAACAATCTTTGGGCACACGTTTGAATTTTAGTACGCCTTATCATCCTCAGACTGACGGTCAGAGTGAGCGTACTATTCAAACGTTGGAAGACATGCTACATGCATGTGCGATCGATTTGGGTGGTAGTTGGGATAAGCACCTACCCTTAGTAGAATTCTCCTACAAAAATAACTACCATACCAGCATTAAGGCTGCGCCTTTCGAGGCATTATACGGTAGAAAGTGTAGATCGCCTATTTGTTGGGCGGAAGTTGGAGATGTCCAATTATCAGGACCAGAGATAGTGTTCGAAACAACGGACAAGATTGTCCAGATTCGAGACCGTCTCAAAGCTGCCCGCGATAGGCAGAAGAGTTACACAGATCCAAAGCGTAAAGCTTTTAACTTCGAAGTAGGTGACAAAGTGTTGCTTAAAGTGTCGCCCTGGAAGGGGGTGATGCGATTTGGTAAGAAAGGCAAGCTAAGCCCGAGATACATAGGACCTTTCGAGGTTATCGAACGTGTCGGGTCAGTTGCCTATAAGTTAAACTTACCGGAAGAGCTCAGTGGAATTCACAATGTGTTCCACATCTGCAATCTGAAGAAGTGCCTCGCTGATGAATCACTGGTTATACCACATACAGATGTGCATATAGATGAGAGCTTGAAGTTTGTGGAAAAACCTTTGTCGATTGAAGATCGATAGGTAAAGAAGCTTCGAAGGAAGCATGTACCTATTGTAAAGGTCAAATGGGATGCCCGTAGAGGTCCCGAATACACGTGGGAGGTTGAATCCACGATGAAAGAAAAGTAACCTTATTTATTTCAGTAAATCTCGGGTCGAGATTGATTTTTAAGGGGGTGAGGATGTAACACCTCGAAAATTCACGTCCTATAATGTGTAGACACATGTCAAATGTTTAAACGTGTGAAAGAAATATCATAGAAGGACTAAAGTTGACAATCATGGAAAGCATGTGAATATACATATTCTAAGTGTCAACAGTGAATAAATATAATATACATTAACCCTACTTGGTGCTCATACCTTCAAACGAATAAATCATATATCATACGAAGCTAAAAGTGAGAGATTTCAAACTACAGGGGCTAAATGTGTCAACATGTTTAAATTATACCTCTGAGTGACCTTTTTACAAACCCGAAGCTTTGTAACGGTAAATTATGCTCACTAGAATGCACGATTAAAATTTCATAAAGTTTCGTTATCGTATGAGAAAGTTATGATCAAATTCGTGTGCGAAGGGTTAAAGCGTAAACGTTGAAAGTTAGGACTTTTCGGGTGACAACAAAGTTAACCGGGGACCTAAAAAAGTGGGTATATGTTTTAAAGCCCTTATAGATCAATTGTGAGGGTTCATAATGCAATAAACAAGTGCCTAATCGAGTTTTGAAGAGCCAAGGATCAAATCGCAAAAATCTAAAAATGTGGATTTTGTGCAGAAGGGGCCTAGCGCGACGCGAGGGGGGCCTAGCGTCACGCTAGGGGTGCCCAGCTTCGAATTTGTTGGCTGTTGCCTGCCCTTGCCTTTATGCGCGCCTTAAATCGATTTTCCACATTCCTCTTGACCCCTAAACGACCCCTAAACATCTAGGACACTTGTTGGAAGGGTATGGTGAGTTGTAGACCCCAAGTGTCAAGGATTTGTGGTGAAATTATCACTATAAAAGGCCATGAGTAGCAACCTTTGTTCTTCACATATTCTTCAGGTTTTCTGATCATTCCTGGAGCTCAAGCCTGCTTCCAAGTGGTCACTAATCAAGCTTAGGACTTCAGTAAGTTTGCTTAACCTTCTTTAATAATGTTTAGCTTAGTTATTTAGCTAAAAGTCAAAGCATCGTAATTTCGGTTTGACTTCGATATTAGTCAACAATGGCTCAGTCATATCACGAATTAAAAGTAGTTATAAGTTGGTAATTATGTGGGTAATAAACCCTCAAAAGGGTTCCCCCTGATTACCACTCTAACCAGGTCAAAAGTCGGGTCAAACTTGCTAAGAAAAAGTCAACAGGATACTTAAATTACAATTTATGCATAATTAGCAATGTAGATCATATACAACCTATTTGATCATTGTTATAACTTGGTAATAAGTGTAAGAACATGTCCAAACATGTTCAACCCGATAATTTCCTGTTTAGACCCGGTTCGGAACCGCAAGTCGCATAGTTTGACTTATAGTTTGACTTTCAGTTCTGACCCATTTTGGTATGATTTAGAAATACCTAAGAGCCTTATTTGGACCAGGTTACATGCTAGTATAACCCTCTGTGATTATACACTATGGTTCATTAGTTAACCGATTAATACGCATGATTCCGTTAATTGCTCATATGTTGACCATTATGCCCTTTTCACCTTAAAACGTGATTTTTGAAAATGTAAAAGAGTAGAAACCTTAATTACTGATATATAGACTTGTATGCAAAGTTTGACATCAGTTTGAGGTGTAGAATAAGAGTTATGCTCGTTAGCGTAAAATTAAAGCCTTATGTTAATAAAACGGCGTAATTAGCGTATAGCCTAGTTAAGCCTACTTTTTTATATCAAATCTTTTACCCACTGATGTAATATATTTTTTTGGGATTTTTAAAGATTTTTAATAAATTTTAGGATGAGCATAACTTATAGTCGTAGGCTTAATCCGGTAATTGTCGGTTTTGCCCTTACGGGCTATAAAATGAGTTTTACATATCTAAACGACTCCAAACCTTTTGCTACTGATCACATATGATAAATAAATCATTTTAAGCCTTCTGGAAATATAAAATATCAGATTTAAGTATCGAACCCGGAAACGGCTTCTAATCGCCTTTTTAAGCGTTTTTAACGCATAGTATGTACTAAAACTATTTTAAACATACCAAGGGTGATACCTACTGATATTTGAGGCAAATTATAATATTTTAACAGTAAGCAAAGGTTGTGAAACTCAGACTTCAGTTTTGAGCTTTTCGAGTTATGTGAAATTACCAAAATACCCTACGGGGCCTAGTTTGGTTATAATGGATAAATTTCACATATATACCTTACTCTACTGTTATAACATGGTAAAATAAGTATTTTTGCTGATTACATCAGACCCGTAACTCAGATAAATACTTAAACTCTTTTATAACCTTGCAAATGACCAAACTACCCCTACGAGGCATAGTTTGTGTTTAATCTCGTTACGGGAATAATGAAAGACAACTTACTGATGTCACAACATATATGAAGCATATTGACTTAGGAAACCTGTAAATAGCTCATATGAATACCCGTTACGCTTATTACGCATTCGGTTCGGTTTATGTAACTGGTTTACATAAACTAGCCTAAACGGGCCAAACCTTATCGGTTTTATCTCAAAATCCAGAGTGTGTATGAAATACCCATATTAAAAAAGTCTCCAAACTTGTTGGGTCTAAATCACATTCTATCCGGTCTTCGCTTAGTAGTGCGTACGAACCGTATCATTGAAACTAACCGGTCTAAGCTAAGGCTAAATTAAGGACCCGTTAGAAATCTAATAGGTTATTATAAACCTTCGTTCCAGATTAGGAGCCCAGTAAAAGTACTTGCATTTTGCTGTATTTGATTGATACTTTGCTCAGGTAAATACTCTTAACTTATTTCCCTATACGGGCTTGGGGTACGGTACTATAAAAGTACCGCTTGGTCGGGTATGTAGTCATTTAAATTGGATTGTGATTAATGTATTTACATAACCCGCTTTATTCTGTATTATTTGATGTATGGCCCTTGGGGGTTAAATGACCATGTCCCGGATATCCTTGGCATCATTTTACGAAATGGCCACGACCTAAGCACGGGGTGTAGGCGTACACCTGATAGATGCATTATGTAAAAACTGGTAATCCACTAAAGGAATCAACCTTGTGGGCACTATACCTGTGGCGTGTCAGTTAACTTAAACCGGCTCTTCTAACCGGTGCTAATGGACGGCAAATGAGTAACACTGTATACAAGATTATATACAAATAATTGTCCCAAGTTATAAAGATATTTTGTGCCGAAGTGCATTCAAATCAATTTACAAACTCTTTTCAAAACGAGTCAGTTGAGTTGTATTTACCAGTGTAAACTGACGTATTTTCCAAAAAGGTTAAGTGCAGGTGCTAGACGAAATAGGCTGGCTACTCCAGGCATCATTACTCAAGTCTCGCAAGCTCTAGTTGTCAAAGTCTGTTGAACTATTGTTTCTATTTTATATTCGATCCGTCTGTGGATAAACTTCCGAATATTGTGACATTGATATTACAATAATAAATTCGGTTGTATTATATCTTTTAAATTGCTTCCGCTGTGCATTTATATAATTGTGTTGTTTGACTATTATGTTGCCAACCACGTCACGATACTCCCCACCGGGCCCACCGGTGACACGTGGAAAGTCGGGGTGTGACAGTTAAGTTTTGATACTTTATGGTTCAACCCATTAGTTAAATTTTTTTTTATTCCTATGAGTTCAGAAAGTTTATATTTTGATTAATTTATTTCTTTAAACTTTTATTTTATCCATCCTTAAATTTCAAAATATTATGTTCAATAAATTGAACAGAAGTTTATTTCAATATATTACTTTTATAAAAGGATAAAATAAAGTCATGGAAATAAGCTTGATAATTGGTACCATCGGATGTATAGTTATTATTTTATTACAAAATAATTTAATATTATATATGTGTGTAAATATTACGTAAGTTTAATATTAACTAGAGATTTGAAATTTTATACACATATATGCATATACCCAATAGAATTTCTTGATAGTATACCCAATATAATATCTTCTGTAAGATAAACATAAGAGAAAATATTATTAGTGATTCATATAAAAACATGAAGTCATTATAAACCATGAAACCTACTATGTTTTAAAATGCCATCTGTCTCAATGAAATATTCCTTGTGATGGAATCTAAGATTATATATGCATAAATAAAGTTAGCTGTAAGTATACTCATTACATCAGTGTCAATGGAGACAATTATATTTTTGTCAAAACTTAATTTTCCAAGTAAAAGAAAAACCACAACCATAATAATATCTATGCTTAAATGAAAGAGTTAGGATATTAATATTCACTGGTAACAACCAGGACAGTATTTAGACTTGAATCTAAGAAAAATGCCTTAGTATAAAGCTTTGAGATAAGCCATTACTTGCGTAAATAAAGTGTGATGGTTATTGGTATCCCGTGAGGATGATGACTAGAACAGTGCAAGTATGATAACTAAGCAATAACACCTGGCCACTGTTATTTCTTGTTTATTGGTACTACTCGGTTCTAGAACGTGATCCATCATAAGAATACTGATTTCCTTGTTTCTTGATACAAACTGTAATAAACTATGTACTTTCAAAATCCTAATTTGAGAGAAGTCTATTTATGGGAAATACCATGATAATTACCTCTCCGGCAAAACTGGGTATGGTGCGGTAGACTCTCTAGCTTGTCCGGGTGAGATGGGGTTACCTCTTCGGCAAGACCGGATAAGATGGGGTATGTGTTATGAAATTCCCTAAATAGTACCATGCCTGATGTATGACTTGTGAATCTATTAAATACATTGACCTTATGAATGGAGTGTATATTACAAGTATGTGAAATACATGATTTTATAGATATATGTATCTATAAGGAAATCGAAAAGTCATAATGATTGACAATTAGGAATAAATCACGAACATGTATGTCAATGATAATTTTAGACTTATTTATCAGGAATCTCCCGTATACGTCTATCATTTCGATATCAAACATTATTTCGTTTGATCATCCGTCTCGTAGTTCGTGCGACAAGATGAACGACAGGAACTTTTTAAGTTGGGACGCCCTCAAAAGTATAAGAATTTCCTTTACAATTATTAACGCATTAGGAAGCCTGTAACTAAAAGTTGTGTTAAAATACAACACATATTTCAGTCAAGGATAAGAATCTCATAAAGAATAGTTCTGGTCAAAGTAAAGTGAAATTCAAAACCAAGAGCAAAATATGCCTTGAAACTAAACTAACTAAAAATATTCATTCATATTTCAGGGAATCTCGAGGACGAGATTTAAAATAAGGTGGGGAGGATGTAACATTCCCAAAATTTTTATTTACATAAAATATATAAAAACTTATATTATTAAACGAATAAATTACGGGTAAGTTGACTGTTAAAAATATGAAGTACCTAGACGGGCCTATGAACCATTTAATAATTAAATTATAAAAATACATTATATTTGAACATACTCTGTTTTTAATGAAACTTGGTTCAAAATGTAGATAAAATTATTCTCGTTCTAATGGCATATTCAGCATTTTATAAAACGTTATATTTTTAAAGTTATAAGCGCCAAATTAATAAAACAGTTTAATTAATTATAATATATAAATAATAATAATAATAATAATAATAATAATAATAAATTTCACTTTTTGAATATATGGAGTAGCATGAGCCGTGAGCTCCTAAAAGAAAAGAAATAAAATAATATTAAAATAAACTTGCTAATAAATTCCAATAGGTGTACGTGTTCCATTTTAAGATGAGAAGGAATCTCAAATTTTGTGTAGCCAACAAGTAAGTTTTCAACTATATATACACATGCACACATAGATGCAAAATTGCCCATTCCCTCTAGTGCTCTCTCAGTCTAGCCTTCCCCTTTTTACATTCTATAATCTATTCTTTTTCTTTTCTTTAAATAAATAATAAAATCCTGTCCCGTTTTAAGTGTTATAATCCCTGGTCACTGATACCCTGTCCAAGTGACGTAGGGCCCCGTAACGTATGTCAAGGCTCTGCCTAAATTCGTTGGGGTTCTGTCTCGTGATATAGGGATAAAGTAAAAATGGGTTACTATACTTAATGTGTGTGCACTATATATTTTATTAAATAACCCAGGAGTTATACCCAAAATATAACAACCCTCCTAAAACACCCTTGACACCCTACACTTTCTAAAATACATCCCATACGTGAAAACCGAACCCGAAATATGATATAGTATTAAAAATAAATAAAAAACAAGAAATAGTAAGTTGAGGCGGGCCGCGTAGACCCACCCCAACCTTTACGCGGGCGGTATCAAGGCTAAGATCTGATTTCTTTGAATTATAAGTTCAAGAGGGCCGCGTAAGACCCCCGTTAAGTTAACGCGGGCCGCGAGGGACTAAAAAGGTGGCGCAGCCCGGTGCGGCCACGTGGCCCAACACCCGGCGAGTCTATAAGCTGACTCAGCCAATCTACACGTTGACCTGGAGTCAACGCGGGCCGCGTAAACCCTGCTCTCATGTTACGCGGGCCGCGAGAGAGACAAGATCAGCACCTATAAATAGAACGCATCGGATCTCAGTAGAATTCGTTCATTTCTTTCTTTCTTAAGCAAATTTTTGAATAGTAGAAGTAATACTCGGGCATTATACCCCCTAAATAGCGAAGTTCTGCTCCGTTGTAAGTATTATAACCCCTGGATACGTATTAGATACGCTGCCCGATTGATCTAGGATTCCGTAACGGCTGTCGTGGTTCTGCCCGACGTAGTCATTGGAATGCCGTCTCGGGGAGAGTATTACTAATGTTAAAATGGGTTATTATACTAACACGTGTGCTTATGTGTAAATTATAGATTGTACGGAGAATCTAAGACAGCAATGTGAGTTTATCCAATTTTTGTTAACCTTTTTGTAATATTTTACAAAACCTTAAATGTTTTACAATGTGATTAAGCGGTGATTGGGTCTTTGTAGTTCTTCAATTACTGCCGGAATGTTGGGGTTTTGTATACAAAATTTACTACTGCGAGTAGTAAGTCGGGATGACAGTACGTTACCATTGGACAATGAGTTTGCCAATGTGTAATATGACCCACAAGTTAGGATTGACAGTACTGAATGAGTAATTGTGTAGAAATAAACAATATGATCGCTCTCAATACTGTTTTAATTGATAAAATGTTTCGTGATTAAACTGGGATTCAGTCACCAGTATTTTCCACTGACAAATGTTTTTAAAACGCGTTTCAGGTAACACAATGTGAAAGCCAATTAGTAAAAAGCCAGCTGGAGAGCACTGAAGGCTTGGAAAAATGTGGCTATAAAAGTTACCTAAAATACGATGTTTTAAATTAAATAAAAGAGGGTTTAACCCTATAAAAATGTTGTAATAAGAAACTTGGGTTTTACCCTTGTGATTATTAATATCAAATAAGGTGGTTTTACTCTGATAAAATATTTCCTAACTACGGTCCTGATGAAATTTCCGCTGCCAAATTAATAACTGATACCACCACAAACGAATGTTCGCGGCCGCCCGTTCCCGGGACAGATAAGGGGGCGGGGGTTGTGACAGTAACGCATGTCAAGGCTCTGCCTGACTCAGTCGTTAGAGTTTTGTCTCGGGGATATAACTAATGTAAATTGGGTTATTATACTAACGCGTGTGCATTGTTTATTTAATAGATTATAACCAGGAAGTCACCAGGAATTATCTAAAATAGCAATGTGAGTAATTCCTCTTTTGTAAACTGTTTTTACCAAACCTTAATTGTTTTAAATTATATTTAACAGTGATTGAGTATTTGTGATTATACAATTACTGTCGGTATGTTGGGGTTTTGTATACATTACTTGTTACTACACTGTGAGTAGTAGTATGACCACAAGTCAGGATTGACAGTACCATGGGTGTTAATTTGATAGATGTAAACAAATGTAATTGCAGATTGCCCTCAATGCTATAAATTGATAAAACTTGTTTTGATTAAACTGGGATTCACTCGCCAGTATTTCTTGCTGATAAAACTTTTTAAAACGCGTTTCAGGTAACAAAATATGAAAGCCAAAAAGAAGCCAGCTGGAGAGCACCGAAGGCTTGGAAAAGTGGCTATAAAAGTTACATATACAAGAAAGAAGTTTTATTTCAATAAATTAGGGTTTATCCCCTAAAACATGGTTGTAATGGAAACTTGGGTTTTTCCCATATATTTATTAATTATAAATGTGTGGTGTTTTACTCTTATAAACTATTTCCTAACTATGGTCCTGATGTATTTTTCGCTGCCAAATTAATAAACACCGATACCACCGCTCTGAGACTCGCGGCCGCCCGCTCCCGGGGTAGGGGTCGAGGGTTGCGACACGTACATACATAACACTACTGACCTAAAAGTTCGGGGGGTCGAGCGCCCCTCCCCGCTCCATGAATCCTGCGCCCCTGCGCACATATATACATTATATGAGTACACCGCAAGCAGGGCGTAATCATCATCATCATTTCTCAGTAAATCCCACCAATAGCAAAGCTAAGGTAGGGTCTGAGGAGGGTAATATATATATATATATATATATATATATAATGTTTTATCGTTTAGGCCGAACGGCTCAAATGCTGATGTTATCACCATTTGACAATAACGATTAATGTTTGCTTGTCGAGTCTTGCGATGCAATTAATTAGCAACTAATAAGGCAAGGTATGAAAACGGGTCAATGCTTTGACCCAAGACAAGTATGTCTAATGGGTCAAACTCTCAATGAGGTCTTCGGGCCGAGGAGAGTTAAATGATTCATGGGTGGACAATGGATTTCCTAAAGAGAGGTATATCCAATAATTTAAAGGGGAGATATTATGTTCTTAGGAACACAATGATTTTTAAATAGAAAACGGGTAAAATGCCCACTTAATCAAAATAAGCTTTTAAATGCCTTTCGTGGCTAAAAGGACTAAAATTGACAAAAATGTCCTCGAATAACAAACCGGGCAAATGACCCTTAAGAGTGGTTTAAATATGAGTTTTATAATTTGGTCAATCCTTACGGTAGTATAAAGTGGATGGCTTAAAGCTACATAATGGGTCATTTTCGTAAAAATGTCAAACCTGGGGGTAGAATAGGAATATAATGATTTTTCCTAACGATCCATCACATTTGAAGTTGTGATGATATATAAATGAAATTCATAAAGTGGGAATGCAAGTTATGAATGTTGAAACTAAGATATGAGTCAAAATAAGTATTTGTTTGATTAAAGTAATCAAACGGGTCAAAAGAAATGCGAAAATGCAAATTGGGAAACGGGAGCGTAAACCCAAGTTTATTAAACCCGTATGAGGGTTGAAATATGTAGAGATTTGATTCTTACCATAAAAATGTAGTTAGTATAACTAAATATGATAACGGGTCAAATAATCGCATGAATTAAATGTGATCCGATGGCTTAAAGTGTAAAAGTCATTATTTCGGGTTGCGGATTTTGACTAAATATGATAACGGGTCGAATAATCGCATAAATTAAATGTGAGCCGATGGCTTAAAGTGCGAAAGTCATTATTTCGGGTTGCGGATTTTGAGTCTAAAATGTGGGCGATTAATTTACGATCACGTAAAAACAAATTTGAGGTTAAACGGATAAGTGTATGAAAAGATATGCGAGTTTTCGTACAAAAGGACAAAACAGGAAACAATTCAGTAGCAGCGAGCCGTAACCTATGGCTGACTGCTGTAGGCTACGGCAGACGCTGTCTGCTTATTGTTGTTTAAGGTGCCATAGGCTACGGCTTATAAGCCGTAGCTGATATGCACAAAATACAACATATAAATCATATCAAATACGGCATGAAAACAACCATTTTCAGTACTAATGTTGGAAAAAGTATGTTTATTTGTTTACTTTTGATTTTCAGGATAAAATAAGCTTAAATAAACAAAAGGAACAAATTAACGACAAAAACCAACATAAAAGACGAAGAAAGGAAGTTGATACATTATGTCGACTCTCCAAGCTTCACCCCAAGAATAAAAACAAGTCAGAAGCCCAACACGGGGCCGTGCCTTCAAGGCGTGGGCCGTGCCCCAGTCAAGATTCCTTAAAGAATAAATAAAAACAGAAAACGACAATGGACATGGGGCCGTATCACCTCAGCACGAGTCGTGGTCAACTCTCAGATTTGCAAATCTAGGGTTCGTACAACAAGCATAGAAGACACAGGGCCGTGTGTGCAGAAGAGCTGACGGAGCATTAAATGAAGACAAAGAAAATGAAGGACACGGGGCGGTGCCCACCAGGAACGGGGCCATGTGAGTCTCCTGTTTCCAACTATAAATAGAGGTGCTTAGCTCACTTGTAAACCATCCCTTGGCAAACCACTTCTCTCACACTTGCCATCAGTCCACCACCACTACAACACCAACAACAAAACCAACAACAAAACCAACACCCACCACCATCATCCATCTTTCATCTTTTAGAGTGTGTAGTAGTCTCGGGATCCAAGATCGATCGTAAGGGTACTTGTCAATCAAAGGCTATGATTGGCTAATCTCTTACATCACTTGGTGAAGACGAATCTTTTATGTGTTACTTTTGATTTCCAACCTTTGGCAAACTTTTTATTTGGGTATGTATTAATGACTTTAATAACTAGTTTTTTATATTGAAGGTGAACTTTACTTAATCATTTTTTCATGTTTTGTTGATTCACTCATTCGTTTCTTTATGGTCTATAAAAAGCGCGTTAACTGCCTGGAAAGAGGGTTAAAAGGGTGTTTGGGTAAAGTTCTTGCCTCGTTCAGTGTATAGATCATGCGAGGACCTGATTCAAGCTTATTTGGACTTCCCTTGAGGCAGATAACATCAAATCGGGGGAAGTAAGAACGGCTTGTAATCCCTTATTTATAAACTACTATTAAAACAATAACCCGACCTTGCAGGACTGTATCTCTACTGACTCAGATCAACAGGTTGAGGGTAACGTCGCCTTCGCAAGAGGGGCCTACTACTTTTCGCCTTCATAACTTATTTAATTATCTTTCAATAATCCGACCTTGCGGGACTGTATCTCTGCTGACTCAGACCAATAGGTTGAGGGTAACGTCGCCTTTACAAGAGGGACCTACCACTATAACTAAGATAATCTCTTAAAAAGCCCAAAGTGTGGAAATCATCAAAAGATACATAAAAGAGGAGTTGGAACCAAGTGCTTCCTTCTTGTCTACTTGTTTTACCTTACATTTATACTTTTATTTTCTAGTTTATCTTTTAAAAACTTTCCAAACTTTTATCAAAATTTGGTTAGATTAGACGTTAATTATAAGCCGGTATTAAAAGCTCTTGTGTCCTTGGACAACCACGGTATCTTACCATCACTATACTACGTCCGCGATGGATGCACTTGCCCTAACGTGTGTAGAGTGATAGTATTGTATCGTGTTTTATAAATTTAAAGCTTGATTCGCGAGTAAAAAGTACTTAAAATATATCTAAAGTTTATACCCACACCCGCACACGTCAGTAGCTTACGGCGGGTTCAGCCAATTAATTTTTTTTGTTTGTTTGTTAAATTTGAGTTGTTAATCCATGTCTAAGCACCATATAATTAGCATATGAGTTGTTATTGGTGTATAGGTGTCAAGCATAATGGACGAACCGAACACAACCGAAGTTTAAGCTTCCCCTTTAGTTTCGTTATTTTACGACCGAAATACTTATGAATCTTATAAGTGTTTTTAAAAGTTATGAACGTGTTAACGTGTTGTGTTAATGTGTTGACGTGTTAAAGTATTATGAATTGGTTTTGATAAATCTTTAGTTTAAGTAACGCATTAATTGCATTACTTGTATAAAAATGCAAAAGTTTTTTTTTTTTTTTTTAATAAATTCTCAGTTATGTAAGTCAGGATCTTACAATCCTGATGTTAGAGAGAGAGAGATTATGTGTTGTATATATATATATATTCATAATATATTTTTTATAATTGTAATTTTAAACTTATAATTGTTTTATTTTTTATAATTATTTATTTTAGTATTTAGGGTAAAATGATCAAAATACTCTTGTGTGAGATCCACTTTGTCAAATTTAACAATGAAAAATAACTAAGTTATAGCTAAAGAACATAACGCGTAAGACTGGACGGTATGGGGGCCGGCTTAGGCCCGGTGAGGCCCTGCGCCAGTCCCCCACACCGCCCCCTGGTCCCGTACCGGCCTCACCAGCAGCCACAGCCGAACTCGACGTGCCATATTTCAAAAATATATCCGTTACTTAACGGATAGTTTTAATAAAAAAATTACCTTTTTCACTTTAAATATATATCAACTTTATCCATTTTTTTATACCATTCACATCCATTTCACCCATTCTTCTCCCATTCTCATCCATTTTTATAAAAAAAAACACTCTCATTTTCATCCACAATGACATCTAATCCTTGGTGGTCCTCGTCTTCTTCGGACGAAGAGGAGATGTTTTTTCGCAAACGTTGTGGTAAAGGCGGCGAAGATTCTTTTGGAGGAGGAAGAGGAAGATGGCTCGTCTGAAAACGTTATTACCAGAAAAATACGGATTAACAGAGACCGCGAAGGTTTGTCATTAATAAATTTTATATATTTAAATATTTCCTCGTATTTATATATTTTTTACGACAGGAGCGCACGAGAAATTGGTGAACGATTATTTTTCGGATGCACCCCTTTACAATGCCGACATTTTCAAACGAAGGTTCCGAATGAGTCGCCGGTTATTCACACGGATTGCTGATGATTTGGCGGGGCTAGACCCGTTTTTCACGCAACGACCCGATGCTCGGAATTATGAAGGGTTCACCACGTTACAAAAGTGTATTGCGGCCATTCGCCAACTGGCGTACGGGACAGTGGCTGACGCTTTGGACGAGTACTTACAGATGTCGGCAAGAACTTCGCGGGAATGTTTGTATCGGTTTTGCCATAACGTGGTGAAACTGTATAGAAAAAAATATTTGCGGAAACCAAACGCGTATGATGTTCAACAGTTGTACCAAGCTCATGAAGCAAGGCACGGGTTTCCGGGAATGCTTGGTAGCATTGATTGTATGCATTGGGCGTGGCATAACTGCCCGACTGCGTGGCGAGGCCAATACACGCGAGGTGATCACGGCCATCCAACCTTAATACTTGAGGCCGTGGCGTCACAAGATTTGTGGATCTGACATTCTTTCTTTGGGCTCCCTGGTTCACTCAACGACTTCAACGTGCTATACCAATCGACGATCTTTAGCGATGTCGTTAATGGAATCTGTCCGGACACCCGTTTTACAGTTTCAGGGGTTGAGTATAGACGCGGGTATTATCTTGCTGACGGAATATATCCGTCTTGGTCTACAATTGTCAAGACTATTTCATTTCCCGAGGATGAAAAAAGGAAAAAATTCGCCAAGCGTCAAGAAGCTGCAAGAAAAGACATCGAACGTGCTTTTGGTGTTTTAAAAAAAAATGGGCCATCCTTGAACAACCGGCACGTGCGTTCACACCGAAGAGGTTGCGCCTTTGTATGTACGCTTGCATTTTGCTCCATAACATGATTATTGAAGACAAAGGTCGGGCGATTTGTGAGTATGATGAGAATGCATCTTACGGGAATACTGTCCCGGTAGATCCGACGCAACAGGATTTAAACTCGTTCGCGCTAACCAACGACTTCTCGCATGCAAACCTTCAACAGGATTTGGTAGAACATATATGGAACAACGTAAACGTCGGGGATGGTGACGGAGACGAAAACGAAGACGAGTAGTGTAATTTTTTATTTTTAGGAGATGTAATTTTTTTTTCGGAAATGTTTTTATTTTTTATTTTTAGGAAATGTATTTTTTTTATGTTATGAAATGAATTTATTTATGTTGTTTTATTTTGTATTTTTTAATTTTTATAAAGTTTTTATTAAGTTAATAAAAAAAACTTAGGAAATTATAAAATATTAAGCTGGGATAGCCCCATCCTCCACCCCCCTCAAAAGTGAAGGAGACCCATCCCCATGAGCCGGTGATGTGACGCCTACGTGGCGGCCCATCCTCATGGGGATGGGCCTCACCATACCCTCTGGTCTAAGTGTTTGCAAACATCAAGTATATTTTTTGTACTTTCTAAAGATAAAAGACACATTTTACAATCCAATGATAACATAAAAGAAGAATTTTGTAATTTACAGCACATGATGAATGAATGATTTGTGATGCATTGATGCATGATCGTCATGTGTATATGTGTTTATGAATATACGTATATTTACCGTTATATAATTATGTAAAAACTGATTTTTTTAATCTGTGCTTCAGAAATACATCGGAAATCAACTATATTTCTGACGGAATCAATATTTTTATACTCCATCGCAAAAACCCTACCTCAAACTAAATTCTGACATGTTTCCAAAAGTTTAAAATATTAAGTTTATTTATTTTCATAAGAAAAATCCATCAAAAAGGTCACTAAAATTCAGATTGAGCTTTTATGAAGAAAAAAAAATAAGAATAATAATAGTTATTTGGGGATTTCACCATATTAGAATTAGTTTGTGACTTAATTCTACCTTAAGTTTTTAAAATTTGTACAAGAATAGAATAGAATCTTGGTTCCACTTGTTTTGATATATACATGTCCCTTTTACAGGAAACATAAACCCTAAAAATAAGCAAAACTTAGGAAGACGATGATATCATCCAAACCTTTCAATGCATCTTCGCATGTATTAACCGCTTTGTGTCTACAATACATGTGACATATATTCATGTGATGATGATATCAGTTGCGTATTTATTTCTCATGTTGGTTACCTCACAGCATACCATAACTTGAGGAAAACATGCACTTGCCTTGTACATTACATACTTGCAACATAACAAAGCTATAATATCTTAGAAACCCAAAAGACCGGCCTAATGGCCGGTCAATCACCGAGGCTTGATGCTTTACTAATCACAAGCCTTCGGTTCGACACTCCATAAATGCCGAAAATATACAAAACAAAGTCCTTACATAATCTTACCTATAGGTTGATGAACTCATCCTCATCCCCCACTACTACTTAGCTAGAACTTAAAAGAAAACAACAGTAAAAGAAATATTAATTGCAAGATATAGAAAGATTGAAACATTGCTTCTCCAGTTCTTGTGCTTCATTTGGCTTCTAAATCTGCAAAATCACCAAAAAAAGGACCATTAGATTCTACATACTAACCAATTATTTCATATTTTTTATTTAAGGTTTTATTTTTCTAATAAAGAAAGAAGGATGAAAATTACAGCCAAACTTAATAGTCATAAATCCTACACATCTATATAACTTACATATGCTATCTTTGATAGTTGAAAGAAACAAATAATGTAGTCACCTAAATATGATTTAACTCATTTTTTTATTTTTTTATGAGGTGTGAGTGTGATTAAGACACTATAACAGTATACCACCCTAATTAACTAGATGATGACAAAAATATTCATGGATCCAACAAAATATTGAGTTAATGTCAACAAAAAGGACTACATGTATAGTTCTCACATAATTGATAACACTATATACACACTTAGAAAGTGTTAATCGATTAATTATTCTAATAATTTACCCGTGAAGAAATCACATTCTTTTATAGTGTTGCTACTGTGTGCAATGTTGTGATTATTCATCCTGAAATTCATGATAACTATACTTTCTAAAATTAACAATGTCAAAAGGATGGAAATGTACCAAATCAATGGTGCCAGTATGATCATATGTGAATGACCGCACCAGGTAATAAAACGAACCATGCTCGAGAGACTGGAGTGTGACCCCCCACTCATTGGTTAACACAGTCTGCCCGGAGGAATCTATGAGCATAGCATCACCACCAAACGCCTCCTTCACATTAAACTGTCCGATCGCCACCTCAAATGGCACATCGTTGATAAACACTATGGCTTTCCCCGTTCCCGCTGCTTCCTCCACACCTGCATTTCATACCATGAGTAAAAGTACCATCTAAACAACTAACAGTGGTGGATCTAGAAAAATTCTATAAAAGCAGCAAAATAAAAAAACAACTTCAAATTTAAAAAAAAAATTACACTATCTGCCAGTGCGTACCAAAATTGTTTTACGAAAATTGTTTATAGGAGTGGGGCAAAACGCACCCTATGAGTGAAAGTATGGTTGTGCTAAACGTACCCATTCTGATGGTTCTTTAGGAATGTACCCCCCTTTGCACCTACTAAACAAGTCACATCACCTCTTACTTTCTCTCATAGGGGGTGCTAAGCATGTATGGGTACGTTTAGTAAAAATTATGGTGGTGTGTTTGTCACATGCAACCTTTTAAAAGAAAAAAAAAATGATGGAAATCAAGGCACCTTGGATATCACTAATAGTTGATGGAGCAATAGTTGTTGATGTAGGAGGGACAACTAGAGTAGGAGCTGCTAGCTGCGCCGGTGGTGGCGTACTATGGCTCAACGTTTTTATAATATTATCTTCTTCAACCCCCTTGGCTCCACAATTCTTAGATGGGATTCCATATTGATGATTCATCATCAAATCAGTTAGCAACATCCCTGAGCTACTCACAATTTTCTGTTCATCATTTCTATGTTGATTTCCTTGATCAATCATAGTATCGAGCTCGGAAAAACAAAACCCTTGTGTGAAACTTGAGGCGGTGGGCGCCTGAGTTTTTTGTTGCACCACGGGGGAAAAGAAAGGTTCTTGAAAAAACTCCCCGTGGTGCTGGTGGTGGGAACTAGAGCTCCCACTCCCACCACCAGCACCTAAATAGGTGTGTGGTTGTTGGTTAACCGACATAGTAGGGGAGTTCAAAAAGAACTCAATTGACTTGGACGACGACTTGTCGTCCGAAGACGACGAAGAGGTGGTTACCGCCTTGGCGGTAACCGCATAGTCCGTCCGAAGTTGGTGGTTTTGCGGTTTTTGGAGGTGGCGGTTTTTGTGTTTGCTTCTGGATTTCCTGTTTTGGAACCAGTAGAAAACATTGGCATCACCGACTTGGCCATACTCTTGCAGCCGAGCTCGGATTCTTCTGATTTCATCTCTTGGTGGATTCACCAAACCCGAGTTGAAAATGGATTCAAGGATCCGAATTTGTTCGGGTTTAGGGTTCCATCTTGGCTTTGGCTCTGGGGTTCTTTCTTCACATCCTGCCATTGTTTTGTTTCTAAACATTAGTTTCTGTCAAAATATGTAAAAAGATTGCATCTTGTAACGTATGCAACATCCTTAACTCTTTTTCTGGATGTGTGTATACCAAAATGAAAACAAGTAACTTACATATTTCAACTTTTCAACACCATTTCAAGATTTTCAGGAACACAAACAATTTTACACCAAAACTCACACCCATAATTAAATCATCAGTTCAAAACTACCCATGATTACTTACTACTATTATTAAGTGCCAAAAAATCTATACTTTAAGATCAACAATTTACCAGAAGAGTAAGGAGATGATCTGTTGGTGGCAGAAGAGTGCCATTGGTGATCTTGATGAGTGGTGTAAGTGGGCTTAGACTTGAACATACTAGGCCAGTGCCTATTAGATGAAGCCATGTTAATTGGTAGCTATGAATGTGTGTGTTTGTCTTGAACGGCGATGATTGATGATGAATGAACTTCTTTTCAAACAGTTAAAGTCAGACAAAAAGTTGTCTGCTTCTACACCCTCTTTGTGTTTTGGCTTATTTTTTGGTTTACTGAAGAAAGAATGAAACGTCTAGACAAACATAACATCTCTTCTTATAGACATAGACTTCTCACCTACTCCTGCATTTAAGTTCGGTTGTACAATTAATAATCTTTAAAAATAATAATAATAAAATATACTTGGCTAGTCTACAAACAATATGTATATGATGTATACTATAGTTCATAAAAACATGATCAGTTAGATAAAGATTATTATTCATTCAATATAGTGCATACCCTAGAATTATGAAAAGTTGATGAAAGGAGAGGGAGAAAAAGGTTAATATTTTGGTTTGTTGATGACATATTCTACGGCAAAAAGGTTGGTGTTGCAGGGAAGAATAAATAGGGGGCCATTGAAAGGCAAGAAGAAGGGTTGGAGTGGGAAAGTGGTGGAGGTATTGGATTTATTGCAGGTTCGGTTATTTCAGGCAAAGTTATAACATGGGTTCTTCTTGGATTGACTCGAGGGCAATTTATTTCCCTTTGCATCTTTCAATGAGGGATAAAAGCTAATTCACATGGACGAAAATTGGAGTAAAATTCTTTTGAAAGATTAATGAATTCATATTTCATTGGTAAAAAAAGTTCTGATATCTTTTTGGTATATCATTGAATGGTATATGAGGGTATGTATGAGTTTGTAGCTAAAAAAATTTATAGTTACTTTAATGTTTATGTTATTTTGAACAATTTTAACTACATACGTAACCTAGTTAAACAAGAATGATAACCAAATGTAGGAACTAGGTTCACTTTTTATAAAATATAATTACAAAATATATAATAACGAGACTCTCGTTTTTCGTAGGAAATATCATAGTACAATATCGGTTGCAATAACTAAATAAAAAGAATATAAAATATAATTTTATATACTAATCTTGATTCAAGCCGCATCTCTGGTGGATCCTTCACGCACATTTGATAGCATCCTAGACTCGAGTATTCATCATCTTGAGTCTTGAAAAATACTCCTTGACTGCAACAAAGAGCACACTAAAACGTTGACGATTTTGGTTGAGGCACGTGTTCAACACGTTTCCCTTAAAACAAATTTCGCGCCTCTACTAAAGACGACGCGTCTGTCTCCCAGGGTACAACAGCCGAAGCAGTATGTACTACCAGAGATGGCCACACGCCCGAGGTTACACCGGATAAAATTTTAGTGTTAGAACTTGTGGGAAATAGTGGTATGAAGATGATGAAATCGAATAGAGAAAACATATCTCTCTAAGTACCCAACACATGGGTCTTCAAGTATCTCCAAGAACTCTTCTATTTTTTTTTTCCATCTAAAAATTCCACTTTCAATTCTCTACTTGTAATTAGCTTCATCAAGTTAGGCACATAACCTACTTTGCATACAAGAGACATGTGGTAGAGAAGAATCTCACTTTATTAGAGATTTTATTAGAGAAATAAACTCTAATAAAATCTAATAAATTGACATAAAAACTCTACGAAAAGTCTCACTTTATTAAAGATTTTATTAGAGACATAAACTCTAATAAAAACTAATAAATTGACATAAAAACTCTACTTAAGAGTTTATCACCCATATGAAGAGTCTAGTAAATAATTATAATTTTACCAAATTATAATTTCACTAAATTAATATTCATTCACATCATCTAAATTTCCAATAATCCCCCACATGAATGGAGATCGTTCAAAACAGATAAAGTTTCCAATGGAACCTCGACAGTTGAGTTTTGCATACGATAGGTAGGTGTTACCCTTTGAACCTTCGCTCATGAAATGCACTTAGCCCACTAGCTCTGAGTAGATCTCGATGTCTTTGAACTCGTCTGCCGTTTGTGTAGACGACAATACACTTCACACAAGACTCTCCCTAGCCGGGTCATCTCCTCATAGTCGTGTCCAATAATGGTCGTGGAACACTTTCCTGGTTCTGTGAGAGCTCTAGGAATTGTGCCCTCAATTCCATTCGAAGCGACCCCACTTCTCTCTAACATAGGTGATTCTCCTTAGATCATTAAAAGTATTGTGGTTAACGTGATTTATCCAAATCATTTACCACATATTATGCTTAGCCTCACTCTTTGTCACTGAATATTATAGGAATAGACTAGGACGTATTTAAACACCCTTTTATACTTTGGGGGTATGTATAGCCATATATACTAGCTAATGCATATCATTTATGCCCCCACAATGACCACCTTTAGGCATATGGGTTAGTTGTCCTATTGAACTTAGATCTTGGGATCTCCAGTCAACTAAGATAGGTGTCCTTTACATACCCTTTTTCCATGGGCTTTGGTCTCATTCCACAACTTGATCTCTAATAAACCCTCAGGTTACTGGATCCATAACATTAACAAATAACTTTGCGTATTTGAGATCAGTTGTCATGATGTGCTCTTAACTCGTAAGTTAATTTTGCCTATTGTCAACTTCTAAGACTATAACCTCAGTGGCCATCTGAATCTGGTTATAATATATGTCTTTGTAAGATGCGCTTATCATTTAAGGTAAACACATCTCCATTATGCACTACGACCTTTGTGTCCTCCACATAGTCATCTGTTTGCAATGTTAGACTGGATTACAAAATCCTTATTGCCAAACTTTTATGATACAAATGCAAGACACCCCCACATTTAAGTGTTATAGGATATCATCCAGATTGGGTAATGAAAACCAATTCTACATACCCTTATAGGGTTGTTTCTAAATGGATCCTCCCCCACATTTCTTGTCATTTGATCAACATTTCCGTAACTTCACTTATGACGACATTTATACACATATGTGTGACAACCGTAAAAAATCCAGGTATCCGTACAATTTAATGAACCATGATTAGTGCTTAATGACTGTGCTGAATTACAAATGACTGCTTCCTGATTTCTGCATCATACATACATGTGCATCACATTTCATAATGTCACATCATTTTTACATACAAACTTAATTGACATAAACGATGCACAAAGCACAGCTAGCACAGTTAGCGGATAACTCAGAAAATGCTGACAAAGTTCAGTACATAGACGGACAGTGTTTTGAGACCCCGTATGGGCCAGAGGCAAGGTACTACACTAGTATAGTGTGTAGGAAAGTGAGGATCACAAAACTGCTTCACTAGGTGATAGTTTGAGTGCCGGAAAGTGCCTAAAACCCACTTAAAGTGCTGAATTCAGCATTTTTCAGCAAAAATCAGCATTTTAACAAGTTGGTCACATGCAAAAATATGACTAAATGGTCCTGAATGCTTTCCTAAGTGTCGGGAATTAAAAGTGTCACAAAAGAGTACATAAAGATCACTAAACGGAATAGCTTGACACTTTAACGAACCGGTATCTAACCAAACAACCGGACACTACCCGAAACACCAAAATTATACTAGAAGCATTGTTTTATTATTTCTGAGCTAGTTATGATCCCCGAACACCTTAACACCCACTAAAAATATCTAGTAACTGACACTTACAACTAACACTTGAATTTGAACTTTAAAGCTAACTATATGGTTTAAACTTACACTTAGACCCCCCCCCCCAAGCTAGTAATCGGCCCACACATGGCCTAATTGGTGGACTTTATTTGATTATTTATTAGATTGTGTCATGTACTTTAGAGAACATAAAACCCAATGGTTAAACACTTGCTGGAAATGAGTTTATATTAACCCCAAGACCTTAACCTTCATTCATCATCAACACCCAACACCTCCACCTTTCTCCTCCCTCTCCCTTGGCTCTCGGCCGAACCACAACCACAACCACCCCACCATCATCATCATTTGTCCATTCCAAGTTGTGCACAAGGTGCTAGGAGCAACATCAAGAAGCTTGGTGGCTTTGGAACTTCAAGGACCTTTCTCACTTGCTTTTATCCAACACATTTGTCATCTACAACTTCTTGTGTTCATCCCTAGCCATAGAGCTAGTAGTAAGGTCCTTATGATCTCTTGTTACTTCATATTTTGATGGTTAAAAGATGATGAACACTAAAGAACTTAATCATGAATCTTTAACATAAGCTTATTAACATATGAATACATGTTGAATAGTGTTTATTTGCTTCTTGATGATTGATGATTTGTGTTAGTGATGTTAGACATCATAAGAAACCTACTAGATTTGTGATTAAACACATGATCTAGTAAGTTAAGGTGATGATCTTGTGAAAGACCAAGACCATCATGCTTTATGTTTTCATGAACTTGAAAAATGAACATGATTTTATAAATGATGAGACATGTAACATGATTACTAGACATAAACTTGAATGATTTCAAAAATAGTTTTCCAAAGAAACCAAGTTAAATCACAAGATTTACATGAACATTATTTTTAAAGAAATTAACCATGTTTCTAGTAGTGAAACAAGTATAAGAATACATTGTTTACAAGAAAAATTCAAGAGAATGATTTTTGGAAAAATCATCTAGTAAGTTGTAAACACCTAAATCTTTCAAGAATGAAGTTTATAAAGAAGTAAATACATTTTGGAGGGTAACTAAGTCTACAAAACACACCACCAAGTTACTACAAGTTTTTATGAAAGTTCAAGTTCATGATTATTGTGTAGATAGCATTGTTTTGGCACTTGGTAAGTGTAGGTTGATTGTTGATTGTTTGTGATGATTTTGAAAAGAAAATGATATGCTTTGATAGCATGGACACCTCCATTTTTAGGGGAAACTATGGCAAAATTTTCTAAAAATATAAACACTTTGAAAAATATTTTCTAAACAAATATTTACAAGTGTGTTTTAACTATGATTTTCAATATAAACTTTGCCATGGATTTTGTTACAAAAATACAAGTATTGGGGGTTGGTTTTTTATAAATAAAAGTGGATAAATATGTATTTAGAATATATATTTACATTAAATACATGATGTGTGTGAATATTCGTATGCTTTGTGTAGTAGTTATATTATTTTAGGGTTAAAATAATATAACTTGACATAATACCAAGAAATTACAATCCAAAATATCACCAAGAATCACAAGGAATAAATATATAAGTTACACACAAAATATTGTGGAACCAAATGATAAAATGTAACTTACAAAAATTCCGGAAACTACATTTATGAGCATGTCTTTGGTAAATATTATTTTGGATACAAAAGAAATGAAAATATGATTTTTATTATTATTACAAAGTATATCATATTTTCGAAAAGGAGAAAATATATTATTTTTTGAAGTAAAAATATATTTTCTTAGAATGTTTAGAAGATATATGATTTTTGAGAAAAATATATATATTTTCTTGGAATGCATTATTTTTGGGGATAAAAATAAGTTTACATGTATTTTCTAAATTTAGAATTGGAAATACATTAAAATGGATATCTATTCCGGAATAATCCATTAAAAATATTAGTACAAGTATACTTAACAAATACAAGAATACGAAGATACATGTATGAGATACCCCCATCCTTGGGAAGGAAATACGAAAATAAATACTTGAGAAGTATTGTTACAGAAATATTGTTTAACAAATTATTCCAAAATTAAATATAATTTAAAGTTAAAATAATCATTATTTTAACAAGAAATTATAACTTGGAATAACATTGAAGGCATAAAAGAAACGTAACTCAAGAACATAAATACTAAGGCAAGGCACGACCCGTTCGTCTAATAGACCCTAGTACATTGTAGGTGGTCGTGTTTGCTGACGAGATTTGAGTTACGAGTACCGAAGACGCAAAACTGTGAGTTCATGTCCCTCTTTTTCTTTTTACTGTTTTCAGTTTTATACTCGGGGGTGAAATACGTGTTACAATTGTTTACAAACATTTTATACATGGTATGGTTAGCTAAGGAGGGTTACTGCTTGATCATGTGAAAGGTGGGTACAACACTTAAGGCCATTAATCCTCATCGTAGGACCGAGGGACATGAGTGATAGATCTATTTGGGTGTAGCGAGCCCACACCCATGAGGACCAGGGTGGCCCATGTGGTGACTATGTCCACATACTAATGCCGTGGCAAAATTCCGCTAGGTTTGAGTTTTCCTGCACCATTTCACACATACCATTGGCCTTGCAAACCATTGGTGATCTGTTTTTTCCTTATTGCTACATACCAGGGACATACATACATATATACAGACATACTTTAAAGGTTTATTCATACGCAACCACATGAACTCGCTCAACTTTTGTTGATGTTTTGAAATTACATGTATTTCAGGGAACTAAGTGGATCTGGCAGGTGTTGTATGTTTTCAAGTTGCGTTATAAATAAAAGATGTCATCCAAGTCTTCAGAGTTTAGGAGATGTATCTTAATCCTGGACGAGATACATGGTTCTAAACTTGGGTTTGTTTAAGGTCTTTTGTCGAGTCTTAGTGAACTCCTTAAAACTTGTTGTGGTTTGTAACTTGAATTTGCTGTCGATGTTTCAAACAATTATGTTGTGCTATTTTCAAACTTAATTTATGGATGAACATAAAATGGTTTTATCATATAGAGTTGTTATGATTGAATGCTATGGTATTAAGAAAGTCACACCAATAATCACGCTTCCGCAAAAGTCAGGGTGTGACAGCTTGGTATCAGAGCTTCAATCGTAGCGAACTAGGATTCCTTCTCGAGTCTAGACTACGATCATTAGGGCTCTCACGAAAATGTTTTCATAACATATTTTCCTTGCATACACGAAATGTCCAGATCCCGGGAACAAACATTTTTTTTTCAAATAAAAGACACAAAACACATTTTGAGGAATCAATTTATGGTTCAGTCTGAGAGTCTGGGTAATTCAGTCTGAGAGTCTGGGGAGTTAGTCTGAGAGACTAGCTGGGGCAGTCTGAGAGACTAGTTGGGACAGTCTGAGAGACTGGGAAGTTTAGTCTGAGAGACTAGGTGGTTCAGTCTGAGAGGCTGGGTGGGATAGTCTGGGAAGACTAGGATGCATACATGCTTACATTGTGACTACTTACATGCTTATTTGATGATTGTTGATATATGTGCATATGTTGTGATTGTTTTGATTACAGACACCATGTCCTCATCTGAGAGTGAGCTATCAGATACCATAGACCCTATGGCCATAGTTTTAGACGATGAGATTGTCCCGGACCCTGAGGTTTTCACTTCTGACACTGAGAGTAGCGATGATGATGACTTTCAGCCTTTTGCTTTACCAGATTTTGGCGATGATATACCGCTAGCTGATGGGTTACCCGGCGAGGATCTATTTCTTGTTCCGATCCCCGATCCTTTGCCCCTTGCTGCATTTCCTCTCGAGGATTTGCCTTTTGATGCTTTATCTGACGATGATATCGATCTTTTTATTGAGGGTCCCCCTGATGGTGCCCAGGGTGATGGTGCTCCAGTCGATGATGTCGTTGTCATTCCACTTGTTGAGATTCCTGTCGTTGAGATTTCGTCTGACCATTCTGGTCCTGATTCATTCGAGTCTATGTCATCTAGTACTTTGCACGCACTGGGATTGCAGCATTATCCCACCGATTCTGACTCCGACACAGCTATGTCTGCCGCACCTGTTCCTCCACTGGACTTTGAGTTTGATGATGAGTTTGATCCTGACATTGATCCTGAGCAGGAGATTGACTTCGTTCCCGACGATCAGCTTTTTGATGTACCCGCTGATCTTGAGCTGGCACCAGCCGACCCTGAGCCTATGCTTGCACCCGAGCCTATACCTGCTCATGATCCTCTGCCTGAGCATGACCTTGTTGGCATACCAGTTGGTGCACCACCTTTACCCGATCCGATCCCTGCAGCCGCTGACCATGCTCCTTTTGCTGACCATATAGATCCCCGTTACGCATTTACCCGCAATGGGTGGATAGAGGATGATGATGACTTGCCTCCTTTCGTTGAGCCTGTTACTCCCCCACCTGAACCTACACATGCACCAGTTGACATTGCCCCGTTTCACCCACATGTGTCTGATATACACCGCACTGACCTGCCGATCACATTCTTACAGGATGTCCCTCCACCCCGTCCAGGGGAAGGTCCATCGAGTCAGCAGCCCAGCCATGTTCCACCTGTGTCAGCAGCCTTTCCTTTCATGCCACAATTTACACCTGCTTCACATTTTGCTTCTGCACCATCAGGCGAGCCACTGATATGGTTTCCGCCCAACACCATGCCAGTCTTTGATCCATACCATCCCTTCCACTACACTGGTTACACGAGGGATGAGCTACTCCTGTCCCTAGAGCTTCAGCAGGAGATGTTATGTCGTAGAGTCATGGAGCTAGAGAGGATTCCACGTCCTCCACCGTGTACTTGTCAGTCACCGTTCGTGACTCCACCTGCTCCTCTTCCGCCATACCCAGATTTTGACGTTCGTTTTCTTACTGTGGAGCAGCAGATTAGTTATCTGTTGCGTCGCGTTCATGCTCTTGAGGAGTAGTTAGCGCATGTGCGCAGTTTGCTATTCTTTTCTCCACCTCCTCCTCCTCCACCATCAGCATAGCAGGTTTTTGGTTTTATGCAGGTAGCATACTTTTGGGGAGAGTGTCGCTATTGAGCCCAGATTGCACAGCCTTTTGAATACCACTTTTTGATGTGTTGACTGTTGTAGTTTGATGGATATTTTGGACAAGGGTGATGTGACCCTGTAGTCCCTTTTGATGTATGGTACATTGTAGAACATGTAAAACTGTAATTGTGGTCATTGATATATGAAAGCTCAATCACAATATTCTCATTATATACGTTGTTGAATTACTTGTTTGTGTTATGATTCAGATGTTATGTGCTTACTTGCGTTAATAAATGTTATTACATACACGTACTACATACTTATATACATATGACCTGACCTATACTATCTTCTTTAGAAGATGGCTCCTTGAAGAGATAACACACTGCCTACAACAGAGGCTGAGTTACAAGAACGGATTTCACGAGCTATAGCACAACACGAGTGTAAGGACCTGCAATAATGTCCCACAACACTCCGTAAGTGAAAACCCGGACCCCTAAAACCCTAATCCTTGTGAAAAACCAAGAAATCAAGAAATTTGGCTTTCACACGGGCCGCGTAAGACATAAGGGCAGTCTACGCGGGCCGCGACAGCAAGGCAGATCTCCGGATAAGCTTAAGGGACACGTGTTGTCCATGTGTCACAAGCACCGATGACTCAGCAACCCTTACCGCCACCTTTATGGCCTCGCGGGCCGCGTAAGATATATCAAAGGGTTTACGCGGGCCGCGTAAACCCCAATTTTCAGCTATAAATTGCTTGGATCAGGGCCTGTTCATCTGTGTCGAAATCTCATTCTCAAATCGCCTCTATTCTGCAGAAAACGAAATTTACAGGTGTCAAGACGCTGCTACAAATCCAGGGTATTAGCTCGATCACTGCAACGTTTCAAACCGTTCAATTCTTTTCTTTTCTTTCCTTCAACTTTTATTATAGAAAATAGTAGCTCGGGATTATACCTTCTGAATCCTGAAACTCTGCCCGTTATTAGGGTAATAACTTTAATCACTGGTACGATACTTTATCCGATCGATTGAAACTATCCGATGGATGTTTAAGTGCTACCCACATTAGGGCTATACTTTGTCATTCGTCGTGAATTCGATGGATGTTTAAGTGTTGCACTTTGTCATTCGTTGTGAGGGTTTCGATCTCGTGATTATCGTTAAAGTTGAATTGGGTTAATACACTAATACGAGTTCCATTTTTATCTAAAAATTAGAACTCGTAACCAGGGAGATACTAAAGTAGAATAATTAGCAATTACGTAATCTTACTAGTTAAATAAAACTTAGCGGTTAAGAAACCTTAATAGATAAGTTAAACTTAATCAGCTAAGTAAGATTAATTAATCAGTTAAGTATGATTAATTAATTAGTTAAGCAAGATTAATTAAGCTAAGCAAGATTAATTAAGCTAATCGAGATTAATTAAGCTAAGCGAGATTAATTAAGCTAAGCAAGATAAGTAAGATTAATTAATCAGCTAAGTAAGATTTATTAAACACCTAAATAGATATACATGAAAAATAGATATATATGGGGTAGATATTATCTAAGGAAAGTGTTATCTAGGGAAGGTTTTATCTGGGGAAATTATATATAGGGGTAAAACTTATCCATTGACTATAAATAGGAAGCTTAGGATTCATTTTTCTTTGCTCATTCCTTCTATTCTTCTCTCTATACGTTGGTGTTCTAACCAATAATCACCAATGCGATGTTCTGTCCGAATGATTTTGGAACCAACTAACGGATGCCAAAGTGCTATACTTTGTGAGTTCGTTAAACGGATGCCAAAGTGCTATACTTTGTGAGTTCGTTAAACGGATGCCAAAGTACTATACTTTGTGAATTTCGTTAAAGTTCGGATCTCGTGACCATCGTTAGGTTTGATGTGTTTTTACACTAATACGTATTCCACTCTGTTAAACTAAATGTTTAACTACCCGAAACTCTACACCATACTCTTACAATCAAAATGGATGCTTAATCATCAGAAGGTTCAAAACAATAAAGTATATGCTTAATTATCAGAAGGAGTAGAATCAAGAAGCTTGTTAAATTAAGACTGCATGCTTATAAGTGAGTCATTCTCTTTTATCAAAAGTATTTTACAATACTCCATTTTCAAATGTTATAATTACAGGAATTAAGTCGTGGTTATCTTAAATCACTGGCTAGTGGGGTATTGTGCACATTACTAATTTCTCACGGTTAGGCTAATAAATCCTAACAGTGATAACCGTCACTACTTGGGGAAGGACCCAATAGTGGTATGACCATCGTCACCAGGTGACACAGCGCCAGATAAAAATAAGATAGAAGCCATCGTAATCGCTCTTATGCTGTAATCTATAACAAAGTTATAATTACAGGGATTAAGTCGTGGTTATCTTAAATAAGATAAAAGCCATTGTAATCGCTCTTATGCTGTAATTTATAACTAAGGGTCATTTTATAAAACCTGAATGAACTCACCAGTATTTCCTGCTGACCAAAATCTTTTTAAAACGCGTTTCAGGTAATTATAGTAGATCGGAATAAGAGTTGGATACGACACCAACAAGGCTTACAGAAGTGGCTTATTTTATCAAATGAATTAAATTAAATGTTGTTTTATGTATTCGGGTTTATCCCAATACTAAAGCTATCTTTGTAAAATATGGGTTTATTCCCATCTGTTTAATAAATAAATTCCGGTGTTTCAAAACTCTGATATTTTTCCTAACTCACAGTCCTGATGAAATTTTCCGTTGTACTACTTTTCAAAAATAACCACCGGTACCACTTGGCTGCTCGCGGCTCCCGATTCCGTCCAGGGTGGGGTCGGGGGTCGTGACAGAAGGTGGTATCAGAGCCACTGATTTAAGCCAATAGGTGTTGTGATAATAATACCTAAGCTTAAATAAAAGAGTTAGGAAATTACTATTAACTGGTAGCACACATGATAGCATTTAGACTTGAACTTAAGAAAAGATGCCTTAGTATAAGCTTCGAGATAAGCTAAATACTTGTGCAGGGTTTGGTATGCCGTAAGAATGATAACTAGAACGTTACAAGTATGATAAATAAGCAATAACACTTGACCACTGTTATTTCTTATTTATTTGTACTACTTTGTTCTAGAATATGATCCGTCAGGTGAATACTAATTTCCTGATTCTTTGTTGAAAGTCATAATGCACTTTCCAAATCATGATTTAGGAAAGATCTTTTTATGAGAAATCTAAATTTCTTCTCCGACAAGACTGGGTATGGTGTAGCAGACTCTCCAGCTTATCCGGATATAATGGGGTTACCTCTCCGGTGAGAACCGGATAAGACGGGGTATATAATATGTCAAACAAGTGACAAGATTTCCCTAAATAGTATCATGACCTGATATCTGACTTGTTTTTGAAAATAAGAATCAGTTAAATACATTGACCTTATGAAGGGTATGTATATTACAGCATGTGAAATATATGATTATATAGATATGTATATCTATAAGGAATTCCAAAAGCCATAACAATTGACAATTAAGAATAAAGCATAAGCATATGTGTCAATAATAAATCTAGATTTCTTTATCAGGAATCTCTTGCATATATCTATAATTCTGATATCAAACATTATTTCGTTTGATCATCTACCTCGTAACTCGTGTGACAATATAAACCCTTTAAGCTGGGACGCCATCAAAAGTATAAGAATTTCCAATGCGTTACCATAGACTATTAACGAAAGTAAGAAGCATGTAAAGTTGTGCTGATGCACAAGAAAACACATAAAACTTAAATTATACGTCCACAGACGTCGAAGTATATCACACACGACTTTCAAGGCATGACCTTTGGAAAATATAATTGGGCATGACGACACCAATGCGAATCCCGTCAGTGGAAGAACTACTGATCAAAAAGCGGCAGTTTGCCACATGATCCTACAAACGACATGAATCTCGCTGAGGTACGTTGGAACAAGATTTCACAACCATCAGTACACAGTCTAATCAGAGTCATAATTATTGGCACTGCAAAAGAAGTCACATACCTTTGCAATTCCCCTATTTCCTTTATGACAAATATGCCATATTCGACATTCCATGATAATGTCACTTAACAACGGTTATCACACGAAATTCCAGATAAAGTTCTTATATTTCTTTCATTGAAATTCTGACTTCTGCATATAATGAGTTGACTTTCGCGTTTCTACTTCCCCTAATGGTGATCATAACATGAGGATTTCTTTCATAGTAGCGAATATTGATCTATTTCATTTCTTGGTAAATCCACATGTTACACATGCACTGTTTGTTGCGCATGTGGTTCGTTTGATTTATGAAGACCACTGGAGGGCTTCATTCCAATTTTTTATTTTATCCAAACTCAAATATCATTTCGTTATACTTGATTTTTTTTGCACTGTGAACCGCATTATTGGAAAACGATGACTCTTTGATATCGAGTCAATGAATTTCTTGAAAAACTTGATTTCCTTTGGCATACATGGTTTTTGTTGTGACCATGTCCGAACTTTCTTATTAATACAAAAAAACTCGTTTTGTTTAAACCAAGTTCAATTGTTGGAACTTGCTCGCATTACGTATTCAATTCAAGGTCCCATATAATGGGTTGAAGCCATCATCTTCGAAAAAATCCCAACAAGCACTTCATTTGTTTGGAACCATAACATGCTTGTTTGATCTTCGACTTCATTAAATCGTTTCTTTGATCACGATCACCTTGTGGTGACGTTTTCACAAATTTGAAGCTTGCGCTAATATCATTTGCACACATCATATACGGATTTAACTATTTATTTATATTGAATCCGCTTTGTTGGTTTATCCTATAAAAGCAATCTTAACACAATCGTGTGCTAAGATAATGGTACACAAATTCATGTCATATTTCAGTGTATCTCTTAATGGTTCTTACAGCATCAATCGAGCCTTTCATGATATTTATTGCTTTCATCATCTTCAATCGAAAAACATTATTCAATTGTTTCAATTTCAATCGAAAATTCTACTAGATTGATTGAAACAAACATTCGGATTTACTTCGTTGAACTTTCATTTGGTTTCAAGCATGGTGAACTCATTCAGTCACCACTATTATTATTTCGATTACTACGACACCTAGTGGCGTCGCTATAAACTTGTAGTTTGAGCTAATCTATATATATATATATATATATACCTTTCGCTTGACTCATTCTTGAAAGTGGTCTTAATACAAATATTTGTTAAGACAATGATACACTAAACTCCGTTGTATATCGGCGTATCTCTGTAATTCAATAATGTCAACCCATTGATTTTTCCTCATATTATGATTTGATAATTGACACATCATCTTCATACTCCTATTCGATTAAACTTGTTGATTCTAAATCTTTTATAATTGACAACCAAGGTAAATTTCCCTTCGACAGTAAATTCTATTGTTTCTAAAAATAGTTCACATCTAGTAGTCATAAATCTTTCTTTTGGTTTAACCCATGTAAACTTAGTCATTCTATATCATTCCACTTCATCCATTTGATACCGATTTCTGAACTTTATTCATTTGAACCATTGGATTCTATTTCTTATAAATTGTTCTTCTATTCACAAAATTTGAACATATTTTGATTCAATGAGAGTGTCATTTACCTTAATCCTATTATTTAAAATATGACATAACTCGGAAAGAGATACCGTAGCCCAAATCTCGAGGACGAGATTTTAATTAAGGTGGGGAGGATGTAAGGACCTGCAAAAATGTCCCACAACACTCCGTAAGTGAAAACTCGGACCCCTAAAACCCTAATCCTTGTGAAAAACCAAGAAATCAAGAAATTTGGCTTTCACGTGGGCCGCGTAAGACATAAGGGTAGTCTACGCGGGGCGCGACAGCAAGGCAGATCTCCGGATAAGCTTAAGGGACACGTGTTGTCCACGTGTCACAACCACCGATGACTCAGCAACCCTTACCGCCACCTTTATGGCCTCGCGGGCCGCATAAAATATATCAAAGGGTTTACGCGGGCTGCGTAAACCCCAATTTTCAGCTATAAATTGCTTGGATCAGGGCCTGTTCATCAGTGTCGAAATCTCATTCTCAAATCGCCTCTATTCTGCAGAAAACGAAATTTACAGGTGTCAAGACGCTGCTACAAATCCAGGGTGTTAGCTCGATCACTGCTACGTTTCAAACCGTTCAATTCTTTTCTTTCCTTCAGCTTTTATTATAGAAAATAGTAGCTCGGGATTATACCTTCTGAATCCCGAAACTCTGCCCGTTATTAGGGTAATAACTTTAATCATTGGTACGATACTTTATCCGATCGATTGAAACTATCCGATGGATGTTTAAGTGCTACCCACATTAGGGCTATACTTTGTCATTCGTCGTGAATTCGATGGATGTTTAAGTGTTGCACTTTGTCATTCGTTGTGAGGGTTTCGATCTCGTGATTATCGTTAAAGTTGAATTGGGTTAATACACTAATACGAGTTCTATTTTTATCTAAAAATTAGAACTCGTAACCAGGGAGATACTAAAGTAGAATAATTAGCAATTACGTAATCTTACTAGTTAAATAAAACTTAGCGGTTAAGAAACCTTAATAGATAAGTTAAACTTAATCAGCTAAGTAAGATTAATTAATCAGTTAAGTATGATTAATTAATTATTTAAGCAAGATTAATTAAGTTAAGTAAGATTAATTAAGCTAAGCAAGATTAATTAAGCTAATCAAGATTAATTAAGCTAAGCGAGATTAATTAAGCTAAGCAACATAAGTAAGATTAATTAATCAGCTAAGTAAGATTTATTAAACACCTAAATAGAGATACATGAAAAATAGATATATATGGGGTAGATATTATCTAAGGAAGATTTTATCTAAGGAAAATGTTATCTAGGGAAGGTTTTATCTAGGGAAATTCTATATAGGGGTAAAACTTATCCCTTGACTATAAATAGGAAGCTTAGGATTCATTTTTCTTTGCTCATTCCTTCTATTCTTCTCTCTATACGTTGGTGTTCTAACCAATAATCACCAATGCGATGTTCTGTCCGATCGATTCAGGAACCAACTAACGGATGCCAAAGTGCTATACTTTGTGAGTTCGTTAAACGGATGCCAAAGTGATATACTTTGTGAGTTCGTTAAACGGATGCCAAAGTGCTATACTTTGTCAGTTCGTTAAACGGATGCCAAAGTGCTATACTTTGTGAATTTCGTTAAGGTTCGGATCTCGTGACCATCGTTAGGTTTGATGTGGTTTTACACTAATACGTATTCCACTCTGTTAGACTAAATGTTTAACTACCCAAAACTCTACACCATACTCTTACAATCAAAATGGATGCTTAATCATCAGAAGGTTCAAAACAATAAAGTATATGCTTAATTATTAGGAGTAGAATCAAGAAGCTTGTTAAATCAATACTGCATGCTTATAAGTGAGTCATTCTCTTTTATCAAAAGTATTTTACAATACTCCATTTTCAGATGTTATAATTACAGGGATTAAGTCGTGGTTATCTTAAATCACTGGCTAGTGGGGTATTGTGCACATTACTAATTTCTCACGGTTAGGCTAATAAATCCTAACAGTGATAACCGTCACTTCTTGGGGAAGGACCTAATAGTGGTATGACCATCGTCACCAGGTGACACGGCGCCAGATAAAAATAAGATAGAAGCCATCGTAATCGCTCTTATGCTGTAATCTGTAACAAAGTTATAATTACAGGGATTAAGTCGTGGTTATCTTAAATAAGATAAAAGTCATTGTAATCGCTCTTATGCTGTAATTTATAACTAAGGGTCATTTTATAAAACCTGAATGAACTCACCAGTATTTCCTGCTGACCAAAATCTTTTTAAAACGCGTTTCAGGTAATTATAGTAGATCGGAATAAGAGTTGGATATCGCACTAACAAGGCTTACAGAAGTGGCTTATTTTATCAAATGAATTAAATTAAATGTTGTTTTATGTATTCGGGTTTATCCCAATACTAAAGCTATCTTTGTAAAATATGGGTTTATTCCCATCTGTTTAATAAATAAATTCCGGTGTTTCAAAACTCTGATATTTTACCTAACTCACGGTCCTGATGAAATTTTCCGCTGCACTACTTTTCAAAAATAACCACCGGTACCACTTGGCTGCCCGCGGCTCCCGATTCCGTCCAGGGTGGGGTCGGGGGTCGTGACAACTAGGCCTTACGCTCTGAGCATAACGGAGGTACCTTGGGAAGCAACCCACCTCTTGGTAATGTTTAAGTCACTAAAGACACATTACGTTTGGATATTCCATGTGCGATCGCTAATGCTTTATGTGAATGATGTTGCTTGTACAGGCTGTACCTATAAGCAGTTCTTAGACTGTAAGCCTCTGAATTACGACGGCACCGGGGGTGCTGTTGGTTTTGTCAGATGGACGGAGAAAACTGATTCTGTGATAAGAATGAGAAAGTGTGCGCCGGAGCACCAGGTCACCTACATCTCTGGATTGTTCTTAGACGGAGCGTTATCATGTTGGAATCTCCAAGTCCAGACCTTGGGAGAAGAGGCTGCATATGCCATGACATGGGATGAAATGAAGGAACTCATGCGCAAGAAATACTGTTCCAGGGCTGAAATTCAAAAGTTAGAAACTGAATTCTGGAACCTCAAGATGGATGGTTCGAAGATTGCTGAATATGTGCAGAGATTTCACGACTTATCTTGCATCGTTCCTTACATAGTTGATCCAAAATTCAATCGCATTGAGCATTTTATTTGGGGATTGGCACCCCAAATCATGAGTATGGTAACGACGTCAAAGCCTGCTACGATCACCGAGGCTATTGATCTGAGTGTAGCGCTAACTGAAGAGGCAATCAGGTTGAACAAGTTCTCGATCTCTAACCAGAAGAAGAAGGAGACTCACGTTGAGTCATCCAGTGAGAACAAAAGGAAGTTCTCAAACTTTAAGAAGGGTACTAGCAGTGCTAACAAGAAGAAGGATGTGAACCCACCAGCTGAAGTCAAGACTGGTGTTGAAAACAAAGGAAACAGTTATATGGGTGCTCTGCCCAAATGTGATGTATGCCAGTACCATCATACCGGCCAGTGCAGAGTTAGGAAGTCTGAGTCTTGTGGAAAGGTTGGCCATTCGAGGGAGACATGCTGGGCTGGTACTGGTCGTGGTAGTGGTGGTCAGAGAGGTTATGGTAATGGAAACAGTAACCGTGGTGGAAATGGGTATGGAAACCGCAATCAAGGAGGAAATGGCGGTAACGGTAATCGTGGTAATTTTGGAAATCAAGCTGGTAGTGGAAACCGTGGAGCAAACAACAATCAAGGTGGTAATGGAAATGGTAATGGTAGGGGACCCAGTTGCTTTAATTGTGGAGATGTGAGGCATTTCAAGAGAGAATGCCCAAAGATCAACCAAGCTCAAGGAAATATTTTCAACATCGGAGCTAGGGAAGCTCGCCAAGATCCGAATGTGGTCACTGGTACGTTCCCTATCAACCAACGTTTTGCATCTGTACTGTTTGATACCGGTGCCGATTATAGTTTTGTATCCCTAGAATTTAAGAATATACTTGGGTTGGTAGCTAGTAAGCTAGATATTCCGTACTCGATAGAACTAGCCAATGGAAAGCTAGTAGAAGCGAATGAAGTCATTAGAGGTTACGTGATAGAACTGGGAGAGCACGAGTTTTCGCTTGATCTTCTGCCAGTCGAGTTGGGAAGCTTTGACGTGGTAGTCAGAATGGATTGGTTGTCAAGCAACCGAGCAGAGATCGTATGTCACGAGAAGGTCATTCGCATTCCGATGGCGAATGGAGAAGCAATTGTGGTACATGGAGAGAAGCACAATACGCCTCTAAGGATCATTAGTTGTTTGAAAGCCCGAAGATGTTTGCAGAAAGGATGTGTTGCCTTCTTGGCACACATTGTGGACAAAGAAGCCGCTGAGCCGAAGTTGGAAGACATTCCAGTTGTGAAGGAATATCCTGAAGTCTTCCCCGAAGACTTGCCAGGATTGCCGCCGCCGCGACAAGTCGAATTCCACATTGACTTAGTTCCAGGCGCCGCGCCTGTAGCTAAGGCACCCTATCGACTTGCACCTTCAGAAATGCAAGAGTTGTCGACACAACTTCAGGAGCTATTGGACAAGGGATTTATCAGACCAAGCTTCTCGCCTTGGGGAGCTCCAGTTTTGTTTGTCAAGAAGAAGGACGATAGTTTCTGCATGTGTATCAACTACCGAGAGCTAAACAAGTTGACCATTAAGAATCGGTATCCTTTGCCAATGATTGATGACCTGTTCGATCAATTACAAGGTTTGATTTTTTACTCCAATATCGATCTTCGATCAGGTTATCACCAGTTGAGAATTCAAGAGGAGAGTATTCCAAAGACAACCTTTAGGACTCGATATGGACACTACGAGTTCCTGGTTATGCCATTTGGTTTGACAAACGCGCCAGCAGTGTTTATGGATTTGATGAATATAGTCTGCAAGCCATATCTCGATAAATTTGTGATTGTGTATATCGACGACATTTTGATTTATTCGAAGACGAAGGAAGAACATGAGCAACATCTAAGAGCTATCTTAGAGCTGCCCAAGGAAGAGAAATTGTACGCAAAGTTCTCGAAGTGCGAGTTCTGGTTACGCGAGGTTCAGTTCCTTGGTCACGTGGTTAACAAAGATGGAATTCATGTGGATCCCATAAAGATCGAGGCGATCAAGAATTGGGAGACTCCGAAGACGCCAAACGAGATCCGTCAGTCCCTAGGTTTGGCAGGGTATTATCGCAGATTCATTAAAGATTTTTCGAAAATCGCTCAACCATTGACCTCCCTTACTCAGAAGAACAAGAAGTATGAATGGGGAGACAAGCAAGAAGAAGCATTTCAGTTGCTGAAGAACAAGCTTTGCGATGCACCAATTTTATCCCTTCCCGAAGGCACCGACGACTTCGTGGTATATTGCGACGCCACGCGTCAAGGATTAGGCTGCGTGTTGATGCAGCGACAGAAGGTTATAGCTTATGCTTCACGCCAGTTGAAGATCCATGAGAAGAACTACACTACGCATGATTTGGAACTAGGCGCAGTGGTGTTTGCATTAAAGATATGGCGACATTACTTGTATGGTACACGCTGTACGATTTTTACCAATCACAAGAGCCTGCAGCACATATTTTATCAAAAGGAGATTAATATGAGACAGCGCCGATGGGTAGAGCTGTTAAACGATTATGATTGTGAAATCAAGTATCACTCAGGGAAGGCGAATGTAGTAGCAGACGCCTTGAGTCGGAAAGAAAGAATTAAGCCCATAAGGGTTAGGGCTCTGGAAATGATCATTCAGACGGACCTCTCATTGCGCATTCGTGCTGCGCAGAGAGAAGCTCTCAAGAAGGAGAATCTTGTGGACGAATATCTCCATGGGATGGAGAAACAGTTAGTACCCAATGAGGAAGGAACAATGTGTTTCATGGGAAGAATTTGGGTTCCCCTCTTTGGTGGTCTTAGAGAAGTAATTTTTGATGAAGCTCACAAGTCACGGTACTCGATCCATCCAGGATCGGATAAGATGTACCAAGATTTAAAGGATTTTTATTGGTTGCCGAGATTGAAAGGTGATGTTGCAACGTATGTTGGCAAATGTTTGACTTGTGCCAAGGTAAAGGCCGAATATCAGAAGCCTTCAGGTCTTCTGCAACAACCCAAAATAACCATGTGGAAATGGGAGCAAATTTCAATGGATTTCATAACGAAGTTACCGAAGACACCCAGAGGTCACGATACGATTTAGGTAAATGTAGACCGTCTGACAAAATCTACACACTTTTTACCGATCAGAGAAAAAGATAACACAGGTAAGGTAGCCGAACTGTACCTCCGAGAGATAGTTGCATGACACGGAGTGCCTATCTCAATTATATCCGATAGAGACGGAAGATTTGTGTCAAGGATTTGGCAATCCTTCCAAGAAGCTTTTGGTTCTCAGTTGAATCTGAGTACTGCTTTCCATCCGCAGATAGACGGCCCGAGCGAACGAACGATTCAAACGCTAGAAGACATGTTACGAGCTTGTATGATGGACTTGGGTGGCAGTTGGGACACCCATCTACCTTTGGTTGAATTCTCATATAATAACAGCTACCATGCAAGCATTCAAGCTGCACCGTTTGAAGCTCTCTATGGACGCAAGTGTCGATCATCGTTATGCTGGGCAGACACGGGTGATAGACAGCTTGTTGGTCCTGATTTGGTTCAAGAAACGACATACAAGATTATATAGATCCGAGAGCGCATCAAGGCGGCTCGTGATCGACAAAAGAGCTATGCGGACCAAAGAAGGAAACCTTTGGAGTTTCAAGTGGGAGATATGGTCTTACTAAAAGTCTCACCCTGGAAGGGTGTAGCACGCTTTGGGAAGCGTGGGAAGTTGAACCCGCGATACATTGGACCGTTCAAAATCCTGGAGAGGATTGGTCTTGTAGCTTTCAAGTTGGATCTACCGCAGAACTGAATGGCGTTCATGATACATTTCATGTATCTAATCTGAAAAAGAGTCCAACTCAAGAAACAGTGGTCATTCCTGCCGATGAAGTTAACATTGACGACACACTCCACTTTACTTAAGAACCTGTTGAGGTTACTGATTGGAAGGTTAACAAGACGCGAAGGAGTAGTGTTAAACTCGTCAAGGTACAATGGAACGCGCGTCACGGCCCAGAGTTTACTTGGGAGTGTGAGGATCGCATGAAAGCAAAATATCCGCAGTTATTCCCTAAGACCCCTGCAGCTAGTAGCAGAACTAAAATTTCGGGACGAAATTTTCTTAACAGGGGGAGAATGTGACAACCGTAAAAAATCCAGGTATCCGTACAATTTAATTAACCATGATTAGTGCTTAATGACTGTGCTGAATTACAAATGACTGCTTCCTGATTTCTGCATCATACTTACATGTGCATCACATTTTATAATGTCACATCATTTTTACATACAAACTTTATTGACATAAACGATGCACAAAGCACAGCTAGCACAATTAGCGGATAACTCAGAAAAATGCTGACAAAGTTCAGTACATAGACGGACAGTGTTTTGAGACCCCGTATGGGCCAGAGACAAGGTACTACACTAGTATAGCGTGTAGGAAAGTGAGGATCACAAAACTGCTTCACTAGGTGATAGTTTGAGTACCGGAAAGTGCCTAAAACCCACTTAAAGTGCTGAATTCAGCATTTTTTCAGCAAAAATCAGTATTTTAACAAGTTGGTAACATGCAAAAATATGACTAAATGGTCCTGAATGCTTTCCTAAGTGTCGGGAATTAAAAGTGTCACAAAAGAGTACATAAAGATCACTAAACGGAATAGCTTGACACTTTAACGAACCGGTATTTAACCAAACAACCGGACACTATCCGAAACACCAAAATTATACTAGAAGCATTGTTTTATTATTTCTGAGCTAGTTATGATCCCCGAACACCTTAACACCCACTAAAAATATCTAGTAACTAACACTTACAACTAACACTTGAATTTGAACTTTAAAACTAACTATATGGTTTAAACTTACACTTAGACCCCCACCCCCCAAGCTAGTAATCGGCCCACACATGGCCTAATTGGTGGATTTTATTTGACTGTTTATTAGATTGTTTCATGTACTTTAGAGAACATAAAACCCAAAGGTTAAACACTTGTTGGAAATGAGTTTATATTAACCCCAAGACCTTAACCTTCATTCATCATTGTTTTGGTCAAAAATTACCGAAGCAATTAAGTGATCAAATTAGTTAAGTGAGGTAGTGTGCTAGAAATATGTGTTGAAAATATTCTGATTAAGTTGTTTGTAAAAACAGTTTTCAGGATACGACTCAAGATATAGAGCTGTATCTATGATCAAACAATGAGCAAAAAATGTAAGGGGTGACACGAGATATACGAGGAAAGCCCTTGATCAATCTAGATCACCGGCACAAAGCCTCAGGAGCTGACAATCACAGCTGCCTTGTTCTTCTATTACTTCGAATATCAGGATACAGTGCATGATGTGATGCGGATCAACTAGGTGTTACAAGGTAATTCGAGTACAAGTGTTTGTGTGTAGTGATTGCTAGTAGCTAGAGAAAAAGAGTATAAGTGAAATTGCGTGCCTTAATCTGACCCGATCCATTTATTTATAGAAAAAGAAATTTAACAAACTACCCTATTAAACCGGGATTTAGCGGATATTCCCCATACGAACGTTGTAGAACCGGTCTTTCGGGTTCAACGTCTCTCATATAACTGGTTTGCCCGAGTCTTAAGGAGAAGAGGTCCACTTGACCGTTAGTGACCCACATCTTCTAACCTGCACGTGGTTAATTTAGTTAATACCAGGATATCGCACCAGGATGTTACCAATATCCTGTTCCGGTATCCTGATCACAAGTAAACAATCAAAAGCAGAATATTAGTCAGGATATATATGCTCAGAAAATGACCCATAACAATTGTCCACAAATATATCTGTTGGTATACCAATCCAACGGATATATTTCAAAAACCATGTCTCGCGAATCAAGGCAATTAAATCGAAATGACGGTCAAGATTGCACTATACAACTTCCAACGCGCGTTTCACTCGATGGACATCTACAACGCTCCTATATCTTCTCTCTTTTTGTTTGAGAAGCAGATATCATCAACAGAATCTCCAGGTAATCACTTATCCCTTCCACATTTTATGTTAACTTTATTCTTCCTCCGATGGCTACTGTAGTCCATTCTCAGACCGGCGAATCGTCGGAATCCTTCGTTCAGCAAAACCTTCTAAAAAATCCCGAGAAGGAGATCTGTGCTTTTGATAACGCAGACATTGCGGCGTTGAGAGCCTCCGGCGCTTTCCCCGATGGCATGATTTTTAGACCATTTGATCGAACAATTCGATCAGATGTTTCTTCTACTGATTGGGTCTGTTTTCCGGCATACCCTTTCTCGCTAGGTCTATGGTATCCATTTCCCGAATTCATGATGCAATTCTTCCGGACTACCGGTATTTCCTTTGCCCAAACCATGCCCATGGTCTGGAGAGTATTAATCGTACTCAACCAAATTAAAAACCTTCACTATCCCGACCTCTGCATCGAAGATATGCCAATCGCTTACCGCCTCCGATCCCACGGTTCCAGTCGGTTCCTGCTCTTTTCAACTTCCAGCAAACCGGTTATTCTTAAAGCCACCAAAAACGAAGATGGATGGCAACGCAAGTTCTTCTTCATCAAACGAGACTCCATTCATGAGGGTGCTAGTCTTCCGGTGTAGTGGTTAACCACCGGTAGGATCATGAATGTCCCCATGTACTTCTAGACTTCTATCTTGTGCTAATATCTTCTTATTTGATCTTTTCGCAGTGAATTTTAAGGAAGTAGCCCCCCCTACTGCGGAATCAGAAAAAAGAATCAAAGCAGTTTACCAATTGCCTGCAAGTGACATGAGTTTTACCACACATATCCCGAGTTCCAGCCATTATTCATCATCCGAAATGTCTGGTAAGAGTTACTTTTGAAATGACTAATTAATGTAATATAATATAATGAAGACTAATAAGGATGTAGGACTTTTCCTTTTATGCAGCACCAGCCAAGATCCCTGAGGTTTTCAACCTTGATGAGCTGGACAGTTATTCTGATCAGGTCCAGATCAAGAAGGAACCTAGTCCCAAGGCCACGGCCTTATCCAAGCCCAGCAGCTCCAAGGCCATCATCATTCCCAAACCTTTGCCAGCTACTAAGCCCCGGAGTTCAAGTTCTCGTAAAAAGAAAGAGCCTGATTCTCCTGTTATCTCTGATACATTCCCTTATGAGAATCACGGGTTCATTGAGGCAAGCGGATTCATGACTTCTTTTCTCAACCAGGTTAATATCCTTGCGCCATATCCTGCACCTTATACCACTTATAAGTATTTATTAAAACCAATACCTATCCTCTTACTTTGTAGGGTCTCGAACGTCTGGTTCATTTATATTAAGAATCCTGTGGGCTCAACAAGACGCTTGAATCCAAGTTGAAGAAAGCCGAGGTTACCATCTCCAATTAGGGTATGATTGCAGCCGCCAAATCTCGGCATTACGAGGACAAGTTCAAGGCTATGACCCAAGAACACCAGGCCGCCCACAACAAAGCTGCGCTCCAGGCCCAAGCCGATCTTGATGCTGCCCATGCTCAACACGAAAAGGATATGATCAGCTACCGGGAAAGCCTTAAAAGTTCCGTCACCACTTCCCTTCTCCAGTCCAGGCTAAAGATGGCCCACGAAGCCAAAGCACTGGGCTTCGAATGCCCTTCTTGGGACATCAATGCCTGGGAAACAAAGCTAAGGAGTCTCGGCGACACTTCTGCTAAACCTGCAGCTGAAGGATCTTCAAAGGCAGTCGAAGAACCAACTGATGCCGAGAGGGATGCTCAGGTTGATCCCGAGACGTATGTTGTTGAAAATGCCACGAACGAAGAAGGCGCTGCCTCTTAAAACTTATTTCCCTTAAATTTGAGAATTACGCTTATTTGAACAATTTTATTTTCTTTTTCCGTTGAACCATTTTATTTCCTGTATTAAAACAATTTGATAACCAAGGGTGGATGGGTCCTAGGTTTTAGGATGAAGCCTTTGGTTATCGGCTGGCATCGTTTATTTTTAAATAATACCACCTTCTGACTTATTTGTTGTTGCCTTCTAATTTCTGTCATGCATTTCTTAGTTTAGATTTTAGCTTTGCAAAATTTGTGCAACTATCTTTTGAAAATATCCTGATCAATATACTCAGTGATATCTTATGAAGACCTTTGTCAAATAGAATTTCTCAAAATCCAATCAATTGTAGACAAAATTTCTAAAGAAAAAAAGATAGTCTATGTTAGGGGAGGATTTTATAACAATTAGTGATCCTTATTCGTTATCCTAATTAATGATCCTTACTTCGGTGACAGATAGTGATCCTCAGAACATCTTCAGGATCAGGATCATGGATTACTTTAAGGATCCTTATATTGACGATTGTTTGTTTGTGTTTTGTATTACTTCGCAGGAGTAACAAGCTTGACTTGGTCTTGGCAACGTTACTATGGAATATTCCACGGGTATTTCGCACACGTTTGACTGGAAATGGACGTTGTGGAGAACGTGGGAGCTTGGCACGAAAGTCGGATAGTTTGTTAGTGTAGCTAACTTCTATTTTTAAAAGGGGTGACGAGCTAGAATTAGAACACTTAGCCATTTTCAGCTACACACACTCTCATACAGTCGCATTCTTGAAGCTCTCGACGAACACTTATTAGTTTTCACTCACTTTTACACATCTCACAATAGTGATCCTTGTACCTAGCTCGTTACTATCCGAAGTTGTAAACACTTATTGATTTATTTGAGCCTGGTGATCGGTAGTTTCCATCACCCGGGGTTTTTTGTGTCGGAGATCAACTCTTGATCAAGGGCTTTTTCCCCGTATAAATCCTTGTGTCGGTTATGCAATTTACCTTGAAGTGATCCTTATCATTGTTCTACGTTTAAAGCATCATACCCCGTAACTAAGAGTTTGGTTGCATTATCCTCATTAGAATTTTTGACCAAAACAGTTTGGCGCCCACCGTGGGGCAATTGGTGCTTCATTCCTAAGAAGTTTTTCTGTTGGTGGTCGTTCCGGTTCATTGCATACAAATACATGGCTTCATCATTGAAGAATACCTCTACTGCAATGTATGCGGTCAATTCATCTCAGGGCATTCCACCTTTGCCTCCACCACCTTCTGGACCGCAGAAAAATGCCGAGAAGAAACCAACTCCAATTTTCTCCAAACCTCCAACTTCTTCTGCTTCTTACACTCCCACTACTAGTGACATGTTTACTTTAATTTTGCAGATGAAGGATCACATACAGCAACAGGACAAGACTAATGAAAGGATTCTCAAAGAAATTGGAGATCTCAGGAAACAAAAGAAAACGGCAGGGGATCATTCTCCACTGGTGCCCAGATCTTTGAATTTTGATACTCCGGTGATTACTTCTCAGCCATCAGTGGCTCCAGATGTTCAATATGTGGGTGGACCAAAAGGAGTGCACTACGGAACAACAACAGTAACCCATGCATTAGGTCCATACTTCCAGCCAGCAGGATCCTATCCTCATATGGGATCCTTCATGAATTCAGGAGGGTACTCAAGAGCGCAACAGATTCAAGGATCTTCCATTGTTCCAGGATCATCCCAGGTTCAAGGATCCTCCTTTGTTCCAGGATCATCCCAGGTTCAAGGATCCTCCTTTGTTCCAGGATCATCCCAGGTTCAAGGATCCTCCTTTGTTCCAGGATCATCCCAGGTTCAAGGATCCTCCATTGTTCCAGGATCATCCCAGGTTCAAGGATCCTCCTTTGTTCTAGGATCCTCCCAGCTTCATGGATCCTTCCAGATGCCAGGATCCTTGAGGAGTTTGCAAACAGGAAGTTCAGATGTCCATCAGGGAGATTTTATTCCAATGCAGACCAATGCTTCTACCGGTCCTTCGATCATTCCAGAGCCCCAACAATATGGATTAACATCCATTCTTCCTAATTTGAATCCAATGGGAGGTAACACTTTTAATAATTCCTATGCTACTAACCATGGCCTTATGCAGGATCCAGGTATCAATCATGCCATGGCCAGAGAATTGCAAAAGTTGAAGGATATGATATCAAGTGTTCCAGGAGTGGTCAAACCTATCCCAGAGATTGCAGATGGGAGCCACAGGATATCTCGTTTTGCACCACCGATCTGTGATGATGAGATACCCAAGAGGTTCCATGTTCCAACTATGAAGCTGTATGATGGTTCGACGGATCCTGAAGAACACATAGCACAATACAGGGAGAGGATGGAGATCAATCCAATCCCAGAGAGGTTAAAGGAAGCATGCCTGTGCAAAGGATTCGGATCCACTCTTACTGGATCAGCTCTCAAATGGCTGCTAAGTCTTCCCCCTACTCTATTACCTCATTTGCTAATCTAGTTAACCTATTTAATAATCAGTTTTCTTGTAGTAGAAAATTCGAACGATTAACTAGTGATCTATATAGGATAACCCAGGGTCATAATGAATCATTAAGAGATTACATTACCAAATTCAGTAAAGAATCCTTAGACATTCCCAACTTGGATATAGCCACGGCTGTTGAGGCCTTTAAGATGGGATTGCTTAGGGATTCATTGTTCTATGATGATCTTGTTATGACACCATGCAGGAACCTAGATGAGGTAAGAACCTGGGCACTTAGGTTCATCCGGCTAGAGGATGACAAAAGGATCCAGGAGAGGTTAGCAGGATCCTCAAAGCAAGATAAGCAAGGATCCTCGTTCAAGAACAACAAGTTCAGATCCTATAACAGATCTGATAACCAGAACGTGCATGCTGTTGATCAAGAAGAGGATGATGAGGATTATCCTCCAATCTCTGAATATTGTTTTTCTGTTGATAACAATGAACTAATCCTTGCGATGCAGAACTTAGGTGATAAAGCCAGATGGCCCAGAAAGAATGATATGCCAGCCGCAACTAAGGATAAGTCAAAGTGGTGTGCATACCATGAAGATTTTGGGCATCTCACAGAAGAATGCATTGCGCTGAGAAAGGAAATTGGATACTTGTTGAGCAAGGGGCATCTAAAAGAATTGTTGGGAAGAAAAAAGTCAAGGACTCAGGATCCTGAAAGGATCCCTGAGAAGGCTCCAGCCCCTCCAGCAGATGCACAAGTAATAAACTTTATTTCTGGAGGATCAGACATTTGTGGCACATCCTTCTCGGCAGCTAAAAGGCATGCAAAAGAAACTAAAATGGATAATGGAGAAAGACCCATTCGAACATCAAGTGTCTCCGAAGGAAAAGTCATAACCTTTGATGAGGATGATCGTGTTGATATCCAGGATCCTCATCACAATGGTTTAGTTATTACTCTTTTCATTTCTAATCATTTTGTCCGCAGGATCCTTATAGACGGAGGAAGTTCAGTGAACATTATCCAGCTTGATGTTCTAAAGAAGATGGGTATCCCTGAATTAGATATCATACCTAGATCGTCCGTGCTCGTGGGATTTAGTGGTGAAACTAAGAATACCCTGGGGGACATTAAACTCCCAATATACATCGAGGGCCTACACTCTTATCAAAAATTTTGTGTTATTGACTGTTTATCTTGTTGTAATGTTATCCTTGGCATGCCCTGGATACACGATATGAAGGCAGTCCCATCTACCTACCATCAATGTGTGAAGCTCCCTATTCCTTGGGGAATAGTGAAGATTGATAGTGATCAGCAGGAGGCTAAGAATTGCTATACTTCATCGATGAAACCAGCCTCAAAGTCAAGGGAGCAATAGCAATCAAAGTATCCTCCAAGGGATGTCTTGGAGGCAAGAGAGCAGGATGTGGTAGAAATCCTCATGGATCCTCATGATCCTGAATCCAAAATCTATATCGGATCAGGGATCCTCGGCGAAATGAAAGAAGACCTCGTATCCTTCCTCAAAAGGAGAAAGACTACCTTTGCATGGAAACATGAAGACATGACAGACATATCTAAAGATGTAATCACTCACAAACTTGGCATTGATAGGTCATTCAAACCAATCCATCAAAGGAGAAGAAAGTTTGCACCGGAAAGAAATGCCATTATCCAGGAAGAGGTAGACAAATTGCTCCGGGCAGGTATGATTAGAGAGGTCAAGTATCCAAGATGGTTGGCCAATGTGGTTGTTGTTCAAAAGAAAAACGGAAAGTGGAGGGTATGTGTCGATTTTACCGATTTAAATAAGGCATGTCCCAAGGATCCTTTCCCATTACCCCACATTGACTCCATGGTGGATGCAACTGCGGGTCATGAACTGTTAACTTTTATGGATGCTTCATCTGGATTTCAACAAATCCAAATGGAACCATCCGATCAAGAGGATACAGCCTTCATGACTCCAACTGGTATATATTGCTATATTGCTATGCCGTTCGGACTAAGAAATGCAGGTGCAACATATCAAAGGCTGGTGAATATGATGTTCAAGGATCAGATTGGACAAACTATGGAGGTTTACATAGATGATATGGTGGTAAAATCCATAAAAGCTGAGGATCACCTAAGGGACTTGGAGGAAGCATTCGATATCCTTGACAAATACAACATGAAACTTAATCCTTCAAAATGTCACTTTGGTGTTAAAGCAGGTAAATTCTTAGGATATATGGTGACAAAGAGAGGCATTGAAGCTAGCCCGGAACAAATCAAAGCAATAGTGAACATCAAATCTCCGGCCAATGCTAAGGATGTTCAAAGGCTAACAGGCAGGATAGCAGCTTTGAACAGATTTATATCCAAATCCTCAGAGAAGTGCAAAGAATTCTATGATATCCTAAGGAAGAACAAGAAATTTGAGTGGACTGAGAAGCATGAGAATGCCTTAAGAGCTCTCAAAGATTATCTATCCTCAGCCCCGGCCTTGATGAAACCAGAAAAAGGCGATGTGCTATCCTTATATCTCGCAGTATCCTCAAAAGCAGTAGCGGTCTTGTTAAGGATCATGAAGGTACACAACATCCTGTCTATTATGTAAGTAAAAGTTTACTTGATGCCGAATCCAGGTATTCACACCTTGAAAAGCTTATTCTTGCATTAATTATGGCATCTACTAAGTTGAGACATTATTTTGAAACTCATGTTATTGTTGTTAAAACTAATTTCCCAATTAAGAATGTCCTCAGGAAACCAGAGATGTCAAGAAGGATGGCTAAGTGGGCAGTGAAGCTAAGTGCGTATGATATGAGCCTAGGACAGCCATCAAATCCCAAGCATTAGCTGACTTTGTGGCTGATTTCAGTAGTGATTTACAAAAAGAAGCTGAGTTAGAAGTCCAGCAGCTAGAGGAGACCAAGGATCCTTGGATACTTTATACTGATGGATCCTCAAATATCAAAGGCACAGGGCTTGGAATACTACTAAAATCTCCACAGGGGGACATAATACCCCACTCTATAGCTTGTGAGTTCCAAACCACCAACAATGAGGCTGAATATGAAGCCTTAATTGCTGGTTTGCAAATTGCTAAGCATATGGGGATCAGGTATCTTGAGGTACATGTAGATTCATTGTTAATTACAAACCACTTTAATGGATCCTATGCTGTTAAAGGTGAAAAGCTAACCAAATATTTAGAGATAGTCAAAAATTTGGCACTCTCTTTTGTTTCCTTTAGTTTGACACAGGTACCAAGGGAAGAAAATACAGAAGCTGATGCATTGGCTAACTTAGGATCATCTTTGAAGATCCCCGAGGATATCAAGATCCCTATTATCCATATCCTGACCCCGGCTATCGAGGATCATGTGGCTATGGAGATAGGAAATGATTCTGCAATTATCCCTAGTGAGGATACTCAATCCCATTCAGGATCAGGATCATGGGTCTCACCAATCATGAGATACTTACAACATAGAGAGATTCCTACAGGAGAAAACCCTAGGGCTTTCAAAGTTAAGGTATCTCACTTCACAATTTTAAATGATATGTTGTATAGACGATCTCTTGCAGGACCATACTTGAGATGCATTGAGGGTCCTGAAATCCAAGAAGTTTTAAAAGACTTCCATGAAGGAGATTGTGGAAACCACACTGGGGGCAGGGCATTATTCTCAAGGATCTTGAGGACAGGATACTACTGGCCAACCATGAAAAGAGATGCTGTGGAGTATGCTAAGAGATGTGATCCTTGTCAGAGACACAGCAATATCCTTCATCAACCAGCTGAATTATTGCATCCTATATCCTCCTCTTGGCCATTTATGAGATGGGCTATGGATATAGTTGGTAAGCTCCCTAAGGCACCTGGTGGAAAAGTATTCATGCTTGCTATGACTGATTACTTCTCTAAGTGGATAGAGGCTGAAGCTTTTTCCCAAGTCAGAGAAAAGGAAGTTATATCCTTCATTAAAAGAAATATTATAACTAGATTTGGAATTCCTTCTGAAATTATATGTGATAATGGTTCCCAATTTATTGGGGGCAGAACCACTAACTTTTGTGACAGTTGGGGGATTAAGATGATAACATCAACACCAGCCCACCCACAAGCTAATGGTCAAGCAGAATCATCCAACAAGATCATCATCAATAATTTGAAGAAGAAGCTTGGATCCAAGAAAGGGAAATGGGCAGAAGAACTACCTTATGTGCTTTGGGCTGATAGGACAACCCCTAAGAATGCTACTGGTCAAACGCCATTGTCTTTGGTATTTGGGGCAGAATCAGTGATCCCAACAGAAATGGTGGTTCCAACTGCTAGAACAAGTACTCGTGATCCTGAAGAAAATGATGAGAACTTGGCTCAAGACCTGGATACTATTGAAGAAATTAGGGATATGGCTAGGATAAGGATGGCCAGTTATCAACAAAGAATGGCTGGTGCTTACAACAAAAAATGTCAGGATCAGGAAGTTTCAAGTTGGAGATATGGTATTAAGGAAAGCATTTCAGAATACCACCAATCCTGCTGATGGAAAATTGGCTCCAAAATGGGAAGGCCCTTATTTGATTGAAGCTGAAGCAGGAAAGGGGGCATATAGATTGCTAACCATGGAAGGTGATTTGCTACCAAGAGCTTGGAATGCTGTCCACTTGAAGAAATATTTCATGTGAGCAGGATCCTCATAGCACAGATGATCCTTACGTTAGGGATATCCTTAAAGGATCCTTAAAATATCGGTGATCCTTACTTTGGTAATATCCTAATCTTGAACTATTTCATTTCTTTATTTTCTCATATAAGGATAAGGGTCATGTATCCTTTATCCATCTCTCACGTGATTTTAAGTTTTGAAAGTTCAGGAATCCTTAGCAAAGTATTGGTTATCTGCAGAAGCAATCCGTCCTTTGGGTTTAACCCCAGTTATTTGGGCTTGACCCCAGTTCCGCCCGTAGCGCACGATGATCCTGGTATAGTTCAAGGCAGTGGGACCAGTACTCGCTTTAGGGGCTGATAATTCCATTGTACTGGCTATACCTAGGATCCTAAGTATAATAGTAGACGTACCATACATCCGTTCCTAAGGTTTCTAACGTTTTCATGTTAGCTAAGGTTTTGGCATTTTCATGTCACCAAGTTTGGATAGTCGCCAGTTAGGGCCATACTCCAGTTTACACACGATCCTTGGGCTCCTCCCCAGTTATCCTTGGGCTTGTCCCTAGCTATCCTTGGGCTTGTCCCCAGTTATCCTTGGGCTTGTCCCCAGTTGCTAACTCTTATCTTATATTGGCTCAGTCCCAAGTTATGCTCTATTTCAGGTCCTTGAAGATAAGCAACTAGGGATCCTTGATCCTTACTTCTTTCTAAGGTTTATTTTGTAGTTATCCTGATTATGGTTAGGATCCTAACTTGGATCCTCAGGTATGATCCTCAACTATTTTTAATTCTATTCATTATTTATTTGAATAACCCTTAAAATTTGACAACTAGACTTGTGATCCTTAAAATATATTGCTTTTTGGGATTCTTTAACTATAGGATATTTGATCGTGGATCATGTCCTAAACATTTTCAATCTGACTTATTCAAAATTGTTTATTCAATAAATGTGCATCAAAACAAAGGAGAATTAAAGAAACAAAAGGATAACAACACAAGATAAGCGACAAAAGGTTAAGATTTTATTTATTAACAAAAGACTAACGCTTAAAAGGTTGTCAAAATTACCTACCCCAAGCATCTACCAGCAAAACGTGGCCCGTCCGCTGGGGTAGGTAAATGGTGTCCATGATAATAAGTTCAAAAAGTAGTGCAGGAATATAAAGGCGGCAGGATCACAATGGCTTCATCCCCCAAACAGAGGATCCCTCCACCAATTGCAATCCTGCCTATTGTCCAAAGGATCATACATGATCCTTAATCCTAAAAACTATTGTTCAGTACAAACCATCAAATTGTTCAAACAAAACAACCATCAAACTAAAAAAAAATTGGGCTCCGGCTATGTCTAGAAGTTTCCATCATCGCCCAATCATGCATCCTAAACCTTCCCTGCATCACCACCTCCGGCTCCACTTGCTTCACCACCTTCACCCTTGCCTCCAGCCTCAATCGCCAAAACTTCCTCAGTCTCCTCATCATCTTCAAGATCAGCCAACCTTGCTTTCCAGCCCTCAACATCCCAGCTGCGTTTGTCAAAGTTAGGATCTTGAGCTTCCTGGGCCATCTTCAGTTTTGTCTGATACATTGTGATGGCAGCAGAGACCTTTGCACCTTCTATGAGATCATGCTTTTCATAGTCAAGGTCAATCAGGAGTTTAGCCGTCTTAGTCTTGGCATCTTGGAGTTCCTTCTGAAGGTCAGCAATTTTGAGGTCCTTAAGCACTGCAACCTGTTGGAGGTCAGCAATCTTCTTGTCCTGCTCCTCGACGTTCCCCACATAGTCCTCAATCTCAGCGAATTTCTGCAAAAGAGATAAAAGATAAGGCCAGGACCAAGTGATCCTCAAATCAGCAGGATATATCAGCAGGATATGCTAGCAGGATATACAGGCAGATACAGTGATCCTTACATCATTGAAGTACTCGAGGAATTGGTGACGGATCAGAGGCAGACCCTGCAAATCCTCAGCCTCGGAGGTCTTTCTCTTTTTGCCACCTCTTCCTTTAGTGGGTGCCTTGGGAATGGAGATGCTAGGACTAGTAGTGGACCTTTTCTTCCTAGGTCTAACAGAATCAAGGTCAGCCGTGTCGAATTGAGAAGCAGGCTTGGTGGATTTTCCAGCACCTACACAACCAAAACAAGATAAGTATCTTCACTTAACTTATATTTCACTATTTATTTAAATTTTAAACAAAGATACCTACTTGACATTGTGACAGAGCCTGAGGATACCTCCTGAGAATCTTGGGTTGTTGTCTTGAAAGTTCTTGCTTCAGGATCAAGTTTCTTGAAAGCGATGAGTCTCTCTTTAGCAGCAGGAGACAATCTGAGGTGTGAGACGGTGATAGCTGCATAACAAGAAAGCAAAAATATAAGTGATCCTTACATCAAAAGAAAGTTCCTGGTGATCTTTCTCAGGATCCTCCACCCTACCATGGGTAGCCCATTTCTTGGGTAGATCCTTTCCATCCTCAATAGAATCTCTCTTGACGAAAAAGAAACGCCGCTTCCAATTAGCATCGTTCTTGGTGGCTTTGAAGATCGGGTGTTCCTCACCAGGCATACGTTTAAACAAATAACGATGAGAACCAAAGGTAGTAAGATCATACAGCTCTCCCAGCTCTGACATTCCTAGGTCTATCCCTTCCTGCTCGATGATCCTTTCAAGGGTATACAAAACCCTCCAAATCATCGGCATGGCTTGGATATAAGAGATGCCGGTTAGGGAAAAGAAAGATTGGGTGAAGGCTGGAAAAGGATATGTATAGCCTATGGTGAACGGAGTGACAGGAAAAGCAACCCACTTGTCGGAAATATGATCACTCAGGGCATTGGGATCAAAAGGTCTGAACTCGGTGTTCGCCGGGAAGCAGTGGCGGATCCTATCAATCTGTGCATCATTGAAACAGCAGCGTTCTTTTATGGAATCTTCGATGATCCTGTAACACCCCTAAAACGGGTTTGGTAATCATACTCCGTTAATACCAAAAGACGGGTAAAGTACCGTTAGCAGTAAAGTTAACCCGGTAAATATTTGGATTTAATAAGAAATCCTAATAATTTAAATACAAGCGAATCAAAGAATTAAGGAATTGACTTTATAAGAACCCGAGTCAACGGGACTTAAAATAGAACGGGTTTTTAGCTCCCGGAACCCACCAAGTTAACTAGGTAAAATTAACCTAGTTAGTAAAGGGTAATTAAATAATAAACTATGAGTTATAGTTTCATATATGAATCTCTAAACTTGAGGGACTAATCATGGGCAACTAGAATAGTGTTTTATTAAAACACTTATAAAAAAAAAATAATAGAAATCAATACACACACATACGTATGCGACCAGGGGAAAGCTCCATGGGAGCTCAAACCCTAACTTCAACAAATCAACAAAATTGAAGGATCAAACCAAGTCCAAATCGAAAATTGAGCATAGATTAGTGATCCTCATCACAAGGGGGTTACAAGGTATGTAAAATTTGGTGTTAATTCTCTACTTGAAATTCTCATGAATTTAGGGTATTCGAAATTTGTTGATGCATGCTTGTTATATGGATGAAATAGGAACCTTGTAGTGTTTAGGAGTAAACCCTAGACAAGATATGTTGAAATCGTGCCAAATTTTAGTAAAAAAATCCATGAACACCATTGAAGGTGATTGTTGTTAGGGTTTTTGATTGCTAAAATGGTGTTATGATGTCAAGAACTTGCTTAAATTGAAAGCTGAATTCAAACGACTCTTGATCAGAATTTACAGCCGACTTGTATCGGCTGTAACCTAGAAAAAACTTGATAAAAACATGTGTTTCTTGAGTCTAAAATGTAATTCCAGGAAATATCTTTAAAACCCCACTGGAATCGCATTTTTTCGACGAGAATTGAGCGTTTTATGAATTTTTCCGTATCAAAGGTTCAAGCTGCGTTTTCTGGCAGAATTTGCAGCCCATTACGAATGTCATAACTCAATTTAGGAATTGAGTTATGGTCTCAAATTCTTACTGTAGAAAGTTTTAAGTGATTAAAAGAATCGCCAATTGGAATTTCGTCAATCGGATAAACGAGGAATTTTAAATGAATTTTTCCGTAAGCTGCAGTCAGAAGTGACGAATCTGATTGCAGCTTAGTAAATGAATTTTTATGAATTTTTGGTAAAGAGTTAGATCTTGAAATCTTAACACAAGGCCTAACCCTCTGAGATGTACGCCATATAAAAAAATCATAATTTTTGAAGACATGTAAACAGGTTAAACAAGTCACCAAAAACAGCCCATTTTCAGTGATATGAAATGCCTAAATGAAATCGCGGCCTACTAGTTAGTATGTGAAATTTGATTTCGTTAAGAGTTCGGATGAAATATGCCTAAGTGAGTTCATTGAACCAAATGTGCATTTGAATATGTTGATAAGTCAATTGACTTTTAAAAAATCGAACTGACCAATGATTAGATCGAATGATAATTTTGATATGGGCGAATGATGAATTCGACATAAAACCCGTAGGATGGAATAGTCGTAAATGATTATGACTAAACTAATCGTCTTACGAATTATGATGATAGTTTGACGCTTGACAAGCTAGGTGGAGGCTTGGAAAGGAAGCGGGTCAAACGAAGCAAATAAGAAGTAAAAGCATGTTTCGGATGCAAGGTAAGTAAAACTTACACCTACTTGTAGTATACGTGTTTATTTTATAGGCGATAAATACAACAAAGGATTTGGTTCGAATTATGAGTTCCAACATGAAACGAATTGGGTTGGAATGAATAGAAACATTTTAAACCATGATTAATGGTGAAAAAGGCAAAATGGTAAACTAGTCATGAATTGGTTAATAGTTTAAGAGTTTTCTTAAAGTTACCTTATAGCGTAACTAGCAATGGAAAATGGGTAAAAATGGAAATTTAGTCAAGTATTGACTAAAGTAAAATAAATTTCAAAGGACACCCATAGCATAAGCCGAATGGGTTAAAAATATAGGAAATTGACTTTAGAAAGAAAGGGATCTAGTGAGAAAATCCGAAATGGTTCGGATGTGTGATTTGTAAATAAAAACCATGTTTTTGTTACATATGAAAATGTTGTGTTATATATAGATCGAACGGGTCAAATGGTGGGAATAATGTCATTTGACAAAATCAACTAATGTGGTGGTCAAGTCATGTGTTACAGGAGCGAATAGTAATTTGGATAATTGCGTCGCCATAGAATATCAGTAATAAAAGCAAGGTGTTGAAACGGGTCACTAGGTTGACTCGAGCCAGGTACGTATAAATACGATTGTGGTTAAACAAACATTTTTTTTGGGTCAAATTGTAGCAAATGCCCTTCGTCGTAAATGAGGGGCTAAAGTTGACTAAAATGCCCTTGTTGGGTAAACCGGGCAAACGACCTTTAAAGGTTGTTGGAAATAAGTGTTTTGGTAGATTAAATCCTTAAGATAAGTATAAAAGGGATATATGGGACCTTAGTGCATAAATACCCTTAACGGGTCAAAATAAGCATACAAACGAAAACGGGTTTAATTTGTATATTAAACCGGGGATTATAATCTAGTATGGTAAATAACATTAAGTTGAAGAAGTATATGAGATATAAAGGTCAAATACACAAGTTTGATGATGAAATCACGAACGGGTCAAAAGTTGGCAAAAAGGGTAATAAGCCAAAGACTTAAAAGTCTGAAATTTTGTTAAACCGGATGTTAGATTTTAACTCCATATGATGGAGAATCAAATTACAAACACATAGGAAGAAACGGTAGGTTAAACGGACGAGCGGATTGAAAGATACGAAAGTTTTCGTGTCGAAAACGGCAAAATGGAAAGCTGGAATGCAGAGATCACCGTAACTTACGGTGCCACCGTAAGTTACGGTGGAGCTAAAAAGTGTTACGGTAGCCCCTACTGGTTTACGGTAGGGGCATGTCAAACCAGTGGCCACCGTAACTTACGGTGCCACCGTAAGTTACGGTGGAGGCCAGATTGAAATTTTTGTTTTTGTTATCAATTGTTTCTCGGACTCGTTTAGACACGTTTTAAGCCCTGTATGACTAAAGCATTTCATGTTTATGAAATGTAGGTACACCTTGGATGCCGGAAGACGATCAAGCTCAACGAAGAACCGAACACGATAAAGACACACGCTTCCGCACTTTGACACATTCTAAAATTTAAACAACGAATTCAACCACGTCATGTAGAATAACTTATGATTTGTAAAAGTTTTAATAAACCCGTATTTCCGATGTATATGATAATCATTAATTACATGATTATCTTTCAAAATTTACGTTAAACCTTGAATAATAAGAACAGGTGTTACAGATCCCCTGGCTTTTCGGTGGGCTGTTTTTCGGGTGATCCTTAGCTAGGGAATTCCGGAGCAACATCTTTGATAGAATGGTGAAAAGAAACGGAAAACAGAGCAAGAGAAGGAAGAAGATGAAGAGAGAATACCTGTTTATCTTCGGAATGCAGTTATAAAGGGAGTCTCTCTAAAATTTTAAATGCATTTGATCCTATCTCTATCTCCTATTTATAATCATGATCGTGTAGGGTTGTCACTTCTGTGACGTCATGGTTGCAACGGATAGTTCTACAATAACGGCTATATTTACGATAGTTAGTTGCGGATAAGATCAGGAAAATATAATTCGCTTATTTAACATTTCACTCCTTATATTTTGGGGGCAGTTGTTAGGGGAGGATTTTATAACAATTAGTGATCCTTATTCGTTATCCTAATTAATGATCCTTACTTCTGTGACAGATAGTGATCCTCAGAAGATCTTCAGGATCAGGATCATGGATTACTTTAAGGATCCTCATACTGACGATTGTTTGTTTGTGTTTTGTATTACTTGGCAGGAGTAACAAGCTTGACTTGGTCTTAGCAACGTTACTATGGAATATTCCACGGGTATTTCGCACACGTTTGACTGGAAATGGACGTTGTGGAGAACGTGGGAGCTTGGCACAAAAGTCGGATAGTTTGTTAGTGTAGCTAACTTCTATTTTTAAAAGGGGTGACGAGCTAGAATTAGAACACTTAGCCATTTTCAGCTACACACACTCTCATACAGTCGCATTCTTGAAGCTCTCGACGAACACTTATTAGTTTTCACTCACTTTTGCACATCTCACAATAGTGATACTTGTACCTAGCTCGTTACTATCCGAAGTTGTAAACACTTATTGATTTATTTGAGCCTGGTGATCGGTAGTTTCCATCACCCGGGGTTTTTTGTGCCGGAGATCAACTCTTGATCATGGGCTTTTTCCCCGTATAAATCCTTGTGTCGGTTGTGCAATTTACCTTGAAGTGATCCTTATCATTGTTCTACGTTTAAAGCATCATACCCCGTAACTAAGAGTTTGGTTGCATTATCCTCATTAGAATTTTTGACCAAAACAGTCTATTTTCCAAAACCTGTTTTGATAACACTTGTTTGATCAGAGTATTAATTTTCAATCCAAGTATCATCTCCCAAATATCCCAATCAAATATCCCAAAACGTATCCCAAAAATGCATTTTGAAGACATATCCTAAAGATATATCCTTATCAGGATATTTTGAGCCTTAAACAGAGTTAAAAAATTCATGTAACGTTCACAAAGGAAAGATCATACCAGGAATTGAGTGTAACCCTAGTATTAAACTCCAACCCCTTTTGCGACTTCTCCCACTAAGATGTCCCCAGTCCGAGACACTTAGCCCAATTTTGATCTTTTGAGCTTCACACAATTGCTTTAGAAGGAATGTCCCCTGTGCATGAAGTCTATAAACACTTAGAAAATTTTTGAATATCAGTTCCAACTGTTTAGACAATTCTTGTGTTACAGGGGTAAAACCCAAAAAATATACTGGAGATAAATCCTTAGTACCCTGGGGAAAATCCCAAATTTTCATGCGCTACTGGCGGGAGTGTATAAACTCCAAGACTTAGAAAGGTGATAACCTTTAAACCTTAGAGAGTATGAAAATACCCTTTCGTGAGAGAGGGTGATCAATCCTCATATACCTTTAGGATTCAGGATATAGCCAATAGTAACGAAATTGTCAGCCACTTTTACATGAACTGGTCCCGCCACCTTGAACTATTCTCGAATAACTTGCGCTCCAGGCGGGGTGTTTAAACCCAATTCAGAAGAAAGGTGAATACCTTTAAACCTGTGAAGGGATCAGGATCCCTTAGATGTGAGAGAGGGGGCCAATCCTCTAATCTTCTGAAGTATCCTGAATGTATATCCTGGAGCTATATCTCGAAGCATATACTGCAAAAAAACCGTAAGCTAAGGTGGGTGTTAGCCTGGCTAACACCCCTCCGATGCTTAATTCAGTAATGGGTTCAAAACAGTAAATAATATTAAAATTTAATAAAAGAGACAGAATCCATACCATCCTAGTTAGAATTTAAATTCCATACTCACTTGAAATAGAGTTTTAGATGTATAGCATTCCAGGATCTCGGTAGCATATCCCCTCCATATTCTTGAGTCGGTATGCTACTTTTCCTGTTTCTGATTCAACCTCATAGGGTCCTTCCCATTTTGGAGCCAACTTTCCATCAGCAGGATTAGTAGTATTCTAAAAAGCCTTTCCCAATACCCAATCTCCAACTTGAAATCTTCTAGTCCTTATATTCTTGTTATATGCTTTAGATATCCTCTGTTGATATGCTGCCATCCTTAGCCTTGCTGCGTCTCTTGTCTCATCAATAGTATCCAGTTCCTGGCATAGGACTTCAGGATTCTGCTCAGGATCCCGGAGGTTGGATCTCGCTGTAGGTATCACCATTTCTGTCGGGATCACCGCTTCTGCTCCAAACACCAAGGAAAACGGGGTTTGGCCAGTTGCACTTTTCACTGTCGTCCTATCAGCCCACAAAACAAAGGGTAATTCTTCTGCCCATCTTCCTTTCTTAGCCCCTAGTCTCTTTTTCAAGTTGTTAACAATTATCTTGTTTGAGGATTCTGCCTGCCCATTTGCTTGAGGATGTACCGGTGTGGATGTAATCATTTTGATTCCCCAACTCTTGCAAAAGTCAGTAGTCCTTTTACTTATTAATTGAGATCCATTGTCACAAATTATCTCAGCTGGTACTCCAAACCTAGTCAGGATATTCCTTTTTATAAAGGATACCACTTCTTGATCTCTAACCTGAACGAACGCTTCAGCTTCGACCCAGTTAGAGAAATAATCGGTCATTGCCAACATGAAGACCTTTCCTCCTGGATCCTTTGGCCATTTTCCTACTATGTCCATTCCCCATTTCATGACTGGCCAAGGGGAAGCTATAGGATAAAGTGGTTCGGCCGGCTGATGTAATATGTTACTGTGTCTTTGACATGCATCACATCTTCGAGCATATTCTTCAGCATCTTTTCTCATCGTCAGCCAATAATATCATGTTCTTAACGCCTTTGAGAACAATGACCTGCCCCCAGTATGGTTACCACAATCCCCTCCGTGTATATCCTGAAGCACTTCCTTAGTTTCGGGATCCTCTAAGCACATCAGATATGGTCCTGCAAGAGATTTCTTATACAAAACATTATTTATAATAGTGAATCGTGATACCTTCATTCTAAAGGCCTTAGGATTCTCATCCTTTGGGATGTGTCCTTCCTTGAGATATCTTATAATTGGAACCATCCAGGACTTGGGATCCTTCTCAGGATACTCATCAGGATCCTGAATACTTAGTACTTCCTTATCCTGAGGATTCGTCGCAGGATATAAGATATGTAACATTGGTATTCGGGTTCCTTCCGGTATCCTGACTGATGATCCTAGATTCGCCAAGGCATCAGCTTCAGCATATCATAAAATTCCTTGCATTTCTCGGAGGATCTTGAGATAAATCTGTTCAATGCTGCTACTCGCCCTGTTAACCGTTGAACATCCTTCATATTTGAAGGTGATTTGATATCCAAGATAGCTTTAATCTGCTCCGGGCTTGCCTCTATTCCTCTTTTAGTCACCATATATCCTAGAAACTTTCCTGCCCCTACTCCAAAATGGCACTTAGTAGGATTCAATTTCATGTTATACTGATCTAGGATATCGAATGCTCCCTTAATACCTTGGAGGTGATCTTCAGCCTTTTTAGATTTTACTACCATGTCATCGATGTACACCTCCATAGTGTCCCCCGGCTTGTCTTTGAACATCATGTTTACCAATCTTTGGTATGTTGCACCTGCGTTTTTCAAACCAAAGGGCATAGCAGTGTAACAATAAATACCTGTCGGTGTCATGAAGGCAATATCCTCCTGGTCTGAAGGTTCCATTTGGATCTGCTGAAATCCTGAAGATGCATCCATGAAGGTTAACATTTCGTGGCCGGCACTAGCATCCACCATTGAATCAATATGAGGAAGAGGAAATTGGTCTTTGGGACAAGCTTTATTCAGGTCCGTGTAATCTACACAAACTCTCCATTTCCCATTTTTCTTCTGTACCACGACTACATTCGCCAGCCATTTAGGAAACTTCACTTCCCTAATCATCTTGCTCCTTAGTAGCCTTTCAACTTCCTCTTGGACGATCACGTTTCGTTCCGGAGCAAATTTCCTTCTCTTTTGTTGGACAGGCTTGAATGACCTGTCGATACCTAACTTATGTGTTATAATATCCTTGGAAATACCTGTCATATCCTCGTGTTTCCACACGAACGTCGACATCCTACATTTTAGAAAATTAGTCAATTGATTTTCAATATCCTGAGGGATATTGGTTCCTACGAGCACCGAGATATCCGGATTATCCTGATCCAGGATAATTTTCTTTGCATCCTGCTCCGAAGCCTCCACGATATCCTGGGCCCGCATCTTTAATTGCTATGCTGCATTAGGCTTGGTTGAGGATTTCATTGAGGATGAGTAACATTCCTTCGCCTCCTGCTGATCACTATCAACCTTGACAACCCCCCAAGGGGTAGGGATCTTGATGCACTGATGATAAGTCGATGGCACAGCCTTCATATCATGGATCCATGGCCTGCCTAGTATGATGTTATAGCAGGATAGGGAGTCCATCACACAGAAACGTTGTATTGAGTTGACCCCTTCAACATATACTAGTAAATTTATCTCTCCCACTGTGTTCCTGGCCTCTCCACTGAACCCAACAAGCACAGTGGATTTTGAAGTAATATCCATTGGAGATACATTCATTCTTTTCAAAATTTCTAGTTGGATTATGTTGACGGAGCTTCCATTATCCACCAATATCATGCAGACAAAATGGTTAGCCACGTATAATGTTATTACGAGAGCATCATGGTGAGGATCCTGGACAGTATCCCTGTCATCACTGTCGAAAGTGATCACTTTATCAGTTGTGAGGGTAGTCATCCTGGCTGGTTTATCTCCCCTCTCGGCCTTAGCTTCCTTTGCATGTCTCTTGGCCACAGAATACGAAGTCCCACAAATGTCGGATCCTCCTGAAATAAAGTTGATTATCTTGGCATCCGCAGGAGGTGATGCTGCTCGTTCAGGATCCTTCTCAGTATCCTGACCCTTATTCTTCTTTCTTCCTAGGAGATCCTTCAGATATCCCTTGCTTAGAAGATAACTTATTTCCTTTCTTAGAGCAATGCAATCCTCAGTTACATGTCCGAAATCTTCACGGAAGGCACACCATTTGGATTTATCCTTCCAATCAGCTTTTTGTTGATTCTTTCGAGGCCACCTAGCTTTGTCTCCTAAACCCTGCATAACATACATTAACTCAGGTATGTTAACAGAAAAGCAATATTCAGATAATCCAGGATATTTTTTAGGATCCTCGTCTTCAACAGCATTCACTTTCTTGTTGTCAATTCTGCCATACGGCTTAGAGCGATATGGTTTATACGAGGATTCTGATTTCTTATTGGTTGATTCATAGGTTGAGGTGGAATTCATCCTCTCTTGCATCTTTTTGTCAACCTCCAAGCGAATATATCTCAAGGCCCTGTTACGAGCTTCGTCGAGATTCCTGCAGGGATTCATTACAAGATCCTGATAAAACTGAGAATCTTTTTGTAATCCCATCTTAAAAGCCTGCACAACTGTTGCAATATCAAGATGTGGGATATCCAAGGATTCCCGACTAAACTTGTTCACATAATCCCTCAAGGATTCCTGAGGCCCTTGAGTTATCCTGTAAAGATCACTGGTTAGTTTCTCAAAACTCCGGCTGCAAGAAAACTGACTATTAAATAAATTAACCAAATGAGAAAACGAAGTAATTGAGTGAGGAGGAACATTTAACAACCATTTTAAGGCTGATCCTGTCAAGGTAGAACCAAAACCCTTGCAGAGGCATGCTTCCTTGAGATCTAGAGGGATAGGGTTGATCTCCATCCTTTCCCTATACTGGGCGATATGCTCTTCAGGATCCGTGGTTCCGTCATAGAGTTTCATGTTGGGGGTTTGAAATCTTTTCGGGATTTCTGCATCACAGATAGGATGCGCAAACCGGGATATCCTGTGGCTGTCTTGGGATACTTCTGGAATCGGCTGGACCCCTCCAGGCACATTGGATATCATGTCTTTCAGCTTTTGAAGCTCCCTAGTAAATGTTGACGTCATACCTGCATCCTGCAAAGATCCACTATTGTTAGTAGCAAGAATATTATTATTTGACAGGTTACCAGTTTGAGGATTCTGGCCATATCCTGAAGCATATCCTGAGCTTCTCACGGTTGATACTCTTATTGAAGAGGGTATCTCAGGAGTATGATTCTGGGAATGGCTTGGCACGATATTCCCCCGGTTATCCTCAGTGTAAACTGCAGAACTGAAGTTCAAAGCCCTGGGTTGCAAAGGAGTGACAGTTTCTTCAGCATGCCTACTTGGGCCGGATTTCAAGAGTTGTATCTCTCTCATCAGCATCCGATTAGTTTCCTGCTGCTGCCTCATCTGTTCCTGTACACTACCAAACAAATTCAGAATTTCGTCATTAGAAGCCAAAATAGGACCAGATCCCTGGGCACTGGGAGGAGGATAACGTCCCGAGCCACATGACTCTCAGTTCCCTGTGAAGAGGCTTGCATTCTTGGAGGAGGAGGTGGAAGCACCGAACCAATTGTTGCAGAGGTTGTAGCAGACATGGTGGAAGGGCTCATTTTTTATCTCGAGGCCATTGAAAACAATGTAGCAAAAAGTTTTGACAATAGAAAATCGAATAATGATTTTACTAAAGTTTTTAGTAAAAATAGCACCACTTGCCCCACGGTGGGCGCCAAATTGTTTTGGTAAAAAATTACCGAAGCAATTAAGTGATCAAATTAGTTAAGTGAGGTAGTGTGCTAGAAATATGTGTTGAAAATATTCTGATTAAGTTGTTTGTAAAAACAATTTTCAGGATACGACTCAAGATATAGAGCTGTATCTATGATCAAACAATGAGCAAAAAATGTAAGGGGTGACACGAGATATACGAGGAAAGCCCTTGATCAATCTAGATCGCCGGCACAAAACCTCGGGAGCTGACAATTGCAGCTGTCTTGTTCTTCTATTACTTCGAATATCAGGATACAGTGCAGGATGTGATGCGGATCAACTAGGTGTTAAAAGGTAATTCGAGTACAAGTGTTTGTGTGTAGTGATTGCTAGTAGCTAGAGAAAAAGAGTATAAGTGAAATTGCGTGCCTTAATCTGATCCGATCCATCTATTTATAGTAAAAGAAATTTAACAAACTACCCTATTAAACCGGGATTCGGCGGATATTCCCCATACGAACGTTGTAGACTTGGTCTTTCGGGTTCAACGTCTCTCATATAACTGGTTTGCCCGAGTCTTAAGGAGAAGAGGTCCACTTGACCGTTAGTGGCCCACAGCTTCTAACCTGCACGTGGTTAATTTAGTTAATACCAGGATATCGCACCAGGATGTTACCAATATCCTGATCCGGTATCCTGATCACAAGTAAACAATCAAAAGCAGAATATTAGTCAGGATATATATGCTCAGAAAATGACCCATAACACTCATCAACACCCAACACCTCCATCTTTCTCCTCCCTCTCCCTTGGCTCTCGGAAGAAACCACAACCACCCCACCATCATCGTCATTTGTCCATTCCAAGTTGTACACAAGGTGCTAGGAGCAACATCAAGAAGCTTGGTGCTTTGGAACTTCAAGGACCTTTCTCACTTGCTTTTATCCAACACATTTGTCATCTACAACTTCTTGTGTTCATCCCAAGACATAGAGCTAGTAGTAAGGCCCATATGATCTCTTGTTACTTCATATTTTGATGGTTAAAAGATGATGAACATTGTTAATCTTGATGAACACTAAAGAACTTAATCATGAATCTTTAACATAAGCTTATTAACATATGAATACATGTTGAATAGTGTTTATTTGCTTCTTGATGATTGATGATTTGTGTTAGTGATGTTAGACATCATAAGAAACCTACTAGATTGTGATTAAACACATGATCTAGTAAGTTAAGGTGATGATCTTGTGAAAGACCAAGACCATCATGCTTTATGTTTTCATGAACTTGAAAAATGAACATGATTTTATGAATGATGAGACATGTAACATGATTACTGTTTTGGTCAAAAATTACCGAAGCAATTAAGTGATCAAATTAGTAAAGTGAGGTAGTGTGCTAGAAATATGTATGAAAAATGTGTTAACAAAATTAGATATGAAAACAGTTTCAGGATACGGCTCAGGATATAGAGCTGTATCTATGATCAAACAATGAGCAAAAGTAAAGTAAATGACACGAGATGTACGAGGAAAGCCCTTGATCAATCTAGATCGCCGGCATAAAACCTCGGGAGCTGACAATCGCAGCTGCCTTGTTCTTCAATTGCTTCAAAATTCAGGATACAGTGCAGGATGTGGTACGGATCGACTAAGTGTTACAACGAAAATGAAATACAAGTGTGATGTTTGCTATCAGCTAGAGAGTGATTGTGTTCGAGAGTGTAAGTGTGAAATGATGTCCGTTCTAAGTTGATCCGACCTCATCTATTTATAGTAAAGATAAAATAACTAACTACCCTAAACTCGTGGGATTCACCGAATATGCCTTCTTGGAACGTTGCAGATCTGGTCTTTCGGGCTCAACGTCTCTTTCTCAACAAATTCGTCCGAGTCTTGAGGAGAAGAAGTCCTTGTGACCGTTAGCAAGCTTCTGCCCTTAATCTGCACGTGATTAATTCAATAAGCTTCAGGATATCGCCCAAGATGTCAGCAATATCCTCTTCCAGCATCCTGATCATAAATAAACAAACAAAGGCAGGATATTGGTCAGGATACATATGTTAAGAAAATGACCCCTAACAATTGTCCCCAAATATATCAGTTGGGATACCAATCCAACGGATATATTTCAAAAACCTTATCCCACAACTCAAGGCATTTAATATGAAGCGACGGTCAAGATCACATCATAACTTCCAACGCGTTTTTTACTCCATGGAGATCCACAATGCCCCTATATCTTCTCTTTTTTTGTTTGAAAAGCAGATATCATCAACAGTCCCTTCAGGTAATTCTCCATTCTCGACTTTATTTCTGTCAATTTACTTCACCTTTCTAGCAATGGCCGCCGAGACCTTCACCCAGCAGAATCTTCTCAAAAATCCCGAAAAGGAGATCTGCGCCTTTGACAACGCAGACATTGCAGCTTTAAGAGCCTCCGGCGCTTTCCCTGATAGCACAATCTTCAGGCCATTTGATCGGTCAATCCGATCGGATGTTAGTTCTACCGAATGGATCTGTTTTCCAGCATATCCCTTTTCACTAGGCCTTCGATACCCCTTCCCAGAATTCATGATGCAATTCTTTCGTATCACTGGCATCTCTTTTGCTCAAACCATGCCCATGGTTTGGAGATTATTAATCGTACTCAACCAAATCAAAAACCTCCACTGTTCTGACCTCTGCATCGAGGATCTACCTATTGCTTATCGCCTCCGATCCCACGGCTCTAGCCGGTTTTTGCTTTTTTCAACCTCCAGCAAACCCCTGATCCTCAAAGCCACCAAAAATGAAGACGGATGGCAACGCAAATTCTTCTTTGTCAAACGAGATTCCATTGCTGAGGGTGCTAACCTTCCGGTGGAGTGGTTAACCACCGGTAGGATCATAAATATCCTCATAGACGATTTGATTGTTATCCTCTATTAATATTCTTCTTTTTGATCTTTATGCAGTGAACTTCAAGGAAGTTGCTCCTCCTACCGCTGAGTCAGAAGAGAGAATCAACACCGTTTACCGGTTACCTGCAACAGACAGGACTTTTACCACACACGTTCCGAGTTCAAGTCAGTACTCGTCGTCCGAGATGTCTGGTAAGAATTCCTTTCAGAATAATTAGTCAAAACAATATAATGATAAAGAATTAAACTTTTCCCTTTACGCAGCACCGGCCAAGATCCCCGAAGTCTTTGATCTTGACGAACTGGATAGCTATTCTGACCAGATCCAGGTCAAGAAAGAATCCGGCTCCAAGACCACCGCTACATCCAAACCCAGCAGCTCCAGAGCCATAATCATTCCTAAACCTTCACCGGCTACCAAGCCCCGTAGTTCAAGTTCCCGCAAAAGGAAAGAACCCGATTCCCCTGTTATTTCTGACACCTTTCCTTATGAAAAGCACGGATTTATTGAAGCCAGTGGTTTTATGACTTCTTTTCTCAACCAGGTTAGTATCTTTATATCATATCCTGCAATTTAAACTATTTTCAAAGACTTAACAATATTGATCCCTGTCCTTTTACCTTTGTAGGGTCTTGAGCGTTTGGTCCACTTATATCAAGAATCCTGCAAGCTTAACAAAACACTTGAATCTAAGCTAAAGGAAGCAGAAATCACAATCTCTGACCAAGGCATGATTGCGGCCGCCAAGTCTCGTCATTACGAGGAGAAATACAAAGCTATGACCCAAGAACACCAAGTTGCTCTCAACAAAGCTACTCTTCAAGCCCAGGCCGATCTGGAAGCTGCCCATGCGCAGTACGAACGGGATATGGTCAGTTACCGAGAAAGTCTCAAAAGTTCCGTCGTCATTTCCCTTCTCCAGGCTAGGTTGAAGATGGCTCATGAAGCCAAAACATTAGGCTTTGAATGCCCTTCTTGGGACGTTAGTGCTTGGGAGACCAAGCTGAAGAATCTTGGCGGTACCTCTTCCAAATCTGCCGATGAACCTTCTAAAACAGTTGAAAAGGCAGTCGATGCTGACAAGGATGCTGAGGCGGATCCCAAGATGGATGTTGCTGAAACCGCTTTGGACCAAGAAGGCGCTACCCCCTAGGGCTTATCTTTATTCGAACAATTTTATGTTTTTATGAACAATTTTCATTTCTGTTTCTAAACACTTTGATAACCGAAGGCGGATGGGTCCTGAGTTTCAGGATGAAACCTTCGGTTATCAACCAGTATTGATCGCTTTAAGAATAATTTCATCTTTTGACTTATTCTCTGTTACCTTGCATTGTTTAGTATGAGTCTTATTTTTGTAAAGATTTTGTATTGGTATCTTATAAGATATCCTGGTTAGTATGCTCAGAAACATACTGCAAAAGCCTTTTGTTAAATAGATCTTTCAAACATTCCTTTATCTTTATAAAAAGTTTTCTGGAAAGTAAAAAATAGCTTATCTCTTCAAAACCAAGTTTTGATGATGATCAAAATTCCAAACCAATACTAGTTTCAAACATTCCAGCCAAATATCCTTAAAAGGACTTTGAGGATATGTGTCAAGATATTTAACATGATGTTACTAAAAATTTAAATGAGGCTCACAAAGGAAAAATCATACCGGACATAGGATATAATCCTATTACCGAACTCCAATCCCTTTGCAACTCTTCCAACAAAGATGTCCCCAGTGCAGGGTACTTAATGCATTTGTCACAAACTTCATTAGTTTTACAGCATCATCTTGTCAAGGATGTCCCCTGTGTACAATGTCTTCAAGTATCTTAAAAATCTATTTAATGTCAGTTTGCATTGCATAAGCAATATTTTACGTCTCAAGGGTAGAACCCAAGGATGTACTGGAGATAAATCCTTTGCAACCTGGGGAAAATCCCAATTTTTCATGCGCTACAGGCGGGAGTGTATAAACTCCAAGACTTAGAAAGGTGAAAACCTTTAAACCTTAGAGAGTATGAAAATACCCTTTCGTGAGAGAGGGTGATCAATCCTCATATACCGTTAGGATTCAGGATATAGCCAATGGTAACGAAATTGTCAGCCACTTTTACATGGACTGGTCCCGCCACCTTGAACTATCCCTGAATAACTTGCGCTCCAGGCGGGGTGTTTAAACCCAATTCGGAAGAAAGGTGAATACCTTTAAGCCTGTGAAGGGATCAGTATCCCTTAAACGTGAGAGAGGGGGCCAATCCTCTAATCTTCTGAATTATTCCGAGTGCATATTCTGGAGCTATATCCTGGAACATATCTTGCAAAACAAATGTAAACTAAGGTGGGTGTTAGCTTGGCTAACACCCCTCCGATGCTTAAGTCAGTACTGGGTTCAAAAGAATTAATAATATATAAAAATATATTAAAAAGTAGTAAGAATTCATACCATCTTGAGTTAGAAATTAAATTCTAGACTCACTTGAAATAGAGCTTAAGGTGTATAGCATTCCAAGATCTCGGTAGCATATCTCCCTCCATATTCTTGAGTCTATATGCTCCTTTCCCTGCTTCTGATTCAACTTCATATGGCCCTTCCCATTTTGGAGCTAACTTGCCATCGGCAGGATTAGTTGTATTTTGGAAAGCCTTTCTTAATACCCAATCTCCAACCTTAAATCTTCTGGTTCTAATATTCTTATTGTATGCCCTGGATATTCTCTGTTGATATGCTGCCATCCTTAGCCTTGCCGCATCTCTCTTTTCATCTATGGTGTCTAAATCCTGACTCAAGGCTTCAGGATTCTTCTCAGGATCACTTAAAGTAGATCTTGCAGTAGGTATTGTCATCTCCGTTGGAATCACTGCTTCTGCTCCAAATACCAACGAAAATGGGGTTTAACCTGTTGCATTCTTTACCGTTGTCCTATCAGCCCATAAAACAAAGGGTAATTCTTCTGCCCATCTTCCTTTTTTGGCTCCAAGCCTTTTCTTTAAGTTATTGACAATTATCTTGTTAGAGGATTCTGCTTGTCCATTTGCTTGAGGATGTACCGGAGTTGATGTAATCATTTTGATTCCCCAACTCTTGCAAAAGTCAGTAGTCCTCTTACTTATGAACTGAGAGCCATTGTCACAGATTATCTCAGCTGGTACTCCAAATCTGGTCAGGATATTTCTCTTGATGAAGGATACTACTTCTTGGTCTCTTACTTGAACAAATGCTTCAGCTTCAACCCACTTAGAGAAGTAATCCGTCATTGCTAGCATAAAGACTTTTCCTCCCGGAGCTTTCGGTAACTTTCCTACTATATCCATCCCCCACTTCATGAATGGCCAAGGGGAAATTACAGGATATAGTGGTTCAGCTGGTTGATGTAGTATGTTACTATGCCTTTGACATGCATCACATCTTCGAGCATATTCTGCAGCATCTTTTCTCATTGTTGGCCAAAAGTATCCTGTCCTCAATACTTTCGAGAATAATGATCTGCCCCCAGTATGATTACCACAGTCCCCTTCATGTATATCTTGAAGTACTTCTTTAGCTTCATGATCCTCCAAGCACCTTAAATATGGCCCTGCAAGAGATTTCTTGTATAAAATATTATCTATAATAGTGAACCGTGATACCTTCATCCTAAATGCCTTAGGATTTTCATTTCCAGGAATGTGTCCTTCTTTGAGATATTTCATGATTGGAGCCGTCCAGGTTCTAGGATCCTCTTCAGGATATTCCGCCCCAGGATCCTGAATACCAGCTACTTCTTTATCCCGAGGATTCGTTGCAGGATATAAGACATGTACTATTGGTATTCGCGTCCCTTCAGGTATCCTGACCGACGATCCCAGATTTGCTAAGGCGTCTGCTTCAGCATTATCTTCCCTTGGTACCTGTTTAAGTATAAAAACATCGAAATATCCTGCTAATTTTTTGAGAATATCGAGATATTCGATTAATTTTTCTCCCTTAACTGCATATGATCCATTAAAATGGTTAGTAATTAACAGAGAGTCAACATATACTTGCAAATTTTTGATACTCATGCTCTTAGCCAATTCTAATCCTGCAATTAAAGCTTCATATTCTGCCTCATTATTGGTAGCAGGAAATTCACACCTAATAGCCTGGGGTAATATGTCCCCCTGTGGCGATTTTAGTAGTATTCCTAATCCTACTCCTCTTACATTAGATGCACCATCAGTATATAATGTCCAGGATCCTGAGGCTTCTCCTAGTTGTTGAACTTCTAGGTCTACCTCATCCTGAATGTCACTACTAAAGTCAGCCACAAAGTCAGCTAAAGCCTGAGACTTTATGGCATTCCTAGGTTCATATACTAAATCATAAGCACTCAACTTTACTGACCACTTGGCCATCCTGCCTGACATCTCTGGTTTCCTAAGCACATTTTTAATAGGATAGTTTGTTTTAACATGAATCCTATGTGTCTCGAAATAATGCCTAAGTTTCGTTGATGCCATAACTAATGCTAGTATCAATTTTTCTAAATGAGAATACCTAGTTTCAGCATCTAACAAACTTTTACTAACATAATAAACAGGATACTGCTGACCTTCATGGTCTTTTATAAGAACGGCACTTACAGCATTCCCTGATACAGCAAGGTATAGGGATAGTGGTTCACCATTTTCCGGCTTCATCAACAGAGGTGCGGTTGAGAGATACCGTTTCAAATCTTGTAGGGCTGCTTCATGCTTTTCCCCCCATTCGAATCTTTTGTTCTTCTTTAGGATATCATAGAAGTCTTTGCATTTCTCCGAGGATCTTGAGATAAATCTGTTTAGAGCTGCTACCCGGCCTGTTAATCTTTGTACATCCTTCATATTCGAGGGTGATTTTATATCCAGGATAGCTTTAATCTGCTCCGGGCTTGCCTCTATCCCCCTTTTCGTCACCATATACCCAAGAAACTTTCCTGCCCCCACTCCGAAATGGCACTTAGCAGGATTCAGCTTCATATTATACTGATCCAGGATATCAAATGCTCCTTTAATATCCTGGAGGTGATCCTGAGCTTTCTTTGACTTTACTACCATATCGTCAATGTATACTTCCATGGTGTCCCCCAGTTTGTCTTTGAACATCATGTTTACCAATCTTTGGTATGTTGCACCTGCATTTTTCAAACCAAAAGGCATAGCTGTGTAACAATAAATACCTGTTGGCGTCATGAAGGCGGTATCCTCCTGGTCAGAAGGCTCCATTTGGATCTGTTGAAATCCTGAGGATGCGTCCATGAAAGTCAACATTTCATGCCCAGCAGTAGCATCTACCATTGCATCAATATGGGGGAGAGGAAATGGGTCTTTAGGACAAGCTTTGTTCAAGTCTGTGTAGTCTACACAAACTCTCCATTTCCCATTCTTCTTCTGTACTACAACCACGTTTGCAAGCCACCTTGGGAACTTAACCTCTCTGATCATTCTTAACTTTAATAATCTCTCAACTTCCTCTTGGATAATCGTGTTCCGCTCAGGAGCAAACTTCCTTCTTTTTTGTTGCACAGGCTTGAACGACTTATCAATTCCAAGCTTGTGAGTGATGACATCTTTGGATATGCCAGTCATATCCTCATGTTTCCATGCAAACGTAGACATCCTGCATTTCAAAAAGTTAATTAATTGTTCCTCAATATCCTGAGGGATATTGGTCCCTACGAGCACCGATATATCGGGGTTATCCTGGTCCAGGATAACTTTCTTCACATCCTGCTCCGGATTCTCCACGATATCCTGGGCCCGCGTCTTTAATTGCTATGCTGCACTAGTTCTGGCTGAGGATTTCATCGAGGAGGAGTAGCATTCTTTCGCCTCCTGCTGATCGCTATCAACTTTAACAACTCCCCAAGGGGTAGGTATCTTGATGCATTGGTGATATGTTGATGGCACGGCCTTCATATCGTGAATCCATGGTCTTCCTAGTATGATGTTATAGCAGGATAGAGAGTCCATCACACAGAAACGTTGTATCGAGTTGACTCCTTCAACGTATACCGGCAACTTTATCTCTCCCACTGTGTTTCTGGCCTCTCCACTGAACCCAACAAGCACGGTGGACTTCGAAGTGATATCCATTGGAGATACATTCATCCTTTTAAGTGTCTCTAGTTGGATTATATTGACGGAGCTGCCATTATCAACCAATATCCTGCGTACAAAATGGTTAGCCACATATAACATTATTACCAGAGCATCATGGTGAGGATCCTGGACAGTATCCCTGTCATCAGCATCAAAAGTGATCACTTTGTCGGTTGTGAGGGTCGTCATCCTGACAGGTTTGTCTCCCCTTTCGGCCTTGGCTTCCTTTGCATGTCTTTTTGCTGCCGAGTACGAAGTTCCACAAATGTCGGATCCCCCCGAAATGAAGTTGATTATCTTGGCATCCGCGGGAGGTGATGCAGCTCGCTCAGGATCCTTCTCCGTATCTTGACCCTTATTCTTCTTTTTTCCTAAGAGATCTTTCAGATATCCCTTGCTTAGAAGATAGCTTATTTCTTTCCTTAAAGCAATGCAATCCTCAGTCATATGTCCGAAATCTTCGTGGAAAGCGCACCATTTCGACTTATCTTTCCAGTCAGCCTTTTGTTGATTCTTTCGAGGCCACCTAGCCTTGTCTCCTAGACCCTGCATAGCATACATTAATTCAGGAATATTAACGGAAAAGCAATATTCAGACAACTCAGGATACTCTTCAGGATCCTCATCTTCGACAGCGTTCACTCTCTTGTTTTCATTTCTACCATATGGCTTAGGCCGATATGACTTAAATGAGGATTCTGACTTCCTATTAGTCGATTCATAAGTGTTGGACGAGTTCATCCTTTCTTGCATCTTCTTGTCATCTTCCAGACGGATATATCTCAAGGCCCTGTTACGAGCTTCATCGAGATTCCTGCAGGGATTCATTACAAGATCCTGATAAAACTGAGAATCCTTTTGTAATCCCATCTTAAAAGCTTGCACAGCTGTTGCAACATCAAGATGTGGGATATCCAAGGATTCTCGACTAAATTTGTTCACATAATCCCTCAAGGATTCCTGAGGCCCTTGAGTTATCCTGTAAAGATCACTGGTTAGTTTCTCAAAACTCCGACTACAAGAAAATTGACTGTTAAATAAATTAACCAAATGAGCAAAAGATGTAATTGAATGTGGAGGAACATTCAAGAGCCACTTCAAAGCTGATCCTGTCAAGGTTGAACCAAAACCCTTGCACAAGCATGCTTCTTTGAGCTCCGGAGGGATAGGGTTGATCTCCATTCTTTCCCTATACTGAGCAATATGCTCCTCAGGATCCGTCGTTCCGTCGTAAAGCTTCATGTTGGGGGTTTGGAACCTCTTTGGAATTTCAGCATCACAGATAGGATATGCAAAACGAGATATCTTGTGGCTATCCTGGGACACTTCTGGGATCGGCTGGACCACCCCAGGTACACTAGATATCATGTCCTTCAACTTTTGAAGTTCCCTAGTAAGTGCTGATGTTACACCTGTATCCTGCAAAGATCCATTATTGTTAGTAGCATGAGTATTATTATTATTTGACACGTTACCCGTTGGAGGGTTTTGCCCATATCCTGAAGCATATCCTGAGCTCCTCATGGTTGACATCCTGATCGAGGAGGGTATTTCAGGAGTATGATTCTGAGGAAGACTGGGCACGATATTCCCCCTGTTATCCTCGGTATACACAGCTGAACTAAAGTTCAACGCTCTGGGGTGTAATGGAGTGACATTGTCCTCAGCAGATCTACTCGAGCCAGACTTCAGGAGTTGTATTTCCCTTAAAAGCATTTGGTTTGTTTCCTGTTGCTGCCTCATTTGTTCCTGCACACTTCCAAATAAAGTTAGAATTTCATCATTAGAAGCTAAAACGGGAGCTGATCCCTGGACACTCCGAGTAGGGATAACATCTTGAGATTGTGTAGAAGCTGGCATCCTTGGAGGAGGTGGTGGAAGCACCGAACCGGTAGTAGCAGAAGTCATAGCAGACATAGTAGAGGAACTCATGTTTGATCGTGAGGCCATTGTGGACAATGTAGCAAAAAGTTTTGAAAATAAAAAACCGATTAGCGATTTAACAAAAATTTTTAGTAAAGAGAGCACCACTTGCCCCACGGTGGGCGCCAAATTGTTTTGGTCAAAAATTACCGAAGCAATTAAGTGATCAAATTAGTAAAGTGAGGTAGTGTGCTAGAAATATGTATGAAAAATGTGTTAACAAAATTAGATATGAAAACAGTTTCAGGATACGGCTCAGGATATAGAGCTGTATCTATGATCAAACAATGAGCAAAAGTAAAGTAAATGACACGAGATGTACGAGGAAAGCCCTTGATCAATCTAGATCGCCGGCATAAAACCTCGGGAGCTGACAATCGCAGCTGCCTTGTTCTTCAATTGCTTCAAAAGTCAGGATACAGTGCAGGATGTGGTACGGATCGACTAAGTGTTACAACGAAAATGAAATACAAGTGTGATGTTTGCTATCAGCTAGAGAGTGATTGTGTTCGAGAGTGTAAGTGTGAAATGATGTCCGTTCTAAGTTGATCCGACCTCATCTATTTATAGTAAAGATAAAATAACTAACTACCCTAAACTCGTGGGATTCACCGAATATTCCTTCTTGGAACGTTGCAGACCTGGTCTTTCGGGCTCAACGTCTCTTTCTCAACAAATTCGTCCGAGTCTTGAGGAGAAGAAGTCCTTGTGACCGTTAGCAAGCTTCTGCCCTTAATCTGCACGTGATTAATTCAATAAGCTTCAGGATATCGCCCAAGATGTCAGCAATATCCTCTTCCAGCATCCTGATCATAAATAAACAAACAAAGGCAGGATATTGGTCAGGATACATATGTTAAGAAAATGACCCCTAACAATTACTAGACATAAACTTGAATGATTTCAAAAATAGTTTTCCAAAGAAACCAAGTTAAATCACAAGATTTACATGAACATTATTTTTAAAGAAACTAACCATGTTTCTAGTAGTGAAACAAGTATAAGAATACATTGTTTACAAGAAAAATTCAAGAGAATGATTTTTGGAAAAATCATCTAGTAAGTTGTAAACACCTAAATCTTTCAAGAATGAAGTTTATAAAGAAGTAAATACATTTTGGAGGGTAACTAAGTCTACTAAACACACCACCAAGTTACTACAAGTTTTTATGAAAGTTCAAGTTCATGATTATTGTGTAGATAGCATTGTTTTGGCACTTGGTAAGTGTAGGTTGATTGTTGATTGTTTGTGATGATTTTGAAAAGAAAATGATATGCTTTGATAGCATGGACACCTCCATTTTTAGGGGAAACTATGGCAAAATTTTCAAAAAATATAAACACTTAGAAAAATATTTTCTAAACAAATATTTACAAGTGTGTTTTAACTATGATTTTCAATATAAACTTTGCCATGGATTTTGTTACAAAAATACAAGTATTGGGGGTTGGTTTTTTATAAATAAAAGTGGATAAATATGTATTTAGAATATATATTTACATTAAAGACATGATGTGTGTGAATATTCGTATGCTTTGTGTAGTAGTAGTTATATTATTTTAGGGTTAAAATAATATAACTTGACAAAATACCAAGAAATTACAATCCAAAAAATCACCAAGAATCACCAGGAATAAATATATGTTACACACAAAATATTGTGGAACCAAATGATAAAATGTAACTAACAAAAATTCCGGAAAATACATTTATGAGCATGTCTTTGGTAAATATTATTTTGGATACAAAAGAAATGAAAATATGATTTTTATTATTATTAAAAAGTATATCATATTTTCGACAAGGAGAAAATATATTATTTTTGGAAGTAAAAATATATTTTCTTAGAAAATTTAGAAGATATATGATTTTTGAGAAAAATATATATATTTTCTTGGAATGCATTATTTTTGGGGATAAAAATAAGTTTACATGTATTTTCTAAATTTAGACTTGGAAATACATTAAATTGGATAACTATTCCGGAATAATCCACTAAAAATATTAGTACAAGTATACTTAACAAATACAAGAATACGAAGATGCATGCATGAGTTACCCCCATCCTTGTGAAGGAAATATGAAAATAAATACTTGAGAAGTATTGTTACAGAAATATTGTTTAACAAATTATTCCAAAATTAACTATAATTTAAAGTTAAAATAATCATTATTTTAACAAGAAATTATAACTTAGAATAATATTGAAGGCATAAAAGAAACGTAACTCAAGAACATAAATACTAAGGCAAGGCACGATCCGTTCGTCTAATAGACCCTAGTACATTGTAGGTGGTCGTGTTTACTGACGAGATTTGAGTTACGAGTACCGAAGATGCAAAACTGTGAGTTCATGTCCCCCGTTTTCTTTTTACTGTTTCCAGTTTTATACTCGGGGGTGAAATACATGTTACAATTGTTTACAAACATTTTATACATGGTATGGTTAGCTAAGGAGGGTTACTGCTTGATCATGTGAAAGGTGGGTACAACACTTAAGGCCATTAATCCTCGTTGTAGGACCGAGGGACATGAGTGATAGATCTATTTGGGTGTAGCGAGCCCACACCCATGGGGACCAGGGTGGCCCATGTGGTGACTATGTCCACATACTAATGCCGTGGCAAAATTCCGCTAGGTTTGAGTTTTCCTGCACCATTTCACACATACCATTGGCCTTGCAAACCATTGGTGATCTGTTTTTCCTTATTGCTACATACCAGGGACATACATACATACAGTGATACAGACATACTTTAAAGGTTTATTCATAAGCAAACACATGAACTCGCTCAACTTTTGTTGATGTTTTCATATTACATGTATTTCAGGGAACTAAGTGGATCTGGCAGAGTTTAGGAGATGTATCTTAATCCTGGACGAGATACATGGTTCTAAACTCGGGTTTGTTTAAGGTTTTTTGTCGAGTCTTAGTGAACTCCTTAAAACTTGTTGTGGTTTGTAACTTGAATTTGGTGTCGATGTTTCAAACAATTATGTTGTGCTATTTTCAAACTTAATTTATGGATGAACATCAAATGGTTTTATCATATAGCGTTGTTATGATTGAATGCTATGGTATTAAGATAGTCACACCAATAATCACGCTTCCGCAAAAGTCAGGGTGTGACAATATGATTGAACAAGATCAACCTCATTGTATCAATAAATTCAACTCATACTGCATTAGCTTACATAAGCTTCTGAGCTAACCAAAGCAACACATGTCATTGTCATAAGTTTGTCACCAACTTAGAATAATTCTTATTTAACATCTAAAATAAGCTTAGACAATGAGTTCTCCTCATTAGCTTTTCGAACATACTCTTAAAAAGTTACATGTCTTTTCCTTATAATGAATGAAAATTCTCCCTCAACTTTGTCTATACACAAATTCTTTTGTGTTCATACACATTTGAATGTTTAGAGTTAATTAGTCTCCGTCAAGACCCATAATTAACCAAGTACTAGTCTAGCATGCTTTAGACTATAATACTTTAGCATGTGAACAGAAGATGCATCATTCTGATTCTTCACAGCCCTAAGGATATCATAATATCACTTTGCAACATTCATCCCTTGTTAAGACAAAATAATGAGACTTATTCATAATCCTAAAACATCAATATTTAGGAAAGTCTCACAAATAATTGTATATAGCACATAGCTAAATTTCATCATTCATTTAAGGAACATAACTTGTTTACCTTTGATCTCCAACATTCTACCATTGACTCATAAGTACTTAAACATAAGTCTTAATCCAAGTCACTTGGTGAACACATTCATCACCAACAAGATGAATGTTTCTCGTCTACAATCACTATTATGTGTGAGATAGAGTCAACTAGATCGACACTCAACAACATGGCATTCATAATTTGCCATAAGTGATTTGCACACATCTACTGTTATTCATTAGGAGATATGTATATTTAGGATGCTCTCCTAAATGAAGGTAAAATCTTCATATGGATCTAACAATAATCAAGTGGTAGACGCATCTACTTATAAATCTCGCAAGATTTATTAAAGGTATACAATAACATATAGTACTTTTACTTTCATATGTTAGAATTCACACTTGTGAATTTTTCAATGACTTCTAATGAAGTATGTCGACATAAATGTCGTTAGTGTATTTCATCTCAATACACTCACCACGTTCTTTCATTACTCACTCATGATGTGGTTATACATTTGGGGTCTGTTTGGTATGGGGTAATGGAATGGACGAAGGAATGGAATGGACGAGGTAATGGAATGGACGAGGGAATGCAATGGATCAATACCATTCCATGTCTTGTTTGGTTACCATGTGTGAATGGAATGAGTTATTATTGTGTATTGTTCGGTAGGCAAGAAAAACGGAGTAATAAAATCAGCGGTGAGTGGTGGTGGTGGTCGGTGGTAATGATTGTGGGTGGTTATAGGTGGCGGTGGTGGGTGTCGGCGGCGGCGATGGGTGGTGGTGGTGGCGGCGAGTAGCGGTGCGGCGGCGACGACGACGAGTGGTGGTGGTGGCAAGGTGGTCGCTGGTGGTGGGTGGCAGAAGAGGTGGCGGTTGGTGGCGGCGGTGGCGGTTGGTGGTGGCGGTTGGTGGTGGCGGCGGTGGTGGCGTTGACGATGGTGGTGGGCGACGCTGGCGGCGAGTGTCCTTAGCAGTTGGTCGCAGCTGTGGGTGATAACGGTGGCGAGTGGGTGGCGGCGGCGGTGGTTGTGGCTGTCGGGGTGAGGTGGTGGCGGGTGGCGGCGATGGCGTCGGTGGTGGTGGTGGGTTGTGGCGAAGGTGGTGGGGTGTTGTTGATGAATGGTGCAAGAGAGGATGGAATGGAAAAAAAACATGGGGGGGTGGAAGGAATGATTTTGAGGGAATGGAATGCATTTTGGAATGGGTGATTCCATTCCATTGACTAACCAAACACCCTTTTCTTCATTCCTTCGTAATCATCCATTCCATTCCACCTCTCATTCCTGCATACCAAACACTACCTTGATGTTTTGTTATTTTGACTTTTAGTCAATGTAACAACTATCAAGTTATTTATGTCCAAGTATTTTCATGTACTATCCTTTTAAAACCATATTCTTTTAAACAATGTATAACCGACGTTATAATTATTTTCCACAAAAATAATTTATACGTCACAACCATTAGTGATTTATTTCTTTGTAAAAAATTGCATGTGTTATCCGAATATATTGAACACAAAACAATAAAATACATTGGAAACTAAATCATAAGTGCCAATCACTTTTGAAATTTAAACGGAACATAGACAATATGTAGACATCAAATAGCAAAGTGCTTTTATCTTCAACACTTTATAATCTGACCGAAATCTTCTCAACAATATCGTCTCATGGCATGTCTTGAGGTACTCCCTCAATAAGACTCATGCACTTATAAGTACAAGTTCTCCATTTCATGTTTAAACTTTAAACTTGGACAATTATGCTCAAAACAACACAAAGTTGTTACAAATACTACATTTAAGTAGTAAACTTGAACAATTAAATTTGTTCACAACAACACCAAGTTGTTTTTCACCAAATAACATTTTCTAACATGCATGTTAGAAAAAAAACGTTATAACAAGCACATTATAGAATCGAACGTTTACATAAAACGTTTTCCAAATATATAGTTTATAAAATAAACCATTTCTCTTCATTTTTAATGCACACAGAAGCAATTAAATGTTTACATAAAACATTTCTGTTCATTATGAACAATATCCAGCCTCATATTCGTGATACACATTTTCTAACACACGTGTTAGAAAATTTAAGTCATTTTATATATACAAAACATGACCAAATTAAAGCATTAATGTCATCATTAAAACTCATCAAATGTCATCAATAAAACTCTACTCAAGAGTTTCACCATATGAAGAGTTAAGAGTCTCAATAATTAAAGACTTAAACTCTAATAAAACTCATCAAATGTCATCATTAAAACTCTACTCAAGAGTTTCACCATATGAAGAGTTAAGAGTCTCAATAATTACTCTAATAAAACTCATCAAATGTCATCATTAAAACTCTACTCAATAGTTTCACCATATGAAGAGTTTAATTAGTAATTAAAATTTCACTCAAATGGATTTAGAAATCACAAATTAAAGTTGGTGATAAATCCCACACAACTACACCATCACTTTTTGGTGATTTAATTGTTGAAGCAAATCAAACATCAACTTCAATGTATGACCTTTTATTTCTAAATCATACAAAACATTAAAATCAATGATACAACAAATTACTTGTATAAAATGTTTACATAAAACATTTCAAAGCATTTGTATTTTAACCACTTTTAACAATCATGTTAAAAGGAAAGAAATTCTAACGCGCACGTTAGAAATATTAACATTTTCACAAAATGTTAATTCGACTTGCTAAAAGCACATATATGGTTCAAATAAATATGTCGTTTTAATACACACGTTAGAAACTAAACAATTAAAAATTGCTTCCAAACTAACGCATTTCATGAACGTTTCTAACACACATGTTAGAAGACAAATGATTACAAAAATCACTATGATACTTATTTGTTCATATCAATCCATGGGTGGATGAAAAGTCTACTTTAAATAGAGACTTAATTAGAGACTTAAAACTCTAATCAAGTAACATAAAACTCTTATTTAAAGACATAAAAAACTCTACTTAAGATAATTTAACGTTTACAAAAAAACGTATGGTTTACCCCAATAATTCCGGTCTAAAACACATGTTAGAAAATTTAACGTTTACAAAAAACGTATGGTTTCACTAATAAACCCGATCTAACACAAAAGTTAGAAAAAATTAACGATTCCCAAAATCGTTTCAAAAACCAAACGGTTGAACCAAAACTATTCGTTTTGTACCACGGTATAGGATTTAAGATTGTATTTCAATCTCAAGAAATCCAAACACAACAAGTTGTACCACATACACATTTCCCAAAAGAAAATATTTATAAGTTCATAATCTTTAAAATATTTTTTTTTTATTATAAATCCTTTTGTGAACCAAAAATCCTTATAAATAAGGTTTTAAGATTGTAGCAACAATCTCACGAAGTCTGTTTTAAGTTTGTAGGAACTAGGTTCACTTTTTATAAAATATAATTACAAAATATATAATAACGAGACTCTCGTTCTTCGTAGGAAATATTATAGTACAATATCGGTTGCAATAACTAAATAAAAAGAATATAAAATATAATTTTATATACCAATCTTGATTCAAGCCGCATCTCTGGTGGGTCATTCACGCGCATTTGATAGCATCCTAGACTTGAGTATTCATCATCTTGAGTCTTGAAACATACTCCTTGACTGCAACAAAGAGCACACTAAAACGTTGACGATTTTGGTTGAGGCACGTGTTCAACACGCTTCCCTTAAAACAGATTTCGCGTCTCTACTAAAGATGACGCGTCTGTCTCCTAGGGTACAACAGCCGAAGCAGTATGTACTGCCGGAGATGGCCACACGCCCGAGGTTACACCTGGTAAAATTTTAGTGTTAGAACTTGTGGTAAATAATGGTATGAAGATGATGAAATCGAATAGAGAAAACATATATCTCTAAGTACCTAACACATGGGTCTTCAAGTATCTCCAAGAACTCTTCTATTTTTTTTTCCATCTAAAAATTCCACTTTCAATTCTCTACTTGTAATTAGCTTCATCAAGTTAGGCACATAACATACTTTGCATACAAGAGATATATGGTAGATAAGAATCTCACTTTATTAGAGATTTTATTAGAGAAATAAACTCTAATAAAAACTAATAAATTAACATAAATACTCTACTATAAGTCTTACTTTATTAGAGATTTTATTAGAGACATAAACTCTAATAAAAACTCTACTTAAGAGTTATCACCCATATGAAGAGTCTAGTAAATAATTATAATTTTACCAAATTTTAATTTCACTAAATTAATATCTATTCACACCATCTAAATTTCCAACACCAAATTGCCTTGAGGATGCATACACATAAGTTTTGAAATAATGTGCTGAAATATATATAATCCAATTCTAGCTCAAGTGGTAGGAGGACTTGAGTTCTGTTTTGAAGACTTAAGTTTAATTCACATTTGGTGCAAAACAGGAGTGAGACACTGGTGGGCAGTGATAGAACACCCAGGAAAACCTGGGTTCGATCCTTAAGCCAAACGAGTTTTACTTGTAATTTACCGTCGTGCCTACGGACGGGTGGGTTATCGGGTTTTCCCCAGAATTGGTGGTGGACGACTCGGGTTACTCTCGGAGTATTCCATTTGTCCAGTGGGTGCCCCGAGACCGAGAGTGCTCGACATTTATTTGTTGGCCGTTCAAAAAAAAAAAAAAAAACAAATGTGATTGATTTGAAATGTTTTTTTTTCAGAGTGGAAAATATTAGGCTGGACGGTATGTGGACCGTCCAGCAACGTCGCCAACGAGACGCCGTCCCCCTCTCCATTTCATGCCCTCCGTCGCCGGTCCAGAAAGGTCGCCAACGTCGGGTTCTCGACGGCAAAGACGCCCCTCCCCCTCTCTCACACACATATACATACAATATATACATATATATATATATATATATATATATATATATATATATATATATATATATATATATATATATATATATATTAGGCCCATCCCCCATTTCCTTAGCTCCATCCTCTTTGCCCCATCCTCATACCCGATTTACGTGGCGCTTACGTGACGGATCATCCTCCAAGGATGAACTATCACTATACCGGTATCCTTACTACTTATGGCACACGGGGCAGAAGCATGTATAACGAGTGATGGCAAAGTATAACGCGTGATATTTTATTTTTCCCACCCCCACAACAAAGTATAACGCATTATTTTATCACGGAAAGCAATTTTCGTTATTTTTTTAACGCGTGATGGTGTTTAATTGTGAGTGTAATTGTTGGTTGGGGGAAAATTGTTGGGTGTGGTGGTGAGTGATGACCACCCCCACTAAAAAAAGTTGTGAGTGATGAAAAAATGGTTGCTGATATGGCAGAACATGATTGGATATTGTGAGTGATGGAAAAATGGTCACTAGTGACCACCGCCCTCCCCTTACTAGTAGAAAATTGAGTTTTAGCAGTCTAAAAATCAACAATGAAACGTCGGACTTGTCAAATCCCACAAAAAGAACATAATGTTTTTAAATATTCACAGTTGGATCAGCAATGGATATGTCACATCCCAAAAACAAATTGTATTTTTAAATACCCGTCGCTCATCTGTTGATAACACATGTTGTAAATGGATACTAGTTTCATACTCTTCAAGGGATACTTAATTAGTAAATCAAGGGATACTTAGTAAAACATATATAAATTCCAAAATCAGTTTACATGTTGTTCGGCGGGTTACATTTAACCGTAATGTATGTGTGAGAAGGCTTCTTTTAATGAGTAGGAGTCTGAGTCTAACTATTATGGATTACTCGATGAAGTTTTAGAGGTTAAATATCATAGTGATTGTCGATGTGTTGGCGTGCTTGTCAAGTGTACATGGTTCGATTGTAGTCAGGGGTGAGTTGACCCAAAACATTGTTTGGTTGACATCAAATAAGATCACAGCTAAAAAATAACAACTTGGCCATTCTAAATTCGGAAGCAGAACAAGTATATTATACATCATATCCTTCGATGACGGGTTTTTAAAAAAATGGTGGGATGTTGTCAAGATGAAGCCAAGAGGGATAATGGGCTAGAACATTGTCAAGAATAAGTATATTTCAAGTTGCAATTGCAAATTTACTCTTTTGCACTTACCATGTTACAAAAAGAACTTTATGATTTTAATTGAACAATTAAGTTGATATAGTTTCTTATAGGTCATAATGATATTCATCAACATGTAATAACAAATATTTTAGCTAGGGATCTTCTCCCTATGATTAACTATGATTTTCCAATTATATCATGATAGAATTTGTAAAAACATGAATCAAATCGAAATATAGGTTATAGCGATCGATTTAATGAGCAAGACGGAAGTTGAGATAAACACAACAATCGCTACACAATCGAACAATATAACGTTTAGATAAGCATCACTAATTCGATTACCGAAAGAGTTTACATCGTGTCAAAACTAGGAGATCAAGTGTGATCTCCCTCTCAAAACTTCTACACACACAAACAAATGAACACTATTTATAGGCCTCCTTCCATTCACTAACATCATCCTAGAGATAGGAAGTCATTCGCAAAACACATCATGCGAATGAGCTCATTCGCTGAAACCAGCGAAGGGCCTCCATTCGCTAGACTCTTCTGGTGAATGTAACCATGTTCATTCGTTTAACTTTTATATATAATACATAGTTAGCACAAGCATCAACGTAACCTATTCGCACAACGACGGACACTCTAAAATGCACTAACAAATCCCCCATTGTCTGTTGTTGTCGAATGTTGAATATCTTGCAACTTCAGTCACTAGGGAATGATGATGACATCGATTCCCCCTTGACTGATGATTCGGGTATAAGAAACTTGACATAAATCTGCATGATGCAATCCAAACAACTTAAAGTTTTTCGTATCAGACCCCCCCCCACCCTCCTCAAAATACGCATATCCAGACTATTTAGAAACTCAAACTTGATCGACTACCATCACGTCCACCTGGGCTAGCTTTATTTCTGATCAATCAATTTTACTGACTGGCAAATGATAAAGGTTCGGTGTTTCAACCAACAAGTCATAAGCTTTATTACAAACAAACAAATCAAAGTCAATCTGCACTGATAAAGACACAATCCTTAGAATAAATTATTTCAACGAAGATAAATTATATAGTCTTTTCCATGATAGTTGCCACAATCAACCCCAATCACCGACTTGCCAATGATTAATGTCAATACTCCCATAAGAACTAGAACTTCAGTTTGATAAACAAACTGAACCTCTGTTAAATAATATGCACCATCATACGATCATTGTCAGTACCACCCAAAATTGCAGTATCATTTGAATTTACCAAGAATTATATAATTTTGAAATTTGTATTCCCCCTTAATTCTTGGTAAATTCTTCAACCAATATACAATTTGGCCCAAAGTAGTCAAATCAACACACAAGAACAGAGACCACCGGTTCTCGTGACTACCCCACAATTTTTCAAAAAACATGTATTTTCATCATCACAAGCTAATCAGCCACATCCCCGAAACACTCAAATTCAACACAAAAGACCAAATGAGTAAAATTTGGAAAATCATGTTAACAAATTTTTTCTCAGCAATCATCCCTTTATTACAAACTAGGTTATAGACCCGCGTATTACATAGGCTCTGTGTGTGTGTGTGTATATATAACTTATAAATCTCTAAATACATCATAAGGCTGAAATTACATTTTTACATATGATAGTGGAAACAATCAATTAGAGTCGTATTCTGTCGGAGATATTCAACTGAGTAACATGTTTCACTTAAAAAAAAAAGTGACATGACCAAATGTGTCAAAAGTATTTGAATGCTTAAAATGTTCTTAATTGTTTTATTAAAAATAAATATTATATCATACTTTTGATAATATGTTTTCGTTAGTCATAAACAATACATCAAACATTACAATATGTCTATATATAAAAAATAGAATGCATTAAAATATGATTATGTAATATAACCTCAGAGGGTTATGCTACATTAAATTACGATCATAATGCAACCTTAAATCAGTAGCAAACTAATCTAAATTGGGTCATAATCGAAAGTCAAAGCAAAAGTCAAACTTCGCGACTTTCGGTTGCGAACCGACCTTAAAACTGGAATTGACGAGCCAAACAAGTTCATACATGTTCTAATAATTATTACCAATTTGTTTAAGTGTAGAAACATGTTTTATAACATATATATAATCAGATTATAACATTTATGAAATCTGATCCGTTTGACTTTTTAAACATTAAAACTTTGACCCGTCAATTGACCTAGTAAACGTGATTTTTCAGGAGGTGCCATTTTGAGAGATTAACACATACCTAATTAAAATCACGTAGCCATGTTCAACTCGAACAATGGCTGGACCATAAAGGTTTAAACCGAAAGTCAAAGTAATTATCGAAATTGCTTGACTTTTGGCTTTAAAAGCCTAATAAACGAAAATGTAAATGAAAGGAGCACTTACTAGTGATCCTCTGATGAAAATAAACTTGATTAGGAAGCTCCTAAGGACTAGGAACCTCCAGAAGTGAAGAGAGGAGTATTTTCAAGAAGGTGCAAGTTTAAAGTGTTGCGAACACTTCAATTTATAGTGTTGGAGGTGTTTGGAGATGAATCCAGGTGTTAAGGGAAGGGTAGATATGAGTAAAAGTGTCCATGTACGTGTCCCAAGCAGCCATGTATCCCAAGGTTTCGAAAAAAAATGCTATTTGGCAGCTTTGTGTGGCCACCAAGGCAAAATCTGTCGCTGGCAGATCTTTGCGGACCGTAAAGCTGGTCCTTTGCGGTCCGTAAAGGGTCTCGGACATAAATAAACTTTTACAACTTGCCACTTTTGGTCCCTCCAACTACCATACCTTTATATATATCATAATTATTTTCTTTTGGCCAATGTTTGGCACACTCGAGAGTGTGACCGTATATTATCAAGTTCACGGTACGTTAAAGGGTCACTCGGAGGTATAAACTAACATGTTGACGCCTTTAGTCCCTCCAATATCAAACTTTCATATAAATTCACAAATGGTCCCTCTCGTCCAATAAGTGGCTCATTTGAGAGTACGGACCGTAAAGGGTCACTCAGAAGCATAGTTTCAGCATGTTGACACCTTTAGTCCCTCCACATTCATCTTTCCACAATTGGAAAATTAGTCCCTCCTAGCCAACATTAGGAATAGGGACACATGTCAGTACATTACTGGACACGAATTTATAAGGTGTTACAGTAATCATGATCGACTAGTCACGTACACTTTCAGTTCACATATACATTAATTCAACTCTCTAATTAGTTTTCTAGATTAAACTTTGTTTCATAAGTTGTAAGAGTAGTGTCTTGGAGTTGGAGATCGTATTGAATCACTATAAGTATGTTTACATTAGCATATAAATATTTGGTCTATTAGCTTGATTTTATATACGTTTTTTAATCCTAAATAATTTTCTAGGTTAATTAGTTTTAGAAGTTTCATTAAAAAGATGGTTTTATATCATTCATGTGTTCGACAAACTCATATTACTTCGCATTGGCCTTTAGTGGTCTCGATTAAGCCACACTTGTCTATCCATAGCTTGATATTAATGCCTCGATTTAATTTTAGAGTTGGGTATTTTAGCTCTATATCAAAAGAGAAATGTTTTGGATACAAGCACAAATGTCATGAATTATATTTTTAAGGGTTACTGGATTTAAATAACCCAAAGTTTCACCCTTTGGCAACAACACTAGCAACTTACGAATTGTACCACACCACTTCCAACTTTCAACTTATTTTCCCCCACCATTCCCAAACTAACCCAACCCTAACGCCGTTAGTATAATGGCTGACGTGGCATTTTTAAGGATGTGGTGTGCTTATGTGGATGACGTGGAAAAACTAACACATGTGTGTGCACACACACACACATATATATACATATACGAATACACACATATAACATACAATATTTTCCCTCTTCCCACACTCCTCCACGACCACGACCACCACCACCACAACCACCACTATTGCTAACACAAGAACCAACCACCAACACCAACCACAATCGGCGCCGCAACCACCACAACTTTACCACTACCATCCTCAAAAACCCGAGCCTCCAACCACCAACTAGCACTGGCACCACAACCACCACCACCACCACAACAACCACCACCACAAGCTTACTTCTACCATCACAGAAAACTCTAGCCTCCATTTACCACACCGCCTTCATACACCAAATCCTCCACCTGAATTTGCAACCTTCGATCTTCGTACTATCATACCTCAACATGAAAACCTTGTTCAACCACTAACACCTCCGTACACCATCACTCCACCAGCGTTGAAACCCTCTTTCTCACCACCTCCGCTGTACACGAAAACCCTAATTCCAAACCACCATTAGCCACCATCATCACACCCATTTAGTCCAAATCTGATAAAAAAACGCCACCCACTCTAGATTTAGGGTTTTGATGGTGGAATTGGTGGAGGAATGGTGGTGAGTAAGTGGTGGTGAGCAAGTGGTGTTGAAAGGAGGTAGATGGTGGTGGGGGTTAGTAAGGGAAAATTGGTTTCTTAACTTTTTTTATTAATGTTAAATCCATGTGAGCATGCCACCTCATTTAAAAAATGCCATGTTGGCCAAAATTCTAACTAGGTCAGGGTTGGGTTGGGTTTGTTTGGGAGTGGTGGGGAAAATAAGTTAAAATTTGGGAGTTATGTGGTACAATTCGTAAATCGGGGGCGCTACTAGGGCTGGAAATTTCTTCACGAACACGATACAAACCTACACGAAGTTACAAAGTTTCGTGTTTAACCTTAACAGCTTTCATGTCTATAATAGGTCGACATGTTAAGACTTGTTTAATTTTGTGTCTTAATTGGTTAAATACCTGTTAACTTGTTAAAACCCGTTAATGACACGTTTATAATTTAAAAAAAATATGGGGCTCCAAATTTTAAATAAAAAACTATCAGGAAGTAAGGTTTATATATTTAATAACAGGTCATGTTCATGTCTTAACAAGTCATGTCCGTGTCTTAACAGGTCGTATTATATGTTGGGTGTCTTAACAGATCATTTCATGTAGCATGTTTATTATCATGTTCATGTTTGAAAAATCTGACATAATAAGATTTTCTGTCGTGTTTTGTTTACCTGTTTAGGGTTTGTGTTTGATCGTGTCCGTGTTTTAATAGATCGGGTTGACACGATATGCCATCCCAGAACGCTAGCAGCCAAATGATAAAAGTTAAGATTATTTAAATCCAATATCCCTTGATGACGGGGGTAGCTCAAGACTAAATAAAATGATTAAATATGTAAACGCTCAAAAGGTTAAACTGTTCAACGGTTGAAAAGCTGTGAGTTGGGAAAAGCAATGCGGAAACAGTGGCCAGTCACATCTGGAGATCGCTTCACCAACGTGCAGCCGCAAAAGCAAAGCAGGTCTGCACAATGCACACTATTATCCGGGGGTCAAAAGCCTTCAACCCCCGAAAGGGGAAACCCTCCACTGCAAGCAAGGTTACTAGTCTAATACATTCCACTTCGGGAGATGTCTTCTCTTATAAATTGACACTTCATTTACTTCAGAAAACATCTCCTGACCAGCTCTAATTCTCTAATCTCTGGTCATTCACATCGAATGCTTGTTTCACACAAGTCATTCCCTTTCACATCCAACACACACATTCCCTTTGCTACCACTTCCGAATCTGAGTACAATTCAGAGGAGGATCCATAGCAAAGAACAACAATAAACTAGTAAACCTCCTTCCACGTCTCGCAAACGTGGGGGGACCCCACGACCTGCGTTAGGCAAGGTTGAACCCTTCAACCATTTTGCCTAGCCAGTCCAGCTACCACCGTTGGTGTTGTATTTGTTGCATCAACAAGTTGGCGCCCACCGTGGGGCTACGCCGCTATTTCTTCTCAAAAAAGACCTAGTAGTGTAGCTCTATTCACTTAAAATCACCATGTCTGAAAGTGGATCCCCGGAAGAAGTAAATCAGATTCCAAACGCTTCCACTCTGGGTAGTAGCCAAGCTCACGTGGCTATACCAACTTCTTTCTCAACTCCGGGGAGCACACCCGAGTTCCTCAACTTCAACACACCAACTCCGTCCAGATCCGGAGTTCCATCTCCCAATATCGGTGTCTCCGATGCCCCATCATGTGTTGAACTCACCCCTGAAGGGGTTGCCAACAATTTCCTTGTGCTAAGGTCCCTTCTCAACCAGCACGTGAGTAAAGAAAGAGAAAAGGGAGTAAGGATTCGTTTAGACTACGATGAACCTGAACCAACATTGTCCCCTGGGCCACCTCCCCCTCTCTTTGCAACAAGAAGTGAGGTTGGTCCCAGTAACCTTTCAAACCCTCACCCTTATCTGTCCACTATGACAAATCCTACGGTGCATCCTATCTTCTCTTCCCAACCGATTACTAGTGGTGCTCCTTTGGGACATGAGCTAACTCTTGACCAGCTCCTACAATCCCCAGTGACAAGCTATCCAGCATCTACTACAACTACATGGGAGCAAGCTCTGTCCGTGCTCCCCTTAGCACGAAGTGCTGTTATGAGTGTTCCCCTCGGGATAAACTGCTCCGCTGGCCCAGGAAGCCTTCAAGGCTTCAACCCCATGCCCAACATGATGACCCAGATGATGGCCAACTTCCCATGGCAACACTTCATCAATCAAGTGCTTGCCACTCAGGGAAACAACGGCAATAGCAGTAATGTGGATGCAAGGACTGAAGAAGACTTGGCTAAACCATACAAGCCAAGTAACCTTTCATGCTTTTCAAGGCAGATAGCCGATTATGATTTCCAGTCAAAGATCAAAATGCCAGCCCACATCAGGACATATGATGGGACTGAAGATCCTGAGGACCATCTTCAGATCTTCAACGGTGCAGCTCGGATAGAGAAATGGTCCAACGCTGAGTGTTGCCTAATGTTCATGCAAACTCTTGTTGGATCCGCCAGGATCTGGTTCAACGATTTACCTGCTCAAAGCGTTCGAAGCTTTGACAATCTCAGCAAGGGTTTCCTGGCCAATTTCTCCCAACAAAGGCGATACGTCAAAGACGCAACAGTGATCTTTCAGATAAAACAACGTGATGATGAAAGTCTCCGGGCTTTCATTGAACGATACAAGAAGGAAGGTCTGACTTATGTAGGGGCCGATGAGAAAATGAGGGTGGCTGGCTTCATGAATGCCATCACCTCTAAGTACCTTACAAGGGATTTCAACAAATCTCTACCCAAGACCTTAGAAGAAGCTCTTGAAAGGGCTGAAGCCCACATCCGGGAAGAGGAGGCAGTAGACATTAAGGAACAAAGAAAAAGAGGGTCCGGCTGGAGAAGCAACAGTCCAGCCAGAAAAAGAGGGAACTTCAACTCCTATGACCGGCGGTCAAAGGGTTCAGACCCTCGAAGGTCTGAAGGTCGGAACCTTTCAAGCAGGGAAAAAGGCATAAGTTTCACACCCCTCACAAAGACCCCACAAGAAATCCTTGCAACAGAAGAAGTTAAACAAAACTTTCGGCCTCCTAGACCTCTCCCCAAAAGCAGGAAAAACGAGAACTCCACCCAATACTACGAGTTTCATGAAGAAAAAGGTCACCACACCAATGATTGCTTCCAACTCAAGAAAAGAATAGAAGAGGCTGTTAAGTCCGGAGAACTCGCTCATTTGGTAAAGGGAGTCCGGGACAAAATGGCTGAAGGAAAGGGTAAGGAAGTCAATATGGTAGATTTCGATGGAAAGGTTCCTCACAAGAGGCAGAGGTTGGAAGCTTGGGAGCTTCAGTGTGTCTGTTTCCCCCTACGGAAAAAGACCCTCTCTCTAGCCCTCTCGTGGTAGAAGCTACCGTGGGAACGTTGCAAACATGCAAGGCATACATAGACACGGGGGCAGCCACTGAAATCATGTTCGAAAAATTCTTCAACCGATTGAGCAATGAAGAACGTTCAAGGCTTCAACCCTTTAGAACCTCTATAAAAGGTATCGCTGACATACCCCTCAAGCCTTTAGGGCAACTGACACTTAATGTTCGTTTCAGTGAAGGTTTAAAAGAAAGAACCCAACCACTCACCTTTGTGGTTATCAACATCTCCTCAAGCTATGATGTGATCATCGGAAGACCAGGACAGTGTGCATTTTACATGGCCGTGTCTGTTGGCCATGGCACAGTCAAATTTCCCACCGAAAGGGGCATAGCAACCCTTCAACCCTCTCAGGAAGCCTACATGGTTGAAGGTGAAAGTTCACACAGTGAAGAAGACAGGCAAAGGTTGGTCATAAACCCTCAATACCCTGAACAAAGAATAAGGGTCAACCCAGACCTTTCTCAAGAGACCCTTTCATACCTTGAAAAATTGCTAACACACTACAGCGATGTATTCGCTTGGTGTCCTGAAGATATGACCGGGATCCCCCGGGACATTGCCGAGCATGAGTTGAGAATACCACCGGAGGTCAAGCCTGTGGTCCAGAAGAAAAGAAGCTTGGCACCTGAGAGAAGTCTGGCAGCCTGCCAAGAGGTTGAAAAGCTTGTGTCAGCCGGTATTCTCCGAGAAGTCAAGTACCAGTCATGGGTTGCAAACCCGGTTATGGTCAAGAAACCAGACAACTCTTGGAGTATGTGCATAGACTTTAAGGATCTTAACAAAGCTTGTCCTAAGGATTGCTATCCACTACCAGAAATTGATCTCAAAGTTGACTCCCTCACAGGCTACTCGTTCAAATGCTTTCTTGATGCATACAAAGGCTATCACCAAATCCTCATGAAAAAAGAGGATGAGGAAAAGACAGCATTTCACACAGACAAAGGGATCTTTTGCTATCAAAAGATGCCTTTCGGCCTCAAAAATGCAGGAGCAACCTATCAACGGCTCGTTGACAAAGCCTTCGAAAGCCAAATTGGCAAAAACATGGAGGCATATGTCGATGACTTTGTTATTAAAAGCAAGACGGAATACCAAATGCTCGATGATATTCAAGAACCTCAGAAAGGTTAACATGAAGCTTAATCCGGAAAATATGTTCATTTGGATTCGAGGAAGGAAAATTCTTGGGCCACATTGTTGGAAAACAAAACATCAAAGCCAACCCTAACAAAGTGAAAGCCGTCCTTGAAACCAAGCCACCAAAGACCAAAAAGGAGGTTGAAAGCTTGAACGGGAAGCTTGCAGCCTTGAAGCGTTTTACCTCAAAGTTAGCCGAAAGATCTCTGCCCTTCTACAAAACGCTCAAGAACTGCTCAGATAAGAAGGATTTCAAATGGACTGAAGAAGCTGAAGAAGCTTTCAACCAGATGAAGCAACATCTAGCTTCCCTACCAGACATTGCGGCACCAAAAACTGGGGAGTTAATATCGGTGTACCTCTCAATCACGGACGAGGCCATCAGTGCAGTCCTCACCATTGAGCGAGACAAGGCCCAGGTACCCGTTTATTTTTTCAGCAAAACTTTAAAATTAGCTGAAACGAAATATCCTCCCCTTGAAAAACTTTCCTTAGCCTTAGTTCAAATAGCTAGAAGGCTTCGAAGGTATTTCCAAGCACACCCCATACAAGTGGTCACCGACCAACCTATTAAGAGTGTGCTTGAAAAACCTGAAAACTCGGGGCGATTAGCCAAATGGGCCATAGAACTGGGTTAACATAACATCACCTATGTCCCAAGAAAAGCTATCAAGGCCCAAGTCTTGGCCGACTTCATTGTGGAAGTCCAAAACCAAACAACCACTGAAGTAAACACTACCACCACTGAACCTTCCAACCCTGAAGCCTGGAAGCTTTTTACTGATGGGGCTTCAAGCGTTGGAGGGTCAGGGGCCGGGTTAATTTTAATCAACCCAGAAGGCTTGGAATTCACATATGCTCTCCGTTTTGATTTTCAGACCACCAATAACGAGGCTGAATACGAAGCACTAATAGCCGGCCTAAGGCTGGCCAAAGAAATGAAGGTTGAAAAGCTTGAAGTGTTCACGGATTCGTTGCTGGTCTCCAGCCAAGTGAATGACAGCTACATAGCTAAAGAGCCCAACATGAAAAAATACAGAGAAAAATCCAAGGAACTGATGAGTACCTTCCAAGCGTGCAACATCAAACAGATCCCAAGATCTCAAAACAAAAAGGCCGATGCCCTAAGTAAGCTTGCATCCCTCACTTTTGCCCACCTCACCAAGAAGGTACTGGTAGAAGTGTTGAAGGCCCCATCCATTAATGAATTGGAGGTTCAAGACGTGGTTACCGAAGAAGAACCAAACTGGATGACTCCCATAAGAAAGTTCCTCAAAAATGGTGAATTACCCAATGATCAAGTGGAAGCCAAAAGGGTTGAAATCAAGGCAAGGCAATACATACTACAAGGAGAAACCCTTTACAAAAAGGGTTACCTTGCTCCCTTACTAAGATGTGTCGGTCCCGAGCAAAGTAAATATTTGATCAAGGAAATTCATGAAGGCGTATGCGGAGCTCACTTTGGAGCTAGGTCGGTAGTTGCAAAGCTCATGAACCTCGGATATTTTTGGCCTTCAATGCATCGCGATATAGCCGAAGAGTTGAAGAAATGTGATGCTTGCCAGATCCATGCACCGATCCCAAAAAGTCCCAAGCATGATTTAGTTCCGATAACCTCGGCATGGCCATTCCATAAATGGGGAATGGACATTGTTGGTCCATTTCCCCCAAGCAAAGGGGGAGTGAAATTCTTACTGGTGGCAGTAGATTACTTCACTAAGTGGCCCGAGGTCAAACCACTTGCTAAGATCACAGGAAAGCAAGTCATCGACTTTGTCTGGGAGAACATCATTTGCCGTTATGGATTTCCGGGAGTACTTGTCACCGACAACGGAAGACAATTTGCTGAGAAGCCTTTCAGCATTTGGTGTAAGGAATACAAAATCAATCAGGTTTTTAGCTCAGTGGCTTATCCGCAATCAAACGGTCAGGTTGAAAGAACAAATAGAAGCATAGTAGAAGGCATCAAGACAAGATTGGGAAGATATGAAAGCAATTGGCTTGAAGAATTGCCTAGTGTCCTATGGGCAATTAGAACAACCGAAAAAACAAGCCATAAGAAAACACCGTACAGCTTGGTATTTGGATCCGAAGCTGTGATCCCTGCCGAGATAGGAGTTGTAACCCAAAGAATTGTCAACATGGATCCCGAAACAAACCAAAAAGAGACCATGTTGAATTTACAACTCCTAGAGGAAGCAAGAGATCAAGCCGCAATTCAAGAGGCCAAATACAAACAACAGATGGAAGCTTACTACAACAAAAAAGTCAAGAACGAACGTTTCAAGCCAGGGGACCTGGTCCTCAGAAACAACGAAGCCAGCAAAAAAGAAAACCAAGGAAAGCTTGGCCCAAAATGGGAAGGCCCATACACCATCCCTGAAGCATACAAAGGGGGATCTTACAAGCTGGCTGATTCAGAAGGCAAAAAGCTTCCAAGGCATTGGAACGGCAAAACCCTGAAAAGGTTCAATGTTTAAACGGGAAAGTCTGGTTTGTATCAAAAATGTATTTCAAGCAGGGTTATGAATACCTTTTGTAAAAAGCAAGTATTGCTTTAATGAATGAAGTTGTTTTTATCAAACTTGTCTTTCTATCCCAAAATCAGGTTGAGAACCTAGCAAAAAACTCCATGGCAAGGGCCATGTAAGGGGATGAGCTCCCAGGCCACATCGCTCAATAGGTTCAAGGGTTGAATGAGCCTATGTAAGGGGTGAGTTCCTAAATCAATACAACTCCATGAGACTTGCTAAGAGAAAATAAAATTGTCTCATAGACGGGTATGAGCAGCCTACACCAAATGTTCCCTAAGCCTTAGAAATATAGTCTACAAAAAAGGATAAAAAACCAAAAGAAATAATTAAAAGGATAGGTGCCATCTCTTCTTGTTAAAAATGCCAAGGCTAAGTGTCTGCAGCACTGAACCCTTTTAGGTATAAAAAACATAAGGGCAGCACAAACTCGACAAAGACAAAGTTACAAAAGAACAAAGCAAATCCAAAAAGAACAAAGTCAATTGGACAAAAATCACAAAGGTAGAAACCAAGCCAGGACGCAAAACTAAGAAGCCTTCAAGGCTTCAAGCCACCCGGGCAATATCTCGAAACCTTAAAGGCTTCAACCTATTAACAGACAGCCAAAAGGCTTGGACGGTTAAAAGCCAAATGAACTGCCTTGTCCAAAAAGGCACAAGCATAAAACCATAATAGTTAAAACATAACATCATATAAAAGAAAGCCCCAAAAAGACTTTCAAACATAAGTTAGAGCAAGTCCTAATAACTTGCAAGCTTAAACTACTGTTCCAGCGGCTACAAAGGCCTTAAAACACAACCAACAGGAACCTTAAGGGTTCCTAATAACCTAATATTGTTCAAGTTAACATTACAAAACATAAATTGTTTTCAGTGCTAAGAAAGCTACGAATCAAGCATCAACAGATTTGGAAACTCCAGAACCTTCGCCCTTGGCCTTCTTTGTTTTCTTCAACTTTTTAGTCTTCACACCTCCATCACCACCAATCGCCGAAGCCTCCAAACTCGCATCCTTGGGAACATCCGGCTGACCTGAAAGGGTATCATCACTATCCCCCGAATAGGATCTCTTCCTTGAAAGAGAGCCCAAAATCTCAGCACAGACCTTCTCATTTAGGCCCTCCGGTTTCAAGTCCTGCAACACAACAAGAGGCTTACCAAAACAAGTGGAAACCTGATGGATGTAAGGATAGGTCAACTTCTCCATTTGCTCAACGGAGCCTTTAAAAATATCAGAAGCCTCGGGACGAAACAGAGGTGACTTCTCCAAAGGATGGCCGGATTCATGAAGTTTATACCCAGCAATGAGGGCTTGGTGTTTCCCCAGGTTAAGAAGCTTAGTGTAAACGTCACCAAGAGCAGAGTTAAACTCTTTGGAGTGCAATAGATAAGTAACCACTTGATGAAAACCCTGCTCTATGAGCCATTGGTTATCCACAGTAGCCTGAGAAACTGAAGCCTTCAACCTCTCTTTCTCCTTACCAAAAGCCTGTTGCTGAACAAACAAAGCTTCCCGGTCAGCCCTAAGTTTCAACCTATCAGCCTCGAAGCTCTTTTTCAAATCACCCATCTCAATCTCATGCATCTTTTTCAGATCACTAACCTTCTTCTCCCATGCTGCTTCCTTCTCGGCAAAACCAGCTATCTCCTTTTTCATCCCAGCCATGGAGGATTTCATTTTATCCTTCTTCTTGGAGAACTCTTCATATTCCTGCATTCTTTGACGAAAACGGGCAATGCCTTGAGGAAGCATGGCAGCAAGGTTGCAAGTACTCAAAATCATACGGGACAGCATCAGGTCATCATCCATTCCAGCAATAGTCTCGTGCACTGAGGGAGGAGCAATGTGACTCAGAGCATCCTCACAAACAGCAGCATCTTTGAAACTGTCATCATTCTTCACCGACCAAGTAGGCACATAAATCCCTTCCGGATCCAACCCTTCAACGTCCCTGCTCGAAGACTCCTGAACAGGAGTGGCAACAACCTTCTTGCCTGAAACCTTTTTACCATGAACAACCAATTCTTTATCCTTCTCAGCACCTGCTTCAACACCTTGATCTTCCGAAACTTCAATATCATCACTCAAGACCACTGGTTCAGTAGAAGTGGATTGAGGACCAGCCTTCAACAACCGACGAGAAGATCAGCGGGTTGAAGACTTGGGAACATTAGACTTAGAAAAACCCTTGGCAGTAGCAGCACTAACGTAACATGAGCCCTCAAACCTTTGATCAGCAGTTCTAACAACAACATTCTCACCAGGAACAGACGGAGCATCCTCAAAAACAACATCAGAAGTATCGTCGCTCTTAATAAAATCCAAAGCAGACATGACTGCAAAAAGCAAACAACATATAAGTCATAAGTTAAGAAAAGCATAAAGAAGGCAAAAAAGGAAAATGCATACCCATGCCACTCCTCATAAGAACCGGATCCCGATCAACATTCCCCCAAATTTTACTAACCCCTAATAGAACTAGTAAGTGTTCAGGAAAGGGACGAACCCTCAAAGGGCACCCCCGGATAGCTTGGAGAAAAACATCATTCAATTCAGACTCGGAAGGTTCCGGATCATTCAGAACGGCATCCGGATTCCTCCACACCATTTTAAATGGGAGAATAGCATCGGAAACCCAGAAAAAGCGATCCTTCCAAGCCCCAAGCGTAGTAACCATCGACGAAATAAGGCAAGTATCAACTTTGGATGTTTCAAAAGTAAACCAATCGCCATTCTTAGCCAAACGAAAAAACCGGCGAAAGAGTAAAAGGGAAGGATCATACCCAAGAGCACGACACAAAACCTCAAAATGTAAAACCCTAGCCATCCCCTTTGGATGAACTTGCCCAAAAGAAACCCGATAATACTCCAACAAGTTCAAAACAAAAAACGAAAAGGGATAACGAAGATTCGAGAACTCAAAATGACTACAATAAAGGGCAATCGAACCAGAAGTCGGTTTATCAACAGGAACATCACAAGCAGGAGCAGTTGGGTTAAACTTTCTATCGATACCATATTCCATACAAAATAAATCTACCTCCTCTTGTGTTAACCGGGAAAAAGATTTTGCTAAGTCCTTACGAGCACCCATTTTTGAAAACGGAAAATGAAGAATGCAAGATGAAAAGGAAACCGGAACTAACCTTAGAGAAGGAGAGAAATGGCAGAAACTTGGAAAGAATCATGAAGCAAATGGATAAGTTTTGGAAATATAAAATAAATCTAAACCCACAATAGGGGTAATAATGGCAAATAGTAACTTCTGCAAAAACCGCCATCCTATCAACTGCCATACATCAATCAAATCAATTGTCAGTTATTTAAAATTCAAATTCAAAATATTAACTGCCTTCAACCTTTCAAGCCTTCAAACAACGAACCCTTGAAACCTTTAGGCAAATAAAAAACGCACATAAAAGTCAGAAGTCCTTGAGCTCATCACCCAAAAACCTCTGACTTGGGGGGCTGATGACGGGGGTAGCTCAAGACTAAATAAAATGATTAAATATGTAAACGCTCAAAAGGTTAAACGGTTCAACGGTTGAAAAGCTGTGAGTTGGGAAAAGCAATGCGGAAACAGTGGCCGGTCACATCTGGAGATCGCTTCACCAACCCGCAGCCACAAAAGCAAAGCAGGTCTGTACAATGCACACTATTATCCGGGGGTCAAAAGCCTTCAACCCCCGAAAGGGGAAAGCCTCCACTGCAAGCAAGGTTACTAGTCTAATACATTCCACTTCGGGAGATGTCTTCTCTTATAAATTGACACTTCATTTACTTCAGAAAACATCTCCTGACCAGCTCTGATTCTCTAATCTCTGGTCATTCACATCGAATGCTTGTTTCACACAAGTCATTCCCTTTCACATCCAACACACACATTCCCTTTGCTACCACTTCCGAATCTGAGTACAATTCAGAGGAGGATCCATAGCAAAGAACAACAATAAACTAGTAAACCTCCTTCCACGTCTCGCAAACGTGGGGGGACCCCACGACCTGCGTTAGGCAAGGTTGAACCCTTCAACCATTTTGCCTAGCCAGTCCAGCTACCACCGTTGGTCTTGTATTTGTTGCATCAACATCCCTATTTTTAAAAAAGTGATTTCTAATTAATCTCATCTCGATAAATGAAAAACTCTCACTAGCTTAATGCAAATATGGCATGTGAGTGTAATATATATCATGGCTCTGATGGACTTCTTTAATATTGTTCCACTTGCAATTATGAAGTAATCCAATCTCTATAGATGAATATAGTTGACTCACGTCAACACATGAGTTAATTTGAAACTAAATGTTAAACGTTGTAGTGGCTTCTGAGTTGATTTTATAAATAGGCCATCCAAATGGTAATAGGCCAAAATTACAAAAATGTAGATCAGTAATACATATGATTTATTCTATTTTATATAGTCACAATATATATTAGCTTATATATAGATGAGTGTCATTATATATAAGCTAATATATATTGTGACTATATAAAATAGTAGAGTGGTGTAAATACCCTGTGTATATGTTGTAATTTTCGGCCCTTTGTCCGTTTAGGTCGAGGGTGTGGTTTGGCCTTTTGCCCGTTTGGGTCGGGTGTGTGTTTTAATGAAGTTTACTTTAAAAAATATATATAGATGACTTGTGGGTCGAGGGTGTGGTTTGGTTGTTTGACCTTTTGCGCGTTTAGGTCGGAGGTGCGTTTTAATGAAGTTTACTTTAAAAAAATATATATATAGATGAGTTGTGGATTTAGTCAGCAAGAGATGCCATTAATTGGGATTGGTGCAATGAGCAAGAAGTCCCCTCTCTTAATGGTCTCCAATTGAAATCAAGTTGAAGTGCAAGATTAATGGTTTATGTTGATGATGTTGGTGTGATCCCAACATAACAAGCTCAGAACCCAACTCTTTTGTTTGCCATCTAATTTCTCTCTCTCTCTCTCGGATTTCATGGAGTCATGCATTTCATTTTCAAAAATTCTTCAAGGTTTGACCTTCAAAATGGCTAGCAGGCCGGTGGATGGTTGAAGTTAAATTTCATGCATGTCATAAACTTAGTCAAACAATTAATTTGCCTGGCTAGGGTTGCTCGCTACGTGAACTTCAAACCTTTCTGATTCCTCAGTATGCTTGGTGCAATTAGATTGGTCTTTACATTTTCTTGGATCACAATACCATTTCTTACTCTAAAAAGTTGCGTATGTATACTTCATCTTCAATACACTAATGCTAACAACAAAGCAAGTCATTTTTTTTGAAACTTAAACTTCATTAGAAAACCAGCCGGCCCAAACCAGGCCGACCACAAAACGAAACCAGACAACCGACTATATACTTACATATTTACAAAAGAAAACCAAACTTCCCAACTTATCCCCTTGTGTTTTGATCTACTAGAAAACCATAAATAGCCCAAAGCTTTTATCTCGCTAATAATACAATCAATCTTGATCGGACGATTAGAAAAAAATAAGCCTGTTCCGGGCTCTCCAAATGCTCCAACACGAAATAATAATGATGCCACGGATCGCGTCTTTCTTTCTTTCCGAACCGCTGATGTTCTTGTGGACGTCAAGGAGATCTTTAAGCGAGAACGCAAAAATACCCGGGATTTTACACCATCTGCTGATCCCGATCCAGACATTTGCAGCAACAAAACAGCCAATAAAAACGTGATCTGCGTTTTCTTCGCCATCCGAGCATAACCGACAAGTTCCATCACCAACCTGGATATTCCTTTTTTTTAGAGCTTCGAACGTCGGAATCTTTTCCAGCTCCATCCTCCAAGCATGCACGTTACATTTGGCCGGAACCCACTTACTCCACTTCATCACATACCTGTTATCTAGCAACCGGTCCTTTTGAAAGCCCCTTTTAATAGCCTTAACTGTGAACACCCCATCATCATCCAGCCTCCACCTCCAGTTATCAGCAGCTTCGGTCAACTGACAGGAAGCCAAAGTCGACAAAAGTTGTTGAAATGAAGCCAAACTCGGTTCTGTCAGGGCTTCTTTCCACTCCCACTGCAGCACCCGACCTGAACCCAAAGGAAGCAGCCTGTCCGCCACAACACATTTTTTTTTTATTCCATTCTGAACAGCTCAGGGAATTTATTCTTGAGCGGTTCATCCGTCACCCACGGATCCAGCCAAAATGATATCTCGGTACCTCGTCCGACTTCCCCTTTCAAAAGATTCCTCAACGGCACCCCTCCGATCTTCGTATTAATAAAGATTTTAGCTATGTTGCTCCACACACCGCTAAGAGTCTTTTTAAAAGGGACACATTCCCATCCAACCCGACTACAATGAAGGGCGTCAATGAATTTTCTCCAAAGGTTATCGCTTTCCTTTTTGTACCTCCACCCCCACTTGGCGAGGAGAGAAATATTCACATCCGAGAGCTTATTCAAGCCTAACCCTCCGTCTTTCTTAGGACACGAAACCCGGTCCCAAGCCACCCAATGCATCTTTTTCTCTTCGTCGGAGCCTCCCCATAAAAAATTTTTAATCAAAGATTCCATCTCCGAAATTACATTCTTAGGAGCTTGGTAAAGCGAGAAATAATAACATGGAAAACTTTCCATGACCGATTTGATGATCACAATCCTTCCTCCGATTGAAAGGAGATGGGACTTCCATTTAGCGAGCCTTGAACGGAACGTATCTATCACCGGTTGCCAATTGGAAATTCGCTTCATATTAGCTCCAACTCTTAACCCGAGGTACTTGAAAGGGGGCGCATCCGGCTTACAACCAACTTCATTGGCCATGTTTTCAATCTCTTCCAAGTCCACCCCAATGCCAAACAAATTGGACTTATCCAAGTTTATTTTGAGACCCGAACATATATAAAAGCAACAGAGGATTCTCACAATGTTGACCACATCACTTCTAGACCAATCTCCCAACACAATTGCGTCGTCCGCGTACAAAAGATGGGTAATGACCGGGCCACTATTAGGAGTCTTAATGCCTTTGATGAGGCCCGCGTCCTTAGCCCGATAGATCATACACGAAAGGGCCTCCATAACTACTAAGAATAGAAAAGGAGATAATGGATTCCCTTGTCTCATACCTTTCTCACACTTAAATTTGAACGTGGGAGCCCCATTAACCAAAACCGACGAGCTAGCCGAAGATAGGATTCCCGATATCCAATTACACCATAAAGAAGGGAAACCCATTTGAGAGAGAATCTCGGTCACGAACCTCCAATTCACATTGTCATAGGCCTTCTCGAAATCTATCTTGAGAAGAAAAGCTTTCGATTTCTTCTTATTTATCCAGGAAAAAAGTTCGTTGACTACAAGCGGACCATCCAATATATATCTACCTTTAAGGAAAGCCGATTGAGCTTCAGAGATGACACCGTCTAGAACTTTCCTCATACGATTAGCCAACACTTTGGAAATCACTTTGGTTATGACTCCCACCAGATTAATTGGCCTGTAATTGTTCAAGTCAACCGGGTCCCTAATCTTAGGGATAAGAGTGATATAAGAAGCCCCACTATCTCCGCTAACCTCTCCCTTGCGGTGAAACCAAGAAAAGATTCTATGAAAATCTTCTTTAAAGAGTTCCCAAAAATGCTTGATAAAACGGAAATTAAAACCGTCGGGCCCCGGGGACCTATCGTCTCCGCACTCAAAAACAGCGTTTTTAATTTCTAGGTCTCCAAAAGGTTCAATCAACGAGCTTCTCTCTTCTTCCGAAATACATTTTATCCCATGACATACCAACTTGGGTCTAACCGGAATAGATTCCTTAAACTTATCTCGGAAAAAAGAGAAAACCTGCTTTTTAATCCTGACCGGCTTGTTGCACCATTCCCCTTCAATGTTGAGACCATGAATACTGTTTAACGCTTTCCTGTTATTAATTAGAGCGTGAAAGTAACTAGAATTCTCGTCACCTCCGACTGCCCATTTAACCCTCGCTCTTTGTTTAAAATCCAACATCTTTCTTTCTTCCACTTCTGCAAGAATTTTTTTATTTTCGGCCATAATCCACTCTTCTTCTTCTTCTTCCGAGAGGTCTCAAGATTCTAGATCAAGCTCTAACCGCTCCAACTCCGCTAGCGCTAGATTTTCAGCTTCCTTTTCCTTGGCCAGATAATCGTCTCTCCAACTATTAATGGCACATTTGATTCTAGAGAACTTGGCAGAAAGACAAGAGTCTGGGGGATCGAAAATGACGAAATCGTCCACCGCCTCCTTAACACATTCCTCGAATCCAGGTTTTCCAATCCAAGAGCTGAAGACCCGAAAAGGACGGGGACCGAAGTTCGAATCCGCCAGCTCTAGAATAATCGGACAGTGGTCAGAGAATCGACATTGCAGTGCCCGCACGCACGCCGAAGGCCACTTATTGAAAAAATTGGAGCAGACCAAAAACCGATCCAGTTTGCTCAATTTTCTACCAGAATCCCTTACACACGTGAATTTCCTCCCCTGCATCGGGTATTCCCGCAGCCCGTTATCAAAAATAAAACTGTTAAAATTTGTGGAACACACCGGTTTAAACTTGGAACGCTTCCTTTCCTCCTGCGACCTAACAGCGTTGAAATCGCCGACGACGACCCACTGCCCTTCCGAGGAGCTAATAACATCTGATAACTCGTTCCACAACTCCAGTTTGGCAGCGGTAGTTTGAGGGGCATAAACGTTAATCAGGTTGATAACTTGACCACTTCCTTTCACCGATCCTTTGATGACCAAGTAATGTCTATTCTGCAAAACAGAGTCAATCTTCAAAACATTAGGATCTCAGATCCACAACAGCCCCCCTGACAAGCCTACCGACGTCGAGACAGCAGACTCAAATTGCCGGTTCCCCCAAAACTTCGAAATAACCGAATTCGACACCGAATCCACCTTTGTTTCTTGCAAAGCCAGAATATTAATTTTGTTTGAAACCAAAATATTTCTAAGCCAGGCTGCTTTGCACTCCCCCAAAATACCTCTAATGTTAAGAGAAAGGAAATTCATTTATCAACCTCATTAGTACCTTCATCTAAGATCACCTTCCTGACCAGCTCTTCATGATTGTACAACTCCACTCCAACGATCTTCCCTAACTCAATCGTCGCATTACACTCCACATCGTTCTGAACCTCGAGAGAATCTTTGACAATCTCTTCTCGGTCACTGTCAGACGCAGCTTCCTTCGAATTGGGCACATTGCTCTCGCCGGGACTGTTTGTCGGAATGCGTCCCACAGATTGGACACCGTCTGAATGAGACAACCTTGGATCCAATTCTGGAGCAGAGTCTTCTGCTCTAATGTTCAGGTCAAAAGTAAACACACCGTCGTCCCTGCTTCTTTTTTTGGGCCTCCCTTCCGAGCTTGGACTATCCCTTTCTGGTTGAGTTTTAGATTTGCACCTGGGCCTAACCCTGGGCCCTTTAAAATTGGGCCTCTTTTTGGAATGTTCAGCAGATCTAAAAAAATAAACCTCCTTGTCACGTGCCAAGTTATGACAGCTGTCCAAAAAGTGGTTCCTAATATTTGTATTTCCAAGAGACTGGGGAACCGGAACGTCCCCATCGGCCTGCTCATTGGAATCCCCCAAGCCGCCGCAATTATTATCAGCCGTAGGAACCTGTTCGTCTTCTATTGCCGGATCCTGCAGATCCGGTGCCCTGATCTCCGGTCCGGCACCTTCTCCCTTCTCCCTTCTCTACCAATTCCACTTCGGCTGCAGTTTCATTCGAAGGGAACTCGACTTTTCCCACACTGTGAGGAGCCCACTCCCCTATCTCCTCTTCGATCCATACCCTGTAAATTTTGTTCTTCCAGCTTAACGAAACATGATCGTGAATCCGGTCTCCTTCACCTACCAGGATACCGATCCAACAAAACGATAGATTACCGTCTTCTACCGACACATTCGATCCATGAACGATTTTCCCGAACATCCCAGCTATGGAGTCAAACACATTGTTATCCGTTAAATGGATAGGGACGCCTATAATTCTCACCCATGCCAACCTTTCGAACGGGAACGACTGACCATTCCAATTGTCAAGGGTAGTAAACCACTTGTCCCACACAGCGTGGTTTATAAGGAAATTGTTACAAACATTTTCGTCTTCAAACTTTATCAACATGGAAAGTCCACCAAGGTAACTCAAGGATACGCCCTGAACCCTAGCTTCGGCCAAAACCGTATTGAGCGATCTTAACGTAGCTAAATTCTTACACCTCCCCACTAATGCTTTGCCAAGAAAACCTTTAAACGCCATTGTTTCGTCAGGGATGGAGCATGACCTTCCTTTCGACACTCCCTGAGAACTGGAAGCCTCCTGACCTACCTTAGGATTAGAGAAGAGTTCACTGAACAGTTTCCTTCATCCCTTGTTGACGTATGCATGGTTCTGTAACGAAAATTCTTGCTGCGGCCTCTCCTGCTCCTTCGCTTTACCCTTCTCCTTCTCATTGCCGGCTCCATGCATGCCAATGTTTTCCATGGAAAATTTAGCAAGATTAACCTTGAGCTTGAAACCCCCCATTTTGGTGCCATTAAGGGCCCGCTCCATCTCAGAAACATCAACTACGTTCCTAAAACTGATGAAGCCAAATTTCTTTCCTTCTTTATAACAAAGCAAGTCATTGATTGAATTATTTGATGACTTATATTGGTTTCTTAAAATTGTAAATAAAGATTATATTGATGTTAGACATGTGGTTGAATATTTTATACCATGGACAGTTCAAATGTGAGCTAAGATTCAGTTTGAGGTGATGTGCATCTCAACGGTTAATATTTCGCCAGATAGACCATAAATTGTATGCTCCATACTGTGAACATGATGAATATCGAGCAACGAGTACCTGATGGGTATGTGACACGACTTTTTAATCATGTATAGGACTGACATTGTCGGTCCAGACGGTTTAAATAATCGTATCAACAAAAACATGAACACAAGATATTTGGGGCACAAACCCGCGACCCTTTCTATTCAATCAAACGAACATATGAACTTACAAAGAAAATGGACAAATAAAAAGAACCTAGACCCTTATTTATAGTATTACTAAACTTGCTCTCCAAGACAATTAAACTTTTCCTAAACCATTTACAATATAATTACCTAAAATAAACCAAACTTTAATAAAAACTCATTATATCAATCTTTCACTTTGACCTTTCAACTTTCAACTTATACGAGTTTAGGATTAACTTTTAACATTCCCATTTAATCCAAAAACACGACTCAAACTTTCTTAACTTTGTACCGCCAAGTTCTTGAATCCCAAATCGCACTCTCAACTCTTCAATTTCTATTATTGGTTCGTCTTAACTCTTTCTTTTTGCATCACTTGTTCAATTGACAAGTTCTTGCATCACTTGATCTTAACAGTTTCTTCATTTTCAAATATTTTTTGCATCACTTGTTCAATTGACAAGTTCTTTTTCCTTACTTTTCTTTTCTTTCTATGTTCATCCAGACATTCTTGGCAATCTGACTTTGACCCAAAACTCGCAGTTGGGTTAGTCATTCTTTCTTTATCAGACCCTGTTGGGCTTTTCTTTCTGACTATTCTTCTGAACTTTTCATTTGGTTCTGATTTTTCTTCAACAGATGCTCGACTGTTAACTTTCTCAAATGGTTCTAAATGTGCAGATTTGTTAGCTACATCATTTTTTTCATACAGTACTAGATCTTTTCTCTCATCATGATCAGTAGCAGGTTTCTTGCTTCGCTGCTGCAAACCGATCTTAACAATTTCCTCATCTTCAAGGTTGTTTGAATTAGGAAAACATACCTGAAGATTCACGCTATTCTCTTCTTCATCTAAAGAAATTCTTTCGTTTTCTTTATTCAATCTTTCTTTTTCTTTACCTACCAAAATAGCTTGCAAAGCTTTTTCTTTCTCTATAGCTTCCAGAGCTTCTTTCTTACGTGCTTGTTCTTCTTGAACAATCGCATGCAATCTTTCTTTCTCAGCGATGTCATCCAGTCTTTCTTTCTCAGCGACTTCTAGATGCTTTTTCCTGTTATTCTTTTCGTACATGATCGATTCCAAGAAATCGAATCTTCAAAACACGCCATACTTCCTTAGCATTCATGAGTATGCCTACCTGTAATAAGATGTCTTTAGGTAGGGTTTAGCATATGTACCCCAATGTTGTATACATCTTCCTTTCATCTACAGCTACGTCGACTGTAGGTTCAATAACATCCCAAAAGCCATATTCTTTCAGAAATCCTTCCATCTTGGTCGACCATACTTTGTAGTTCGATTTCGTCAATACTGGAAGTCCCCAATCACCATCGTGTCTTTTCTATCTTTCGTTTCCTTTCTTGTTTGTTATTTTCGGTTAGAATTGATTCTCGATCCCGAAACCACTCTCTAATAAATAACCAAACACTACAAACTTTTCTTTCTTTCAATTCATCAAGAACAACTTTCTTGATTACCTAAAACAATCTTGCTAAACGAAACTTACAGTTACTGTTGCGTTTTATTTTTCTTTTCTGTGTTCAAACGAACCTAAAACAGATTGTGATCATGATCTTGGTGCTTGATCGAACTAGACTTGTTGCTTGTTTGAAACCTTTTTTTAATTTGCAAAACAAATCAACCAAACAAAAATAATAATTTTTTTTAACTCGATCAAACAAAACTTGTTAACAAAGAACAATTAAATCGTCCTTTTTTTGCGTCAGATCCTAAACAAAATTTTTGTTTAGCGCCACATTTATTGCCTTGAACAACCACAAAACAAATCTAAAAATAACTCTTTTCTATTCTCTATTCTTGATGTGAGACGTACAGCAACCACAAACAAAACTTTTCCTTTTGTGACCTTCTTGGTCAATGCAAACCATTAGTAAGAATAATAAATATATTAATAAACTTTTACCATACGAACTTCAATGGAATGCCTTCCCTTATTTTTCTTTATTTCCCGCAAATCAAATTCAATCGGCACGGACTATGGCTTGCTCAGAATTCACCTTTCTACGGATATTCCTAATCGACTTGTAATATTACAAATCGAGATCTTCAATTGTATTCGTTCTTAATCGTTTCTGAATCTTCAAGAGCTTAACCAGCTCTGATACCAATTGTTGGCCCAGACGCTAATTCAAACAATCGTATCAACAAACACGAACACAAGATATTGGGGGGGGGGACAAACCTGCGACTCTTTCTATTCAATTAAACGAACATACGAACTTACAAAGAAAAATGGACAAATAAAAACAATAACATTCAACAAGTCTCCAATTTGTTTTTCCCGCAAAACATTCTCCAAATATATGATCTGTAGTTTCCGCATAAGAATGGCATATAGGGTAAACAATTGACTCAATGTCGAGACCGAATTTGCTAAGGTTCCATCTAGTTGGGAATCGGTTCAACAAAATACGCCATGCGCAAATATTAACCTTTTTGGGGATCATAGTATTCCATCTAGTTTGAGAACAACCATCAGGTAACGTGAATCTGTCAATATATCTCCTTAAAGATCATATTCGTTTAATTTTTATTAGCCATCCAGCTTCTAATGGTACTTCAATAATGCAAGATAATATTAACGCGACTCTTGCAAAGGGCTCTAGCCGTAGGGGACCCTGGCTAGGGGAGCTGCCCTTGACCCCTCCAAGGGGCCGGTGTTCCCTTTGAAGCCCCTATGGCCTAGGGAGCTTAACCCCCTAAAACCCCGAGGTTCTTACCTTCCGCGCCACGTTTCGTCGTATCTTTTAAACGACGAATTCAATTACATTAAGTTGTTCTTTTTTTTTTTAAATTGTAAAAGTTTTAGTAAACTCGTATTGACATACTTACGTGTAATCGTAAAAACATGCATTTTTACGAAACTTATATAAAATATTGTATTAAACAAGCAAGGGTGTTACAAGTTGGTAATCAGAGCTCATGGTTAAAGAATAAAGTGTGTTCGGTTCGAGGCTTGATCGCAAATCCGGTAAGTACATGTATATCAAAGGTTTAGTATGATTAAAGTGTTGAGAACAACACATATGGTTATCGTGTAATACACGTTACACCAATAAAAACGATATAGAATAGATATAGTCAACGAAATTACACGCGTTGATGCGTATCGTAGAAAAGCCTTGTATTATAATACGGGCATCCTTTAATGTTGAAATTACTAACTGCTGTATATGTTTTAGTTGAAGGACACTCGTATATGAGGATAGCGAGAGTTTAACAAATTACGGATATGATGGAAGAACGGTCCAAAGTATGACAAGGGGAGCATGCTCACCAAGGACTAAATCGCGTAACGACCGCGAACAAATATAATGGCAAGAAACGCCCGTCGGGGCAAGCATTACCAGGTGCGTGCTTTTAAATATAATCGCACAAATAACAATATGCAACAAACATGTAGAGAATGATTGTTGCATATGTAAATTAGAAACTTGGAAAACCTGAATAGAATACATATCCAGGATATTATTTCCAAGAAAACTAAATAGAGGCGTTACTTACATAGGGCGTGATGTGAAAACTATAAAAAGGTCATGTGTATCATGTGTTAATCGCTTACTCTGGCCAAGTAAGTAGTGGCATATGATACCATGAACTTCTTATAGCGGACACATCTACATTCGATGTAGTAAGGGCGGGGTGAATGGGACTAACTTAAAAAGTACCCAAATGAATCAAATGAGCAAAATATCTGATAATAATGTAAACACACAGCCGGGTGACGAAAGCGTATTACATTAGGATGATGAGCCCGAGTGAAGGGACAAAGATTAATGTAAAACGATTAAGGTATGCAATTAGGAGGGGTGTGCTTACACTCGAACCCGGAGAATGCAAATATGACTCTTAACGGGCCGATTTTGTAAAACACCAAATTTGATAACAAAGTAGGAATATAAAAGCAAAACGAAGTCATAATGCATACCGTAAGGGTTGCAATAATAACGACTTCGGTAAAACACCCGGTTGGTGGGTAAGGATTTAAACGCTTGCATGGACCGAGAAACGGGAACTCGGATGGGAAGTTAAAAGACTCGGGTTTTGAGTTATAACTAGAAGACGACAAGATAATGTAAATAGAAATTTGAAATAAATTAGGTTCAACTATTTCAAAGCTGAACGGGTCGAACAAAGACTGAAGTTTGACATTTATAAGTGATGAATTTTTCACACGAACAAGTCAAACAAATTTAATAAAGGATGACACTTGCTAAAGTAAGTAAGCGCGAATCGAATAAATAAAAGTGCGAAATATTAATAAACCTATGTAAATGAGTTATAGGCGTTAAAAACATTAAAATAAAAGAACCCGGGTAATGGGACGTAAAGAAGTATAGGTAAGAACCGGGTAACGGTAAGTGTAGGGCAAATCGACGTGTAATTGACGTTAGAAGTCACGAAGTCGGAAAGATAATTTGAAAGAAAACAATGTAGCCTTAGACTACGGTCAAGGTCAAACGAAATCCAAAAAGTAAAAGTGAATAATTCCAACCATAAAAAGGGGTGCCTTAACGCCATATGCGTATATAAATGTATACACATTTGAATAAAGACTCGAATAAAAGATGATCTACGGAATCATCATAACCTACGGGATATTAATTAGTGTAAAGGTCTACGATGCCAAAATGACCCACGAATCATGAATTGAAGCAAGGGGATCATAAGGGTCTCGCCTTAAAGAGGTGAAAGCTTAAGGAAATAGCCTACGAGGTTAAGTGAAGGAACCTACGGGTCAATAGTGTAAGGTGAGGGAACTTGTTACGATTCCCCGCATAAAACTAAGACTGTAAAAGAATAAATTATGGACTGTCAATATCCATAATTCTGACAAAAGTTAGAGAGAAGATGCTAAACTAAAACTTCAGTTTTGATAAGAAATAACATTTTTACAAATATAAATTCTGATAGGAATTTGAATAGTAGGCATGAAAGATTCAATTCTTGACACTGATAGGCGCAAGACGATATATTCGAAAAGTGATATTTTCGAAAATGAAAGGTTGATATAAATTAAACATGATGTGACATGATCACGGTTAAGAAATGCAATGTGAAGTACAATCACATCAGAGCCGAGCGACGAATATTCCCAAGTTAACTAACCTAGTGGAAATAACGAGATTTCGTTATTTCAAAGTGCATTATGTCGTATGAGATACGTAGATGATTAGTAACCAAAAAGATATTATCATATTTTTCTGGTAATACTAACAATTGGTTAGAATATGAGCAGTGCTTGATTGATTATCGAGATCAAATGCATGGAGTTAAACTCGATAAAATATGTAAGAAAAAGGTTTCGAGGACGAAACCTCTTTAAGGGGGGTAGACTTGTAACACCCCAAAAACGGGTTTGGTAATCAAACCACGTTAATATTACTGACGGGTAAAATACCGTTAGTGGTGAAAATTTACCCGGTAAATATTAGGATTTAAATTAAATAAATCTAATATTTAATAAAAGGAGGATATATACTTTGAGAATACAAAGTATATAAAAGGCCCGAGTTAACGGGACTTAAAGTAAAAAACAGGATGTGATTTCCCCGAACCCGCCAAGTAACTAGGAATATCAACCTAGTTAATTAAATGTTGTTAAAATGCCAATGAAACTTGATTAATAATACTCTTTATAAAAAGTTGAACAAGTTAGGGGACTAAACATGACAAAATTGAAAATAGTTTTATTTAATTAAAACAAAACACCAAAACACACACTTCAAGTGTGTGTTTGGTCGACATTTCCCAGGAGCCAAAAGGGGGTTCTATCAAGTGAACCCTAAATCCACAAAATTGATCAAAATCAAGGAGAAATCAAGCCAAGAATTTGGGGCTTTTAATAAAATCGTGATCACCAAGCTTAGGGGATCACAAGGTATGTTGAATTTTGATGTTTAGTAATATTTCAAAATTTTGATGAACTTGCGTGAACGAAATTATTGCATGAATGTTCAATATTATAGTGATATTAGTGTGGGTACAAGTCTAGGAACAAACCCTAGATGCAAACTTGTAGAATTGTGCCATAAACTAGTGATTAATCCAAATAACCAAGTATGAGCTAAGTGGGTTTTGTTGATTTGATGAAATTGATGTTGTATTGATGTGTATAAACATCATATTAATTCATATGAATGAACTACTTGAACAAATTAGAGATGTTGTTAAGAGTTCATAAGTGATTAGAAGTGGGTTTTGACACAAGAGTTAAACCCATGGTTATGATGGTCAAAGTATATATGTGCATACAATGACTAAAATTACATGTTGATTTACAGTTACTTGAGGTATGAATTAGATAACATGTTAGTAGATGTAGCATCTCAAAAGATGACGCTCACTAAGTGGTTGATAATGTGCCTAAGTCGAGTCATGTGAACTTGTTAGTGCATCCATATTTGTAAATTGGTGGTTTGACTTTTAAAAGTCAAACCGACCTATGATAAGGTTCATTAAGAATAGTGGTAAAAGATTCATAAGGTGTGAAGGTCATGATCTTGAATGACTAATCTAACCACCTTGTGAATTATGATGATAGTTTGACGCCTAACGAGCTAGGTGGAAGCTTGATGAGTGAGCGGGTCAAACGAATCAAGAAGGAAAGGAAAAGCGTAGTTCGGATGCGAGGTAAGTAAAACTTACACCCACTTGTAGTATATGTATTTATTTTATAAGCGATGAATACGATAAAGGATTAGGTTCGAATTATGGGTTCCGACACGAAACGAAATGGGTCGGAACGAATAAAAATGTTTTAAACTATGATTAATGGTGAAAGAGGCAAAATGGTAAATTAGTCATGAGTTGGTTAAGAATTAATGAGTTTTTCTTAAAGTTACCTTATAGCGTAACTAGTAATGGGAAAATGGGTAAAATTGGAAATTTAGTCAAGTATCGACTAAAGTAAATTAAAGTTCAAAGGACACCCATAGCGTAAGCCGAATGGGTTAAAAATATAAGAAATGACTTTAGAAAAAAAAGGGATCCAGTGAGAAAATCTGAAATGGGTCGGATGTGTGATTGGTAATTAAAACCCATGTTTTGTTACATATGAAAATGTTGGGCTATATAGGCCGAACGGGCCAAATGGTGGGGATAACGCCATTTGACGAAATCAACTAATGTGGTTGTCAAGTCATGTGTTTACAGGAGCGAATAGTAATTTGGGTAATTGCGCCGCCATAGAATATCGGTAATAAAAGCAAGGTGTCGAAACGGGTCACTAGGTTGACTCGAGCCAGGTACGTATAAATATGATTGTGGTTAAACATACACTTTTAGGTCAAATTAGTAGCAAATGTCCTTCGTCGTAAAAGAGGGGCTAAAGTTGACTAAAATGCCCTTGATGGGTAAATCGGGCAAACGACCTTTAAAGGTTGTTAGAAATAAGTGTTTTGATAAATTATATCCTTAGGATAAGTATAAAAAGGGATAATAGGGGACCTTAGTGTCCAACGAGTTGAAACGAGTATTTTCCGTAAAATGACATATCTGAAGGATAGAACTAGGAATAAATAGTCTATCACATTAAATCCACCACAATCATAGTTGTGGTGGAAAACCAATTAATATGGATGGGTGGAATTATGATGCATACAAGGAACTGACGTAAATTAAGTTTAAAAAGTGCATAAATACCCTTAATGGGTCAAAATAGAAGTATTAGCGAAACGGGTTAAGAATGTGTAACAACCCATGATTTGAACCTTGTACAATAGGAAATAATCATAATAATATGTCTACAAAAGAAACAAGGGCCACAAACAAGTTTGTTAGATGAAATCACGAACGGGTCAAAAGTTGGTAAAAATGGGTAATAAGCCGAAGAGTTAAAAGTCTGAAATTTTATTATGTAGGATGTTGGATTTCAACTCCATAAGATGGAGAATTAAATTACGGACGCGTAGGAAAAAGAATCGGGTAAAACGGATTAAAAACGAGAGAGTTGTGCTTGTTTCCGTGAAATCGGGTTATGCTGGGAATATGCAGCAACATAATAAGAACATTCTGCCAAAAAGGGGGCTAGGTGGGGCGTCTAGCCCCTAGGCGTGACGCCTAGCCCCCCCTGAACCTGAAAAACGTTTAATTTTGTTTGTTTGACCCATATAACTTGTTTAAACTTGTTATTTAACTATCAAAACTAACTTTTAAGTTGGTTTTGAGCATAGGTGAATGCCAAGAGTGCCCGGATGAAGATCAAGCTCGAAGAAGGACCGAACACGATAAAGTTAAAAGCTTCCGCGCGGCGTTTCGTCGTATCTTTTAAACGACGAATTCAATTACATTAAGTTGTTCTTTTTTTTAAAATTGTAAAAGTTTTAGTAAACTCGTATTGACAAACTTACGTGTAATCGTAAAAACATGCATTTTTACGAAACTTATATAAAATATTGTATTAAACAAGCAAGGGTGTTACATTGTCGCTATGGCTTACCGGGAGTGCTGGTCACCGATAATGGAAAGCAATTCACTAAGAACCCTTTTAGCGTTTGATGCAAAGAATTCAGAATAGCTCAGGTTTTTCAGCTCAGTTGCATACCCACAATCAAACGGCCAAGTTGAAAGGATGAATCGAAGCATAGTTGAAGGAATCAAAACCCGATTGGGAAGGCATGAAAGCAATTGGCTTGAGAGTTGCCAAGCTTTCTATGGGTTATAAGAACAACAGAAAAAACAAGCCATAAAAGAACACCTTACAGGTTGGTGTTTGGATCTGAAGCCGTGATTCCAGCTGAAGTAGGAGTTGTAACTCAAAGAACGGTCAACATGGATCCCGAAGCAAACAGCAAAGAGACCATGTTGAACTTACAACTCCTCGAGGAAGCACGAGACCAAGCTGCAATTCAAGAAACCAAGTACAAACAAATGATGGAAGCCTATTACAACAAAAGAGTTAAGCACGAACGCTTCAAGCCCGGAGACCTGGTACTTAGAAACAATGAGGCTAGTAAAAAAGAGAACCAAGGAAAACTTGGCCCAAAATGGGAAGGGCCATATACAATCCTTGAGGCACATAAGGGCGGATCCTATAAGTTAGCCGACACAGAAGGTAAAAAGCTTCCCAGACATTGGAATGGAAAGACCCTTAAAAGGTTCCATGTCTGATCAAGAAAGATTGGTTTGTATTTCAAAAGTCGTATTTCAAGAGTTGTCCTATGCTCACTTTTTGTAACACAATATCTCTTGAATGAATGGTGATATTTTATCAAATTTGTCTTTCTATCCTAAAATCAGGTTGAGAACCTAGCAAAAAACTCCATGGCAAGGGCCATGTAAGGGGATGAGCTCCCAGGCCATATCGCTCAATAGGTTCAAGGGTTGAATGAACCTATATAAGGGGTGAGTTCCTAAATCAATACACCTCCATGGGACTTATAATAAAAAACAAAGTTGTTTCATAGACGGGTCCTGAAGAGGTATGGTCCCAAAAAGCCGCGCAGACCATTCAGGTCGCGCGCTGGACCATACTCCTTACTCAGCAAGCTGAGTAATTATCAGACCCGCGCGAGTCGCTCGGGCAGAGCCTGGCCTCGCGCGAGGTCAAAACAAAGGATAACATCAATTTTCTCACTTGTGTTCTGAATAAGAGTCTTCAGCCCTGTCACATCCCGATATTTCCACGTATTACCGGTGGGCCCGGTGGGGGAGTATCGTGACGTGGTTGGTAACGTAATAGTCAAACAACACAATATTTAAATGCACAGCGGAAGCAAAAGATAGATATATTCCAACTTTAATATATTGTAATATCAAGTATCACAATAGTCGAAATTTATCCACAGGTGGATCAAAATAAATAGGAAACATTGTTCAACAGTTTTGACATCCAAGCTTGCGAGACTTATTGTGGATGCTAGGAGAAAGCCAGCCTAGTTCGCGTAGTACCTGCACTTAACCTTTTTGGGAAAATACGTCAGTATACACTGGTAAATACAATCAACCGACTCATTTTGAAAAGAGTTTAAGAAAATTTGGTTTGAATGCACGTGGCACAAATTTCTTTTACAACTTGGGATAATTATTCGAATATAACAATTGTAAAAGAATTACATGTTTCTTATGCGTTCAGTAGCCCGATCCGCAGACCGGGTTAAAGATCAATAGACACACCACATAATATATATCCCGCGGCGAGTTACCCTCGAACAGGCGGTTATATTATTTTATTTATTTAGGCATCGACGGGTGTAAGCCTACACCCCGTGCTTAGGTCATGGCCATTTCGTAAAATGATGCCAAGGATATCCGGGACATGGTCATTAACCCCCCAAAGGCTTTAAGCAAACAAAACATTTCAAACGGGTCATCTCAATGATTTAATTTTCACACAATTAAAGATTCAATGCCCGACCAACCGGTATTTTATATACCGTACCCCAAGCTCGTATGGGGAAAATAAGTTAAAAGTATTTACCTGAGCTAAATATAATATTCAATCCCAGCCGTATCAAATCAGCAAGTACAGATAGCTTTTACTGGGCTCCTATTCTGGAACGAAGGTTTATAATAATCTATTAGAATCCTAACGGTCTTTAGTTAAGCTTAAGCTTAGACCGGTTAGTTTTAAAGGAAGATACGGTTCGAACGCGTGATTAAGTGAAGACCGTAATAGAATGTGTTTTAGACCCGAAAAGTTTGAAGACTTGTATTATATGGGTAATCTAGCCACATTCTGGATTTTGAGATAAAACCGATAAGGTTTGACCCGTTTCGGCTATTTTATGCAAACTAGTTACATAAACCGAACCGGACGCGCAAGAGGCGTAACGGGTGACCGTAAGAGTCATTTACAGGTTCCCTAAGTTAATATGCCTCAAATATGTTGTGACATCAGTAAGATGTCTTTTATTATGCCCGAAACGAATTTAAACTCAAACTATGCCCCGTAGGGGTAATTTGGTCATTTACAAGGTTATAAAAGAGTTTAAGTATTTACCTGAGTTACAGGTCTGATATAATCAGCAAAAATACTTAATTTACTAAGTCATAACAGTAGGTTATTGCATATATGTGAAATTTATCAATTATAACCAAACTATGCACCGTAGGGGCATTTTGGTAATTTCACATAAGCCGAAAAGCTCAAAACTGAAGTCTGAGTTAAACAAATTTTGCTTACTATTAAAATATTATAATTTACCTAAAATATCAGTAGGTAACAACCCTTGTATGTTTAAAATAGTTTTAGTACATACTATGCGTTAAAAACGCTTAAAAAAGCGATTAGAAGCCATTTCCGGGTTCTATAAATAAAGCTGATATTTTTATTATTCCAGAAGGTCTAAAAAATTTATTTATCATACAAAATCAGTAGCAAAAGGTTTGGGGTCAAAAAGATATGTAAAACTCATTTTATAGCCCAAAAGGGCAAAACCGACAAGTACCGAATCAAGCTTATGACTCTAAGTTATGCTCAGCCTAAAATCAATTAAAAATCTTCAAAAATCCCAAAATATTATATTACATTAGTGGGTACAAAGTTTGATATTAAAAAGTAGGTTTAAATAGGCTATATGCTAATTATACCGTTTTAATCGCTAAAAAGCTTTCTAATTACGCTAATGAGCATAACTCTCAATCTACACCTCAAACTGATGTCAAATTTTGGGTACAAGTTTATATATCAGTAACTAAGGTTTCTACTCTTTTACACTTTTAAAAATCACGCTTTATGGTGAAAAGGGCATAATGGTCAACATATAGGCAATTAACGGAATCATGCATATTAATTGGATAACTAATGAACCAATGTGTATAATCACAGAGGGTTATACTAGCATGTAACCTGGTCCTAAGGAAGCTCTAAGGCATTTCCAAATCATACTAAAACAGATCAGAACCGAAGTCAAAGCAAAAGTCAAAGTTTTACGACTTTCGGTTCCGAACCGGGTCTAAACAGAAAATTGTCGGATCAAACAAGCTTAGACCAGTTATTATACTTATTACCAAGTTATATGAGTGATAAAATAGGTTACACGCCTTCTGCATTGCTAATTATAAGTTAATTCGAAGATTAGCATTCTGTTGACTTTTTCTAATCAACTTTGACCCGACAAATGGTCTAGTTAGAGTGGGAATCAGAGGGTGCCCTTTTAAGGGTTTAATGCCCACATAATTACCAACTTATAACTACTTTCAATTCGACTAATCACTGGACCATCAATGATTAATCGCTAAGTCAAACGGTAATTACGACTGTTTGACTTTTAAGCTAAAACTAAGCAAAAACTTAACTAAGAAAGGTTAAGCATACTTACAGAAGTCCTATGCACGATTAGGAAGGCTTAGGGTCTGCTCTTAAGCTCCAGGAAGCTCCAGAAATGCAGAAGGAATGAGTGATCAAATGGTTGCAACTTTGGCACTTTATATAGTGCTTAAAATCTCATAGATTGTTGACAAACAAGTCTATCATGTGCCCCTGATCACCCACAAGTGTCCTAGTGGTCTAAAAAGCAAGTAGGGGTCGTCCAAAGTTGTGGAAAATCGATTATAAGTTGGTTATTGCGTTTATAACAGCCCCTGCCCGAATTACTGTCGTTGGGCACCCCTTACGGACCGTAAGGGGGTGGCTTACGGTCCGTAAGCCATCTGCAGAAGGCAAAAATCTATGCCCTTTCAAGCATTCGAACAGGCAACCATGAATTACGAATTTGGGACATGAATTATCAGTATGGGGCCTCTTATTTGGGTCTTGAATAATTATATACCCTACCATTTTGCAATGTTTTATTGAATCCTTTTGAAAGTGCCGTAAGTGAAGGTTTATCGTGTATTTCTTCGTAGGAGTCCACCCTTGCAATTATGGTTCAATTATTGTTAGAAATCACCAGATTTGAATATATACCAGATGTTTATTAGTCTTGGGATTCATAATGAGGTCGTTCAGAGGTGTAAATTTAACATGACAACACTTTTAAATCCTGTCATACATCTTTAATTGGATCCGAGTTTAATAATATTTTTGTCTTACATGACACGTGTCGTTATTCTATTGAACATGAATTTTCGAGGTGTTACAAGCCCCTAGGCCCGTGCGCGAGCTAGTTACGTGCTCAACAAGGGTCGCACAGGAGTTAGGGCGCAAGGCCACTTCAGAAGGTACACAAGGTACAAGTGGCAGAAGAAAGAGCCAATCAGCGTCCACCAGGCTGTGCTCTATCGTGCTCCACGATCGTCTGGCGTGCAGGAGACAATAAGTACATAAGGACGTCTACGTGGCACCAATCAGGGAACGGCGACACATGCCCCATGATCTCCACTTACCTGCTGATGGCAGAGGGACAACAAGGCCGACAACAAGGACACGTGGCTCCATTCATGGTGCGCCAGCACCGGAGATCTTCTAGAAGGCACTAACTGTCGATACCAGTGAGAGAAGGAGGATATTCTCTGTTGTCGCCTTCGGGCCCAAGGCCCATCAGCCCATCTCTTCTTACACCTCTCCGGCTATAAATAGAGACCTTCATGCACAGGTTAATTCATTCTGCTCTCTTCACTCTCACTCTTAACACACACTTATTTCCTCAAAGCAGATACTTATTCTCACGCCGGAGTCTAGTTAAGAGGGAAACCCCCATATTCCCCTCTTAACGAGCTAACGGTGTTCTGTTTTGCAGGAAGACCAGATCATTACGGAGCTCAGGAAAGTTAAAGAAGATTAACCCTCATGTTTGCAACATAAACCAAACTAACTAACTCTAAAATTAGTTCCGTATTTCTTCAGGTCCGAACAGCCTACACCAAATTTTCCTTAGGCCTTAGAAAATTTATCAAAAACAGGCTTACGAACTGAAATCAAACTAAGGAAAGTAATAAATAGGATAGGTGCTATGTCTTCTTGTTAAAAATACCAAGGCTAAGTGACTGCAGCACTGAACCCTTTAAGGTATAAAAAACATAAAGACAACATAAACCCAACAAAGACAATACCATAAAGATAAAGAATGACTCGAGGAGCAACACAACAACATGGTAAAAGGTTGCATACAACCCAATCTAAAAAATACAAACCAAGGCATCAAGTCACAAAAATAAAGTAGTAACCGGAAGCCTTGATGGCTTCAAGCTACAAACATTCAATAAACAGCCAGAAGCCTTGAAGGCTTGAAGCCAACCAAGTTGCCTTACAAAAACAGGCACCAGCACAAGAAACCACAACACAAGGCAAGTAGTAGGAACTTAGTAACATAAGAAAGGAAGCTTTAAAAGGCTTCCAAACATCCAAACAAGTTAAAACAAACCTTAACGGTTTGTAAACCTAAGAATTGTTCAAACAACCACTAAGGCTAACAACCACCAACAGAAACCTTAAGGGTTTCTGTAAAACCTAAATTGTTCAAAAGACATACAAACCATTAAATTGTTTTTGGGTGCTAAGAAAACTACGAATATTATTCAAGCATCAACAGGAGGCTTAGAAGCTCCGGAACCATCACCCTTAGCCTTCTTCGTCTTCTTTGACTTCTTAGCCTTCGATACACCATCACTCCCAACAGCTGAACCTTGGAGGCTTGCTTCCTTAGAAACATCGGCATCTTCTGAAAAAGTTTCCTCACTATCTCCTGAACGAGAACGTTTCTTGGACAGGGAATCAAACACTTCAGCACAAACTTTTTCATTAAGCCCAGTCGGCTTCAGTTCCTGTAAGACAGAAAGAGGTTTACCAAAGCAATTTGCAACTTGACTTACATATGGGTAAGTCAACCTCTCCACCTGCTGGACAGATGCCTTAAACACTTCGTAAGCATCCAGACGAAAAAGGGGAGATTGTTCCAAAGACTGGCCAGACTCGTGAAGTTTAAAACCAGCAATAAGGCCTTGATGTTTCCCCAAATTCAGCAGCTTCGTATAGACCTCCCCAAGGGCATAATTGAACTCATTGGAATGAAGGAGGTAGGTAACAACCTGATGAAAGCCTTGCTCAATGAGCCACTGGTTATCACCAGTGGCTTGAACAACTGAAGCCTTCAGACCATCTTTCTCTTCATCAAAGGCCTTATGTTGAACAGTCAGGGCCTTCCTATCAGCTTTCAACTTCAACCGGTCAGCTTCGAAAATTTTCTTGAGATTATTCATCTCAATTTCGTGCCTCCTTGTCAATTCACCTACCTTCTTGACCCAAGCTTCTTCCTTCTTTGAAAACCCATCAATTTCCTTCTTCATCGCAGCCATTGAAGACTTCATCTTTTCCTTCTTCTTAGAAAACTCCTCGTATTCCTGCATTCCCTTCTGAAAACAAGTAACACCCTCGGCTACCAAGGCAGAAAGGTTGCAGGAACTTAACATCAACCTTGGATGTCTTAAAGGTGAACCAATCACCGTTTTTCGCCAAACGGAAAAATCGACGGAATAACAACAACGAAGGGTCATAACCACAAGCCCGACATAAAACCTCGAAGTGTAAAACCCTAGCCATGCCCTTCGGATGAATTTGACCAAAGGAAACACGATAGTACTCCAAAGCGTTCAATACAAAAAGCAAGAAAGGATGACGAAGGTTGGAAAATTCAAAATGACGACAGTACAAGGCAATAGAACCGAAGGGACATTGATCAACGGATTTATCACAACCCGGTGCAACCGGATTAAATTTAAGACCAATGCCCCATTCCACACAAAAATTCTCCACTTCCTCTTGAGTAAGGCGTGAAAAACTAAAGGAAAGGTCTTTCCGTGCACCCATGATCAAAGTAATGAACAAGCAAAACACACAAGGAAATGGGAACTAACCTGAGTTTAGAAGAGGAAATCGGAATTCTCGGAAGAAGATAAGTGAAAAATATCACCAAAAGATGTTAATAAATGAAAAAGTAATTAAATAGGAGGTTATTATTACCTAGTGTATAAAACCGCCGACTGAAAAACTGCCACACATCAATCACATCAGTTGTCAGTTTTAAAATTCAAAATTCTCAACTGTTCTCAACCCTTGAAGCCTTTAAGCCTTTAAGCAATACAAATAAATGTGTAAAAGTCAGAAATCTTTGAGCTCATTTCCCAAAAACCTCTGACTTGGGGGGCTGATGACGGGGGTAGCCCAAGACTAAATAAAATGACTTAGACACATGAACGCTTAAAAGGTCAAAGGGTTAAGAGGTTCAGATCCCACGAACTCGGGTGAGCAGCAAAAAGGATCGATGTGAGCAGTAAAACATCACTTCACTGATTGCTTGTCCAGCCTCTCACAACCGTAAAAGAGAACATGTGCACAGAGTGTAGTCTTTTATCCGCAGGTCCAAACGCTTTAACCCCTAAAAGGGTAAGTCCCCCACTGCAAGCATGTTGCACTAGTCAATGGTTTCTTCTTTGGGCGATGTCCTTCCCTATATAATGACACTTTATTTAGTGCTGAGTGACATTCCGATTAGCTCTGATTCCATTGGGATCTCTGGTCTTTCCTCGCGAGTACTTGTTCCATGCATGTCTCTCTTCTTTACATTCAACACACATATTTCCATTGCTCTCACATCCGAAGCTGAACACACCTCAGTGGAGGATCTCGAGCAAACAACAAAATCTAACTAGTGAACCTCTATTCACGTCTTGCAAACGTGGGAGGACCCCACGACCTGCGTTAGGCAAACCGGAACCCTCCAACCCTTTTGTCTAACCAGCCTAGCTACTACTATCGGTCTAGTATTTGTTGCATCAACTGAACATAATCTACTTTAATTTAGATAATTTACATTCATTTTGTTATATAGTCTTGTTAGAACGTAATCTACTTAATGTTAGTGGGTTTCAACATCTCTATTGTTTTAATATATTTTAGCACTTTGATGCTTTTGTATCTTTTAAGTTTAATTAATGTTTAAGTGCTAATAGTTCATAACTATATGAGCAGAATTTAGTATTGTACTTTCATACATGTTTCAATAGTTCATACTTCATACGATTGTATAAAATAATTTACTGTGAAAATGAAAACATTTTGGTTTATTTTTTTAAATAATTTTTTGTTGCCATCTATTTTCACATTATACTATACTATATATTAGAGTAAATTACGATTTTTACTCATGTGGTTATATCCCTTTTACCCTTTTAGCTCAAAAAAATTTCTTTTTACACCTGAGCCCCACGTCTTTTTTTTCTAACCATTTTGGCCTCTAACACTAATCCCATCCATTAAATGTTAGGGCCAAAAGGGTTAGAAAAAAAGACGTTAGAGACCAAAAGGTTAGAAAAAAATACGTTAGGGGCTCACATGTTAAAAAAAAAATTGGGCTAAAAGGGTAAAATTGATATAATCACAGGGGCCAAAATTATAATTTACTCCTATATATTAAATTACATTCTTAGCTACAATACTTACTATGCCCTTCCTTTTTCTTTTAATTACAAGATTGCCATCAACTTAGATACTTAAGTTTTCCTTCTTTATGGCATTTTTATAATTAACTTATGTTTGAGTGGCATTTGTAACCATCTAACAATACTTCTTTTTATTTTTATGTTTTAACCACCTAGGTTTTGGTTCTTATCAATTTTATGCCCTCAACTTTTGTTAATTAGTATTTTTTTTTAAATAACTCACATTCTTACCTCATAAATTTTAATTAATTTATTAAGTATCTCCACAACTTTTGTTAGCTTTTTTAAACAATTTACATTCCTACCTCTTGAATTTTAACTAAATTTATTAAGTGTCCCCTAAACATTAATAAAGTTATTATTACCCATTTTACATACAGTGCTACAATATATTTTTTAGTTTCAATTAATCTCTTACACTTTAAATAATGTAGATCTTTAACACAATAGTTTTATTTTCCTCTTATAACTTCCGTTTGTTATTTTTTTACAACTTAATTCGTGATAAAATATTTTTCGAAAACATACCAATCCGGTACTCACCGGAAAATTTTATATACTTACTTTTACGTTATCTAGAATTGTTGTTTTGAACCGTCATTATTAATTAGAACAAATTAGTTTTGAATATATATTGTAATGTAATATAACTGTTTTAAGAACTGATTTTTACTTTTTGATTCGGACATGAATTTCACGGTGGGGATATCCTTGTTGATTAATAATATTAAACATGTATAGTTATTATCATAGCAAGTTCGCAACGATAAAGTAAACTTATAGAATGATATTTCAGGCTCAACTGGTACGTTGTCATGTTGGTCACGAAGAAAATTCTAAAATCTTATAACAAAATAATAATAATTATAATAATATATTAAACTTTGTGAGTGGCCAAACATTTTTTTTTCTTCACTTTATTGATAATTCGTTAGTGATTACAGGAGAAATTGAAATTTAAATATCCGTCAGTGAAGTCTTTACCATAACCGGATTTCTCACAAAGTTAACTGACATATTACCACATTTTCTATGAAAGTTGTATGATTTGTATTGTTTATAACATATAATTTCTAGGCGTTAGATATTTATCGATTACGTTACTGAAGGGAACAAATATTAATCAAAAGAGCTAAAAGAAGCTTAAAGAATTTAGTGAGAGATTTTTGTGTTTTAAAAATGACACAAAATTTAGCATATTAGTTGGAGGGTATTTTAATTTTACAACAAAACTTTATTCTTTTAATATTTGGTTGGTCCAAGTTTATATATATGGCTTTCAAGGAAAAGAAAACACATGTCTGAGAAATCATTTTGGTTTACAAATCACTCAAGACCCATCCCTTGATGTAACAATACTCCAACATACATTGTGATGATACGATACTGCATGCAGACTGTATCGTTTACCAACTACGAGTCTCTTCTTGGCCTTTTGCATACAAATAGGATAGCAGAAGAAGGGTTATGGATATCTTCTGGTACTACTTCCGTACAACAATGTCATACGTGCATCAGGAACTCCATTCCGGCATTTATGTCTCACTTTCTCTACATCCTTTTTGTTAGCCCTACATACATATATTCGGAAATACAGTGGCGGATCCAGGATTTTTTTTTCTTATGGGTTCACTTTTTTTCGATGGTCAGATTTTCACAACCAAACGTTAAAATATTCGGGTCGGGTCGGCAACATGGGAATTTTGTAACTAAATTCCGAAGAGTAAAGTACAATACAATTTAATGAGGAACAAGTCTTATAAGACATAGCTTGCTTTGGTTGCTAAGTCATGGTAATATAAAAACCTTAAGCACCTTTGAGCACACCCAATTTGAAGTTATGCACTAATGCTACCATACCATTTTTTTGAAAAGTTCAGCTATTCCCATACTAACTTTAACTTCAATCAAATGACAGCATGATTTGAACATCCAAAGGGCCCTTCCACTAACTTTCTATTTTCTCTTGCCATTCAAGAAAAGCTACAAGACCTTTTTACATATTAGTCGCTAAATAGCAGAAATTAACTACAGTTTTTCAAGATTGTTCAAACACACATCAAATGGTTTCATTATTTGGGCAAAAATTTAAGATTATCATGGAGGGTCAACAAAAAATAATGAATCTTTCTTTTCAATAATTATTCCATCGGCCCTAAAATTCAAGTTTTAAAAGAACTAAACTCACAAATTCATATACACAACAAATTCACATTCACATACAAAATTCAAAAGAAAGCTAATGAAAGAAATAGAAAGTTTACCACAAAAGGGCATATAGTTTAAAGCATATTATAAGACAACAAACTGAAAATTAACATGATTAACCTCAACAATTTATAACAAACCTGGAAGATTGAGAGAGATTAGGAGTAGTGGAACCGAGAACTAGGATTGGAAAGGTGAAGCGTGGACGATCGGAGGTGGTGGTAAGACGACGAGTGGCAGCTGTTCGCTGGAGGTGGAGGGGTCAGAGGGCATGAAGAGGGCGGAGGCTATTTGTTGATCTGGAGAGGGTAATCACATTCTTTGTTGTTTAGGTTTAACCCCCTAGTATGGGTTTTACAATTTATTTTTAAAGAACAAAACCTAAAAAAAGACTGATGGGAGAATTGAACTCACAGAGGAAAAAAGAAAGAACAAAACCCAAAAAAAAAAGAAGCAATGGAAGACTCGAGACAACAAGGTTACAAGGCCGTGGTTAACCAGTTGACCTCTATATGCTTTTGGTTATGGGTTCACCCGAAATTTATTTATGGGTTCCTACTGTATTTTTTTATATAGGTTTTCATTAAAAATTACAAACCGACTGGGTTCCTGGGAATCCGTTCTTTTAATGTAAATCCACCCCTGCGGAAATATCTTCAATATATGACCTCATATTTACTAAAAATTAGTGAATTGTGACTTGATGAATATAATTTTATCGTAAGATATCAAAATGTGTTTAAATGATTGTTGTTTTATCATGTGTATAACTGAAGGGGTATGGTCCTAAAAATGCCGCACAGACCATTCTGGTCGCGCTTTGAACCATACTCCTTAATAACTTCGGTGATCAATCATTAGACCCGTGCGGGATGCCCAAGCAGAGCTCGGTCTCGCGCGAGGTCCAAACAAGAAATAACATAAATTTCTATGCTTAGCGTTCTGAATAAGAGCCTTCACCTCCTACAACCCCACGCGGGCTACTAACGTGCTCAGCAAGGGTCGCGCAGGAGTCAAAGCGCAAGGCCACTTCAGAAGGTACTAAAGGTACAAGTGGCAGAAGGGCAAGCCAATCAGCGTCCTCCAGGCTGTGCCCTATCGTGCTCCACGATCGTCTGACGTGCAGGAGACAGAAAGTACACAAGGACGCCTATGTGGCACCAATCAGGGGGCGGCGACACCTGCCCCATGATCTCCACTTACTTGCTGATGGCAGAGGGACAACAAGGCCGACAACCGAGACACGTGGCTCCAATCACGGTGCGCCAGCACCGGAGATCTTCTAGAAGACACTAACGGTCGATACCGGTGAGACAAAGAGCATATCCTCTAGTTGTCGCCTTCCGGCCCAAGGCCTATCAGCCCATCTCCTCTTACACCTCTCCGGCTATAAACAGAGACCTCCATGCACAGGTTAAACATTCCATTCCCTCTATTCTCACTCTTAACACACAATTATTTCCTCAAAGCAAATACTTATTCTCACGTTGGAGTCTGGTTAAGAGGGAAACCCCCATATTCCCCTCTTAACGAGCTAACGGTGTTCTGTTTTGAATGATTGTCGGATCAAATCGGGGCTCAGAAAGTTAAAAGAAGATTAACCCTTATGAAAGGAACAGAAACCAAACTAATTAACCCCAAAATTAGTTCAGTGTTTCTTCATTGGCGCCCACCGATTTTTGCAATCACTCTCATCTTCTTTTTCTGAGGTTTTTCTAAGTTTTTTGTTCCTTCGATCATGGCTGGTCAAGGAATCATTTCTGATTTCGGTTTTGGCACGAATTCTAACGCAGGATTGGGGGAGGACAATCCGAATGTCCAAGTACAACCTGCCGAAGAGATAGGTGAAATCGAAGTAACCAACACTAGGGGACCCCGCGCGAGCTTCACTCGCATCACCCAAACGGGAACCCCAGCAAGTCATATCGCTGGTCCTTCAAACCCAGCTCCAAATCCGAATATTTTGGCGCTACTACGGCTACCAGAAGGCGAAACTTTAGCTTCCTGGTATGCCAAGCAAATTGCCACCATAAATACTACGTATCAGTCATTAAGCGCACAACCGGAGATTTTACAAGCAGAGCCATCCTTGGTTACTCCTCCGGGTCCAACTCAGGGGGCGCGCCAGACGCCCCCACAGCAGAACTTTCAAGGAAGAATCAATAGACCTCCTCCTCTGAGAAGGCTAAGCGTACACGACACGCACGACACATACGGAGAAACAGACACGTACGGTGAACACCCATCCCACATGCAGCACAAACGTCCAGTTCATAGCCGGCTAGGGCCGCGCAACTTGTCCAACGAATGGGATGACACAGATCTGAATGATCCCACTTGGCAAGATGACGAAGGTTCGTCAGTTTTCAACAGGTTGCCGAGAAACCATGAGTCGTATAGGCAAAGACAGCGCATCGTATACAGCGAAGAAGCAGAAAGAGATTTCAGCCTAGCATATAGGCCAGTGGAAGCTGCCGAACACTCAAAGTTCATTCCAAATATTGCTCTAGCCCCACTGTCAAGAGAGAAGCTACCTCCAACAGTGGGTAAGTTCAATGGTCTTACAGACCCTGACGATCATGTTAGAGTATTTACAAGTGTTGGTGTTATGGGAGGATGGAATATGCCGATGTGGTGTCATTTATTTATCCAGACGTTCACAGGGGCTGCTCGCGCCTGGTTCAACAGCCTTCCGCCTGGAAAAATCAGTTCATGGGTCGATTTCAGAACACAATTTGTAAACCACTTCAGCCAACAAAGACGTTATCAGCACGATACGTCTGAAGTAACAGATATCTGGCGCAGAGAAAACGAAGGTTTAGAAGACTTCATCACTCGCTTCAATAAAGAGTGTTTGGAAATCGGTGGTGTAAGCGAACAGCTCATGCGCACTCACTTCAAGAAAGCTATTCGATGTGATAGTTTCCTCAGAACTATCACCGGAAAAGATGGTATGCCCAAGGAGTGGGACAAACTCATGGAAGCCGCAAAAATAGTAGCGCAAACTGAAGAGTCGCTAGCTGGAGCCAAGAACTCCTACACTGAAGACCGTTTTTCCAAGAGAAGCTCGCGCGACTATGGCAAGCGAAACAAGAACAAAAATCATGAATGGAGGACTGGACAATCCAGCGGGTATGAGGAAAGACCGTGTTACAAAGAAGACGCGCGAGAAACGATTGACATAATCGGGTATCGAAAGGCAGTCAGGAACGATAATCGAGAAAAACACTGGAATCTGCTCATAAAGACACCAAAAGAAGTGCTCATGACGGAGAATCATGATTTCAAGGCTCCAAAGCCTATGACAAACAAGAAGGGGCAAGACCCGAACCTGTACTACGATTTTCACAAGGACACAGGTCATCTGACAGATGACTGTATCAGTCTAAGGCAGGAAATCAAGAGAGCGCTGAAAAGCGGGAAGTTAAGCCATCTGGTAAAGAATGTGCGCAAAGAGTCGCGCCAGATTCAGCGCAATGATGATGGAAACAAGAAGAAGGTCAGGTGCCTGGAAACACACATGGTCAACGGACCAAGATACAGCGAGAGAGATAAAGGCAGGCGCCCATTCGAACCTGCATGGTAAGAGCAACAGGTCATCTTTCCGGTAGTACGCGGGGGACCACGCGCCACGCGCCCTGTCGTCATTACCAGTATTATCGGCCATTACGAAACAGAATACATATTCATTGATCCGGGAAGTACAACTGGCATCATCTATGAGCAATGCTTCAATCAGTTTGATGATGAAGATAAAGCGAGACTCGAGCCGGTTGATTATCCTCTATCAGGATTTTGCAACGAAATGGTCTTCCCACTAGGCCAGATCAGTTTCCCCATCACGCTATCTGACGGGAAACATTCAAGAACTACAAATATCAATTTCATGGTGATGCCAGTCAAATCAAGGCATGATGTTTTAATTGGGAGAGAAACCCAAGGAGAGCTAAACATGGTAACCTCCACACCCCACTCAGCCATCGGGTTCCCAACCGAGAAGGGGGTGGCAATTATCTGTGCAAAGAAAGAAGTGATGTCAGCAGAAGATGTAACAACCCGCGCGTTCGTGCGTTGTTACTACTCGTTATACTCGTTACGCCTAGCACCAAAGATTCGGATCATAATGTAGCTATATCGCATACATCGTTATTTCGCAGTATTTTCGCATATTACGCATATTTTATCGCTATCACATCACATTGTACTAGCTGACAACCACGAAGATGTCAAGTGAGGACCAATTCTACCCTACTTGATAGCCGTGATGTGCCGCAGTGCAACTCAATACTCAAAAACGCACTCGCAGGCACGCGTAACTCGATTATCGCAGGATTTGAAATATGGATATGTATATACGACCCAACGTGACTAATTATAATAAATATATGAAAATGTGGATGAAGATGTGTAACCAAACTATCGCAGCGCTTAACGATCGAAACGAAACGCCGAAATAAAACTCGCCGGATGCCACCGATCGACTGACCCCTCGATCGAATGGCCACCCGATCGAGGTGCCACCCGATCGAGGCGCCACTCGATCGGACAACCGTCCGATCCGATTCACTGCACCGCCTTTCTCCTCCTTTTGCCTATAAATACCCCACTTGTCACATCAACAACAGTTGATGTGACTGCTCTCGCTCGACCAGACGCCTTCTCGCCATTTTCACTCGATTTCTGGCAATTCTTGTAAGTTTTCACCCTAAATCTTGTACTTCTATGATCTACACGCACTCCTTCATCTTGTTCATCATTAAATCTCACTTTTCACCGGTAAATCTTCGGATTTGAGTCGTTCTAAGGTGATGACATCATGGAGTTCTTAGGAACAATGAAGTGTGACCTCATCTCGCCAAGAACAATCCAGATCTGATGGATTCCACGGGGAATAAACACTAATCTCACCTAGATCTAAGCCGAATCTAACTTTTCTAAGCTTTTCTTCAAACTTCCTTAACTTTTTACTCAAAAACCGGTAGAAACAGAGCTCGTACAGACCTTCTGCTCTTTCTCTAGTGAGGTGTCGGTTCGAGAACTGGTTCCTATCAACGAGATGACCGACTTAGCGTGTTGAACACGAACGACCATCGAGAAAAGTTAACTGATCGGACGGGGTGATTCCCATTCGATCCGATGACTTGGACTTGGTGGAGTTCCATTGTTTAGCTCGTAGTCATACCGTCTCGATCAAATCGCAGAAGCTTAACTAAATGAACAAAGTTGTGAAACGATCCAGTTGCGGGACGGATTGCCGTCCGATCGGATTACCGTCCGATCGGACTGCCACCCGATCAACCAGCAATCCGATCGGATTGTACTTAAACAATTTTACAAATCTTCTTCGCACAACAGTTCCAACGGATTGTCACCCGATCGGATTGCCGCCCGATCGAGTGACCAGTCTGCTATGAACTTATCAACCAAAATGTCTCGCTGATGGGATCACCGTCCAATCGAACAACCACCCGATCGGGTTATGACCGGATCGACCGACCGTTCGTTCGATCGACCGACCTGAAAGGTAGAGATACTTCTCTGTTTCTAAAATGCTACAACGAAAACTTCAAAGGACAAACCATCATACGCAAACACATCCTTACCAAATGAGATGACAACCCAATCGAATGGTCACCTAATCGGATGACCATCCGATCGGATTTTCATCCGATCAACTGGCCAACTGATCGGATTGCCATCCGATCAGGTTGCCACTCGACACTTGGTCACCTCTCACCGCTTATCGCACTGTTCATCGCTTACGCTATCGCTGTGTAATCAGGCTAATCTCAGACGCGCTCCCTTAAGTCCATCATCGCGGTGAGTATACTCAAACCCCTTTTTATCGCATTTTGGGTGTAACATACGTTTCTCTTAAATCGAACTTATCAAAACGAATTAATCAATCAAACTGTTTTCACTTGCGAATAACTGTTATGCATATTTACACGTGGTGCTAGTTACATATGTGTTAGGACTTATACTCGCGAGGTCCCGCCTTAACTAGTATAGTACTATAGCATCCGACGGGGTCTAGTTAGGATGAATAGCAATCGTAATCGCAGCTCGAGTGACTTAGCTGGTAGTATCTGTCTTGTATGCATATATGTTGATGTATCTCGTTATGTATTTGGTAATTCACAGCACTTTTTAACTATTTTACGCTACACTATCAAAACTTGTATACTCGCCAATACTTTTGTATTGATGTTGTTTTAACGTATGTTGCAGGTTTAGTCGCAGTCTACATCAAATCAAGCTAGGAAGTCTAGAAACTCACCTAAAATCTATGTTGTCGAATTTGTATTGTTCGAGAGGACAAGAAATCTGTGATAACTTATGTGAATGTATTGTTTATTAGTATGGGATAATGAACGTATTAAATACTATCGCAATTCAGTTGTTATGGATTCTCTTGAGCAATCTGATTCGCCTAGCGCCGCACCCCGATGATTCCGCCATCGGTTGGGGAGTGACAGAAGATGCACGCCCAGCCAAAGCGGCGAAGATTTCAACGACCGAACCAGAAAAGTGGGTTCTGAACCGCAAATACCCAGAACAGACGGTGACGATAGGCCACGCAATCTCACCAAACATCAGAACGCACCTCAAGCAACTTTTGTTCAGAAACATGGACATTTTCGCCTGGACTCTGGCAGACATGACCGGGGTCCCGCGTGACGTCACTGAACATTGTTTGAACACTTATCCCTCCATCGAGCCAAGAGTGCAAAGAAGGCGCAACCTAGGGGCGGATAAGACTAAATCCATGAATGAGCAAGTCTGTGAATTGCTAAAAGCAGGTATACTGAGAGAGGTGCGATACCAAAGTTGGGTTGCAAACCCTGTTATGGTTGAGAAGTCTAATGGAGGATGGCGAATGTGTGTCGATTATACTGATCTCAACAAGGCGTGCCCCAAAGTTTGTTATTCATTGCTTGAGATCGACAAAAAGATAAACTCTCTCGCGCCATACAGGTGGAAATGTTTCTGGACTGTTACAAGGGGTATCATCAAGTCCAGATGAAGCTGGAAGATGAAGACAAGACAACTTTTCGTACCGACATCGGAATCTTCTGTTACACAAAGATGCCATTCGGCCTAAAAAACGCTGGCGCAACCTACCAGCGTCTGATGGATACGATATTCGCTGATGACATCGAAAAGCATATCAAGGTTTACATTTATGATCTTGTGATTAAAAGCCCCGAGGAGGACCAGATGTTAAAGGACATTGAGAAGACGTTTAACTCTTTGAGAAGCGTGAACACGAAGCTGAATCCAGCGAAGTGTTCTTTCGATATGGAGGAAGGCAAGTTTTTAGGCTTCGGGGTTACAAACGGCGGTTTCAAGGTTAACCCCGAAAAAGTTCAAGCCAAAGAGCGGATGCCGTCACCGCGCACGATCAAAGAAATGCAGAGATTGGCCGGCCGCCTAGCCATGCTTAATCGATTTCTATCAAACCACGCTGCAAAATCGCACCCTTTCATCAGTACCTTGCGCATTTCGTGAAAAAACAAGAGTTCAAATGGATGCCAGAAGCAGAAGCTGCCTAACAGCAAATGAAAGAGTGTTTGATCAAGCTCCATACACTAACCGCGCCATTTGAGAAGGAACCACTCATTTTGTACTTGTCTTATTCGGACAAGGCGGTTGGGTCGGTATTGTTGGTAGAAAGAGATGGAGTTCAGACTCGAATCTACTATGTTAGTAGGGTGCTCACGGATCCAGAAACTCGATATTCAACCATGGAAAAGTTAGTGCTAGCACTGCTACACGCCTCCAGGAGGCTGCGCAGGTACTTCACAGGGCACGTAATTACCGTACTCACTAACTTCCATATCAGCACAATATTGCAAAAACCAGAGACGTCAGGTCGGTTAGCAAAATGGGCGATCGAGCTGGGGGGCCACAACATTCTGTACAGGTCGCGCCCAGCAATTAAAGGCCAAGTGATAGCGGACTTCATCACTGAAGTTCCAGAAGATAAGATCAAAGATTGTGAAGTTGTTGATACCCCCATCAAAGACACATCAGATGGGTTATGGTTGTTATACACTGACTGGGCCTCGAATGAAGACGACACAGGAGCTGGATTGCGCCTTGTTAGCCCAGAGAAGCATGAGTTCACCTATGCCATCAAGTTTGATTTCAAAAATACCAACAATGAGGCAGAATATGAAGCGTTTTTGGCAGGCTTGCGCCTAGCCATCAAGATGGGAGCTCAAAACCTACAAGTGCATGTCGACTCTCTCCTGATCGCCAGTCAAATTAACGGGTTGTACAATGCAAAAGGTGAAGTTATGGATTTGTATTTAGAGCAAGCGAAGGAGTTGCTTCAAAAATTCAAGTCATACAAGGTAGTTCATATCAATCGGTCAGAAAACAAACCAGCAGACGCTTTGAGCAAGCTCGCTTCAACATATTTTCAACATCTCGCCAAAGATGTAAGAATTGAAGTCTTAAAAAAACTGTCGGTTTTGTTGCGTCAAGTGAATGTGATCGAGATAGGGCAACCATCTTGGATGACCCCTATCATCTAGTATTTGCAAGAAGGAATCCTCCCTGAAAACAAAGCAGAGGCAAGGAAGATACAGAACAAAGCATTGTTCTATGAGATGAATGGTGGAATCTTGTACCGAAGATCCTTCTTGGGGCCACTTCTGCGCTGTGTGAACCCCCAAGATGCGAGTTACCTGATCAGGGAGATCCATGAAGGTATCCGCGGCAATTATGCGGGCCAGCGCATGGTTGTCGCGAAGATAATGAATGCTGGTTACTATTGGCCAGGGATGCACGTTTACGCTCTAAAGGAATTGCGCAAAAGTGACTCCTATCAAAGGCACGCCCCAAAAACCCTGCGACCAAAGAATGATCTCATCCCTGTATCCACTGCCTGGCCCTTCCAGCAGTGGGGGATTGATATAGTGGAACCTTTCCCTGAAGCTCCTGGAGTTGTAAAGTTCATAATTGTTGTCGTTGATTATTTCACCAAATGGGTGGAGGCCAAGGCACTCGCTTCAACTACTGCAATGATGCTCAAGATCGTAACTGACAACGGAACCAATTTTGCTTCTGGAGACCTCCAAAAATGGATGAAAGAGATGAAAATTGAGCACACTTTCTCTTCTATTGCGCACCCTAAGGGCAACGGCCAAGTAGAAAGCGTCAACAAAAGTATCGTCGAAGGGATAAAGGCCCGACTGGGCACCAAGAGAAGAGGCTGGGTAGATGAACTCCCGAGCATCGTGTGGGCTCATCGAACCATGCCGAAAACAAGCACTGGCAAAACCCCATTTAGCCTGGTTTACGGCTCAGAGTCGGTTATCCCAGCTGAAATTGGCCTCCCCTCTCCGCGCTTGACAGCGGTCAACAAAATTGATAACGAGGCGAAGCACCGTCTAGAATTGGACCTACTCGAAGAGAGGCGTGAAATAGCGCGAATCAAAGAGGCCAAGTACAAGACACAGTTGGAGAGGTACTACAATGCAAGAGTGCGCATTTGTACCTTCACTCCAGGAGAGTACGTCTTCAGAAACAATGAAGCCTCCAATGCTGAACGCCTCGGGAAGCTAGCACCCAAGTGGGAAGGCCCATACTTAATACATGAGGTGCTAAGAAAAGGGGCATACAAGCTGCACACCCTGGATGGATACATCATCCCGCGCACGTGGAACGCGCAACAATTGGGCAAATGTTACATGTGACTACTCTCGGCCATGCGCCCCTAGCCAGTTAGGTTGGCCACGCGCCTTTTTTCATTACTTATGTTGGCTATACGCCTTTTTATTTCAATGATGTATGATTGGCCTAGCGCCTGTTTGAAAGCTACTTAATGAAAGCATTGACTATGCCTTTTGTTTTTAGCATCATGACTTCTAAGTTACAAATGCATGTTAAACATTTGATTAGCACGAAAACACTCCAGCAAATTACGAGCTCTCGAGTTATGCCTCCAAGGTCCTCCGCGAACATAGCGCGAGACCGGGCAGTTATACTCAAACACGAGCCACACTTACATTTATTCGCGCTAAGTTAACCAAAGTTTCTAACAACAATGCAATAATTGTAACTCAACAAATTAAAGGCAAACATAATGCTATATTCTAAAAAGCGCGCAGCGCGATGATCACATAGAAAATAACAAAACATCATTGGTTCGATTTAAAAAACGCGACTGCGCGATAAGTTACAGTTAACATCTGAAAAGAAAATTACAAGGCACAAAGCCTATCAACACTATCTACTCATAACCATCACCACCATCATCGTCATCATTCCCATCACCATCGCCATCACCATCACCACCGGCTGCTTCTTCCTCATCAGATAACTCCACAGTCTGTGGAGGGTCTTGGATAGTCTTTAGCCGCTAGCACCAGTCGTCATGCTTCAGCGCTTCTGCGACCAAATCCATCACAGGCAAGGATAAATGGTCATAAACCCCTTTAGTGCGGGCTAATGCAGCATCAGCCTGATCGGTCACTGAGCAATGACTGACATCAAACTCATGTCCGAGTGCCTCTTCAACATGTTGTGCACACTCTAGGTAACCTCCACGGTGCCTAACCGCGCGTGAGGCATCTATGAGAGCAGCAACAGCAGCATCCAGTTCAGAGGCATTCAGAATGGAGTTAGCCATCTACAAAGACAAGAATAAAGACAAAGGATAAGAACCAAGACAACAAAAAATAGTGCCTAAATTATGAGAGGGGAACCTCATCAAAACTACTCCTCTACTGCGCAGCCATTCAGCTTCGGAGACTAGCGTACCTATGATAGATTGAGCTTCGGTGTAATTTTTTTGGGCTACATTAAGAGCAGAGGTGCTAACATCTCGTGCCTCTTGGGCGGTAGCAGCCTTTACCCTCTCCGCCTCAAGATCAATCTCTAACGATTCATTCTTGTCCGTCTGCTCATGCAATCGACGCTTCAACTCAGCGATTTCTGCATCTTTTGCAGCCAAGACCTTGTCTTTGCTAAGCATCTGCACCTTTAACTCGCCCTGCAGGAGATAAGACAACGACTTAGAAAAATTCACAAGCAAAAAGCATAAAGGGAAGAAGGGTTAACACTGATTGAACCTCAACACGTTCTCTATCGGCCTGCCCTTCCTCAATCTTCCCTTTCAGATCAGCAACTTGAGCCTCAAGGTCCGTGATTTTAGAGCGCGCGGCATACGTGCATTGATTATCTTTTTAAATATTTTTTCCACTCCGCGCGCTCCTTGGAGAAAAGATCCTCAGCAGCTTGCAATTTGCTCCTTAAGCCCTCGCGGCCCCACTCTTCAGATTTCTTTTCTGATTTGAACTTGGCCTTCTCTTCAACAAATGCAGCCTTCAACTTCTCAAAATCCTTGACCTGCCTTAGCACACGCTCACGGTATTTTTCCCAATCACCCCGCTCTTTAACCATCGTACGCCACTCGCGCACGATTTGGTGGTTAGCGGCGTGGGTGTTGGCTTCTCCAACAACATAGGCATGGTACAAGGCGTCATGGGATCGCGCCCTCTGCCGGTTAACTTCCCCAGGAGGGAAGGTATTCATGAACCAATCATGGCAAGGAGTGAACTCCAGGAAGGTATCCTTCTGCTTCAAACCCCATGGAGCTCGGTGGGGAGCATCACCGCGAGCCTCCTTGGTGTAAGTTTTGTAATAAATGTCGCCTAAGGTATCCTTAGGACCGATAGGGGTTTGTGGCATGGACCCTCCAGCACCACCAGCCGCGCCTGCACCACCAGCAGTAGTAGTAGTCTCTATATGCGCAGCAGCAGCCGATCCCCCAGCAGCAGCAGATCCCCCAGCAGCAGAAGTGACAAGAACAGTTTGGGTGGGGGTATCAACCTGCGCAGGATTGGTTGGCTTAACAACCTCGGGTCCTTTCCCTTGAGTAGTTCCCTTCTTTTTCTCATGAAGGGGCTGGTCAAGCCCCATAATATAGACGACCTTCGGACCCTGCGCTTTCTCATGTGCAATAGTAGCAGCGGCCCCTGTCTCCTTAGATTTATTGCCCTCGGGCTTTTCAGTAGCCTTCTCTCTCTCTCTTTTTCTTTCTCCTTCTCAACAGGCTTCTCAGCAGCCTTCTTTTTCTCTTTCTCAACCTCTAACTCAGCAAACTTTAGAGGCTTGATCACAAATTTGGTTTTCTTCTGCGCCGGTTTTTGGAGGTCCTTAAATTCAACACCCTTCTTTTCAGGGGTCTTCTTCTTGGCCTCTGCAGAGACCAAGTGTTAAAAAGAAATCTCATTAAAGAACATGAAGGAAGTCACAAAACTAACCTGGAGAGAATTTGTAGAGAGAGCGCAGACTACTCTGTTTGCCTATTACTTGCGCTTCCCCAGTCTTCTGCGCCACCGGCGCGCCCGCAGTAGTCTCTTCTCTGCTTCTCTTTCTTCTTATCAACTTGACAGAAGGATATTCCTCTTCTTCTTCCTCTTCATCTTCATCCAGCGCAATAGAAGAAGGGGTAGCACCAGCATCTGGGTTCCGTGAACCCGCGCTCCCCGAGCTCTTTGAACCAGTGGCGCCGGTCTTCTTCTCGCCTATACGCGATAAACCCTCAAGTGAGTCACTGGCAATAACGTAATCCTCCAAGTTACTCTGACGAAATCGTAGAGTACCTTTATCAGAAGCACCGGCAGTCGCGCGGCTACTCCCACCCTTCTTGCTGGTCACCTCAGCATCGATGGTAATAACTTTCTTCTTCTTACTTGGTTTTTTCTTCTTCTCTTCGGGATCAATCCCAAGGTCGCGCAACACACCTGCAAAGATGTTAGACCAGGAACTTAGCTCCCCATTTGAAGACCCTACAGACTCCTCGCTGGAAAGATAAAGAATCTCTTTCCCAGCAGAAGTCACAGCTCGTAAGGGCCTGGGGTTAGGTATATGCGCACCTTCGGTTGCGGTGGGAGGATTAGCAAAAGCTCCAGCAAGTGGATACAGAAAACAGCCTTTGATCCTCTCATACCAGTATTGCTCCCCTGATTCCAGCGGGCGCACACCCATGGACCCACCGAAGGTGGGGAAAGCAGCTTGATAAAGGCGCGCCTCTACATTCAAAATCAACAATTAAGTGCAACTGAATTATAAAAAGTGTAAATAATCAAAGAAGCAACTAACCTCTATCTTGAAACTTCAACACGGGCACCTCAGTGCTATCCTCAGGCCACTGGTCGCTCATCTGTGTTGCAACCAGGACGTTCTCACCGAAAACTCGGTTAGGTGTGGCAATGAGTTTCAGGTAACAGTCTTCTTTCTTTGGAATTGGCAGCTCCTCCTTCTCAATCACATACGGCGCACGGAAGATCATTGCAATCAGAATGACTTCCTCTTGGATGAAGAAGAACTTATGTTTCCAGTCATGGAAACTCTTCGGAGGATTCAGAAGGATCTTCTTGGCAGACCCCAGATTGCCAAAGGAGTAGAATCCCATGTTCCTAATCAGCTGATAGAATACCCTAAATTTATCCACTGTGGGCTCTATATCATGGGATCAGCACAAAAATTCAAAGTGTCTCACCCTCATCATGCCGGGTGGACTCATTTGTGAGATGTGAAACCCATAATAATGAAGAATATGGGACATGAACTCCGTCGCCTGCAATCGGAAGTTGCCCTGTAAGAAGAAATCTTCAAAAAGGGTAATTTACCCCGGCGGTGCGTCGACAGCTGTCTGGTTCTGACCGGGATATTGAGCATCCCATTCCGATGGAAACCGGAAACCCCTAGCGATTTGCTCAAATAACCCCTGATCCCACTTGAGGACGGGGAGGGGACCTTCTTCATGATGAGACTCTTCTTCAGCCATAGAGATTCAGATAGAAGATTTGAATATTTTCTGGGAAACTTGAATATTCAAAGAGCAACTTGAAGATCTGCTAGTGTTTCTTTGAAGGTTTGAAGATTCAAAGAAGATTCAAAGATGAATAGAGAGAAAAGATAGAAGCAGAAGTAAGGGTTGTGATCTCCTCTCTCCTATCGTCGACTATATATACTCATCGCTTTAATGCGATAAGTAAACATGCCGGATTCACCGCGTGCGTATCCAATCAGCAGCTGCCACGTACGTCGTTTCCTGGAGTGACGGTTACCAAGCGCGCGTGGGCCTCACTCGACTGACGGAAAGCCGAACCATCAGTGACAACTTGATGATGGCCGTGTCAGCAGTCAACTCAAACGTCGCCATCAACGACATTTCCCACCAACCTGTCAGAATTCAAAATTTGAAGTTTTTCCCGCTCAAATCTACTACCAACTTCATGTAGAAGTTACCTAGGCAACGTATCATTCATAGTTTCTCCAATGAATCTGTGCGCCTACACTCAAAAGCAGAGGATTTGTAACAGATAAATCTGGTAGTCGCGCCGTAGTAACTGACAGACAATTACACGCGCACGACTTACCAGGATCTAGCAGGCATTTTTTCTAACCCAGCACTTCCTTTTTTCTAAGTCCAGAGCTCCAACCACTCACTTCGCGCGAGATGCAGCACTGGACTGGGGGACTTGAAGGGGTATGGTCCATTCTGGTCGCGCTTTGGACCATACTCCTTAATCACTTCGGTGATCAATCATTAGACCCGCGCGGGATGCCCAAGCAGAGCCTGGTCTCGCGCGAGGTCCAAACAAGAAATAACATCAATTTCTATACTTAGTGTTTTGAATAAGAGCCTTCACCTCCTGCAACCCCGCGCGGGCTACTAACGTGCTCAGCAAGGGTCGCGCAGGAGTCAAAGCGCAAGGCCACTTCAGAAGGTACTAAAGGTACAAGTGGCAGAAGGGCAAGCCAATCAACGTCCTCCAGGTTGTGCTCTATCGTGCTCCACGATCGTCTGACGTGCAGGAGACATAAAGTACACAAGGACGCCTATGTGGCACCAATCAGGGAGCGGCGACACCTGCCCCATGATCTCCACTTACCTGCTGATGGCAGATGGACAACAAGGCCGACAACCGAGACACGTGGCTCCAATCACGGTGCGCCCGCACCGGAGATCTTCTAGAAGACACTAACGGTCGATATCAGTGAGACAAAGAGCATATCCTCTAGTTGTCGCCTTCCGGACCAAGGCCCATCAGCCCATCTCCTCTTACACCTCTCCGGCTATAAATAGAGACCTCAATGCACGGGTTAAACATTCCATTCCCTCTACTCTCACTCTTAACACACAATTATTTCCTCAAAGCAGATACATATTTTCACGCCAGAGTCTAGTTAAGAGGGAAACCCCCATATTTCCCTCTTAACGAGCTAACGGTATTCTGTTTTGCAGGATTATCAGATCAAATCGGAGCTCAGAAAGTTAAAAGAAGATTAACCCTTATGAAAGGAACAGAAACCAAACTAATTAACCCCAAAATTAGTTCAGTGTTTCTTCAATAACATGCTTTATTTAATGATTTTTGAAACAAAGTTTAGTTGTCCGATTTATATTTTCTTCTACTTTAAGAATACTAGCAGCATGTCCGCGCGATGTAGTCGGAGCGACACATTGCATTGCGACACTCATTTTTGGTAGTTTTCATTATAGATATACATCAAAATAAAGTAATGTAATATTCATGTAATAAATATTCATTTAATATTTATTATAGCATCATTGTGATAGATATACATCAAAAACAAATTAATCGGGTAATCCATTTCATTGTGTTGTGCATGGTTCGATCGATTCGGTTATTATCCTCAACCGAAGCCGGAACCAAAGTCATTGGTTAGTCTATTTTATCAACCAATCGGTATTTGGTTATTCACTTCTGTTTATTCGGTTAGATTATCAGTTTTTGTTTGGTTCATTTGGTTTCAATTAATGGCAAAAACCAAATTTTGGCTAATACTTTTGCTTAGAAATATATGAAACTAAAGTATAAATACATGAAATGGAAGTATAAATTATATAAAATCGAGATACAAAATGTGAAATGTATGAACCGGAGGTATAAAAACTAGAAATTTATGAAAATATGAATGATTCGGTTCGGTTCAGCTAATTTTGGTTAAACGAGAGTACAAAAAAAACTGATAACCGGTTTTTGGTTAAATAGGTTTTCAGGTTTTGGTTGATATCAGTTCGGTTTCATCTGTTTTTGGTTTGGTTTAGGTCAACGATTTAGTTATTGCTTACCGATAACCGGTTTTGGTTAATAATCAATAGGTGCGCACGCAATGCGGACGGAAACACACACAGTGCCACGGTGTACATTGTTTTGTTGGTTAGATTATTATCCTCAACCGAAATCTAGGTCATCGATTAGTATTTTCTTAACCAATCCATTTTCAGTTAATTGGTTTGGTTTATTCAGTTAGATTGGCGGGTTTTTTGTTTAATTCATTTAATTCCGGTTAATAGCCAAACCAAACTTAGGCTAAAACTTTTGATTAGAAATACATGAAATTTAAGTATAAATACATGAAATGGATGTATAGGTACATAAAATGGAGGTGTAAATACATAAAATGGGGGCATAAATATGATATACATAAACTGAAGGTATAAAAGCTAGAAAATATGAAAATATCAATGGTTCGATTCAGTTAAGTTAATTTTGGTTAAATGAGGGTACAAAAAAATTGATAATCATTTTTGGTTAACTCGGGTTTCGGTTAATCGATTTTCAGTTAATTCAGTTTTTGGTTAATTTCTATTCTGTTTCGGTTAACGATTCAATAATTACTCACCCTTAGACACTATTAATCAAGTAACATATCAATTTTTTTAAATTAAAAAACTATAGCAATACTATACGCAAATTAAACAATTTAAAATACTCGCTTATATGATGTAACTTATAAAAAATATTAACATACCAAAAAGTTACGACCGTTTAAATATCATAGGGAGAGTTAGTTTTTTATAAGGGGATAAACTGTACCTACTAACTAATTATCTATAATTTTGTTAAAGATTAAGGATTAAATTGTAATCTGGATGGGAGAATTAAATTGACGTTATTTAACCACTTGACATTTTGTAGCTATTAAACATTTTGAGACAATGACTAAGTACGTTGAGCTTTAATTACTTGTACACTAAGACATCATCTACTTATACCTTTTAATCCACACATCTAAACTGACCAAAACAACTATCGAAACGTCGACAAAAATGTGTAGGTCGTCACGGTACTTTCGGATTTTTTTAAAGCAATATAGTTTATAAGATATGACAAGAATACGTAAAAGAATTATAAGTTTGTTGTGGAGGGGGAAAGTGTAACTAATCACCCATAATTATGTTAAAACTCATGGATTTAAGTGTAATAAAGAGGTGGGCTAAAATATAATTATTGTTTAAAAGACATATTGTCGACAAAAATGTGTAGGTCGTCACGGTACTTTCGGATTTTTTTTAAAGCATTATAGTTTATAAGATATGACAAGAATACGTAAAAGAATTATAAGTTTGTTGTGGAGGGGGAAAGTGTAACTAATCACCCATAATTATGTTAAAACTCATGGATTTAAGTGTAATAAAGAGGTGGGCTAAAATATAATTATTGTTTAAAAGACATATTTACTCTGATCAATTTCAGGGTGTATATTTAATTAAGAGAAAAAAAATTCTTATTGTTTGGGTATTTTAAAATACTCATCCCTCATGTATTATAATATAATATAGATACATGTCTTAAAGACAAGAAAGAAGAGATTCTAGAATTAAAGATTTATGCAAATAAATCAACTATGTCAAATGCAAATTCTAACGGAAAGACACCTTGGATATGAATTGGAAAATGGAATATAAGATGAGACGATCTTGGTCTATTCCATAATACTCCTCACTAGATTGGACTATTTCCAGTCAAGGTCGGCTCAACCTTTTTAATAACCCAAAACGAGTTTTAAAATCAGGGCCCTTTTCCTAACACATGAAATATGAGGACACACCTATTTTTATACGATTTCCAAAATGCACACAATCACACATATATTAGAGTTTAAGGGAGTTTTAGTGAAAATAAAACCTTTTAGAATATACTAATATACAATGCTATTGATGCATTTCAAACGTTAAAATTCAAATCTTGACGTATAACAAGCTTAGATCTGAAGGAACCACCATTGTTAGGGATTCAGAGATAAGTTCTCGCAAATCTGCAAAACTTTGCGGGCACTTGAAGTATGCGCTAATGGTACTCGTTTAAGTTCTCTCTATCCATAAGTTGTAAGTAGTGGGAGTACTCTCTATTGGCTAAGTACTCAATATTTGGGATGCGCATTCAAAGTTCTTGCAAGCTACACTGCGAGCACTTGAAGTACTCGCATATGGCAAGGTGTTTCCAAATGCTTATAGTATTTGTAGAATTGTCTGGGTGACCCTTTTCACATGTGAACATTAACCAGGTTTGATTTGATTGTTCGGGGTTTAGGGAAGGACAACACAAAAAGTTTATAGTATACGTACGTAGCTATTCTTTTAGGTGAGTTCTAGATGCCCTCTTTTACGACTATTTTGGGCTGAAGTGCATACTAGTCTTTGTTGTATTAGTTTGCTAGCTATTATTTATAGATTGATGTTATATGCTTAATATTGTATAATTAAAGTTTCAGGTTAGATGATGGATGATTGACGTTAAACGATTTGATGATTGATGGAAACATATTGATGGGTTCTATGAGCGCGACGACATAGCAAGCATGGTGTCTATTATCGGTGTAAGCCTGTTTGGCTTTGTGTGAATCAGTTGATAGTGAAGTTCGATTAGCAAATTTAGTTACGATTGAAGTTAACGTGCATGTTTGATGTTAAGAATTGGTTTGATAACAGTTATTAAACGTTTTATTTAACTGTTAACACCTTCTTTTATAAAAACTAGGAATTACTTAACATAGTTGACTTGTTAGCATGCATATCAGGTTAAATGGACATTGATGCTTGATAGGACGTCCACTACATAGAATGAAGGCTACTAGGAGCTCGGCTCGGTTCGATTTTTTATTTCAAGCTCGATCTCTGCTTGTTAGTAGTTTCTCAAGCTCGGGATCGTCTCGTTTATTATCTATTCAATATTATATTAAATACAAGTAATATAAATAATAAACTCATTGAGGCTCACGAGCTCAATAAGTCGGGCTCGGTCTTGTTTACTAAATAAGCTTATCTTTACCTTTAGGCTCGGCTTGTTTACTAGACAACTTTATATTAGGGGTAAATGGTGTTAAATATTAATAAAAGCTAATATTATATTAAAGCTCGGTAAGGCTCGTCAAGCCTATCGAGCTTCACATGCCAAGCTCGAGCTCGGGCTCGATAAGGCTTGGCTCGTTTGCACCCCTAAAGGCTACCATACCCAAAAGACCGATATCTTATCAACCCTAGATGAATTGTTTTTTTTATTGATTGTTTGTTTAAATTTAATGACTTAATGTCCTTGATGTTTGATGTTCCGGCTACTGATGTGCAGGGGCGGACTTACCCCTAGCCCAAGGTAGGCGGGCGCACCCCCGGGAAAAAAAAATTTAGTGTTATTTTCCGTTGAAAATCCCGTCCGCACCCCTTGGATTTTTTCATCCGCACCCCTTGGAATTTTTCGTCCACACACCTTAGGTAAAAAATGTTATCGATTTATATTTTAAATTTTTTTAGTAAACTCTGATTAAAAAAAACTACCTAAATTATATAAACTTATACTACCCAACTTAACCCAAATACCCAATACCTTAACCCACTATTTCATTAAACATAATTAGCCCAATAATTACTAGCCCATTAACCAATCTCAACCTAAGTTAAAACTATAATAATTAAAATAAGCTCAATAGTCCCTTAGAATTCCTCCTGCCCTCCCTCTCTTGGGTCGTCTCCTGCCAGCGATAATCGAACACAACAGCATGTCATCAGCAGCCGCGAACCACCGCCGTCCGACACCAAAGGGTAACAAAATTCTTAAATAGGTTTAGAATTTCATGTGTTTTGACGTTGTTTATGGTTGTTTAGATGATTTTTAGGGTGATTATGTTGTTTAGATGATTTTTAGGGTGATTACACACGATTTCTAGGGTTGAAAATTAAAATTGAAACATTATGTTATGGAGCGATGAACTTATATATGGATCAATTTCTTTGTGATTGGAACCTTGAGTAGGGACGTTATGCCGCGATTCTTTTGTTTTACATGACCCGACCCGACCCGACACGACACGGCCCGAACCGACCCGATACGAACCGATTTTTTTACTTATATACCTAGGGGCCTAAAATTTGTAAAAATGTTCCGCACCCCCATGGAAAAATTCCTGGATCCGCCACTGCTGATGTGTGAAGCTTGAAACTAACTGTGGGTTCGGGGCCATACACTATATCTACATGACTTTACATTATTAGTGTATAACTCCAATTGTTTTGTAATCTTTGTGTCCAAATATGAATGGCGAAAGTCTATTAGGTATGTTTTTTCCTTTAAATACTTTCATCTGCAACCAGAACTAGAGGTGCTCAACAAATCGAGTTATTCGTGTTTTAAATTTATGAAGTTGTATTTGAATTCCGTTTGAAATTTGATTACTGAATTTGAATTCGTATTCGAATTCAACTTAGGTGTCCATAAGCTTTGGTATTGGTTAGTGTGCATAGTTTTAAATAGACAACGTTTGAACCGGTTAGTGTAAAACACAACTGAGGTAGATTTTTTATTAGACTTTAAACTTACTTAAGGTTGTTCCTCTTTTCTGATAATTAAATTCTTATAATCACAAGTTTATGGTTGTGAATCTAATTCAAACAAATGGTCATTCATGAACCCCTATGCATGAACTAGTCGTTTTGACTATCATACATGTATCAATAGTTTTTTCCCGCCAAAACAACACAAGTCAATTTTCGTTAAAGGGTATAAATGTGGAGTTAGTAAACTTTTTTTCCAAACAAATCCAACATTTGTGAAATGATACCGTGGTTAGTATGTACTAATTATAAACTTGACCAAGAGATACCGAACATAAAACATGTTCTAAATATTCTACAACCAAATTCACATACATATATACTCACAAATTCATTATGTCGTTGCTCAACAGTTTGCCTATAACTGAGTATCATGTACTACAAAAAAACAACCATACACTGTAAATTCTTACCCAAAACTATTGGTAGTGGCTAGGTACGTGGATGTAGACAAACCATACCTCTATCCCAAAGGACCATTAAGGTTACGTCCAACAAACCACTTTTCTTTTCATGAAATCTACACAACATGAAACCATAAGTACTAAAAATATAGTATTAGTTAGTTACTTATTACAGAAAAATGGTGAAAAGGTATAATTGTAGCATATAAAACATCATATAGACATGAAGACAAGATAAAGGTAACATGAAAAGTCCACCAAAATTATAGGAAAAAAGCTAAGCCCCTAAGGTGATTAAAGATAAGACAAATTAGTACCCTTCCCTGAATAGTCCTAGCGTTAGTAATCTGTTTTCACGTCTTATCCTCAACCATGTGCTCCAAGAGGTGCAAGTCTAGTAAATCATGCCCAATCCACAATTCATGTCAGTTTGGCTATGTCTTTACTACCCCTCCCCTTCTTAGTGAGAGTTTCCACAACCCTAACCGGAGTTGTTGTCTACCTTTTCTTTACATACCTTAACTGGTCATCTCATATCTCATTCCTTGTCTTATTTGATATATTAGTCACCCATAATCTTTCTTGAAAGAACTTATTTCTTATCTAGTCCAACCTTGTATGCCCACACATCTACTCATTATTTTCATCTTTGTTACCACTAGTTTACACGCATGTGCCTTCTTGTTGACCCAATAATTTGTTTCATATAACATAGTTGGTCGGATAGTAACCTTGTAGAATTTCCCCCTCAATTTAGTTGGGAACATCCTTGCACAATACCCATGCAACTACTTTCCAATTACAACATTAACTTGGACGTGTTGGGCTACATCACTACCTATGTTCCCATCACTCTGTACAAGCGATCCTAAATACTAGAACATAGTTGATTGCTGAACCACTTGACCTTCGATGTTGATTTGGATATCCGCATAGTTGTTTGCACTACTAAATCATAGTAAAGATACGAAGACTTAGAGAAACTAATCCTTAAAATTTTACCCTCTAAATCTGCTCACCACTCCTCTAACCTCATATTTAGGTTATAACTTACTCTGACTAATACAATATCATTGGGAGGAAGTACCACAAAACTGACTTTGGAATCGACATATACAACTTGTCCAGGACTACTGCAAAAAAGGGCTCAACTTAGACCATTATTGGAGACCTACCTCCACATGGATGAACTCAATATCTACACATGCGTACAAACTATATTTTCGGTCATAACATACATATGTCCATAAATTTCTCAATAATCCCTCTACCCACAAGACCATTCCAAATCAATCGTCGTGGCACATTGTTATATGTCTTTTCAAGGTCAATGAACATTACATGTAGATCTCGCTTTCTCTCCCTATATTTTCCATCAATCTGCTTAAGATGTATATCTCTTCCGTAGTGGACCGCTTGGCATGAATCCAAATTGATTCAATGTAACCTAAGTGTTCGGTCTAATTCTAGTATGTAATAATAGCATGACTATAAGTAGCTTAACCAACTTGTAGTTCTCACAATATTGGACGTCTTCTTTGTTCTTATAGACTTATTAAATTATCCTAAATTTGATTTTGTACAACGCGAAATAACTACAGGATCAACATATTTGTAACATTAAAGTGAGTTTATACCCTATTTCACCACTTAAAACATTCTTAAATTAATTATTTTTATTCTGAAACCAAGTTTTTTTGATAGAAATGACAAACAGCTAAGCTAAAGTAATTAAATATTTCTTTGTATCAATATTAAATTATTTGTTCAAAACGTTAAAAGTGTTGTGTAATAACTAGAACCTATTAGCAATATATAGAAGAGAATAAGAGAATGGGAGATGAATTTCTTATTGATATATATCATACAAAATACATGAGCCACTATATATAGGCTATAACATTAATACAAACATAATGTGACATAGGAGTTATAAATGTGTATAGTCACTAATAATGGATGCATTCATAACACTCTCCCTTGACTATTCACATGATGATATACTATTCTTTAATACGCTTGGTGATGTTGCCTCGTTAAAAACCTTGCTAGGAAAACCCAGTGGGACAAAACCTCAGCTAAGGGAAAAAAAGTGCAGCGCGTATTGTCTCCCCCTAATACTTCTGGATCAGGTATGTTGTCTCATTAAAGAAAAAGAGTACGTACACTGTGTATATTATGGGTACGTTACTCCCCCTCAATTTTACTTGTATATCTTGATGATGTTGAATCCAATCTTCTGTGACAATTGCTTGACTTGATATTTGGCGTAGTCTTCTTTGATTTGGGTGTTGTTGTCTACATTGTCTTCATACAGTATAGCTTGAGCTTCTCTTGATCAACTCTAATTTACATACTTCTTAAATATGCTGAAATCTTCGACCTTCATAACTTGTATCTGGATTGAGATCGAACTCTATGCGAGTCTAATATATATCAATCATAACCCAGGACGCCATATTGTTCTTGTGGAACTATCCCGTGTCTCGAGTTTGTAAATATGTCAAATAATTATTTAATGCGCTTTATAATTCTGCCTCGTTAAAAACCATGCCAGGAAAACCCAATGGGACAAAACCGTAGCTAAGGGAAAAGAGTGCACTACGCATTATACATAATTAAAAACATGATTTATGATGATGTTAAATTAGTACTTCGGGACCTATAAGATAAACTGATACTACTGGATCAGTTATGCTGTCTCGTTAAAAACCTTACCAAGAAAAAACCAATGGGAAAAACTTAGTGAAGGGAAAAAGAGTGCAACATTTGAGATTAGAACTGTAATCTTACCAATACAAAGTAATATATCAGATGTCGTCTTGTTTGCAAGATACCTCAATGCTCTGATCGCAATTAAGTATGGTACTTCTTGACTATGTAGTTCAACATCCTTTTCTTGGGGTTGATAAGAATATTTTTTCTATGTCAAGCGATCAGACAATCGTTCATGTACTCAACGAATGAGCTTTTTCTATATAACATCTTCTAGATCTAGTCAGATTGATGAGCAAAAATAGTACATATATACTCGAAACTACAGGTCGAGGATAACTACACTTTGTAAAGGTTATTCAAAATTTTCCTCTTTAGTTTGAGAGTTCCCTCTCGATGATGTTTATATTATCACTGTAAGAGTGAAATCTTGTTAAATAGATGTAGCTCATTTTATCAAAATTATACCTCTCTTTTCAGAGTATAGTCGACTGTACCACATACGAGTAGTTTCCTTTAAGATTCATATATATAACACATATGGGGTTATTGTTTCGTAATGCTTTGAGCATTTTTTTTTAATCCTTCAGGAGTTTTCATACAGATGTCATTTGCAATTGTCTCGTACATGTATACAGTGATGACATCCATAAGTTATTTTATCTGAAGTCATTCTGAGATTGCGAGGCCGCTTAAACATCTAAAGATTATCGCATCCACTACAGGGGTATACGTTTCCTCGTAATCAACTGCTGGGATTTGGGAAAAATCTTTATGTTAAAATGCGTGCCTTACATCGTAAAAACTCATTATTTACGTTTCCTTTTATTTAAAGACACCCATTTATAACCTACTGGTTTGACGTCTATGGGTGTTCGAACTGCTGGTTCGAAAACGTTTAGTTTGTCGATCAAATTTAGTTCAACCTTAAGTTATGTAGCCATTTTGGCTATTTGTGTGCATACACTCTTGCACACTTTCTATATATGTAATCTTCTTTTTTTTTCATCGATTACATCTATTGCTATAGCATAATCAAATATATCATTTTACACGTGTTTCATTATGGTTCCATATTGTACTTATTTTGTACATAATTCATCGCGATCTCATATTTGTTTGGTACTAGAGTTTCTTTTAGAACTCCATAAGCCTCTTTTGGGGTTTTGACAACAACCTTCTTTAAGGTTTAGTATGCAACCACTTCTGGGGTTTTGTATGCAACCACTTATGGTGTTTTGTGTGCCACCTCTTTTGGGGTTACACCAACTGCGTTACTCTGCTCTTTTTGTGTTTGTGGGTTTTATCTTTTTGGAACCGATTTATCTCTCACAATTTATTAATATGATAATCATTTTGTGAGTACTTCCATTCGAGCAGATAAGTTTAAGCTGGTATATGTGACTTTGTCACCTTATTTGTGTTAGTGAATGCATCTTGTATTTCATTTGTTATTATTTGCAAATACACGCTCTTTCTTTTGGACTTCAGATTTGCATTGACCACTTCAGGGGTCGATATATAATATGATGCATTTTTTTTATGTTACCAGTCTTTCATTTTCTTGTCTCCCCCTAAGACTAGGAATACGATGTACATATCCCATTTTATATGTTATGGTGGTGCTATTGGTACATAGGCTGCACAGCAAAATATATAAAAAAAATGGAAACTTGGTTCTCTTCAGGAGACCAGTTGCAATGGGGAGTATTTGTGATAAGCAGTTGGTTTTGAATTGATATAATCAATCGACGAATTCCTTCTCGACTACGTATGCCTCTCACTATATTTCACATTGTGCCCAACAATGGTCCCTACAATTGGGTTGTCAAAGAACATTGTTAAACCATGTAAAAAAAAACAACGTTCCATAGTGTTGGGCATATGCTACATATGGGTAGCTAAAAACTCACATGTAACCATGTATGAATGTCACAATCCACACAACTGTACATTTCAATGGTCCCATATAAGAGGGATTGTTTGTAGGAGTTTATTGTTTGGAAGGGCATAAAAATTTATTTGCCACAAAAAACAAAAAAAACTAACTAGACATATGATAAGGCATTTTGGGAGCAATGTTTTTAGATTACTTAGAGGTGCTAAGGTACCGGTTAGCATGTTTGATTGTTTAGCATATCATGATGCTATTTTAATGACCTATTTGGTCATGCCATGTGGTGAACGTATAAATATTCTAGTAACTTCTGGTTACTCACCATATTTGATTTAATGGAATATTGTGGAAAATTAGTATCATTTCTAGTAACTTCTAATATAGTCTTCTGGCCATATTTGCTATATGATATATTTTAAATATTTCTTTTACACCATTCCAAGGTGATGACTTTTCATTCAAACATAGTGGAAACTTAATAAATTTCTTTGGTATACATTAGAATATGATGCATTATGAATTACAAAATTCGATTTCAGCGGGTAAACTATCGATGCTCTTCTGGAGCATGTAATATGCTATTAACACGTGAAATAGTATCAATAGCGTCTCTACCACGTGAAATATTATAGTTTTAGCCTTTGTTTAGAGGGAAAACATGTACTATTCATAATGTTTAACATCACTAGGCTATATGTTAGCCAAAAACGCCAAGTGCGATGAACTAAAGTTTGGGTTGAATTTGAAAAATCATTATTAAAAACAAACGGGACTTTGTATACATTTGGGAGAACTTCGGGTTCTCATCATTGATTTAGGATTCATGTGAGCATCAACACTAACTCAAATGAATTATTATCTATCAATTTAAGTAACTAACATCAGAGTAGTTTACTTAAGCTAAAGTCCACTAATTATTTTCATAGCTATTTTTCATCATTTTCATATGAGGGCACATTTCTAATGACTATATCAATGTCTATTAATATTTGTTTAGCAACAACAAGCAATTAGAAGAATAATCATACAATTAATTATGTTGACTATGCATAGCATTGTAACAAGCTGAAATATCAAATCACTAAAGCATAACAATGTTTATCTCAGCGTAGTTGTTTTGGTAACCAGCTACCAATGAAATTTGTATTAATTTATTTAGCACATTTAACTTGTCAAAAGGCAATACATATAACATATATGCTATCTAAAACAATGAGACCAGTAGAAGTATTGCTAAACAAATGAAATCCGTAATATCTACCCATAAGCAAGTTATATGCATGTTAATTATTCACAATTTATATGCATATCAATTACATATATAAATCACACACAATCCTGGGACATTATACGTATACATATATGTGTGTGTTAGTGTTAAAGAGATTAAACTCATATTAATTTGCTTGTCATGTCTAGAAAAAAAAATTAAAGATCACAAGTATATCATATATACACATATTTGTCACTATAGTTTAAAACATAAACAAATGTCAGTATCAACTTTCTCGATCATATAATAACATATGAATCTTTATCACTCGTAAATGAGCTTTCTTATACTAATAAATTTTGTTGCTCAAGAAAATATAACAGGCATCTTGAGAATTTTAGTGTCATGTTAATTTGCAAATAATATCTTTTACCACACAAATATTTCATAGAATCAAATCACATATTTAAATATCAAATAGCAACTAAAAGGCTTATACAATTGCAATAACAATGATATACAACAAAATTAACTAAGTAGTTGTCATATTATAACATATTATCATATAAACATGTGCATTATTGTAAATTCATTAACAGAATTGCACTAATGATTATCTTCAAATATAACTATTAGACATCACCTTTTAATACAAATTGTATTTTGGTAGTCATCATAAATTGTATAAAAACTAATAACAAAAACTAATTAATGGACCAATTAAAACTCATAACCATAATAATAAAAGCACATAATGATATCAAAACCCATAACCATAATAATAAAAGCACATAATGATATCAAAACTCATAACCATAATAATAAAAGCACATAATGATATCAAAACTCATAACCATAATAATAAAAACACATAATGATTTAGAATTTGTAATGTCTCTTTGAAACGTAATTTGTTGTATAAAATTTAGAACAACAATAAAAGGCTATTTAATTACTATTTACTAACCATAAAATGTAATAAAAACAATTTATTAGAATAACAATAAAAGGCTATTTAATTACTATTTACTCATTTCGTAAATTGACAAAAAAAAAAAGGTAAATATACATCAACATGAATTAATGATGAGGAAATCGGAATTAATTTTATAATTAATAATATTCAATCCACACTCATAAGTTATATATTAGAACTTTAATTGAATTTATGCTATATTAATTAAAACTAAATAATATATATAACTTTAAAATATATATAAATAATATAATCAACATGTAAATGCAAGATCATGGATATCATAATACAACTTTTCTTTTCAAGGTTTATCTATTAAACATGCATAAAAAGAATTTATCAAACTATATATCAATTTCTAAACCAAGGAATAAGCTTGCAATATAACTAGCAAATAGATAAGATTAGACTTAATAAATTAATAACAAATATTTTCTCATCGGGTTTCTGTAACAAGTGTCCATGTATATATTAAACTTATATTTCCTATTTTTTTTTCAATACCGTGATGATCATTTATTCTAGAAAAGGTCATTGAAAATGAAAATGAAAATTATGAGTAAGATTTGAACATCCCCTGTTCAACCGACTTTCAAAAATCTCATCCTGGTTAACGATTATTCTTATCATGGTAAAATCAATTTGAAAAGATAAGGCATATTCAACAAGAAACAATATAGGTATAAGAGTAGTACCTTATGTAGATAAACATGTATGGTGGAAAAAAAACTTTACTTGAAATAACTAAAGGAAATAGCATCCATCACTTTTCAATCGCCATGTCTACGAAATCCAATCTTCGTTGGAAACACCTCGGGCTACCAAAATTTTATCAACAAAACATCATCAACGACATTGGTCAACCGAGACTTTAATCAACGATTAAAACCAATGATGATTCGAGCACTTTCGTGCTGATAACGTGTTGTGTAATAACTAGAACCTATTAGCAATGTATAGAAGAGAATAAGAGAATGGGAGATGAATTTCTTATTAATATATATCATACAAAAAACATGAGCCACTATATATAGGCTATAACATTAATACAAACATAATGTGACATATGAGTTATAAATGTGTATAGTCACTAATAATGGATGCATTCATAACAAAAATATTTTCTTTGGAAAAAGAAAAAAAAAACCCTCCTTCAAAAAAAAAACTATTTGGTAAATTCGGTGGAAAGGTTGAATGCAGAATTGAAGTTTAATGTTTACTTTATTATTGTTATCTTATAAGATGTAGCACGAACATCGCTTCTCCTTTGTTTTTCCTGAATTAAATATATGTGTTTTTAACGGGGAATTAGAATTGATTGCTAAAGCACATGGTTACAATAAATGTTGTTATTTTTTAAAAGTAACATGCCTGCATGTCTTTGCATCAGAGGCGGATTTAGGTTAGATTATCGGGTTCCCAGGAACTCATTCGATTTTTAACTTCTAGTGAAAACCTATATGAAAATTATAGAAAGAACCCTTAAATAAATTGTGGGTGAACCCATCCGCCTTTCTAACCATTACTTCCCGAGTTCGAGTCTGCAATAGTGCGTATTTTTATTTGTTTTTTTTTTTGTAACTTGTTAAAACTCATGTTGGGGTTAAACTAAAAGGATAACAATCATCAGACCATCGAACCCCTGCCTCCAGCGAACAACTACCTCCACTTTTATAGCCGTGAGCCGTCCACCACTCCAAATCTGGGCCTGGTTATGAGATAACCAGTCCATACCCAAAACTATGTCGAAACCGACTAGTTTCAAAGGAAGTAGGGACAAAGAAAAAGAGTGGTTCTTAATGGATATGAAACATCCATCTAATAAGGTTGAGGCGGTTTCTAAAGTGCCATCTGCTAGTTCCACCTCATACTTCACACTTAAGGTCTTAACAGGTAATTTCAACAATTCACAAAACTTATTATCTACGAACGACTTATCAGCGCCTGAATCAAATAACACTCTCGCATAAACATCATTTACGAGAAAGGTACCTGTTATCACATTGTCGTCCTGGACGGCTTCCTTAGCATCCATCCTGAAGACCCTAGCATTGGTCTTCTTAGCCTCTTCAGGCTTCTTGGCGTATTTTGGGCAATTGGTCTTGATGTGCCCCTTTTCATTGCAACCGTAGCAGGTTGCATCCTTCATCTTTTTGCAATCCAAGGTCTTGTGTTCCTTGGACTTGCACAACCCACATGCAAAAGTTTTCGATTGTGAATTCGAATTCGATTCATACCTGCACTTCCCAAAGTGCTGTCTCTTGCAGATTTTACATCTGGGTTTTTCACCCGTCTGCTGACCATCCTTCCTAAATCCTGACCCCTTCTTGTGGTCATTGTTTCCCTTATGCTTCTTGTCTGAACGTCGTGAGTTGTCATCCTCACGCTTCCTCTTTTCAGTATCAGTGTTCCTCTGCAGTTTCTGCCTGACCGCATCCAAGGTAAGAGACAATGATATGTCTGCTGCAGACCGAAAAGTAGCTGGTCTGGAGGCCTTCACACTTGCCTTGATCTCCGGGGCCAAACCCCCAATGAAACGGGCTATACGTTTGGGTTCCGGAGTTACCAAATATGGAACCAACCTTGACAAGGTGTTGAAACTAGTAAGGTAGGCCTGACAGTCTAGGTTTCTCATGACCAGCGACAAGAAGTCAGCTTCAATTTTCTCAACCTCATGCTGAGGGCAGTAGTTTTCCTTGATTAGTGACATGAACTGTTCCCAGGTCATATTGTACAACGGGACTTTCCCCGTAGCTTGGATCAAAGATCTCCACCAAGCTAATGCTTCTCCCTTGAAAGACTGTGACACGAATTTCACAATATCCCTATTATTGCAACCACTGATATCCACAACCGTATCCATCTCGTCCAACCAAGTCATGCAATCTACTGCTCCTTTTTCCCCAGTGAAATCCCTGGGTTGGCACGAAACGAAGTACTTATAGGAGCAACCCTTATTACGGGGTTCTTGATTCTGTACGACTCTTTGGGATGGAGCACTCCTCTGGTTTGATGAGTGGTGAGAATTACTGTTGTGGGTAGTGTGGGTCCTGGAGGGTGTTCTAGAGTGTGGTGCAGATTGGGTCCTTGCACGGGTACCACTGGATTCATGTAGCTGTCTATCCATAGCTCGATTTACGGCATTGTCTATCATTGCCTGTAATTCTGCACCTGCTACATTTACTCGGGCATTATCATGCTCTCTCCCTGGGTGACTATTGATCTCGTTTGAGTCGGCCATGTAGCTTGAACTGTTACATATTGACAATAATTTATTGGTGAGTTTATTATAGAATTGTCTTTTATGGCAATTTATTAACCGTGGTAAACGTAGACCATATATGGTTAATTTATTACTCCCATTTATTTAGGATTTCTATTATAATTTATCCTAATTAAAAAACAATAACAGTTTTATTAGCACATAAGGCCTAGTCACAGGGATAATTTTTTAAGTTATAAGCCATGATTTCAGAGAATCAAGGCATGAAGGTTTGAACAAAGTTCATTACCTTTATCAGACAGGGTCACAGACTATTACTGTCTTTTGTCTCATATTAAAATGAGAAGGGCCCGCAGGCATTATATTACCAATGAATGGTAAAAAGAACTGATCATCTTTATTGATGATTTAACCCATGATTCAGAGATCATTTAGTTGGGTTAGGAATCCTTGAAAAGATCCTTATATAATAATAACACGTGTGATTTTAATGAATCATGTCTGCCAGGAGTGTTAACATGTTTTCAGATGTTAACAGGGATTTGAATCTTTTTAACGGGTTTTTACCATCTTGGCCAGGTCTTAAAATGACATGCAGGCTAGGTTATACCTTTAAGATCCTTAATTAAAAATTAAAATAGGCCGATAGATTTTTAAAAGGAATGATTCCGATTTATTTATTTCATATATAATTTAATTATGCATAACATAGCAAAGATGAAATTTATAAACTTACATTCCATTAAAACTTAAAAGTAGTACACTTTACCCTAAACGGGACTTTTCACAGAAACACTTGCCCTCGCAGGAGCTATACTGGCAATACAAGTCCTCGCAGGGACTGTTTACTAAAACAAATGTCCACGCATGGACTAATAGAGACAAGTCCTTGTAGGGACTAAGTACAAAGATAGATGTCCACACAGGGACTACATACACACATAAATAAATGTCCATGCAGGGACTTGATTTAAACAAGGAAATACAATAATACATATTGGGATTTAACGATCCCGTTTCTTCTTTCCTTTTAGCAAACTTGCTAAACCACTCATGAATCCTTGATTCTTCCTACGTTCCCTCTGGAAGTCTCGCTCAACCCTTTCCAGCCTTTGACGGAGATCCTCCTATTCAGGTGGAGAAAACCGTGGCGGCTGGTGCTGTAGTGGTGGCTGAGCCGGTACTTGATATCCACGAGCTGGATGTCCCATTCCCCAAGGGGTTCCATATGGTCCCTCAGGATTATGGGCAAGGTAGTTTGATGCCACATGGTAAGGATCCTCAGCATAGTTATAGGTATGGTATGCTGGCGGTCCGTATGGGTTGTAAGTTGCTGGAGCAGTATAAGCAGGGATAGGGTTGCCAAAACCCGATGGTGACGGCGCAATAGGTGCCGAATTCACCTCTGATACTGGAACTGAAGGTCCACCCATTTGTGGGTCTTCATATAGAGGCGGGTAGTGGCTGCCACTAGAGTGTTGAGGGGTGCTGAAATGAAAATCCCCTCCTCGTGCTGACATCCGTGCGCCAATCCTCCTACGTCTTGGTGGTTCTGGAGGTGCTAGATGAACTGGCGGCGGTGGAGGTGGTGGCGTGACTGCCACGAAACGTGGATCCCTAGAGGGATCTTGCTGCTGCTGTTGCTGCTGCTGGTGAGGCGATGAATGGTGAGATGGTGTAAAGTACCACTCACACCGGTCGAACCGTGCCTGATGACTATCCGGACCTTGGTATGGTGATCCGTGAAAAGACGAACCATCAGAGATCTCAACAGGATGGTTCGGGGTTCCAGTTGCAGGCTCGACGGGATCTGTGTCCTCGTCCATGTCCATCGCTTGATCACCGGAAAAGTGATCCTTCGGTCCTAGTGGGTTAAAGCCCCCTTGTTCTGGTAGGTAGTCCGCCGGGTTAAATTGGCCCCGAAAGACAGGAGTAGGGTCACCGAAAGAATTGTGCGATAAGGATCGCTGTAAAGGTATGTATGAAGGTTGCGGGTTGCTGGGCTCATTCTCGGACTGAGGCCCATAGGAGTGATGATATGGAGGCGTTGAGCTATACGACGTAGATCGTCTGGCAGGCTCCTCATAAGTCCTCCAAGGTTCTCGCGGATCTACACTCCTTGTAGAAGAAGGAGTTCGCCGGCGCGAAGGCCCGGCCTCGTGGTCGCTAGGGGCACTGATCGGCTCCTTTCCTCGTCCTCCTCGCCTGAATCTTGGCGGCATTGTTAAACCTGTCAATATAAACAAAGGTAACAACAAGAAAAATAAAGGACAAAGTTAAAATAAAATAAAAACATTTTGGATTATTCCCAAGTTCTTTGTCTAGACTCGAAGATTTAGGACTGTGCAATTGTGTCATTGAGATTTAACACAAAAGGCTAGTGTTTAATTCACTCAATGTTGGCTCTGATACCAACCTGTCAGACCCCGGATTTCCACGTGTCACCGGTGGGCCCGGTGGGCCCGGTGGGGGAGTATCGTGACTTGGTTGGCAACATAATAGTCAAACAACACAATATTTAAATGCACAGCGGAAGCAAAGTATAGATTTATTTCAACCAAACAATATTGTAATATTAAGTATCACAAATAGTTGAATATAAATCCACAGGTAGATCAAAATAAAAGGAAACAATGTTCAACAGTCTATGACATCCAAGCTTGCGAGACTTATTGTGGATGCTAGGAGAAAAGCCAGCCTATTACGTTTAGTACCTGCACTTAACCTTTTTGAGAAAATACGTCAGTTTACACTGGTAAATACAATCAACCGACTCATTTTGAAAAGAGTTTAAGAAAATGCATTTAAGGCACAAGGCACAAATAATATTTTATAACTTCGGATAATTATTTGAATATAATACTTGTAAAGGATTTACATGTTTCTTATGCGTTCAGTAGCCCGGGTCGAGCCGGGTTAAAGATCAATAGACACACCACATTATTTAAATGAGACACCGACGGGCGTACGCCTACGCCCCGTGCTTAGGTCGTGGCCATTTCGTAAAATGATGCCAGGGATATCCGGGGCATGGTCATTAACCCCCCAAAGGCTTTAAGCAAACAAAACAATTTAAACGAGACATCTCAATACTTTAACTATCATACAATTAAAGATTCAATGCCCGACCAAGCGGTATTTTATATACCGTACCCCAAGCCCGTATAGGGAAAATAAGTTAAAAGTATTTACCTGAGCAAGTATAAATCAAAATCAGCGAGTGCAAGTATCTTTTACCGGGTCTCCTATTCTGGAACGAAGGTTTATAATAACCTATTAGAATCCTAACGGGTCTTTGATTAAGTCTAAGCTTAGACCGGTTAGTTTTAAAGATACGGTTCGTACGCATGATTAAGCGAAGACCGGATAGAATGTGATTTAGACCCGACAAGTTTTAAGACTTGCTTAATATGGGTATATTATACACATTCTGGATTTTGAGATAAAACCGATAAGGTTTGACCCGTTTCGGCTATTTTATGCAAACTAGTTACATAAACCGAACCGAACGCGTATGAAGCGTAACGGGTAACCATAAGAGTCCTAGATAGGTTTCCTAAGTTAAAATGCCTTAAATATGTTGTGATATCAGTAGGATACCTTCCATTATGCCCAAAACGAGTTTAACCTATAAATAAGCCCCGTAGGGGTATTTTGGTCATTTTAAAGATTATAAAAGGGATTAATTAAGCTTCTTTGATCCAGGTCTGAATAAATCAGTAAAATAATTTATTTTAACAGATTACCTCAGTTGGTAATAAGTCTTATGTGACAAAATGGTTTTAAACTCAAACTATGTGTATAATACGCGTATAAAGTCGTTTTAAGCGATTTACGGGTTAAAATAGGATTCTGGGTTTTCTGATCAGTTCAACAGGTTCAAAACACTTCATTTATTATTTAAAATCAGTAGCAATTGGATTGGCGGCAAAAGGACTTGTAAAACTCATTTTATGGCCGAAAAGGGTATATTCGGTATTTATCGAATCAAGGCACAAATCCTAGCTTATGATCAGTTTAAAAATAATTAAAAATCTTCAAAAATCCCAAAATATTATATTACATCAGTGGGTAAAAGGTTTGGTGTCAAAAATTGGGTTTAGATAGGCTTTACGCTAATGACGTTGTTTAATTACTAAGAAGCGTTCTATTTACGTCATTAAGCATAACTCCTAATCTAGACCTCCAACTGATGTGAAAATTTAGGGACATGTTTTATAATTAGTAACAAAGATTATTGTACTTTCACATTTCCAAAATTCTCGTTGTATGGTCATAAGGGCATTATGGTCCATATTTAAGCACTTAACGGAAACGTCGGACAATTAAGGATTTAAGTGGTATAAACGCAGAGGGTTATACAAACATGTAACTAGGTCCTAATGGAACTTTAAGGCATGTCTAAACCTATCTAAACCGGGTCAGAACTGAAGTCAAAGCAAAAGTCAAACTTTTGCGTCTTTCGGTTCTGAATCGGTTCAAAACAGAAAGTTGTCGAATCAAACAAGCTTAGACAAGTTCTTATGCTTATTATCAGGTTATATGAATGATAAAATAGGTGATACGCCTTTTACATCGTTAATCATGCGTTAAATCGAATATTACATTTCTGTTGACTTTTTCTAAACATCTTTGACTCGACAAATGACCTAGTTAGGATGGGAATCAGTGGGTGCCCTTTTAAGGGTTTAAAGCCCACATAATTACCAACTTATAACTACCTTAAGTTTGCCTAATCGCTGGACCATTAGCGATTAATCGCTAAGTCAAACCGTAATTACGACGGTTTGACTTCTAGGCTATTAACTAAGCAAGACTTAATTAAGAAGGGTTAAACATACTTACAAGAGTCTAATGAACGATTTATGATGCTTGAAGATGATCCTTGTGCTCCAGAAAAACTCAGATGATGAAGGGAATGGATGAACACAAAGTTGCAACTTTGTGTGACTTTATAAATTGATCAAAACCCATTTGATTGTTGACATGTAAGTCTATAAATGTTCATGGATACTTACAAGTGCCCCCTATAGCCTCAAAACTAGTTTAGAAAGCCCATGGTATCACACAAAGGCATTTGAAGTCGGTTAAAGGGCTGAACAGGCAGCTGCCTGTTGTTTCTGCATCTGGCAGTCGTAGGCGGCCCGCGTAAGATATTGTCAAGTCTTACGCTGCCCGCATGGGCCTTGTGTTCAGGTTACAAACTTTTCAAATATTGCACTTTTAGTCCCCGGTCCTCCTAAACATCGCTTTCTCCTTGTTTCTTGCATTTTGAGGCTTTAATATTGACATAAAGGGGCTTCAAAACTTATACCCACTTTGTGAAGTCCTTGGCCACTTTGTGTTTACCCGAAAAGTCATAAATTTCCATGTTGACGCTTCTAACCCCACGCACACGAATTTTATCATAACTTTCTCATACGGTAACGAAACTTGGTGAAATTTTTATGGTGCATTCTAGTGAGCATAATTAATCGTTACAAGGCTTTGGGTTTGCTAAAAGGTCACTCAGAGGTATATCTTAACATGTTGACACATTTAACCCCTGAAGTTTGTAATCTCTCACTTTCGTTCACAATTCGCTTCGTATGATCCATGATCCATTCGTTTAAGGTTATAAACATCATGTAGGGTTATTGTAAAGTATATTTATTCATTGTTGACACTTTGAACCCTTATATTCACATAGTTTCATTGTTTGTCAACTTTAGTCCCTCGAAAGTATTATTTCACACGTTTAAAGGTTATGACACGTGTCAAGACATTATAGGACGTAAATTTTCGAGGTGTTACATGTAGAAGATGTTGAGGAAATACAGAATCTAAATTGGTGCTCATATCTACTCGACACCTTGCGTCGTACACGAGCCGGCTGGAAGAACTATAAAATACAGTTTGTGGGACCTGTTGCCTTTCTTACGGTATACATTACTACATTTTAATAACATATTTCAAATACTAGTTTGTTTTGTTATATAATTAAATGACCTTGCGATTTATAGAGCTTCTATACACGCATGAGTACAACAAGAGGCTTAACCTGTTTGAGAAAGCCGTGGAGATACCGGTTATTCATTATATCACATCTTCGGATATTGATAAAGTCGAAGATCATATTTCGGATAACGGACCTATATGGATATCAAGTGAGAGTGAAGAAGAAGAAGAAAATGATGAAGAAAATGAAGAAGAAGAGGGTCCTTCAACGGAGGATTATACACTACGACCACCGGTTGACACCACAATAAGCTATAAAAGAAGGACTGCACGTGCAGTACAAAACAAAGAAACCGGGGAAGAGCCAAAAGATAATGAGAACATTGATGATTTCATGGATTTCAATTTTGAAATCCATGAAATGTCTCAGTTGAACCTTGAGATGGGAGTTGGAACACAAACACAGAAAATGATGGATTATTGCAACACTCCTGTTCAACTTTCACCATCTGTATTCTATGACACAGCCCAGGAGCGAGAACTAGAGGCTTCAAGAACCCACAAAAAGGTAAGCACAAAAAAATATTAATTCCACTTAATCCATTTATATTTAACATTTCAATTAATAGTATCTTAACTCGAAAAATATTACAGAACCTGTTGAAAAAAATGAAAGCAAATGTCAAAAAGTACATTAAAATGGTTCAAGATGTTCAAGGGATGAACAACTTAGTTTCAAAAGCAAGAACTAAGTGTTTTTTGGATCCGGAGATTATGGCGGCCTGTAAGCAATGGGATGAGACGCTTCGAAATAATCCCATTTGTGTGCCGCCAGATTCGGTTCAAGAGCATGAAACTGCACCCTCTCCTGTACATCAAGAGCCTGAAAATCCAACTTCTGAGGTTCATCATGAAGTTACTACAAACGAAGAAGGTAGACAGGATGAAGAAGCTCAAAAAGTAATATCCACTGTTTTGGTACAAATGGCAACAGAAGGTAAAACATGCGAACTCATTATTTAACACATGCGAAACTATGTAAAAAATCACTATTTTTTTATGCACATGCGAAACCAACAAAACCACATGCGATTTCTGTAAAAACACTTCAAATTTGATTTCGCATGCGATGTCATGTATACCTTGCGATTTTGATTCTAATGTATTAAAATTAAATAATTTGTATCTATAGGTGTACTGCAGCCAGATGATGAAGGAGTCACAGACACCCTTATTGCAAATATTCAAACTGTGGAACCAGGTGTATACACTTACAACCCACCTGACAAAGGTAAAAAACACTTTATATTAAGAAAAAAATTAAAAAGCACAATTTATTGTATTTCTTAAATTACTTTGGCCTGCAGAAAGAGGTGAAAACGAAACTGTTATTGAAGAAACAGTGAACTTGACAGAATCTACACAAAACATACAACAAAAAGTTCAAGAAAAACTGGCAGAAAAATTGCCAGAAGTGGAAGCAGTTTCTTTAGAAGAAACTACACAAAAAGACCATCAACAACCTGATTCGGGAATCTAAGTTGAGAAGGAACCGGAAGTTGAATGCCCCCCAGGTAACGGCTGAGGAATTGCATTCAGTTGAGTTGCTTTTGAGCCTGGGACCCAGCATGGAAGATAACAAAGAAAAAAAAAACAACTAGGGGGAGAAAAAACTCAAAGTCAAAGCAAGTTCCAAAACAAGTTATACCAAAAGGATTAAATGAACTGCTTTATAAGACAATAGAACAAGCCAAAATTCGAGGTGAAAAAAGATGTAAAGAGCTTGGAGACAAATTTTGTTCCCCTTACTACAACAGAGTGGTAAACATGCACGAAGCACTATTGACTCACGAATTGAATGTGATTCGGTATACATTTGCTACATTTGCAGACATAGAGTAAGTAAAAAATAATTATATCAACTAACAAACATCTAAAAATATATACACACAACAAATACTAATTATTTATTTTATGACTGGCAGGGAAGAATTTTACCGATCAAAAACTGAGGTTGCCACATTCAAAGCTATATTTGAAAGCTTCTACAGGGGTCAATACGTAGCATCAAACGGAATAGATGCATTTGTGGATGTTCTAAACCTTGAAGAGAAGAAGAGGGATAGAAAATCATCACCATACAGACTCTTCTTGTTTAGCACAATGATGGTATGTTTTCATATACATTTTGGCATTTGAAATTATAATCATTAAATGCATATTCAATGATTTCGCACACTGATTATATCTAAAATCGCATGTAGTATAGAAAGTTTTCATGTGAAACCACATTTCTCATACTCTTGTAATTTCGCATTTGTTATATATACTATTCGCATGTGAAAAAACAAATCCATTGTTTGCATAACTTTGATTCAAATTACATAACATACAGCCGGATATCTTTTATGAGGAGGAGAAATACACAGACAACCAACGACTAAAAATATTTGCCTCAAATTTTGAAGACATATTACTGAGATATGAGGTAAAAAAACTTGATTCGGTTGACCTAGTGTTTATTCCGGTACTTCAAGGTGAACACTTCTATGTCTTGTGCTTCAACTTGAAATCCAGAAAAATTGAGCTGATTGACAATTCAGCAGCTAAACAAGAATTTAAGGAAAGATACAATGGGCTTCCAGACACACTGGTAATACAAAAACTTTATCATATAAATGTTATATATTATGTAAAAGCTACTAACACAAATGTTGCTATGTTACAGAGAAGGGTATTGGTTTTATACCTACAAAAGGCTTTAAAACCAACACCGGCTATAGAAGAACTTGCAACCTCAGTTATAGAAAGAAAAGAGATGGATTGGAGGACGAAGAATAACGGTGTCGACTGTGGAGTGTTTACAATGCGTCACATGGAGACATACAAATGAGACACAATACCATGGGTGACTGGATTTGTGAAAGAAGATGAAGTAAACAACAGACAGAGATCACAACTTCATCTCCTAAGGCACAGATATCTCAGTAAAATCATTCTATCCGAACACAATATCCATCGTCAACGCATAATTAAAAGGGCAAATGCTTTCGATAAAAGGCCAGACAAAGAAAGGTATATGAAAGATTTGGATACTATAATCCCAGAAAGGTTGAGTAAATATTTTGGAAGGCCAAAGTAAACTTGTTTAATGTTGAATTTATGTTAAAAATTTAAACTTGTTACTGTTTTTAATTTCGCATATATTAGTGTTTTTAATTTCGCATTTGTGTTTTTAATTTCGCATATGTTATGTTTAAAATCGCAAATTTGACAATGAATTATTAAAATTTGCAATAAATAGGTGAATATAAACATGCAACATATACAATCCATTCCATAACAAAACATGGGAATTTATTAAAAAATGCACCAAAATAAACAAAAAGATCATTCAAAAGATGAAAGAAACTCCATTTTCATCTTCATCGAGCATCTTAAGACAGTTATTGCATCAGCCAACTCTTTCAACTGTTTCTCATCCCTCTCACCCAAATCCACCATAAACATAACAGCAATTTCTTTAAGACTACTCACTTGCATCAGAGATAGCAAGTTCAGAATTTATTGTCTTCTCTTCATGTTTTCTGTTACACGAGAAATGTTGGCCTCCAACGTCTCTTGACATGATCGATCCTCTTGAATTTGTTGCTCAATCCTTTTCCTCAAAGCCTGCTTGATACTTGGTTCAGAAGAAGAGGATGTTGGTAGATCTGCCATTTTTAATAGAATGTTTGAGAATAGTGATAAAAATATAAAATATATAATAAAAGAAAAATTATTGATATGAATTATTGAAATCAATTATTGAACTGAATTATTTGATTTCAATTATTGAACTGAATTATGAAACACATTGTGTGAAAATAAAATTAATTATTATTAAAGCTTGCGAAATTAAAAGCTGTTGTTGATAAATACTTTCAGGTTTGCGAAATCTCCAACTTAAGCATGCGAAATTAAATATTAAACTTCCTTGTGTGCGAAAATGTCTAATTTAAAACATGCGAAATTATACAAAGGATCCATCCTAAACTACCTTGACTATGTTAAAACAACACATGCGATATATCAAAAAACACATGCGATATGGTAACCCAACAAAAAAAAACAAGAAACAACTTATCTTCAACCCTCATTACAAAATAATAAAATGAAAAAAGCTCCAAATCAAATAAAACCCAAAACTCAACCTAATAAAACTATTGACGAATCCTAAATGACGAATCCAGGTTCGGTCAGGAATCAATCAAAAAACCTACAAATCGAATTGATACGAACAACAATTAAATAGGACGGTTACGAAACGAACTCCATATCTGCTTCCTATATGACGGAATTCCCTGATTAGCCCTCAGATGTTCGAATATAATGTCTGAAATACCCTTATTTAATTAAATTGAATCAGGACACGTGTATGGCTGTAGGTAGCGCGTACATAATGTACGATAAGGAGATTTGTACCATACTCTTTACCTATATATATATATATATATATATATATATATATATATATAAAGTTAGGTTAATTTGATTAATTGAAAGTTCCATGTATGGACCAATTCAAGCTTATTTGGTTTGTAAATTAAATCAAGTTTTGTGTAAAATAAAGGAATATTTGATTTAAAAAACCTCGACTTTCACAAATTGGTCGATATCACTTTTAACTTTTGATTTGTATCATAACACTCCTAACTTTCAACTTATTTTTCTCTGTCACTCCCAAATTAACGGAATCCTAAGCCAGTTAGCTAACGTCAGATGCCACGTCACTAATCAAGTGCAACATCAGATACTACTTCAGCAAAAGTGCCATGTTAGATGCCATGTCATCGAAAAAAATGCCACGTCAGCAAAAAATGGCACGTCAACAAAAAACTAACTGATTCAAAATTCAGTTAGTTTGGGAGTGTCTGAGAAAAATAAGTTGAAAATTGGAAGTGACATGATACAATTCATATGTTGGAAATGTTATTAGCCAAATGGTGAACCTTGGGTTATTTAAATCCAACATCCCTTAAATAAAAAGAAACAAATATGTGAATCTATATGCAACATATTATTTATTAAAAATTATAATAATTCATAACCTAATCATAAAATTCAGTTATAAAAAATCTAAGCAGATCAATAATCTATTAATCAGTTGAAGACTTGAAGTATTATTTTAATTAATTTAATTTTTTTACTCACCATAATCTATCTATTATACTAAATGAATTCTCTTAAGCCACAAGATTTATTCTTTGCCAATCATTTTGATGATGTGGCAATGCTCTAAAGGCTGATAATTCATCCCTAGGTGGCAATTTCATTTCCTTCATTCTCCTTTCTTTTAAATTTCTTTTCAAAACGTATTCAATGCCCTTCAATACACCAAAACCTTCCACCGCCTTCTCTCTTCAATTCTCTCGAATACGAAACGCTTTCCATATTTCAATGGATTTTCTAAATCAACCTACATATATAGATTTCATCTTCTTCATCTACGTCGTCCTGTTATTCAATCGATTTCTGATTTTCTTCGTTGATCCATATCGAAATCTGTAAGTTTAGATTGTTAAATTCTTTGTTTAATCATTCTTTATTTTTTTCTGAATTTGATTTACTTTTTGAAAAAATATTTTTCTGTTGTAGAAACCCTAACTCCGATTGTCATTCTAGATCTGTTGTTTATGTTTATTAACTTTATGTTTTTTGTTTTTGATTTTGATGTTTACTCATAGCCCTAACCCGATTGTAATGTATAATAACTTTTATTTCATATGTTAATGTTAATGTTATCTATCACACCACAGACGAAATCCTAAACCAGATTGTTATGTAAAATCAGTTTTATTTTTTTATTATGTTAATATTTGTTCTGATTTTGATTAATTTTTTTCAAATAATATTGTTCTGTTGTACAAACCCTAAGTCCGATTGTAATTCCAGATCTGTTGTTTATGTTTATTAACATTAGGGTTTTGTTATTGATTTTGATGTTTACTCATAGTCCTAAATCCTATTGTAATGTTGAATAAGTTTGATTTTATGTTAATATTTATTCTGAATTTGATTAATTTTTTGAAATAATATTGTTCTGTTGTAGAAACCCTAAGTCCGATTGTAATTCCAGATCTGTTGTTTATGTTTATTAACATTAGGGTTTTGTTATTGAATTTGATGTTTACTCATAGTCCTAAATCCGATTGTAATGTTGAATAAGTTTGATTTTATGTTAATATTTATTCTGAATTTGATTAATTTTTTGAAATAATATTGTTCTGTTGTAGAAACCCTAAGTCCGATTGTAATTCCAGATCTGTTGTTTTTGTTTATTAACATTATGTTTTTTTGTTATTGATTTTCATTCCATATATGTTGTTTATGTTAATATATTAATTGTAATGGTAATCCTTCATTTGAATTTCTGTATTAAAACTATGCTTTGTTAAAAAAAAAATATTTTTATGCAAATCCCTAAATGTGTTTTTAATTTAAGAAATGTTTAATTTTGATTGAATCTGTATTCTATGAACCCTATTTGTTTATGTAATTTTTTTTAATGATACTAAATTATATATTATGTATTCATTTTAAATGTGTTTGTTTGGTCTGGTTTATTGATCATTGTTATTTTATATTAAGCCTGTATCTGATTGTCATTCAAGATCTGTTGATTTTTTAGTATTAACATTACGGATTATTTCCATTATTAAGACTGAATTCTTTTTCCTTTATTATATTTTTTAATTAAAACATATATGTTGCATAGTTTTTTTTTTTTGTTATGTTGGGATTTTTCAATATATTATCTGATTTTTTTTGTCATCCAAACCTGTTTTTGTAGGTTTCCAATATGCCTGGATCCTCTTCATTAAGGTATCTTTTGTTTTTATTATTCACTAACTTATTGTATTATATCTTTGAAATTATGTTTATAGTATTTACATTTTGTATAATTTTTTGATCATTATGTTATTTTTTATTTTTTATCAGTTTTTTATTATACATTTATGTTTAATATGTAAATTGTGGTTTTTTATTATTTTTTTAAAACAATATGTATCTTATTGTTTATCATATGTAATTTGTGGTTTTTTTTTCATTTTTTTGGTTATTCTGTTATTTTATATCATCTGTTATATTATGATTAAATCAACTTCAATCGTTTATTGTTTGTTGCTTTTACTTTCCTTCTTTATCATTTGTTTCGAACAATAACATTTTAATGTTTACTAACTTATTATTTTTTAAATTAGTATCAGAGAACCCTGTTTCTGTAGGCATATGAATAAAGCAGACAAAGTTATTCTGGTAATTAATATATTATTACATGACATACTTCTATTTTTTGGTTGTTATCATTAAATACAATTTATTATAATTTATTTTTATATTTTTCTGTAATTATAATTCATGTTCCACTGTTTTGGTTTGTTAGTCTATTCCTTCGGATGCTGCTTGCAAAATGTGGGGTGTGGATAAAGCCCCTACAAATGTTATGATACATATTGATGATAGCCGGATTTTTAATGTTTGGTTAAGCGAATATAAAGGAAATTTCTTCTTTTTCCAAGGATGGTCCAATGTAACCCAACATTTGGGACTATCCAAAGGATGTTTGGTAGTATTCAATCCCCTAGATTGTACTACGTTTAAAGTAACATATTTCCATGATGGTGTTAGTGGTAGCTCTTTTTGGACATATCTGCTACGTACATCATCTCATTTTTATGTAAGTTATTTTTTACTTTTATCTATCTTAAAGTGTTTTTGTTGTTCTTTATTGATATTAAAACAAAATTTCTTATTTTTTTGTTATCGGCTTTATAGGTCATTCCTAAAGTTATCCTGCCGAAAACCTTTACTACATCCATTGATGTAATATCCACTATAATGATAGACAACAAAATGTTTCACGTTAGGATTGAAACGGCTAACGGTAAATTCGGTTTTACCGTTGGTATTGACGTTATTGTTAGTCAGTTACAGTTAGAGCCTGGTTGCTTTTTGTTATTTACAAAATATTTTGGTAATTATTTTAATTTAAAAGTTTTTGGAAAAACGGTGTTGAAAAGAACTTTCTTGATGTAGATGTCGATGTGGTAAGTATACATTTTGTTACCTATATATATTCTTTATATATTTTTTCATCTAATAAATGTTCTATTTAATTTGCAGCCTTTAGTTGCACCTATTGATGCCGTAAATGAAATTTATGAAGAACCACATGGTCGTGTTCATCGGTTTTCCCGTATGGCTGGTACCGATTTTGTAAGTTCTAATATCATTATATAAAGTACAAGAATTTAATTGTTAATATCTTTATATTTTTTTTTATTAATTAAATTTTTTTAACAATACAGATGCTTCCCGATCGTGTTTCTGAAATGGCCAAACTTGATCTTGGTTTAAAAGATATAACCGTCAGACTTTTGAATCGGGATCCCCCAGTGCAGTTTACCAACGGTACTAGACGTGAAAGGAAACGTAAAGGTTTTCGATATGCTTTAAGGCGATGGTCGAAGTTCATGAAAATTGCTGGAATTAAGGTCCGTGATACCGTTGACTATTCTTTTGACGAAAATGAGCAACTGCTAAGTGTTGAAAATGTTGTACCTTACGTTAGTCGTGGTAATTAGTTATTTGACATTTTGATTTTTGTTTTTTCCTTTTTCATCAGTTAGATATTTACTTTTTCTATGGTTTTTGGTTTTTAACATTGTTATGGTTTTCAATATCAAGATAGTACATTTTATCATATGTTACGTTTTATTTTAACCACTATAATTGCAATGTATACGATAATATCAAATTATTAAAAACCCAATGTGTACAATGTTTAATCTTTATTTTAAGATTTTTTTCCCATTAAACATATACATAAAAAACGGTTAAATAAAACCTTTTAAAATATTTACCAACAATTATAATTCATACCAGGTGGTGATATGTACATATAGCAGTCATACTTAACATGTTGATATAAATGAATTAATATATTCAGATATTAACATAGATGTTAATTTTAAAAAAAATGCCATTACTGTTTATATACACACCTTTATGTTCATTAATATCATAACTGAAATACAAATTTTTCATAATTTACTTTTATATTTTCATATTTTTTGTAATACTGTTCTAAACGAATTTGATTATTCCATAATATGTATTGTTTATCAATTTTTATTAACACTCATTTTTTATATGTCAATTACAAAGCGTTTATGTTTATCTTGAAAGTTCTGTTACAATACTTATTTCTAATTTTCATTTAAATTTCTTGAATCTGTGTTACATTATGTATTATGTATATCTTACACCTTTACGATATTTTACAATTGCTTATTGCTTATAAGAATTATTGAACTTGAAAAAAATAACTAAACGAAATATGTATACATGATTGATATTAGAAAATGATTTATAAGTGAATAAATTGAATGAATTGAATGAATTAAGTGAATATGTATACAAATTTCTTTTAGTTATTTTTTTCAAGCTGAAAAATCAGTTGAGTAATATAAAAATATGTTACCGAAGTTAACAAATTAGTTTTTTTAGAAATGACTGATATCTTGAATTTGGGTTGATTTTGTCTATTTAGTGCCTTTTTGCGTTGATTCGTTTTGTTAACGTATGTTACATCTTCTGTTTTCTCATTCATTTGTTGATTTCTGATGGCTACAAAGTAATTGTGATATGTCTCGATTGCTATTTGTGGTACAATTTGAATGAATTTAATGTTTTATCTAATTACAAGTGTTAACTTTTATATAATTTTATTACCTTTTTGTAGTAATTTGCTTAATTTTACAAATTACAGTTCTAATTTTATTACCTTTTGATTACATCTATTAAGGGAGATTGCAGGATGACCTCGATGATGTACGTGTCATGTTTTTAGCTATTAAGGGAGAGAGGAAGACACAAAGGATGTGTCAAATACTGTTTAGATGATACATTTTCAAGGAAATAAGAAGAAACCCTCTGTTGAAGAAGTAACAAGTGAGAGAGTTTTGCTGGAAACATGGATGTGTAGGTGATGTTGTCGAGGAGTGTCAGGAAATGCTTAGTGATAGCATTTTCTTATACTCCTCGACAATGTCACCGACCCCTCTTAAAAATTCCATCAAAACTCTCTCACTGGTTGCTTCTACAACAGAGGGTTTCTTTTTGTTAACTGAACATGTAGCATCTCAACTGTCTTGACTGACATGGTCGTGTTAATCGGTTTTTCTGTATGGCTGGTACCGATTTTGTAAGTTCTAATATCATTATATAAAGTACAAGAATTTTATTGTTAATATATTTTTATTTTTATTTTTGTTATTAATTATATTTTTATAACAATACACATCTTCCCGATCGTGTTTCTGAAATGGCCAAACTTGATCTTGGTTTAAAATATATAACCGTTGCAACATCACCTAATTGTTGCGATCTGCCGTTCGCGGCTGTTATAGGTAGCGTTGGTTGTAATCGATCTTTATGTTTATTGCTTATAGGTAGTATAGGTAGTATAAGTAGTATAGGTAGTATAGTTAGTATTTCCAGGTTTTAATTCATCTTTATGAATGTCATCATTTGTTATTTTGGTTGCACACAATTTTTATAGAATTATGGAAACTGTTCAATCATAAATTTTAAAATTACGTCCTTCCTTTTAATGATTATCAGAATTAAGGAAACTGATCAATCATAATTATTTATATTACCCTGTTTTTTTATAATTTAGTAAAGGTTGACAATTTATAATTAAAATTCAAAATATCGTTACCAAAATTATTTTTTATCTTTGGTTATAAATAAGTCCAACTACTTATGTTTGATACACATCCCAGCTACTGACTTGGTATAATTCGAGTTCATAACTTCTGGTATGAGTATTAAGAGTTTCATTTGATTTCACATGGTTATTGTATTTTTTATTTAACATATTCTGTTTTTATAGACCTGTCTTCCTTGATTTGTATATTATCATCGTCAAGTTTTCTAATGATATGTTATTTTCTTGAATTTCAGAGATGGAACAGGCTGCTATCACACTTCTGAATAATGTTGATCTTAATGTTGATGATTACACTATCAGAATCTGCATACTTCGGCTATGGACAAGACCTTCCTTCAACAATCCTAGGAAGATTTATTGCTACGACATGATATTCATGGACCAGGAGGTTTTCTTAATGGCAATTCATATAATATTTTAGTATGAATTTAATGTCTGATTGTTTTTATTGATTTTTGTTATATAACGCTTTGTTGTAGGGCACGAAAATACAGGCATTAATTTTACAAAAAAAAAACACTACTGCTTATGAACATTTGCTGAAAGAAAATCAGTGTTTAACTATTCGTAATCCTTCTCTTGGAGAAAACCGTCAGAAAGTCAAATATGTTCATAGTTCGTTCAAGATAAATCTAAATGACACCACCATTGTCGAGGAATCCAACGAACCTATTGGTATGTTTTTAAAAATGTGTTATTCATATTTAATATTTAAATATCTATAATTTTGATGTTGTTTTAATTATAGTTATGTTTTTTACATTTTGTAGATGTTATTGGTTTTGTGGTTAAGTGTCTTCCGTCAGAGGATAAAACTGAAAATAATAACGGCAAAGATGAGAAGAAGGCTACCTTTATTCTGTAAGATTTGCAGTACCGTCTTATACATACATAAATTAAATTCGGTTTATTTCATTTTATTTTTATTGACAACTACCAACTTAACTTTATAAACGGTTTGTTGTAGACACCAGCAGATTTACGTTACTTTATGGGGTTTATGCTGACCAAATTATAGAATTTCAAAAAAACCATAAGGATGAAAAGAATGTTGTTGTCGTTGTTCAGTTTGGCAAGTACCGATTTTGGGGAGGTATATTTTATATAGTGACTGTCAATTTACAAAGAACTTCATATTTAATGTATTCACTGTTTTATTTTTTATATGTTTCTTTAACTAAACAGGAAATTTGTTTGTCTCCAATTTGTATACTGTAACTCGAGTGTTCATAAACACTGAAATTCCCGAGATTTTGGAATTTAAGAAAAGGTACGTAATCTTATTAAGTTTTTGTTTTATAGTATATTTTTATACATATTACTGTCACAAATGTTATTATTTCTGTACAGTTTCCTTGCTCAACTTAATACGTCAACGTCTTCCGATTACTCTAGATTGAGTTCCCCTGTTATGAAGTCAATGGCTGAGGAGTATCTATCTGATATTTCATTTAGTACAATTGGAGCATTAAGCGGAATATCCGAAGTATTCTTACAATTAATAATATTTTCTTATTATAGCTTTTGTTTTTTTTAAACTATCATAATGCAATAAATTATATCTATCTATACAGCAAAAGTTTGTATTATACTGGGAACAATTAAAAGCTTTGCTTCAGAAGACTCATGGTTTTACAATGCATGTAAAACTTGCAACAAGAAGGTTCTTACGAACACTATTTGCAAGGACAAGGAAGATGGAAGTCAAGGATATGATGAAGTAACTGTCTTGGAATGCCAAACTGATCGCTGCAATAAAAGGACTGTTGTGTCTGTTTCCAGGTGAAATTAGTTGATTCATTTATGTCTATATTATAAAAGATTACTGATTATTAACACCATCTTTTTTGAAAAATTTGTAGGATAAAACTTCTAATACGTGTTCAGGATTGTACCGGGATTGTTACTTTGACGTTGTTTGAACGTGAAGTTGTTAGACTGCTAAATGTTAAAGCAAACCAGCTTTTGGATAATAACATGGAGGTAACTTATATTTTCTAAATATAAGTTTTCTTAATTGCTTTATTCGTATTTCTGTTTTTATGTTACATTGATAACTTTATAAATTATGTCTCCAACTTATTAAGGAACACATTTATAACAGTTAGCCAGCGAAGGTAACTTTCCCAAGGAGCTGAAGGCATTGCTAAACAAGAGGTTTGCGTTTAAGATAGCCATAGCTTCGTTTAACATAAAAAAGAAATCAGATGGGTACTCGGTGTCGAAGTTGACTGAAAATCCTTCAATCATCAAAGATCTTGATAGGCATTTTGATGCTTTCCAGGTTCTATAATTATTCTATACGTTCGCTGAACTTTTTGTTATAAAAATTTTAATAACATTTTGAATATTTATTGAAAAATATGAAATAAATACAGCCTGATGATGAAGAACCTTTAAATGCTGTTGCTTCTGATCCAAATCCAACTGTTAACATTCAAATCCGGGTCTGTTAAACAACTTCTTTATATCACTAAGCCTTTAATATTTTGTTATTCACCTTATTTGTTCAGCTCTATTTTTTTACGTTTTTAATTTTATTGTACAGGATTTTGTTTCCCGTACCGTTGATGAAGACACTCCGATGTCCAATTTGAACAACAGCATGTTTACTACACCCTCTGGACCTCATAATAGTTGTTCTTCAAAGATGCTGGAGAATGAACTTAAGCGTAATTTGGATGCGGTTTATGATGTGGATTTATGTTCTTCTCAGTCTTCAACTAAACCGCGTATGGGTGATTGTGAGAACAATGAAGGTTTGGATGTGAAAGCAAAGCTGGAAAAGTAGTCTCAGAATTTAATAGTCATCTCAGTTTTTTCAAACATTTTCTGATGTTTTATTTTGTTTAATCTTTGTCGGAACATTTATGTCAGTACTTGAAATTGGGTTTGATCTTGATTTTCGTTTATTATCGTTCGTATCAATAAGAGATGATTTGTTTACGTCCATTAATGTTTATTAAATTTCGGTTTCTTTATTACATTAGCATTCAAACCTTTTATTTTTATTACATATTATAAATTGAATAGTTTTATGTATTAAATTATTTTACATAAATTATGTTAATAATTTTTTTTCTTATTTTTTTAATAAATAATTAAATCAACCGTGAATGTGTACTTAGAGTTTAAGATTATATGTATATCCCAACCAGGTTTACTAAAATAATTTATGATTTATTTAAATTCCGAACTATTTAATTATAGATGTAACGGATTTAAGTATAATAATTGTTATTTAAATTAGTTAATACATAATCAACTTTTATTATATAGAGGTTATAAAATTGTTTCTAAACATATATATTAATCAATTATAGAAACTACTACATACTATTTAAATTTTTTTTTTACGTTTTCATGAGAATAAATAATAAAAAACATTAACAATTCGTTTTTTAATTTAATACTTTAAAGTCCTTTAATTTGTCAATAATTTTTTTTTATTTTTAATTTTCTAATTCGCAATAAACTTTATTATTATATTCATTTTTTATAAATTAGTCATATATTTTGTTCACATAATAGATGATTTGTTATTTAATTATTTGTTTATTTATACTATAATATTTTTTGACGAATTTTATAAATTTTTTTGTAAAATAATTGTTTTTCTTTGACTGGCAGTATATTATATTTGAGATGATTTCGGGTTCAAAATTTTATTTGATGTTTTTTTGAGTCACAGAAGATTTGGTCCGTATTAACTAACGGATTTAACAGGTTAATAATTTAAATCTCCAGTGAATGTATAGTTAGAGATATTATTATATGTATTAATTTTTAACAATAAGTAACATTTTATATTTACCTTCATAATAGAACATTCCATTTATAATATTATAAACCCAACCAGGTTTACTAAAATTGATTTAAATTTACCTTCATAATAGAACATTCCATTTATATCATTTTATATAAATATAAATTACAACATACATCTCCATTACATATGAACTTTTAACCTATTCTTTGGTTTCTTCAAGCAGGTATTATGCAATATTTTTAAGTAATACACAATCTATTTTCCATGTGTCAATACAAACTAATATCATATATGTTTTATTATACGTTTCCATTTCACTAGGTATTTCATATAATGGATCAAATTCCGTTTGATGTTGTGATCATGGAAATTTTTGTTAGGCTCCCTCTCAAATCAGTATGTCGGTTTAGAAGCGTATGTAAAAAATGGTATGAAGATCTTTCAAGTTTTGAATTTTTACAGAGGCATACGAATCGCGTTAGTAATACAGTGGTAAGATTTTAAAGTTGTTATATAATTTTAATGATTACAATATTAATTTTTAAATTCTTTCTCATATCTGTTACAGGATGAACTATTGGAACAAGGCATGTTTCCAGATCCGTTTGACATTTGAGAACCTACATGGGTGTTCATTTTCTTAATCTTTTTTGTATTTTTCTATTATTGACCGTTTTTTACGATTAATGAATCAATTATCAATCATCTTATTTGTTTCCTTTAATCAAGCACATTGTTTAACGTTTTTATTAACCGTTTTGATTTTTATTATTTATATTTATTATTATCAATCAAAAACCATTTACTTGCATACCACAATTTTGTTTTTAATCAAAGAAAAATTAAAAATGAAAATATTATTCAAACATAGGAAACACTTATTATAATGAACAAACAAGCCATAACTCAAATGTTCCAAAATACTAATTCTTTTTGTTGACCAATTGTGTTATCTTCTTCCATTTCCTCATATTCTTCTATTGATACACTTTATGTGGACGCGACTCGGCTCGGTTCGACTCGGCATTGAAGACTTGAAGACACGAAGATCGAGACAAAGCTACAGCCAAGGGGGAGTTTGTTGGTGCACTTGTGTCTGTACTTTGTCTGTATTTCGTCATGATACAAAACGATGTCTTTAATGTAAGGTTGATGTAAGTTTGACCAAGTCAACCATCCTCCTGGTTTGACTTGGTCAAACAGTTAACACATTGTTTGTAAGATGGCTGTGTCGAAGGATGTGTCATCGAAGGATAGTTTAGATCCTTCGATGAGCTCGAAAGATAACCTTCGAAGGATAGACCACGAAGGATATCATCCTTCGTGGTATATGTGATCTTTCGATGGATTTCTGATCGACAGATGATCTTTCGATCACTCTGTCTGATCCTTCGACCAGACATGCTGTGTCGGGTATAAATACCCATGTTGTGTGTTCATTATACTCAGACAAGAGAGAACAAGAGAGAGAGACAGAAACACTGAGAGGATTCTGTCGAGAGCACACACACTTAGAGAGAGTTTGCAAAACTGATTTGTAAACATTGCATTGTAACCGAACCTTTCTACGCATTAATACAAGTGGTGTTAATCGTTGAAGATTGTGTGTTGTGTTTGTGCTTGTTCTATCTCGGTTTGCACGCTAGCTTGGATTCCGCACTTGCTAGTGTGTTAGACATAACAAGGAATAGGTTAAACCTCAACCTCCGAGGGACCTACAAGTGGTATCAGAGCCGTGGCTCTTTTCCTTGTTAAAAACCGGGTTTTTACAAGACTTTGGAGTGTTTGGATAATACTCACTGTTTTTAGCATCCGTTTTTACTGATTTTCGCGTATTTCTTGTCGTAAAAACGTGTCTAAACTTACCGGGTGTGTTAAAAGACGGGTTGGGTAACTTGAAAACTTGTGTTTAAGTTGTTTGGTCATTTCCGGCCAAAATTCCGGCATACTCCGGTACCGGTTTCTGGTTTGATCATTCGATTTTTGGTAATATTTTATTGGTTCAAAATCTGATTTTGGCAGAAAATCATGGTCTGACCATACCTCTGCCGAAAGATTTCACCAACCCATCAACCTTTTTCACCAACCTGTCACTCTTTTGTCAACTGTGTCAGAGCAGTTCGAAAGATATCCTTCGAAGTCGAAAGATCATCTTTCGATCAGTGGAGGTTCGATAGATCTTCATCCTTCGAACCAAGGAATCATTTCGAAGCATACATCTCTCGATCTACAGTTCTTTTTCGAAAGACAAGGATCCTTCGATTGGAGAATCTTTCGATTGGAGAGTCTTTCGAAATCATTGCTCGAAACTCAACAGTAATCTTTCGAACACTGTTGATCCTTCGAACAAGTGTTGATCTTTCGATCCCAGTTTGTTTAAGTTTAACAAGTTTGTGTTTCAGGTCTTTCGATCAAGGATCTTTCGGCTGTTTGTTATCTTTCGACAAATTAACATAGTTTGTGAAAATTAAATTTAAAAAAAAAAAAAAAAAAAACTTGTTTTCAATTTTTAAATCAATTTTCACATAATATATTAATTTTTATAAAATGGGAACAAACGGTCAGTGGGATCCAACCGCGTGGACTCTAACATCTATGACTCCACAAACATCAGCTACGCAATCATCAGCTACGCAATCTGCGTCAGATTTCAACAAAGCATGGATGCAGGCTATTGTCCCACCTCAAGCTGCAATGATAACTGCAAATCAATGGGCTTTGGTCACAAATCAAAGCAACAACATTCAATCTATGATGCAGAACGACAGTGAGACTGGTACAAGCACAAAACCGCCAAAGTTAAATCATATCAATGATTGGGGATGGTGGAAAGAAAGGCTGAGAACTTATGTTCAGGGGCAAGGTCAAGATCTATGGATGTGCTTCTTCACTGCATTTGACCATGATTTGGAAGTTGCAGGATCTAATCCAGAAACTTACAGCACTATGTCTGATGATGATAAGAAGAAATTTGAGTTAGAAAAGAAGGCATTCATGATTCTCACACAAGCTCTTCACAAAGACATTTACCACCAGTTTGTTTACTGCACGACTACTAAAAGCTTGTGGGATATGCTCACGTTACGATGTGAAGGAAATGCTCAATCTAGAAAGATCAAGCAAGAATTACTGAAGAAAGAGTTTGAAGGTTTCACGTGTATGGAGAATGAGACTTTGGCAGAGTTATCTACAAGGTTCCATCACTTGTTGAGCGAGATGTTTGGTTTTAGAGTCACTGCCACTCCACAAGAAATGGTGAAGAGATTCGCTGATAGCTTACCAGAAAAGTGGAGCAGTTATCTTGAAATTCTCAAAAAAAATGGTGTTCTAGACACAATCAACGTTTATGAGTTGATTCAAAAACTGGAAAACAAGGATGTAGAAGAAAAGCTTAAGGCAAAAAGAACACTAACTCCTCAAAATCCAGAGATGTACTTTGGGATTGCAGGAGGTATCAGTGGAGAAAGACCAGCCTCTCAACATGCGAAGCTTCAAACAGCCTTCATCTCAAACACCGGACCTTCAACAACAGATCAGTTTGATCCTTCAGCTTACACGATGTTTTCTAGACCGAATGTGCAACCGAGAGCTCAGCAGCAACAACCGCAACAGCAAGGGTTTTATGGAAGCTCTTCAAATTTTCAAGCAACTCCCAATCCAAACACAGTCAGATTAGACACTTCCAACTTTTCCAAAGTCAGTGTCGAAATAGCCAAGGAGCATATGGAGATGTTGAACACCTTGGTTAGTGCTTATTGTGGATTGATCGCAGGTCAGATTGGGAATATCAATCTAACCAATGAAGATTATCAGCAAGTGGATAAAGAAGAGTTTGAAATGATGGATATCAAATGGGCTCTTGCTAGTGCAATTCGAAGAGCAAAGGAGTTTATGGAAAGGACGGGGAGAACCAACTTGGAGAGCAAGAAAGACACCAAGTATGGGTTCGACAAGCAAGCTGTAACGTGCTTTAACTGTGGTGAACGGGGTCATTTCAAAAGGGAATGCACAAGACCAGCTCAGCATGGAAACCAAAATCCTTTCAGAAATCAAGGACGGCCACAACAACAACAGAACAACAACTCTGACAAATCAATAGTTCCCGTTGGAGGAAATGCATCTGGATCCACAAACACTAATTTCCACAGAGGATTGGTCGTTCAAGCTGATGAAATCTGCAATTGGAACCTTCAGCTTGGAGAAGGAGGAAATGGTGGAACAGCTTGTTTTGCTGAGGTCGTGAAGGATTTAAATCACGCCAGTGGTGGAGAATCTTCCATCAATGGTGATGTATCTTCTGAGGATGAAGACTCCTCTGGTTATAGTGGAAGCTCAGATGAAGAATCCTCCTCTTCAGGGAATGATCATGTAGATGAGACATCAAGTGCGTCAGTTGATGCAGATGTTGATGAGCCTTTGGAAGAAGCTGCAGCAGGAACTGAAAGAAGATCTATTTTGGTGGATCAAGCTGCTTATTCTTCGTCTTCTCTCCATTCAGCCTTTATGGCTAATGTCGACAGTTCATCAGGCCAGGTATGTGTCGATGAACCCATTGCTGCTGATTGTGATAACTGTGATAGTTTGAGTGTTAAAAATGCTGATTTGGAGGCAAACATGTCTGAGTTGCAAGGCAAACATGATGCTTTACAAGCTAGTTTGTTTGACTTGCAAGACAAACATGTTTCTTTGAATGATGAGTGTTGTGAATTGCAAAGCAAACACGAGGCTTTGCAAGAGAAATTTGAAATCACATCCAAACACAATCAAGAATTGATTGTAGATTCTGCTAAAGCGACTGAAGCTAACGTGTTTTTAACCAGAAATGAAAAGGAATTTAAAGCAACAATTGCGTCATTAAGACATGATGTTTCAGAATTACAAAAGGCTGTTTTGCGAAAACAACATGCTAACAATAATCTTATTGACACAATTGAAAAGCAAATGGTAGAGTTGGCAACAGCTCGATGTGAATGTGAGACAATTAAGCAGAAACTGGAAAGCTATTCCAATTCCCGCTATGTATTGGATCACATCATTGATGTTCAAAAGAAAAAGGGGGATAAAACAAGTATTGGATTCAAATCATGCCCTCCTCCAATGAATCACAATTACTCCAAATTGCCAAATGACGAGGATATGCCCCGTTTTGAACCTACTGTGCCACTCGATCTAGATGATTTTGCAGCAGGCCTCAGGTTCACAACTGGTACATCATCCTCGGGTCAATCAGAATCTGAATCTGAATCTGAATCTGAGAATGTGACAGATTCATCGTGTGTTAAGGAACAGAGTCCTCCCATTGTTGAGGATGCTGATTCTTCGGATGATGAATCTGAAGAAATTGTGAAACAACAGTCTAACTCGGTTACAACAGATATTCCAATCGAGAATCACATCCTGTGTGATCCACCAGTGAAACCGAGTAAGACTGAAATGTCAAAACCAATGGAGTCCCTTGTATCTAACAGTGAAGAGAATAACTTGTTGTACACGCTCAAAGGAGATAGCAAAATCTACTCTAATAAAGATTTTCCAATTAAAAATGTAAATCAAGATTTAATTGAGCAAATTTTTGAAGGATGTACTGATAAGTTTTTGGGGAACAAAAGTGGGAAAGTTACTGTCACTCAATGTGATCCGATTCCGTGTGAACAAATTAGAAAACAATACGGAAACCAAAAACCACCAATTGAGCGAAAACAACAAGTCAACTCCGGAAAGGGTAAGGTACAGGAAAAGAAGGCTCAGAACAAGAATGTTCAAGCACCTAAAGTTCAACAGTCTAAGGCTTCTCAACCTAAGGCTGCACAACCTAAGGTTCAACAACAAAAGGTGCAAAACAAAAGAGCTCCTGTTAAGAAACGAGAACCGAAAATGAACTTTGTTGGATCCACGGGTTCAGACAAACTTGAAACATTTCAGGATAAATCTAACATTGATTTTGTGAAACAAGTTAGAATTTTAAAACGAAATGATCAGAATAATTACACCCAACACACCAACGGATGTGACTTAGGTCCAAGCACATCTAGATCACAAAGTTCATGGTCTGGTTCTTCTTCTAGTCATCAACGTGTTTCTCCGAAGTTTGTAGAGCGGAGAACATGTTTTGAATGTGGGACAGTTGGGCATATTGTAAGATATTGCCCACACGTGCTAAAGCTGAAGTCAAAAACGAGTGCTCCCCAAGAAATCGATTACCGAAAACGATCAGTTTCCCCGAAACAAGACCCACGTGTCTTGAAAGAAAGGGAAAAGAAGTTAAAGCAAAAGAATCAAAAGGTAATTGAAAAGGCCTTAAAATCAGAGGTCAAAGAAGAAAAACCTGTACAAGCAAAATTTGAAACTGTAAAACCAGTAAATGCTAAAACAATAAATTCAAATACTGGTAAAGGACAAACAGTTTGGAAGCAAAAGCAGGTAATTCAATCAGGGGGAGCACCACAGGTTCTTTTTCCTAATCATCAAGTGATTGAGATCACTTTCCTTGATGATCAAGGACGACCCAAGTCCACAAAGGCTTGGGTCCCCCTCTCCAACTGATCTTTGAGTGAGTGTGTAGGATATTCCAGGAGGAACTTTCGATAGTCGTAAGATTGTTGATAGTGGAGCGTCCTTGCACAAGATAGGCGTCAGAAGAAATTGGTGCCTTTGATGGAGAGAAAAAGAGAACAAGACAAAAATGTCTGATGAAGGAATGATGGTGAAAGAATGTTGTTGAATGAAGTTGAAAAATTCGACCAGTTGAAATTTGTTCCAAAGTTTGATTGTTAAAAGGTTTTTATCGGGTCCACGGGATAGATTCAAAAGAAAATGTACGCACCTGCAGCACGTCTGAAGTTCAAACTCAACAAAATGAACGTGCAGTGTACATTTCTTGGCGGTGTGATTGAAGAAAATGTGTTTGTTGAACAAACCAACCGGGTGTGCGGATGCCTTGGATTGGAGTGAACAACCGCACACTACTTCTGAAAGAGAAAGAGAAAGACAAAGACCTTCGCTGGTGAAATGTGGAAGACCAGCCGGACCCGGAGGTTTATGATCTTGTTGCTGTGAAGGGATTTCTAAGTAACTATAAAATCGACTTTGAAATCCACACCGGGTGGATATCCAGTTTGGGAGAGCGCTCAGATTCCTGGCAATGCACGAAGCAGTTGCAGGATACGGTTTTTAAAATTCTAATCTCTCTTTTACTTGTCGATATTTAAGCTGCTTTTTGAATGAATTATTATCTCGTTCAGCACTCTTTGGCCAGACAATGTTGTCATGGTCCGCACCGCAAACCGACATGCCAACTGATTTTTCCAAAATTTGCTAAATCATTTCTGATTTTAAATTAATTTTGGTAAACGGCATTGAGGTAAAACATGAGTTAACCAACATCGGGAAATCATTTTTGTAAATATCTTTGTGTCTTTTAAATTTTATCTTAGTTTGTTGATTTTAGGGGGAGTAAATCCAAAAATTTTGGAAAATCCAAAAACAGCGAAAAATTTCAAAAAAAAAAAAAAAAAAACAATAGAAAAACAAAAATGAGTTTCCTGGCGAGAAAAAGAGAAAATGATAGTACATCAGTGGTCTGTCTAAACCTCTTTAAACCTAAACTGAAAAACGATAAGCAGCTCTATATAAGATGTATCGGTAGGCTCACAATCATTTTAAAGTGTGCAGGGTGATATAAACTTAATCCGACTGAAGACTGGGTGGGAACCATTCATTGGCATATGGTCTTGGTACCGAAATTTCGTTTGAGAGATTGCCGAGTTTCTGAGATATTCGGTCTTTATGCTGCTTATCATCTGGGTATCATGGTTGTATCTTTTACCGAAATATAACGGGGACGCAAGTCTAGATCTTCCATGATACTATACATACGTGTACATATTGCATACAACCTCAATAAGTGATCAACAATCACATGTCCCTCAAATAAGTGATAATATCACATTTATCCGGGAGTCAAGTTCGTCTCTCTGCTGTACGAAAGTACTGACCTGTTCACGGACTTGCTCTTGTGCCCTTCATGCATATGAAAATCAAGTTCCTCATCAATAAGTGATTCTATCACATAGGGCTTGTTTTCAAAACAAAATAAGTGAGTATCTCACATCATATACGGTCAAACAGATGATAATCGGTATACTCACCGGTAAGATGAACCCTCGTGCATACCTTGATACGGGAATGTGTCGTGATGTGGATGAACACCGGTCGGTAAGTATAAATCATACCTTAACGTATCCCCTCGCCATGATTACATCTGATAAGTTGAGCTTATGTGGACAACAATACCGATAATTGTTATAGGATGCTTATCTTAATGTTAACTAATTGAACAACAAGAGTGTTTTGACATGACCGTACACTGATATGATTCTCTTACCCTCGAAACTCGCAAAAGAATGTCTGTAAATATGTTTTTACTGCTTTCGTTTCTGCATCTTTGTATATATTTATTTATTGCTTTCCGTCTTTACTTTTTAAAAATGAAAAATTCCAAAAAGATTTTGGGTGTGTTTTAATGTAAACTTTATAAAATCCAAAAAGATTTTGCTTCTAGTTTATTTTTGATTGACTGATGTTGGAACTCGAGTCTATCCTACCCAAAATCCTGATTATAAGCCGGAAAACAATTGCACCTTCATAAATGGTCGAAGTTAAAACATTTTGAAAGTTAAAGGATTAAAATTGTACATTTTCTAAACTTTCAAACTGTTGTCGGACGGTGTTTGATTGAAAAATGGTCACATGTGTGTCGTTTGCTTATGATATTCCAAGCAGTTGTTCTCATTACGCGTTTAGATTTCTTGCATGTGCAGATTCTAAAGGCAAGGAGAACATGGTCGATGACAAGCTTTGGAATGAAGACACGAAGTGAAGGCACTCAAGTGATGAAGATGATCGAGTTGCCGCTGACCATCATCAACACCACAAGGATCTCAACTCATAAAGAACAAGTATTTCACGAACATAACTCAAGGGGGAGCTTATGTTAAGGGGGAGTTTGTCAACACACTTCCTACATAAAACGGGGAGTTTGTTGGTACACTTTCTGCTTTCAAGACGTGAAGACTTTGAAGATCCTCCGACATGAAAGTCACAGAAGACGAACCATCACGAGTAGCGTCCAAGGGGGAGTTTGTTGATACACTTTATGTGGACGCGACTCGGCTCGGTTCGACTCGGCATTGAAGACTTGAAGACACGAAGATCGAGACAAAGCTACAGCCAAGGGGGAGTTTGTTGGTGCACTTGTGTCTGTACTTTGTCTGTATTTCGTCATGATACAAAACGATGTCTTTAATGTAAGGTTGATGTAAGTTTGACCAAGTCAACCATCCTCCTGGTTTGACTTGGTCAAACAGTTAACACATTGTTTGTAAGATGGCTGTGTCGAAGGATGTGTCATCGAAGGATAGTTTAGATCCTTCGATGAGCTCGAAAGATAACCTTCGAAGGATAGACCACGAAGGATATCATCCTTCGTGGTATATGTGATCTTTCGATGGATTTCTGATCGACAGATGATCTTTCGATCACTCTGTCTGATCCTTCGACCAGACATGCTGTGTCGGGTATAAATACCCATGTTGTGTGTTCATTATACTCAGACAAGAGAGAACAAGAGAGAGAGACAGAAACACTGAGAGGATTCTGTCGAGAGCACACACACTTAGAGAGAGTTTGCAAAACTGATTTGTAAACATTGCATTGTAACCGAACCTTTCTACGCATTAATACAAGTGGTGTTAATCGTTGAAGATTGTGTGTTGTGTTTGTGCTTGTTCTATCTCGGTTTGCATGCTAGCTTGGATTCCGCACTTGCTAGTGTGTTAGACATAACAAGGAATAGGTTAAACCTCAACCTCCGAGGGACCTACAATTATTTATATGTGATATGTGTTTGTAGATCATTAATATTTAATGGTTGCTTGCTGCACAAATTCATATACATAAATCTTATCATTTGTTTCATATGAATCTTTTTTTAGGATGGAACCTCTTGAGTTTGAGATGTTTGCTCATGAAATCCTATCAAGGCTACCAAGTAAATGTGTTGGACGATTTAAATCAGTTTGCACGCAATGGCGTAATGAATTGTCTTCATCTATTTTTTTCTATTATTCACTCTCGTCGTATGTCTAATTGTGAACATCGTAAGCTAATCACGTTGACTGCATCATCAATTTATATTGACAACTTGATTGGAGGAAAGGTAGACATTTGTGAGTGGAAGTTTATTTCCTTCCTCGTTGATACCCCGCTTTCCAATCTAACGATTCTTGCTTCTCAATACGGTCTTTTACTGATGTGCATCCAAGGTCCTTCAGACGAATTGATTATGTGGAATCCAACCACCAATAAATTTTTAAATTTGTGTCATAATAAACCTAAAAGTTTTTTCGATATCAAGGCAGATGCAGTTGGGATTTATCTAGACTCATTTAACGATGTTAAAATATTACATCTCCAACGTCGTATGGATGATGTTGTACCTCGTGTGTATTCTATGAACACACATCAATGGAAAACATTAACTTTTTTAAAAGGATCAGATTACGCTTCAATGTTTTATTTGTGGTCTAACGGCACTTTATGCAACAATGTTCTATATTTTGCAACTCAACATTATTGGGCGCCTCCTAAAAGTTATATGATTGCTTTTGATGTGGTTTCTGAAACTTTCTCAAAGCTTTCAATACCACAATTTACTCATGTTGTTGCTCGCCAAAGCAGCTTTTTCAAAATCCGCAACACACTTCATATGTGTGTTGTCGTAAAGACCCATGATATAAATGTGAAGCTATTTAAATTTGAAGATCAAGGATGGTCAGAAGTGTCTTCTTTTACAAAGCTAAATTCAATTTCATCTGAGTTATGGCTTAACAAGTTAGGTGAGAAAGGAGGAGAAAGTTGGTCTTTTATTACCGACTGGGGTAGTATTATTGAAATAAAAATTGACATGAAAGATCTTCAATATTTACAAGACGCTGAGACCATTCAAGGACTATATAACGTCGCATCTTTTGAAGAGACCGTTTTGTCACCTACACTTTAGTTTTAATATGTTTTTCATTTGAATTTATCGTGATTTAATATGTAACATTTAAGAGACGTTAAAGAAGAATTTAATGAAGAAGGTGTTACTTAAATTGTTTTATGATACAGATTGAAAAAAAAAATTGTTTTCATTATTATTATATTTTATCAATTTTTACTCATACAAACGTTTCTATTGTTTATTAACTCATGTGTTCTTTTATTAATGTATATCCCTTTATTTTTTTGTTTATAAAGGTAGATTGACAACCTGTGAGTATTGATGTTACTTTAGATTTTGTATAAAGATTTGTCATAATTAAAATTGAAATATCCAAACCCTCAGTATTCACGATTGATAAAAAAATAATTTTATACTTAATGGTTATATATAATATTCTGTTACTATTAACATCTTTAACCTATTTATATTAAGTTAATAAAAAAATGATAAATTTAATACATAAATTTAAACAACAGTTAACAATATACTAATTTAATTAAATATGTAATAATAATAATTTTACACTTGCTTAAATATTTAAAAACATTGATTATAACATAAAAGGGTGTTGTTGTAAGTTATTTTTAAATCCAATTTATTATCGTCATTTTTCAAAGTATATGGGTTGTTTATGTAATATTACAAATGATGGTTGTAAATATACTGTGTATCATCATTACATAGCAACTTATACCATCATATCATGTCTCAAATTATGACCACTATAGACTTCATCGGCGACGGAAACTAGGGCTCCGATATTATCCGGAATCATCGTTCTTAAGCTTGCCACCGCTGGTTTCTTAGACGGAATCCTCATTTAAAGGTAATAACATTTCACTTCCTTTAGTTTTTTCCTTTTTTTTTACTTAATCGTTCCAATCGTTCATTGTAGATCATTACTTTGACATATTTGAGATGTAAACCTGTTATAGTATTCATTTTGTAAGATTGAGGCTTTAATTGTTTGAAATTTACTGTTCGTAGTTTTTTTTTGTTATGCTTTGTTCAAGTTATATGTATATACCAATCATGTACGGAGGACATAAACGGACAATGATGATTTGATATGTAATCATTCACTTAGAATTTCATAGATACGGTTATAAGAACTTTATATGTCAAAATCATTATAGATAGTTATAAGATTGATTGTAATGGTTTTTAATAAATTGTTTAAGGATGTTATTATTGATTATAATAGTTTTTAACGAAAATCTAAACTGGTTATAGTATTGTGTTTGTAAGATTGAGTCTTTAATTGTTAGTAATTTACTGTTCGTAGTTTTCGTTTGTTATGCTTTGTTCAAGTTTTGTGTATATACCAATCGTAATTTAGACATAAACGGACATTGATGATTCGATATTTAATCATTGTCTTAAAATCTCATAGATACCTTTATAAGAACATTAAATTTCAGAATCATAACAGTTAGTTATCGGATTGACTGTAATAAGAAAGAAAATTTATATTTCTGAACCATTTAACTTTGGTTTTTGCATGATTTCAATCGGCTATGTTAAGATGTAATATATATAGATGTTAATAATTCAGGTGAAATCATGAATTTATCGTTTGTGAAGATCCTAGAAGACCCAAAATCTTTAAAGCTGGTATGATTATTTACATTTTACTGAATAATCTGATGTTTAATATCCTATTTCATATAATATTAATTTTACTTCATTATATACTTAATAGTACTATCTTTGTATTCAGGAGTTACCTCTATCTTTTGTTTATAAACATTGGGGTCGTTCATGACCACGTATTCATCTCCAGATCGTTCATGAATGTGGTAAGTCTTGGACCGTAACTATGAAAACATTAGAGTCTAGACCGGCTTTGGCTGATGGTTGGGCAGCAGTTGTTAAAGGCCTTCAATTGTCAAAGGATTCACTGTTGGTTTTCAAGCCTATTCGACATGATGTGTTTCAACTTTCGTGTTTTATTGACAGTGTATGCGGTGAATCGTATTTCACATATCAGCGATACACACAATTGGGCTTAACTGTATGTATATTTATTTCTTTTTGCACATTATTAATCTAACTGTATACATTTAATTTATTATATATATTTATGTAATATTATAGTATTAGTTCTATTTACTATACTGAAACAACATGTGTAGTAACTTATGATACATTTTTTTCATTTAATGCAGGTAATTCCAGATGCTTTTATTAAAAAGTTTTATCAAAAACACACTCAAAATGGCACCTATCAAATACTAGCTGCTGGTACTCGCTGGAGTGTGGAATCTGCTAAAATACATAACTGCTATGCATTCATGGACGGATGGCCGACTCTTTGCAAAGGCTTAAAATCTTTGATGAAGATGTATTGATCTTTAATAAGATTGATAACGTTTGCATTCGGTTATCAGTTTATCATGATTGTATTCCTGTTGTTTTGAGTGACATAGTTGATTCTGATGATGATGAGGTTGTTGAAATAAGTCATGGTCAATTTGTTGATGAGTTAGATAAGGTAATTATCTTTTTTTGTTATATACACCTGATTTTATTAATTAATTATCCATAATTTACTTCAATGATTTTTTGATAGGCATATGATATAAATTCTGGCCACACCATCTAACATGAACAAACAACAGTAAACAAGGTAATCTTATATTTGCTATAAATTTTTATAATGGTTACAATTCATAATGAATTTAAGGATGTCACATAATGAAGTGTTTTATTTATATTAATTTGATATGTGTATCGGAGAAGCTTCCTGACATTCATAAAGGAAAAGGTATCATCATTAACGAAGAAGTTGTCAAACCAATGAAAACGAAAGAAGATGTTGTTGATTGCACTCCAAAGGTATGTATCCGTGTTAACTATCACCATGTATTTCAATAGGCTAATTTTTGTGTATTATACTTTTTTTTTACGATCATAAGTATGTACTTTATTATTTTAACATCCATCAGGATAAAAAGATTAAAGAATTAAGGAAGCATAGCCTCCTGAAGAAAGTTCAAACAGGGAATGTAATGTAACCGTAGATGCTGAAAATTTTGACTTTACTCGAAAAGGAGAATATAGGCTGGTATGATTTTTCGTTTCTTAAACTTTCGATTTACATTTTAGTAATTATTAAATAGTTTTAAACATCTTTGATTTTTCAGACAGGGAATGTAATGTAACCGTAGATGCTGAAAATTTTGACTTTACTCGAAAAGGAGAATATAGGCTGGTATGATTTTTCATTTCTTAAACTTTCGATTTACATTTTAGTAATTATTAAATAGTTTTAAACATCTTTGATTTTTAATGTAAGTTGCTAATCGAGCTGGGTTTTAAGTGCAGCGTCTTCGAGCTGGGTTTTAAGTGCAGCGTCTTCCAGTCCAAGTTGCTAATCGAGCTGGGTTCAAGAAGAAGAAACATTCATTGAAAGTTCAGAACTTGGAAGGTCATGTTGTTGTTTACACAGCCAAGACTGAAAAAAACGGATCTGCGAAACGTTATTCGGTCGAAAACTGGCAAAAATTTATGGATGACAACAACTTGATTGATGGTATGATGCTTGATTTCACCTTTGTTACTTCGGAAAACACCATAATATTGAAAAATGTCTGATCCGGTTAGTAAAACTTTATATATCTATAATTCGTAGTTAAGTGGTGGTTGATATGAACTAAAATTTTGTTGGTTGGTTAACTTTTGTGTTTTGAACAAGTACCTTTGTTTATGGTTATTATTGTATGTGTTGCTATGCTACTTTTTGATGTTTTAAATCTGTATGTCTATAACTTAAATAGACCATTTTGTTTGTATGAAGCGTTATTGGGTTTTGTTATGATACTAATAATATATATTATGAATGTGACTTATCAAAGTAAAGATTAAGTTGAAATCATGATATGAAGACATGTTAGTTAAAGGAATTAATTAAATTTAATTGGTTTTGGAAATTAATTTAATATATCCAGTACATATTATTTTTTTAAAAAAGTTTTCATTATTTATGTAAAGACATTATAATTATAAGCATAAATCTAAGCAATGTAAACGTCTATGATTTTACATACAATACACCTAATAATTTTTCAACATACTTTAAAAGGATAGTTGTGAAACAAGCCATTTTGATACATTTTTTTATTTGATCAATAAAGATACATCAATTTTTTTTTACACAAACAATTTGAATTTTCAATTTAATTTATTCTTAAAAAACAAACAAATTGAATTTAAAAACAACAATAATGTAAAATTTAAATTTAAACAATATTTTAAAATCAAAGTATATGTATCTTTAATGTTTCGAATTTGTTAATAAACTAAACATTAATAATTTATACTTTTTTTTAATTTATTTCCTTTGTTAATTTAAATTTACAAAATATTATGTAAATCAAACAAACTATTGAAATTTTTCTCTGTAATTTTGAGGATGTCGTGTATATTTAGCAATGCATACTCAATACATAGATTTATTTTTTAAAATTGAGTTAATAATTATATTTACAAATTGACAATCTATTATTATGAAGTAAGATTTTACCTATTATGTTTAACTTTTAAAGTTACAAAAACCATTTTTTATATTGCTATAAATAAACGTTAACATTATTTTTGGGAACTGCAAAATCAAATAAATTTGATAACCTTGATTTAAGTATTTTAGTAAATGTTCAGAATCAATATTTAAATTTCAAATTTCATTGCTAAAATTTTCAACCCACCATCTATTATAAATACTTTTCTTTCATTGTGTTTCATTCACATCTAACATTTAGAGTTTCTGTCAATCCAATTACGATCAAAGGTATGGCTGTTATCCATTTTATCATTCATCAATTTATATTAATATCGACCTAACATATTATGCTTTCTTTTGATCTGTTTGTTTTTCGTAATAATAGTGTTTTTTGTTCTAATCAAACTTAATTAATCATATACTCTTATTAGTATTCATTCTACCTCTTATTTCCAGATTACAATTTAAATTGTTAACCTTCAATCTATAAATATTAATCTTTAAATATTGTGTAGGGAGATATTAACTTTTATGCGTACATGACACCCAATGTTTATATTTTTTAATCTTATTTCTTTCTTTTTGATACCATCTAATTGTATTCGGTTATATTTATATTTTAAAGTTTTTTTGTAATTCTAATATTAAGGTTAATTTCGTTTATTGGTACACATAATAACTTTATATTATAAAATTTTCGTCTATAATAATAGATAGAAATTTTGATTAGGTTTTTTTTAACATATACAAAAACTATTTTATTTAATTTGTTATATCTTCTACTGTTATATCTTTTGTAACATATACATAAACTTTTAACGTGTATTACAATTACAATTCGTATTTTTTCTTAATTCTTTCATTGTTCTAATCACATTATTATACATATATGTATTGTTTAAGTTAACAAGTAAAATTAACGTTATTATATGTTTTGATACAATTTTATAGATTCTTAATTAACGTTCTTATATGTTGTAATACAATTTTAAAGATGGTTACGTGTTTCTAATATTAATGTTAATTGCGTTTATTGTTACACAAAATAACTTTCAATTAGAAATGTATAGTCTAATCATAGAAAGGATTTCTGATTACCTTTTTTTAACATATACCTAAACTATTTTATTTTATTTGTTATATCTTCCATTGTAGCAAGATTATATCATAAAATGGAGAAGCTTGGGTCTGAATTGATTGTGGCCGAAATTTTCACAAGGCTGCCTGCAAAAGCTATAGGCCGTTTCAAGTGTCTATCCAAATTTTATCGTAACGAACTGTCAAATAATAATTTTGAGATTATGCATTCTCGGCGAATTATAAGTTCGCTACAAAAGAAGCTTCTTTCCTTAAAAGATAACACAATTGTTGTTGACAACATAGTCGGCGGGAATTTGCAAGCCGATACAAGCAAAACCAGAATCTCTCCATTTAATGTCCATCCTTCTTGCTTACGTGTTTTTGCGTCCTTTAAAGGTCTGCTATTAATTTGCAATGAAAGGATGTTTTGTGAGCTCATACTTTGGAATCCAACAACAAGGAGCTGTAAAATTTTGGCCGATGACTACTTTGATCGTAATTTTGAGCGAAACGCTGATACTGGTGGAATGTACTTTGACGACTCTAACGATCTCAAAGTTCTCCACATCAAACGTTACCGTAATGTTCTTAATGCTCGAGTTTACTCACGTCGTCGTGAGTCATGGAGAAAGATAGATTCATTGAACGTCACTAATTATGCTTCAACATATTACTCATGGTCTCCCGGAATTTATTCTGGGAGAAGCATATATTTATGGTTTCAAATTACTGGTTTCCACCAGGTGAGAGACACATGGTAGCTTTCGACGTTCTTTCCGAAACTTTCAGCAATGTTCCTTTTTCCGAGGTTTTGGATTTGAATCCTTGGCAAGGACATTTTTTGAGCATTGTAATGAAGCTGCACGTGATTGTTGTTGGACGGTCTGATAACCTATTAGCTTATTTGTTCAAATTTGAAGATGAGGCTTGGATCAAGGTGTTTTCTTTCAATACACCTCATGTTGTTGATTATCTTGAAAGGCGTCGAAGGAATAATATAATTCAAGACAACAAGTGGCTCATAACAAGCATTTGGGGTGATATTGTTGAAGTTGACCTTTCCAACGAATCTTTCAAGTACCTCGAACATGTTGATGACTACACCGGTCCTAAAGGAGCCTTATTTGTCGAGACCACTATGTCGCCTATAGTTTAGAATTTTTTTATTTTATTGTTTCAAGTTTTTTATATTATATCCTATTTTAACTTGAATAACTAAAGACCTTATTATATTTTCTTTTTTCATTGGTTTAGTACAGCATTTGAAGTTATCTATTGACCTCGTTTGTTTTTTTTTTCGGTTTGTAATATTTTTAATTTTTGTGATGCTTCTATTGTTTGGTTGTATAATGCTAATTTAGGATAAGATAATTTACGTATCAATTACTATTTAATAATAAGAATGATTAGAATCTCATACTTAAATACATTTAAACTTTACTACAATTTTGGATTGTCGTATTCTTAAATCGTATCACATTATAATTTCAGGAATGTCTAAAAGAAAAAAACGACTCTTCATCTGAATCTTACAACAAAGGAAAGGAAAACATTTCTAGCGGTAATGTCGTAAATTTAAAACTCGATTTCTATTTCATAAAGTTTTTTATGTACATCTTTAAATATAATTTAATCATTTTAATTACAGATGTTTCAGCCATCCTACATACTAATGCATCCTCCAATATTACAACTGGTAATACCATAACTTATTACTTAAGGATAGATGTTAGTAGCTTATAAATAACCGAACCTTTTTAGTTTACCAAAAAAATAAACTTAATTTTATATATTGTATTACGTTTTTTTTTACCATTTATATGTTAACAATGAATTTGTTTTGCTAAACTGTGTATTTTTTTATTCCCTTACAGTTCGTAGAGGTAGAAGGCCATTATCGATCATTACTAACGGTACTAATTCACTATTTTTTTTTAATTTCCTGTGTTTGTACTTGGATGTTAAGTAATTTTTTAGTTATTTTTTCCATATTTTTTCTATATTTAAAACACTTCAGTATTATGCATTGTGAATTTAATTATTAATTTGTGTGTATGTTTTTGTTTTAGTTGTCATTCCCATTGTTACACAAGATTAGGCAAAACATAGTCGGAAAATTAGAAAAGTATTTTTTGGATAACAAAAGATCTAAGATACATGGATATCCATCACATGTTGACCATACAATGGACACAACAACTGATTCGATGCTAACTCCTTCTTCTATTCTGACTGTTACACAACCATTATCTGTTTTATCGGAAGGTTAGTTATTATTATTCTTTTGTAATTTCTAATAGCCGTATTTCAAGTAACATATTTTACTAATCTTGCATTTCACAATATTGCTATCTATGTTTAATTTAGCCTAATCATTTTTTTAATGTTATCTTTATCTACCAATATTTTCGAATTTGTATATATAGATAACAGCCGTTTAAGGAAAGTAAATTTGGAGAATACAAGATCTGCTCAGAGACATAGGATATCATATACCAATAGGAATTTACGTACCTCTTCTGATCTAGAAGCAACTCCAAATGTCATGCCTAATCGAACTGGATCATTCATGCCAACGAGTAAATACTTATTAAGTTTTATACAACTCAATGTTTTTTTTATATAAATTAATATCATGAAGATTATTAAAAAACTTTTTTTATATATATTAATAGGTAATGTAAGTTGTCTTACGAACAATGGTACTCAACCAACAGACGCTACTCCGCGTCATATTGCGTTTAACCTTACGTCATTTACTGGCACCTCCGGTATGCTTCAAAATTCTTCTTTTGAAAGGTTGTCATACGGTAAACGTAAGTTAATTGGTAGACCACGGATTACTTCTCCAATACCAATTATGGATTTTACCACAGAGCAGATTGTAGTTCAATATCCCTTGAAAGGTGTTTCAAAAGGTACATTTTTAATAATTTGTATTCTTCGGTCCATAAAGTATTAAATGTGTCGAATAAATGTTATTTTCTTTCTTAAATAACAGTTATATACTTTTTTTGTTAATTTTCAAAACAGATTATTTGGATCATGGTGACCAATGTGTTACTTGTGAAGTATGTAATGCAAAGTTGTGGAATGCAGAAAAAGGAAAAGGAAGAAAAAAGGATGGAAAAGTTTGTTATTTCATTTGTTGTTCTTATGGCATAGTAGAGCTTCCAGATTACAAAGATGCCAGAGGAAGTTATCGAATCCTATTTAGTAACAATAATGATGAAAGCAAGCACTTTTTGAAAAATATTCGACGTTACAATTCAATGTTCGCATTTACTTCAATGGGTGGTAAGGTTGATTCGACGGTTAACCGTGGCAATGGTCCTTTTTGCTTTAGAATTAGCGGTGAGAATTATCATACAATTGGAAGTCTTATGCCAAACAATGGATCGCAACCAAAATTTTGCCAACTATACATATATGATACTGAGAACGAAATTTCAAACATGCAATCGATATTTAGGTAATATCCATTGCATATTGTTAGCATAAATCTATTTTTTTACCTTATTACTTCATATTTTATGACAATTTGAATAATATTTGATAACATTTTTGTAGCAGTGGTTCAGATGAAGCATCTTCTTCTTCTTCGGCAACTGTTGATCGTAAACTAATAGAACATATAAAGGATGTTTTAGACAATGACAATGAGTTGGTCAAAACTTATAGAAGAGTTAGGGATTCCTTCCAAGACAACCCTAATGTAAATGTGAAGCTTCGAATAATTGGAACAAGAGAAAAGGATGGTCGCACGTATAACTTACCAACGGCTGGTGAGATTGCTGCTCTCACTGTTGGTGATATTGAAAATGTGGTTGACAATAGAGATATTGTTGTTGATAGGGGTGTGCAGAATTCGTTTCGAATTCGAAAAATTCGAAATTCGTTTAAATTGGATTCGATTATCAAGAATTCGTTTCGATTATAAGAATTCGAATTCGATTCAATTCGAGTCAAGTAAATCGAATACGAATCGAATACGAATTTATAATTTCAAATTCGATTCGAAATTCGAATAAAAATTATACATTTTTATTTATTATATTTATATATAATACATATATAACTTTTATTAGGCTATACTATAAATTATTTTCAATTTATTTTCCAAGTATTAAAATTACCCATTACTAAACCCACTACATGGCTCATAACTAAAAGCTAAGTAACAAATCTACCAATAGATTTCTAAGCGTAAAAATATTAACTTGTAATGTGGAATGGTTATTCCCGACTTGTCGTTTTGAATTTTAGACTTGTGGTACTTTATTTGGAACTTTTTAATGTGATATCGTGCTTTATGGCTGCTTTAAAATTTATGTTTCATTTTGAAAGTTTTTTAAATATTTTTAAAGAATCTGAATTAAATCGAATTTATTCGAATTCGAATTTTTAAGCGAATACGAATTCGAATCGAATTAGGTAGGTTTTAAGCGAATTCGAATCGAATACGAATTCAAGGAAAAATAAAAATTATTCGAACAATTCGATTCAAATAATTCAAAAATTCGATATTCGATTCGATGAACACCCCTAGTTGTTGAGACTCAAACAGGTGAACTTAAAAGAATTTGTGAGTTGGATCCATCATATCTCGCACTACAGTATCCGATTTTGTTTCCGTACGGAGATGATGGCTACAAAATTGATATCCCTCATAGAGGTGTTGTTGATGTTGTTAATAAGACACGTCCAAATTGTACTATGAGAGAGTTCTTTGCGTATCGTATCCAGGATCGGATAAATCAGTTTTCATTAATCCTTAATTCTAAGAGGCTATTCCAGCAGTTCTTGGTTGACGCGTATACTATGATAGAGAGCGAGAGACTTAGGTACATACGATATCAACAAAAAGATCTTAGGTCCGACACATATGAAAGCCTCCGTAAATTAAGAAGTAAAGGTCAAGATGATATATCTAAGGCGGGAAAACGTATATTTTTGTCGTCCTCTTTTACTGGTGGAGCACGATATATGTTGCAAAACTATTTAGACGCTATGGCTCTGTGTAAATGCTTTGGTTATCCAGATTTTTTTATAACCATAACATGCAATCCCAAATGGCCAGAAGTTCAACGGTTTCTCAAAGACATCAATCTTAGTCCGGAAGACAGGCCTGATATCCTATATAGATTGTTCAAAATAAAATTGGATTCAATCTGCAAAGATTTAAAAAAGAATCATCTATTAGGCAAAGCTTCAGCAGGTATTGTTAAAAAAATAATTTTTAAATTATTATTCATCATCAAACCTAACACTTTGTATTTTTATGTAGTTGTGTACACTATCGAGTTCCAAAAAACGTGGTTTGCCTCATGCCCATTTATGCTTATTCATGGAACCTGAATTCAAATTACCTACTGTGGACCAAGTTGATTCATTTATATCTGCAGAAATTCCAAACAGAAATGAAGATCCAGAATTATTCATGCTGGTGAAAGAGTATATGATACATGGTCCATGTGGTAATGCTAGGTTGAGCTCTCCATGTATGGTAGATAGGAAGTGTTCAAAAGGGTTTCCCAAAAAGTTTCAAGATCATACAACACTAGATTCAAACGGGTTTCCATTATACAGAAGGAGAAACAATGGTGCTTTTGTTGTGAAAAATAAAATTGACCTTGATAACAGGAGTGTGGTTCGGTACAACAAAAAATTGTTGAAAAGATAGCAACCTCATATCAACGTTGAATGGTGCAATCAAGCCGATTCGATAAAATATTTGTTTAAATACATTAATAAAGGTCCTGATAGAGCCACTATAGCTGTTGTGCATGGTGATAATCAACCAGAAGAGCAACCACAAGACGAGATCAAAGAGTATTACGATTGCCGGTATATATCAGCTTGCGAAGCATCTTGGAGGATATTTGCGAATGAAGTACATTATAGAAGACCTTCTGTTATGAGGCTTCCATTCCATCTACCTGGCCAACAACCTGTTGTTTTCGGCCCTGACGAGGATATTAACTCTGTTCTAAACAAACTGTCAGTTAAATCTTCAATGTTTCTATCATGGATGGAACGTAATAAAGACCCAAATGACCTGTTGGCCCGTACACTTACATACGTTCAGTTCCCTATTTTTTATGTATGGAAGCTTGACAAGCGAGTATGGGAACCAAGAAAAGGGAAAAAATCAATTGGCAGGATTCATTCCGTATCTCCGTCTGTAGGTGAAGCTTATTTTTTGAGAATTCTTCTTAACAAGGTTAGAGGACCAACATCCTTTGACGACATTAAAACAGTTAATGGTAAAGTTTACGATACATACAGAGATGCTTGCTACGCACTTGGTCTTTTAGATGATGATTCAGAGTATGTGGAGGCAATAAAGGAAGCAAATTTAACTGGAAGCGCTTCATACATTCGGAATTTATTTTCTACAATGTTGTTATCCAGTAGTCTTTCAAGACCTGAGGTTGTTTGGGAAAGTTCGTGGAGATACATGGCGGACGATTTTGTTTACAGACTTGCAAAATACCATCGAGTTACAGGTACCTTTTGTTTACACTGACTTTTATTACATATATTTTTGAAAAAAATGATCTGATGTTTTCATTATTATTTAAGTTAATTTATCTTAATATGATGAAATGGTTTCCCTATTCATAAGATGATGTGTTTTTCTTTTGTATTGCGTAGCGTTATCAATTCCAGATCACCAACTGAAGAACTATGTTTTGTGCGAAATTGAAAAGTTTTTATTGCGAAATAATTCTTCGTTGCGAAGATTTGAATCAATGCCATATCCAGATATGTCGTCTTCAGGTATTTCAGATTGTCGTTTGATATACGAGGAGCAGGCCTATGATACAACATACCTTGGAAATCTGTACGATAGTCAATTGACAATGTTAACTGACGAACAACGGTCTGTTTTTGAAGAGATTATGGCAGCAGTAAACAGTGATAACGGTCGGATTTTTTTCCTTTATGGGTATGGTGGAACAGGTAAAACATTTCTATTGAAGACATTGTCCGCTGCAATTAGATCAAGAGGTCAAATCGTGTTAAATGTGGCTTCAAGTGGAATTGCATCGTTGTTGTTAGATGGTGGCAGGACTGCACATTCCAGGTTTAGCATACCGTTGAATCTTACTGAAGATTCGGTATGTAATATAAAACCAGAAAGTGATCTGTCTAAATTACTTCATGAGACTAAATTGATAATTTGGGATGAAGCACCTATGGTACACAAACATGCATTTGAAGCGCTTGATAGAACAATGAATGACGTTTTCAACATTGACACATCTCTCAATTCAGAAATCCGGTTTGGAGGTAAGGTTATTGTTTTTGGTGGCGATTTTAGACAAATATTACCTGTTGTTCCAAATGGTGGGAGACAAGAGATTGTTAATGCCTCCTTATGTTCGTCTTATCTGTGGAGTAAATGTAAATTGCTAAGACTAACAAGAAACATGAGGTTAACGGTTGGAACATCTACAGCTGATGTTGATGAAATAAATACTTTTGGCAAATGGCTTTTGGATATGGGTGAGGGTACCGTTGGTGGTCCAAATGATGGAGAAGCAACTATTGAAATACCACAAGATCTTTTGATTACTGATGCATCTGATCCAATTGCAAGTTTAATTGATTTTGTTTATCCATCAATCTTGGAAAACGTAGACGCCCATAACTATTTCAGTGACCGCGCTATACTTGCACCTAAAAATGATGTTGTTCATGAGATTAATGACAGGTTGCTAGCAATGTTTCCTGGTGAAGAAAAAGAGTATCTTAGCTCTGACAGTCTTTGTCCGTCTGAAGATGTAAATTCTACACAACAAAGACTTTACTCTCCGGATGTGCTCAATGGTCTTAAAATATCAGGCCTACCAAATCATAGGTTAGTCCTTAAAGTTGGTGTTCCAGTGATGTTATTAAGAAATATTGATCAGCGGAATGGATTGTGCAACGGTACAAGGCTACAAGTAAAAAAGCTGCACAACCGTGTAATAGAAGCGGAGATAATATCTGGTTCAAATATTGGTACTTGCACATATATTCCTCGATTAAACTTGATACCTTCTGATAAAAAGATTCCTTTTTCTTTTCAAAGGAGGCAATTTCCACTGGCCGTATGTTTTGCAATGACGATCAACAAAAGTCAAGGGCAGTCTCTTTCAAGAGTTGGTTTGTACCTCAAACAACCGGTCTTCTCTCATGGTCAATTGTATGTTGCCTTATAAAGGGTGAAAACAAGAAATGGGGTCAAAATACTCATACTTGACAACAACGGAAAACCTACGGATAAAACAACTAATGTGGTGTATAAAGAGATTTTCAACGAATTGTGATATCTACATATTGATGGTTAATAAAAAGTTTTTACATGATCCGTTTAAAGCGGTGTATATATTCATAACATTTAATGTAAACAACGATGATTAAGCCATATTATATTTAATGAACCCGTGTAATACACGGGTCCTTAGGCTATATTTGTATTATTGGTAAGATGACATATTTATATTATTGGTAAGATTAACATGGTTCAAGATTTAAAAAAAAATTCTAATTTTTGCAATAACTTTGAACAAATATTTCAATGATAATATACCATTAACATTGAAATTTTGAAAAATCTTTATATGACAATTAAATTTTATAATTTTCTAAAGAGCAGTTTGACTGTTTGACAATTATGAAAAGTCGTTTATACACTTAACCTAACCCTTAATATATACACGGAAGTGACATGAAGATCAGATGATCATCTTCAATCACACTTCTCAACATAATCTCTCCCAACTTCCAACACCTTCATCGAACAGCGAACATATCATCATCTTCGTCGACATCGCTGAACAGACAAACATCTTCATCGCTTAACAGGTCATCTTCATCTTCATCAGGTTCATCTTCAAAACATAGGTTTCGTTTTGTTTGATTATATAGTTTCAGATCTCATATGATCATTTGGCTGATTAGAGTACAGATATAGGTTGTTTGTTTATTTAAACTATGATACTTGTGTGTTTTAATTTCTGAATCAAATGCGAAGAAACAAGTGTGTATTTATTTGAACACATTGATATTGATACTTGAAATGTGAAAAATGATTTTTGGTAAATTTCGAATGGTTTTGGTTGGTTGTTTGAGAACTGTTTAAAAAGAACTGATCGGATCAGTTTCGGATTGATGTGTTCCTCATATTGATTTATTGTTTGATTCCATGATTTGAATGTGTTATTTGGGTATTTTTGGTTTGATTTGATGATTTGAATGTGTTCATCATTTTGATTTTTGGTTTTGGTTTTGGTTTTGGTTTGATTCGATGATAATCAGTAATTTGGGTATTTTTGGGTTTGATTTGTTGATTTGAATGTGTTCCTCATTTGATCTTTGGTTTTGGTTTGATTCGATGATAATAAGTTATTTGGGTATTTTGGGTTTCATTCGATAAATTGAATGTGTTATTTGGGTATTTTTGGTTTTGATTCAATGATTTGAATGTGTTCCTCATTTTGTTTTTTGGTTTTGGTTTGATTCGTTGATAACAATTATTTGGTTTTCGTTTGATTCGATGTACAGAATGGCTGCGGATGTAAAGATACGCAAAACACCAACTACGAAGGCGAGAACACTTGACAACCTCCTAGAAGATGGTGCGGTGCACATAAGGAAGTGATTGATATGAATGAATATAACCCCAGTGTAGCTCTTCGATTTTCCTTGAAATTCCAGAGCTCGCTAATTACATATCTACCACTTGGGTTATATTCATTCATATCTGCTACATCCCGAAGTGCACCCGTCAGTAAAGATCCACAATTGCATTTGTCTCTGTATTGTATGTATTAAAAGTTTACATTTAATATACAATATAGGCTTTAATAATTTGTTATATATAGTATACATTTAATTATTAGATTGCATTTAGTTAAAAAGAGTTAAGTATTAGATTTCATTTATTTAAAAAGAGTTAATTATTAGATTGCATTTATTTAAAAAAGAGTTAATACTTGATTAAAAGAGTTAATTTTAATGATTAAATCAATGATTTATTAACAAAAAAGCAAGAAATGAATTTAGGGGCTCAGGTTGATATTTCACTCATACCATAGGGACGCAAGTGTTATTAATATATGCCAAAAGACGGTCTTACCCCTGGCACAAACAGTCAAACTGACTGCACACTGACAGAGGGACTCAAAGTGTATATATTCATAACATTTTATGTAAACAACGATGATGAAGCGATATTATCTTTAATCAACTCGTGTAATACACGGGTCCTTAGGCTAGTATGCTACATATATAAATGTAGCAATTTTGCTGTAACGTTCAGGAAAAGAAAGAGTTTCAAATTTTAGCAAGAAATCATCAAATCAATTTATGCCCATACTTTATAGTCTAGTGGTATTTTGGGGGTGGAATAAGGCTTTGGGACCAATAGGTCTTGGGTTCGATTCCCACAAAGGGGGTTTTTTCCCATATTTATTGGGTTTCCTCCTGAATTGGTGTATAGCCATTATGCCTAGCGGAGATGGATATGATCGGGTGGTTCCGCTGGTGGCACGATAATACTCTAGTGGTTTGTCGGTGATCCAAAATTTGCCGTTCAAAAAAAAATCATCAATTCACATCAAAAAGTTATAAAAAATAAAATTCATTAAGAACAAAATTTAACATATATGATTTATATATATAAGCATTCCTGGCACAGACTCGCACAAACGTATAAAGACAATGGAGAGATTGAGGAATGCCATAAGGTTGAGTGTTGTCCAGGTTCTTGACAATTGATTGGCTACAAAAGTTAGGGTTTCTGATTCTGAATTTAATTGAAATTTCTTCTGGTCAGTTGTTTATATAGAGATTTTAATCATATTGAATATGAAGCTTCAATGCGTTTGTCAGTCTTTAATGTACATGTTATTGCATGGCAGCATGGCCTTGCATCGCGCAATTTAGAACATGTTTTGTTGTTTTTAAATCATATTTGATTCATCTTTTTATTTCAATGTATTTATTATTATATGCTGCTGTGCTGACCGATCTATTCTTGAGTACGTTGTATGTTTCAATGAAAACTAGTATTTGCATAAACCGGAGCGAAACGATTATCGGACCGGACATATTATATATGACTGGTTTGGTTGTGTCTATTTGGAGCATTTTCATTAAATCCAACTAGTGAAAATGTGAAACAAACTTTTTGTTCTTTTCCTCTCATTTATTGATTATTAATTATTTCAGATATTATATTCTGTTTTTTTATAAGTTCTTATAGTTAGATTTTTTTTAGGAGAAGGTTCAAATGAAAACCAATAGTTATTGTGAAAACTCGAAAACTAATTAAAAAAGCCAAAAAAACATACCAATTTTTTTTTCATAACAATTTTCGAAGTTTTTTATATATATAAAAATTTCAAAAAAAAAAAATTGTACTGCACATGTGTACTACAAAAAAAAACAAATTTTTGAAAACATTTTTTTATATAAAAAACCTACGACTTTTATAGAAAATTTGAAAAAAAATATTTGGTGTATTATTTAGGGTTTTTTTAGTTAGTTTTCGAGTTTTCACAATAAAAGTGGTTTTCATTTGAACCATCCACTATATTATATAGGAGATGGTTCAAATGAAAACCACTAGTTATTGTGAAAACTCGAAAACTAATTAAAAAAGCCAAAAAACATACCATTTTTTTGCATAACAATTTTCGCCATTTTTTATATATAAAAAAAATTCAAAAACAAAATTTGTACTGCACATGTGTATGTGTACTACAATTTTTTTTTTTTGAAAAAAATGTTTTTTTATATAAAAAAAACCTGCGATTTTTATAAAAAAAAATTGAAAAAAAAATTTGGTGTCTTTTTTAGGCTTTTTTTAGTTAGTTTTCGAGTTTTCACAATAAAGTGGTTTTCATTTGAACCATTCCCTTTTTTTAAAGGCAACAATTTTATTAACATGGGAGATCTAGCAAGAAGCTAGAAAACCATACACCAAATTTTACATCGTCAAGTTTCAGAAAAAAAAAACATACACCAATTGTTCCAATCTAGATTAACAATCTTCGACCTATTTTTGACCCATAAAAAACTTTGAGCTTTGATTTCTTCAACGATGTTGGCGATTGACCACCGTTTATTATTAAACATGTAGTCGTTGCGAGCCTTCCAAAGAATCCATGTAATTGTTTGCACCACCGCGTTGAAAGCCTTTGCCTTGGTCTTGTCTCCCATTATGGTAGTATGTGTTTTGAACAAATCTGAGAAAGAGAAAGCATATACTGGAGGTGTTTTACACCATTGCGAGACGATAGGCCAAATGGCATTTGCTACTTCACAAAAGATGGAGATATGCTTGTTGTTTCCAGATCTAGACCACACGATTCGCAGACTTGTGAGTTCACATTTACCCGTACGTTGATGCGGCGTTGCGAAATTTTTTTTACGTTAAAACGTGGATCAAATGAAAACGTATCACATAAAACCTGACTCATTTTCGGGAAAAAATAACATTTATGTCAAAACGTAGCTCAACCGAAAATTACATAATAATAAGGATAAGAACATATTATATTTGACCTGAATCATTTTCAAGAAAAATTTACGTCGAAACGTAAATCAACTTGAATTTATACATACACGTAAATAAAAATAAACACGTAAAAATCGATTACAAAATCTTTAGAAACTTAAGGGGTTAAACACGTAAAAATCAATTACAAAATCTTTAGAAACTTAAAGGGTTATAAGTGTTAATACTGAAAGTTAAGGGTGAAATAAAAATGTACAAAAAGACAAAAAAAAAAACGAATCAATTAAATTCACTGGTCACACAATTGTACCTAATTGTAGTATATAGTAAGATTATCTACCTACGTTAGGCAGTTTCGGTCAATATCTAATTTGGTTCGGTATAATAACAGAAAGAAATATGGTCAAAAGCATATATACACATGTTTTACACCACCAAAAGCCATAAAAATAATTTAAATTAAACACTGGTACGGGCTGATTTTAAATTACTTGTAAATGGTAGTGTAAACACTATCTTAAATGCAACTTTAATGAAAATTTACGTCTAAACGTAAACCAACTTAAAATTATACCGGCATGTGCATAAAAATAAGAATATATTATAATTTAAGTTAAAGAAATGGTATGACGAGTTGCGGCGGTGTCGAAACGTAAAGTAACTCGAATTTATATCGTCTAACGAAAACGTATTTTATTTGAACCAGGTTGTTTTCAAACAAAAATTGCGTAAAAACGTAGACCAATTGAAAACATATATAAAAATAAGCACGAAAACGTATTATATTTGACCCGACTCATTTCTGAAAAAAAAAAAATTTACATCAAAACGTAGACAATAATAAGCATAAGAACATGTTATATTTAACCCAACTCATTTTCGGGGAAAATTTACGTCGAAACGTAAATTAATTTGAATTTATACCGACATGTACATAAATATAAACCCATAAAAATCCATTACAAAGTTTTTTATAAAAGTTAAGGGGTTATAAGTGAAAAAAAAAAAAATTGTCGCAACCCCCGCCCCCTTATCTGTCCCGGGAACGAGCGGCCGCGAACATTCGTTTATGGTGGTATCAGTTATTAATTTGGCAGCAGAAATAACATCAGAACCGTAGTTAGGAAATGTTTATCAGAGTAAAACCACCATAGTTTATATTAATAAACACATGGGTAAACCCAAGTTTTATTATTACAATAGGGATATTAATTTAAAACATCGTCTTTTAGATAACTTTTATAGCCACATTTTTCCAAGCCGTTAGTGCTCTCCAGCTGGCTTTTTCCTGATTGGTTGTCACATTGTGTTACCTGAAACGTGTTTTAAAAACATTTGTCAGTGGAAATACTGGTGAGTGAATCCCAGTTTAATTAAAAAGAGTTTTATCAATTAACACAATATTGAGAGCGATCACATTGTTTATTTCTACACAATTACTCATTCAGTACTGTCAATCCTAACTGGTGGGTCATATTACACATTGGCTAACTCGTCGTCCAATGGTAACGTGTTCCACATTTTGTATACAAAACCCCAACATACCGGCAGTAATTGAAGAACTACAAAGACTCAATCATTGCTTAATCATATTGTAAAGCATTTAAGGTTTTGTAAAATAGTTCACAAAAAGGTTTACAAAAAGCGGATAAACTCGCATTGCTGTTTTAGACTTCTTCTAGGGTTTCCTGGTATTAATCTATAATTTACACAAATGTATATATGTTAGTATAATAACCCTTTATTTATATTAACGATACCCTCCCCGAGACGGTATTCCAACAACTACGTCGGGCAGAACCACGACAGTTGTTACGAAACCCTGGATCAATCGGGCAGCGTATCTAATATGTAACTGGGGTTATAATACTTACAACGGAGCAGAACCTCGCTAATTAGGGGGTATTATACTTGGAAATTATGCCTATTATGTGAGAATTCGTTTAGAAAGAAATGAATTGAGCGACGGAAAACGAAATCCCGAGGCCTTCTTATATAGAGCTGAAAATTGAAGTCCTCGCGGCCCGCGTAAGGTTCAGGCCAAGGCCTACGCGGCCCGCGTACTAGGGGGGTTAGGCTGTAGCTGATCCGGGTCACGAACTAGGTTCAACACGCGTTATGACACGTGTCATCACAGGGGTTCGCTTGACCTTTAATCATGAATGGAATAATTTTATTCATGATTCTTAAGTTGTCTGGATGCATAAGCTATAACCTTTTGACGTTGCATCAATACACATCCATAACCTAATTTAGAAGCATCACAATAAATTACAAAATCTTCAGTTCCTTCTGGTAACGCTAGTATGGGTGCATGGGTTAATCTTTGCTTAAGGATTCTAAAGGATTCTTCTTGTTTTTGTTCCTATTTAAACTTAACAGATTTACAAGTTAACTTAGTTAAGGGAATGGCTATTCTAGAAAAATCTTGAATAAATCTTCTATAATAACCGGCTAGTCTTAAGAAACTTCTTACTTCAGTTGGTGACTCAGGGGTTTTCCACTTGGTTATTGCCTCGCTCTTGGTGGGATCCACATGAATTCCTTCATGATTAACTAGATGTCCGAGAAATTGTACATGTTCTAACCAAAACTCGCACTTTGAAAACTTAGCATAAAGCTTTTCTTTTCTTAATAAACTTAAAAGTGCGTGCAAATGATTTGCATGTTTCTCTTTACTCTTAGAGTAAATGAGAATATCATCTATTAAGACTGTTATGGGTGAAATTCTGAGCCCATATCCTGGAAAATATCTTGGTTTATATCTTGATTATATAGTATCTGTTTACGTCCGGGATGCTGATTCAGGATATTGGTAACATCCTGAATGGTATCCTCAGGATTACGTGCAGGTACGTGGATTAGAAGCTATCAACGTTCATGAAGACTCATTCCGCGGAAGACTCGGTCCAAGTCGTTCAAATGAAGACGTTGAAGCTGTATTACTCGGTCAATAACGTTCACAATGGAATATTCGGAGTACCCCATATTTGTAGGGATTATTGTTTGTAATTCATTACTATAAATAGGTGGGTATACCAGATCAAATAGGACATCACTTTTCGCACTCATTACACTCTGACACTCGCTCTCCAGCAAGCTTTCACTCTCACACAAAAACGTTGTAACACATAGCGATCTGGTCTATATCCTGCACTGTATCCTGAAGTTTAAGCAATAAGAAGAACAAGGCAGCTGTGATTGTCAGCTCCCGAGGTTTTATGCCGGCGATCTAGATTGATCAAGGGCTTTCCTCGTACATCTCGTGTCGTTTACTTTACTTTTTGCTCATTATTTGCTCATTGTTTGATCGTAGATACAGCTCAATATCCTGAGCCGTATCCTGAAAACTGTTTTCATAAACAACTTAACCAACATATTTTCAACACCCATTTTAGCACACTACCTCACTTTACTAATTTGATCACTTAATTGCTTCGGTAATTTTTGACCAAAACAATTTGGCGCCCACCGTGGGGCAAGTGGTGCTCTCTTTACTAAAAATTTTTGTGAAATCGCTAATCGGTTTTCTATTTTCAAAACTTTTTGCCATATTATTTACAATGGCCTCAAGATCAAACATGAGTTCCTCCACTGTGTCTGCTACGACTTCTGCTACTACCGGTTCGGTGCTTCCACCACCTCCTCCAAGGATGACAGCTTCATCAAGACCTCAGGATATCATCCCTACTCGCAGTATTCAGGAATCTGCTCCTGTTTTGGCTTCTAATGATGAAATTCTAACCTTATTTGGAAGTGTGCAGGAACAAATGAGGCAGCAACAGGAAACAAACCAAATGCTTTTAAGGGAAATACAACTCCTGAAGTCTGGCTCGAGCAGATCTGCTGAGGATATTGTCACTCCGTTACATCCCAGAACGTTGAACTTCAGTTCAGCTGTGTATACTGAGGATAACAGGGGGAATATTGTGCCCAGCCTTCCTCAGAATCATACTCCTGAAATACCCCCCTCGGTCAGGATGTCAACCATGAGGAGCTCAGGATATGCTTCAGGATATGGGCAAAATCCTCCAACGGGTAACGTGTCAAATAATAATAATACTCATGCTACTAACAATACTGGATCTTTGCAGGATACAGGTGTAACATCAGCACTTACTAGGGAACTTCAGAAGCTGAAGGACATGATATCTAGTGTACCTGGAGTGGTCCAGCCGATTCCGGAAGTGTCCCAAGACAGCCACAAGATATCTCGCTTCGCATATCCTATTTGTGATGCTGAGATCCCGAAGAGATTTCAAACCCCCAACATGAAGCTTTATGATGGAACTACGGATCCTGAGGAGCATATTTCTCAGTATAGGGAAAGAATGGAGATTAACCCTATTCCTCCGGATCTCAAGGAAGCATGCTTGTGCAAGGGTTTTGGTTCCACCTTAACAGGATCAGCCTTGAAATGGCTATTGAATGTTCCTCCACATTCGATTACATCTTTTGCTCACTTAGTAAATTTATTTAATAGTCAGTTTTCTTGTAGTAGAAGCTTTGAGAAACTAACAAGTGACCTCTACAGGATAACACAAGGGCCTCAGGAATCCCTTAGGGATTATGTGAACAAATTCAGCCGGGAATCCCTAGACATTCCGCATCTTGATGTTGCGACAGCTGTGCAAGCTTTCAAGATGGGGCTGCAAAAAGATTCTCAATTTTATCAAGACCTCGTAATGAACCCATGCAGGAACTTGGATGAAGCTCGGAACAGGGCCCTAAGATATATTCGATTGGAGGATGACAGAAAGATGCAAGAAAGGATGAACTCATCTAAAACTTATGAGTCAACTAACAGGAAGTTAGAATCCTCATTCAAATCATATCGACCTAAGCCATATGGTAGAAGTGAAAACAAGAGAGTGAATGCTATCGAAGACGAGGATCCTGAAGAGTATCCTGAATTATCTGAATATTGCTTTTCTGTTAACATTCCTGAATTGATGTATGCCATGCAGGGTCTAGGAGACAAGGCTAGGTGGCCTCGAAAGAATCAACAAAAAGCCGATTGGAAAGACAAATCAAAATGGTGTGCTTTCCACGAGGATTTCGGACATATGACTGAGGATTGCATTGCTCTAAGGAAAGAAATAAGCTATCTTCTAAGCAAGGGATATCTAAAAGATCTCTTAGGAAGAAAGAAGAATAAGGGTCAGGATACTGAGAAGGATCCTGAGCGAGCAGCATCACCTCCCGCGGATGCCAAGATAATCAACTTCATTTCGGGAGGATCCGACATTTGTGGGACTTCGTATTCGGCAGCAAAGAGACATGCAAAAGAAGCTAAGGCCGAAAGGGGAGATAAACCTGTCAGGATGACTACCCTCACAACTGACAAAGTGATCACATTTAATGCTGATGACAGGGATACTGTCCAGGATCCTCACCATGATGCTCTGGTAATAAGATTATATGTGGCTAACCATTTCGTACGCAGGATATTGGTTGATAATGGCAGCTCCGTCAACATAATCCAACTAGAGACGCTGAAAAGAATGAATGTATCTCCAATGGATATCACTTCAAAGTCTACCGTGCTTGTTGGGTTCAGTGGAGAGGCTAGAAACACAGTGGGAGAGATAAAGTTGCCAGTATACGTTGAAGGAGTCAACTCAATACAACGTTTCTGTGTGATGGATTCTCTATCTTGCTATAACATCATACTAGGAAGACCGTGGATTCACGATATGAAGGCTGTGCCGTCAACATATCACCAATGCATCAAGATACCTACCCCTTGGGGAGTTGTCAAAGTTGATAGTGATCAGCAGGAGGCGAAAGAATGCTACTCATCCTCGATGAAATCCTCAACCAAGCCTAGTGCAGCATAGCAATTAAAGACGCGGGCCCAGGATATCGTGGAGGATCCGGAGCAGGATGTGAAGAAAATTATCCTGGACCAGGATAATCCTGATATTTCGGTGCTCGTAGGGACCAATATCCCTCAGGATATTGAAGAACAATTAATTAACTTTTTGAAATGCAGGATGTCGACGTTTGCATGGAAGCATGAGGATATGAAAGGCATATCCAAAGATATTATCACCCACAAGCTTGGAATTGATAAATCATTCAAGCCTGTGCAGCAAAAAAGAAGGAAGTTTGCTCCTGAGCGGAACACAATTATCCAGGAGGAAGTTGAGAGATTATTGAAGTCCAGGATGATTAGAGAGGTCAAGTTCCCAAGGTGGCTAGCAAACGTGGTCGTAGTGTAGAAGAAAAATGGGAAATGGAGAGTTTGTGTAGACTACACAGACTTGAACAAAGCTTGTCCTAAAGACCCATTTCCTCTTCCCCACATTGATGCAATGGTAGATGCCACTGCCGGGCATGAAATGGTGACCTTCATGGATGCATCCTCAGGATTTCAACAAATCCAAATGGAACCTTCTGACCAGGAGGATACCGCCTTCATGACGCCAACAGGTATTTATTGTTATACAGCCATGCCTTTTGGTTTGAAAAATGCAGGTGCAACATATCAAAGATTGGTAAACATGATGTTCAAAGAAAAACTGGGGGACACCATGGAGGTGTATATTGATGATATGGTGGTGAAATCAAAGAAAGCTCAGGATCATCTCCAGGATATTAAAGGAGCATTTGATATCCTGGATCAGTATAACATGAAGCTGAATCCTGCTAAGTGCCATTTCGGAGTGGGAGCAGGAAAATTCCTAGGATATATGGTGACCAAAAGAGGAATAGAAGCAAGCCCGGAGCAGATTAAGGCCATCTTGGATATTAAATCGCCCTCAAATATGAAGGATGTTCAACGATTAACGGGGCGAGTGGCGGCATTAAATAGATTTATCTCGAGATCCTCAGAAAAGTGTAAAGATTTTTATGATATCCTGAAGAAGAACAAAAGATTCGAATGGGGGGAGAAGCATGAAGCAGCCTTGCAGGATTTGAAACGATATCTCTCAACCGCACCTTTATTGATGAAGCCTGAAAACGGTGAACCACTATCCCTATATCTTGCTGTATCAGGGAATGCTGTAAGTGCCGTTCTTATAAAAGACCATGAAGGTCAGCAATATCCTGTTTATTATGTTAGTAAAAGTTTGTTAGATGCTGAAACTAGGTACTCTCACTTAGAAAAATTGATACTAGCATTGGTCATGGCATCAACGAAACTTAGACATTACTTCGAGACACATAGGATTCATGTAAAAACAAATTATCCTGTTAAAAATGTGCTTAGGAAACCAGAGATGTCAGGCAGAATGGCTAAGTGGTCAGTAAAGTTGAGTGCTTATGATTTAGTATATGAACCTAGGAATGCCATAAAGTCCCAGGCTTTAGCTGACTTTGTGGCTGATTTTAGTAGTGACATTCAGGATGAGGTAGACCTAGAAGTTCAACAGTTAGTAAAATCCTCAGGATCCTGGACATTATATACTGATGGTGCATCTAATATAAGAGGAGTAGGATTAGGAATACTACTAAAATCGCCACAGGGGGACATATTACCCCAGGCTATTAGGTGTGAATTTCCTGCTACCAATAATGAAGCGGAATATGAGGCTTTAATTGCAGGATTAGAATTGGCTAAGAGTATGAGTATCAAAAATTTACAAGTATATGTTGACTCTTTGTTAATTACTAACCATTTTAATGGATCCTATGCAGTTAAGGGTGAGAAATTGATTGAATATCTTGATATTCTCAAAAAATTAGCAGGATATTTCGATGTTTTTACACTTGAACAGGTACCAAGGGAGGATAATGCCGAAGCGGATGCCTTAGCAAATCTGGGATCATCAATCAGGATACCGGAAGGGACCCAAATACCAGTACTACACGTCTTATATCCTGCAACGAATCCTCAGGATAAAGAAGTAGCGGATATTCGGGACCCTGGAGTGGGATATCCTGAAAAGGATCCTAAATCCTGGACAGCTCCAATTCTGAAATATCTTAAAGATGGACACATTCCCGAAAATGAAAATCCTAAGGCGTTTAGGATGAAGGTATCACGATTCACTATTATAAATAATATTTTATACAAGAAATCTCTTGCAGGACCATATTTAAGGTGCTTGGAGGATCATGAAGCCAAGGAAGTACTTCAGGATATACATGAAGGGGACTGTGGTAATCATACTGGGGGCAGATCATTGTTCTCGAAAGTATTAAGGACATGATACTTTTGGCCAACAATGAGAAAAGATGCTGCAGAATATGCTCGAAGATGTGATGCATGTCAAAGGCATAGTAACATACTACATCAACCAGCTGAACCACTATATCCTGTAGTTTCCCCTTGGCCATTCATGAAATGGGGGATGGATATAGTAGGAAAGTTGCCAAAAGCTCCGGGTGGAAAAGTATTCATGTTAGCAATGACGGATTATTTCTCTAAGTGGGTTGAGGCTGAAGCATTTGTTCAAGTTAGAGACCAAGAAGTAGTATCCTTCATAAAGAGGAATATCCTGACTAGGTTTGGAGTACCAGCTGAGATCATTTGTGATAATGGGTCCCAGTTTATAAGCAAAAGGACTACTGACTTTTGCAAGAGTTGGGGAATCAAAATGATCACATCTACTCCGGTACATCCTCAAGCGAATGGACAAGCCGAATCCTCGAACAAGATAATAGTCAATAACTTAAAGAAGAGACTTGGAGCCAAAAAAGGAAGATGGGCGGAAGAATTACCCTTTGTTTTATGGGCTGATAGGACAACGGTGAAGAATGCAACTGGCCAAACCCCGTTTTCCTTGGTATTTGGAGCGGAGGCAGTGATTCCAACAGAAATGACGATACCTACTGCAAGATCAATTCTGCAGAATCCTGAGCAGAATCCTGAAGCCTTATTTCAAGATTTGGATACTATAGACGAAAAAAGAGATGCAGCAAGGCTAAGGATATCAGCATATCAACAAAGAATATCTAGAGCATATAATAAGAACATAAGGACTAGAAGATTTCGAGTTGGTGATTGGGTGCTAAGAAAGGCTTTTCAAAATACCACTAATCCTGCCGATGGCAAGCTAGCTCCTAAATAGGAAGGACCATATGAAGTCGAGTCAGAAGCAGGTAAAGGAGCATATCGACTCAAGAATATGGAAGGGGATATGCTACCAAGATCCTGGAATGCAATACATTTAAAACTCTATTTCAAGTAAGAGCAGAATTTATTTTCTATCTCGGAATGGTGTGTATCCTATTTTAAGTATGTTTGTTTATTATCTTCAACCCAATACTGACTTAAGCATCGGAGGGGTGTTAGCCAAGCTAACACCCACCTTAGTTTATAATTGTTTTGTAGGATATGCTTCAGGATATAGCTCCAGGATATATGCTCAGGATAAGTCGAAAGATTAGAGGATTGGCCCCCTCTCTCACGTTTAAGGGATCCTGGTCCCTTCAAAGGTTTAAAGGTATTCACCTTTCTTACGAATTGGGCTTAAACACCTCGCCTGGAGCGCAAGTTATCTAGGTATAGTTCAAGGTAGCGGGACCAGTTCATGTAAAAGTGGCTGACAATTTCGTTACTGTTGGCTATATCCTGGATCCTGAAGGTATATGAGGATTGATCACCCTCTCTCACGAAAGAGTATTTTCATACTCTCTAAGGTTTAAAGGTTTTCACCTTTCTAAGAATTGGAGTTTATACACTCTCGCCTGTAGCGCATGAAATTTAGGGTTTATCCCCAGATATCAGGGTTTATCCCCAGGATATTAAGGGTTTATCCCAAATATGCTAAGGATTCATTTTAGGATATCACGGGTTTTGCCCTGGGGTATTCGGTATTCATTTGAGTCAAAATATAAATACATTGGTGTTTTTAGCAAACACAGGGGACATACGTTATAAAGGATGGATCCAAGTTTATAAGTATGCACTGGGGACAAACTTATGATTGGAACTGATTCTCTAAGAATCTCTGGTATGATCTCTCCTTTTTGTTTGGACAATTTATGGGTTATATTTCAATATCCTTTTCAAAATATCTTTCAGGATATCTCCCAGGATACATTTATGATATATGTTCCTAAGAATGTTCAAACCAAACAATTTTCACAAGTAAAATTTGTATGTTAATGACAACAATAATAAAGTCAAAAGGGTAGTTATATTATTAACATGCCAAAAGGTGTGCTCTTAGTTTCACCTCAAAACAAGGCCCATCCACTAAGAGCACTATAGTTCATTACCATATTTACCCAACAGTTGAAGGATTCATCTCAAACCGAGACCCATCCACCTTCAACTGTTGTATTGTTCAAAAAGCATGCAGGAAATGTAAATTGTTCAGGTGCAGGAAAGTAAAGTGCGGAAAAGTAAATTGTTTTTTGGGACTACAAACCAACATTCAAATTCAAAAAGGTGGGCTCTGGCCTTGGCACGTATATCCGTCATCGCCCACCTAAATGCCCTCACACAGCGGCATCACCTCCAACCTTCTCAGGCTTCTCAGCACCAGCATCCTGACCAGCATCCTGCGCAGCATCCTCGCCAATGTCCATCCCAGCATCAGCTCCAACATCCTTCTTGTCTCCAGCCTGGACCACCACCTCTGCTGACTTAGAAGACTCACCAGCTTCAGCAGGAAGGGGCACAGCTTTGCCTCCGAGCTCCTTTAACTTGGCCATCCAGGATTCAACTGGCCAAGATGGACAAACAAGGCCCGTCTCCTTAGCCTCGTAGGCCATCTTGATGCGTGCTTGTAACAGGGAGACGATAGCAGAAGCCTTGATTCCCTCCCGGAAATTGACCAAGGCTTGATCATGATCCATTTGAACGGTGGCAAGTTTGACCTCAGCGTCTTGGGTGACCTTCTTCAGCAGGCTTTCGTAGTGCCGGGTCTTCGCTTCAGCTATGGCACCTTGGTCAGCAACGGTGCTTTCGAGCTGTTTGATCCTGGCTTCATGTAGTGCCACAGTACCACAAGCGTCATTATAAAAGTGGAGTAAATGCTGGAGGCCCTGCACATCAATTACAGGTATAAAGTTAGAATATATGTTGACCAAGATATCCTACCAGGATATCCTGCTAGGATATACGTGCAGGATATATGTGCAGGATATACATGAAGGATATGCGTCAGGATATTACCTTGTTAAGGAAGGATGTCATTGGCTCTAAGGAATCAGAGAAGCTGAGTCCGTCATAGGAGAAACCTTCTGAACCTGGGGCACTGACTTCAAGACCCTTCCTCTTTTTCGCTATGGAAGCACGGGTTCTTGGATTGGCCTTGGGAGCCGGGAGTGGCTTGGAGCTAGTAGCAGCAGGAGTCTCCTTCTTGACTGTGGCTGGAGTTGGATAGCTGTCGAGTTCATCAAGGTCTAGATAGACTGGAACTTTGCTGGAATCTGCACACAGGGAGTAAAATTCTAAATCTCTCCTAAGGATATCAAATAAAAACATGTGTGTACATGATATCTTGCAGGATTCTTACCAGACATGTTTGCACTTGAAAGAGGGCTCGGAGTTGGTGGGAATGGATTAAAGCTTCTCTCTGTCTCTGAAAGGAGTCTGATGGCGTCTATTCTTTTTTGGGAATCAGCAAGGGGAGGTGCGATCTTCCTGAAATCAGCTGCATACACAACAGAGAAAATAAAATTGATCAGTTCAGGATATAAGGCAGGATAAGAGGCAGGATCATCTTTAAACCCTAAATCCTACCCTTTCTCAACCATCTCATCGGATAATCCGTTCCACCAGGGATTGAATCCCTTTTTACAAAGAAAAACTTGGATTGCCAACCATCCTCGTTCCTGGTGGCACGAAGTATCAATGGGTCGCCGGAAGTGGAATAAAATAGGAATCTAGATGAGCCATGGCATCTAAGCTTGTAGGCTAAAGGGAGATCATGGACGGAAAGGTCAGGTATATGGTTTCTCTTGATTTGGTCAAGAACAGACAAAACACGCCAGAGCATTGGCATGGTTTGGCTGAAAGAAATTTTGGTGATATTAAAGAACTCGGTGATGAAGTCCGGAAAGGGAAATTGTAGCCCTAAGGTAAAAGGGAAAGCACTAAAGCATATCCACTCGCTGGAGACCATATCTGACCGGATTTCTCGGTCAAAAGGTCGAAATACGGTTCCTTCCGGGAAGATACCGGAGGATTTCAAGGCCGACAAGTGGGCGCTGTCAAAAGTGCATATCTCCTTCTCCGGTTCTTGGAGAAGGTTCTGTTTTGATCAAAAAATCTGATGAGGATATTGCAACCAAACTCTCTGTTACGGGGTATGATGCTTGAAATATCGAACAATGACAAGGATCACTTTAATGTAAATTGCACAAATGACACAAGGATTTATACGGGGAAAAAGCCCTTGATCAAGAGTTGATCTCCGGCACAAAAAACCCCGGGTGATGGAAACTACCGATCACCAAGCTCAAATAAATCAATAAACGTTTACAACTTCGGATAGTAACGAGCTAGGTACAAGGATCACTATCGTGTAATGTGTAAAAGTGAATGAAAATGAATGAATGTTCGTTGAGAGCTTCAAGTGTGCGAGTATGAGAGTGTGTGTAGCTGTAAAATGACTAAGTGTTCTAATTCTAGCTCATTACTCCTTTTAAAATAGAAGTTAACTACACTAACTAACTATCCGACTTTCGTGCCAAGCTCCCACGTTCTCCACAACGTCCATTTTTGGTCAATCGTGTGCGAAATACTCGTGGAATATTCCTTGTTACCGTTGCCAAGACCAAGTCACGTTTGTTACTCCTGCGAAGTAATACAAAAATTAAATAAACAATCGTCAGTATAAGGATCCTTAAAGTGATCCATGATCCTGATCCTGAAGCTCTTCTGAGGATCACCACCTGTCACAGAAGTTAGGATCATTAATTAGGATAACGAATAAGGATCACTAATTGTTAGAAAATCCTCCCCTAACAATTGCCCCCAAAATATAAGGAGTAATTTGTAAAATAAGCGAGTTATATTTTCTTGATCTTATTCGCAACTAACTAACGGATATATAGCCGTTGATATCGAACTAGCCGTTGCAACCATGACGTCACAGAAGTGACAACCCTACACGATCATGATTATAAATAGGAGATAGAGATAGGATCAAATGCATTTAAATCCGAAAGAAACTCCCTTTATATTCTCAGTCGAAGATCAATCAGGTATCTCTTTCTTTCTTTCTCCCTCTCTTACTCTGTTTTTCTTTCTTTACCACTATCACTTTGAGAATGATGCTCCGAAGTTCACCGGGCAAGGATCACAAGAAGGATAGCCCTTTGAAGATTCAAAAGATCATCAAAGACTCGGCGAATGAGAGGTGTTGCTTTAACGACGCACAAATAGATAAAATCCGTCACTGTTTTCCGGCGAATGCCTTTTTCAAACCCTTCGATCCCACTATCCTGAGCGACTATGTTTCAGAAACGTGGGTTGCCTTTCCAGTTACTCCATTCGCCATAGGATACACCTATCCTTTCCCAGAACTTACACAATCCTTCTTTTCCCTTACCGGCATCTCTTACATCCAAGCCATGCCGATGATTTGGAGGGTTTTGTACACCCTGGAGAGGATCATCGAACAGGAAGGCATTGATTTAGGCATGTCAGAGCTGACACAATTGTATGATCTTACTACCTTTGGTTCCCATGGCTATTTGTTTAAACGTAAACCCGGCGGAGAACACCCCCTTCTTAAAGTCACCAAGAATGACACAAATTGGAAACGTCGCTTCTTCTTTGTCAGGAGGGATACCCTTCCAAACGGAGAGGATCTACCAAAGACCTGGTCCACCCATGGTAGGCCAGAGGATCCTGAGAAGGATCACCAGGTAGTCTTGTTTTGGTATAAGGATTACTGACCCCTTTTGTCTTGTGTTATGCAGCTATTTCCGTCTCACACATCATCACATCACCTGCAACCAAGGATAGGCTTGCTGCTTTTTGGAAGCTTGATCCTGAAACAAGGACATTTAAGATAGACACCCAAGACTCACAGGAAGTATCCTCAGGTTCCATTACCATGTCAAGTAAGTATCCTGCCTTTTACATAGTTTGAATATTAAAATAAATAAGTGAATTGAAATAGGATAAGGATACTTATCTTGCTATGAATGTGTAGGTGCTGGAAAATCTGCCAAGCCTGTATCCCAATTCAACACGGCTGACCTTGATCTGGTTCGATCCAGGAAGAAGAGGTCCACTACCAGTCCCAGCATCTCCATTCCCAAGGCACCCACTAAAGGAAAGGGTGGCAAAAAGAGAAAGACCTCCGAGGGTGAGAATTTGCAGGGTCTGCCTCTGATCCGTCACCAATTCCTGGAGTACTTCAATGATGTAAGGATCACCGTATCTGCCTGTATATCCTGCTGACATATCCTGCTGATTTGAGGGTCACTCGGTCCTGACCTTATCTTTCATCTCCTTTTGCAGAAATTCGCTGAGATTGAGGATTATGTGGGGAATGTCGAGGAGCAGGACAAGAAGATTGCTGACCTCCAACAGGTTGTCGTGCTCAAGGACCTTGCACTTGCTGATCTTCGGAAGGAACTTCAAGATGAGAAGACTAAGACGGCTAAACTTCTGATCGACCTGGACTATGAAAAGCATGACCTCATAGAAGGTGCAAAGGTTTCTGTTGCCATCACAATGTATCAGACAAAACTGAAGATGGCCCAGGAAGCTCAAGATCCTAACTTTGACAAAGGCAGCTGGGATGTTGAAGGCTGGAAAGCAAGGTTGGCCAATCTTGAGGATGACGAGGAGGAGGCTACTGAGGTTTTGGCTATTGAGGCAAGTGGTAGTGGGAAGGATCTGATGAAGGATACCACAGCTGGAGGAGAAGAAGATGCAGCAAAGGTGTAGGCTGCACAATTGGGCGATGATGGACATTCCTAGATGCAGCCGGAGCCCAAATTTTTTTAATTTGATGGTAGTATTTTGTGGTTGTTGTTAGGGGAGGATTTTCTAACAATTAGTGATCCTTATTCGTTATCCTAACTAGTGATCCTTACTTCTGTGACAGGTGGTGATCCTCAGAAGGGCTTTAGGATCAGGATCATGGATCACTTCAAGGATCCTCATACTGACGATTGTTTACTTATGTTTTATAACATCCCGCAGGTATAACAAGCTTGACCAAGTCTTAGCGACATTCTTGGAGAATATTCCCGAAGTATTCTGCACGTGCTAGATCAAAACTAGACGTTATGGAGAACGTGGAGGCTTGGCCCGAAAGTCGGAGAGTTTGTTAGCTAGATATTTTTCTTATTTTAAAGGGGTAACGAGCTAGTTAGTGACACAGAGTCATTTTGGCAGTTACACACACTCGCAAACACGCTCATACAAGCTCTCGTTCAAACACTTAGCGATTTCATACACTTTTTACACACTTCACCGTAGTGATCCTTGTACCTAGCTCGTTACTATCCGAAGTTGTAAATATTTAACCATTTATTTTAGCTTGGTGATCGGTAGTTTCCATCACCCGGGGTTTTTTGTGCCGGAGATCAACTCTTGATCAAGGGCTTTTTCCCCGTATAAATCCTTGTGTTGTTTGTGCATTCTACATTGAAGTGATCCTCATTGTTGTTACACATTTTAAGCATCATTCCTCACAAAATCAGATTTGGTTGCATTATCCTTGTGTGATTTTTGACCAAAACAGTTTGGCGCCCACCGTGGGGCAATTGGTGCTTTGTCCTTAGAAGAATTCGCATTTCTGTGCTCATTCCGGTTCATTACAACCAAGCAAATGGCTTCCTCAGCGAAGAATGCTTCAAACTTGATGCCCTCATTCACTTCTTCACAAGGCGTTCCTCCTTTGCCTCCACCACCTTCTGGATCCCAGAAGAATACAGAAAATGCTGCGAAGAAACCGACTCCCATTTTCTCAAAACCACCTACTTCTTCTGTTTCAACTAATCCTACTACTAATGATCTCTATGCCTTGATTTTGCAGATGAGGAATCATGCACAAGAACAGGATAAGACCAACGAAAGGATCCTCCGGGAGATTGATGAAATTAAGAAACAGAAGAAAACGGCAGAGGATCATTCCCCACTGATGCCCAGATCTTTGAATTTTGACACTCCGGTGATTACTTCTCAGCCATCGGTGGTTCCAGACATTCAATATGCGGGTGGACCAAAAGGAGTGCACTACGGAACAACAGCTATGACCCAAGCACTAGGTTCATATTTCCAGCCAGCAGGATCCTATCCCCAGCATATGGGATCCCTCACGAGTACAGGAGGATATTCAGGAATGCAGCAGGTTCAAGGATCCTCCTTCGTTCCAGGATCATCCCAGGTTCAAGGATCCTCCTTCGTTCCAGGATCATCCCAGGTTCAAGGATCCTCCTTCGTTCCAGGATCATCCCAGGTTCAAGGATCCTCCTTCGTTCCAGGATCATCCCAGGTTCAAGGATCCTCCTTCGTTCCAGGATCATCCCAGGTTCAAGGATCCTCCTTCGTTCCAGGATCATCCCAGGTTCAAGGATCCTCCTTCGTTCTAGGATCATCCCAGGTTCAAGGATCCTCCTTCGTTCCAGGATCATCCCAGGTTCAAGGATCCTCCTTCGTTCCAGGATCGTCCCAGGTTCAAGGATCCTCCTTCGTTCCAGGATCATCCCAGGTTCAAGGATCCTCCTTTGTTCCAGGATCATCCCAGTTTCAGGGGTCCTTCCAGATGCCAGGATCCTTGAGGAGTTTGCAAACAGGAAGTTCAGATGTCCATCAAGGAGATTTTATTCCAATGCAGACCAATGCTTCTGCTGGCCCCTCGATCATTCCAGAGTCTCAGCAATATGGATTAACATCCATTCTTCCTAACTTGAATCCAATGGGAGGTAACACTTTTAATAATTCTCATACTATTAACCATGGTTTTATGCAGGATCCAGGTATCAATCATGCCATGGCCAGAGAATTGCAAAAGCTAAAGGATATGATCTCGAGTGTTCCGGGAGTAGTCAAACCTATTCCAGAGATTGCAGATGGGAGCCACAAGATATCTCGCTTTGCACCACCAATCTGTGATGCTGAGATACCCAAGAGGTTCCATGTGCCTACAATGAAACTGCATGATGGTTCGACGGACCCTGAAGAACACATAGCACAATACAGGGAGAGGATGGAGATCAATCCAATCCCAGAAAAGTTAAAGGAAGCATGCCTATGCAAAGGATTCGGATCCACTCTTACTGGATCAGCTCTCAAATGGCTGCTAAGTCTTCCTCCCTATTCTATTACCTCATTTGCAAACCTAGTTAACTTGTTTAATACTCAGTTTTCCTGTAGTAGAAAATTTGAACGACTAACTAGTGATTTATATAGGATAACCCAGGGTCATAATGAATCATTAAGGGATTACATTACCAAATTTAGTAAAGAATCCTTAGACATTCCCAACTTAGATATAGCCACGGCTGTTGAAGCCTTCAAAATGGGACTGCTCAGGGATTCGTTATTTTATGATGATCTTGTTATGACACCATGCAGGAACCTAGATGAGGTAAGAACCCGGGCCCTCAGGTTCATTCGGCTAGAGGATGACAAGAGGATTCAGGAGAGGATAACAGGATCCTCAAAGCAGGATAAGCAAGGATCCTCATTCAGAAACAACAAGTTCAGATCCTACAACAAATCTGATAATCAGAACGTGCATTCTATTGATCAAGAAGAGGATGATGAGGATTATCCTCCAATTTCTGAATATTGCTTTAGTGTTGATAACAATGAACTAATCCTTGCCATGCAGAACCTAGGTGATAAAGCTAGATGGCCAAGAAAGAATGACAGGCCAGCTGCAACTAAGGATAAATCAAAGTGGTGTGCATATCATGAAGATTTTGGGCACCTAACAGAAGAATGCATTGCATTAAGAAAGGAAATTGGATACTTGCTGAGCAAAGGGCATCTAAAAGAGTTGTTGGGAAGAAAAAAATCAAGGACTCAGGATCCTGAAAGGATCCCTGAGAAGGCTCCAGCCCCTCCAGCAGACGCACAAGTGATAAACTTTATCTCTGGGGGATCCGACATTTGTGGCACATCCTTCTCAGCAGCTAAGAGGCATGCGAAGGAAACTAAAATGGATAACGGAGAAAGGCCAGTTCGAACATCGAGTGTCTCCGAAGGAAAAGTCATAACCTTTGATGAAGAGGATCGTATTGATATCCAGGATCCTCATCACGATGGTTTAGTTATTACTCTTTTTATATCTAACTATTTTGTCCGCAGGATCCTAATAGACGGAGGAAGTTCAGTGAACATTATCCAGCTTGATGTTCTAAAGAAGATGGGTATCCCTGAATCAGAGATCATACCAAGATCCTCCGTGCTCGTGGGATTTAGTGGCGAGACCAAGAACACCCTGGGGGACATTAAACTCCCAATATATATTGAAGGCTTACACTCTTATCAAAAGTTTTGTGTTATTGACTGTTTATCTTATTGTAATGTTATCCTTGGCAGGCCCTGGATACACGATATGAAAGCAGTCCCATCTACTTACCATCAATGTGTGAAGCTCCCTAGTCCGTGGGGAATAGTAAAGATTGATAGCGATCAGCAGGAAGCTAAGGATTGCTACACTTCATCGATGAAACCAGCTTCGAAGTCAAGGGAGCAATAGCAATCAAGGTATCCTCCAAGGAGTGTCTTGGAGGCCAGAGAGCAGGATGTGGTAGAAATCCTCATGGATCCTGATGATCCTGAATCCAAAATCTATATCGGGTCAGGGATCCTTGGCGAAATGAAAGAAGACCTCATATCCTTCCTCAAAAGGAGAAAGACTACCTTTGCATGGAAACACGAAGACATGACTGGCATATCCAAGGATGTTATCACTCATAAGCTCGGCATCGACAGATCTTTCAAACCAATCCATCAAAGGAGAAGGAAGTTTGCACCAGAAAGGAATGCCATTATCCAGGAAGAGGTAGAAAAATTGCTCCGGGCAGGTATGATTAGAGAGGTCAAGTATCCAAGATGGTTGGCCAATGTGGTTGTTGTTCAAAAGAAAAACGGAAAGTGGAGGGTATGTGTCGATTTTACCGATTTAAATAAGGCATGTCCCAAGGATCCTTTCCCTTTACCCCACATTGACTCCATGGTGGATGCAACTGCGGGTCATGAACTGTTAACTTTTATGGATGCTTCATCTGGATTTCAACAAATCCAAATGGAACCATCCGATCAAGAGGATACGGCCTTCATGACTCCAACTGGTATATATTGCTATATTGCTATGCCATTCGGATTGAGAAATGCAGGTGCAACGTATCAAAGGCTGGTGAATATGATGTTCAAGGATCAGATTGGACAAACTATGGAGGTTTACATAGACGATATGGTGGTGAAATCCTTAAAAGCTGAGGATCACCTAAGAGACTTGGAGGAAGCATTTGATATCCTTGACAAATATAATATGAAGCTTAATCCTTCAAAATGTCATTTTGGTGTTAAAGCAGGTAAATTCTTAGGATACATGGTGACTAAGAGAGGCATCGAAGCTAGCCCGGAACAAATCAAAGCAATAGTGAATATCAAATCTCCGGCCAATGCTAGGGATGTTCAAAGGTTAACAGGAAGGATAGCAGCCTTGAATAGATTCATATCCAAGTCCTCCGAGAAGTGTAAAGAATTCTATGATATCCTAAGGAAGAACAAGAAATTTGAGTGGACGGAGAAGCATGAAAATGCTTTAAAAGCCCTCAAAGATTACCTATCCTCGGCCCCGGCTTTAATGAAACCAGAAAAAGGCGAAGTGTTATCCTTGTATCTCGCAATATCCTCAAAAGCAGTAAGTGCGGTCCTTGTTAAGGATCATCAAGGTACACAACATCCCGTTTATTATGTAAGTAAAAGTTTACTTGATGCCGAATCCAGGTACTCACACCTTGAAAAACTTATCCTTGCATTAATAATGGCATCTACCAAGTTAAGACATTATTTTGAAACTCATGTTATCATTGTTAAAACTAATTTTCCAATTAAGAATGTCCTCAGGAAACCAGAGATGTCCGGAAGGATGGCTAAGTGGGCAGTAAAGCTGAGTGCCTATGAATATAAGATATGAGCCTAGGACAGCTATCAAATCCCAAGCATTAGCTGACTTTGTGGCTGATTTCAGTAGTGATCTACAAGAAGAAGCTGAGTTAGAAGTCCAGCAGCTAGAGGAGACCAAGGATCCTTGGATACTCCATACTGATGGATCCTCAAATGTCAAAGGCACAGGGCTCGGAATACTACTAAAATCGCCACAGGGGGACATAATACCCCATTCTATAGCTTGTGAGTTCCAAACCACTAATAATGAGGCTGAATATGAAGCCTTAATTGCTGGTTTGCAAATTGCAAAGCATATGGGGATCAGGTATCTTGAGGTACACGTAGATTCTTTGTTAATTACAAATCACTTTAATGGATCATATGCTGTTAAAGGTGAAAAACTAACCAAATATTTGGAGATAGTCAAAAGTTTGGCACTCTCTTTTGTTTCTTTTAGCTTGTCACAGGTACCAAGGGAAGAAAATACAAAAGCTGATGCATTGGCTAACTTAGGATCATCTTTGAAGATCCCAGAGGATATCAAGATCCCTATTATCCATATCCTGACCCCGGCTATTGAGGATCATGTGGCTATGGAGATAGGGAATAATTCTGCAATGATCCCTAGTGAGGATACTCAATCCTATTCAGGATCCGGATCATGGATCTCACCAATTATGAGATACTTACAACATGGAGAGATTCCTACAGGAGAAAACCCTAGGGCTTTCAAATCTAAGGTATCTCAATTCACAATTATGAATAATATGTTGTATAGACGATCTCTTGCAGGACCATACTTGAGATGCATTGAGGATCCTGAAGTTCAGGAAGTTTTAAAAGACTTCCATGAAGGAGATTGTGGAAACCACACTGGGGGCAGGGCGTTATTTTCAAGGATCCTGAGGACAGGATACTACTGGCCAACCATGAAGAAAGATGCTGTGGAGTATGCCAGAAGATGTGATCCTTGCCAGAGACACAGCAATATCCTTCATCAACCAGCCGAACTATTGCATCCTATATCCTCCTCTTGGCCATTTATGAGATGGGGTATGGATATAGTTGGCAAGCTCCCTAAGGCACCTGGTGGAAAAGTATTCATGCTAGCTATGACTGATTACTTCTCCAAGTGGATAGAGGCTGAAGCTTTTGCTCAAGTTAGAGAAAAGGAAGTTATATCCTTCATTAAAAGAAATATTATAACTAGATTTGGAATTCCTTCTGAGATTATATGTGATAATGGTTCCCAATTTATTGGGGTCAGAACCACTAATTTTTGTGACAGCTGGGGGATTAAGATGATAACATCAACACCAGTCCACCCACAAGCTAATGGTCAAGCAGAATCATCCAACAAGATCATCATCAACAACTTGAAGAAGAAGCTTGGATCCAAGAAAGGAAAATGGGCAGAAGAGCTACCCTATGTGCTCTGGGCTGACAGGACAACCCCTAAGAATGCTACTGGTCAAACACCATTCTCTTTGGTGTTTGGGGCAGAATCAGTGATCCCAACAGAAATGGTGGTTCCTACTGCTAGAACAAGTACCCGTGATCCTGAGGAAAATGATGAAAACTTGGCTCAAGACCTGGATACTATTGAAGAAATCAGGGATATGGCTAGGATCAGGATGGCCAGTTATCAACAAAGAATGGCTGGTGCTTACAATAAAAATGTCAGGATCAGGAGGTTTCAAGTTGGAGATATGGTGTTAAGGAAAGCATTTCAGAATACCACCAATCCTGCTGATGGAAAATTGGCTCCAAAATGGGAAGGCCCTTATTTGATTGAAGCTGAAGCAGGAAAGGGGGCATATAGATTGCTAACCATGGAAGGTGAATTGCTACCAAGAGCTTGGAATGCTGTCCACTTGAAGAAATATTTCATGTAAGCAGGATCCTTATGGTATAGGTGATCCTCATGGAAGGGATATCCTTAAAGGATCCTCAAAGTATCGGTGATCCTTACTCAGGTAATATCCTAATCTTGAACTATTTCATTTCTTAATTTTCTCATCTAAGGATAAGGATCATGTATCCTTTATCCATCTCTCACGTGAGTTCAAGTTTTGAAAGCTCAGGTATCTTCAGCACGACATTGCTTATCCACAGAAGCAATCCGTCCTTTGGGTTTAACCCCAGTTATTTGGGCTTGTCCCCAGATTCCGCCTGTAGCGCACGATGATCCTGGTATAGTTCAAGGCTTTGGGACCAGTACTCATTATAGGGGCTGATAATTCCATTGTTCTGACTATGCTTAGGATCCTACGTATAATGGTAGACGTACCATACATCCGTTCATAAGGTTTCTAACGTTTTCACGTTAGCTAAGGTTTCTAACGTTTTCACGTTAGCTAAGGTTTCTAACGTTTTCACGTTAGCTAAGGTTTTGGCATCTTCATGTCACTAAGTTTGGATAGTCGCCAGTTAGGGCCATACTCCAGTTTACATACGATCCTTGGGCTTGTCCCCAGTTATCCTTGGGCTTGTCCCCAGTTATCCTTGGGCTTGTCCCCAGTTATCCTTGGGCTTGTCCCCAGTTGCTAACTCTTTTCTTATATTGGCTTAGTCCCAAGTAATGCTCTATTTCAGGTCCTTGAAGATAAGCAGCTAGGGATCCTTGATCCTTATTTCACTCTAAGGTTTATCTTATAGTTATCCTTATTATGGTTAGGATTCTAACTTGGATCCTCAGGTATGATCCTTAACTTTTTTGGTTTTATTCATTATTCATTTGAATAACCCCTATACTTGACAACTGAACTTGTGTTTCTTAAACTATACCATTTTTAAAACTTATCGGTTATGAGATATGTGATCCTTGTTCATATCTTAAACTTTTTGGATATCTTTTCTAATTTTTCAAGGCTTGATAAGTGTAAACAAATTGAACATTATAACAGTTGGAAAGTAACATACTAAAAAGGATAACAATACAAGATAAGCGACAAAAGGTTAAGTTTTTATTTATTAACATAAGACTAACCCTTTAAAGGTTGTCAAAATTACCTACCCGAGCATCTACCAGCAAAACGTGGCCCGTCCGCTGGGGTAGGTAAAGGGTGTCCATGATAATGAGTTCAAAAGTAGTGCAGGAATATAAAGGCGGCAGGATCACAATGGCTTCATCCCCCAAACAGAGGATCCCTCCACCAATTGCAATCCTGCCTATTGTCCAAAGGATCATACATGATCCTTAATCCTAAAACCTATTGTTCAAAGTACAACCCATGAAATTGTCTTAAACATCACAACCATCAAACTAAAAAAATTTGGGCTCCGGCCTTGGCACATATATCCATCATCGCCCAATTGTGCAGCTCACACCTTGGCTGCATCACCACCAGCATCATCACCACCAGCCTGATCCTTCCCACTGCCACTTGCTTCAATTGCCAGGACGTCAGCTGCCTCCTCCTCATCATCCTCAAGATCAGCCAACCTTGCCTTCCAGCCTTCAACATCCCAGCTGCTTTTGTCGAAACTAGGATCTTGAGCTTCCTGGGCCATCTTCAACTTAGTCTGATACATTGTGATGGCAGCAGAGACCTTGGTATTTTCGATGAGGTCATGTTTTTCGTAATCAAAGTTGACCAGCACCTTGGCCATTTCCTGCTTGGTATCCTGGAGTTCCTTCCGAGCATCAGCAAGTGCAAGATCTTTGAGCACGGCAACCTGTTGGAGATCAGCTATTTTCTTGTCCAGCTCCTCAATATTGCCCACGTAATCCTCGATCTCAGCAAATTTCTGCAGAAAGAAGATAAGGCAGTTCAAGGTCAAGTGATCCTCATAAGAGCAGGATACCTAGGCAAAGTTAAGGATCCTTACTTCATTGAAGTATTCAAGGAATTGGTGGCGGATCAGTGGCAGCCCTTGAAGATCCTCAGCATCAGAAGTTTTCCTCTTCTTGACACCCTTTCCTTTAGTGGGTGCCCTTGGAATGGAGATGCTAGGACTGGTAGTGGACCTCTTCTTCCTGGGTCGTACGAGATCAAGATCAGCTGTGTTGAATTGGGAAACAAGCTTGACAGATTTTCCAGCACCTACACAATTAAAACAAGATAAGTATCTTTTCCTAGCTCATATTTTACTATATATGTAATTTTAAACAAGGATACTTACTTGACATTGTGACAGAGCCTGAGGATACCTCCTGTGAATCTTGGGTTGTTGTCTTGAAAGTTCTTATCTCAGGGTCAAGCTTCCAAAAAGCAGCGAGCCTATCCTTGGTTTCAGGAGATGTGCGGATACGTGAAACGGTGATAGCTGCAAAACAAGAAAGCAAAAATATAAGTTATCCTTACAATCAAAGAAAGTTCCTGGTGATCCTTATCGGGATCCTCCATCCTACCATGGGTAGCCCAATTTTTAGGAAGATCCTTTCCATCCTGGATAGAATCTCTCTTGACAAAGAAAAAGCGACGTTTCCAGTCTTTGTCATTCTTGGTGACTTTCAGAAGAGGATGATCTGCACCGGGTTTTCGCTTAAGCAAATAACGATGGGAACCAAAGGTAGTAAGATCATACAGCTCCGCCAATTCTGACATGCCCAAAGGAATGCCTTCCTGTTCGATGATCCTCTCCAGGGTATACAAGACCCTCCAAATCATCGGCATGGCTTGGATATAAGAAATGCCGGTAAGGGAAAAGAAGGATTGTGTAAATTCTGGGAAAGGATAGGTGTATCCTATGGTGAAGGGAGTGGCTGGAAATGCAACCCATGTTTCTGAAACATAGTCGCTAAGGGTAGTAGGATCAAAGGGTCTGATAAAGGCATCCGCCGGAAAACAGCAACGGATTTTGTCTATCTGTGCCTCGTCAAAACAACACTTTTCATTCGCGGAGTCCTTGATGATTTTCTGACTTTCCAAAGGGCTATCTTTCTTGTGGTCTTTGCCCGGAGAACTTCGGAGCAACATCATTGATGGAAAGATGAAAACAGAGCAAGAGAGGGAAAAGGATAGAGAGAGAGAATACCTGAACGTCTTCGGAATGTGGATTATAAAGGGAGTTTCTCTGAAAATTTAAATGCATTTGATCCTATCTCTATCTCTATTTATAATCATGATCTTGCAGGTTGTCACTTCTGTGACATCATCATCGCAACGGCTAGTTCAAAATTAACGGCTATATATCCGTTAGTTTGTTACGGATAAGATCGAGAAAACATAACTCGCTAATTTTACAATTTCACTCCTTATATTTTGGGGGCAATTGTTAGGGGAGGATTTTCTAACAATTAGTGATCCTTATTCGTTATCCTAACTAGTGATCCTTACTTCTGTGACAGGTGGTGATCCTCAGAAGGGCTTTAGGATCAGGATCATGGATCACTTCAAGGATCCTCATACTGACGATTGTTTACTTATGTTTTATAACATCCCGCAGGTATAACAAGCTTGACCAAGTCTTAGCGACATTCTTGGAGAATATTCCCGAAGTATTCTGCACGTGCTAGATCAAAACTAGACGTTATGGAGAACGTGGAGGCTTGGCCCGAAAGTCGGAGAGTTTGTTAGCTAGATATTTTTCTTATTTTAAAGGGGTAACGAGCTAGTTAGTGACACTGAGTCATTTTGGCAGTTACACACACTCGCAAACACGCTCATACAAGCTCTCGTTCAAACACTTAGCGATTTCATACACTTTTTACACACTTCACCGTAGTGATCCTTGTACCTAGCTCGTTACTATCCGAAGTTGTAAACATTTAACCATTTATTTTAGCTTGGTGATCGGTAGTTTCCATCACCCGGGGTTTTTTGTGCCGGAGATCAACTCTTGATCAAGGGCTTTTTCCCCGTATAAATCCTTGTGTTGTTTGTGCATTCTACATTGAAGTGATCCTCATTGTTGTTACACATTTTAAGCATCATTCCTCACAAAATCAGATTTGGTTGCATTATCCTTGTGTGATTTTTGACCAAAACAGTTGTGATGTTGAACAATTTAATGGGTTGTATTTGAACAATAGTTTTTAGGATTAAGGATCATGTATGATCCTTTGGACAATAGGCAGGATTGCAACTGGTGGAGGGATCCTCTGTTTGGGGGATGAAGCCATTGTGATCCTGCCACCTTTATATTCCTGCACTATCTTTGAACTTATTATCATGGACACCCTTTACCTACCCCAGCGGACGGGCCACGTTTTGCTGGTAGATGCTCGGGTAGGTAATTTTGACAACCTTTTAAGGGTTAATCCTTTGTTAATAAATAAAATCTTAACCTTTTGTCACTTATCTTGTGTTGTTATCCTTTTTCATATCTTACTTTCCAACTGTTGTAATGTTCATTTCGTTTATACTTATCAATCCTTGAAAAATTAAAAAAGATATCCAAAAAGTTTAGGATATGATCACGGACCACATATCCCATAACTGATAAGTTCTAAAAAGTGATATAGTTTAAGAATTCCAAGTTCAGTTGTCAAGTATAAGGGTTATTTAAATGAATAATTAATAAAATCAAAAGAGTTAAGGATCATACCTGAGGATCCAAGTTAGAATCCTAACCATGATAAGGATAACTATAAGATAAACCTTAGAGTGAAGTAAGGATCAAGGATCCCTAGTTGCCTATCTTCAAGAACCTGAAATAGAGCATAACTTGGGACTAAGCCAATATAAGAAAAGAGTTAGCAACTGGGGACAAGCCCAAGGATAACTGGGGACAAGCCCAAGGATAACTGGGGACAAGCCCAAGGATCGTATGTAAACTGGAGTATGGCCCTAACTGGCGACTATCCAAACTTAGTGACATGAAAATGCCAAAACCTTAGCTAACGTGAAAACGTTAGAAACCTTAGCTAACGTGAAAACGTTAGAAACCTTAGCTAACGTGAAAACGTTAGAAACCTTAGGAACGGATGTATGGTACGTCTACCATTATACGTAGGATCCTAGGCATAGCCAGTACAATGGAATTATCAGCCCCTAAAACGAGTACTGGTCCCACTGCCTTGAACTATACCAGGATCATCATGCGCTACAGGCGGAACTGGGGTCAAGCCCAAATAACTGGGGTTAAACCCAAGGAACGGATTGCTTCTACGGATAACCAATGTTATGCTAAGGATACCTGAACTTTCAAAACTCAAACTCACGTGAGAGATGGATAAAGGATACATGATCCTTATCCTTATATGAGGAAATAAAGAAATAAAATAGTTAAAGTTTAGGATATTACCTAAGTAAGGATCACTGATACTTTAAGGATCCTTTAAGGATACCCCTATCGTGAGGATCATCTGCGCCATGAGGATCATGCTCACATGAAATATTTCTTCAAGTGGATAGCATTCCAAGCTCTTGGTAGCAAATCACCTTCCATGGTTAACAATCTATATGCCCCCTTTCCTGCTTCAGCTTCAATCAAATAAGGACCTTCCCATTTTGGAGCTAATTTTCCATCAGCAGGATTGGTGGTATTCTGAAATGCTTTCTTAATACCATATCTCCAACTTGGAACCTCCTGATCCTGACATTTTTGTTGTAAGCACCAGCCATTCTCTGTTGATAACTGGCCATCCTTATCCTAGCCATATCCCTGATTTCTTCAATAGTATCCAGGTCTTGGGCCAAGTTCTCATCATTCTCCTCAGGATCACGGGTACTTGTTCTAGCAGTTGGAACCACCATTTCTGTTGGGATCACTGACTCTGCCCCAAATACCAAAGAGAATGGTGTTTGACCAGTAGCATTCTTAGGGGTTGTCCTATCAGCCCAAAGCACATAGGGTAGTTCTTCTGCCCATTTCCCTTTCTTGGATCCAAGCTTCTTCTTCAAATTGTTGATGATGATCTTGTTGGATGATTCTGCTTGACCATTAGCTTGTGGGTGGACTGGTGTTGATGTTATCATCTTAATCCCCCAGCTGTCACAATAAATTGGGAACCATTATCACATATAATCTCAGAAGGAATTCCAAATCTAGTTATAATATTTCTTTTAATGAAGGATATAACTTCCTTTTCTCTGACTTGGGCAAAAGCTTCAGCCTCTATCCACTTGGAGAAGTAATCAGTCATAACTAGCATGAATACTTTTCCACCAGGTGCCTTAGGGAGCTTACCGACTATATCCATACCCCATCTCATAAATGGCCAAGAGGAGGATATAGGATGCAACAACTCAGCTGGTTGGTGAAGGATATTGCTGTGTCTCTGACAAGGATCACATCTCTTAGCATACTCCACGGCATCTCTTTTCATGGTTGGCCAGTAGTATCCTGTCCTCAGGATCCGTGAGAATAATGCCCTGCCCCCAGTGTGGTTTCCACAATCTCCTTCATGGATGTCTTTTAGAACTTCTTGGATTTCAGGATCCTCAATGCATCTCAAGTATGGTCCTGCAAGAGATCGTCTATACAACATATTATTTAAAATTGTGAATTGAGATACCTTAATTTTGAAAGCCCTAGGGTTTTCTCCTGTAGGAATCTCTCCATGTTGTAAGTATCTCATAATTGGTGAGATCCATGATCCTGATCCTGAATGGGATTGAGTATCCTCACTAGGGATAATTGCAGAATCATTTCCTATCTCCATAACCACATGATCCTCGATAGCCGGGGTCAGGATATGGATAATAGGGATCTTGATATCCTCCGGGATCTTCAAGGATGATCCTAAGTTAGCCAATGCATCAACTTCTGTATTCTCTTCCCTTGGTACCTGTGTCAAACTAAAGGAAACAAAAGAGAGTGCCAAACTTTTGACTATCTCTAAATATTTGGTTAGCTTTTCACCTTTAACAGTATAGGATCCATTAAAGTGGTTTGTAATTAGTAATGAATCTACGTGTACCTCAAGATACCTGATCCCCATATGCTTGGCAATTTGCAAACCAGCAATTAAGGCTTCATATTCGGCCTTATTGTTAGTGGTTTGGAACTCACAAGCTATAGAGTGGGGTATTATGTCCCCCTGTGGCGATTTTAGTAGTATTCCAATCCCTGTGCCTTTGATATTTGAGGATCCATCAGTATAGAGTATCCAAGGATCCTTGGTCTCCTCTAGCTGCTGGACTTCTAACTCAGCTTCTTCTTGTAAATCACTACTGAAATCAGCCACAAAGTCGGCTAATGCTTGGGATTTGATGGCTGTCCTAGGCTCATATCTTATATCATATGCACTTAGCTTCACTGCCCACTTAGCCATCCTTCCTGACATCTCTGGTTTCCTGAGGACATTCTTAATTGGAAAGTTAGTTTTAACAACAATAACATGAGTTTCAAAATAATGTCTCAACTTAGTAGATGCCATAATTAATGCAAGAATAAGTTTTTCAAGGTGTGAATACCTGGATTCGGCATCAAGTAAACTTTTACTTACATAATAGACAGGATGTTGTGTACCTTCATGATCCTTAACAAGGACCGCACTTACTGCTTTTGAGGATACTGCAAGATACAAGGATAGCACATCGCCTTTTTCTGGTTTCATCAAGGCTAGGGCTGAGGATAGATAATCTTTGAGAGCTCTTAAGGCATTCTCATGCTTCTCAGTCCACTCAAATTTCTTGTTCTTCCTTAGGATATCATAGAATTCTTTGCACTTCTCTGAGGATTTGGATATGAATCTGTTCAAAGCTGCTATCCTGCCTGTTAGCCTTTGAACATCCTTAGCATTGGCCGGAGATTTGATGTTCACTATAGCTTTGATCTGTTCCGGACTAGCTTCAATGCCTCTCTTTGTCACCATATATCCTAAGAATTTACCTGCTTTAACACCAAAGTGACATTTTGAAGGATTAAGCTTCATATTATATTTATCAAGGATATTGAATGCTTCCTCCAAGTCTCTTAGGTGATCCTCAGCTTTTAAGGATTTTACCACCATATCATCTATGTAAACCTCCATAGTTTGTCCAATCTGATCCTTGAACATCATATTCACCAGCCTTTGATATGTTGCACCTGCATTTCTTAATCCAAACGGCATAGCAATATAGCAGTATATACCAGTTGGAGTCATGAAGGCTGTATCCTCTTGGTCGGATGGTTCCATTTGGATTTGTTGAAATCCAGATGAAGCATCCATAAAAGTTAACAGTTCATGACCCGCAGTTGCATCCACCATGGAGTCAATGTGGGGTAATGGGAAAGGATCCTTCGGACATGCCTTATTTAAATCGGTAAAATCGACACATACCCTCCACTTTTCGTTTTTCTTTTGAACAACAACCACATTGGCCAACCATCTTGGATACTTGACCTCTCTAATCATACCTGCCCGGAGCAATTTCTCTATCTCTTCCTGGATAATGGCATTCCTTTCCGGTGCAAACTTTCTTCTCCTTTGATGGATTGGTTTGAAGGACCTATCAATGCCTTGTTTGTGAGTGATTACATCTTTGGATATAGCAGTCATGTCTTCGTGTTTCCATGCAAAGGTAGTCTTTCTCCTTTTAAGGAAGGATACGAGGTCTTCTTTCATTTTACCAAGGATCCCTGATCCAATATAGATTTTGGATTCTACCACATCCTGCTCTCTTACCTCCAAGACGTCCCTTGGAGGATACCTTGATTGCTATTGCTCCCTTGACTTCGAGGCTGGTTTCATCGATGAAGTGTAGCAATTCTTAGCCTCCTGCTGATCGCTGTCAATCTTGACTATTCCCCAAGGACTAGGGAGCTTCACGCATTGATGGTAAGTAGATGGGACTGCCTTCATATCGTGTATCCAGGGCCTGCCAAGGATAACATTACAACAAGATAAACAGTCAATAACACAAAATTTTTGATAAGAGTGTAGGCCTTCGATGTATATGGGGAGTTTAATGTCCCCCAGGGTATTCTTAGTTTTGCCACTAAATCCCACAAGCACGGAGGATCTTGGTATGATATCTGATTCAGGAATTCCCATCTTCTTTAGAACATCAAGCTGGATAATGTTCACTGAGCTTCCTCCATCTATGAGGATCCTGCGGACAAAATGGTTAGAAATAAAAAGAGTAATAACTAAACCATCGTGATGAGGATCCTGGATATCAACACGATCATCCTCATCAAAGGTTATGACTTTTCCTTCGGAGACACTTGATGTTCGAACTGGTCTTTCTCCATTATGCATTTTAGTTTCCTTTGCATGCCTTTTAGCCGCTGAGAAGGATGTGCCACAAATGTCTGATCCTCTAAAAATAAAGTTTATCACTTGTGCATCTGCTGGAGGGGCTGGAGCCTTCTCAGGGATCCTTTCAGGATCCTGAGTTCTTGACTTTTTTCTTCCCAACAATTCTTTTAGATGCCCCTTGCTCAACAGGTATCCAATTTCCTTTCTTAGTGCAATGCATTCTTCTGTGAGATGCCCAAAATCTTCATGGTATGCACACCACTTTGATTTATCCTTAGTTGCAGCTGGCCTATCATTTTTTCTGGGCCATCTAGCTTTATCACCTAAATTCTACATCGCAAGGATTAGTTCATTGTTATCAACAGAAAAACAATATTCAGAAATTGGAGGATAATCCTCATCATCCTCTTCTTGATCAATAGAATGCACGTTCTGGTTATCAGATCTGTTGTAGGATCTGAACTTGTTGTTCCTGAATGAGGATCCTTGCTTATCTTGCTTTGAGGATCCTGCTAACCTCTCCTGGACCCTCTTGTTATCCTCTAGCCGGATGAACCTAAGTGCCCGGGTTCTTACCTCATCTAAGTTCCTGCATGGTGTCATAACAAGATCATCATAGAACGACAAATCCCTAAGCAATCCCATTTTAAAGGCCTCAACAGCCGTGGCTATATCTAAGTTGGGAATGTCTAAGGATTCTTTACTGAATTTGGTAATTTAATCCCTTAATGATTCATTATGACCCTGGGTTATCCTATATAGATCACTAGTTAATCGTTCAAATTTCCTACTACAAGAAAACTGATTATTAAATAGATTAACTAGATTAGCAAATGAGGTAATAGAGTAGGGGGGAAGACTTAGCAGCCATTTGAGAGCTGATCCAGTAAGAGTGGATCCGAATCCTTTGCACAGGCATGCTTCCTTTAACCTTTCTGGGATTGGATTGATTTCCATCCTCTCCCTGTATTGTGCTATGTGTTCTTCAGGATCCGTCGAACCATCATACAGCTTCATTGTTGGCACATGGAACCTCTTGGGTATCTCAGCATCACAGATTGGTGGTGCAAAACGAGATATCTTGTGGCTCCCATCTGCAATCTATGGGATAGGCTTGACCACTCCGGGAACACTTGATATCATATCCTTTAGCTTTTGCAATTCTCTGGCCATGGCATGATTGATACCTGGATCCTGCATAAGACCATGGTTAGTGGTATAAGAATTATTAAAAGTGTTACCTCACATTGGATTCAAGTTAGGAAGAATGGATGTTAATCCGTATTGTTGGGGCTCTGGAATGATCGAGGGACCAGTAGAAGCATTGGTCTGCATTGGAATAAAATCTCCCTGATGGACATCTGAACTTCCTGTTTGCAAACTCCTCAAGGATCCTGGCACCTGGAAGGATCCATGAAACTGGGAGGATCCTGGAACAAAGGAGGATCCTTGCACCTGGGATGATCCCGGAACAAAGGAGGATCCTTGAACCTGGGATGATCCTGGAACAAAGGAGGATCCTTGAACCTGGGATGATCCTGGAACAAAGGAGGATCCTTGAACCTGGGATGATCCTGGAACAAGGGAGGATCCTTGCACCTGGGATGATCCTGGAACAAAGGAGGATCCTTGAATCTGCTGCGCTCCTGAATAACCTCCTGCATTCATGAAGGATCCTATATACTGAGGATAGGATCCTGCTGGCTGGAAATAGGAACCCGATGCCTGAGTCACTGTTGTTGTTCCGTAGTGCACTCCTTTTGGTCCACCCACATATTGAACGTCTGGAACCACTGATGGCTGAGAAGTAATCACCGGAGTATCAAAATTCAAGGATTTCGGCACCAGTGGGGAATGATCCTCTGCCGTTGTCTTTTGTTTCTTGAGATCTCCGATTTCTTTGAGAATCCTCTCATTGGTCTTGTCCTGTTGCTGTATATGATCCTTCATCTGCAAAATCAAAGTAAACATGTCACTAGTAGTGGGAGTGTAAGAAGCAGAAGAAGTTGGAGGTTTTGAGAAAATGGGAGTCGGTTTCTTCGCAGCATTCTCAGCATTCTTCTGGGATCCAGAAGGTGGTGGAGGCAAAGGGGGAACGCCTTGTGAAGAAGTGAATGAGGGCATCAAATTTGAAGCATTCTTCGCTGAGGAAGCCATTTGCTTGGCTGTAGTGAACTGAAATGAGCACAGAAATGCGAATTTTTCTAACGATGAAGCACCAATTGCCCCACGGTGGGCGCCAAACTGTTTTGGTCAAAAAATCTGATGAGGATATTGCAACCAAACTCTCTGTTACGGGGTATGATGCTTGAAATATCGAACAATGACAAGGATCACTTTAATGTAAATTGCACAAATGACACAAGGATTTATACGGGGAAAAAGCCCTTGATCAAGAGTTGATCTCCGGCACAAAAAACCCCGGGTGATGGAAACTACCGATCACCAAGCTCAAATAAATCAATAAACGTTTACAACTTCGGATAGTAACGAGCTAGGTACAAGGATCACTATCGTGTAATGTGTAAAAGTGAATGAAAATGAATGAATGTTCGTTGAGAGCTTCAAGTGTGCGAGTATGAGAGTGTGTGTAGCTGTAAAATGACTAAGTGTTCTAATTCTAGCTCGTTACTCCTTTTAAAATAGAAGTTAACTACACTAACTAACTATCCGACTTTCGTGCCAAGCTCCCACGTTCTCCACAACGTCCATTTTTGGTCAATCGTGTGCGAAATACTCGTGGAATATTCCTTGTTACAGTTGCCAAGACCAAGTCACGTTTGTTACTCCTGCGAAGTAATACAAAAATTAAATAAACAATCGTCAGTATGAGGATCCTTAAAGTGATCCATGATCCTGATCCTGAAGCTCTTCTGAGGATCACCACCTGTCACAGAAGTTAGGATCATTAATTAGGATAACGAATAAGGATCACTAATTGTTAGAAAATCCTCCCCTAACCGGGATGAACTTGGTTATATGAATCCTTTTTCTAACAATTCGTCTAATTGTTTCTTTAGTTCTTGCATTTCTGCACGTGCCAAACGGTAAGGTGCTTTGGCAATTGGTGTTGTTCCTGGTATTAAATGGATTCTGAATTCAACTTCTCTATCTGGAGGTTGCCCTGGTAATTCTTCTGGAAATACGTCTGAAAACTGGGATACTACTGGAATATCCTTTAATTCTTTTCCTTTAGTGTTAGTGATTATAGAAATCAAATACACTAATGACCCTTTTCTTATGTAACTTGTTGTTTTCATCACAGATATGAATTTACTGGCTTTATTGACTATTAACCAATCCATTCCTAATACGACATCAAATCCTGCCAAATTCATGGGGTAAAGGTTTGCAATAAATTTCTGATTTAGAATTTCTATTCTTGCTCCCTGCAAGATTTCAGAAATTTTAATGGTTTCCCTATTTGCTGTCTCTACTAGACATTCTTGTGGAAGTTTAGTTAATGATTGATTGATTGAGAAGTTTGCAAAATGAAGTATTAATAAAACTTTGGTTTGCACCAGAGTCAAATTATACTTTAGCAAAAATATCATTAACTAAAAACGTACCAGTGATCACATCCGGGATCATCTTTGCTTCTTCTGCAGTCAGAATAAATGCTCTAGCATTTTTGGTATTCTTGTTATTCGTAGCTGGAGCTAACTTTGGACAGTTTGGCTTGATATGACCTTGTTCTCCGCAGTTGTAGCATATTCTGTTGTTAGCTTTCTTCCTGCAGTCTTCTTCCTTATGTCCCGATATTTTACAGAAGTTACAGTATATGGAGCATCTTCCTGAATGCTTTCTTTTGCAATTCTTACAGTAGGGTGCAGAGGTAGAGCCTACATTTTTCCCACGGTTAGAATTTCCAGAACGAAATTCTTGTGTAAGCTTCTGGGTTAGGTTTCTTCTTTGATCCTCTTCTCGCGTACGGACTAATTCATATGTCAAAGTGTTAGCTAGTTCTACAGCTTCTTCTATGGTTTGAGGTCTAGCTGCCTTGACTACATGCCTTATCTCCCCGATTAATCCCCAGATGTAACGGGAGATTAACACTGGTTCAGGTGAAGCAAGGGTTGGCACTATTCTAGCATATTCAAAGAATAACTTAGTGTACCCCTTACTATCCACTCCAGTCATTCTAAGGTTTAAGAATTTTTTTGCTATCTGTTCTTTTTCATTAGGAGGGCAGAATTTCCTTTCTACCATGTTTTTAAACTCCTCTCATTCCATATTGTAAGTTCTATCACTTCCTTTAGTCTGGAGAATAGTGTTCCACCATTCTAGTGCTGAATTCTTACACAAATTGGAAGCAAACGTTATTTTATCTTCTTCTGCGCACTTGCTTATTCTTAAGAATGCCTCAGTCTTTTCTATCCAACGTAGAGTTGCAATGGCCCCTTCGTTGCCCGAGAATTCCGTTGGTTTACAAGACCAAAATTCTTTGTAAGAACAACCGTAAGACACGGTTCTTCTTCGTTTGGGGATGGGTATTTGAACTACGGGTCCATTGTTCACGCTGTTTTCAGGTTCAGAGGGTCGCTTGCTATCATGTTTACTTTTATTTTCTGCTTCTCTAACTGTTTGAAGAATATATGGCGTTGCATCTATTATTCCTTGTGCTACTATGTGTTGAATGGCACTGTTATCCACTTGGTTTCCATTATTGTTATTTGGATTTTCGTTACTCGGGTTATTGTTACTCTGGTTATCGTTATTCAAATTTTCCTGATTCACTTCGTCGGCCATCTGAATTTAAACATTTGCCAATTATTAATATCACAGAATAATTAATAGTTTAAGTAACAACCACATAATACACATATTAGTCAAAAACGTCGAGCATTGCGACTTTACTCTTTTTATATAGTATGCGTCAAATACACACTAAAACAGGAATTTAAAAATTACAACACTATTATACATCACTAACCACAAAGTGGTCTATACTACAATATATTATTATTATTATTATATATATAGATTATATATTTTTTTTCATACTAACATATTATATTATTATTATTACCAACTCCACTATCAACTTCATGGGTATGGATTTCTCCCGAAATCCACTGACGCTCGTCATATTTCTAGACGAGTTGTTCTCCTACATACCTCATCCTCTCACTACTCTCCAAGATTTCTTCTCCGAAAGTTCAGAGTTCTTGCAAATTCTCTGCACTCATTGGGGGTGCAGGTGCTGGTACTGGATCTGGGTACTGTGGCATGGGATTCTCCTGAGGGTACGGATTCTCTAAAATCTCCCTAATGTATTCATCGTGTCATAATAGGAATCTAGAGGGTCCAGATCTGGATACGCTGCTATGTTTGGCAAGGTTTCGTTGTTTAGATGGTAGCGTGGCACATAATCCCTAAGATCATCAAACCATGGATCATAATTTGGGTCTAAGGGATTAGGGGTTGGTATCCTAGGTATCTTCTCAGGGTTGAAATCATGCATTTCTACCTCCATCGGCTGAGTGGGAATTAAAGGTAAGGGTTGTGGGGCTACTAGTTGTTCCAGACTTGAGTCGGCGGCAGTTGTGGCTAGGATATGGAAATTCGCTAAGCTTCTATTAAGCATATCATGTGTATGGGCATCTGACTCTCGCTTAGCGGCTGCTAGGACTCTTTGCTGTTGCAACTTTCGCATTCTTTTTATACGCTCAAATGCTCCCTTACTGAACCATCCTCTCTTTTTCTGAGGGAATGGCTCTTCAGACTGAGCTTTAAAGGCAAACATTCCTTCTTCCTGATCAGCAGAATACCCAGAGAGGGTAGGCTGGGAAGAGGTACCTTCACTCCTAGGTGAATCGGACAATTGACGATACGCGTCTAAGGGTCCTTGATCACTCATACTGTAAACTAACAAATAGTCAAATAACACATAACAATAAATACAGATATTCACGTATTTTTTAAAAAAATATATTTCCTAACAATTTAGATAATATATTGTTGTCAGCAGAACACTCCCGTGGCTGAATCAGTGGCTAGGCGCTGATACCACCTTCTGTCGCAACCCCCGCCCCCTTATCTGTCCCGGGAACGGGCGGCCGCGAACATTCGTTTGTGGTGGTATCAGTTATTAATTTGGCAGCGGAAATTACATCAGGACCGTAGTTAGGAAATGTTTATCAGAGTAAGACCACCATATTTTATATTAATAAACACATGGGTAAACCCAAGTTTTATTATTACAATAGGGATAAACCCTATATTATTGAATTTAAAACATCGTCTTTTAGATAACTTTTATAGCCACATTTTTCCAAGCCGTTAGTGCTCTCCAGTTGGCTTTTTCCTAATTTGCTGTCACATTGTGTTACCTGAAACGCGTTTTAAAAACATTTGTCAGTGGAAATACTGGTGAGTGAATCCCAGTTTAATCAAGAAGAGTTTTATCAATTAACACAGTATTGAGAGCGATCACATTGTTTATTTCTGCACAATTACTCATTCAGTACTGTCAATCCTGACTGGTGGGTCATTTTACACATTGGCTAACTCGTCGTCCAATGGTAACATGTTCCACATTTTGTATACAAAACCCCAACATACCGGCAGTAATTGAAGAACTACAAAGACTCAATCACTGCTTAATCATATTGTAAAGCATTTAAGGTTTTGTAAAATAGTTCACAAAAAGGTTTACAAAAAGCGGATAAACTCACATTGTTGTTTTAGACTTCTTCTAGGGTTTCCTGGTATTAATCTATAATTTACACAAATGTATATATGTTAGTATAATAACCCTTTATTTATATTAACGATACCCTCCCCGAGACGGTATTCCAACAACTACGTCGGGCAGAACCACTACAGTTGTTACGGAACCCTGGATCAATCGGGCAGCGTATCTAATACGTAACTGGGGTTATAATACTTACAACGGAGCAGAACCTCGCTAATTAGGGGGTATTATACTCGGAAATTATGCCTATTATGTGAGAATTCGTTTAGAAAGAAATGAATTGAGCGACGGAAAACGAAATCCCGAGGCCTTCTTATATAGGGCTGAAAATTGAAGTCCTCGCGACCCGCGTAAGGTTTACGCCAAGGCCTACGCGGCCCGCGTACTCGGGGGTTAGGCTGTAGCTGATCCGGGTCACGAACTAGGTTCAACATGCGTTATGACACGTGCCATCACAGGGGTTCGCCTGACCTTTAAGCTGTCGCGGCCCGCGTAAGCTAATGAGAAGGCTTACGCGCCCCGCGTAAACTTAAATTTTCTTGTTCTTTAATTATTTTTAATGATATTTTATATTTTGGGCTCGGTTTTCACATACGGGGTTTATTTTAAGACATATAGGGGTATTTTAAAATATATTAGGGTATCAGAAAATTTTTAGGAGGGTTGTTATACAAAAAAAAAGGGATTTGGCCTGTAATAATCACAACTAGATGTTATTCGCAATTGACAGTCTCACCTTTAAATATTTTCCCCACCAGTCTCACATTTCACTTATTTTTCCTACACCGGTCCCCCGTTAAAAAAAAAACTTAACGGAGTTAAGCTTTTTTCCAAATTACAAACAGATTTTTAGGGCTTTTGATCAGAACGACGATACAAGTCCATTGATGTAAAACTTACCTCGAATTGGTGCTCCAAATGACTTGATTTTTGTTAACTGGAAATTTAAGCACTCGAATTGAAGCGCCATTTTCATCGTTTGGAGCACCGTTTCGAGGTAAGTTTTACATCAATGGACTCGTATAGGGGTGTTCAAAAGTATCCGTATCCGAAAATCCGATCCGAAATATCCGAAAAATCGGATAGCCGAAATTTCGGATATCCGAAATATCGGATATCCGAAATTCGGATATCCGAATTTTTCGAATTCGGATTCGGATAGTGATTTTCAAAATGTCCGAAATTTCGGATATCCGAAATTCGGATATCCGAATTTTTCGAATTCGGATAGTGATTTTCAAAATTTTCGGATATTCGAATATCCGAACTATCCGAAAACATCCGAAATATCCGAAAAATATCCGAAAATATCCGTAAAATATCCGAAATATCCGAAAAATATCCAAAAACTTATATTCGGATATCCAAAACTATGCAAAATATGTGTTTCCGAATATGAAAAAAATAATAAAAATTAAAAATTAAATAAAAAGTTGGATTTTCGGATATCCGAATTCACTATCCGAATTCGTATCCGAAATTTCGGATATCCGAATTTCGGATACGGATTCTGATTCGGATAGTGAAATCTGGTATCCGAAAATTTCGGATATCCGAAATTCGGATATCCGGTTTTGAACACCCCTAGACTCGTATCGTCGTTCTGATCGAAAACTGTAAAAAATTGTTTGTAATTTGGAAAAAAAACGTAACTCCGTTAAGTTTTTTTAACGGGGGACCGGTGTAGGAAAAATAGGTGAAAGGTGGGACTGGTGGGGGGAATATTTAGGTGGGACTGTCTGTGAGAACTGTCAAATTTGCATGCATCCGTACGTTTAATTAATATTGATTTATGCTTAATGACTGTGCTTGATTTCAACTGATGAATAAACTGCTTTCTGATTTCTGTAACATACATATATATGCATCACATTTAATACTGTCACTCCGTTTATTACATACAACCTTTAGTGACAAACTTGATGCACAAAGCACAGTAGCACAGTGAGCGGATAACTCAGAAACAAGCTGACAATGCCAGCACATAGACAAACAATATATTGAGGCCCAGGATGAGCCAGAGACAAGGTACTACACTAGTAGGGAGTGTAGGGAAGTAAGGACCATAAGACTGCGTCACTAGGTGATAGTTTAGGTGCCGGAAAGTGCCTAAAACCCACTCTAAGTGCAGAATTCTGCATTTATTAACAAAATTCAGCATTTAAACATGCTAGTCACTGGCGAAAATATGGCAAAATGGTCCTGTATGCTTTCCTAAGTGTCGGGAATTAAAAGTGTCACTAAAAGTTACATAAAGGACACTACATGACATAACTTAGCACTTTACGGAACGGTATCAAACCGAACAACCAGACATTACCCGGAACACCAAAACAATGCTAGAAGCATTGTTTTTATTTTTCTGAACTAGTTATGGTTCCCGAACATCATAACACACTATATTATGACATAACACTTAAACCCTTAACTAGTTCACTTAACTTCTAACTAAATTAACTAACTACCATTACAAACTAACTAAACCAACCCCCCCCCCCCAAACCGGTTATGAAGTGGGACACCCTCCCCCCCTTGATTTTGTTGAATTGTTTAATGGGTATGTTATGTACTAATGAGACATTCTAACTAATGGTTAATAAAATGTTGGAAGAATTATCTATAAAACCACAAGTCCCTCATTCATTATCATCTACAACACCATCCATCTCTCCTCTCTCCCTCTTGTTCGGCCGACCCCAAACCACACCACCATCATCATCATTCAAGCTTGTTTCATTCATTTTACAAGCATACAAGGGTGTTAAGGGTCATACAAAGAAGCTTGGTGTTCTCGGAAGTTGAAGGACCTTCTCTATTTGCTATTAACCACCACTTTTCTTCTCTTGAACTTCCCTAGCCTTGAGCTAGTGGTAAGAACTTGAATCCCTTCATTTTACATCTTATTTAAGTGGATAAAGTAAGATACATGATGTTAATCTTGAAGAATACTAAGAATCAAAAGAATGCAACCTTAACATAAGCTTAAATCATGAAGAAATCATGTTATTTTAGTGTTAATATGCTTGTTGATTATTGATTATTTGTAGAAATGATGTTGATCATCATGTAGTCTTGCTAGATCATGAGTAAAAACATAATCTAGCAAGATGAGAGGATGAACATGTTAAAGGTTATGGATCATCCTCACAAAAGTCATGAACTTGAAGGAATATAAAGTTTCTTGTAAAATGATGAACAAAGTAAGTTTAAAGTCTTGTAAATCTAAATGTTCAAGTATGATTTACCAAGAAACCAAGTTAAAAATACAAGTTTACTAAACCTTGGTTCTTACATAAATATACATCATTTTTGGTGATTAATAAAGTGAAGAAACACATGTGTAACAAGAAAAATACATGAAGAAGCATTTTTAGAAAATATGAACATAAGTTGTAAATATCCATATTCTATAAAAATGGAGTTTTTTAAGAAACAATTACACTTCCAAGGGTAACAAGACTTACTAATTACACTAGTAAGTTACTACACATTCTATATACTCTTAAAAGAGAAAGTCGGTGGCTTCGGCCACCGACCAACTTCTCCGTTGTTATTTCCAGAACATATTTGATAATATTGAGAGCAAGTTACAACAAATACTGCGTTAGGTACATGTCTGATTTTGCAGTTGGCCACCAGTTATGTCCTTTGAACCGTTTGAAACGTAACCGACCGGCCGGGCCGGTGGCCAGTGGTTGAACCGGAAATCTGACGTAAATAAGGGCCGGGCCGGAATGAAAAACGTTAGATCATAAAGTCTGAAACTAAAATGAAATGAGCAAAGGAAGAAGCACAAGCTGTAGTTGTTTCTTTCGTAAGTATTTTCGACAAAGTGATGGCTTTGAAGTTTGAACAGAGAGTCGTGATTAGAAAGATGATGGCTCTGGGATGATAGTTGCTATGGAATCTTGCTAAAACCACAAAGTAGATCTGGAAAGACAATGGATATGGCTTGTCAACTGCTAACAACAAAGAGGGAGGCTAGGTTTTTGACTTTTGTGAACACAAAGTAGATTTAGGTTGTGGGCTGAGTTTTAGATGGGTAGTAAGCCCATTTTTAAGTGGATACTGAACATATATTTTTATTAATAAAATTGATACAGAATATTCTATATTTCTATAAATTAATTATTATATCTGTTCCGGTTCTTATTACCGGTCCGACCAGTGAACCAATAAAGTGACCGGTTCGTTCACCAGTCTGGTTATGAAAACATTGGTTCTGACACTGGTCCTTACTTTTCGGTGTATGTTCTTTAACTTTGTCGTTTTACTTTACAATAACGTCCCTGTAATTAATTTTTATTTCTTTTGACCCCCATAATTTATGATTTTAACAGTTTTAGGGAGATTAAAAGCATACAAGATGATTATTTATTTTTAAACATTAAAAGAAGATGGTAACTATTAACAATTGCTTCAACTATTTTTCAGGGGAGAGAGCTACACATGCAGAAGATAACCACACGATTGGTCAAAGTTTGACTGGAGGTAACTGTGTTGAGCAAGAGAAGGGTTACCAGAATAATACATTGCAAGTTGATTATGCAATTTCACTGCATTGACCTGTGTTCTCCAGCGCTTATTGGGAATTTATCCAAGACATCGACAATTTTGGCGCGTTGGACCTCCTTTGCTGCAAAATCAAACCAAATGATATTAATTTTATTTGATAAGGTAAACCATACGCATTATTCAGTTTAATAATTTCATGATCGATGACGATAACCACAGTTCATATCAAACTAAACAAATAAGTGTGTTTAAGAATTCCATTTCAGAATTCTGCCAACCGAGCTAGATCCTCCAGCATTAACGTTGGACTAATCCACTCGATGTTTCAACGTGCTACAAGTAAAATTTCAATCCTTGATGTGATTATGTCTTTTGATTACACGTGTTAGTTTTCCATTTATACGTGTTTAATACTTTTTTTTGTACATTTCCATTTATACGTGTTTAATACTTTTTTTTGTACATTTCCTATGTATGAATCGGTCACATATAGATACGTTATAATTGTACATTAAAACTTTGATTGCTTTAGGTAATCTTCATCCACTATAAGGATGCTATTAAGTTAACTTGGATACGTCAAAACGTGCGCTTTCATATGGTGAAAGCATCACATAACGTTTGGACTAATCCATTCAAGGTTTAAAATGTCCCCGCGCCGCAACGCGCGCGGGTCTAATTACTAGTTTTTATAATTTTTCAAGTTCATGAGTTGGTAGTTTATGCTTGTTTTAACAAGATTGGTAAGTAGAGATTGTATATTGTTGATTGAGAATTGTTTGGATGGATTTTTGAAAAGAAAATGATATGCTAATAAGCATGGACATCTCCGTTTACAAAGGAAACTCTGGCGAAATTTTCTAAAATTCCAACACTTAGAAAATATTTTTCTAACAAATGTTACAAGTATATTTTACAACTTGTGTTTCGAATATAAACTTCGCCATGGGTTTTGTCACAAAAATACAAAGTATCTGAGGTTGGTTTTGTAAATAAAAATGGGTAAATATATATTTAGAATATATATTTTATACTAAGACACTTGTGTGAATATTTGCATATTTTGTGAACTAGTTATATTATTTTAGAGTAAAATAATATATCTTACAAATACCATGGAAAATCACAACTCCAAAATAATACCAAAAATCACACGGAATAAATATTTAAGTTATACGCTTGATATTGTGAAACCAAACGCAAAGACATAACTTATAAAAGATTCCAGAAAATACTCTTACACATATATTTTTGGTAAAATATTATTTTGGAAACTAAAGAAGTAAAAATATATTATTTTTGGGAAAAATACATATATTTTGGAAATACGTTATTTCTGGACAAATAAGTTAAATATATTTTCCTAAGTGGGACTTAAAATATATTTTTCAAAACTACAAATAGACACGTATAAATACCCCCATCATTGGGAGGGAAATACGAAGTTAAAATACTTGATAAGTATTAATGCGAGATATTGTTTAATCAATTATCCCAAAACGAAATATAAGTTAAAGTTAAAATAATTTATTTTAACAAGAGATTATAACCTGGAAAAAATATTGGAAACATAAGAAACGCAACTCAAAAACGTTAACTCTAAGCCAAGGCACGGCCCGTTCGTCTAATAGACGTTAGTACACTGTAGGTAGTCGCGTTTGCTGCGGGGGTTTGAGTTGCTAGATCTGAAGACGCAATATTGTGAGTTCATGTCCCCCTTTTCTTCTAACTGTTTTCAGTTTTATACTTCAGGGATGGAATACATGTTACAATTATTACAATTATTACAGACACTTTTATACATGGTATGATTAGCTTAAGGAGGGTTTACTACTTAGATCATGTGAAAGGTGGGTATAACACTTAAGGCCATTAATCCTCATTGTAGGACCGAGGGACATGAGTGATAGATCTATTTGGGTGTAGCGAGCCCACACCCATGAGGCCGGGGCGGCCCATAGTGGTGACTGTGTCTTACAGCCGAGGCCCGGTACAAATTTTCTAGGTTTGAGTACTTCCTGAACCGTTTCACACATATCAGTGGCTTTGCAACCCATTGGTGATCTCTTTTTCCTTAATTGCTACATACCAAGGACTTTTATACACACAGACATACTTTAAAGGTTTATACATACTCACATACACATGAACTTGCTCAACTTTTGTTGATTTTTCAAACTACATGTATTTAAGGAAACTAATGGATCTGGAAGGGTATGCGTGTGTTTCAAGCTGCGTTTGAATAAAGATGTCATCTAGGGTTGTAGGGTTTGGGAGGTGTAACCTATTCCTGGACGGGTTACATGTCTCTAAACCTCGTTTTATTTAAAGTCTTTTGTTGAGTCTTATGAACTCGTTTTAAACAAAGTCATGGTTTGTAACTTAATTTGGGGTTGATGTTTCAAGACAAGCATGTTATGGTATTTTCTAAACTATATTAATGGATGAACATCTCGTATTTTTATCATATAGCATTGTTGTGATTGTGGCTATGGTATTAAGAAGTCACACCAAAATAACCACGCTTCCGCAAAAGCCAGGGTGTGACAGCTTGGTATCAGAGCCTCTATCATAGCGAACTAGGATTCCTTCTCGAGTCTAGACTATGATCATTAGGGCTCTCACGAAAACGTTTTCAAACATTTTTACATTGCATACACAAAACGTCCAGATCCAGGAAACAAACATTTTTTACAAACAACAAGGCACAAATACACATTTCAAAATTTATATTTAAGTCTTTGAGACTGAGGGAGGTTCAGTCTTTGAGACTGAGGGAGGTTCAGTCCTAGAGACTGGGGGAGGTTCAGTCTTAGAGATCGAGGGAGGATCGGCCTTAGAGGCTGGGGGATAATTAGTCTTAGAGACTGGGAGAATTAGTCTTAGAGACTGGGAGTTGGTCTTAGAGACCAGGGAATTAGTCTTAAAGACTGGGAGTTGGTCTTAGAGACCAGGGAATTAGTCTTAGAGACTGGGAGTTGGTCTTAGAGACCAGGAAATTAGTCTTAGAGACTGGGAAAGTTTGGTCTTAGAGACCAGGGAGGTAGACTTAGAGACTGGGAATGGTATGGTCTTAGAGACCAGGGAGTTAGTCTGAGAGGCTGGGTAGGATAGTCTGGGAAGGACTAGGATGATTACTTGCTTACATTGTTATCACTTACATGCTTATTTGATGACTGTTGATATATATGTGCATATGTGTGATTGTTTTAGACACCATGTCATCATCCTCCGAGAGTGGAGTGTCAGACACCATTGACCCTATAGCCATAGTATCAGATGACGAGATCATCCCAGAGGACGAGGATTTTACATCAGATACCACGAGCAGCGACGACGCTGACTTTTAGCCCTGTTGCCTTTCCAGATTATGGAGATGATTTACCTATAGCTGATGGTTTTCTTGACGGGGATCTGCCTCTTGTTCAGATCACTGCTCCTGTTCCTCTCGCTGCATTTCCTACTAAGGGTCGGCCACTTGACGCGATGTCTGATGATGACGACGATCTCTTTATCAAGGGTCCCCCTGAGGATGCCCAGGATGGCGGGGCTCCAGTTGATGATGAGGTTGCTGTTCCTTTTGAGATTCCAGCTGTCGATGCCATTGTTATGCCACCAGTCGAGGTTCCCGTTGTGGAGGTTTTATCCGACTCATCTGGTCCCGACTTATTTGAGTCTGTATCATCCGCGACTTTACACGCACGGGGTGTGCAGCATTATCCCACTGACACTAATTCCGACACCGTGACGCCTGCTGCACTTGTCCCTCCTTTGTATTTCGAGTTTGCCAATGATCCCATCTTTTCACATTCCTTTGACCAAGATCATGAGATCGAGTTTGTACCTGACGAGCAGCCTCTTGAGACACCTGTCATTCATGATGACCAGCTTTTTGATATACCTGCTAATGTTGAATATGCTCCAGCTGACCCCGAGCCTGAGGTGTACGCCTACACCCCGTGCTTAGGTCGTGGCCATTTCGTAAAATGATGCCAAGCATATCCGGGACATGGTCATTTAACCCCCAAGGGCAATACATTAAATAATACAGAATAAAGCGGGTTATGTAAATACATTAATCACAATCCGATTTAAATGACTACATACCCGACCAAGCGATACTTTTATAGTACCGTACCCCAAGCCCGTATAGGGAAAATAAGTTAAGAGTATTTACCTGAGCAAAGTATCAATCAAATACAGCAAAATGCAAGTACTTTTACTGGGCTCCTAATCTGGAACGAAGGTTTATAATAACCTATTAGATTTCTAACGGTCCTTAATTTAGCCTTAGCTTAGACCGGTTAGTTTCAATGATACGGTTCGTACGCACTATTAAGCGAAGACCGGATAGAATGTGATTTAGACCCAACAAGTTTGGAGACTTTTTTAATATGGGTATTTCATACACACTCTGGGTTTTGAGATAAAACCGATAAGGTTTGACCCGTTTCGGCTAATTTATGTAAACTTGTTACATAAACCGAGCCGTACGCGTAATAAGCGTGACGGGTATTCATGAGAGCTATATACAGGTTTCCTAAGTTAATTATACCTCAAATATGTTGTGACATCAGTAAGATGTCTTTCATTATGCCCGAAACGTGTTTAAACACAAACTAGGCCCCGTAGGGGTAGTTTGGTCATTTAAAAGTTTATAAAAGAGTTTAAGGAACAACCTGAGTTACAGGTCTGATGTAATCAGAAAAAATACATAATTTGCTAAGTTATATCAGTAGGATAAAGCATATATGTGAAATCTATCATTTTTAACCAAACTATGCCCCGTAGGGGTATTTTGGTAATTTCACATAAGCCGAAAAGCTCAAAACTGAAGTCTGAGTTTATCAACCTTTTCTTACTGTTAAAATATTATAATTTTCCTCATATATCAGTAGGTATCAACCCGGGTATGTTCAATATAATTTTAAAACATACTATGCGTTAAAAACGCTTAATAAGGCGATTAAAGGCCATTTCCGGGTTCGATACTTAAATCTGATATTTTTATATTTCCAGAAGGCTTAAAATAATTTATTTATCACATGTGATCAGTAGCAAAAGGTTTGGAGTCGTTTAGATATGTAAAACTCATTTTATGGCCCGTAAGGGCAAAACCGACATTTACCGGTTTAAGCCTACGACTATGAGTTATGCTCAGCCTAAAATTAATTAAAAATCTTTAAAATTCCCAAAATAATATACCACATCAGTGGGTAAAAGATTTGATATCAAAAAGTAGGCTTAACTAGGCTATACGCTAATTACGCCGTTTTATTAACATAAAGCATTCATTTTGCGATAATGAGCATAAATCTTAATCTACAAATCAAACTGATGTCAAACTTTGCATACAAGTTTATATATCAGTAATTAAAGTTTCTACTCTTTTACATTTCCAAAAATCACATTTTAAGGTAGTAAGGGCATAACGGTCAACATATGAGCAATTAACGGAAACATGCATATTAATTGGATAACTAATGAACCATAGTGTATAATCACAGAGGGTTATACTAGCATGTAACCTGGTCCAAATAAGGCTCTTAGGTATTTCTAAAACATGCCTCAACGGGTCAGAACTAAAGTGAAAGTCAAACTATGTGACTTTCGGTTCCGAACCGGGTATTTACAGGAATTTCTCGGGTTGAACATGTTTAGACATGTTCTTACACTTATTACCAAGTTATAACAATGATCAAACAGGTTGTATATGATCTACATTGCTAATCATGCATAAATTGCAATTTAAGTATCCTGTTGACTTTTTCTTAGCAAGTTTGACCCGACTTTTGACCTGGTTAGAGTGGTAATCAGGGGGAACCCTTTTGAGGGTTTATTACCCACATAATTACCAACTTATAACTACTTTTAATTCGAGATATAACTAAGCCATTGTTGACTAATCTCGAAGTCAAACCGTAATTACGACGGTTTGACTTTTAGCTAAACAACTAAGCTAAACTCAATTAAAGAAGGTTAAGTAACTTACTGAAGTCCTAAGCTTGAATAGTGACCACTTGGAAGCAGGCTTGAGCTCCAGGAATGATCAGAAAACTTGAAGAAGATGTGAAGAACAAAGGTTGCTACTCATGGCCTTTTATAGTGACAATTTCACCACAAATCCTTGACACTTGGGGTCTACAACTCACCATACCCTTCCAACAAGTGTCCTAGATGTTTAGGGGTCGTTTAGGGGTCAAGAGGAATGTGGAAAATCGATTTAAGGTGCGCATAAAGGAAAGGGTAGGAAACAACCAACAAATTCGAAGCTGGGCACCCCTAGCGTGACGCTAGGCCCCCTTCGCGTCGCGCTAGGCCCCTTCTGCACGAAATCCACATTTTTAGATTTTTGCGATTTGATCCTTGGCTCTTCAAAATTCGATTAGGCACTTGTTTCTTGCATTATGAACCCTCATAATTGATCCATAAGGGATTTAAAACATATACCCACTTTGTTAAGTCCCCGGTTAACTTAATTGTTACCCGAAAAGTCCTAACTTTCAACGTTTACGCTTTAACCCCTCGTACACGAATTTGATCATAACTTTCTCATACGATAACTAAACTTTATGAAATTTTAATCGTGCATTCTAGTGAGCATAATTAACCGTTACAAAGCTTTGGGTTTGTCAAAAGGTCACTCAGAGGTATAACTTAAACATGTTGACACATTTAACCCCTGTAGTTTGTAATCTCTCACTTTTAGCTTCGCATGATCCATGATTTATTCGTTTGATGTTATAAACATCATGTAGGGTTAATGTACAATATATTTATTCACTTTTGACATTTAGAATACGTATATTCACATACTTTCCATGTTTGTCAAATTTACTCCTTTCATAATATTCTTTCACACGTTTAAACATACGACACGTGTCTACACTTTATAGGACGTGAATTTTCGAGGTGTTACATCCTCACCCCCTTAAAATAAATCTCGACCCGAGATTTACTGAAATAAATAAGGGTACTTTTCTTACATCGTGGATTCAACCTCCCACGTGTATTCGGGACCTCTACGGGCATCCCATTTGACCTTTACAATAGGTACATGCTTCCTTCGAAGCTTCTTTACCTGTCGATCTTCAATCGACAAAGGTTTTTCCACAAACTTCAAGCTCTCATCTATATGCACATCTGTATGTGGTATAACCAGTGATTCGTCAGCGAAGCACTTCTTCAGATTGCATATCTGGAACACATTGTGAATTCCACTGAGCTCTTCCGGTAAGTTTAACTTATAGGCAACTAACCCGACACGTTCGATAACCTCGAAAGGTCCTATGTATCTCGGGCTTAGCTTGCCTTTCTTACCAAATCGCATCACCCCCTTCCAGGGCGACACTTTAAGCAACACTTTGTCACCTACTTCGAAGTGAAAAGCTTTACGCTTTGGATTTACATAACTCTTCTGTCTATCGTGGGCAGCTTTGAGACGGTCACGAATCTGGACAATCTTGTCCGTCGTTTCAAAGACTATCTCTGGTCCAAACAATTGGACATCTCCAACTTCCGCCCAACAAATAGGCGATCTACACTTTCTACCGTATAATGCCTCAAAAGGCGCAGCCTTAATGCTGGTATGGTAGCTATTGTTGTAGGAGAATTCGATTAACGGTAGGTTCTTATCCCAACTACCACCCAAATCGATCGCACATGCATGTAGCATGTCTTCCAACGTTTGAATAGTAAGCTCACTCTGACCGTCGGTCTGAGGATGATAAGCCGTACTAAAATTCAAACGTGTTCCCAATGATTGTTGGAAACTCTTCCAAAAATGCGACGTGTACCTAGTATCTCTATCAGAGATAATAGCCACAGGTATGCCATGTAAGGCTACAATCTTATCAACGTATAACCGGGCTAACATGTCGGAGCTATAAGTCTCCTTGATGGGTAAGAAATGTGCTGACTTAGTCAGTCTATCAACTATAACCCATATTGTATCATTGCCTTTCCTTGTCTTTGGCAACTTGGTGATAAAATCCATCGTCACCATTTCCCACTTCCACGTAGGAAGTTCAGACTGTTGTAGCAAGTCTGACGGCTTTTGATGCTCGGCTTTGACTTGCGCACATGTCAAGCATTTAGCTACATGGGTGGCTACAGACTTTTTCAAGCCTATCCACCAATAATTTGCCTTTAGATCCTGGTACATCTTATCAGCTCCAGGATGAACGGAGTATTTGGAACTATGGGCTTCCTGGAGGATGACATCTCGAAGACCTCCATAAATTGGAACCCATATTCGTCCATTTAATCGTAAAATTCCGTCCTTGCTAAGAGTTAACTGCTCCTCAGTTACTCCTAGCTTTTCATTAGGATAGTTAGCTTCCAACACAGCTTCCTTCTGTGCAGCTAACAACCTTTCAATCAAATTATTCTTTATCTCCATGCGCTTGGCATTGATTCGGATAGGTTTCAACCTCTCCTTTCTACTCAAGGCATCGGCGACTACATTGGCCTTGCCGGGATGGTATCTGATTTCGCAATCATAATCATTTAAAGTTTCCATCCAACGGCGTTGCCTCATGTTTAATTCCTTCTGATTAAACAGATGTTGTAGGCTCTTGTGATCAAAATAGATCACACACTTGATCCCATATAAATAATGCCTCCACAGTTTTAGTGCGAATACAACGGCACCTAATTCCAAGTCGTGGGTGGTGTAATTCTTTTCATGCACCTTTAACTGACGTGATGCATAGGCAATAACCTTGCCTTTCTGCATAAGCACACACCCCATGCCAGTGTGTGATGCATCGCAGTAAACCACGAACTCTTCTATTCCATCTGGCAATGTCAGTACTGGGGCGTTGCTCAACTTTTGCTTCAGAATATCAAAGGACTCTTGCTGCTTAGGGCCCCAAATGAACTTTACTTTCTTCTTAGTCAAGGAAGTTAGGGGTGCAGCAATCCTTGAAAATTTTTTGATGAAACGCCTGTAATATCCTGCCAATCCCAGGAAGCTATGAATTTCTGTAGGCGTCTTTGGTTCTTGCCAGTTTATAACTGCTTCAACCTTAGCAGGATCCACTTGGATACCACGCTCACTAACCACGTGTCCATGGAATTGGACTTCTCGAAGCCAAAATTCACACTTGGAGAATTTGGCATAGAGCTTCTCCTGGTGCAGGAGCTTGAGAATACAGCGAAGGTGTTTCTCATGGTCAGCTTGATTCTTCGAATAGATAAGAATGTCGTCGATGAAAACGATGACGAATTTATCTAAGTACGGCTTGCAAACGCGATTCATGAGATCCATGAACGCCGCCGGTGCATTAGTGAGCCCAAAAGGCATCACTAGGAACTCGTAATGACCATAACGAGTCCTAAATGCTGTTTTATGCACATCTTCATCTCTGACCTTCAGTTGATGGTAGCCTGACCTCAAGTCAATCTTTGAGAAATAACTTTCTCCTTGTAGTTGATCGAACAAATCATCGATCCTAGGCAAAGGATACCTATTCTTTATTGTGACCTTGTTAAGCTCACGATAATCGATGCACAGACGCATCGATGCATCCTTCTTCTTGACAAACAGGACTGGCGCTCCCCAAGGAGACGAACTAGGTTTAATGAAACCCTTAGCTAGTAATTCGTCTAGCTGTGTCCTCAATTCCTTCATTTCTGTGGGCGCCAACCTATATGGTGCTCTAGCAACCGGTGCTGCTCCGGGGATGATATCTATCCTGAATTCCACTTACCTATCTGGTGGCAAACCAGGTAGTTCTTCCGAAAAAACTTCTGGGTATTCAAAAATGGTAGGTATGTCTTCTATCTTCGATTTAGGCTCATCAATAATCACTTGTGCCATGTAGATGACACAACCCTTCTTTAAACACTTGGAAGCCTTGAGCATAGTTACTTGCTCAGGCAATCCATACTGGGTATCTCCCCGAATGGTAAGTGATTCACCAGACGGAGTCTTTATCACTACCTGCTTTTTGTTGCAGACAATTTGGGTCTGGTTATAAGATAACCAGTCCATACCCAATACTATGTCAAAACCGGCCAATTTAAAAGGAAGTAGAGATAGAGGAAAAGAGTGGTTCTTAATGGATATAACACATCCATCTAACACAGTCGAGACGGTTTCTATGGTGCCATCTGCTAGCTCCACCTCATAATCCACACTTAAGGTTTTGACAGGTAAATTCAGCAATTCACAAAACTTATTATCTACGAACGACTTATCAGCGCCTGAATCAAAAAGTACTCTTGCAAAGACATCGTTTACAAGGAAAGTACCTGTAATAACGTTGTCGTCTAGGACCGCTTCTTTGGCATCCAATCGAAAGACTCTAGCATTAGTCTTCTTAGCCTCTTCAGGCTTCTTGGCATACTTAGGGTAGTTGGTCTTTATGTGCCCCTTCTCATTGCAGTTGTAGCATGTGGCATCTTTTATCTTCTTGCACTCTATCGTCTTGTGCTCTTTAGATTTGTATATCCCACATGCAGGTGCTCCTGACTTAGAATCAGACTCAAGTCTGCACTTTCCAAAGTGGCGTTTCTGGCAATTCGTGCACTTTGGCTTTTCCTCTGTCCGCTGACTATTCCTTCTAGAACCAGACTTCTTAGAGTCGGTGTTTCCCTTGTGCTTCTTCTCTGACCCTCGTGAGTTATCATCCTCACGCTTCCTCTTACTTTCTTCAGATTTCTTTAGCGATCTCAACCTGACCGCATCTAGAGTAAGGGATAAAGAGAGATCAGCTACCGACCTAAACGTAGCAGGTCTCGAAGCCTTAACACTGGCCTTGATTTCTGGGGCTAAACCCCCAATGAAGCGAGCAATTCGCTTGGGCTCTGGTGTTACAAGGTAAGGAACCAGTCTGGACAGGGTATTGAAACTGGTGAGGTAAGCTTGACAGTCTAATTTTGTCATCACCAATGATAAGAAATCAGATTCAATTCCTTCGACCTCATGTTGAGGGCAGTAGTTTTCCATAATGAGGGTAACAAACTGCTCCCATGACATGTTGTAGAGCGGGATCTTCCCAGCAGCTTGAATGAGAGACCTCCACCAAGCTAGTGCCTCTCCTTTGAATGATTGGGATACATACTTTACTACATCCCTTTCAGCACAACCGCTGATGTCCACCACCGTGTCCATTTCATCCAACCTGGTCATACAATCTACTGCTCCTTTCTCCCCAGTGAAATCTCGGGGTTTACAGGAAACAAAGTACTTATAGGTACAGGACTTGGTATGCGGTTCATTATCGAACACTATCCTCTTGGATGGAACATTGTGTTCATTTGATGAATGTCGATCATCATCCTTCTTTGGCCCTTCATTCTTAAAGGGCGGCTTGTTATGAAGCTCTGAATGAGTTTTAGGGACAGACTTAGAGTGGGGTATAGATGAGGCTCGACTATGCGTCCCACTATACTCCTTAAATTGTTCTTCTACAGCTTTAGATACAGCTGTGTCAATTAGTAAACGAAGCTTTCCTTTGGTTATATTAATCCGATCATTATCATCGCGGTTTTCCAAAGGATGACTGTTTATCTCGTCAGAGTCAGCCATGTAGTCTTAGTTGCTACAAAAAGAAGATAAGGGCAAGGTTTATTTAGAAGCCCTTTCAGTACTATCGTTCTTAAACGATTTATTAACCATGCTTTTAATACACATTTTTTTAGTTAATTTGTTAAATATAAAAATTGTTCAGGATCTTTATCATAATCCTAAATTATAAGTTAATAATAGCACAAAAGGCCTAGTCACGTAGACAAGTTTAGTTTATAAGCCATGATTTCAGAGAATCAAGGCATTAAGGTTTGAATCAAAGTTCATTACCTTTTCTTGACAGGGAGTTGTAGGCTACCACTGTCATAGCCCGTGGGCACTTCATCCATAAGGGATGATTATATAAATAAGGGAATTTGAAATAACCCAATTAAAAATGACTTATGTGATTTTCATCGTATCACACTTTGTCGAGCATGTTAATATGCTTTCCGATGTTTAACAAAAATTTAAATCTCTTAAATAGGTTCTACCATCTTGGCCATGTCTATAATGACATTTAGGCTAGGTTTTACTCTTTAGATTCTTTTTAATAATTAACGCAGAACAATCCTTAATTGGAATGTTAACGAGGATCTGAATCTATTTGTGGAACTACCATCTTGGCCCTGCCTTAATATGACACATGAGCTAGGTATTGTCCTTATTAGATTTTGCCATTTTATTATAATGGTAGATCTTATAATATAGGAATGATGTTTTAAACATAATCGTTCCTTTAAAATTTAAACAAGTATATGGTTGCCCTAAACGGGACTTCTAATAATAAATAAAAATGACTTGCCCATGCAAGGGCAAATCAGAAAAATAACAAAGAAGTAATTAAAAGACAAAGAAACGAATTTGGATTTGTCTTATGTTCTTGTCTAGACTCAAGAATGTGCAACTGTGTAACTGAGATTAAACACAAAAGGCTAGTGTTTAATTCACTCAGTGTTGGCTCTGATACCAACCTGTCACACCCCGATTTCCACGTGTCACCGGTGGGCCCGGTGGGGAGTATCGTGACGTGGTTGGCAACATAATAGTCAAACAACACAATTATATAAATGCACAGCGAAAGCAATTTAAAAGATATAATACAACCGAATTTATTATTGTAATATCAAATGTCACAATATTCGGAAGTTTAATCCACAGACGGATCGGAAATAAAAATAGAAACAATAGTTCAACAGACTTTGACATCTAGAGCTTGCGAGACTTGAGTAATGATGCCTGGAGTAGCCAGCCTATTTCGTATAGCACCTGCACTTAACCTTTTTGGAAAATACGTCAGTTTACACTGGTAAATACAACTCAACTGACTCATTTTGAAAAGAGTTTGTAAATTGATTTGAATGCACTTCGGCACAAAAATATCTTTATAACTTGGGACAATTATTTGTATATAATCTTGTATACAGATTTACTTATTTGCCGTCCATTAGCACCGGTTAGAAGAGCCGGTTTAAGTTAACTGACACGCCACAGGTATAGTGCCCTCAAGGTTGATTCCTTTAGTGGATTACCAGTTTTTTTTACATAATGCATCTGTCAGGTGTACGCCTACACCCCGTGCTTAGGTCGTGGCCATTTCGTAAAATGATGCCAAGGATATCCGGGACATGGTCATTTAACCCCCAAGGGCCATACATCAAATAATACAGAATAAAGCGGGTTATGTAAATACATTAATCACAATCCGATTTAAATGACTACATACCCGACCAAGCGATACTTTTATAGTACCGTACCCCAAGCCCGTATAGGGAAAATAAGTTAAGAGTATTTACATGAGCAAAGTATCAATCAAATACAGCAAAATGCAAGTACTTTTACTGGGCTCCTAATCTGGAACGAAGGTTTATAATAACCTATTAGATTTCTAACGGTCCTTAATTTAGCCTTAGCTTAGACCGGTTAGTTTCAATGATACGGTTCGTACGCACTATTAAGCGAAGACCGGATAGAATGTGATTTAGACCCAACAAGTTTGGAGACTTGTTTAATATGGGTATTTCATACACACTCTGGGTTTTGAGATAAAACCGATAAGGTTTGACCCGTTTCGGCTAATTTATGTAAACTTGTTACATAAACCGAGTCGTACGCGTAATAAGCGTGACGGGTATTCATGAGAGCTATATACAGGTTTCCTAAGTTAATTATGCCTCAAATATGTTGTGACATCAGTAAGATGTCTTTCATTATGCCCGAAACGTGTTTAAACACAAACTAGGCCCCGTAGGGGTAGTTTGGTCATTTAAAAGTTTATAAAAGAGTTTAAGGAACAACCTGAGTTACAGGTCTGATGTAATCAGAAAAAATACATAATTTGCTAAGTTATATCAGTAGGATAAAGCATATATGTGAAATCTATCATTTTTAACCAAACTATGCCCCGTAGGGGTATTTTGGTAATTTCACATAAGCCGAAAAGCTCAAAACTGAAGTCTGAGTTAATCAACCTTTTCTTACCGTTAAAATATTATAATTTGCCTCATATATCAGTAGGTATCAACCCGGGTATGTTCAATATAATTTTAAAACATACTATGCGTTAAAAACGCTTAATAAGGCGATTAAAGGCTATTTCCGGGTTCGATAGTTAAATCTGATATTTTTATATTTCCAGAAGGCTTAAAATAATTTATTTATCACATGTGATCAGTAGCAAAAGGTTTGGAGTCGTTTAGATATGTAAAACTCATTTTATGGCCCGTAAGGGCAAAACCGACATTTACCGGTTTAAGCCTACGACTATGAGTTATGCTCAGCCTAAAATTAATTAAAAATCTTTAAAATTCCCAAAATAATATACCACATCAGTGGGTAAAAGATTTGATATCAAAAAGTAGGCTTAACTAGGCTATACGCTAATTACGCCGTTTTATTAACATAAAGCATTCATTTTGCGATAATGAGCATAAATCTTAATCTACAAATCAAACTGATGTCAAACTTTGCATACAAGTTTATATATCAGTAATTAAAGTTTCTACTCTTTTACATTTCCAAAAATCACATTTTAAGGTAGTAAGGGCATAACGGTCAACATATGAGCAATTAACGGAAACATGCATATTAATTGGATAACTAATGAACCATAGTGTATAATCACAGAGGGTTATACTAGCATGTAACCTGGTCCAAATAAGGCTCTTAGGTATTTCTAAAACATGCCTCAACGGGTCAGAACTGAAAGTCAAAGTGAAAGTCAAACTATGTGACTTTCGGTTCCGAACCGGGTATTTACAGGAATTTCTCGGGTTGAACATGTTTAGACATGTTCTTACACTTATTACCAAGTTATAACAATGATCAAATAGGTTGTATATGATCTACATTGCTAATCATGCATAAATTGCAATTTAAGTATCCTGTTGACTTTTTCTTAGCAAGTTTGACCCGACTTTTGACCTGGTTAGAGTGGTAAACAGGGGGAACCCTTTTGAGGGTTTATTACCCACATAATTACCAACTTATAACTACTTTTAATTCGAGATATGACCGAGCCATTGTTTGATTAATCTCGAAGTCAAACCGTAATTACGACGGTTTGACTTTTAGCTAAACAACTAAGCTAAACTCAATTAAAGAAGGTTAAGTAACTTACTGAAGTCCTAAGCTTGAATAGTGACCACTTGGAAGCAGGCTTGAGCTCCAGGAATGATCAGAAAACTTGAAGAAGATGTGAAGAACAAAGGTTGCTACTCATGGCCTTTTATAGTGATAATTTCACCACAAATCCTTGACACTTGGGGTCTACAACTCACCATACCCATCCAACAAGTGTCCTAGATGTTTAGGGGTCGTTTAGGGGTCAAGAGGAATGTGGAAAATCGATTTAAGGCACGCATAAAGGCAAGGGCAGGCAACAGCCAACAAATTCGAAGCTGGGCACCCCTAGCGTGACGCTAGGCCCCCTTCGCGTCGCGCTAGGCCCCTTCTGCACAAAATCCACATTTTTAGATTTTTGCGATTTGATCCTTGGCTCTTCAAAATTCGATTAGGCACTTGTTTCTTACATTACGAACCCTCATAATTGATCCATAAGGGCTTTAAAACATATACCCACTTTGTTAAGTCCCCGGTTAACTTAATTGTTACCCGAAAAGTCCTAACTTTCAACGTTTACGCTTTAACCCCTCGTACACGAATTTGATCATAACTTTCTCATACGATAACGAAACTTTATGAAATTTTAATCGTGCATTCTAGTGAGCATAATTAACCATTACAAAGCTTTGGGTTTGTCAAAAGGTCACTCAGAGGTATAACTTAAACATGTTGACACATTTAACCCCTGTAGTTTGTAATCTCTCACTTTTAGCTTCGCATGATCTATGATGTATTCGTTTGACGTTATAAACATCATGTAGGGTTAATGTACAATATATTTATTCACTTTTGACATTTAGAATACGTATATTCACATACTTTCCATGTTTGTCAACTTTAGTCCTTTCATAATATTCTTTCACACGTTTAAACATACGACACGTAGACTATAGGACGTGAATTTTCGAGGTGTTACATGTACCTTTGACATCAAATGCTAAAAGCACATACCTTTTAACCATAGGGTTCAGGTTGTTATATGTTCTTGGACTCACCAGATGTGAGTAAGGTTTGATTCGGGTTGGTGATTATCTACCTCGGTTTTATTCATATACATACACGCATGACGTAACCATAAGGAGTTAAGGTAGTACAAATTTCGAGGACGAAATTTTCTTAACGGGGGGAGAATGTGACAACTGTCAAATTTGCATGCATCCGTACGTTTAATTAATATTGATTTATGCTTAATGACTGTGCTTGATTTCAACTGATGAATAAACTGCTTTCTGATTTCTGTAACATACATACATATGCGTCACATTTCATACTGTCACTCCGTTTATTACATACAACCTTTAGTGACAAACTTGATGCACAAAGCACTGTTAGCACAGTGAGGGGATAACTCAGAAACATACTGACAATGTCAGCACATAGACAAACAATATATTGAGGCCCAGTTTGAGCCAGAGACAAGGTACTACACTAGTAGGGAGTGTAGGGAAGTAAGGACCATAAGACTGCGTCACTAGGTGATAGTTTAGGTGCCGGAAAGTGCCTAAAACCCACTCTAAGTGCATAATTCTGCATTTATTAACAAAATTCAGCATTTAAACATGCTAGTCACTGGCGAAAATATGGCAAAATGGTCTTGTATGCTTTCCTAAGTGTCGGGAATTAAAAGGGTCACTAAAAGTTACATAAAGGACACTACACGACATAACTTAGCACTTTAACGGAACGGTATCAAACCAAACAACCGGACATTACCCGGAACACCAAAATAATGCTAGAAGCATTGTTTTTATTTTTCTGAACTAGTTATGGTTCCCGAACATCATAACACACTATATTATGACATAACACTTAAACCCTTAACTAGTTCACTTAACTTCTAACTAAATTAACTAACTACCATTACAAACTAACTAAACCAACCCCCCCCCCCTTGATTTTGTTGAATTGTTTAATGGGTATGTTATGTACTAATGAGACATTCTAACTAATGGTTAATAAAATATTGGAAGAATTATCTATAAAACCACAAGTCCCTCATTCATTATCATCTACAACACTCAACACCATCCATCTCTCATCTCTCCCTCTTGTTCGACCGACCCCAAACCACACCACCATCATCATCATTCAAGCTTGTTTCATTCATTTTACAAGCATACAAGGGTGTTAAGGGTCATACAAAGAAGCTTGGTGTTCTCGGAAGTTGAAGGACCTTCTCTATTTGCTATTAACCATCACTTTTCTTCTCTTGAACTTCCCTAGCCTTGAGCTAGTGGTAAGAACTTGAATCCCTTCATTTTACATCTTATTTAAGTGGTTAAAGTAAGATACATGATGTTAATCTTGAAGAACACTAAGAATCAAAAGAAGGCAACCTTAACATAAGCTTAAATCATGAAGAAATCATGTTATTTTTGTGTTAATATGCTTGTTGATTATTGATTATTTATAGAAATGATGTTGATCATCATGTAGTCTTGCTAGATCATGAGTAAAAACATAATCTAGCAAGATGAGAGGATGAACATGTTAAAGGTTATGGATCATCCTCACAAAAGTCATGAACTTGAAGGAATATAAAGTTTCTTGTAAAATGATGAACAAAGTAAGTTTAAAGTCTTGTAAATCTAAATGTTCAAGTATGATTTACCAAGAAACCAAGTTAAAAATACAAGTTTACTAAACCTTGGTTCTTACATAAATATACATCATTTTTGGTGATTAATAAAGTGAAGAAACACATGTGTAACAAGAAAAATACATGAAGAAGCATTTTTAGAAAATATGAACATAAGTTGTAAATATCCATATTCTTTAAAAATGGAGTTTTTAAAGAAACAATTACACTTCCAAGGGTAACAAGACTTACAAATTACACTAGTAAGTTACTACACATTTTTATAATTTTTCAAGTTCATGAGTTGGTAGTTTATGCTTGTTTTAACAAGATTGGTAAGTAGATATTGTATATTGTTGATTGAGAATTGTTTGGATGGATTTTTTAACAGAAAATGATATGCTAATAAGCATGGACATCTCCGTTTACAAAGGAAACTCTGGCGAAATTTTCTAAAATTCCAACACTTAGAAAATATTTTTCTAACAAATGTTACAAGTATATTTTACAACTTGTGTTTCGAATATAAACTTCGCCATGGGTTTTGTCACAAAAATACAAAGTATCTTAGGTTGGTTTTGTAAATAAAAATGGGTAAATATATATTTAGAATATATATTTTACACTAAGACACTTGTGTGAATATTTGCATATTTTGTGAACTAGTTATATTATTTTAGGGTAAAATAATATAACTTACAAATACCATGGAAAATCACAACTCCAAAATAATACCAAAAATCACATGGAATAAATATTTAAGTTATACGCTTGATATTGTGAAACCAAACGCAAAGACATAACTTATAAAAGATTCCTAAAAATACTCTTACACATATATTTTTGGTAAAATATTATTTTGGAAACTAAAGAAGTAAAAATATATTATTTTTTGGAAAAATACATATATTTTGGAAATACGTTATTTCTGGACGAATAAGTTAAATATATTTTCCTAAGTGGGACTTAAAATATATTTTTCGAAACTACAAATAGACACGTATAAATACCCCCATCCTTGGGAAGGAAATACGAAGTTAAAATACTTGAGAAGTATTAATGCGAGATATTGTTTAATCAATTATCCCAATACGAAATATAAGTTAAAGTTAAAAAAATTTTATTTTAACAAGAGATTATAACCTGGAAAAAATATTGGAAACATAAGAAACGCAACTCAAAAACGTTAACTCTAAGCCAAGGCACGACCCGTTCGTCTAATAGATGTTAGTACACTGTAGGTAGTCGCGTTTGCTGCGGGGGTTTGAGTTGCTAGATCTGAAGACGCAATATTGTGAGTTCATGTCCCCCTATTCTTCTAACTGTTTTCCGTTTTATACTTCGGGGGTGGAATACATGTTACAATTATTACAATTATTACATACACTTTTATACATGGTATGATTAGCTTAAGGAGGATTTACTACTTAGATCATGTGAAAGGTGGGTATAACACTTAAGGCCATTAATCCTCATTGTAGGACCGAGGGACATGAGTGATAGATCTATTTGGGTGTAGCGAGCCCACACCCATGAGGCCGGGGCGGCCCATAGTGGTGACTGTGTCTTACAGCTGAGGCCCGGTACAAATTTGCTAGGTTTGAGTACTTCCTGAACCGTTTCACACATATCAGTGGCTTTGGAACCCATTGGTGATCTCTTTTTCCTTAATTGCTACATACCAGGGACTTTTATACACACAGACATACTTCAAAGGTTTATACATACTCACATACACATGAACTCGCTCAACTTTTGTTGATTTTTCAAACTACATGTATTTCAGGAAACTAATGGATCTGGAAGGGTATGCGTGTGTTTCAAGCTGCGTTTGAATAAAGATGTCATCCAGGGTTGTAGGGTTTGGGAGGTGTAACCTATTCCTGGAGGGGTTACATGTCTCTAAACCTCTTTTTATTTAAAGTCTTTTGTTGAGTCTTATGAACTCGTTTTAAACAAAGTCATGGTTTGTAACTTAATTTGGGGTTGATGTTTCAAGACAAGCATGTTATGGTATTTTCTAAACTATATTAATGGATGAACATCTCGTATTTTTACCATTAAATTGGTAAGATAGACTTAGATCTGTAAACGAATCGAACGAACACGAAATAGGCATGTTCATGTTCGTTCATTTAACTTTAACCGAACACGAACACGAAAACGAACATATAATCGAACACATTTTTTTGTTCGTGTTTGTTCATTAAGAAATCAGGTATGTCCGTGTTTGTTTAAAGCCTAATCGAACAGTTCACGAACATAAACAAAAAAAAAATAATTGAACATATTTAAATAAACATAAACAAAAACAAATTAATATGATTGAACAAACACAAATGAACGTAACTGAACAAATATAAACAAACACAATTTAACATTAGTGAACACAAACAAACAAGTCTAATATATTACAGCTCATCCAAAAACACATCTAAATTAGAGTTCATAAATACTAAAATTGAGTATTTTTTTATATAAATATTAAGTAAGTGATCAGTTACGATCTAAGAAAAATTTTAAAATTTCAGTTTTATTAATAGCAAACTCAATTACTAATTAGTTGTATTTATATAAGTAGTTAGAAAACCTAATATTTATATAAATATAACTATTTATGTATTAGCTAAAATTTAAACGAACATAAACGAATGAATATAAACGAAGGTTCACGATCATAAATGAACGATATAAACGAATGTTCACGAACATAAATGAACGAACACAAGGTATGTTCATGTTCGCTCATTTAATTAAACGAACAATGTTCGTTTTCGTTCGTTTATTAAATAAACGAACATAAACGAACTTCCCGCCGAACAAGTTAACGAACAGTTCATGAACGTTCGATTCGTTTACATGCCTAGATAGACTGCTTTGACACACAGTAAAATTATAAAAAAAGGGAAAATCACGAAATTAGCTAATACCCACACAAATTTCAAAAATAGCCATATGAGGCTTCTTAGTGGAGAGGCCTCACTGAAAACCAAGCAAGTCAGGCGTCTTTACAACCTTTTTCTTTATTTTTTTCCTTGTCCACCACAATGTTTAAACATGCACAAACTTTTTCATACAATAATGTTTTAAAAAAAAAATACAGAACTTTTTTCATATGATAAAGTTATGTCAATTTAAAAATCTTGGTGGAAAAGAAAAATAGGAAAAAGGCTGAGGTGTCTGAGTGGAGGCTCTACGTCAGCTGTAGCGTCTATAGAGACGCTACAACCTTTATTTTTTTTTTCATCACGATTTTTAAACAGTCATAACTTTTTCATATAATAATATTTTTTTCTAAAAAGGGTAAATTACACAAATTGTCCTTTATTTACACACAAAATTTCACTCTCTATCATTTGCCTTTAAAATGTACATTGCATGTCCTTTAAATACCAATTTTGCATACTTCTTTTCCTTTTCTCTAACCATTATCCACCAACCTAGTTAAATGCCACAATGTGAGGGGCAAAATTGTCAATTTACCGTGTCCTTGCCCTTCAAAACCCCGGACTTATTCATTCTCACAACCCAAACCCTAATTTGTTTAAAAAGTTCCTGCCACCATGAGACTTAGTGAGAGGAGTACGGGATTTTTGTGAAGAATGGGTTGCAAGTGGGTGGTCAGAGGTGTACAGGTGGTTGGGTATGACGGAGATAATGTGGCTGAGGTGGGGGTTGGAGTTGGTGGTTGCAGCAATGGACAAAGTGGTGGGATGGTGGTTATGGTTCAGGATGATGATGGTTTGAAGACAGTGGATGACTTGTTTAAACTGAATTTGCGGGTTGATAACAATGGTTGAACAGAGGTGGTACAGTGGTGGAGTTTGTGACAACTCGCATTTTCAGGTTATTACCGTTAACTTTCTCAGTTAAATCTTTACGACTTTCTAGCACTTACGTACTTGCATGCAGTGTTGTAAAAGTCGGATTCCAAGGCCGAGTACTCGGCGAGTACTCGGTCCTCGGAACCCCTCCGAGGCGACTTCCTCCTAGGCGGACTCAATTAGTCGGCCTCGGTCAAACTCGGCGCCTAGTCGGACGTAGTCGGAAAGAGTCGGCCTAGTCGGTCTAGGTGGTCAACGTGGTTTGTTGACTTTTAATTAGTCAAAATAGGTCAAAATCGGCCTACTCGGCCTTGTACTCGGACTGCTCGGCCTTTTACTCGGACTACTCGGACTTGTATTTAGAATATTTGAACTTTAAACATGTTTCATTTTAAATTATACTCAGTTGACATGAATTATGCTTATTTTAACATATGTATAATATATAACAATTAATTTTCTTTATAGTTACCATGTCCGCGTACTCCCCGAGTACTCTCCGAGTACTCCGATTACTCCCAACTCCCCAGTCGGCCGACTAGAGACCGCCTAGTGACTTTTACAACACTGCTTGCATGCACGTTATACGTGTAGGTTATAACACGCATACATAAGTTAACATAAACTAGTGGGACCAGTTTCATATACTCAGAATTTAAATGCTAACTTTCTATGCAAGTTATAAAGACTGAAACTTGAAGGACTTAATGTGTAAATATTGAAAACAAAGTCACAAATCCGGAAAACCCCTAAACCTTCACAAATTCGGAAATCTCCCTTACCTACCCCCTAAATTTGGAATCCACCTAAACCTTACAAAATTCGGATCTACAAACTTAGTGGGTTGTACGTATTTTGGACATTGTTTGGAGAAACTTAAATACAATGTTATATGTCACAAGAATTTGATCTTTGGACATTGACAATGATAACTCTATATAAATTTTCATATACCAATGGTTAATCAACAAAATAAAAGAATGCATACCATGGCACCAATTAAAGTGAAGCAATGCTCAACACTCAAACCAACCCATGAACGGTATCATCATTCTAAAGTTAGGAATTAAAAAACTCCGAGTCAGGTCGGCTTGACCCATATTATAGTTTTTCTTTACATACTTTTATACTATTTATCTCATAAGATAAATCATTTTATCTTTTTCACTTTAAGAAAACTACATAAAAATAGTACCACTGTTTAAATACATTGTAGTAACTTTCAAAATTTCAGATTGTTCGTTATTGATTTTGTTGGCCATTCAAAAAAAATATATATGATAATGTGAAGAAAATAGAAAGAACATGTATATACAAACATAGATCTTCATAAAGTTGTTGATTAAGATTCGGAAAGAAACATACCAGTGGATGATTACTTTGAAAACAAAATCGATAAGAACATTAGAAAAAAAAAACAAAAAAAACAAAGAAGAAACGTTGAATGATTTCCAGAAAATAGGAAGATAGAAATTGCGTAATTATGTAAGCAACAAACAAGTTATATCTCATATATATTATATACAATATAATTTAAAAATAGCAAGTTTCTGTTTACAAATCATTTCTGGCAAAATTATTGGTAGGTAATTTCAATTACATTATCATAAATCTAGTTGTTTTCTTTTCTTAAAGGCCTTTGGACAATAAATTTTCTAAAAAACTAGCTCCAAGATCCTCAAACACAAGTATCTCAATGTTGTCATCACAATATGATCCTTCTAAAGTTTCCAATCTCTTCAATGGAGGTGGTCCATTCATGATCATCATCTCCTCTTGGAGTTCTCCCAATTCTCTGAAAACCCTTTTGTTTGTATGACAGTCTTTTGCTTGTAAGCTATGAATATATGTCGAATTCGTCTCTTGAGAACTCGTGGAAGGATCATTTGAGTCGGCTTGTGGATGAGTAATTCCCAATGCTTGTTCTACCACTTGGATTGGAAAGTTTAGCTTTGCTTTTGGACCTCTAAATCTTAAAGCAGCTTTATCATAAGCCAAAGCCGCTTCTTCGGCTGTCTTGAATGTTCCAAGCCAAACGCGTGCTCCTTTTCTTGATGAATCCCTGATTTCGGCTGCATACTTTCCCCATGGGCGTCTCCTGACTCCCCTATAACGTTTCTCAACCGTCACAACTTTAGCTTTTGGACTTGTCATATTGTCACCACTTTTTGAAACAAATTCACATGAATTTTCCAAATTTTCCGAAGGAAAAACCATTCCATCAAGAATTTCTTCCCATTCTTCCGCTCCCATAGATATCCATCTACCTAGGCTCGGCAGCCTTTGTAAAAATCCAATTGATTCATCATCTCTATTGAGATCAAGACTTGGTAATTCTTCCCATGTTTCGGAAACTTCACATGATTTCTTTGATGTTTCATCGTTCGTTTGACAATCTTCGCCAATAAAATTCGCCCATATGTTTTCTAGAACCCCTTCGGATGGTGGAGTTTGTGATTTCTTTTCAACTGCCATATTAGCTCACGACAGAAGAAAAATAGTTGGAGGATATTATATATATACACACACAAAGTTAGTATATGGCTAGAAACAACTCATCTTTGATTCAATATATCTAACAAAGTATGAATGTGAAAATGGTAAGATACTAGCATTAATCAAGGATGATTTGAAGATTAGGGTTTAAGGAAAGGAGGTGGAGTGTTGACTTTGGTATAAACTGATGTAAAAATGAAACTATTGTAATATTTTGTATTCAAATGATATGATTATTAAATGATGGTATGATGAGAAGTCAATTAAGTGCATCGTAATCAAAACAATCTTCTTACGGTGATCTATATATTTATGGTTTACTTAAGCACTAAGTTATTTCTTAAAACATTCCTTCTAGTTTTTTTTTATCCAATACACCATCACCCATTGGTTCCTTATTTTTTTTTATTTTTTTTTTGAAAGGTGTGAATTATTCACCAATACCGGGAGGTCTAGCATATGTTGTCTTAACCGGGTACGCGCTAGACAGTGACGGATCCATGAATATTTTTCACCGGGTTCACTTTTTAAGATGCATATGATATGACTTAACATAAAAAATTCCGGATCGGTTCGAAGGTTCGGGTTAGGTAAGGTCCATCACATAATAAAAATACGATACAATTGTATTTGTAAAGTAAAATGAACACAACTTTGCTTCTCATCTTGTCAACCCAAATATAGCTTCTATAGTTCGTACTTTATACAATGATAGTTGTACCTCTGATAGAGAAAGACTAAAGAAGTTAAAAGGGTAATCCTATAATCTATATCGTGAACTAGGCACTCTCTTAATCATAATAACCCTTAATTACTTTTCTTGATGACACATACAACACTAGTAATATCACTTTGCATCATACATGTAACATAGTAAGTGTTGCTGAGATTGAAAAAAATATGTAAACTATTTCCTAGTTTTACAGCTTACTTAGGGTTTAAATGGACCGTGTTTACGAGAAGCACAAAAATCATGTCGTAAACATGAACCCGGATACGAGAGGGATATTTGTAGGTTGATACGAAAACGGCATGTTTAAACCGGTTTTTATTATATTTTATTTTCTTGCATTTTAATAACTCGAAAGTTATACATAACTAAAAAAATACAAAGGTGTATAGAACAATTATGTATAAATTATTAAACTTGAAACCAATTCTCTTTGAACTTTTAGATTATGGCGTAAAATACCTAACTATGACATTGACACATTTTAAAAATTAATAATAATAAACGGGTTAAACAAGTTGTGAACGCCAGGGGATCTAAACATGACATGTTTAGCTAAACGGCACTGACCCAAACTTGTTTAGACTAAACTCAAACCCATGAATTTCATACCTAAATCTACCCTAAAATCATATGTCATAACATGAAATCTTTGAATCCAAATAGATGATTTTTATAAAAAAAGTAAAATATATTTTAATGTTTAAAGAAGCCAAATGCTAAAGTTCGATGTTTTGCATAAAAGATCAGAGTTTAAGAGACTCTGAAAAGTGATTACCATAACAGCTTCTCTTTCATCTAATAATGAATTTGTACATAGAATTTTAGTGAAAGAATATGAAGACCTTTTAGTTTAACCCTAACTTGAGAGAGAGAGAGAGAGATTTGGAGTGGTGTACGGCTCACAGCTGTAAAGGTGGAGGTGGTTGTTCGCTGGAGGGGGGGGGGGGGGGGCAGGCAGGGGTTGGAGAGGGTGGAGGATGTTCGATGGTCTGATGAGTGTTATTTTTTTTAGTTTAACCCTAACATGAGTTTTAACAAGTTAAAAAAAACATGGAACAAATAAGAATACGTATACTCGAACTTGGGAAGCAATGGTTAGAAAAGGCAGATTATACCACTTAAACACTAAAAATATTGTGTAATGGGGTCACCCACAATTTATTTATGGGTTCCTTCTATAATTTTCATATAGGTTTTCACTAGAAATTACAAACCGAATGGGTTCCTGGGAACCCGGTAATCTAACCTAAATCCGCCCCTGGCGCTAGAGACATCTCGCACAATAGATCTCCAATTTAAACCTCTCAATGAGAAACCCCTGTCACTCAAACTCGAACTTTAGACGTAGAGAAGAAAACTCACCCGAACTCACCATAGGTGAAACTTAAATACTCGTGTCATCACTAGAGCACCAGTGATGGTTCATTTTAGTTAATAAATAAGTGGTTTACATATACATAGACCATTAAAGCCTAGAAGTAAACAGCGAGCGGGCAGTTGCATTCGATGTATAAACTAATCGAGTTGAAGAACTGCAAATAATGGTATTTCTTGGAGATCAAGGAAAGATAAAGTAGTCTTGGGAATAACGTTGAATAAATAAAAGATCACACGCTTGGCTATGATTTAATAATACTCCGTATAATTATCAACGACAAATCAGGGAGGGTTACTTACAAAACAAGATAAGTTATAATAGATACGACCAATTAATTCAATGTATTCCAAGATTGAGATCTTATGGTTTCCTGTTCCCACCTGGCATTTGATTTGTAACGGTGTGTTTTAATTCTTTTTCCTCAAAATAAACTTTTTTTTTATAAAATATATAGTACAATGCATGTTGATAGGATAACAATGTTTAGAGACCAAGTTACACCTAAGTACACAATCTCAAATAAAACATTGAAACCAACCAGGGCAGGCCTATGGGCCATCATAGTGAAGCTAGGGCTTTAGGCCCCATTTGATTAGGGCCTTTAATTTTATAAAAAAAATTACATAAGTAAACTGGGCTTGAGGAAAGAAAATATGGATATTGGGCCCGTGTAAAAACTGCAATTTTTTGGCCTTTAGAGTTAAACGCCAGCAAATTTTCGGCCTGAAATTTTTTAATTATCCTTTTGATAATGTTAATTCGCAATGCACCTAATCTAATTAGTAATCTGTTTATGCAATATTGTTTTTTGTTTTAATATATTTACTTTTGGTGCATTTAGTCTGTGATTTGTGTGAATCTTTCTTGCTATCCAAAAGAATACTTTTTTTATATTTGTTTATTTACTTTTTCATGAAAGCATTTAAAAAAGATTCAGTCTGTAAATGATCGGCTACATTGTACCTGAGGTAGTGTGACAACCGGCAAAAATTATGGTAATTCTGTACAACTTAACAATTAATTATACTTTAATTGTGTTTGTTTATGGCTTAATTAATGCATGATTAGGTCACGTAAAGTCTAGCAATCATAGGACATGGTTAAACATTTCAAATAACATTGTTACATTCGTCACGTCGCGAGAAAACAACAAACTATGTCCAAATATGTTGGCAAATGCTGAAAACACTATTCACCTTAACACACTATTCATGTCAGCTAGTTCTGAAAACTGTCCGAACGAGTAACAAATAGCATGAAACCATTTTATAGTTGAAATACAAACAAAAACCCCTAATTAAGGGCACCAAATGCTAAAACACCTTAACTCTCAGGAAGACGTGTATACTTATAATTTGTCTGATCCACAATAAACTGCAACATTAATATTTGTCCGCGACATCAAAAATTCAGCATTTTAATGCATATAAGACTTGAAAATGATGTTATACATCCTAAATAAGCTTGGGGATATCAATGGGATATCCGAAACATAAGCTTCCGGTATTACGCCACACTTTTCACAACTTGTCTGATCTCGAGCCGATAGGCGAACAAGTGATATTTCTATCATCCAAATGACTAAACTAGTAATCTAGTGAACTAGTTAGCTATCATTTGACGTCATAAACACCTTAAATAAACGCCAAAGCATCAATGGTATTAAATAAATATCCGAGACGTCGTTCCCGATATTACGACATAACTCCCATATATTATTCGGTATTGTGCCGATAAACGAACTAGTAGTATTTTTACCATCGAACATTAATGCCCACTAAACTAATGAACTAGTTAAAATTAGTTTAACACCCTAAACATGATTAATGTCTTAATCATGCATGATTACCTTAATGACCAAAATATCTACAATGATTAACATTTTTTTATCACATGCAATATTCATAAAAGATATTTTATAAAAATATTTACACTTTACCCCCGTATGGGCCCCACCTTGACTTGTGTTGAAATTAGAATGATGGAAATGTATGTTGTAAAGATTATATGTATGGCATGAAGACTTGAAATTTATAACACAATCTCCATCATATCTCACTTTCTTAGAACACTTAACCAACACAAAACCCCTTTCCTTTTCCCCTTCATTTTCGGCCACAACAACAACACCACTAACCACCCTTGCACCACCACTAAACACCATATTTTAAGCTTATAAATCCCACTTTAAGATGATTTAAGAAGCTACACACATGGAGAAGCATTAGGAGGTGCTTAGAAGCTTTTATACATTCTTAAACTTCATCCCAAAGTTCACTAATGTAAGACCCTTACTTCTATTTAATGTTTTTTATATTAGTTACCAGTATAAATGTGTAATTAAGATTACACGTACGTATAAAAATATGGGTTAATAAAAACTTTTCTCAATAAAAATAATACAACATAATATGTATGAGTTCGTCATTAAAATTTACGACGACACAATGTGTGGAAGCCTGTATCTTGATCGTGTTCGGTTCTTTGTTGAGCTTGATCGTCCTCCGGTACTATAAGTTATATCTACAATTCATAAAACATGAATTGAATTAGTCATACATAGTTTAAAACATGTTTAAACGAGTTCGCGAGGCAAAATTGATTAAAAAAAAAAAATTCGACGAAACAGCGCGCCGTCGCGCCACGCGCCGGCACCACTTGGCTCCCTCGCGTGGCACGAGGGGTGCCTTTTTCCAGCAGGTTCGTTTGTAAGACCCGTATTTTCCCAGCAATACCAGTTTTTACTAAAACGACCATAACTTATTTGTTATTGATCTGTTTTACACAATTCTTGTTCCTATGCGATCATAATTTGATTCTCCATCACATGGAGTTAAAATCCGACATCCGGATTAACAATTTTCTGGATTTTAAGCCCTCGGCTTAAAATTCAATTATAATATTTTTGACCCGTTTCGTAATTCATTAACCATACTTGTTTCTCATTTACTACAAATTCATAAACTACTACTTTAACTCCCAATCTTTAACTTATACTTGGTACTTAGTGAATTATGCGGCCATTTTCCGAGTTATGCGCGTAATTCGTTTTGACCCGTTTAGAGCGATTTTTATGCATTTAAGCATCAAACTCGCTATTCTCTTTTCACACTTCGCATTCCCACTTTAAAATACCTACTTATATTCCACCACAACTATTTTTGTGGTGGATTTTAACATAATGAACCATTTATCCCAAATTTTACCCTTCGGTTAGTCATTTTACGCAAATGACCCATTCTTAGGCATTTGACCCACAAAAGTTTATGCCTATAACTTTTATACGTATCTAAGGATTACATAATCATAATACAAGTTCCTAAACAACCCATAAGGGTCGTTTGCACGATTTACCCATCAAGGGCATTTTGGTTAACTTTAGTCCCTCATTTTATAACGAAGGACTTTCACTAAATATTTTACCAGAATCGTACGTTTACTATTATCTTATTTATGCGTACATGGCTCGGATCAAATATTGACACGTTTTAATACCTTGCCTCAATAAATTTCTAATTCATAGCATCGCTAATTCATAAGCCGTTTTATCCTGTGTGCATAAAACTCCACAATCACTTATTAGTCGTTAATTGTCAAATGGTATCAACATTACTGTTTGACCCGTTTGGTCTAAACGACCAAACATTTTGCGCTTAGATTTGAATGGTATTTATTTACCATTTCGTTAAGTAACTCATTTAGGATTTTTCACAAATTAGTTAGGTTTCCTAAATCCGTTTCTTACGCGTTTGCCCAACATGGCTTATGCCACTTGGTGTCGTTTTAAACTTCAACTTTGATTTATACTTGACTAAATCACCGTTTTACCCCTTTTATTCGTTTAGGCTTACTTATAAAGTAGTCGTTTGAAAACTCATTTTATCTTAGTCTTTTCATGACTAAATTACCGTTTCACCCCTTTTTACCATTAACCATGGTTTTTATCATTTATTTTTATTCCGACCCGGATCATTTCGCATCGGAAACCATATTTTGAATATTATCTTTATCGAATTTATAACTTATAGAATAAGTACGTATTCTACAAAAAGGGTGTAAGTTTTACTTACCTATCATCTAAACTACGTTTTTTCTTCATACTTGGCTTGTTTGATCCGCTTCCTTCCCAAGCTTCACTTAGCTTGTCAAGCGTCAAACTATCATCATAATTCGTAAGATGGTTAGATTAGTCATTATCAATCACGACTATTCCACCTTATGCATTTTTTTATCAAAATTATCATTCGATCATATTTAAAGGTCAGTTTGACTTTCAAAAGTCAACTACCCTTTTTAATGTATGAAATGCACAATTGAGTTCAACGAACTCACTTAGGCATTTCTTCGACTATTCGGTAGGCGCTATTTTTAGGCCACTAATTTCACTACATTCATTAACATAGTTTATATACATCATATAATCATCTAGTTCCATAAAACTCATACTTTCATTACGTAAAATCTATGGGTTTTCATCTGAAAGTGAAACCTATTTCATCATGTTATTAGGCATTCATCCAGTTACCTAATCTAATCAAGTTCTACATTCAACGAGTAGACGCACGATTTCACTTAGGCATTTTAACAAACACCTTGCGGGCAAGATTTTTATACGCATCTTTTATCTAATTTATGGTTATCGTTTTAACCAAGCTTTAACATCAAAATCAAGCCTCTATGTCTAGTGTACATGAACAATATCTAGAACTTATATCATATCATCAAATTTCACATTTATATCATCACTTCTCAAGTGTTCATCCTAATACCATAAAACACACTTATCACCTACAAGGTCATTCATTGGATTTCTAGTTTATGGCATTATTTTACCAAATTCACATCTAGGGTTTGTCCCTAGACTCATACACATCTCAATTTCACTATAACATTCATCATTCATACAAGAATTTCGTTCATGAATGTTAATCAAAATTTCAAAGTATCACCAAATAACAAAATTCAACATACCTTGTGATCCCCATGCTTAGGCGATCACGAATTCGTGTTCATGCATTGATTTGAGGCTAAAATCGACCTTTAGTTTGATGAATTTGATTGTATTAGGGTTTTGGCTCCTTGGAGCTCTCCTGGTCGTACGACATACACACACCTAGTGTGTATGTTATGTCTAATATCCCATATATAACTCAAGTTTTTCCCTTTTGACATCTTAGGTCCCTCAAGTTTAACTAAATGTTTAAACCCCCATATAACACTTACTAGGAATTAACCAATTCTCATAACTAGGTTTAAATGTTACTAGTTAACTTAGTGGGTTTGGGGAAGTTATAACCCAGTTTATTTAAGTCCCGTTAACTCGGGCTTCTTATAAACTTTGTTTTCTCAAAAGCTTTTATTCTCTTTTTATTATATATTAGGTTTAATTATTTAAATCCTAATATTTACCTGGTTAATTTTTACCGCTAACGGTATTTTACCCGTTCATTATTATTAACGTGGTTTGACTATCAAACCCGTTTTCGGGGTGTTACAACTAATCACTTGCAAAGTTGTAAGATCATCTCCCACCATTTTTAAGCTTCTTATGATGTGTAGATTATGAAAGTACATGTTAATCATCTTGAAGTTAACTTAAACCAAAGATTAAAACACTAATCTTAACATAAAAAGTCTACTAACGTGATGTATTTTGTGTTGATTATGTTGTTTAGTGCTAGTTAGCTTATATACTCTTGATGATTATGTTAAAGTAAGTTGCTTAGCTTAATGGTCTTGTATGGAACTTGATTAAAAATGGTGATTTAAACATCTTGATGTTTAAATCTTAACAAGATCATCATCCACATAATCCATGAACTTTACTACAAAATAAAAGTGATTTTTAACATTTTATAACTTTCATAAAGATTAAAAATCATGATTTACACTATAATGGCTTTAGAAGTGTGTTAAGCAAAGTTGTTTAAGTGAAAGATCAAGACTTTAAAGTGTGATAAAAATGATGGTTTATCTAATCTTGTTAAAAGATTTAAAAAGTGTTATCATATTATTTTAAAAATGTGGTTGAAAAAATATATATAAAGTTCAAGGATTATGAGGATAATTATGAGTGAAATGTTACATACAAAAATTGGGTTTTGAAACTTGATTGAAAGTTGATTGTGATTAAGGGGCTTAAACATGGATTAAATATGTTTTTAAAACGTGGAAGACGCCATAGTTTAGGGGAAACTATGGAAAAATGTTCTAAAAATCTAATCACGATTAAAGTATGATTAACGAGGCTAAACACGATTAGTGACCTTAATCGTGATTAAGATAGTTTTAATAAAAAGGTTTAAGCCCTAACCGTCCAATGATATTTATAAATACTTATAAATATTTCATAAGTTAAAAATGGGTATTATTTAGTATATATATATATATATATATATTTAGGGGTAAATATATATATACACATATTTTGATAACCATCATGTGTGTATATGTATTAATGTGTGCATGTATTATAGTTAGGATCATACTAACCAAATACAAGAATACACCATACCTGAAACCCTTATAAATACTCAAAGGTATAAAACATACAAGAAACATCATGTATAGTTTTATCGGGAAACACCACACGAAAATACACATATGAAACACACTTATGCTACACCCTTAAACAAGACGCGGGCAATGGACAATCGGACATCGGACAAACCATACAATAAATACATATATTGACAAATAGTATATATATTCAAACCAACGCGAAATATATTATAAGCACTATAACGAACCTAAAACGTCGTCACCGACAACGATCGCCCTAGCGTCACGACAAGGAGCATGCACATTGTGACACCCCAACCGATGGTAGAAACATCGGAGTGAGACGAAATAGATAGCTCGAGACTTCATGACACTAATATTTGCGACAAGTATTTAAATAATGAATTTTATTTCATTTCTAAAGAGTCAATTACAAAGATTGAAATCAATTATAACAACCTGAAATAAAAGAATTACAATACAATAAGTATACAAAATTTAAAATGTGTATCTAGGCATCCTACTATGTTCCATGCATCATCAACATCATCATTAAACCTGCAACGTGTTTTAAAAAGCATAGTTCAATACAACGTATTGGCGAGTACACTAGTTTTAGACACGTGACATAAGGATAAAAGTATTTCTCAATCCAACATAGCAATTTGTTATGCAAGGTCAAACTAGCATGCATAACTAAAGGTCAAACCCAAGTGTCCACAAGAATTATATGTGTCCCTCGCCACAAAAGTAACGAGAATAAGTATGAATAATATGTGTCCCTCGATACCGAAGTAATCGAGACTGAAAAGAATATAACTTAACAAAGCCCCACCTGGTGGTGTGCTACTCCTATAGCGCTATAATTGTTAAGGTGGGCTAACAAGTAGCATGAATTCTAGCATGAGCCAAAGCATAACAAAGCATGTATAACGGATTGAGTGAATAAAGCATATTTGTGTGAATCGTGTATTTTGACAAATTAAACATGTTGCACCCAAAGTGTGTTAAAGAGAAAAAGGGGTCAAGTGTACTCACAAAATTTCTAAGTCTTTTGATTATCCATGTATTGACGAGTTAGTGAGAATAGGAGAATGAATGTGTACAATGATGGAGTTTATGGGGGTGTTTAGAATCTAAATTAGGAATTCAAAGTAGTGAAAGTATGTATATATGAAAGTAATATCTAAGTTCTAAGAGTTTGTTTATGACAGCATAATTAGTGGTTTCATGTGTGACAACCCGAACTTTCAAGATTTGTACTGCCTCGCTCTGTGGCTTTTGGTTTGTACCGTTACGCGTCATGACGTTGTAACTAAATGAATCTTATGATATTAAGATCTAATTTTGTGAGTATGTGTGGTTGCATGTAGAATGATATATGTTTTGTTATGTAAGTTAGTCGCACACCCCTCTCTTGATCACACATTCCCTCAATTCAATACCCTTTCAACCTTGGCCCATACAGTCTATCAAGCCTAAAATCTATCAAAAGCCCAAACCGAACCCAACCTACCCTTTTTCCTTTTGTACGTGTATGCATGTGTGTAAACTTGGCACTATTGAAAACCCTAAAACTCCATCCTAGACACACAAGCGACGGCAGCTTTGCGGAGTCGGCAAAGCCCTCTTTTCGAAGCCCTCCTTCCTTCTGTTCTAGCACATCTCCAGCGATCTTCTGGTTAGTGATTTTATTTGTTCTGATCTCGTTATTTATTCTCGGTTATATGCGGTTTAATGTGGTTAGGATAATGATCAGGATGGCTATGTGATAATATGAATGGTGTGTACGAATTAGGATTTATGATACTGTTGATGAATTTGTCATGATGATCAATTGGTAGACTAGGGAAGTTAAGACACATAGATGTTAGCAAATAACAAATCGTTGAACTAGGGTGCTTGGGTGATGAAATTGATAAACCTAGTATTATCGGATTTAGTAGTAATGGCATATTGATATTTGATGAACTGTTATTTTATTCTAATAATTTCCATGCTCTTGATCCGAATTGAATTTTGGGTTTGATTGATCGCATAACTCTATTGTGTGCATGTTATTAATAAACTATGAGAGTTTGATGATCAAACTTAGTTGGAATGATGATGCATGCTTGGTGATCGGAACTTTTGAATGATGAAGTGGCCGCACATGGCAATTTAGAAAGGTCTGAATATAGGTGAATTAAAAAGTGATAAGAATGTATCATATTAATATCCGAATTTGTTAAATAATGCTCAGTGGCCATGTGAATGAAAATTAATTGGTCAAAAGTATATGATGGGATTATACGTGTGTTCTTGTCATACTTATACGTATTTAAATTACAACATGTTATATTAAGTGAAGGCATTTTATGAGTAAATGAGGTAATGTCTACACATAGGAATTTCAACTCAAATTGCTTTGAACTGATTTTTAGAAATCTAGGAAGTGGGCCTCTATAAATGCATTTAATTAATAAGTAAGTATGGGCCAAGAATCATATTAATTGATTTTCATATGAACTGGTCTTTATACGAATTGACTTTCATATGAACTGATTTTTATATATGAATTGCTTTTTATATGAATTAATTATGTAAACATGTCATGTTATTATAATTTAAGGGTCCATATTAATGCTACACAGTATATGCACATGAGTTAGTGAACTTCCAATTAGAGTTTACTGTACCAATTTTTGTGTAAATATAAGCAATGCACATTCAATTGAATATACGTTTTACTGTATAATGACTTATTAATTTAATACGCACTAAACCACGGGTTGTTTGGACACTAGGGTATTGTAAAACCCCACTTGGATACTCATTTATATGACATTATGCCTTAGGTCGTGTGTAACGGGCCTAACATTTAACGCGTGTGTAATCATATACCGAGCAATCTAAGGTAAGTTCATTCCTCTTGAGCATGCATCCCGGTGGTTGGGACAGTCATTGGGTATCCCTAAAAGGGATGGGTTTTTGGGTTAATCAATTGGGTATTCCTGAGAGAAATATGTTTTGTGGATAAATCTGGAATGTTGGATAATATACTCATCCTATCACCCTTAAAGTCCCTCCTTGTTGTTTATTACCTGAGAGGTAACGGAGTATTAGTTGGTAGCGCTATCTAGGTTTGGCACCCTCACCCCGTACCTGAGAGGACGGGTGTGAACTAATGACTCAGTCATGCCCAATGCTTTGATAGGAGCATTGGAGAAAGGGCAAAATAAATCTGGAGCCGTCTTGTATTCGAGGTATTATCAACATTGTAATCAATGAACTGAACTAAACACTTGGTAACTAACGTTTTCGTAAAACTATGAACTCACCAACGTTGTCTGATACACGTGTGTGCATGCTCGCAGGTTATAGATTATGTGGATCGTGGAACTTGTTGTCTGGGATGCTGGAGTGGTCATGGGTCGTAAAGCATGGGATCGCAAGACGAGTCTAATGGTTTCTGTTCATACGGTTTATGTAACACTTAACAAATGATGTTTGCTTCCGCTGAATACGATGAGTTATGCTTTATGTAATGTAATACTTTACCTTAATAAATGAAAATTTTTTATTTAAATCATGTATGAGTTCAATGTGATTGGTGGCTAGATCCTGGTACGTCACACGCCTCGTGGAGGTTCCTGCATGTGGTATTTTGGGGGTGTGACAGTTTGGTATCAGAGCCACCGGTTATAGTGAACTTGGTTTTAAAACATTTTGTAAAACCAGACTATAACCGAACAATTCTGAATACGTGAATACGACCATGACACTCAGCTCCAGATTGCAAGGTTCATCCTTCTCACTTGTTGCATACATTACATGACTAGTACACATTTGTTTATGACGTAACATACGAACACACACTTGTCACTAAAGCATGATGGCATGGATTGCTTGCTTACATTATGATGCGTTGATAGTATGTCACATACTTTGGATTTCTGTGACCTCGTTACTTTGGTGAGCTCCGTTTGATATCTGAGTTTGAAGAACCATTTGACACGAGTTCGGAGGAACTGAGATGAGCATGCAAATCACAATATTATTATAGGTGCACACATAATAATAATGTGGGGTGCATGTGAGTCCCAGTGAGGCTTGACGAGTGAAAAAGGGGTTATGTTCTGTTATTTAATCAATGAGAAATGTAACAAATCTATAGGAGTCACAGCGGTGATTGTCTCCTACTTGAACGTGATCTTTTCACTCCTCTCAGAATCCTTACAAATCTCGATGCTATCGAGTATCACCTGAACACTCATCTGAACATCTAGTGAACTGTGTAGAATGTTAGGTGCCAGTACGAACGTCCCTGAGTTGGATGGCACAGGGTCGAATGATTGGTCTATACCTTTCTCACTCCTCTTCGTTTGCTGGAACTCATGTATTGGCATCTTAGATCCCGAAGTGTGATCACTTCTGCAGCACTCTCGCAACAGACCGTGTATTACTCAAACAACTTGCAACATCGATGGACAAGAGGATGAGCGTAGTACTTTACCGACCTCAGTATTTGGACGATCCTGATTACCGGTAACGAACCCCGGTGAAATGACTTCAATCGAATCCGTAACCCTAGTCAGCGACATATGGGAGTCAACTCTTACGAACTAATCGGGACATAAACGATGACAATTGACTATAGAGTAGAATGTGTAACTTCCCACGCAGTGAGTAGTGCCTTAGTACGTGACACGGAATGTGAAAGATGTACCCAGTTGGTGAAAGGTAGCAGGACCCCGTTGCAAGCAGCGACATTAGGGGCAACAGTCACGGTGACATCGAGGCGCTCGTAATCGTAGTCTACGGTGTGAAAACGAAGGTGACTCCAACAAGGATTGACTGTTGTTAAGTCAAAATGTCAACAACCAAGGGGACAATGACAGTAATTGGAAATCCATGTGATCGTAATAGCAACACTAGAAATGATGCTTGTGGGAGAGCATTTAGGATCGGTGGGGACGACGCCAGGAATATAGCAACATGGTGGCCTGCGCGTTCTTGGTAACCGACCGTTTCGTCTCTGTTCTGTTTAACACTAATGCTTCTGGAAACCAAACCTGCTGTGGAGCCGACTGATGGCAAGTCAATGGAAACCTCCTACGTTTGTTGGGATGCAAACTCGACCTTGTGGGACAAGTATTCGACATCTACCCTTGATAGTTTTGTTGTTGTAGTTAGTGTGGATTGATTATCCAAATAATGCGCGGATATACCTTGTGAGGAATCGTCGTCTGTCCTAAAGCATCAGTGTGGTGTTAAGGTTAGTATCATTTCAGCAATGAAAGCCAGGAGCGTCTACGGAGGGACTACCCCGCTATGTTGGCAACTGTTACTTGGGCTAAGGAAAGAGGATCGATGATCCACCAATTGTTCGTGATTCCACTCAGCGTGCTACTTGAGGAACTTTCAGGTTTACCTCCACAACTGATTAGGTAGAGTCTCAGATTGATCTCACGAGCAGAGGCAGCCTTGATTACTCGTACTCCTTATCATCTGGCACCTGGAAAGTTGCAAGAACTGTCCAACCAACTTCAAGAAACTACAGGAAGGGAGTTTTATAGATCTAGCTACTCGTTTTGGGGAAACGCGCTCTATTGTGGAAACGAAGGACGAGTCCTTTCGTACGTGTACAGACTACCACAAGGTGGCCACCATAGACCGTCACCCCCTGTCTCGCATCGACGACCTGCTTGACCCGTTGCAATAATCAAGATTCTATCCGGAAACTGACTTAAGACTGGACTGTCATCTGATGGAAGACCATTGGGAGGATGATTCCTAACACTGCGTTACAGATCAAGTATGGCCACTATGATTTTCTGTTCAAGTTATTTAAGATATCCAACACACCAGCAGCCTCAGGGATCACATAAGTAGTATGTGTCAACCTCGTTTCGCCAGATTCGTCGACCGCATTTATCTGTGATGTTTAGAATCACTACTAGGGGAAGGGAACACCACGAATGTGTCACATCCCGATATTTCCACGTAATACCGGTGGGCCCAGTGGGGAGTATCGTGACGTAGTTGAGATCATCATAGTTAAACAACACAATATATAAATGCACAGCGGAAGCAAAAGATAAATATATTACAATCCGAATATAAAGTAATATCAAGTATTACAACGGAAAGTAAAGGATCCACAGGCGGATCTTAAAACTTAAACATTGTTCAACAGACTTTAGACGCCTAGAACTTGCAAGATTCCTTATTAACACCCTGAGCTTCCAGCCAATTACGTTCAGTACCTGTTGTTATGGGTGAAATTCTGAGCCCATATCCTGGAAAATATCTTGATTATTTAGTATCTGTTTACATCCGGGATGCTGGTTCAGGATATTGGTAACATCCTGAATGGTATCCTTGGGATTACTAACGGATTACGTGTAGGTACGTGGGTTAGAAGCTATCAACGTTCACGAAGACTCATTCCGCGGAAGACTCGGTCCAAGTTGTTCAATGAAAGACGTTAAGCCCGCTTTATTTGGTTCCAATTTATGGAATATTCGGGAGCATCCCATATTTATAGGAATTTTAGTTTCTATTTTGTAACTATAAATAGGTGGGTATACCAGATCAAATAGGACATCACATTTTCACTGCATACACTCTAACACTCGCTCTCTAGCAATTTTCACTTTCATACAAAAGCATTGTAACACTTAGCGATCTGGTCTATATCCTGCACTGTATCCTGAAGTTTGAAGCAATAAGAAGAACAAGGCAGCTGCGATTGTCAGCTCCCGAGGTTTTATGCCGGCGATCTAGATTGATCAAGGGCTTTCCTCGTACATCTCGTGTCATTTACTTTACTTTTTACTCATTGTTTGATCGTAGATACAGCTCAATATCCTGAGCCGTATCCTGAATACTGATTTTCCATATAACTTAACCGGCATATTTTCAACACACTTTCTAGCACACTACCTCACTTTACTAATTTGATCACTAAATTGCTTCGGTAATTTTTGACCAAAACAATTTGGCACCCACCGTGGGGCAAGTGGTGCTCTCTTTGCTAAAAATCTTTGTGAAATTGTTAATCGGTTTTCTATTTTCAAAATTTTTCACCGCATTGTTTACAATGGCCTCAAGATCAAACATGAGTTCCTCTACTGTGTCTGCTGTGACTTCCGCTACTACCGGTTCGGTGCTTCCACCACATCCTCCAAGGATGCCAGCCTCTTCACGACCTCAGGATATTATCCCTACTCGCAGTGTTCAGGAATCTGCTCCCGTTTTAGCTTCTAATGATGAAATTCTAACCTAGAACTTTGAACAGGAAACAAACCTATTTGGAGTGTGCAGGAACAAATGAGGCAGCAACAGGAAACAAACCAAATGTTGTTAAGGGAAATACAACTCCTGAAGTCTGGCTCGAGCAGATCTGCTGAGGATATTGTCACTCCATTACAACCCAGAACTTTGAACTTCAGTTCAGCTGTGTATACTGAGGATAACAGGGGGAATATTGTCCCCAGCCTTCCTCAGAATCATACTCCTGAAATACCCTCCTCGGTCAGGATGTCAACCATGAGGAGCTCAGGATATGCTTCGGGATATGGGCAAAATCCTCCGACGGGTAACGTGTCAAATAATAATAATACTCATGCTACTAACAATAGTGGATCTTTGCAGGATACAGGTGTAACATCAGCACTTACTAGGGAACTTCAGAAGTTGAAGGACATGATATCTAGTGTACCTGGAGTGGTCCAGCCGATCCCGGAAGTGTCCCAGGACAGCCACAAGATATCTCGTTTTGCATATCCTATCTGTGATGCTGAGATCCCAAAGAGATTTCAGACCCCCAACATGAAGCTTTACGACGGAACTACGGATCCTGAGGAGCATATTGCTCAGTATAGGGAAAGAATGGAGATTAACCCTATCCCTCCGGATCTCAAGGAGGCATGCTTATGCAAGGGCTTTGGTTCTACCTTAACAGGATCAGCCTTGAAATGGCTCTTGAATGTTCCTCCGCATTCGATTACATCTTTTGCTCACTTAGTAAATTTATTTAATAGTCAGTTTTCTTGTAGTAGGAGCTTTGAGAAACTAACAAGTGACCTTTACAGGATAACACAAGGGCATCAAGAATCCCTAAGGGATTATGTGAACAAGTTTAGCCGGGAATCCTTAGACATTCCGCATCTTGATGTTGCAACAGCTGTGCAAGCTTTCAAGATGGGGCTGCAAAAGGATTCTCAATTTTACCAAGACCTTGTAATGAACCCATGCAGGAACTTGGATGAAGCTCGGAACAGGGCCCTGAGATATATTCGATTGGAGGATGACATAAAGATGCAAGAGAGGATGAACTCATCTAACACTTATGAGTCAACTAACAGGAAGTCAGAATTCTCATTTAAGCCATATCGCTCTAAGCCATATGGTAGAAATGAAAACAAGAAAGTGAATGCTATTGAAGACGAGGATCCTGAAGAATATCCTGAACTATCTGAATATTGCTTTTCTGTTAACATTCCTGAATTAATGTATGCCATGCAGGGTTTAGGAGACAAGGCTAGGTGGCCTCGAAAGAATCAACAAAAGGCTGATTGGAAAGATAAGTCAAAATGGTATGCTTTCCACGAAGATTTCGGACATGTAACTGAGGATTGCATTGCTCTAAGGAAAGAAATAAGTTATCTTCTAAGCAAGGGATATCTGAAAGATCTCTTAGGAAGAAAGAAGAATAAGGGTCAGGATACTGAGAAGGATCCTGAGCGAGCAGCATCACCTCCCGCGGATGCCAAGATAATTAACTTCATTTCGGGAGGATCCGACATTTGTGGGACTTCGTATTCGGCGGCAAAGAGACATGCAAAAGAAGCTAAGGCCGAAAGGGGAGACAGACCTGTCAGGATGACTACGCTTACAACTGACAAAGTGATCACATTTGATGCTGATGACAGGGATACTGTCCAGGATCCTCACCATGATGCTCTGGTAATAACATTATATGTGGCTAACCATTTTGTACGCAGGATATTGGTTGATAATGGCAGCTCCGTCAACATAATCCAACTAGAGACTCTGAAAAGGATGAATGTATCCCCAATGGATATCACTTCGAAATCAACAGTGCTTGTTGGATTCAGTGGAGAGGCTAGGAACACAGTAGGAGAGATAAAGTTGCCAGTATATGTTGAAGGAGTCAACTCAATACAACGTTTCTGTGTGATGGATTCCCTATCCTGCTATAATATCATACTAGGAAGACCATGGATTCATGATATGAAGGCTGTGCCATCGACGTATCACCAATGCATCAAGATCCCTACCCCTTGGGGAGTGATCAAGGTCGAAAGTGATCAGCAGGAGGCGAAAGAATGCTACTCATCCTCAATGAAATCCTCAACCAAGCCTAGTGCAGCATAGCAATTAAAGATGCGGGCCCAGGATATCGTGGAGGATCCGGAGCAAGATGTGAAGAAAATTATCCTGGACCAGGATAATCCCGATATTTCGGTGCTCGTAGGAACCAATATCCCTCAGGATATTGAAAAACAGTTAATTAACTTTTTTGAAATGCAGGATGTCAACGTTTGCATGGAAGTATGAGGATATGACAGGCATATCCAAAGACATTATCACTCATAAGCTTGGAATTGATAAATCATTCAAGCCTGTTCAGCAAAAAAGAAGGAAGTTTGCTCCTGAGCGGAATACGATTATCCAGGAGGAAGTTGAGAGATTATTGAAGTCCAGGATGATCAGAGAGGTTAAGTTCCCAAGGTGGCTAGCGAACGTGGTTGTGGTACAGAAGAAAAATGGGAAATGGAGAGTTTGTGTAGACTACACAGACTTGAACAAGGCTTCTCCTAAAGACCCATTTCCTCTTCCCCACATTGATGCAATGGTAGATGCCACTGCTGGGCATGAAATGCTGACCTTCATGGACGCATCCTCAGGATTTCAGCAAATCCAAATGGAACCTTCTGACCAGGAGGATACTGCCTTCATGACACCAACTTGTATTTATTGTTATACCGCATGCAGGTGCAACATACCAAAGATTGGTAAACATGATGTTCAAAGACAAACTGGGGGACACTATGGAGGTATATATTGATGATATGGTGGTAAAATCAAAGAAAGCTCAGGATCACCTCCAGGATATTAAAGGAGCATTCGATATCCTGGATCAGTATAACGTGAAGCTAAATCCTGCTAAGTGCCATTTTGGAGTGGGGGCAGGAAAATTTCTAGGATATATGGTAACCAAAAGAGGAATAGAGGCGAGCCCGGAGCAGATTAAAGCCATCTTGGATATTAAATCGCCCTGAAATATGAAGGATGTTCAACGATTAACAGGGCGAGTGGCAGCATTAAACAGGTTTATCTCAAGATCGTCAGAGAAATGCAAAGAGTTTTATGATATCCTAAAGAAGAACAAGAAATTCGAATGGAGTGAGAGGCATGAAGCAGCCTTGCAGGATTTGAAGAAATATCTTTCAACTGCACCATTACTGATGAAGCCTGAGAATGGTGAACCATTATCCCTATACCTCGCAGTATCAGGGAATGTTGTAAGTGCCGTCCTTGTAAAGGACCATGAAGGTCAGCAATATCCTGTTTATTATGTTAGCAAAAGCTTATTAAATGCTGAAACTAGATATTCTCATTTAGAAAATTGATACTAGCATTAGTTATGGCATCAACGAAACTTAGACATTACTTTGAGACACATAGGATTCATGTTAAAACAAATTATCCTGTTAAAAATGTACTTAGGAAACCAGAAATGTCAGGCAGGATGGCTAAGTGGTCAGTAAAGTTGAGTGCTTATGATTTAGTATATGAACCTAGAAATGCCATAAAGTCTCAGGCTTTAGCTGACTTTGTGGCTGATTTTAGTAGTGGCATTCAGGATGAGGTAGACCTAGAAGTTCAACAGTTAGGAGAATCCTCAGGATCCTGGACATTATATACTGATGGTGCATCTAATATAAGAGGAGTAGGATTAGGAATACTACTAAAATCGCCACAGGGGGACATATTACCCCAGGCTATTAGATGTGAATTTCCTGCTACTAATAATGAAGCAGAGTATGAGGCTTTAATTGCAGGATTAGAGTTGGCTAAAAGCATGAGTATCAAAAATTTACAAGTATATGTTGACTCTTTGTTAATTACTAACCATTTCAATGGATCCTATGCAGTTAAGGGTGAGAAGTTAATCGAATACCTCGATATTCTTAAAAAATTAGCAGGATATTTCGATTTTTTTACACTTGAATAGGTACCAAGGGAGGATAATGCTGAAGCGGATGCCTTAGCAAATTTGGGATCATCGATCAGGATACCTGAAGGGACCCAAATACCAATATTACATGTCTTATATCCTGCAACGAATCCTCAGGATAAAGAAGTAGCGGGTATTCGGGATCCTAGAGCGGTATATCCTGAACAGGATCCTAAATCCTGGACGGCTCCAATTGTGAAATATCTCAAAGAAGGACACATCCCCGGAAATGAAAATCCTAAGGAATTTAGGATGAAGGTATCACGATTCACTATTATAAATAATGTTTTATACAAGAAATCTCTTGCAGGACCGTATTTAAGGTGCTTGGAGGATCCTGAAGCCAAAGAAGTACTTCAGGATATACATGAAGGGGATTGTGGTAATCACACTGGGGGCAGATCATTGTTCTCGAAAGTATTAAGGACATGATATTATTGGCCAACGATGAGGAAAGATGCTGCAGAATATGCTCGAAGATGTGATGCATGTCAAAGGCATAGTAACATACTACATCAACCAGCTGAACCGTTATATCCTGTAGTTTCCCCTTGGCCATTCATGAAGTGGGGGATGGATATAGTAGGGAAGTTACCAAAAGCTCCGGGAGGAAAAGTCTTTATGTTAGCAATGACGGATTATTTCTCTAAGTGGGTTGAGGCTGAAGCATTTGTTTAAGTTAGAGATCAAGAGGTAGTATCCTTCATAAAGAGGAATATCCTGACTAGGTTTGGGGTACCAGCTGAGATCATTTGTGATAATGGGTCCCAGTTTATAAGCAAAAGGACTACTGACTTTTGCAAGAGTTGGGGAATCAAAATGATCACATCTACTCCGGTACATCCTCAAGCGAATGGGCAAGCTGAATCCTCAAACAAGATAATAGTCAGTAACTTAAAGAAGAGGCTTGGAGCCAAAAAAGGAAGATGGGCAGAAGAGTTACCCTTTGTTTTGTGGGCTGATAGGACAACGGTAAAGAATGCAACCGGCCAAACCCCGTTTTCCTTGGTATTTGGAGCAGAAGCAATGATTCCAACAGAAATGACAATACCTACTGCAAGATCTATCCTACAGGATCCTGAACAAAATCCTGAAGCCTTGTGTCAAGATTTGGATACAATAGATGAAAAAAGAGACGCAACAAGACTAAGGATAGCAGCATATCAACAAAGAATATCCATAGCATATAATAAGAACATAAGGACTAGAAGATTTCGAGTTGGTGATTGGGTGCTAAGAAAGGCTTTTCAAAATACCACTAATCCTGCCGATGGCAAGCTAGCTCCTAAGTGGGAAGGTCCATATGAAGTCGAGTCAAAAGCGGGGAAAGGAGCATATCGACTCAAGAATATGGAAGGGGATATGCTACCAAGATCCTGGAATGCAATACATTTAAAGCTTTATTTCAAGTAAGAGCAGTATTTAATTTCTGTCTCAGAATTGTATGTATTCTATCTACTTTAGCTATATTTGTTTATTATCTTGAACCCAATACTGACTTAAGCATCGGAGGGGTGTTAGCCGAGCTAACACCCACCTTAGTTTACAGTTGTTTTGCAGCATATGTTTCAGGATATAGCTCCAGGATATGTACTCAGGATAACTTGAAAGATTAGAGGATTGGCCCCCTCTCTCACGTTTAAGGGATCCTGGTCCCTTCAAAGGTTTAAAGGTATTCACCTTTCTTTCGAATTGGGTTTAAACACCTCGCCTGGAGCGCAAGTTATCTAGGTATAGTTCAAGGTAGCGGGACCAGTTCATGTAAAAGTGGCTGACAATTTCGTTACTGTTGGCTATATCCTGGATCCTGAAGGTATATGAGGATTGATCACCCTCTCTCACGAAAGAGTATTTTCATACTCTCTAAGGTTTAAAGGTTTTCACCATTCTAAGAATTGGAGTTTATACACTCTCGCCTGTAGCGCATGAAATTTAGGGTTTATCCCCAGATATCAGGGTTTATCCCCAAGATATTAAGGGTTTATCCCCAGTATGCTAAGGATTCATTTCAGGATATCAGGGGTTTTGCCCTAGGGTATTCGGAATTTATTCAAATCAAAGTATGAATATATTTGCATTTCTGTGTCGAACACAGGGGACATACGTTATACTATTCAAAGGATGGATCCAAGTTTATAAGTATGCACTGGGGACAAACTTATAATGGAGGATTGAAATTGATTCTCTAAGAATCTCTGGTATGATCTCTCCTTTTTATTTGGATAATTAATAGGTTGTATGTCAATATCCTGATCAAGATATCTTTTAGGATATCTTCTAGGATACGTTTGCAATATGTTCCTAAAAAAATATACAAACAAAACAGTTTTCACAAGTAAAATTTGTATATCAATGACAACAATAATAAAGTCAAAAGAGAAGTTATATTATTAACATACCAAAAGATGTGCTCTTAGTTTCACCTCAAAACAAGGCCCATCCACTAAGAGCACTAATAGTTCCTTACCATATTTACCCAACAGTTGAAGGTTTCATTTCAAACCGAGACCCATCCACCTTCAACTGTTGTATTGTTCAAAAAAGCATGCAGGAAATGTAAATTGTTCAGGTGCAGAAAAGTAAAGTGCAGAAAAGTAAATTGTTTTGGGACTACAGACCAACACTCAAATTCAAAAAGGTGGGCTCCGGCCTTGGCACGTATATCCATCATCGCCCACCTGAATGCCCTCACACAGCGGCATCTTCTCCAACCTTCTCAGACTTCTCAGCACCAGCATCCTGAGCAGCATCCTCACAAGTATCCATCCCAGCATCCGCTCCAGCATCCTTCTTGTCTCCAGCCTAGATCACCACCTCTGCTGACTTAGAAGACTCACCAGCTTCAACAGGAAGTGGCACAGCTTTGCCCCCGAGCTCCTTTAGCTTGGCCACCCAGGATTCAACTGGCCAAGATGGACAAACAAGGCCCGTCTCCTTGGCCTCGTAGGCCATCTTGATGCGTGCTTGTAGCAGGGAGACGATGGTGGAAGCCTTGATTCCCTCCCGGAAATTGACCAAGGCTTGATCATGATCCATTTAAACGGTGGCAAGTTTGAGCTCAGCGTCTTGAGCAATGGCACCTTGGTCAGCAGCTTTCGTAGTGCCGGGTCTTCGCTTCGGCAATGGCACCTTGGTCAGCAACGGTGCTTTCAAGCTGTTTGATCCTGGCTTCATGGAGTGCAACAGTACCACAGGCATCATTATACAAGTGGAGCAAATGCTGGAGGCCCTGCACATCAATTACAGGTATAAGTTAGAATATATATTGACCAGGATATCCTGTCAGGATATCCTATTAGGATATACGTGCAGGATATACGTGCAGGATATACGTGCAGGATATACGTCAGGATATTACCTTGTTAAGGAAGGATGTCATTGGCTCTAAGGAATCAGAGAAGCTGAGTTCGTCATAGGAGAACCCTTCTGAACCTGGAGCACTGACTTCAAGACCTTTCCTCTTTTTTGCTATGGAAGCACGAGTCCTTGGATTGGCCTTGGGAGCCGGGAGTGGCTTAGAGCTAGTAGCAGCAGGAGTTTCTTTCTTGACTGTGGCTGGAGTTGGGTAGCTGTCGAGTTCGTCGAGGTCTAGATAGACTGGAACTTTGCTGGAGTCTGCACACAGGGAGTAAAATTCTAAATCTCTCCTAAGGATATCAAATGAAAACATATGTGTACAGGATATTTTGCAGGATCCTTACCAGACATGTTTGCACTTGAAAGAGGACTTGGAGTTGGTGGGGATGGATTGAAACTTCTTTCAGCCTCTGGAAGGAGTCTGATGGCGTCTATTCTTTTTTGAGAATCAGCAAGAGGAGGTGCAATCTTCCTAAAATCAGCTGCATAGACAACAGAGAAAATAAAATTGGTCAGATCAGGATATAAAGTAGGATAAGAGGTAGGATCATCTTTAAACCCTAAATCCTACCCTTTTTCAACGATCTCATCGGATAATCCGTTCCACCAGGGATTGAATCCATTTTTACAAAGAAGAACTTGGATTACCAACCATCCTCGTTCCTGGTGGCACGAAGTATCAATGGGTCACCAGAAGTAGAATAAAACAGAAATCTACATGATCCGTGGCATCTAAGCTTGTAAGCTAGGGGTAGATCATGGACGGAAAGATCAGGAATGTGGTTTCTTTTGATTTAGTCAAGAATAGACAAAACACGCCAGAGCATTGGCATGGTTTGACTGAAAGAGATTTTTGTGATATTAAAGAATTCGGTGATGAAGTCCGGAAAGGGGAATTGTAGCCCTAGGGTAAAAGGGAAAGCACTGAAGCATATCCACTCGCTGGAGACCATATCCGACCGGATTTCCCGGTCAAACGGTCTAAATACGGTTCCTTCCGGGAAGATACCGGAGGATTTTAAGGCCGACAGGTGGGCACTGTCAAAGGTGCATATCTCCTTCTCCGGTTCTTGGAGAAGGTTCTGTTGGATGAATGTGGGAGCCGAGTCACCTGAACTGGACCTTGTTTGCCTTGGCATTTGGTCGCCTGAATTTTTCGCCGGAGAAAGAGGATAAAGATAAATATGAAGATGAGAGAGAGAATGTTACCTTTTCCTTGTCGATTATGATTAAAAAAGAGATGAGGATGAGAAGATATAGGGCATGATGAGTAAATATAGGCTGGGTAGTTGAAAACGGTCACATCATTGGTCTTATCTATTAATTACCTCGGTCTGCGTGAAAAATGTAACCGTTAATGCAGGATAACAAACGGTAACATTTTTTGGGACAATTGTTATGGGTGAAATTCTGATCCCATATCCTGGAAAATATCTTGATTTATATCTTGATTATTTAGTATCTGTTTACATCCGGGATGCTGGTTTAGGATATTGGTAACATCCTGAATGGTATCCTCAGGATTACTAACGGATTACGTGCAGGTACGTGGGTTAGAAGCAATCAACGTTCACGAAGACTCATTCCGCGGAAGACTCGGTCCATGTTGTTCAATGAAAGACGTTAAGCCCGCTTTATTTGGTTCCAAACGGCTATTTATGGAATATTCGGGAGCATCCCATATTTATAGGAATTTTAGTTTCTATTTTGTAACTATAAATAGGTGGGTATACCAGATCAAATAGGACATCACATTTTCACTGCATACACTCTAACACTCGCTCTCTAGCAATTTTCACTTTCATACAAAAGCATTTTAACACTTAGCGATCTGGTCTATATCCTGCACTGTATCCTGAAGTTTGAAGCAATAAGAAGAACAAGGCAGCTGCTATTGTCAGCTCCCGAGGTTTTATGTCGGCGATCTAGATTGATCAAGGGCTTTCCTTGTACATCTCGTGTCATTTACTTTACTTTTTACTCATTGTTTGATCGTAGATACAGCTCAATATCCTGAGCCGTATCCTGAATACTGATTTTCCATATAACTTAACCGGCATATTTTCAACACACTTTCTAGCACACTACCTCACTTTACTAATTTGATCACTAAATTGCTTCGGTAATTTTTGACCAAAACACATGTCACTTAACCTTTTTGGAAAATACGTCAGTTTACACTGGTAAATACAATTAACCGACTCATTTGAAAAGGTTTAATAAAATTGATTTGGATGCACAAGGCACAACATATCTTTTATAACTTGGGACAATTATATAAATAATCTTGTATACAGATTTACATGTTCGTTATACGTTCAGGGCCCGATGTAGAAACCGAGTCAAGATTAACAAACACGCCACAAGTATAGGCCCACATGAATGTGAGATACCGTATCCCTTATGCACTGTCAGTTGTATGCCTACACTCCATGCATAAGACGTGGCCATTTTATAATACAATGATGTCAAGGATATCCGGGACATGGTCATTAACCCCTAAAGGCTTTTATTTCAAACAATACAGATTAAAGCGGGTTACCTCAATAATTTAATCACAATACGATTAAACATTCAATACCCGACCAAGCGGCATTATTATAATACCGTATCCCAAGCCCGTATAGGGAAAATAAGTTTAAGAGTATTTACCTGAGTTAGCAAATGCAATTTATACTCAGCCGTATATTCTAATCAGCAAGCACAAGTACTTCTACTGGGGCTCTCAATCTGGAACGATGGTTTTATTAACCTATTAGATTCCTAACGGGTCTTATTTAAGTCGCAACTTAGACCGGTTAGTTTTAAGGAAAGGTTTACGGTTCAAAACGCATGATTAAGCGAAGACCGGAATAGAAGGTGATTTAGACCCGACAATTTTGAAGACTTGCATAATATGGGTAATCTAAACACATTCTGGATTTTGAAATACAACCGATAAGGTTTGACCCGTTTCGGCTAATTTATGCAAACTAGTTACATAAACTGGACCGAACTCGTAAGAAGCGTAACGGGTAATCATAAGAGTCCTATACAGGTTTCCAAAGTTAATATGCCTTAAATATGTTGTGATATCAGTAGGATACCTTCCATTATGCCCAAAACGAGTTTAATCTCAATATAAGCCCCGTAGGGGTATTTTGGTCATTTAAAAGATTATAAAAGAGATTAATTTTAATTCTGAGACTCGGGTCTGAAATAATCAGTAAAAAAACTTAATTTAATAGGTCATATCAGTTGGTGATAAGTCTTATATGACAAAAATGGTTTTAAACCCATACTAGGTGTTTAATACGCGTAAAAAGTCATTTTAAGCGATTTTTGGGTTATACAGGAAATCTGATTTTTATGATCAGGTTATAAAGTTTAAAATACTTCATTTATTATATAAAATCAGTAGCAATTGGATTGGTGTCAAAATACTATGTAGAACTCATTTTATAAACAAAAAGGGTATATTCGGTATTTACCGAATCAACGCCATAACCTTAGGTTATGAGCAGGTTAAAAATAATTACAAATCTTTATAAATCTCAAAATATTATATTACATTAGTGGGTAAAAGGTTTGGTGTCAAAAGTTGGGTTTAGATAGGTTTTATGCTAATTGTGCCGTTTAATTAACAAAAAGCTTTTTAAGTGCGCTATTGTGCATAACTCCTAATCTAGACCTCCAACTGATGTGAAATTTTAGGGACATGATTATAAATCAGTAATAAAGATTATTGTCCTTTCACATTTCTTAAATTCTCGTTTTATGGTCAAAAGGGCATATTGGTCAACATTAGGCATTTAACGGAAACTTGTAAACGAATCGGACAATCAACGATCCAACCACAGAGGGTTATACCATCATGTAACATGGTCCTAAGGAAGCTCTAAAGCATTTCCAAACTTATCTAAATCGGGTCAGAACTGAAGTCAAAGCAAAAGTTAAAGTTTTGCGACTTTCGGTTCCGAACCGGTCCTAAACTGAAAATTGTCGGATCAAACAAGCTTAGACCAGTTATTATACTTATTACCAAGTTGTATGAATGATAAAATAGGTTACATGCCTTCTACATTGCTAATTACATGTTAATTTGCAAATTAAGCTTCTGTTGACTTTTTATAAGCAACTTTGACCCGACATTTGATCTAGTTAGAGCGGGAATCAGAGGGTGCATTTTTAAGGGTTTATTGCCCATATAATTACCAACTTATAACTACCTTCAATTCGACTAATCACCGGACCATTAATGATTAATCGATAAGTCAAACCTTAATTATGACAGTTTGACTTCTAGGCTAATAACTAAGCAAAACTCAATTATGGAAGGTTAAGGGTACTTACTAAGGTCTAATGCACGACCAGAGATGCTTAGAGAAGGCTCTTGAGCTCCAGAAATGATCAGAAGAGGAGTTGGGAAAGAATGATCAAAGTTTGCAACATTGGGGCTTTATATAGTGTTCTTGAATGCTTAAGATCATGACACACAAAGCTATACATGATCCCTGATGATTAACAAGTGGCCTAAGAATTAATTTAAGCAGCTCTTGGTGGTGATAAAGGGCATATATGACGTTTACATGGGCTGAACAGGCAACAAAAACGAGTTTCTGCATCTGGGCATGCTCACGCGGGCCACGTAGACTCTTAAGGAGTCTTACGCGGGCCGCCTAGCCCCGGCTGACCTGAAATCCAACTTTCAATAATTGCCATTTTGGTCCCTGGTCCTTCTACACTTGATCTTAACATGATTTCTTGCACTTTGAGCCCTCTAACTTGACTTTTAAGGGCCTTAAGACATAACCAAACTTTGTTAAGTCCTTGGGTAACTTTATGGTTACCCGAAAAAGTCATAAATTTTAATGTTGACGCTTTTAACCCCTCTTATACGAATATTGTCATAACTTTCTCATATGATAACGAAACTTGGTGAAATTTTTATCATGTATTCTAGTGATCATAATTAATCGTTACAGAGCTTCGGGTTTGCTAAAAGGTCACTCAGAGGTATACTTTAATCATGCTGACACATTTAACCCCTGTAGTTTGTAATCTCTCACTTTCTTTCACAATTAGCTTCGTATGATCCATGAATCATTCGTTTAAGGGTATAAACATCATGTAGGGATATTGTAGGGTATATTTATCCATTGTTGACATTTTGAACCCTTATATTCACATATTTTCCATGTTTGTCAACTTTAGTCCTTCTAGAGCATTCTTTCACACGTTCAAAGCTTATGACACATGTCAATACATTATAGGACGTGAATTTTCGAGGTGTTACAGAACGGCACCTGTATTTTGTTCTAGAGCTCCTAGGGGAGGAGCAACTCCACGCGAATTCTACCTAAGTGTGACTTCAGGATTTGGGAGGTACACTTTCTTGGCCGCGTAGTCAATGAAGAGGGGATACACATGGATCTCGCTAAGATCCATTTTATTAGAATTGGTCGGCACCAAGGAGTCCTTGTGGATACAACAATTTCTTGGTCTCATTAGATACTATCACAGACTCATCGTGGGATTTTCGAAGATCGCGCAGCTTTAATCTCTTTAACACAACAGGGTGTTGTGTAATCATGAAAGACAAAACAGGAGGGCGTCTTTTCAGCTTTTGAAACCCAACTCTACAATGCACTGAGCATCATCTTCACCCGAGGGAACGGGTAATCTAGTGGTATACCATGATGGTTCGAATCAGAGTCTCAGTTACACGCCGATGCAACACGAGAAGCTGATGGCTTACGTAGTGGATTTACAAGAAGAATTGCATGAGTCACAACCTGCGGTGGAAACCATGGTCTTTGGATTCAAGTTGGAGGCATTACTTGGATGGTACCAAATGCACTACCTAGACCAATCACAAGGGCCTCCTGTGTACCCTTGTTTTGGAAGAACTAAACATGTGATGACATCGCTGGATGGAACCTTTGAATGATTTCGACTGTGAAACCTAAACATGAACGAGCTTCGCAGCTCACCATCGGCTTTAACCTACTTGATCAGATACGTTCTGGCCAACCGAAGCATCGAAGGATGAGAACCTCTCAGCTGAATCCATTTGGGGCATGGAAAAACAATTTGTAGCTAAACTCAGACGGTATTCACTACTCCATGGAGCGAATAAGGATCTCATTATACGGCCACCTTAGGGAACTGGTGCAGGCGAAGCACACGGGTCTAGATATCCTATTCATCTGGGTTTTGATAGGGTGCATTAAAATCTAAAGACCATGTACGGGTGACCGGGCCTGAAGGCCCACATAGCAATGCATGGGAACGACGTTTGACTTGTGCGAAAGGCAAGGTGGAGTATCAAAAACCTTCTGGGTAGTGTCAGCAACCAGAAACAACTATATGAAAGTGGGAATAGACTGTCATGGATTTTTTCACTGGACTACCTAAAACCCAGAATGGAAACAATATCACCTGGGTGATCGTTGATTGTCTCATGTAACCAGTACACTCTCTTGCAATCAAGGAAACTGACGAGTCTCCACAAGCTTGTGAATATTCCTCTGAGAGAGGCGGCTTTTTAGGCACGAGGTGCCAACTCCTATTAACTCTGATTTTGATCTATACCTGATTTATAACAGGCCTTACACAACACCCTTGGCTCATGTCAAGACACGAGCATTACATATCACCGTAGGACAAATGGTCAGAGTAAATGAACCACCCTGACGCTCGAAGACATGCTGCGAGCATGTGTGTGATGGACTTAGTAAAAATTGGAAGGACACCTGCCTTTGGTTGAGTTTTACTTCAATAGTTACCATTCTAGTATTCAGACAACTTTGTTTGAGGCATTGCATGGACAGTAACACTAATCTCCTTGTTGGATTAAGGTGGGTGACAACCTAATCACAGGTCCAGGACTTGTACTCGAAACTCTAGGGAAGATTGCTTGGATCGAAAATCGTTGGCGATAACGCATGACCTAGGAAACACTGGGAGTTCGCTGTAGGCGATCGTATCATGTCGAAAGTCTCACCCTGGGAGAGTGTGGTACGCTGGGAAGCGTGGCAAGCTTAATTTATGTTCCGTTGAGTCATTCAGAATTCTGGAAAGAATCGGTCACGTGGCCTACAAACTCGAGTTACCCGACGAATTGGGTAACGTACACAATGCCATTTATGTCTCGAATCTAAGGCAGTGTTTGACTGACGAAACTCTTGTGATACCCTTATTAGAGTCTGAGGTTAATGACAAGTTGCAGTTGTTGAGGAATCCACTGGAATCATGGACCAGGACGTTAAGGTTAGTTAACATAGTCGAATTCCAATCACGAGAGTCCGTCGAGAAACTCAAGACGTGGACCGGAGTTCACGTGGGAACGCGAAGATTTGAAGAAGCTCAAGTACCCTAAACTGTTTGAAACCGTTGAGTTGAATACTGATACAACTAGTGAATTTCGGGACGAAATTCCCTTTCAAGTTGGGGATGATGTGGCACCCGAGGAAAATCCACAGTCATCCCAAGCTATCACTCTGCTCCACTGAGACTGCTTATCAAATTTCGGGGCGAAATTTCTTTCAAGTTGGGGATGATGTGACAACCCGAACTTTCAAGATTTGTACTGCCTCGCTCCGTGGCTTTTGGTTTGTACCGTTACGCGTCATGACGTTGTAACTAAATGAATCTTATGATATTAAGATCTAATTTTATAAGTATGTGTGGTTGCATGTAGAATGATATATGTTTTGTTATGTAAGTTAGTCGACACCCCTCTCTTGATCACACATTCCCTCAATTCAATACCCTTTCAACCTTGGCCCATACAATCTATCAAGCCTACAATCTTTCAAAAGCCCAAACCGAACCCAACCCACCCCTTTTCCTTTTGTACGTGTATGCATGTGTGTAAACTTGGCACTATTGAAAACCCTAAAACTCCATCCTAGACACACAAGCGACGGCAGCTTTGCGGAGTTGGCAAAGCCCTCTTTTCGAAGCCCTCCTTCCTTCTGTTCTAGCACATCTCCAGCGATCTTCTGGTTAGTGATTTTATTTGTTCTGATCTCGTTATTTATTCAAGGTTATATGCGGTTTAATGTGGTTGGATGGCTATGTGATAATATGAATGGTGTGTACGAATTGGGATTTATGATATTGTTGATGAATTTGTCATGATGATCAATTGGTAGAGTAGGGAAGTTAAGACACATAGATGTTAGCAAATAACAAATCGTTGAACTAGGGTGCTTGGGTGATGAAATTGATAAACCTAGTATGATCGAATTTAGTAGTAATGGCATATTGATATTTGATGAACTGTTATTTTATTCTAATAATTTCCATGCTCTTGATCCGAATAGAATTTTGGGTTTTATTGATTGCATAACTCTGTTGTGTGCATGTTATTAATACACTATGAGAGTATAATGATCAAACTTAGTTGGAATGATGATGCATGCTTGATGATTGGAACTTGTGAATGATGAAGTGGCCGCACATGGCAATTTAGAAAGGTCTGAATATAGGTGAATTAAAAAGTGATAAGAATTTATCATATTAATATCCGAATTTGTTAAATAATGCTCAGTGGCCATGTGAATGAAAATTAATTGGTCAAAAGTATATGATGGGATTATACGTGTGTTTTGGTCATACTTATACATATTTAAATTACAACATGTTATATTAAGTGAAGGCATTTTATAAGTAAATGAGGTAATGTCTACACATAGGAATTTCAACTCAAATTGCTTTGAACTGATTTTTAGAAATCTAGGAAGTGGGCCTCTATAAATGCATTTAATTGATAAGTAAGTATGGGCCAAGAATCATATTAATTGATTTTCATATGAACTGGTCTTTATACGAATTGACTTTCATATGAACTGATTTTTATATATGAATTGCTTTTTATATGAATTAGTTATGTAAACATGTCATGTTATATAATTTAAGGGTCCATATTAATGCTACACAGTATATGCACATGAGTTAGTGAACTTCCAATTAGAGTTTAGCTGTACCAATTTTTATGTAAATATAAGCAATGCACATTCAATTGAATATACGTGTTACTGTGTGATGACTTATTAATTTAATACGCACTAAACCCCGGGTTGTTTGGACACTAGGGTATTGTAAAACCCCACTTGGATACTCATTTATATGACATTATGCCTTAGGTCGTGTGTAACGGACCTAACATTTAAGGCGTAGAAGCATGTAATCATATACCGAGCAATCTAAGGTGAGTTCAATCCTCTTGAGCATGCGTCCCGGTGGTTGGGACAGTCATTGGGTATCCCTGAGAGGGATGGGTTTTTGGGTTAATCAATTGGGTATTCTTGAGAGGAATACGTTTTGTGGATAAATCTGGAATTTTGGATAATATACTCATCCTATCACCCTTAAAGTCCCTCCTTGTTGTTTGTTACCTGAGAGGTAACGGAGTATTAGTTGGTAGCGCTATCTAGGTTTGGCACCCTCACCCCGTACCTGAGAGGACGGGTGTGAACTAATGACTCAGTCATGCCCAATGCTTTGATAGGAGCATTGGAGAAAGGGCAAAATAAATCTGGAGCCGTCTTGTATTCGAGGTATTATCAACATTGTAATCAATGAACTGAACTAAACACTTGGTAACTAACGTTTTCGTAAAACTATGAACTCACCAGCGTTGCCTGATACACGTGTGTGCATGCTCCCAGGTTATAGATTATGTGGATCATGGAACTTGCTGTTTGGGATGCTGGAGTGGTCATGGGTCGTAAAGCATGGGATCGCAAGACGAATCTAATGGTTTCTGTTCATACGGTTTATGTAACACTTAACAAATGTTGTATGGTTCCGCTGAATACGATGAGTTATGCTTTATGTAATGTAATATTTTACCTTAATAAATGAAAGTTTTTATTTAAATCATGTATGAGTTCAGTGTGATTGGTGGCTAGATCCTGGTACATCACACGCCTCGCGGAGGTTCCAGCATGTGGTATTTTAGGGGTGTGACATCATGGGTCCCAAATTGCCCATTGGAATCATAATCAAAACTCTAAAATCTTTGATATGATAGCTTAGGTTTATGATGGTTAATCATGGTTTGATTAACACCACAAACTCAGCCATGTTTTTATATAATTATACATAGGTTATATAATAATAATAACATCTAAAACTAAGTCCCAACATAGGTTATCATCTATGTTAAGTATGGAGATTTAACCTCTTGTAAATTCACCACTACATAAACCATCACAAGGATGATTCGGAGGGTCATGAACATCAAGGATTCACCACTACACAAATCACCACAAAGGTGATTCGGAGGGTCATGAATAATAAGGATTCACCATTACACAAATCATCAAAGTCATGATTCAGAGGGTCATGAATGTTAAGGGAATGAAACTAACTAATTCAAGCTTAATTTAACAAGTATAAACAGAATTTAAATGGGTGTTTGAACCCAAAACTTTGATGGAAATTCCCTAAACACAAACCCATAACCATAGACTAAGTTGTGAGCTTGGTGGGAATAAGATTGCACCAAGTTTTCTATCAAACCTTGAATATATGAAAAGATAAAAATGAGCAGAATTTTATCTGCACTTTGGACCTAAAAAATGGTGAGGTTTCACCTTAGTTTGCCCAAGCAAACTTGTGAAAACCTTCCTAGAGCTTATCTAATCGTTAAGAAGAAAGAAATGAGAAGAAAATTGAAGTAGAAGTGAGTTAAAACTCACTTTCAATGGCTGAAATGTAACACCCCGTGTTTCCATAAGTCAAAGTCAAGGTCAAAGTCAATGACCGGTTATACGGATTTGACTTGTAGACATTTCTTTATTTTATTTGTATTATGTGGAGTAAGTGTTGTTAATTACAAGCCATCGACGTGTTATTCAAACGACTTACAACTGTGAACTATAGGAAGTAACAATGCGATAAAGTTAATCAACTAATGATCAAGCTATGTTAATCAAATCGACACCAAATCGCAACTCGACCTATACTTGTTGGTTACGGTTATACGTGTGTGTGCTTTATGTGTTACTTGTGCATGTTTATTTATGTTGTGTTGTGGTAATCAATCGAAACGCAATCAAACTCGAAATGCAATCGAACTCAATCGACATCGAACTCGAATCGTAATCGAACTATGATAATTGGTGGAGAAGGGATAGTGCTCGATATGAGTGATTGGAACTGAAAGTAATTCGATTAGGAAACCCTATCATGTCGAACCGCTCGCAATCGAAATCAACGCAGCAAAAATCGTCGCGTCAAACATTCGAAACAAGTGCCATCCGGCCGGATAGCCATCCGACCGGATAGCCACAATGCCACAGGCCAGGTGCCATCCGACCGGAATGTCATCCGACCGGATAAGCCATCCGAGCGGTGTGCCATCCGATCGGATAGCCCATTCCTCTTTTGGAATCCTATAAATACCCCTGTCATTGTCATTCTTTCTACTTTTGGAAACCCTTTATCCGAACAGCTCGTGCTCCCCACCTTTTCTTCGATTTCTCTCGATCAAGGTAAGATCTCGTCCTAAATCTTGTACTTTCTTGATCTACACGCACTCCTACACCTTTCTATCTTTTAAATCTTAACTTTTAACCGTGAAATCACTAGATTTCGGGTGTTCTAGGATGATCTCATCATGTATTCTTCAAGAACTTCATCTTTTGGCCTCAATCCACCAAGAACAACTTAGATCTAACCGATTTCCACAAAGATCTTGTAAAGATCTCAACACAAGTGTGGTGAAAGAGGATTGAAAAATGGTTTTTAACTTTCTTTCAACTCTTTTGCACTAAATGTACTCAAAGCCGATAGGATCCGACCCTGATTTAGTCTTCTACTCGATTGTAGTGTTGTACTAGCTCAAGATCCGGATTCTACCCACGAGACTACCGATTTCAGGTTAGCCAAGAACAACCGTCTCGAGCCGGTAACCGGCCGGACTAGGGTGATTCCTGGTCGGGTTGGTCATCTGGGTCGAACTAGGGGTTCTGTTGGCTAACACGTTGTCAAAGTGTCTCGACATAATGACAGACCATCAAAACGACCATGTGTAGGACGAACGGAACAACCATAACGGATTGCTATCCGACCGGATTGCTGTCCGATCGGATAGGTCATCCGAACGGATTGCCATCCGAACGGATCACACTTGGGTTCCATCTTTAAAACAATCTTATCTGAAGTTTGAGTATCGAACGAATTGCAATCCGATCGGACGACCATCTGACTGGATTACTCTTCGGATCATGAGATACTAAGACTTTAAAGGCTTAAACAATTTTCAACATGCTCATTACCAGAGTTGCCACCCGATCGGATGGACATCCGATCGAGTGACACTTCTGCTTAGAGCTTGCCTTCACTAAGTAATCTCACCACTAAGTTACCGTCCGACCGGATGACCATCCGAACGGATTGTCATCCGCACGACCCACCATCTGATCAAACGACTTGATGGATAGAGATACTTCAATGCTTTCAAAATACTACAACGAAACTTCAAAAGTCAAGCCATCATACACAAACACATTCTCTTTATAGGAAGAAACAATCCACTCGAATCGCCATCCGACCGGACCACTGTCCGATCGGATTACCATCCGATCGAACCACTATCCGACCCATTTGCACTTTGCACCACTTGACGCGTAAAACGTCACTTATCGTTATGCTATCGAATCTATTCAGGCTAACCTTACTTGCTAAGCGCTCCCTTCAATCCATTCGCCGCTGTGAGTGTACTGGATCCCTTTTTGTTGTACGCACTTTTGGGCGTTACATACGTTACGTATATTCAAACTACAACAATCGAACTACTCAATACTATTTGAACGCTAACCGTTAACGCGTGTTATACGTGGCTTATGAATGCTTGTTTGTTATGTTTATACATGGAATGCTGTCTACCTGCCTTAGCAACGATAGTACTATAGTTTGGACTCAGCACCCGTTCACACGAGGGTTGTTAAGGACCATTACTTGCATGGATTACGGTGGCAATCATGTATTGCGAACTGCCTCGGGCAGTTAACCCGCAGTCATTGGTATCGATGGATCTATGTTGATAACTAGCGTGCTTCATTTCACTATGTGTACGTGCTGGTTATGCGTAAACGAATTCGAACTCTATATGCTATTATCAAACTTGTATGCTCACCTTTACATTTTATGTATTGACTTTATTTTAACTATGTGACAGGTGCTTAGGACGCACACTTGGTAGTAATTTGAAACTAGAATAAAGCTTTAGAGCCCAACAAATAGTTGTCTGTAGAGGTCAAACTAAGGGTCTCTAGAAGCAGAGAAACAATTGCTGACTATTTTAAATCTGAGTTGTCGGAACAGAATATTTGCCTGGTTTTTGTCTGTAATAATTGATTTACTGTTTGAGATACGGTATGGGACGTATTATTTAAATTGAATAGTATTGATAATTGTTATGGAAACTTCTGGACAATCTGTTTCGCTCAGTGCCATGCCCCGATGTTTCCGCCATCGGTTGCGGTGTGACAGATTGGTATCAGAGCCATAACTATAGGGAATTAAGCAAGACTCGACCTAGTCCGGGTTGAAGTCTTAGGAACCTAGACTATAGTTAGGAACCAACATACCGACTTGAATACATCCAGAAGGGATTATGTATGAGCTTATTTCTCGCTATCCTCGCTCATACTACACTATCACTACACTCAAATTTTCAACTATAAAAGGGCGATAAAGTCGAGATTCGGTGTGAAAACCTCAAACTCCCGACTGGATTGCTTAATCGATGCTGTTTTGTCAACCTATCAATGACTTCTCCATTCTTTTTCAATAACGAACGCTTGTTCAGCGGGGGGAATTATACCAAATCAGGGGTGAAACCCATATTTTGATGAATAATATCCTCCATTTTATCAAAACAGGGACGAAGTTGTTAAGACAGGGGTGAAACCCTAACCTTGATGACTTGTTCCGCACCTTTCACAAAACTCCCACCAAGGTCTCAATGGACTCCAAGTGCACGAACGTGACCGAACATACGAGAACGTAATATAATCAGTGATTCTATTGACAGATCTGAAACCGTACAAAGCACCTGAATCACGATGTCACTTTCTCTCTCTAGCTTCTCTCTCTAACCTTCAAAGCTTCTAAGTCTCAAATGTGATAATTCGTCAATTTTATGTGTTTTATGTGCTCTTACCTGTTTATGTGCTTAACTTTGGAAGGATTAATCGATTTGTGCCTTCGCTTCGATCGACACACACGACTCGCACTGCATTTCTACCCCAAAACGTTGACAAATCGTTGAATTTATGGGCGACTCATACTACGATATACGCTTATACTACGCTATCCCCGAACAATCGCAGACCTTGAATAATAGGTTTCTGTTTTCTGACTGCCTCTAGTGATTAAATTCGTATGTGCTTCCTTGCTTCGGTGCTTTACATGTTTAGGTGCTATGTGATTATGTGCTTTACATGTTTAGGTGCTATGTGATTATGTGCTCTACGTGCTTATGTGTATATGTGATTTTGTACTCTATGTGTTATGTGTTTACGTAAATACACGTGTTCCTGAGCTTTAGTAAGTAGTAGACGTGTGAGGTGAGATTCGAATACAATGTGTTGAGTCCTGTGACGATGTGTATTGCAGACAATGTCGTCTGGATCCCGTCACACACTTTCTCGTCAGGAAAAGAGGGACAAACGCCTTTCTTCCATCATCGCTAAAAGTGTGGCAAAGGTCGTAAGTGATGTTTACGAGAATGCCAGCAAATCATCTGAGGAATCAAGGACCGACGCTCCTAAAGCCCACCACAAGGCCCTTCAGTTTCAAGCAATTTAAGTCGTGTGGGCCAAAGGAATTCACTGGTGAAGGAGGTCCGACTGCACTATTCCAATGGTTTGATTCCATTGAGGTCACTCTACGACAGAGTGGTTGCCCTGACGACCTTCGAACTCTGAATGCTATCGGCGTTTTCCGGTCCCGTACACTAGACTGGTGGATGGCCGAGAGGAACAAGCGAGGGAACGATGCAGCCTACGGTCTGTCGTGGGACGAACTCAAGGAAGTCATGCTAGAGGAATTCTGCCCTCCTCACGAACGTCAAAAGTTAGAAGATGAATTTTGGCACATACATCAACATGAGGGTGACAACGCTGCTCTCACTGCTCGTTTCAAACAACTCAGCATCATCTGTCCCGATCAAGTCAAGACTCCGGAGATCACAATCAAGAAGTACATCCGAGCTTTGCCCGACTGCGTCGCAGATTTCGTGCAAGCGGCTAAGACTAAGACGATCGAAGAAACTTACCTACTGGCCGCCGAAATCAACGACAAAAGGGTTAAGGCTGGTGTCTGGGATAAAACTTCGAAGCACCTGCATCAAGCTACCGCCACCGCACCAACTGCTGAACCCACCTCATCGAGCAACAAGAGGAAGAACAAGAGAAAGAACAGCTCCAGCAACAAGAACTGTGCGATCACTGCTGCACCGATTCAAGCCGTACCAGCCCAACAGCGTCAACTAGCGGTGCCTGTGGCTAATGCACCGCCTGCAAAGCGTGCATACACTGGGCCACACCCGCTCTGCCCTACTTGCACCTACCACCACCCAACTGCCATTGCTTGCCGTTTTTGCGCTCATTGCAATGTATACGGCCATTTTACTGCCAACTACCATATTCGACAAGCTCCTGCTCATCAAGCTCTACTCACTGCCCCACAGGGTCAACAAGCTCCTCCAGCACCCGCGGTCAAAGCCAGAGCCTGCTTCGCATGTGGCAACCCGAACCATTTCGCCAACATGTGCCCAAACAGGGTCATGAAACAAAAGCCTCAGCAACAGCAGCCTCAGCAGCAACAACAATAGCAGCAACAACAACAGGCCGCACGCGCCAGAACTTTCAACCTCAACGTGCGTCAAGCCCAGGCCGACAACAACGTGGTTAATGGTACGTTCCTTGTGAATGGTATTTATGCTTCCTGTTTGTTTGATACCGGAGCCGATAATTGCTTTGTGTCGTTCGAATTCGAGAAACTCCTTAGTTGTAAACGCTCCCAACTCTTCTCGACATTCGATGTTGAAGTCGCTGCCGGAAGAACCGTCGCCGTCAATTCTGTTCTTCGTGATTGTACTCTGGAGCTCAACAATCACATCTTCCCAATTGACCTTATTCCGATGCAACTCGGAAGTTTTGACGTCATAGTAGGCATGGACTTTCTTCGAGAAAACCATGCTGAAGTTGTGTGCTTCGACAAGATGATTCGATTCTCGCTCGCGAATGGTGACTTATTGTGTGTATACGATGATACTACTTCAAAAGGTCTCAGCTTATGTCATGTGTGCAAGCTAGCAAGTACCTCCGCAAGGAATACAGGGCTTTCTTGGCTAACATTGTAGTAGCGGAGAAGGAAAAGAAAGAGAAGAAGGAAGTGAAAGACTCATGTGGTTCGAGAATTTCCTAATGTTTTTCAGAGGATCTACCTGGGCTACCGCCAAGTCGTGATATCGACTTTCGTATCGACCTCATTCCTGGAGCCAACCCTATTGCCAAAGCTCCCTACCGACTCGCGTCGTCCGAAATGCGCGAACTCTCAACCCAACTACAGGAATTACTTGAGAAAGGCTTCATTCGCCCGAGCACCTCTCCTTGGGGCGCGCCAGTCCTTTTCGTCAAAAAGAAGGATGGGTCGTTCAGGATGTGCATCGACTATCAGGAATTGAACAAGTTAACTATCAAGAATCGCTATCCCCTACCTCGTATCGACGATTTGTTTGATCAACTACAAGGCGCTATGTGTTTCTTAAAGATCGACATACGTTCAGGCTATCACCAACTGCGTATACAAGAGGAGGATATACCCAAAACCGCGTTTCGCACTCGTTACGGCCACTACGAATTCGTTGTCATGCCTTTTGGTTTAACCAACGCACCAGCGGTTTTCATGGATCTGATGAATCACGTGTGTAAACCGTATCTTGACCGTTTCGTCATCGTATTCATCGACGATCTCTTAATCTATTCCAAATCGAAAGCCGAACACGCGCAACATCTACGTTTGGTTCTCGAGTTACTCCAGGGGAACCAACTCTATGCCAAGTTCTCCAAGTGCGAATTCTGGTTGGAAGAAGTTCAATTTCTGGGTCACATTGTTAATAGTCAAGGCATTCACGTCGATTTTGCGAAGATTGAAGCTGTTAAGAGCTGGGTTACGCCTAAGAACCCGTCTGAAGTCCGCTCTTTTCTTGGACTAGCGAGCTATTATCGACGATTTATCGAGGGATTCTCAAAGATCGTTGTTCCGCTTACCTCTCTCACGCATAAAGACAAGCCTTTTGTTTGGAAAACCGAACAAGAGTCTGCCTTTCGAACCCTCAAGCACATGCTTTGCAACGCTCCTGTTCTCACATTGCCCGACGGAAACAATGATTTCATTGTCTGTTGTGATGCTTCCAACCTTGGTCTTTGGTTGTGTTCTCATGCAACGGGACAAGGTCATAGCTTACGCATCTCGTCAGCTCAAAGTCCACGAGAAGAACTATACAACCCATGATCTCGAGCTAGGCGCAGTTCTTTTTGCATTAAAGATTTGGCAACACTACCTGTATGGTACCAAGTGTACGATCTTCACCGATCATAGGAGCCTGCAACATATCTTTAATCAGAAGGAACTTAATATGCGTCAACGCCGATGGGTAGAACTTCTCAACGATTACGACTGTGAGATCCGTTATCACCCAGGCAAGGCAAATGTTGTTGCCGACGTACTTAGCAGACGGAGCTATCTGCTTAGCACTCGTAATGTTCAAGCCCAACACGATCTCGAAACCCTCATCCGCGACGCTCAACATGCGTGTTTTAACGAACACACTCTGAAGAAAGAAAGAATCTACCACGATGGAGCCTAGCTTGTGAGCAAATCGAACGGGATATTCCACTTTCTGGACCGAATCTGGATTCCCAAACGAACCAATTTGCGACAGATCTTGATGGACGAAGCCCACAAATCCCGGTATTTTGTTCATCCTGGTGCCGATAAAATGTACCAGGACCTTCGTTATAAGTACTGGTGGCCGGGTATGAAAAGGGATATCGCTCTCTACGTCAGAAAATGCCTAACTTGTGCTAGAGTCAAGGTTGAACATCAAAGACCCTCTGGCTTACTCGAACAACCACCAATCCCCATGTGGAAGTGGGAAAGTATAGCCATGGACTTTATAACCAAGCTACCGCACACGTCATCAGGTCACGACAGCATTTGGGTTGTGGTCGACCGTTTGACTAAATCAGCTCACTTTTTGCCAATACGGGAAGACTACAAGGTAGAATGATTAGCCCGAATCTACACCGACGAGATCATTTGTAATCATGGGATGCCTCGTGACATCATCTCTGATCGTGATGCTCGGTTTACCTCGCCACTGTGGGAAACGTTTCAAACGGCACTCGGTACATCGCTTAATCTAAGTACCGCTTTCCACCCTCAAACCTACGGTCAGACTAAAAGAACGATTCGTACTCTTGAAGACATGCTCCGTTCGTGTGTCTTAGACTTCGGTTGTAATTGGGATAAATACCTGCCGTTATTCGAATTCTCGTATAACAACAGCTATCATTCTAGCATCCAAATGGCACCATTCGAGGCATTATACGGAAGAAGATGTTGATCGCCTATTGTGTGGCACGAGATCGGTCATTCGCAATTAACCGGTCCTGAGTTATTACAAGAAACGACAGACAAAATTTTCCAAATTCGAGACAATCTGGTGAAAGCTCGGAATCGACAAAAAAGTTACGCCGATAAACAACGCAAGCCCCGTGAATTTGACGTTGGTGACTACATACTCTTAAAGGTATCACCTTGGAAGGGTGTAGTCCGATTCGGCAAAAAGGGAAAACTCGCGCCTCGATATGTTGGACCTTTTAAGATTCTGGAAAGGATCGGAAAAGTCGCCTACAGACTCGAACTACCGGAGGAACTTAGTAATGTCCACCCGACTTTCCACGTGTCAAACCTCCGAAAGTGCCTAGCCGACCACGACTTACACGTTTCTCTCGATGATCTGCAAGTGAACGAAACGTTACACTTCGTGGAAAAGCCTGTCGAAATCATGGATCGCTAAACCAAGCAACTCAGACGTTCAAGCATTCCTATCGTGAAAGTCCGACGGGAAGGCAAACGTTCACTTGGGAACTCGAAAGCGACATGAAGGCGAAGTACCCGCAATTGTTTAAAGAGAAAGTCTAGCAAGAGAAAGTTCTCAAATGTGATTCACGGCATTGTAACAGCTTCCAGCCTAATTTCGGGACGAAATTCCCTAAACAAGGGGAGGCTGTAACACCCCGTGTTTCCACAAGTCAAAGTCAAGGTTAAAGTCAACGACCGGTTATACGGATTTGACTTGTAGAAATTTCTTTATTTTATTTGTATTATGTGGAGTAAGTGTTGTTAATTACAAGCCATCGACGTGTTATTCAAACGACTTACGACTGTTAACTATAGGAAGTAACAATGCGATAAAGTCAATCAACTAATGATCAAGCTATGCTAATCAAATAGACACCAAATCGCAACTCGACCTATACTTGTTGGTTACGGTTATACGTGTGTGTGCTTTATGTGTTACTTGTGCATGTTTATTTATGTTGTGTTGTGGTAATCAATCGAAACGCAATCTAACTCGAAATGCAATCGAACTCAATCGACATCGAACTCGAATCGTAATCGAACTATGATAATTGGTGGAGAAGGGATAGTGCTTGATATGAGTGATTGGAACTGAAAGTAATTTGATTAGGAAACCCTATCGTGTCGAACCGCTCGCAATCGAAATCAACTCAGCAAAAATCATTGCGTCAAACATTCGAAACAAGTGCCATCCGACCGGATAGCCACAATGCCACAGGCCAGGTGCCATCCGACCGGAATGTCATCCGACCGGATAAGCCATCCGAGCGGTGTGCCATCCAATCGGATAGCCCTTTCCTCTTTTGGAATCCTATAAATTCCCCTGTCATTGTCATTCTTTCTACTTTTGGAAACCCTTTGCCCGAACAGCTCGTGCTCCCCATCTTTTCTTCGATTTCTCTCGATCAAGGTAAGATCTCGTCCTAAATTTGTACTTTCTTGATCTACAAGCACTCCTACACCTTTCTATCTTTTAAATCTTAACTTTTAACCATGAAATCACTAGATTTCGGGTGTTCTAGGATGATGTCATCATGTGTTCTTCAAGAACTTCATGTTTTGGCCTCAATCCACCAAGAACAACTTAGATCTAACCGATTTCAACAAAGATCTTGTAAATATCTCAACACAAGTGTGGTGAAAGAGGATTGAAAGATGGTTTTTAACTTTCTTTCAACTCTTTTGCGCTCAATGTACTCAAAGCCGATAGGATCCGATCCTAATTTAGTCTTCTACTCGATTGTAGTGTTATACTAGCTCAAGATCCGGATTCTACCCACGAGACTACCGATTTCGGGTTAGCCAAGAACAACCGTCATGAGCCGGTAACCGGCCGGACTAGGGTGATTCCTGGTCGGGTTGGTCATCTGGGTCGAACTAGGGGTTCTGTTGGCTAACATGTTGTCATAGTGTCTCGACATAATGACAGACCATCAAAACAACCAAGTGTAGGACGAACGGAACAACCGTAACGGATTGCTATCCGACCGGATTGCTGTCCGATCGGATAGGTCATCCGAACGGATTGCCATCCGAACGGATCACACTTGGGTTCCATCTTTAAAACAATCTTATCTGAAGTTTGAGTATCGAACGAATTGCAATCCGATCGGACGACCATCTGACTGGATTACTTTTCGGATCATGAGATACTAAGACTTTAAAGGCTTAAACAATTTTCAACATGCTCATTACCAGAGTTGCCACCCGATCGGATGGACATCCGATCGAGTGACACTTTTGCATAGAGCTTGCCTTCACTAAGTAATCTCACCACTAAGTTACCATCCGACCGGACCACCGTCCGACCGGATGACCATTCAAACGGATTGTCATCCGCACGACCCACCATCCGATCAAACGACTTGATGGATAGAGATACTTCAATGCTTTCAAAATACTACAATGAAAACTTCAATAGTCAAGCCATCATACACAAACACATTCTCTTTATAGGAAGAAACAATCCAATCGAATCGCCATCCGACCGGATGACCACCCGAATGGATTATTATCTGCACGGATTGCTGTCCGATCGGATTACCATCCGATCGAACCACTATCCGACCCATTTGCACTTTGCACCACTTGACGCGTAAAACGTCACTTATCGTGATGCTATCGAATCTATTCAGGCTATCCTTACTTGCAAAGCGCTCCCTTCAATCCATTCGCCGCTGTAAGTATACTCGGTCCCTTTTTGCTTTACGCACTTTTGGGCGTTACATACGTTACGAATATTCAAACTACAACAATCAAATTACTCAATACTATTTGAACGCTAACCGTTAATGCATGTCATACGTGGCTTATGAATGCTTGTTTGTTATGTTTACACATGGAATGCTGTATACCTGCCTTAGCAACAATAGTACTATAGTTTGGACTCAGCACCCGTTCACACGGGGGTTGTTAAGGACCATTACTTACATGGATTACGGTGGTAATCATGTATTGCGAACTGCCTCGGGCAGTCAACCCACAATCATTGGTATCGATGGATCTATGTTGATAACTAACGTGCTTCATTTCACTATGTGTACGTGCTGGTTATGCGTAAACGATTTCAAACTCTATATGCTATTATCAAACTTGTAGGCTCACCTTTACATTTTATGTATTGACTTTATTTTAACGTATGTGACAGGTGCTTAGGACGCACACTTGGTAGGAATTTGAAGCTAGAATAAAGCTTTAGATCCCAACAAATAGTTGTCTGTAGAGGTCAAACTAAGGGTCTCTAGAAGCAGATAAACAATTGCTGACTATTTTAAATCTGAGTTGTCGGAACAGAATATTTGCCTGGTTTTTGTCTGTAATATTTGATTTACTGTTTGAGATACGGTATGGGACATATTATTTAAATTGAATAGTATTGATAATTGTTATGGAAACTTCTGGACAATCTGTTTCGCTCAGTGCCATGCCCCGATGTTTTCGCCATCGGTTGGGGTGTGACATGAAAGTTTCTGATGTTGTTGCTGAAACTCAGCTGAGTTTAAAGGGATTTTGAGAGTGTTTAAGTTTTGCAAAAAGAGGGAAAAAGAATGGGGAAGTGTTCCTTATATAGGGAAGGGATTAGGGTTTCAATGGGTTGGGCTTTAGATGTGTTTAGTGGGCTGACTAACTCAAAACAAAAGAACTTAAGTGGGCTGTGAAGTTCGATCGCTGGCTGGACAGCCTCTTTCTTTTTTTATTTTTATTTTTTTAACAATATAAGACATGTATTTGAGGTGTATTTTATATAATTAACATGTTACCTATGCCTAGTGTGCATGTAACATGTTATCAAGGCCTAGAAAGTGGATTAAACATGATTTAAAGTATAAATATTATAATTTAAAGTATGTTATGAGAAGTAAATATGTTTTAATGTAAAAGAAACATGTGACAAGTGACAACAAGTATGTGTAACTTATAAGGATGTTTCAAACAAGTCTAAGTCTCGTAATCAATAATCAAGTGCTTTGCGTGTATGAAACGTTTAAGAATTACTAATATACAATCATTGTTTACAAGTTAAACTTATGTTTATGATAATTATGAATCATGTATCAATGTGTAATCATGTATAAACGATGTATATTTCGTATAAAAGATTCATTTCATTGCAATCAAAGTCTCAGATTTACGAAGGCTTGAAATGAAATACGATTACAAAGGAAACGAGTTTCCGAAAATAGAAATACGATACAATCTTTCTAGAAACGGAAAGCTGCGAAAAGCGAGGCGTTACAGTCTCCCCACCTTTAGGAAATTTCGTCCCGAAATTTATTCAAAGGGAAGTCCTTGTAAAAGACATTTGGGCTAGAAGATTGACTAGAATCGAGATTTTGGGAGTTTGAGACGTGTTGATATGCATAAAATTGTTGAGGAACGTAAGGATGGGTTTATAAAAAAGTGTTCGTTTGACTAAAATGATTTGAGGCATTAAGCGTAAGTAAAACGTGCATGTGTGTGTATAGACAGGCGAGCTTAAACAAGTTTGAGTAACTCAATGAAGAGGTATTTTAAAATAGGTTACCTAAGAGGGAAAGCTTTCGTATAAAACGATATGCATTTCAATGAAAAGTGTGGAAGCACTGTAGGTTGTAAGAAAAGTTTCATTGGTTTTAAAGAGCATTGATAAATCTCAGTTCTTAATGAGAAACAAGAAAGTTTGGTATTTTAAATAAATTGATTTCGAAGGTAACGGCCAACTAAGTGTGTTTGCACATAAACAAGAATGGGAGATAGTTTTAAAGTAAGAAAGTATTTTAGGGTTCGAATGTTTAAACCAAGTGATTGTAAATGAGGTTTGTATAAAAGACAAAGAACAAATGGGAATAACGAAGGCAAGAGAGTGAATGAACGATCTAGTAGAGGAATGCAAGGGTAGGAATGTTATGTGTGTAGGATAAACGAAAGTGATGCCTTAAGAATGAGGTCTCATCATGGATAATTGGGTATCGCATGTTTAGCAATGTGTTTGTGAGTTATTAAAGTTTGTGTATCGGTCTAAATAAGGTCTGCAAAACACCGAATTTCTCATGGAGCGTTTTATGAAAGTTTGGTAACATGGCGAAAACACTTATAAATAGGAAGTACCAGCGACGTATCCACCATGTTTTGACCATGTTACGTCTGTTTCGTTATTCGTTGTCATGTTACGTTCTGTGTCTCACCATACACAGTAGTACACCCTATGATTCTCATGCGTCTACCATTATAATCCCATGTGCACTCGTGATTATATTGATCGTCGCACGATCCGCATAGTTTGTACTAGTTGTGTATGAATTAGGGTATACATAAATTTTGAAAATAAGAATGTGTGCGTGTAAGAATGTAGTATATAAGCATGTTTATGTTTAAATGTGTATGAGACCAACGTGGTGAAACCCTTGGGTTACGCTCATGTATAGGTATGAATGTATGAATACAAGCATGAATATTAGTATGCGTATGAGTATAAGTATAATCATAATTATGAATACAAGTATGGGTATAAGTATGAATAATAATGATTACATATATAGTATTAATTAAAACATAACGAATTTAAGCATATAAAACGATCAAGAAGTTTTGAGGATGTAATATCGAATGAAATATTGACTAAAACGTGTACGATAATACGCTTGGTGGAATCACAAGAATACAAGTATAAATATGGTATACGTGTACGTATAAATAACACATAAATACCAATGATAGATTGTACAAGTACATGTATAAATACGGTATACGTAGACGTATAAAATACCAAGTACATAGTGATGTACTCAAATACACTTGTTGAAGTGTACACTCATAAAGAATATCGTACATGTACATTAACGTAAATACGATGTTAAAAATAAATATTTTTAACTATTATAACTTGAAAATATATACATATATATATTTGTGAAACAATATACGCAAGCAAACCGAACATACATGTAAATGTGAACGAGGTTCACCAAACTTAAAAATATATATTTGAGGAATATATATTACACATAACGAACTTACGCCCCTGCGCGGCACGGAGACGCTATTGGGCTAGGCCCACTTATACCGTGCGAGACACGGGGACTCAAATGGGCTAGGCCCATTCTTATTTGTGCAAGGCATAAAGACACTCATAGGCTAGGCCCACTTATACCGTGTGAGACACGGAACTCAAATGGGTGAGGCCCATTCTCACTTGTACGAGGCACAAGGACTCTCATGGGCTAGGCCCACATGTACCTGTGCGAGGCACAATAAATTTCATGGGCTAGGCCCACTTATGCTCATGTTAGGCACGAAGACTCACGAAAGGAGAGACCTGTTCGTACACATTATGAATGCAAAATATATATATATATATATATATATATATATATATATATATATATATATATATATTAAAATGAACATACGAAACAAGTGCCAACATAGTTAAAATACACAAGGGTTCCAAATACATAACAAATACAATAACGTTCAAGATGAGCAACATGTACACGATTTAATCGAAACCCAAGTATCTAATGAGTTAGAGCACTTGTAGATTGTTACGCTTATTTGGATACCCCGATTTGCTAGCACACATTGCGGACAAAACCTTGTGAGTTCATGTCTCCCTTTTCTTTTAAACATTTTCGGTTTCGTAACTCTCAGGGGAAATACATGTTTACTATGGTATGGTTAAGCTATGGAATGAAATAGATGGATCATGTGCGAATAGGCGCGAACTTAGGCACAATTAATCCTATTGAGGACCAAGGAACAAAAGGGGTAGATCTATCGGGTACGGACGAGCCCCACTCACGGGTCCATGTGAGAGTGTTTGGAGTGCTTTTGTGCCCCAGTCGAGGGTAATCGGCACTAAATCGTCTATGGGTTGAGTGCTTCCTATGTCACCACACATATTAATATCCTTGCAAAACATTATTGATCAGCAAGTTCATTGACGCTTTACATACCAGTTTTCGATACTTGAACTTTCAAATGTTTTTAATATTCATTTGATACGCAATTAAAACACATGAACTTACTACCTTTTGTTGATATTTTAAACTTACATGTATTTCAAGAAATTAAGTGGATCTTGGTGCAGAAGGTTTCAAGTTTCAATTTTGTCAAGAAGTCGATGTCTTCCACATTTTGGAAGCGTTTGGTCCATATCCCGTCCTCGAACGGGACATAGGATGCAAAGCCTTGATATTTTAAAAACTGTATTTTGAACAAGTCTATCTTGTAAAACTTATCAACTTATGTTATCTTTGTCTCAAACAACTTATGAGTTGTAAATTTCTATTATGGTAATGGATGAACATCGTGCATGTTTTACTTCATATAGTTTGTTTACTTACATCGTATGCAATAAAAACCGATCAAGTCACACTGCGCGTTCCACCTCTGATGCGGGTGTGAAGGGTTGGTATCAGAGCTTCGATTGTAGTGAACCAGGATTCTTTCTCGAGTCTAATCTACAATCACTAGGATCCTCTCTTGAAAAGGGTTTTACAAAAATAAATGGTTTTCATCGCATACACGAAGCAAAAGATCCACTACACAAAACGTATTTCAAAAATAAATAATGTGACGACATTATTTCGGGGTCATTCTGTGGGAAATAGACACCTTACATTACAAACTATGTGTCGTGGACACATTACATTATCAGACTATGTGTTAAAGACACATTACATTAACGGATTATGTGTTGTAGGCACATTAAATTATCGGTCTATACATTATAAATAGTTTACGAGTTCAACATATACAAAATGGAAATCTTGGTTAGATGGGATTTTATGTGATTATATATGTATATATATATATAAAGTACAAGTCAAAGTCAAAGGAAGAAAAGATTGCTAATTGCGATCTGTCACTCCTTGCTTAACTGCTGATTGTACGTTAATGACTTGTAATCGAATCTTTTTATTTAATCGCTTTAGTTGTATTATGTGGAGTATCTATTAATAATCTAGGTTTAATCGCATGTTTAATCGATAATCGACTTATCGCTAATCGCATCGCTATCGCATTCGCAACCCGAATTAAGTGTTCTGAATATTGTGTTACGTGTGTGTGCTACTATGTGTTACTTGTGCTTGTTATGTTTTGGTGTTTACTCGCAATCGCAATCTAATCGCAAACTTTAAACGCAAGTTATTTATAGTGATTGTATGTTAGATATAGTAGTTAGGTTATTTGTGTAACTAAGGGGTAATACTATCGCATCGCTCACTCGAATCACATCGCAACTCTCGACACGCGAAACGAAACGAAACGACAAAACTCAACACGTCGAACACTTGGATCGAGTGGCCAACCGATCGGATTGCCATCCGATCGAGGCGCCATCCGATCGGTGCACCATCCGACCCTTGCTCTTCCTTTCTATTTTTGGCAACCTATAAATACCCCTCCTGCACATCACTTGTGATGTGACAGCTCTCTCACTCAACCAGCTCGCTCAAGCCCTCTTTTCTCTCTATTTCTCGCGATTCTTGTAAGTTTTCAACTCAAATCTTGTACTTCTATGATCTACACGCACTTCTTCATCATTTTCACCTTTAAATCTTAACTTCTAACCGTGAAATCACCGGATTTAAGGTGTTTTAGGATGATGTCATCAAGGAGTTCTTATGAACTTCAAGTTTGAGCATTATTCCACAAAAACAAATCAGATCTGAAGGATTTCCACATGATTTCGCAACGATTTTGCATAGATCTAAACATTTTCAAAGTTAAAAGGATTGAAAGATGGTTTCTAACTTTCTTTCAACTCTTTTACACTCAGTGCACTCAAAACCGATAGAATCGGAGCTCATTCATACCTTCTACTCCTCTCTAGTGATGTGCCGGTTTGAGATCCGAATCCTATCAACGAGACAACTGATTTCTGGTTGAACATGAAACCACCCATCACGAACAGTTAACTGATCGGATTGGGGTGATTCCCGTTCGATCGGATAGTTTGGTTCTGATGGAGTTTTCCGTTGTTTAACACGTTGTCATACCGTCTCGAGAAAACCACAAAACTTTTCAAACTTGGTAAATAATCAAGTTCAAGACGATCAGGTTCGTTGGGACAGATTGCCGTCCGATCGGATTTCCATCCGATCGAACTGCAATCCAATCGGATTGCACTTAAGCTTCCAACACTTAATCAAATTCATGATTCTCAAAGAACAACAGTTTCCAACGGATTGCTATCCGATCGAGTGACCATCCTGCTGTGAACTTGTTCTCACTAGGTGTCTTGCTAATTGGATCGTTATCCGATCGAACGGACGTTCGATCGATCAACCTGAAGGGTAGAGATACTTCTCTATTTTCAAAATGCTACAACGAAAACTTCAAAGCCATCATACACAAACACATCCTTCCCAAACGAATGTCAATCCGACCGAATGGCCATCCGATCAGATGACCATCCGAACGGATTGACATCCGATCAAATGACCATCTGATCGGATTACCGTTCGACACTTGGTCATTTTTCACCGTTTTACGCACCGCTCTTCGCTTATCCTATCGTTAACTGTTCAGGCTAATCACTCTAGCGCTCCCTTCAATCCATTTCCATCGCTGTGAGTATACTCGATCCCTTTTTGCTTTATGCACTTTTGGGTGTTACATACGTTACTTATTCTAATTTCTAAATCACCTCGATCACACAACGCAACACTATTTATACGCTGACCGTTATTGCATGTTACGTGTTACTCGATGAATGCTTGTATGTTATGTTAACACAATGATTGTTGCATGATGCCTTAGCAACGATAGTACTATTTGTTTGGACTCAGCACCTGTCAAGGACAGGGGTTGTTAAGGTTACCTCTCACATGTCGCAGTGGTGATATGTGTTGCGCATTCTACAACTCGCATTCTAGTATGTGCATATTTCATTGTCGATAACCTACTAGCTTCGCATTATACATATTACATGCTGGTTACGCGTAAACGCTTTCGAACTCTATTACATCTATTAAACTTGTATGCTCACCTTTACACTATGTGTATTGACCTCTATTTTAACGTATTTGATAGGTTTTTGATTGCTTAGGACGCTGTGCTTACCTGCTATGTGGAACCTAGTAGGAATGAGAGTCTAGAAACAAACAAAGACAATTTATTTATTTAAATCTGAGTTTTCGGAACATGTTTTGTTTTGAGATATCTATGTCTGTAATAATTAGTTACTTGATGGGTTATGGTATGGGACATAATATTAACTATCCGGTAATTTAGTTGTTATGGAATTTCTCTTGGCAATTGATGCATGCGAAGTGTCGTATATATTAGGTGTATATTTTAAGCCCTTTTTAACACTTATTTTAGCCAAGTTTTAAATTTATAAAACACGATATTTCACTAACACTAAACACACATATGGGCAAGTGCACCCATCGTTGAGTGTAGTATAGCGTTGGTAAGATACCGAGGTCGTCCAAGGACACAAGAGCTTTTAGTACCGGTTTATCCTCAACGTCTAACCAAAATAAAAGTTTAGAAAAATGTTTTAAACTAAGAAAATTAAAAGCTAACTAAAAATGCTGAAAATAAAAATAAAATAAAAACAGATAGACAAGATGAATCACTTGGTTCCGACTCGTATCTAGTATAACCTTTGATTATTCCCGCACTTTTGCACATAATTAAGAGATTATCTTAGTTATTGTAGTAGGCCCCTCTTTTGAAGGTGACGTTACCCTCACCCCAGTAGTTTGAGTCAGCAGGGATACAATCCTAAAAGGGTGGATTATTGGAAGATAATGAATTAAGTTATTAATGCAGTATTGTGGTAGGCCCCGCTTTTGGCGGTGACGTTACCCTCGGCTAAGTAGTCTGAGTCAGCAGGGATACAGTCCTAAATAGCCGGGTTATAGTATTAATAGTAGTTAACTTATGAGGGGATCAAAGAGTTTGGACCCCCGCCATCCAATACCGTGAAGTATTGAAGGAGGTCCTACTAAATTTGACCCAGGTCCATTGCAGGACCTCTAAACGCTGAACAATGGCAAGACCTTTACCAAACCGTTCCCTTAACCCCCTACCAGGTAGCCAACATACCTCCATATAGACCGTGGAGATATGAATGGTGAAAATCCTTTATTTTATATAGACAGTAAAATAATGCCAAGACACCACGGACAAACGATAAGGAAAGATCACCTTCAACATAAGTAACTAGTTATTAAAGTCATTAATACAAAACCAAATAAAAAGTGCAAAAGAATAGAAATAAAAAGTATTATACTAGACACTTTGTCTTCACCAAGTGATGTAAGAGACTTAGGCAAACATGGCCTTGATTGTCAAGAACTCTTACGATCAATCTTGGATCCCGAGACGACTCACACACTCTACGATGGACAATGGATGATGGTGGTGGATGATGGTGTTGTGATGGTGGTGGGTGGTGGATGAAGTGTGAGAGAGGTGGTGTGCCAAGGGATAAGATGAAATGAATCCAAGCACTCCTATTTATAGGCTGAACAGAGAGCTGGACACGGCCCAGTGTCCGCTGGACACGGCCCCGTGTCTGTCTGACAATCTCTCTCCTCATTAATTGTAATTCGCAATTACAATAAATGCGCCTGCTGTACTTTCGACACGCCCCCGTGTCCGCTGAGCACGGCCCCGTGATGGGCAATAGAAGCTTCTATCGGTTTGTCTTTTCTGCTGCTTCTTGGGCACGGCCCCGTGCTGGCTGAGCACGGGGCGTGTTCAGCCTTCTGCTTTCTCCATTTTGCTTTGGAAGGTGCCGTTGAGGGGTCGGGCAGTCCACTAATATTCCTTTTCTTGTATTTATGTTGGATTTAGCTGTCTTTTTGCTTCTTTTGCGTTTTTGAGCTCATTTAATCCTGAAAATACAAAAGGAAGACAAAAACACTCTTTTTCCAATATTAGTACTTAAAAAGGGTTAGTTTTATGCCTCATTTGATGTAATTTATATGTTGCATTTTACACACATCAAATACCCCCACACTTGAACTTTTGCTTGTCCTCAAGCAAAACTCTTTAATATGTGGCTTACACTCCCAAATGGAATAGGTAGAAGAGAAGGTTTTGGGCTTGTCGTAGAGTGTCGGGATTTCCAAGATCTTTTTGGGTTTTATTTTTATTTATTTACACTCCTATTCGTAATGATTTATTTAAAACTTTTCATAAAAGAAATTACTTATTTGGGCATAACATGCCTTTTTAAAATTCTATTTATATACAAGTTCACATACCTCACGGGGAAATCACTCACACTCGGCCGAAGGTGTATTTTTAGTGAATCACTCGAGAGCGGCATGAAACTTATTCCTACCATAGGCTTGCCAAGAAATCAATCCTCCTCCTTTTTAACTTTTATACCTTTGTAGATATCAAGAGGACTTTGTAGGTTAAGGGTTAGGTTAGGGTTAAAGGTAGGTGGTTGGGTTAGTGGTTAGTAGAAAAAGGGCTAAAAGCGTAACAAGTGTCGGTTTTCGTATTTTTGCAAATTTTTATTCTGATGAAGCTTTTATTCAAACTAAGTTATTTTTGATTAACTTGTTTGTTTATTTTCTTTTTGCTTCATCATTTTTTTTTTTTTTTTTACGAAGAACCGAACTTGTTACTAAAATAAAGGGTTAAAAATGAAAAAGGTTTTGGTGGGTAAAAGGGTTTTTTGTTTGGGTGATGAAATGAAAAGGTTTAGGCTCAAAAGGGCTAACTAGGGGGATTTTTGGGTAGGTGGTAAAAGAAAAAGAAAAATAATGGTGTAGAAATAAAAAGGGTTAGTCCTAAGCCTCCATCATTTACTTACTCGGGTTTAAGTTGATAAGGACCGGGAATGTATTGTCATGGCAAGTTCTAGAGTCGTAAGAACCAAGCGGCTATTCACACAAGAAACGAAAAATGAGCATTTAGTCAATTGATATGTAATTGTGTGCTCAATAAAGGCTCAAAACTCACTTTTGTGGGAATGGGTTTTTATGTGATCAAGTATATATAATCAAATTTTAAATAAGTTTGTCATGCCTTTTCATAATTTTCTTATGTTGGTTCTTTTTATCACTACGCTATCGGTTGTAAATTTGTAAAAATATAACCTTTTTGAGAACTTGAATTTTCCGAGTTAAACCTAGACAAGTAAAAAAATGAAACTTTTGAAAAAAAATTGGGGTGATTAGCGGTTCCAATAGAGTTTTGTGTAAGGCTTGTATTTAGGACTTGCAAAGTTCAAGGTTTTAGCATCCCCCCCACACTTAAATTACACATTGTCCTCAATGTGTCCCAAAAATAATTTTTTTAGGTTGATTAGATGTGTAAAATAGTGTTTAAAAAGCAAAAAATTGTGTTACTGGGCACTGAACACGGCCCCGTGTTGTCCGGGCACGGCCCCGTGTTCAAGTGCCAGTAACAGAATTAAAACAAGAGAAACAGAAGCCTGGACACGGGGGCGTGTTGGGTGAACACGGCCCGTGTCCAGTTACCTGAACTGGGCGTTTTCTGCAGGGTGCTCAGCACGGGGTCGTGTTGGTTAGGCACGGCCCGTGTTGAACCTTCTGAAATGGAGAAAATTGTCGGGTTGCCTTGTTCTTGTGCATGGGTTCATTTTTCTCGTTCCCCTTTTCATCCTTTACCACCATGAGTGTGTTTTATTCATTACAAACCATCCAAACCTTAAAACCATCATTTCATTTCATCATAGAGAGAACTTACATAAACCTAAATTAAACTAGATAAAACAAAGAAATAACAAACCATGGAGTCCTAGCCTTTACTTTATTTTAATTAGCAAAATTTCCAAGAAGTAAATAATCTTGGTTAAACAAGGCCTATTTGAACTCCTTCTTCCGCGTGCGGTTCTCCTCAAATGTCGGCAAGCCATTCTTCCACCTCCCTTGGAAGGAGAAAAGAAGGCTCATTGGCATTAGTTTGAGGAGTTTCAACTTCCACCGGGATCTCTTGTTGGTGTTCCACGGGAGGTTCCGCTGGAAAGTCTTCCCACCCGGTAGGGTTGTTGATTCCGAGTGCCAGGTTCCAATCCTGTTGAGGAAGGACTGGTTCCATTGGAGGTGCTACAAGAATATTTAACCTCTGGTGCAAGAGGTTAATTTCTTGGAAGCTGCTTTCAAGTCCCATCGTAAGATCGTTAATACGGTCGATTAGGACCTCCTCTACTGACGTCATTTCATCGAGAGCCTCCCTTAATGCTACCACATAGTGTACAAGTGTAGCTTCAATGGGGGGTCTTCTTCCTCTTCGGCTGTTTGACGAATGCACAGAAGATGTTTCGCTGTTTTCACTCGACATCCTATGAAAAATAAACTAAAAATAGTTTATTTAATGAAACAGTGACCGGACACGGCCCCGTGCTCACTGAGCACGGCCCCGTGTTTATCTTTCTGCAGAGTTTTGGAACAAGGAAACTTGGATTTTTAAGTTATTTTCTGAACTTGTGGGGCCTTTTTAGCTACTAATAACTTAAAACAATGTTTCATAACATGTTTTTACCAAGATTCTTTGAACAAAACTCATTTATCCCTACCATAGAGTTGGATGAATTCCAAACTTTCAATGGTAGCTCTTGGAGAAAGATGGAGAAGAAGGAAATGGCTAAAAGAGGAAAGGACAAGATGGGTTGTTGGAACCTTCTTTTAGACTTACCTAGGATAGTTTGAGAGAAGATTCCTGCAAATCTCTGCCCTAAGTTGGTCCAAATGTGCAGGATTCTTGGCTGCATTTATAGAAAATGACAGCATCCTGGACACGGCCCCGTGTTCAGTGGACACGGCCCCGTGTGCAGGTGGAGTTCTGACACAGTTTGTCCGTATTCTGACGTACTGATCAGAATGGAATCTTTCGATGGACACGGGGGCGTGTTAGCTGGGCACGGCCCCGTGTCTAGGGACTGTTTTATGAAGTTTGTCTAGTTTTTTAAGGAACTTGTTAGTATCGGGTGGCTCCTGACTGGTTGGAACAACCCCAAAGTGCCTAAGATACCTTAATTGTCCTAGACTAAGGCGAGAACGCAAGAGGTTGTCGGTGAGGGTAATTCCTATTTTTATTCTAGGTGGACAAGTCCAACCCTTTCCCGGGCTCTTGTTAAAGAAGGTGTATGCCGAATCGCTCAGGTCTATGTATGCATCGAACGAAGTCGATGGAGAGTCCTTCACGGCACAATCGACACAGGGACGACTATCGTCCAAGTCTTTGCTAGGTACGAAGGTATTTTCGGGAGCAACGAGGTTGTCGGAATGCGGTTCCAACTTTTCTTCATGGTTATCGTCTTGGGGTGGATCAATAAAATCCTTCCTAAGCTCTTCTAACCAATTCTGAACTAGCTTTTCTGGTTGAAATAGCTCGTCAAGGAGCATTTCTCCTAGAATATCTGGCTGGGCGCATTCGAGAGAGAAATAGTGCTTATTTTTACTTTCGCCCCTCTTAAGGTTGTGAGAAGTCGGTGGGTCCATGTAGTGGGGCTTATAATTTAGAAAGTAGCATTTTACTTCTTCATGGTTGCCACCACATAATTGACACCACGTACCATAAGAGTGCCGAAAGTAAAAACAATTACTATCACTCATGTTTATGTCAGAAATTACCAACCGCCGGGATCTAACGGTTCTGTTTTCAGTAACTGAATCTTGGGCACGGGGGCGTGTTGGGTGAGCACGGCCCCGTGTTCAGCTTACTGTCTGACGTAAAACAAGATTGCCAGTTCCAATGATTGAGCATGGGGGCGTGTTCAGCGGGCACGGCCCGTGCTGAGCTCTGCAGAAGCTGAAAAACTAAGAAAAATCCTAAAAAAATAAAAAGAAAAAGGAAAGCTGATTAGGCCGTTGATTCCTAACTTTCTTAAAATCCTTGTGTCCCCGGCAACGGCGCCAAAAACTTGATGCATGCGAAGTGTCGTATATATTAGGTGTATATTTTAAGCCCTTTTTAACACTTATTTTAGCCAAGTTTTAAATTTATAAAACACGATATTTCACTAACACTAAACACACATATGGGCAAGTGCACCCATCGTTGAGTGTAGTATAGCGTTGGTAAGATACCGAGGTCGTCCAAGGACACAAGAGCTTTTAGTACCGGTTTATCCTCAACGTCTAACCAAAATAAAAGTTTAGAAAAATGTTTTAAACTAAGAAAATTAAAAGCTAACTAAAAATGCTGAAAATAAAAATAAAATAAAAACAGATAGACAAGATGAATCACTTGGTTCCGACTCGTATCTAGTATAACCTTTGATTATTCCCGCACTTTTGCACATAATTAAGAGATTATCTTAGTTATTGTAGTAGGCCCCTCTTTTGAAGGTGACGTTACCCTCACCCCAGTAGTTTGAGTCAGCAGGGATACAATCCTAAAAGGGTGGATTATTGGAAGATAATGAATTAAGTTATTAATGCAGTATTGTGGTAGGCCCCGCTTTTGGCGGTGACGTTACCCTCGGCTAAGTAGTCTGAGTCAGCAGGGATACAGTCCTAAATAGCCGGGTTATAGTATTAATAGTAGTTAACTTATGAGGGGATCAAAGAGTTTGGACCCCCGCCATCCAATACCGTGAAGTATTGAAGGAGGTCCTACTAAATTTGACCCAGGTCCATTGCAGGACCTCTAAACGCTGAACAATGGAAAGACCTTTACCAAACCGTTCCCTTAACCCCCTACCAGGTAGCCAACATACCTCCATATAGACCGTGGAGATATGAATGGTGAAAATCCTTTATTTTATATAGACAGTAAAATAATGCCAAGACACCACGGACAAACGATAAGGAAAGATCACCTTCAACATAAGTAACTAGTTATTAAAGTCATTAATACAAAACCAAATAAAAAGTGCAAAAGAATAGAAATAAAAAGTATTATACTAGACACTTTGTCTTCACCAAGTGATGTAAGAGACTTAGGCAAACATGGCCTTGATTGTCAAGAACTCTTACGATCAATCTTGGATCCCGAGACGACTCACACACTCTACGATGGACAATGGATGATGGTGGTGGATGATGGTGTTGTGATGGTGGTGGGTGGTGGATGAAGTGTGAGAGAGGTGGTGTGCCAAGGGATAAGATGAAATGAATCCAAGCACTCATATTTATAGGCTGAACAGAGAGCTGGACACGGCCCCGTGTCCGCTGGACACGGCCCCGTGTCTGTCTGACAATCTCTCTCCTCATTAATTGTAATTCGCAATTACAATAAATGCGCCTGCTGTACTTTCGACACGCCCCCGTGTCCGCTGAGCACGGCCCCGTGATGGGCAATAGAAGCTTCTATCGGTTTGTCTTTTCTGCTGCTTCTTGGGCACGGCCCCGTGCTGGCTGAGCACGGGGCGTGTTCAGCCTTCTGCTTTCTCCATTTTGCTTTGGAAGGTGCCGTTGAGGGGTCGGGCAGTCCACTAATATTCCTTTTCTTGTATTTATGTTGGATTTAGCTGTCTTTTTGCTTCTTTTGCGTTTTTGAGCTCATTTAATCCTGAAAATACAAAAGGAAGACAAAAACACTCTTTTTCCAATATTAGTACTTAAAAAGGGTTAGTTTTATGCCTCATTTGATGTAATTTATATGTTGCATTTTACACACATCAGCAATCTGTTTCGCTCAGTGCCGCGCCCCGTTGTTTCTGCCATCGGTTGGGGTGTGACAATATATATATATATATATAGTTTATTTATATATGTGTTGTACGAAATATTTTGGCGAGAATGAAATACCTTTGACTTTGAATTCTATTACTACTCTCGACTCGCATGATGAAAAATACTGACCTCCATCTATTGCAGAACTTATGGCGGATGTGGTTACTAAGTGAGATCTTAAGCTTGATGCCGTAAAAGATGGTTGTTTCTCCCTTGAATGTGGAGATGCCGGACTTCGGTAGTGACGACGAGGCGGAGGAGGCAACCGTGGACGACAACTCTATTTGTGGGGGCGAGGTCCCTGTGGCTTGTACGAATCATGATTGATGACACTCATGTCCAGACAAGGAAGGTAAAGTACTCATCTTGAAGGTGCCCCTCCAGTTGCTATTGTTACTAGTTCTCTCTATTTCTACTTTGTCTAACGTTGTGCCATTTCGTGAGTAATGGCTACGGACGTTAGCACGTGGACTATCATGAAGGTCCCTTCTTGTTGAAGGTATGAAGGCAGTAGTGTCGCCTCTCTGATTGATCCTCTGCTTTTAATGAGAAAACACTATGGTGACCATGCAAGGCAATTTATTATTACGGGGGCCCACGTAATAACAACTTGTAGTGCATGGGAATCCTGGCAGGCTCTGCGGGTCAAGTTAATGATCACTATCTATTCGAAATTATGAAGTTGTTCAAGTTTCTATCTAGTAGAACACTAACCGGGGTGGTTAATATAACACTGTAAGATACCGGAAGACCACACGTATTTGTTCGCACCTAACATTCGATCTATATCACGAGTCGGTTGAGAGACTAGTCATCTAAACAAACAAAACTTGTTAGCCACCCAGAGAGGATTTTCATCAACATTCTAGGATTCTTGTACATGGGTTGGTTCCTTGTGTCTATGGCACCTTACCATATCTTAGCTATTGGAAATAGTTACATTAAACTATCTCGTTTGACATTTGTCTTATCCCAAGGGACGGTATGGCATGAGCCATGCTGCAAAATTCCTCATTGCATTTTATTCGACATCTATGGAAATTACAACAATCTTGATGTTGCTCGTGGAGCTCAAGGGATATCAATGTATTCATCACACGGGTTAGTGCATCGAATGATTTTCCTACTTTGAACGATCGAGGTCCATAAAGTATGTAATACATGTTATAAGGTTGGAGATGAACGTTTGGTTTCTCCTCCTCAACGAATTATTTCTTTTTCACCTAGGCTTATGGCTAATATACGCAAGAGGTACTACGTATCTTGAATTGCGGTTACTCATGTTATCATAGCTTCAAACATGTATGAACAATGCGATCTTGAGGTTTTCATAGCTGATTGCATTCTTAATTCTTAGGCGCATGATAGACTATATTTATACAAATATATATCTAGGTTCTTTTAATATTGAGTATTAAAAAGGAACACGGTGCCGAAAGGAAGGTCTACACCCAAAAGGGGGTTAGCTAATTAGCATCGTACAAATTAAGTCGAACTAGAGTTCTTATGTAACAACATGAGGTTGCAGAAATTGCACAACATGAGGTTAGTGAGACGACACTAGTGACAGTACGGATGGTACTGGTAGTTCAAGTGGTTCAAATTCCAATAGACCTGAAACGAGTGGTAATGCCCCCCCCCCCCCCCCCCCGAAGATGCAATCACACAAGGTTTTAATTCTAAGGCTTTCCCGGACTGTAAGCCGCGAGACCTTGTTGGTATGAGAGGTGCGGTAGACTTTTCCTCTAAATAAAGACAATGTGGTCGGTTAGCCGTACTAGTAAATGTACTCCTAAGTAAACAGTTATGTAATCAAAGTGACTTCTACCGAATGAAATGTTAACTTGGTGGAATATCCAAGTATAAACTTTAGGAAGTGATAATGCGAAGGGGTTGTCGAGAGAAGGACTCAAGGATCTTATGCGAGAAGAGTATTGCTCGCTGACTGAAATTCAAAGGTTGGAAACGGAATTCTAGAACTTGACCACGATTAGAGTCGATGTTGTTGGTTACACTCGAAGTTTTCATGATCTCACAAGGGTATTTCCATACCAGGTAACACCCGAATTCAATGTATTAAGCGCTACATTGGGGTTTAGCCCTTGAGATGCAAAACATGGTCACATCATCCCACCCTACTTCGACCACTCGAACAGAAACTCTCGCAGTTAGTCTCACTGAGGATGCGGTGAGAATGAGGAAATTGTCGAAGAAAGATGCGGAAATGAAGGAAAACCCTGTGGAATCTACTAGCAATGGGAAGCGAAAGTTCTCACGCCTTAGGGAAGGTTCGAGACTGAGTAACAAACGAGGATGCTTCCATAAGCGATGTTGGTAACAAGAAGTATGCGAATAACTTGGCGAAATACTGAATGTGACAAGTGAAACTTTCATCATGAGGTCACTTACGAAAGTGCCAAGAGAGAAGTGTGGTGAGACCGGGCATAAACTAGAAACTATTAAGTTAGTAATACTCAAGAAAGAACAAGAAGGTTTTAAGTGTGGCGCAAAGGCCACTATAAGCATGAATGTCTTAAGAATGAATCAAATTAGTGAATAAGTGTGTGTGTGTGGTTAGAACTATGAATACTCCACACAATCCCAATGACGTCATGAGTACGTTCTACTCTACAATCATTATGTATCAATTCTTTTGATACCCATGCGGAGTTAGCCTAGTGTAACACCCCGAAAACGGGCTTGGTAATTAAACTCTGTTAATACTAATAGACGGGTAACATACCGTTATTAGTAAAAATAACCCGGCAAATATTTGGATTTAAATAAGAAATCCTAATATTAAATACAAGTGAATCAAAGTTTTAAGGGATTGAATTTAAAAGAGCCCGAGTTAACGGGACTTAAAATAAAACGGGTTATGACTTCCCCGAACCGCTAAGTAACTAGGAATATCAACCTAGTTAGTTAAGTGTTGTAAAAACAATAAAAGAAACATGAAATAGATAACCCTTTTATAAACTATGGAACTAGAGGGACTAAACATGGGCAAATGTAATAAAGATTGGATTAAATCAAAATTAACTCAACAAAAACACACACGTACGTGTGTTCCTGCGATTTCCACAGAGCTTCCAGAGCTCAAACCCTAAACTCCAGGAATTCACCAAATTGAAGGTCAAGATCAGCCCTAAAACGAAATCCGAACCCGGATTAGTGATCCCCATTGAAAGGGGAGTCATAAGGTATGTAAATTTTATGAAAAACCTCTAGTTGGATTTCTAGGTAAACTTAGAAATCTGAAATTTGATGGTTGCATGTTCGTTATATGATGATTTAGGAACAATATAGTGTCTATGGACAAACCCTAGACAAATACAAGTTGAAATCATGTGAAATTTTAGTAAAATCCATGAACACCATTGTAGGTGATTAATGGGTTATGTAGATATTAATAAACACTAGGAAATTGGGTGATATTCTAGTGTAATTTGACAATTTTGAAGTGACTTCAGAATTATAGAAGTTAACAATCTTGTAAGATGATTGATTTATGTGGAATTAGGGCTAAGAGATAAGCTAGAGACTTGATAAATAAACATGTAAATTTCTGCCCTTAAAGTGTTTGTTGAAATGCCTCAAAGAAGGCTCGAAACTAGAATTTTTGTAGTTAAAACACCTAATTGTGATGTTTTGGCTATTATGCAAAAAGTGATTAAAAAGAGTTCTAAATGTGATAAAACGTGGTTAGAACTTTGGTTAAAACGGTGGTCTAAAGATAACGCCTACCGGGTAATTAAAGAATGCTAAACTAGATGATGAACTCGAAAATGCAATTAGCATACTAATGGGCATTTGACTTTTAAAAAGGTCAAACTGACCTATAATACGATAAATAGTAATTTTGATATGAAATGCATAAGGTGGAATAATCATATTAGTGTATGATTAAACTAACCACCTTGAAAACGATGATGATAGTTTGACGCGTAACAAGCTAGGTGGAAGCTTGATGAGGGAGTGGGTCAAACGAATCAAGAAGGAAAGGAAAAAAGCGTAGTTCGGATGCGAGGTAAGTAGAACTTACGCCCCTTTTACATTATTTGCGAAGTTACTAAATTTCAAGTATTGATATGAATGCTACTAAATGGTTGGTACATGATATTCCGACATGATTCAATGAAAGTCGGAATGATGGAAAATGGTAAGAAATCATGAACTATAGTAAAAGGGGTAAAATGGTAAATTAGTCATGTAATGACGAATAAATAAAAACGGTTTAAGTGAAACAAGTTCAAAGGAAAACCGGAAAAGGTTTAAGGGGATGAAATGGTAATTAAATACCATCTCATACGGACAAATAGTCAATTAGACTAAATGGGTCAAATGGTGTTGTTAACACCATTTGACAATAACATTTAACAATCGCTTGTTGAGTTTTGTAATCACAGGAAATAACATAAGCTTGCATTGCTTTAACTAGAAAGATTTAAAGCAAAAGTTATGTAAACGGGTCAATACTTTGACCCGAGCCAGGTATGTATAATTAAGCTTTTTGGTTAAACATACAATTTTGGTCAAAATATTTAGTGAAAGTCCTTCGCCGTGAAGTAAGGGACTAAAGTTGACCAAAACACCCTTGAAGGGTATATTGGGCAAACGACTCATAGGGGTCGTTTAGGAACTTGCATATAGATTACGGAATCATTAGACATGAATAAAGGTCATAGGAATGCACATTCGCGGGTCGAATGCTCAAAAGTGGTCATTTGCGTAAAATGATCAACCGATGGGTAAAAACTGGAAAAAGGGGTCCTTTATGATAAATCCACCACAAAATAGTTATGGTGGAATATTTGTAGTTATTTAGATATGGAACTTTTGTAGCGACACAAGAAAGGCACAAGTTCTAGGCTAAAACGCATAACTACCCTTAACGGGTCAAAATAAGCATACGAGCGAAAACGGGTTTAAATTGTGAAATAAACTTGTGATTAGAACCTAAAATGATAGTTAATATCAATTTGAAGAAGTGTAGGTGATGTAGGAATCAAACAAATATGTTCGTTTGATAAAATGCATAAACGGGTCAAAATTGGGTAAAAGGGCGATAAGCCGAAGACTTAAAAGTCTGAAATTTTATTATGTGGGATGTTGGATTTTAACTCCATAAGATGGAGAATTAAATTACGGACGCGTAGGAAAAAGAATCGGGTAAAACGGATCAATAACGAAGAAGTTATGGCCGTTTCCGTGAAATCAGATCGTGTTGGGAATATGCAGCAACCAGCTGCAACAGTTCTGATGAAATTAGGCAGTGGCGTAGTGCCACTGGCAGTGGCGCTACGCGAGCATGTGCTAGTTTCGCGAAAAATGTTTATTTTAAATTATTTTGCGTTGCGAACCCGTTCTAATACGTTTTAAGCTACGTATGACTAATCCAACTCATGTTTTATGAGTTTCAGGTTAAATTTTAGCACCGGAGGACGATCAAGCACAATGAAGAACCGAACACGATTAAGAAATAAGCTTCCGCACGACGTTTCGTTGTTACTTTTGATTGACGAACTTAATTACATTATGTTCTAAACTTTTAAATTGTAAAAGGTTTTAGTAAACCCGTTTTTCCGATGTATCTGTAATCTTAATTACATGATTGTTTTCGTAAATTATACGCTAAACCTTGATTTATAAGAACGGGTGTTACACCTAGTGTCTTTAGGTGTTAAGCATATACACGAATTAGAGTCATGTAAGTTAGACACACCTTATTCCATTAAGTTAGCTAATGGGGAATTAGCCGAGTCACATGGAATCATTACGGGTCACCGATACGTTTCCTATCAATCAGCGCTTTGCACCCATTTTGTTTTATACCGGTGCCGATTTTAGTTTTATCCCCATATAATTCAAAACATACTTGGCCTAGAGTCAAGTAAACTAGACATCCTCTCATTCCATAGGATTGGCCAACGGTAAATTAGTTGAGTCAAGAGAAGTCTTTTAAGGATGCACACCCGAACTTGGAGCCCAAAAATTCACTATAGATCTTTTACCCGCTCGTTTGGGTAGTTTCGACGTGGTTGTCGGCATGGATTGGTTTTCCGACAACCGGGTGGAAGTGGTTTGCCATGAGAAAACCATCCGCATCCCTCTACCAGACACAGAGATGCTCGTAGTACATGGAGAGAAATGAGAGACATCCCTACGAATCATTAACTGCAGGGAGGCACAAAATTGCCTACAAAAAGGTTGTATAGCCTTCCTTGCTCACATGGTTGACAAGAAGGCCGAAGAACCAAAGTTGGTAGACATCCCCGTTGTGAAGGGAAAAATAGACGCGTTGCGATGGACTTGTCAAACGGGAAAAAATAGACGAAAAAACGTTGAACCCCACAACCCCACACGCACGTTGTTGCATGTTAATTCGTAAAATTTAAAACGAAATGTAAAACAAAAAACTTGCGAAATATGAAAGCTACATGGGTCCAAAGTTGAAAATAAAAAAACTCTTGGTGTTAAATTGCAAAAGATGAAAAGCTCTAAGCTAAAAGTTAAAAAATTAAAGAGGTTATAATGCAAGATGTAAAAATTTTTGGGTTAAAAGTAAAAAATCAATTTTTCTTTTTTTTAACCACTAAGAAACAAATTATATTATATTATATAATCATACAAATTTAAAGCGGTTGTACAGTAGCAATCCATTTTTATTAGTTGTTAAAAAAGTGGAGCCAATTATAAGCTGTCATGTGTTTTCCACTAACTTTTTTAGTTTATTTATTTGTACATATCTATACATATAGATATAGATTATTTAAAAGACATATAACTTGTTTTTAGTTTATTTTATGGGCAAATTGGAAAATAATAATCCCATTTTTTCTTTCTGAAATTGGCCGATAATAATCCAAAGTCAGTTATTAGTCAATAATAATCCGACCTTGTACAATTTTTTTGTAAAATAATCCGCCGTTAAAATAGCTTAACGAAGTTAAGTTTTTTTCCGATATACAAACCGATATTTTAGGGCTTTTGATCAGAACGAGGATACGAGTCAATTGATGTAAAACTTACCTCAAAATATTGCCCCCAACCTACGAAAACGGTGCTTCAATTCGGGTGTTCAACTTCCAATTAACAAAATTCAAGCCATTTCGAACACAATTTCGAGGTAAGTTTTACATCAATCGACTCATATCCTCGTTCTGATCAAAAGCCCTAAAACATCGGTTTGTAATTCGGAAAAAAAATAACTCCGTTAAGCTTATTTTAACGGCGGTCTATTTTAAAAAAAAAATAGACGATGTCGGATTATTATTGGCTAATAACTGATTTGGGATTATTATCAGCCAATTTCAAAAAGATGAGATTATTATTTTCCAATTTCCCTATTTTATGTGTATATATCAATAAATATAGATTATTTAAATGACATAAAGCAACTCAATTGGTTATCATGTATACACTCAAACCTAAACCGGACGTTTCGGTTTTGATCTCCGAAAGTTTCTTTTTGTCTATTTTTTATTATACAATTTTTCAGTGTCCCTTTGTAAATTTAGGTAATAGAATTATGGTAGTTTCATTTCTACACTTTTCAAATATTTAGTAAATGTTTATATTTGTTATTTATGTTTTAACAAATTGTTATATTATTAGTTACTTTATTTACTCACTATATTATAAATAATATACATTTTTAATTCATTTAATTTGATTTAATTTAATTCATTTAATTTGATTTTCTTTCTATAGGTTGCGTTAGTTAACTTAATAAAATAATACATGGTTGTGTTTAGTTCACTATAAATTTTGTTAACAATGGAGCTGTATTAAAAATAGAGTATTTTGTTGAGTGGTGGGACGATGCCAATACCCTGACATAGCGCATCAATTCTGATCGAATGACATTTGCACCAATAATCCAACACAACAATTATTCGTTAAGTTAGTATTATTCTAGCCATGTTCTTATTTAAATAGTATCAAAATTATTATTCGATAAGAAAAAAAACTCAAGTTACAACTAAGTGCGTTATGGGAACTTTGAAAAGTTTGTTTAGGTTATCTTTCTATTAAAAAAATACGTAATTAATTCTTTTTCTCAATGCTTAGATATAATTTTTATTAAACTCAGAATTGTATTCAAGTTATAACATCTTTCATTATGAACAAAACAAACTATGTAACTTCTTTGTTTTATGTCATACATGTGATAGTTTAGTAAAAAAAAAACGCTCACCACCTACTTACAAGACACCCGCTGCGAAGCGCGGGTATCTCACCTAGTTTCCATAATATAAATTTGCAACAAATTGTTGCATTATGTTGTTGTACCTCAAGCATTGGGAGTTTTCCAAAAAAAAAAATTGTGATTTTTCACTTTTAACCTAAAAGTTTTTATCATTTGTATTTTAACATTTTTAATTTGTTTACTTTTAACCCAAAACTTTTCATTTTTTGTAATTTACCCCAAAACTTTTTTATTTAAAACTTTGGTCCCCCATTCTTTTTATCTTTCGCAAGTTTTTCGTTTTACGTTTCGTTCTAAAATTTTTCGAGCTAATACGTCGCAAGGTGCATGTGTGGTTCAACGTTTTTCGTCTATTTTTCACATTTGACAGGTATGTCGCAACGTGTCTATTTCCCCCCTTTGGCAAGTTCGGTGCAACGGGCGGATCCTACATTGACTTAGTTATTATTTTCCACGTTATTTGGCCAGTTAACACGGCGCAACGTGCGTGTGTGGTTCAACGTTTTTACGTCTATTTTTTCCAATTAACAAGTTCGTCGCAATGTGTGTGTCCTAAATCGATATAGTTATTTTTTTTCATGTTATATGTTTCGGTCTTATTTTTTCGCACTAACACGCCGCAACTTCAGTGTCGATGGTCGCTACCAGCGGTGTGGCATTGATGTTATTTGGCATAGTTTTAGGCCCTCACCGCAACGCGGGGGTTCTTAATTCTAGTTGTTACTAATTTAAAGTGTGAAAATGCATAAACAAATATAAAATTACGTCAAATATTTCAATTACAACTATATAAAATTACTTCAAATATTTGATGATTTTTAAATGTTTAATAATGTTACTCTTTGATACGAAACTAGGATAATACTCCGCGGGCGTTGCGCCGCGGATAACATGTGTGGACATCATGTTAAAGCGTGCGCGGACGTCACACTAAATCGAGCCGAGTCGTTGCGTCTCTCGGCTTTTATTTAGCGCGGATTATAACAAATCCATTGTGTACATATATTAGTAAGAATAACTATTCGTGGCATAATATTCTACATATCATCTAGAAGCCGAAAAATGTGGTGCCAGTGACAGCAAACATGCTAAACGACAACTATTTTGTCAAGCCTGGTGCCAATGTGGTAGGGCTGGTATTAGATATCTGTATAAGACACGATTAGACCTGTTTACTGAAAAAGTACACAACATGAGTTTTTTACTTTTTAAAAATAAATATAACTATGAGGTTAGGATCCATCATTTCTTCTTCTTGGTACATAAAATGTAAAACTGTGATATAAACATGAGATAGAAAGCAGTTAAACGAGTTGTATTCAAGTTTAATACTTGTGTTACACGCGTCGTTAGAGACATGTTAAACCCGATAAGACACGATTTGCCAGCCCTACAATGTGGTGCCGATTATAACAAATCCATTGTGTACACACGTTATTTTGTCAAACCTTTAAAACAACCTTCAAACCAATTGTCAAATGACCATAAATCTCACCAATTTAACCAAAACCCTTTGAATCTTTCAACTTCAATAATCGTACACGAACTCATTAAATCGAATTTAAAAATAAACAAAAAAAAATTAGCATACTTTTTGTACAATTATCATTAGAACCCCTCGCTCGAGCCACGATTGTCATACCGCAACCTAACCGTCTCCATTTTGCGAGTATTCGGCCCTTCACTACTTAACCCAGATGGGTGCAATATGTATTCACTCCTGGGCCGGCTGTACTCACTGTTGGCCTAGTGTTGTATGCCCAAAGCCATTTTTCTGAATTTGATCATGTCTTCGTTGTACTGGGTTGTGTCATAGTGTGAGCTCCCATTGTATAACGGCCAGTGTCCTGTCTTGATCCCATTATCAAGATCAGACAATGATGCGGAGGCGAGCAGAGTGGCGGACACACACAGCTCACAGCTGTACATGACAATGTCCTGCTTCTCTCATCTTGTATTTCTTCCGTGACACCGGGTGTTGTGGCCAAGGTGGACTACTCGACTGCCGCAAGCCCCTTGGCTCTCCCTAGATGCGTGGAAACCCGACCTCCACCCGCCCAAAGGCACGACAGTGGAATAATCGATAAAATCTCGCCTCTCATCCAAGTCGAACCGGTGCCACCCGTATTTGCTCTTCACTTGGATGTCGTGGAAAATGATGAGGAGAGTGGGAATCGAACCTGAGTCACAAAGAACACCAATTCTTCTCTAACCACTCCACTTATTGGCAAATATTTATTGGGTAATTACAATTAAGTAGACATATTTTATTTAATTATAATTACATAAATATTTTCTAAAACATAAAGTTATATTTTGAATTTTAGAATTCTTTTTTTTACATTTTATTTATTATTAATAATGCATTTCATTTTCTTATTTATAAACATTTAAAACCATATAATTCATTTTTTTTTTAAACTCACCCAAAGCTAAGAGTACAACCAACTAAGCTATAACTTGTTTTTTATTATAATGTTTAAATACAAAATATTTTCCTGTATATACATATGTAATATCAAATAATTAAGTCTTAACAATTAAAAAAAAAATCTTAAAATTAGGGTAAAAATCGAATAAAATAAAAGCGGAAACTCTAGTAAGAGCCAACAACTACAAGTCAGGCCTGTTCTTTCTGGCCCAATAGATAAAGCAAAAAAGCAAGGGCACATATTTCAGCCCAAACCTCAGAATATTCAAAGCTGTGCCAGTGACCTTGCTACACTTTTAGAGTTTTAGGTGAAATAGAGCCTATTTAACACAGTTTTCTTTTTCTTCTTTTTTTTATTTTTTATTTTTTCGTCTTTTAGCACATGTATTTGTATTAAGACTATGGGGTGTGGGGTTGGGTTGTCGCATTGCTCAACACGTGATGAGTGTGGACTTCATCAGACCATCCCTAAAAACGTGGGGTGTGGAAGCGGCGTGGTCAGGCGGCGTTGGGGTGCCATCCTGCTCTTCTCTCTCTATCTCTCTCTAGCCCAAACAGTCATCTTCCACCAACCAATCCAAGCCAGCCACCTCAGACCTCCCCCTGCCTAAAGCCAGGCTTCAAAGCCACGCCAACGGGGCAA